>OV656715.1:7971600-9370521 GCA_927399405.1 Agonopterix arenella | reverse complement strand
CAGTGGCGACGTCTCGAAAGGCTTGTACGCTAAAAACACTTTGCGTATTTATATTTTTGGTTAAATCTATACTATTATAAAACTGTAACAGGAAGTTTGTCTGTACATTGAAGATATTAACAAAAAAAAAGTTACGATATGGTTTTTAGGTGTCCCTGATTCCATTTCGCCAATTTTTGAATTTTTTGTCTGTCTGTTTGTTTGTTTGTTTGTTTGTTTGAACGGGTATCACGCAAAAACTACTGAACCGATTTTCATAAAACTTTTTTTGTTTGATAGCTTATGATCTGACTTAAAATCTGGTATATAATATGTGCGGACGAAGTCGCAGGTTAACGCTCGTATTTCATAAAAAACTAAACAAAGGCACGATTTTTCATATATTTTTGTCACATTTCCATCCCCTTCCAGTATACGCGCTCAGCTTATTGATAATATTCAGTCTACGTTAATAACGATACGTATTAACTTACGTATACGTAACGTGTATACTGTTGGTGCCATATAAATATATAATAACATTTGTTTGTTCGTTGCAGGACAGAGCTGTAAAACGCTACATGTAAACTGCCAAATACACGTAGGAACTATATTTAATGTCTATATTATAACGAGGGGTGAAGCCGACGCCAATCTCTAGTGCTATTTTATATTCAAACCCGATCATAATCTGCCTAATTAGGTAACCATAATTATTCAGGTATAATTTGAAAGCAATTGATCGATCAAGGGGTTTGGGTATCATATGTTGATCTTTTTTATTTTGTAATATGTTTTATATACCATATGATCCGCATGAATAAATGAATTATGATTACTAGCGGCGTTGCGTTGGTTAAAATATGCATTTACGATATATTATAAGAGATAAGTGTACTTTTTGCAACCATCAGCTGTAAGGCTGATTCAGTGTTTATGGGGTGTAGAGCATCTCTGTGATGGGGACTTGAACTGCCAGTCGGTTTAAGGTCGGACCTTTGAACGGCTGTATCTCCTAAACCGACTGATAAACCATGTCAGTTTTTGTACTGTTCACATAGCTACAGTGCATACTACAATAATATCATACGATCAGCCTTGCAGCTGGTCGTTAATTTTTTACTGACCTTTAAACATCAGTAACTTCTAAACCGACTGGAGTTATGCAGGCAGACCTGGTCCATCCCCATCACAGAGATGTTCTACACCCCATAAACACTGAATCAGCCTTGCAGCTGATGGTTGCAAAAAGTACACTAGGATATAGTGCTGATATAGCATCATGATAACTCATAATCGTTCGTCGATGCTGCATCGCTACACTGGCGATACAAAATGTTTCCTTGGGCTCTAAAATAGACTGAAAATATAACCCACATTTCAGAGTAAAATAACAAACAGACTCCCCCCCCCCTTTTTTTTGGGTAAAATATCGGTCGTAAGCTAAAAAATAGCACTTACAGATTTGTATTAGCATCACATGTTTTATACGTAAGCGTCGTATTTGTATACATTTTAGGTTAATAATTGTATGGCAATAAAGCTTATGTAATTATCTTGCCATTATGCGGAGTGACCACGGATAAAACACGAGAGGAAACCGCCAGTGACTCTGTCAAAAACTTAGACAATATAACCACACCCCTGACACAAACTACAAAAAACAGAAACTGCCAAGATGACGTCAGCACATTCGAAACGGAGTCTAGGGCTGCAACAACTTTAGCTGCGTGCGGTACATTAAGGTGGTTGCAGAGAGGTCAATTTAACACAAAACTTTGACGCACAATAAGCGTAGACGGTATTAATATAAGTAATATTTTATATATGGAAAAATAGTTTAGAAAATCTAGATGCCGCGTCACAAATAACATTTGCAATTTATAAAACAATTACGAAGATATAAAGCTTTTAAAATTTTGTATAAGAAATTTCAAAGCTTTATATCTTCGTCAAACTTGTATGGACTGAAACTGAAATAAAAAGAAGATAAGGGAAATTCACAGATACAATTCAATTTTTCATACTAAGTGCCCGTTTCACCACTACCGAATAAGTTCTTGTTAGCTTATCCGACAGATATTTTGACATATTCTTCATACAAAATATGTCAAAATATCTGTCGGTTAAGCTAACAAGAACTTACTAAGAAGTGGTGAAACAGGCCCTAAAGGCCAGGCCACACAGAGGCGGTTTTGCGGGAAAGCTGGCCGGAGGCGGACCTGCGGGAAGCGAATATCTCCGGACCCGCTCGGCTTTCTGTGTGTTTTGTTGCGTATGGTGTGGTGTGGTGGTAATGTTCGAGTTTGTATGTACCCTACCACACAGAAATACGCGTGGGTCCGGAGATATTCGCTTCCCGCAGGTCCGCCTCCGGCCCGCTTTCCCGCAAAACCGCCTGTGTGTGGCCTGGCCTTTAATGTTCGTTCAGCATTTAGAAAGAAAAGGAGAAATTATAGAAATAAGAAATTAAATTATTAATATTAATAATAATAATAATAATAATAAATATAAATTTTTTATTAATTATAGAATTATTTATTTATAGAAAGTCCAGCATTTTTTTTTTCTAATTTCTTAAAGGTTTTTTAAGAAAAGTTGTTCAGTATCAGTATGATCCCTTTAAGTAATGCAACTGTTTACCCTAACACCCTGTAATAAAATGATTTTCTTAAGATAATGTGTATGAAAATTTTCTCTCGTGTTTTCTCCGTGATAGAAATCATTTGATAAACAAAAAAATACAGCTATAAAATTGACAGATGGACGGACGGACAACCAAAAGATTCCATATAGACTAAGAGATAAGTGTACTTTTTGCAACCATCAGCAGCAAGGCTGATTCAATGTTTATGGGGTGTAGAGCATCTCTGTGATGGGGATGGACTAGGTCTGCCTGCATAACTTCAGTCGGTTTAGGAGTTATAGACGTTTAAAGGTCAGTAAAAAATTAATGATCAGCTGCAAGGCTGATCGTATGATATTATTATTGTAGTATGTACTGTAGCTATGTGAACAGTACAAAAACTGACATGGTACATCAGTCGGTTTAGGAGATACAGCCGTTTAAAGGCCCGAACTTTGAACGGCTGTATCTTCTAAGCCGACTGGCAGTTCCTGTCAGTTTTTGTACTGTTCACATAGCTACAGTGCACACTACAATAATATCATACGATCAGCCTTGCAGCTGATCGTTAATTTTTTACTGACCTTTAAACGTCTGTAACTCCTAAACCGACTGAAGTTATGCAGGCAGACCTAGTTCATCCCCATCACAGAGATGCTCTACACCCCATAAACATTGAATCAGCCTTGCTGCTGATGGTTGCAAAAAGTACACTTATCTCTTATAATAATATAGGTATTCCATTTTTAGGAAACATTTTAGCAATATTTATAATTAAATATATAGGTCTAACAAAATTAGCTGAAACTATTTTGAGGGGATGATCAGACCATCAAACTGAACAACTTTCTCTGTGGGAACAATACCGAAATCGCGGAAAAAGAATTGCTGTCCCATACATTTAGGTTGAATAGGTTTTTATGGAACAGGTGATATTTTTTCGCGATTTCGATATTGCCCCCATAGAGAAAGTTGTTCAGTTTGATGGTCTGATCATCCCCTTAAAATAGTTTCACCTAATTTGGTTAGACCCTATACAACGTGTTAATGAATAAGCGCAAAACCTCATACACCCCAACTGATTTATAACAAAATAATTAGATTGAAACAATAATTTCATTATTTTGATAGTTAAAATTTAAAGTTATTCACATTTTAAGTTTTGAGGCAAAAATGATTTATCATTTCAGCAATGAATGAAAGCGATAACGTACTCATGGATATATTTTAATCACCTTGTTTTAATAGTAAGTAGGGTGAGTATGCCCGTGGGGTGGGTTGACATCGGGTGCAGTAATTTTTAAATTTTACAAACCAATTAATTTAATATTTTGAAAAAAATTACCTATGTTGAAACCATGATATTTCGATTCTGCTCTCGATTCTAAACAAACTACTTTCTAGTTTTGCGTTAATTCATTGACACGTATAATTATATCAAAACTGGCAATATGGATTTTTGTTGTTTATAAAATGATTTTCGTAAGTCATCATTGCATTAAAAAGTAATGCTCGATTTAAGTATAAGGATTAACAGTGTAAAGTATAGAACTATAAAATCACAATTCTCTTTTCCATATTTTATTTCAACCATAAAAAAGAGCATAATTTCTTCCATACAAAAATTCTATGATACTCGACCCAAATGTATTAGATAGCAGATTTTCGCGATTTCGATGTTGGTCCCATACAGAAAGTTGTTCAGTTTGATGGTTGGTCATTACCTTGAAAACAAGCACGTATCTAGACTTAAGTTTCGGGGATATTCATAGAAAAACAATGAAAATGTAAGTGCTTTCGGTGGGGGATAAAACCCACCTATCCCCCCCCCCCCCCCCCCCCTGGATACGTACCTGCTTTAGAAGCCGTTGGTATATTAAGTTTGACACTGTGTAGTAATTAAAACTAACTGTGATGCTGACGCTCGGCATCTCGGGTCCTTCTTAATATGCTGACACTTTTTTAAGGCTGCACCGAGCTTATTGTGCTGACCCCAATCGTATTTTTTTTCTTAACAATTAAGGGCCTATGTCGAAAAATAATTGAAGCGAAATGGGCGTGATAGCTTATATTACTGCCTGATGCGAGAGAAAGAGATGGGCGCGCCTGAAACGACGCAAGCGTAAAACAAACTTTATTTGATTGTACTATTTATGTAAGTTCAATTCTGCTCTAATCAAAATTTGTAAAATATCAATCTCTTTTTTTTAAATCGAGTCTCGTGTTTCTATTATTCACCGTTTAGCAGTTCCAAGCGTTTATAAATAAAAACGGAGGCTACTTTGGCTTCTTTTTCTATCGAGATAATGTGTCTTAATCGTGTTTTGGCTCTAATCAAAACTTCAATTATATGTTCAATTTACACATATCCGCTAATCATACTCCTACTGTTAGTACTTCATGATATATGACGCTTTGAAGAATCCTATTGTTTCACATAGCCTCTTAAAAAATATTTCCAAAAAACAAGAATGCCACATTGTAGTCATTGCTGATTTCCAATTTATCATGTCACTGAGGATTTGTTTTTATGTTTGCAGTTATTATCTTTAAAACCGCCAAAAGCGGTCACTTTTGGCGGTTTTAACGATAATAGGCTACAAGCATAAACCATAATAATCCGTAATGTTTCTATAAATAGAAAGCCAATCAGGACTACAGTGTGACATTCTTGTTTTTTGGAATTCTTGTTTAGTTGTTTGGAAATAAAAAAAATACGATTGGGGGCAGCACAATAGGCTCGGTAGGCTCTTAAGGGGATGATCAGACCATCATACTAAACAACGTTCTCTACGGTACCAACATCGAAATCGCCGTTCCATGCAAAACTGCAAACCTACTGGAGTCAAATGTATGAGACAGCAGCTTTTTTTCGCGATTTCTATGTTGGTTCAATAGAGAAAGTTGTTCAGTTTGATGGTCTGATCATCCAGTTAAAAAGTGTCTGCATATTAAGAAGGACCCCTATACAGGGTGTAAGTGACAGCCTAGTAAATACTGAAACGGTAAACTTAGACCATCAAACTGAACAACTTTCACTTGGAGCCTACCTCAGGAAACGCGAAAAAAAATGAGCTGTCCCATACAAAACTGCTGCACTAAACCGATTAAACCGAACCGATTAAAATGTATGGGACAGCTGATTTTTTTTTCGCGTTTCCTGAGGTAGGCTCCATAGTGAAAGTTGTTCAGTTTGATGGTCTGAGTTCACCGTTTCAGTATTTGCTAGGCTGTCGCTTACACCCTGTATAACCTGACATAATTATATTCTTTATTTGCACACCAAAAACATACAGCAACAAAAACAATCAATCGATCTAAAATATTCAGTCAGGAACTTATGCTCTTTTACAAAATAAATAAAGCCAATTTTTATAGTTACTTCTTTTTTACTATAAAAGCCATATAAACGAGTCTTTAATGTACATTTATTAATCGTAATATTATTTTTTTGTAAATAAATTTAATTATTAAATATGTATTATTATTTGTTAATAATTCTCAACTTAGATTTAAGAGGCATATACAAGCTGATTTGAAGTGTGGTCAAATTTAAGAGGGGGGGATTTGACAAAATTTGAAAACCTTGATAGAATTTCCACGATTTCGGATTTCGTGTTGATGTCGCAGGATTATTGTTAATGTAATTAATTGAATCTGGCGTTACTTTGCGGAAATTCATGACTAATATGTAGATGACACGATTGTGTCAAGACCTCCGCTTCTAAGTACCTAGTAGACAAAGTTGTATTACGTTATGCAATACAACCTGCCCACCAAATAATTTCTACTCTACACCTAATATTTTTGCTCGGCGGAGTAACAACTCTGTTTCGAACGTTCGTCGGTCTAACTCCTGAGGATGCTCCTTGGTGGAGCGAAACACGTGTAGAGTAGAAATTATTTGGTGGGCAGGTTGTATTGCATAACGTAATACAACTTTGTCTACTAGGTACTTAGAAGCGGAGGTCTTGATACAATCGTGTCGTCTACATATTATTGTTAATGTCGTAAAAAACCTTTTGATATTATCTTAGGCGCGGTTTATACAGAAAAGACGCGTGGCGGTGGCGGGTAGTCAAAGTAACACAATATTAAACCTTATAGTACGTAGCACAGCGTCGTTTCGAGAATAACGCCCGCGCCACCAGATTAATATGTATATTGGATATAGATAGGTAACTCGCCTTGAATTTGAGGACGTCCTAATTGCGTTGCCGCTTATTAGCACTAGGAGGTGCCACAATATGAAATAAATTGAAAAAGACGATCGGCCGACACGAGGATCGAACCTTAGCTACCCGGATCGTAAGCCGGTTGTCTAGACCGCTAGACCAACAAGACTGTGGTTGATATGGGCGAAATCTCTCACTACTACAGCGCAGCGCGTGAGGTGTAGTGCGCTGTTACTCCGATATGAACCCTAGTTCAACACATAGTGCTTCGAAACATAATCGATAGATGGCGGAAGCTGTCTATGGAAAATCAGCGTTCCACTTTGTACTAAGATAACATAGCATGCGCGCCACCAGGCGACGTCGCCTGGAGGCGCGGGCGCGATTCTCCCAACGACGCTATGCTACGTACTATAAGGTTTATATTGTTACTTTGACTATCCGCCACCGCCACACGTCTCTTCTGCATAAACAGCACCTTACACTAAAGTGAAATTAATTTCCGAATATCTTTCATAATTCTATTCTATTTATTATAATTAATGGACGCGTGTGTTTGTGGGAGTGTCTATACCAATCTCAGGTATCGTTTTTGATTAAGAACAGGAAGAGATTGCGAATAGCGGAGCCTCGTGGCAGGCAAAAACGCGAACCGCGCGAAAACGACGCGAGAAAAGTGCTCGTGTCAGAACCTGCAACTTGACTTCATCTTTAAAAATAACCGAAATTTTCGTGTTTATTTATTTTTATTTTATTTTATTCATTTTAGGAAAACTTACGGACTAATTACAGGATAGTAGGGTATCAACATTTTTATAAAACAACATTGCCAACTAAAAGTTTCCATAGATAAATATCATTGTTTTACATACGTTTGTGTTAAAAAAAATACAAATTTGAATCAACAAAGTAATAAAAAGTTACATTACAAAAAGCTCCATGTTTGCTGGTACTTCAAACCATCCACGAAGGAAAGGAATTATACAATATGTTAATGAATTAATTCATTTGTGTTAGTTACTATTGACAATTTTAATAGAAATGTTATGATTTTAAGTTTTTAATAATATTCCTGTGACATTGGTAGTCAAAGTTGTTCAGTTTGATGGTTTAATCCACCCTCTAATAAAGTTTGACCATATTTAACATACGCGTGCATTTAACTACCTTCACAATTTCCGATTTCTTTGGGAACATGTAACCGTTTTTAAGTTTTGCATTTTCTGAAAAAAACTCTGAAACAAGGGCTTGTTGCCCACACATTAAGAGAGAGACCAGTTTTAGTGGAAAATCCATTAAGTTGGCACTGCCCTGGTTTAAACCTGAAATTTCTTGCTGACTTTTTGTCAAGGACACACGATCGCAAGCCCGGTCTCCAGTGTACCAATACGCATTATGCACGCGTAGTGGACTGACGCCCATACACCATCCCTGAGGGTAGGCCTGTGCCCTACTGTGGGATGTATACAACGTGTTAATGAATAAGCGCAAAACCTCATACACCCCAACTGATTTATAACAAAATAATTACATTGATAATTTGAGTGAGCGTCAGTGGCGCGTTGCGGAGAGGTATGGCCACCCAATTATGGGGGCCCGGGTTCGAATCCGCACGGACAACATGCTATGTACCAATGAGTTTTTCTAACTTATGTGTACGTAATACCGACTGCTCTCAAAAGGTGAAGGAAAACATCGTGAGGAAACCTGCATACGCTGAAGAAGAAATTCTGATGCATATGTGAAGTCTACCAATCCGCATTGGGCACGCGTGGTGGACTAATGCCAATACAACCTCCCTGAGGGTAGGCCTGTGCCCTGCAGTGGGACGTTTATAGGCTGATGTTGAATTAGATTAAAACAATAATTTCATTATTTTGATAGTTAAAATTTAAAGTTAAAAGTTTAAAGTTGTAAGGCAAAAATGATTTGTTATCATTTCAGCAATGAATGAAAGCGATAACGTACTCATGGATTCATTTTAATAATCTTGTTTCTTTAGTAAGTAGGGTGAGTGTGTCCGTGCGGTGGGTTGACATCGGGTTCAGTAAATTAAATTTTTTTTGAAAAAAGATACTTATGTTGAAACCATTATAATTCGATTCAACTCTCGATTCTAAACAAACTACTTTCTACTTTTGCGTTAATTCATTAACACTTTGTATAGACTGACGATAAAACTTCGATAAAAAGAAATCTATGATTGTCAGTTGCGTTAGTTTTGTTGCAATTCGCTGGAAGCTAACTTTTGTATACATTCTTGATGTTAATTTTATTTACCTTCCAATGTAAAGGTGCTTATTAAGACTTTTTAATTTTGATTTTTATATAGCAACGATTTCAATAGTACACACGGCGACACATCAAGCTGTACAAAACCAACATAAGCTGGCCGCTGCGACGGTATACGTTACTCGACTTACGCGCGCCCAGCTTATGTTGGTTTTGTATAGCTTGATGTGTCGCCGTGCGTACCTAGTAGTATTTCAAAAATCAGCTGTTCCATACTATCTACTCGATGTATGGAACAGATGATTTTTTTCGCGATTTCGATGTTGGCTTCGTTGTTTAAGGTGGTTGCAGAGGGGTCAGTTTTATACAAAACTTTGACGCACAATACGCGTAGACGGTATTAATATAAGTAACTTTGTATATAAGGTCTAACAAAACTAGCTGAAACTATTTTAAGGGGATGATCAGACCATCAAACTGAACAACTTTCTCTATGGGACCAATATCGAAATCGCGAAAAAAAAATCAGCTTCCATACAAACGTACTTGACCTAAATGTATGGGACAGCAGATTTTTTTTTAGCGATTTCGATATTGGTCCAATAGAGAAAGTTGTTTAGTTTGATGGTCTGAGCATCCCCTTAAAATAGTTTCACCTAATTTTGTTAGACCTTATATATGGAAAAATAGTTTAGAAAATCTAGATGCCGCGTCACAAATGACATTTGCAATTTATACAATAATTACGAAGATATAAAGCTTTGAAATTTTTCATACAAAATTTGAAAAGCTTTATATCTTCGTAATTATATTAGAAATTGCAAATGTTATTTGTTACGCGGCAACTAGATTTTCTAAACTATTTTTCCATATATAAAATATTACTTTTATTAATTCCGTCTACGCGTATTGTGCGTCAAACTTTTGTATGGGCTGAAACCACCTTAAGTTGTTCAGTTTGATGGTCTGAAGCACCCTTTTTGACCGCATCTTTTCTATAGGATCCTGTACAGGGTCCTTCTTAAATAATGCACTATGTTTTAACACTTGCTGCTAAGCTCAAAACAATGATCTTCGCGCAGTGCTAACACTGTGGAATGCAATACAATTCTGAATCACCAGGCGAGTCGTGCGCACTGCAGCCCATTTGCTGCTGACCTACAGCAGTTAAACTGTTGAGGGGATGATCAGACTATCGAAACAAAACAACATTCTCTATGGTACTAAAATAAAATCTACTGTCCCATAAAGGGTCTAGCAGGCTAAGGAAGGAGAAGTGGCCCCTGTGACGAATATCGGATTTTTATAATGTCATTTGTTGGCTATCTCATAATATAGAAACACCCTAACTTTCAGCCCCCTATCTTGAACCGTCACCGAGATACTGTCAAAAACGTCATTTTATGGATACATTTTTCAAAGTCGTTTTTCTCCTGAACTATATAAGGTAGAGCAATCAAACCAAATCATAGCTACAAAGGATGAGTAGGAGTATAACTCTGATTTTTTTTAAATATTTAATTCCATGAAAAAATATTGATTAAAATGTCAGAGAAATTTTTGACAGCACTTTTCAACAAGTATTTGTAAAGGTACAGCTATGGAAAAAATCACATATACTGTTAATAGTATTAGCTAGTACCATGCGAAAAATCAATTCAATATAATTGGTGCAACATACTTAAAAAAAATTAAATGTCAAAGAAAGCGCTAAATGAGTCTTTCATTCTGAAGGAGATTTTTCGATCCAATGAGGTTTAATTTCGTTGCCTAGCAACAGAATGTTTATTTTGAACTTCACGCATGGCTGTCAAAGGTATCAGTTTTTTTTCCTTGCACTTTATGAAGAAACACATTGCAAATCTTGCATTTGTCGGACATTATTGCAATGATGACTGCGACTGACTTCTTGTCAGAGTGGCATTTGTTTATTATACTGGTAGATGATAATAAAATATATAAAGTTTTTCGTATACGTATGTATCGAAGAGGTTTAGAGCTATCAAATAAACTGAAAATGCAGTGAAATACTTTCTTTGACATTTTTTTTAAGTATGTTGCACCAATTATATTGAATTGATTTTTCGCATGGTACTAGCTAATACTATTAACAGTATATGTGATTTTTTCCATAGCTGTACCTTTACAAATACTTGTTGAAAAGTGCTGTCAAAAATTTCTCTGACATTTTAATCAATATTTTTTCATGGAATTAAATATTTAAAAAAATCAGAGTTATACTCCTACCCATCCTTTGTAGCTATGATTTGGTTTGATTGCTCTACCTTATATATAGTTCAGGAGAAAAATGACTTTGAAAAATGTATCCATAAAATGACGTTTTTGACAGTATCTCGGTGACGGTTCAAGATAGGGGGCTGAAAGTTAGGGTGTTTCTATATTATGAGATAGCCAACAATTGACATTATAAAACTCCGATATTCGTCACAGGGGCCACTTCTCCTTCCTTAGCCTGCTAGACCCTTTGGGCGTCGGTTTGCAGTTTTAACTAGAATTTAATAGAGGATTTTAATGCGTTACATATTTTATCGGATGTTGCAGGCCATCAAACTGAACAACTTTAACTACGAAACCAATATTGAAATCGCGAAAAAATATGGTTGTTCCATAGAAAACGTAAACGGAACCTGCTCGACCCAAACTTTGCAGAATTTTTTTCGCGATTTCGATGTTGGTTCCATGTTGAAAGTAGTTTAGTTGTATGTTCTGAAGCACTCCATAAAATAACTCATTTAAGCTTTGACTTCTTATATGGGGACTAGTTACGCGTGTAATTCTACTAACAAACATTTCTGCCACTTTTTGCGGGGGGCGAGGTAACATGAAATCTGCAACTTTGGATTTTATTCCCCATAACTTTAGATTCAAATTTTGAACGTTAAAAATCATGAAAAGAAGTCTCGTGTGAACCCCTAAACGTTCTTAGTTCGAAATTATTGTTTCTCAATTATAGGCTGTCTCGTTTAGTGATCTATCTATACTATTATAAAACTGTAACAGGAAGTTTGTCTGTACATTGAAGGTATTAACAAAAAAAAAGTTACGATATGGTTTTTAGGTGTCCCTGATTCCATTTCACCAATTTTTGGATTTTTTGTCTGTCTGTTTGTTTGTGTGTTTGTTTGTTTGAACGAGTATCACGCAAAAACTACTGAACCGATTTTGATGAAACTTTTTTTGTTTGATAGCTTATGATCTGACTTAAAATCTGGTATATAATTTGTGCGGACGAAGTCGCGGGTTAACGCTCGTAAGGTATAAAATTGAATGTAAATGCACATGATCAATTAATCTTACACCGTGGTAGAGGGGAATTGCTACCGCAAGGCTAGTCCTTATAATAAATAGTCAAAGCATTTAGTTTAACACCCTGTATAAATTCTGCTGATGCCATCTATTGAATTTTGTTAAAACCAACATCGGAAATCACCCCATTCCGTTTTAAGGTCACCACACACATACTGAATGAGTTTCCCCCTCCACAATTCCGTTCGCAATTGCGGAGCTGTCAAATCCCAAACAAAATCACAATAATGATTCGGAATTCCGGATTGCAATTCCGTATGTGTGTAGCGGACCTAAACTGTCAGTGCAATTTTAATATTTATGAATGATTTAGAGACCTACCGACCATATAAGCAATTTTTATTGAGCGATATCGCCCCGATCTGGGAAATATCGCGGCGATATCCTTCCGTCAAAGCCTATGCTAAAAATCGCTTGTCTGATATATAAGGTCTAACAAAATTAGGTGAAACTATTTTAAGGGTATGCTCAGACCATCAAACTGAACAACTTTCTCTACGGGACCAATATCGAAAACTCGAAAAAAAAATCTGCTGCCCCATACATTTGAGTCACGTTGTGTTTGCAGTTTTGTATGGGACATCAAATTTTTTTTTCGCTATTTCGATATTGGTCCTATAGAGAAAGTTGTTCAGTTTGATGGCCTGAGCATACCCTTAAAATAGTTTCAGCTAATTTTGTTAGACCTTATAATATATGGCCCTTATGGATACCTATTCATAGTATATACATTTGCAGTTGGAAACCCCAATTATTATGTATATTGTAATTAAAAAAAAATGATTTTTATGTATTTATTTTTAGAATGTTTATTTATTTGTAATTTGACAATTAGGATATATTATAATATCATCTTTATCAAAAATGTTAAATTATAAGTGGAGAATTGAAGAAAATGCAATCTCTGTACAAGAAGCGAAATCGTTTTTACCACCTTACTAAAGGGTGTTACATAAATACAAATATACATTTAAGGGTGGTGGTTAAGACATTCAAACTGAACAACTTTCACTATGGGACCAATATCGAAATCGCGAAAAAAAATCGGATGTTCCATCATCATCATCATATCAGCCGATAGACGTCCACTGCTGGACATAGGCCTCCCCCAAAATGAGGAGATTTGCCATAATCGCCATGATGCGATGCGTTTGCGATGTTCCATACTAAACTACAGATCTACTCGAGCTAAATGTATGGGACAAAAGAATTTTTTTCGCGATTTCGATCTTGGTCCCATTGGAAAGTTGTTCAGTTTGTTGGTCTAAACCACCCCTTAAAAGTTTTCAATTTTTATTCCTACTTCTGTAACACCTGTAGATAACAGGGCTATTAATGTAAGTTTCCGATTATTCGGAAAAATACGTATACAGTCGGAAAAGTTACCTTTTCTCAAAATTTCCATTTCAGCCCGCCTATCCTCTTAAGACCCCAGAGACCGTAGTATGATGCGCGCGATAAGGTTATATCACGTTCGTTTGAAAATAGAAAGAGCTAAGCGATAGCTCTATATCACGCTGCCATACTACAGCCGCTGGTTTTAATATCATACCACGTCTGACAGGTCTCGAGTGTGTAAAAACGTTTTCGCTTTTTGTATGGCTACGTATAGACGGTGACACATCAAGTTATACAAAACCAACATAAGCTAACTGTGCGACGTTATACGTTATTCAACCTACGCCAGGCCAGCTTATTTTGGTTTTGTATAGCTTGATGTGTCGCCGTGTGTACATTTCTTTTATAAAAATCAGTTTCAAACGTTTCATATGACAGAACGTGAATATAAAAATAAAATTTGTATACGTAGATTGTTTATCATGAATAAAAATAAAATGAGGGTAAACTATTACATGAATGTAATGTAAAAACATGTTTTAGGAAATGTATTATGTATCGAAAAAAATATACGTAGTTTTTAACTGAATTTTAATTTGTTTTTTATTTTTTCTCCATCCCTTTCCAGTAGTCCCTGTCTATCCAATCGGGGAATAAAGTCGTGAGCTTATGCTATGCTTATGCCGTTTCCAGTATACGCATTCAGCGAATAAGAATAACTACTGAATCAACAAATTTTTGTTTGCCGCCAATAAGTTAATTAAAAAAAAGTTTGTGAATTCAAAACATCATGGTGCCGAATTTATCATACAACCTTTTTTAATTTGTTAAAAACTCAGGTTTGGAACCTTCTTGGTGTACTTTTTTTAATTTGTTTTTTTTTTCATTTAGTCATTTCCTCGCTGAGGAGGTGGCAAAGAGAATGTAACTCACTATGAGGTGGGATGAAAAGTTAAGTGTTGCACTCGAGTGCAAAGTTGCTTTTTCACCTCGTGCTCTTTTGATTCCCTCGCTAACGCTCAGGATTCTAATTTTAGAATCCTTCATTTGCTCTGTCATCAAAATTGAGCATGCGGTTAAAAAGGAACTTTTCATCTCTCATACTCTGAAAGAATGTCATTGTTTATCTAAGAAGCGGGTTGAAAGTGATACTTTTCTTCCCTAGGGCGGAAAAGTAATTTAAAAAAAATCTACGTGTACTTATACTGAACAAAGGCAGAAACCTATGCAACCGCACTTCGATAAAATTATATTAATTCTTATTTTTGTTATAACTATTATGATCAATTTATTTATAATAAAAGTTAATTTAAATACCAATATTTTTTGTCATTTGGTGACTTTTGTTAAAATTATAAGCAGACAGAAAAAAGTGCTCCCTATTAAAACCTCCTCAAAAAAAACTTGCTGGCTTAAAAAATATAAAAGCCATATAGTTGCGCGAAAAAGAAAAAGGGCTTTACAGTTTACAACGAGATGTTGCTAATTTTTTCGTAAGGATCCGTTTTAAAACGCGTAAGAATCACTCTGGAAGTCTATCTGTCTGAGTCTAGCATACATATATCTTTGTATGCTTTATCTCTTTAGCATTGACACCCCGAGTGATTTCAAATTTATTCAAACGTACCTAGTCTAAAATTAATTCGTCAAGCGATTCGGAAATTGATTTTGCATTTTATATCTGACTTTTATTTACTTTCCTCGTATCGTATTCGAAATGAAAAGCAGAGTGTTTAACTCGGGCGAAAGACACCCATTTCACACTCGAACTATGGGCGCCCCTCACATTCGTTCGGGGCGCCAAACATCTCGTGTGAAATGGATGACTTTCATCCCTTGGTTAACAATCTACTATTGCACTCTTGTTTAACAAATAACTATTAATTGCACACCAAAATACACAAAAAAAAACAACAATATATTTACACGAACAAGAAGAGTTCAAAAGAGCGGCCTTATCACTAAAAGTGATTTCTTCCAGACTACCATTGGATGGAGGAAGTCTTTAAAGAGATAAATGCTAAGGCGGTGTACTAGTTGATACATAGCATAATAATCTAAACAGAGTTTAAATATATAAGGTCTAACAAAATTAGGTGAAACTATTTTAAGGGGATTAAACCCACCTATCCCCTGGATACGTGCCTGTCTACCGCCCCCACCGTCACCAATATATAAGGTCTAACAAAATTAGGTGAAACTATTTTAAGGTGATTAAACCCACCTATCCCCTGGATACGTGCCTGTCTACCGCCCCCACCGTCACCAATATATAAGGTCTAACAAAATTAGGTGAAACTATTTTAAGGGGATTAAACCCACCTATCCCCTGGATACGTGCCTGTCTACCGCCCCCACCGTCACCAATATATAAGGTCTAACAAAATTAGGTGAAACTATTTTAAGGGGATTAAACCCACCTATCCCCTGGATACGTGCCTGTCTACCGCCCCCACCGTCACCAATATATAAGGTCTAACAAAATTAGGTGAAACTATTTTAAGGGGATTAAACCCACCTATCCCCTGGATACGTGCCTGTCTACCGCCCCCACCGTCACCAATATATAAGGTCTAACAAAATTAGGTGAAACTATTTTAAGGGGATTAAACCCACCTATCCCCTGGATACGTGCCTGTCTACCGCCCCCACCGTCACCAATATATAAGGTCTAACAAAATTAGGTGAAACTATTTTAAGGGGATTAAACCCACCTATCCCCTGGATACGTGCCTGTCTACCGCCCCCACCGTCACCAATATAATATAAGGTCTAACAAAATTAGGTGAAACTATTTTAAGGGGATTAAACCCACCTATCCCCTGGATACGTGCCTGTCTACCGCCCCCACCGTCACCAATATATAAGGTCTAACAAAATTAGGTGAAACTATTTTAAGGGGATTAAACCCACCTATCCCCTGGATACGTGCCTGTCTACCGCCCCCACCGTCACCAATATATAAGGTCTAACAAAATTAGGTGAAACTATTTTAAGGGGATTAAACCCACCTATCCCCTGGATACGTGCCTGTCTACCGCCCCCACCGTCACCAATATATAAGGTCTAACAAAATTAGGTGAAACTATTTTAAGGGGATTAAACCCACCTATCCCCTGGATACGTGCCTGTCTACCGCCCCCACCGTCACCAATATATAAGGTCTAACAAAATTAGGTGAAACTATTTTAAGGGGATTAAACCCACCTATCCCCTGGATACGTGCCTGTCTACCGCCCCCACCGTCACCAATATATAAGGTCTAACAAAATTAGGTGAAACTATTTTCAGGGGATTAAACCCACCTATCCCCTGGATACGTGCCTGTCTACCGCCCCCACCGTCACCAATATATAAGGTCTAACAAAATTAGGTGAAACTATTTTAAGGGGATTAAACCCACCTATCCCCTGGATACGTGCCTGTCTACCGCCCCCACCGTCACCAATATATAAGGTCTAACAAAATTAGGTGAAACTATTTTAAGGGGATTAAACCCACCTATCCCCTGGATACGTGCCTGTCTACCGCCCCCACCGTCACCAATATATAAGGTCTAACAAAATTAGGTGAAACTATTTTAAGGGGATTAAACCCACCTATCCCCTGGATACGTGCCTGTCTACCGCCCCCACCGTCACCAATATATAAGGTCTAACAAAATTAGGTGAAACTATTTTAAGGGGATTAAACCCACCTATCCCCTGGATACGTGCCTGTCTACCGCCCCCACCGTCACCAATATATAAGGTCTAACAAAATTAGGTGAAACTATTTTAAGGGGATTAAACCCACCTATCCCCTGGATACGTGCCTGTCTACCGCCCCCACCGTCACCAATATAATATAAGGTCTAACAAAATTAGGTGAAACTATTTTAAGGGGATTAAACCCACCTATCCCCTGGATACGTGCCTGTCTACCGCCCCCACCGTCACCAATATAATATAAGGTCTAACAAAATTAGGTGAAACTATTTTAAGGGGATTAAACCCACCTATCCCCTGGATACGTGCCTGTCTACCGCCCCCACCGTCACCAATATAATATAAGGTCTAACAAAATTAGGTGAAACTATTTTAAGGGGATTAAACCCACCTATCCCCTGGATACGTGCCTGTCTACCGCCCCCACCGTCACCAATATAATATAAGGTCTAACAAAATTAGGTGAAACTATTTTAAGGGGATTAAACCCACCTATCCCCTGGATACGTGCCTGTCTACCGCCCCCACCGTCACCAATATATAAGGTCTAACAAAATTAGGTGAAACTATTTTAAGGGGATGATCAGACCATCAAACTGAACAACTTTCTCTATGGGACCGATATTGAAATCGCGAAAAAAAACAGCTCTTCCATACAAACCTACTCGACCTAAATGTATGGGACAGCAGATTTTTTTTTCGCGATTTCAATATTGGTCCCATAGAGAAAGTTGTTCAGTTTGATGGTCTGATCATCCCCTTAAAATAGTTTCACCTAATTTTGTTAGACCTTATGTATACATAAATACTTACATACTTTAATATTACAAAATAAATATACATGGTGGATTTTTGAGACGGGGCAGTAAGGGCAGCCTTAACCGTTGCACCGAGGGAAACGTTCTTAAGAGACTGTCCTTAACTTTTTGAGACAGTTTTACCCCCATTTACAGATTTTGAAAAAATGTACAGTCGGCAAGAAAATAGACAAATACACAAGAAGGTAGTCAAAGTAAAAGATAGTTATTTTTGGGCAGTCTTTTAAAGCTAGGTATTGAGGGAGCTTGTCTGACAGAGAGTGGCAGTTCATTCCATAGACTGACGGACTGAACAGAGATGGACTTATCGTAGAAGGAAGAGGTGTGGGAAGGCATAGCAAGTAGAAGATTACTGGCCGATCGCAGTACTCGGTCTTGTCATGGGTGGCGTGTAGAAAAGTGAAGCGGTCTTTGAGATAGTAGGCACTGACAGTGCACTGCCTTAATGGAAATAAAGTTCGCTTCCGGATACCAGCACCAAATTTTTGTATTTTGTTAGGTATGTTCTCTAGACCCCAAAACTACTGGGAGACAGTCTCTAAGGAGTCAGGGTCTCCAGTTATGACGTCATACAATTTTTGTATTGGATTAAAAAAAGGGGAAAGACCGGACGGCCTGTCCCTCATACCCTGGTCCCGTGGAAAGTGTTTGGTTTGGGACGCCACCTGTGTCGACACTCTGGCACCCTCACATGTTCGTGCGTCTTCCTGCCGCGCAGGTGTAGCTGCTGCCTTAGCAGAATCAGAAAAAAAAAGGATCTACCAGGGATTGGGTGACAGCTATATTTTCCTGCCCTTCGCCGTGGAGACCCTAGGTTGCTGGGGTCCTGAGGGGAAAATGTTTCTTAAATGCCTCTCAAAGCGCCTATTCGAGGCTACAGGCGACAGGAGGGCTGGCAGCTATTTTGCGCAAAGGATCAGCCTTGCGATCCAAAGAGGCAACGCTGCCAGCCTCCTAGGCACTCTGCCCCGAGTAGGGGCTTTAGAGAACATTTTTTACCTTTAAGTAGGCTAGGTGTTTTTCTTTTTTCTGTTTGTTTTGTTTTTTCTTGTTCTATTAATATTAATTTTACCTAATTAAAAAAAAATGTTGTTCTGAAACCTATCGTGTGGAGTATCAAATCAAAGGGCTCCACGAGCCGGTTCTAAAAATATACTACACTATTACTTTTCAGCCAATTGTTTTTAAAAAATCCTAAAGTTATTTTCAAAACATACCTCCAGGTAGGAAACGGCTGAGTAAATTTTTGTAAAACATACGCCAAACGACTTATGATATCCTCATATCAAAGGTCAATAAAGCAATTTCAAAAATGTTTATGTTTACTATTTTTTATATATTTTTTTAATTAAATATAAAGTTGAAAAGTAATAAAAAAACGTATTAAAAATAGTAAACAAACATTATTGAAATTGCTTTGTTGACGTTTGATATGAGGATATCATAAGTCGTTTGGCGTATGTTTGATAAAAATTTACTCAGCCGTTTCCTACCTGGAGGAGACCAAATGAGGTATGTTTTGAAAAGTAATAGTGTAGTATATTTTTAGAACCGGCTCGTGGAGCCCTTTGATTTGATACTCCACACGATAGGTTTCAGAACAACAATTTTTTTAATCCCATACAAAATTTGTATGACGTCATAACTGGAGACCCTGACACCTTAGAGATTGTCTCCCAGCAGTTTTGGTGTCTAGAGAACATACCTAACAACATACAAAAATTAGGCGCTGGTATCCGGAAGCGAACTTTATTTCCATTAAGGCAGTGCACTGTTAGTGCCTACTATCTCAAAGACCGCTTCACTTTTCTACACGCCACCCATGACAAGACCGAGTACTGCGATCGGCTAGTAATCTTCTACTTGATATGCCTTGATATGTTTTGAAAATACTATTTCAATTTTTTTTTTATATTGGCTCACAGGTAATGGTGTAGTATATCTTTAGAACCGGCTCATGAAGCCCTTTCATTTGATACCCCACACGATAGGTTTCAGAATTTTTTCTTTTAAATCCCACACACAAAATTAATGACGTTGTAACCAAAGACCCTGAGAGAACATACCTAACAACATACTAAAATTTGGTGCTGATATCCGGAAGTGATCTTTTTCAGCCTTTTTTATTTATTTATTTATTTAACACTTTATTGTACACATAACATTACAGAAAAAACAATTAAAGTAGACATGTACAAAGGGCGAGCTTATCTCTAAAGAAATCTCTTCCAGCAAACCCGCAACAGAGGCAGTTCTGAAGTGTGAGGCAGACAAAATGTGTACAGCACTAATGATAAAAACTAGATACTTGTAGTTAAATGGAAGTTAATTATATATATATATATATATATAAGGTCTAACAAAATTAGGTGAAACTATTTTAAGGGGATGATCAGACCATCAAACTGAACAACTTTCTCTATGGGACCAATAACGAAATCGCGAAAAAAAAATCTACATTTAGGTCGAGTACATTTGTATGAAACAGCTGATTTTTTTTCGCGATTTCGTTATTGGTCCCATAGAGAAAGTTGTTCAGTTTGATGGTCTGATCATCCCCTTAAAATAGTTTCAGCTAGTTTTGTTAGACCTTATATATAAATAGAGAAGGAACAGAATAGAATAAAGGAGAGAAAGTAGGTGAGAGTTTCGACGAAGACGGGTGGTATGTATAAGTCTGCAGTCTGCATAATGTAATCTGAGAAGAGCCTGACAATGACAACCTGCTCACAAAGTAGCTCATGAAGTATTTCGTGGCAATGATTGATATGATGCGTCATAGATGAGAGATGCAAACAAACCATTCTATTCTATTTATAAAATTCGTCCAATTATTCAAAGTGCCACGAAGGGATATCCCCGATTTGTTTTTTTTTTACGTATGATGCGCGCGAAAAGGCTAAGGTCCGCCCCATACATACGGAATAAACCTGATTCGGAATTAGTTCCGGATGGAGTGTTGCCGCTTTCAGAGACTTTTTCACTAGATCTAGTGATTTTTTGATGTCTTAGGTGGCATATTTTAAATTGATTTTTGAGCGTAGGCGCTGATGGAACGATACTGTATCGTGACGGTGCAGTTGCAACGTTGTTGGGGTATAGTTGCGAAATCGCCTACGCTCAAAAATCGCTTGTGTGATAATGGTTCATGCCATTTTGTATGCAGATTATATCTAATGCTAAAACTATCTATAGTCTTTTGATATAGTTGCATAATATTGAAATACAATTTACAAATCATCATCGTAACGTCATGACCTCATCACATGATAAAAGTTATCATTGTATAAAAACTGTTTGTTTCGTTTTAATAAATACTTAAAAATGTAATTGTCATTTTTTGGCTTTTCATATATTTTTATTTTAGGCATTTTTTAAACAGCACTCTAGTATTTTTTGTAACCATAGTTGACAACACTGAATCCTGAATCGGGATACCGGATCGCAATTCCGTCTGTGTGTGGCGGACCTTAGGATGTGTGACTTTCAAAAATAGCACTCCTGTGAGATGAGATAGGTTTTTTCAAAGTTTGATTTCGAACTCCCGTAGATATGTCAGAACCAAAAGCCATACATTTTCGACCCATACTCAGTCAGTTATTTTATGGCACCCCATGAAATTATAGTTCTTTAAGCCATGCCAGATTCCTGTGGCACCCCCAGTGATTCTCTCACGTTATGAAACAGTGAAACTAACTCTTGAATAGAGTCGCGGCCGACACGGCGATCCACAAAGAAATTCGTGTTAAATGAACGCGCCCTAACTGTCACTATCAGGGGATTTCCCTCGCCGCCCGCCTTCCTCTATGCCACAGTAGCGGAAGCGAAAAATTTTTCGTCTATGGTCACAGTGGAAGCTAAGCTACTTTTTATATTTATACCACCATCATCATCATAATGACACCTATTGTTCAAGAATAAACTATGGTAGCTACTACAAAATACATGTGCCAGCTTCCTGGTAGGTACTACGTACACGTACAGCCTGTCACATACATACGGAATCCCAATCCTAAATTCCGAATCAGGATTACGATTTCATATGGATTTTCCCTCCATAATTTCAAATCCTATACAAAATCACAATCCTGCATGGCTAGCATGTATGCCGGTCTGATATAGCGCTATCACGCTTACGCTCTCTTTCTATATGCGCGCGAACGAACGAGATAAAAGACGTGATATAGCCGTCCGTATCGCGTGCAACGTGCTAGCTCAGCTGATTCGGATTTCCGTATGTGTGTGGCACGTCTAAGCGAGAGAGCATGTGCATTATTTGGTTGTAAGGGCTTGGTCAATGAACCAATAGCTACTTGCATGTGCATGAGAGCGATTGCCATTCTATATCGCCTCATCATCATCAGCCTATAAACGTCCCACTGCAGGGCACAGGCCTACCTTCAGGGAGGGTGTATGGGCATTAGTCCACCACGCGTGCCCAATGCGGATTGGTAGACTTCACATACACATCAGAATTTCTTCTTCAGTGTATGCAGGTTTCCTCACAGTGTTTTCCTTCACCGTTTGAGAGCAGTCGGTATTAGGTACATAAGTTAGAAAAACTTATTGGTACATGGCATGTTGTCCGTGCGGATTCGAACCTGGACCCCCATAATTGGGTGTCCATACCTCTTCGCAACGCGCCACCGACGCTCTCTATCGCCTAGTTTAGTTAAAATATTATAGTTTATTGTGCGCTACGAACCTTAGGAATTTAAGCACATCCTGTGTCGACTTGACACCATGTTTTGTTTCACAGCTTTGTTTCAAATTCATTCCATTGCCGTTCTCTTCTGAAGTTCTGACAAGCGAGACCGGCGCGTCTGCATTTACTCCACGAAACAATATTACAGTGAGTACCTTAGTTCATTTACTTTTCAGTCTAACAATCATACTAAACAGGGTGTAATCTAAATAAGACTTACTTACGTATCTATGATCTGATTAAAAATAAATTTCAATTAATTTATTCAACAACTTACACTGACAGTATAAACACAACACATGTAAGTTATAGTCATTTGATAATTTAAATTACATTAGAAGGCTATGTAAAAAAAATAGGATTCTTCAAAGCGTCATTTATCACGAAGTACTAACAGTAGGAGTATGATTAGCGGATATGTGTAAATTGAACATATAATTGAAGTTTTGATTAGAGCCAAAACACGATTAAGACACATTTTCTCGATAGAAAAACAAGCCAAAGTAGCCTCCGTTTTTATTTATAAACGCTTGGAACTGCTAAACGGTGAATAATAGAAACACGAGACTTGATTTCAAAAAAAGGGATTGATATTTTACCAATTTTGATTAGAGCAGAATTGAACTTACATAAATAGTACAATCACAATTAAATAAAGTTTGTTTTACGCTTGCGTCGTTCCCGTCGCGCGCGCCGCCCCATCTCTTTCTCTCGCATCAGGCAGTAATATAAGCTATCACACGCCCATTTCGCTTCAAACATAGGCCCTTAAATGAATTAAATGGGTACTTAAGGGGGTGCTTCAGATCATTAAACTGAACAAATTTGACTATAGGTAGGACACGAACAAATAATCTGCTGTTCCATATAAAACGTCAATCGCTGCTCTACCCCAATCCTACTAATATTATAAACGCGAAAGTTTGTAAGTATGGATGGATGTTTGTTACTCTTTCACGTAAAAACTACTGAATGGATTTTAGTGAAACTTTACAATAATATAGCTTATACATTAGAATAACTGATAGGCTACAATTTATAAATATAATGATACGGCATCATCGTGGAAGCGTAATATGCTGCAACCAAGGTCATCAACAAACGGTGTACACACGGCGACATCGACACATTAAGCTATACAAAACCAAAATAAGCTGAACGCGTGTAAGACGAGTAACGTATAACGTCTCGCGACCAGCTTATATTGGTTTTGTATAGCTTGATGTGTCGCCGTGCGTACCAATCAGTTAGTTCTTACCTAGTCTTTGTTTACCTTGTTTTAATCTTCTTTTCTCTGGAAATGTTCTTCTAGAATGTTTCTACCTAAATTAATATATATGTTTTGATACTGACAACATTGTCAAATATGAGTGCTATCGCATGCCTGTTATTAGTACATAAGTTAGAATATTTTCCTCTTCATTTATTTATATACTGTTTAATAAATAAATAAAGATATTGTGTAAATTGTCCAGACGAAGCGCAGACAAAGTCGCGGGCACAAGCTAGTATCTCTATATTTATTTTATTATATTTGCATTTAATTTATACACGGTCTGTGTAAGTGTAACTTTCCCTTTGGTCTAAAATTTAATGTGAAACCAGCTTTAATAGCCAGCAAAAGAAATAATGCCACTTATAGGTATTGTTCCAACTTGTCAGTCTAAACATTTTATTATTATGGCACCAAATATGTAGGATCATTCTCCTTGCTTTTATTTGTGTTTGAAAAGTCAGTTTTTAGAAGGAACTAATGTCTTGGGACAAAATTACATTTTAAACATCTTTTAGTATACAATAATATAAGTAATATTTAATTAAATAACAATATAAGTAACAATATAAATTAATATTAATAGAACAAGAAAAAACAAAACAAACAGAAAAAAGAAAAGCCTACTTAAAGGTAAAAAATGTCCTCTAAAGCCCCTACTCGGGGCAGAGTGCCTAGGAGGCTGGCAGCGTTGCCTCTTTGGATCGCAAGGCTGATCCTTTGCGCAAAATAGCTGCCAGCCCTCCTGTCGCCGTAGCCTCGAATAGGCGCTTTGAGAGTCATTTAAGTAACATTTTCCCCTCAGGACCCCAGCACCTAGGGTCTCAACGGCGAAGGGCAGGAAAATATAGCTGTCACCCAATCCCTGGTAGATCCTTTTTTTTTTAAACACAACCAGTGTTGGGCAAAATATAATTGATTACTAAGTAAATACAATTTGTAATTGTTAATTGTAATTAACTGCTCAATGAATTTTTTTGGTTACGATTATAAATTTATGCTTTTCGAAAGTAAAGAATGATTGCGTTAGCCATATCGTATGGTACCTATCATCATCATCTCAGCCGATGGACGTCCACTGCTGGACATAGGCCTCCCCCAAGGATCGCCATAACGACCGGTCCTGCGCTGCCCTCATCCAACGGGTTGCCGCCGGCTTCACCAGGTCGTGGGGGACCTACCCACGCTGCGCTTTCAGGTCTTTCTGGTGTCAGAGTTTTTTCAGACCGCCTTACGGCCTCTGACGTGGTTTTTATGTAACGACTACTACCACCAGAGATAGTAGCCGGGACCAACGTCTTAACGTGCCATCTGAATCACGGAATCATTTCTCTTTTCAGACAATCAGGTTATTCCTGCAATGTCCTAACCAACTGGGGGAAAACGCACAAAGAGGCATTTCACTAGGTGTCCCCCGTGGGAATCGAACCCACGACCTCCGCGTCCTACCTAGTTAGCTGATTGAACGTTTGTATGAAAAATTGATAATTGAATCGAAATGCATATAGGATCCTTCTTTATATGCTGACACTATTTTAAGGGGATGATCAGACCATCAAACTGAAAAACTTTCTCTATTGGACCAACATCGAAGTCGCGAAAAAAAAATCTACACGCCCATACAAAACTATAAACCTACTCGAGCAAAATGTATGGGACAGCTGGTTTTTTTCGCGATTTCGATGTTGGTCCCATAGAGAAAGTTGTTTAGTTTTATGGTCTGATCATCTCCTAAAAAGTGTCATAATAAGAAGGACCTGTATTTTAAGTAAGTAAGACTACTTACCTATGTACATATTTCTATGTATATGGTGCCAGTTTAACTAGACGATTGACTTTTCGCAGAGATGTCAGCACCGGCGATAGGCATAGACCTGGGCACGACCTACTCGTGTGTGGCCGTGTATCGCAACGGGCGCGCGGAGATCATCCCCAACGCGGAGGGGAACCGCATCACGCCCTCGTACGTCGCGTTCACCGACACCGAGCGGCTCGTCGGGGACGCCGCCAAGAATCAGGACGCCCTCAACCCCACCAACACCATCTTCGGTTAGTACCCTTCGCTGCCTTCCCATCGCTACTCTTTGCTGATAGCTGTCTGGTCTGGTGTAAGAAATAGCATCCACTCAGAGGTTGTTGGGCAGGCTCGTGTCCAGGGGTGGGGGGGGGGGGGGATAGGTGGGTAGCGCTTCTCTTGAAAAGATATCTGGTGTAAAAGCTAGCGTTCTCTGCCCTGATATGGTAAAATGGGCTAAGCAAAACAGAATTAGGTATCTATTTTTAATGTCTCTCGTTCTGATTCTCATTTCATATAGATACGATAACAACAATACGACTACCACTTATTGTAATTTTTTTCATAATTATGTTTTGTGTACAATAAAGAATCTATGAACAATCTTATGATTGTCATTTTTAATTTCAAGCCTACACAGTTGGTTTTACAATAGAAATTCACCACTCAATAACCGGTTGATTTCTTATCGGTCATCTGCTAAGTTATCTTGCAGATACTCCGATCTAATTCAGTGACGATTAATAGCCTCAATAGGTCTCTTCATTGATTGCTCAGAATCACGAGCTTTTTCTACGTAAGTTTTCAAAGTAGCAAAATGTGTTCGTTGTTCTGGACGTTCTAAAAAGATATACTTATTCTATTACAGATGCAAAAAGGTTAATAGGCCGCCAGTTCGATGATCCCTCAATAAAGCACGACATAAAACACTGGCCATTCAAAGTTGTCAAAGAAGATGGCAAGCCGAAAATAAAGGTGCAGTATAGGGGCCAAGATAAGACCTTGTTCCCCGAGGAAGTGAGCGCTATCGTGCTCGCCAAGATGAAGGAAACAGCTGAAGCGTACCTCGGCAAGATAGTGCGAAACGCAGTGATCACAGTCCCGGCCTACTTCAGCGACTCGCAGCGGCAGGCCACGAAGGACGCGGGCACCATCGCCGGCCTCAACGTGCTGCGCATCATCAACGAGCCCACCGCTGGTGCGCTCGCGTACGGCATCGAAGAAAAAGACGATGAAGAACGCAACGTTCTTGTCTTTGATCTCGGTGGTGGAACTTTCGACGTGTCCATTTTGACTATAGAGGCGTCTGTCTTCGAAGTGAGGTCCACCGCCGGTGACACGCACCTGGGCGGAGAAGACTTCGACAGCAACATGGTGCAGCACTTTGTCGAAGAATTCAAAAAGAAACACAATAAAGACCTTTGGAATAATCCGAGGGCAATCAGACGTCTCCGTACGGCGTGCGAGAAAGCCAAGAGAGCTCTCTCTTCGTCAAATGAAGCGCCCATACAACTCGACTCGCTCATCGAAGGCGTAGACTTCCTCGCGACGATTACCAGAGCACGTTTCGAGGAGCTAAACGGAGACCTGTTCAAATCCACAATAGAGCCGGTGAAGAAGGCGCTAGAAGACGCCGTCATGAAAAAATCAGATATCCACGAAGTCGTGCTCGTCGGCGGATCTACTCGTATCCCCATGGTGCAGAGATTACTGCAGGAGTTCTTCGAAGGCAAGCAGTTGAACAGATCAGTGAACCCTGACGAAGCGGTCGCGGCCGGCGCTGCGATCCAGGCCGCCAATCTGGACGGCGACCTGTCTGAACAGATCAATGACCTTGTACTAGTCGATGTGACACCTCTATCGCTCGGTATTGACGTCATCGGTGGCATTACTGAGAAGATCATTGACAGAAACACGACGATCCCTACAAAGAGAACTAAACCTTTCACTACGGTAGCTGACTATCAAACACTAGTTCCCATTGAGATTTTTGAAGGGGAACGTGTTATGAGCAAGGACAACTTTCGGCTGGGGGAGTTCATATTAGACGGAATTCCAAGGCAGAGGGCTGGGATCCCTCAAATAGACGTCACATTTGAAATAGACGCGAACGGCATTCTCCAAGTGACTGCTGTTGAAAGAACTACAAAAAGTACGAATAAAATCACTATTAAGAACGACAAAGGCCGTCTATCTAAAGAGCAGATTGAGAAAATGGTGAAAGATGCAGAAAATGTTAAGAGAGAAGATGAGCTACGCAAACAATTAAGCCATGCCAAGAGTCTCCTTGAATCGTACTGTATCAATACCAAGTCTAGATTGGAGGATACTCAAAAGATATCGCAGTCTGATAAACAAACTATTATAAATCGTTGCGATGAGGTTCTGGCGTGGCTTAACGATAATGCATTCAGTAGTATTTCAGAAATAGATAACCGGAGAGTGCAGTTGGAAAGAATTGTTAATTCTATTCTTATTATGTAAATTTACTGTTTTTTTTTTAATTGATAGGTAATTTTGCATTTCGCAGCAAATTTTTTACGGGAACTTTAATTATGACAATGACTGTTTTCTCTTAATAAATAATACAGTACTATTAAATGATTCAGATTTTGTGTAATTTTGTAATTTGACAATATAAATTTCTGAAAAAATTCTTGATATTTTTGGAACATACAACATTTTCACCTGTCTTTTGCTCTTCTTCACTGGGCAAGTAATGGCTAATAAAGGGTCACATACACTGCAGTCCGTCTTGCAGTCCGACGCTAGTATCGGACCGTGAATGTTGTTGCAGTCCTGGATAGCGATTTTTGAACATTACAAGCGAAGAGTAATATAAGTATATTAGAAAAGAGAACCCACTCGTGGCAACATTATGCATCCACCTTATGTCAAATTGAAGGCTAGCTAGCGCCATCTTTGTTTCACTGACAATAATTCAACCTGTACTATACATACCTACTTATATCTACTCATACCTCAGATAAAGTTAATTTATCTGAGACTCATACCGATGCATATTATTGTTTTGAATGCAAGATTTAGTTCAATCCCGCACCGATCGAGTGAAATTCCAGTATCTTTACTATTCCTGTAATCTAAACATTGGTAAGAGAAAAAAAGAAACTCCAGAACATCACTAAATCGGCACGATATTGAACGAAAACTACAAACAATTCGCGCATTACGCAAGATAGGTAGCCATTTTGTGAATCTGTCATCTGTCTATTAGACATTGACATAGACAATAAAATGTTTTTTTTTTTTCATAATTCTGCGAAATAGTTAATAGATGGCAGCACATTCTATGCAAACTGAATCGGAAAAAGCCACCAAAAGGCGACTGTCCTCCGCCTGATTACTAGTTTAAAAATCAGCAGCAGAAAGATGCATAATCTCCATAGTAATTTTGACATTTTCTACTGCTGAGTGTGATGTTCAAAAATAGCACTCCTGCATGGCGTCCTGCACTGCACCACCGAGCAAAATGTATGAAACTGTCTGCAGTCCTACACGTCGAAGTGAATGGGCCCCTTATGATCGAAGTGTTGGGACCGTTGATTGAGTATACTATAGATTCGCTGAGCGCGTATACTGGAAAAGGATAGAAAAATGAAAAAATGTATGAAAAATCGTGCTTTGACCTTTGACAGGATAAGTAAGTTGCAAGATTTTGTAAGCAATTTCAACTTAAGGGGGGTATTCACTGCAGTCCGATGTATAGGACTGCAGACAGTTTCATACAGTTTCGGTGTTGCAGGACTGCGACGATCACGATCCGATATTAGTGGTCGGACTGCAAGACGGGATTGCAGTGAATCAAGTGAATGGGCCCCTTTAGGTAGTCACCAAAAATACCGCATAGAGGTACGCAGAAAGGGACAAACAACACAGATTTTCTCTTGCTTACTTTAATACGTTTTCGCGACTTTTGTTATTTTAATGCGTTTTCAAGTCATTCTCTTTCTACTTTTAGGGCAAACCCCTTTTTTAAACCAGCCTTTTGCCGTTTAGAGTTGCCTGTGTTAAATTTTAAATTTTTGTACTGTGGCATCACTTGAGTCAACTGCTTCACTATCGGGGATTTCCCTCACCGCCTTCTCAAAGTTGTTATCTTAAGTAGTTGTCACACCGGGAGAGAAGCTATATTTATAGCCTTAGACAAATTACTGGTATTCGCTGCGCTCCGAGAAGATCAGTCCAGAAGTTTTGTGGTCGAGTGTCATTGAGGGTCACATGGAGGGAGGACAAAAGTCACGTGACATTTTGAAGAACTAAAAGTTAGGTCTGAAAAAGCCTGTACTGTTATATCCACTTATAATAGTAACCAAAAAAGTAATTGAGTAATTGCAATTAACAATTACAAATTGAAATTATTAATAAAATTTTGCCCAACACTGCTCCTACCTAGCCTTCCTGGGTGCTTATTACTGCACTGCGCCAGCCAACTTCAAAATCGAAACCTAGTAGTTACTTCATACAAAACTGCAGTATAAGTATAATGCAGATTTAGAACCAGGAGCGAGCGAAGCTTGCTTAATGATTGTGCTTACTAGGTACATAATAACCTTATAATCGAGTTGATTTTTGTGTCAAATAAAAGCTGGAGCGAGCGAGCATGCTGGTTTCAGAGCGCAGAACAAATAATAAAAAATATTGAGCGAGCGAAGCGATCTCGAAAATTCGCAATATTTTTTACTTTATTTGACTACGTATGAACCCCCCTACTAGTCCAAACTACAGTGCCCTGTAGGCCCTGCCTCCAACTAAAAACTGCCTCTTACTTACAGAAGATATTTTGGATTTGATTAAAAAAGACTTCTTTTCTCGAAATTTGGAGGACCGGGGTCCCGGAGCAGACCGCCCCCTCCCCTTACTGATAGTACTTGAGTATGTACACACGGCGACACATCAAGCTACGCAAAACAAACATAAGCTGGCCGCGCGTCGTTATACATTACTGTGCCTATGCGACGCCAGCTTATTTTGGTTTTGCGTAGCTTGATGTGTCGCCGTGTGTACCTAACATTGTTTTTATAGGTCTCCTCATGACTCATGCTGCGTGAGCGCGTGACCTTGTATAGTTTAATAAAAATTATAGCTTATTGTGTGCTACGAACTTTAAGAATTTATGTACCTACATATACGTACATACACATCCTGTGTTTCGATATTGTTGTTTGCAGTTTCAATTTCATTCCGTTCTCAACTGACAAGTGAGATAGACGCGTCTGCATTCCAAAGAAAATTAACAGTAAGTTTTTTACTTTCAATCAATGCTTTTAATTCTAACTATTATAATAATTAGGTGGGTGGGCTACCTATAATAAACTAACCATTTTAGGGGGGACCTTAGTACCCGAATATAGGGTGCCCACGGGATCTTGTCGCCGCGCGCCGCCGCCGCCGCCGCCGGCCGTCAAATACGTACCTATTATACTAACCCTAAATATCAAAATAAAAGTGTAGACTTTACCGATACGTAATTTGTTTATTTCTATTTTATAATATCAAAATGTATTTCAAATAGGTAAGTACAGTAAAGCTTCACACATGTGACCACGTCCGCCACGTCACCTCGAATGGCCTAAGCAGGCTGCCTGCCTTCTTCATAATAAAAATCTCTTAGAGATTACACAAGATTAAACGCAAATATGGATTAATATCGATTCACGCTAATATACGTATCTAGATAATAAAGACTATTGGTTCGGGGGGAGATACCTATTCGCGAAAGAACAGGGAAATAGCCTGCTTGTCGGTCTTCTACAGATTGTACTTCAGTGAGTGTGCCCAAGAGCTACATGAGCTCATCCCGCCTTCCCCTTTCTACAAACGGACTTCCAGACGCACCGCGGGATATCACCCCTTTTTGGTTGACATCCCACATAGCGCGCCTTTCTGAATCTATAGGTACTATTATACAAACTATTATAAAACTGTAACAGGAAGTTTTTCTGTACATTGAAGATATTAACAAAAAAAAAGTTACGATATGGTTTTTAGGTGTCCCTGATTCCATTTCACCAATTTTTGGATTTTTTGTCTGTCTGTTTGTTTGTGTGTTTGTTTGTTTGTTTGAACGAGTATCACGCAAAAACTACTGAACCGATTTTGATGAAACTTTTTTTGTTTGATAGCTTATGATCTGACTTAAAATCTGGTATATAATTTGTGCGGACGAAGTCGCGGGTTAACGCTCGTCTTTTATAATGCGCTGCGCACAGCCAAGGAGTGGAACGACCTGCCTGCGTTAGTATTTCCGAGCACTTACAACCCGAATTCCTTTAAAGTACGAGTGAATAGGCTTCTTCTGGGCGAGCTCGCTACATCTTCGACCCCATCTTCGTCCTGAGGACTAGATTGAGGTCAAGAGCAAACCCAAACGTAATAAAAAAAAGAAATGAAGATTTTTTATGGAAGATCCAAAAATTATTTTTGTTCTTCGGCCCAAGTAACGACCGGGGAACTGTATCATGGTAATTTTTATTATTCGTATGCCATGACCTTCTGCGCCTTACGAATTATTTAAGCACGTGATTTAACATTACCACACAAATACGGAATTCCGGATCAGGAGTGCGATGTTTTTAACATCAGTGCGTTGATATCAGCAGCAGAAAATGTCGAAATTCTTATGGAGATTATGCATCTTTCTACTGCTGATTACAACTTCATCATCATTATATCAGCCATTAAACGTCCACTGCTGGATATCAGCCTCCCCCAAAATGGGGGGATTGGCCATAGTCGCCACGCTTGGCAGGCGGGTTGGCGATCGCAGTTGGATCGAATCAATGTGTGTACTCGGAGGATACTGCTGCCCATCCTTCAGTAGATCCCTAAGTCGCCTTTTACGACACCCACGGGAGGAAATGGGATGGTGCTATTCTTAGCCGACACCACACGGACAATTACAACTTGTGATGTTCAAAAATCGCACTCCAGGATTGTGATTCTGTATAGGTAGGATTTGAAATTATTGAAATTATTGTCCATACGAAATCGTGATCCTGGAGTGCGATTTTTGAATCTCATACGTTGAACTCAGCAGTTCAAAATGTATGGAGATGTACGCATCTTTCTACTTATGATTTGTCTTTCAAAAATAGCACTCCTGAAGTATGATTTTTGAAAGTCAAATCAGTAGCAAAAAGATGCATATCTCCATAGTAATATTGACATTTTCAACTGCTGGGCTGCGTTCCGAACCTACGCCCCAGGTGCACCCCGAGTGCAATTTTCCGCACTAACGCCGTTCCGAGACTCGGTGAAAAACGTTCTATTGCAACTCGGTTGTCACAACTCAACCGTTCCGAATCTCTGACGGGTTGCAACTTTTAACCATCAAATTCGATGGTTAAAAAACACTCTGACGTTTTGATAATCTGTGGTTACTTGACTTTTCGCTCGTTTTGAATAAAAGTTTGTTTTTCAAATGATTTTTATTCACTTTTTGATTCGCTAACATGGAAGATGAGTTTTTTTATTGTATTTGGAAAATATGGAACCCCTGGAAGCCCATATTACTGTCAATGTCAAAATTCGAGGTTATAAAACAACCGTGATCGTTCCGTACCTTAGAGCGAGTTGAAAAACAACTGTTCGTTCCGTACCTTAGATTGAAAAACAACAAAACAACCGCGCCCAAAGGTCGTGAACGCAGAGTTCAATAAATGAGTTTCAAAAATTCAGTCCTGATTATGGCAGACCTTATTCTCGTCCACTGTTATTGGTGGTTAGTTAGTTAGGTACCTATAGTAGCCATGCGTATTGCGTAGCCTTGAAGAATTTGTTTACGGAGTAATTAATAAGGCTTCGTCCTTTTATCGGTCAGTGGCGATTATATCGAGCCTAATCTAAAAAAACCAGCCAAGTGCGTATCGGGCCACGCGCAGTGCAGGGTTCCGTAGTTGCCCTTCACAATCTATGGACTTAGAAGAGGGCTTTTAGTTTTATTCTACGGTTGAATCGTCTCCGAGCCCATTTTTTAAATCGACTAAAACTCGTTAATTTGTAATAATAATAATAATAATAAAGTTTTTATTAGAGGCAAAAAACCCATAAAGAAATGTACATACAAAAAAAAACAGTATAAATTGATTGAAATGAAATTTTGGGTTATGTTATGGTTATTTTGGGTTATGTCATCATGTCAGCATTCGTCATGTAAAACCTGCTTAGCCGTGATAGTTTTCCTTTTAAATTCATCATATATAGGAAACGTACTACGTGAAAACTAAAGGGGAGGGGGGTGGGTCTTGGCATATACTACGGGTGGTCACCGAGGGGGAGGAGGGTGGTAAAAAATGGGTCACGTAGTATGGGTAAGTTCCCATACTATTGCCGTGAAATTTTTCTCGTCTCCAACTACAACCGTTTAGCAGGGACAGGAGGGGAGGGGGAGACATATTTGTCTCTAACAAAAATTTTCGCTTTAAAGCTTAATATTTTCCTAACGGATCCCTAAATCGAAAAATGGTTTTCCCACACCCAGAATATTTTTTAACAATACCCCACAACATAGGATAGACGAGAAAAATTTTTTTATCCCCACTTCACGTGTAACGGGTGTACCTCCCGTACACTAAAAAAATATTTTTCAAGATTTTATCAATCAATCAATTATACTTTATTTGACACCAAAAAAACAGAGTATACAGAGAGCAAACAATCAGGAAATACAAAAGGCACAAAAAAGGCGGTCTTATCACTAAAAAGCGATCGCCGTGATTAATATTTATAGCCATGCCAAATTACAGCTTTCTACTAAGCGTCTCTGAGCTAAGCCGCGGACAGACTGACGGACGGACATGGCGAAAATATAAGGGTTCCTTGTTGACTTCGCTACCTACCTACCTACCTACCTACTCCAAAAACCTTAAGGGCGGACTCTCGAAGAAATTTTGGGTTATGTTATGGTTATTTTGGGTTATGTCATCATTCGTCATGCCAAACTTCGATTCAGTAGGTGCAAAAATGAGAGTAATCAAGGTGGGGCATACAGACAGACAGAATGGACGAAAGTATAAGGGTTCCTTGTTTGACTACGGAATCCTAAAAACCTGTAACATAAATATACTTTCTAATTACAAACTAGACGGTGTTGCAGGAAATTAAGTCGCGCTATCGTTAGGTTTCAAATCTATTTTAGTATTTTTTTTTTATTCTACTTATACAATGGCTACGGACCATAGAGATAAATAATAAATAATCGTTTATTATCTCTACACAAAGGTTCTTATTCTAATTAAAATAAACACAATTTTGTGAGTTGAATGTACTCATTTGTTACCTTTGTGAGAGACTGGTGTCCGTATTAGGTAACGAGACCCATCTGACAGATCACCAGGCCCTCTTACAACATGATTAATTTAAGGATTCCGAGACTCGTACAAGGATCACTATTAATTCCAATTGAAGTGCCTAGAAAATTAGCAATGTCTCCAGAAATAAATTGGTACTTGCTTACATGGTAGATATTTAATTTACTAATTCTATTTCGGTCGCGAGGTTTTAAGAAGTTATGACTAACTTTTCTTGAACGAAAGTAATTGGCCGCGCGGCGTTGTATTTCCAAGTCTACGGGAACCACCCCCGCTAGAACGGGGAGTGCTTCGGTGCTGACCGTTCTATACGCTTTACACAGGAAAATCAAGGCTAAACGTTGACTTTGAAGTAACTTACGGCGCGCAGAATTAGTAAATTATTTTACTTTGATTGCAACATCTTTGATGAACTTTTATTAGACTGGGAACTACGGTGGCAAGGGTCTACAAAGGGTCGACATCTATACCAATTTTTTCCATCTGTTCGCGATCGTCTAGACAAAGCGTGGCCGGAGGTAGATCACTGCGTAGCCCAATTTCTTACTGGACATGGTAACTTTAAGGGAAAGCTATTTTATTTTAAATTGGTTGCGTCACCTTTATGTGAATGTTCTGTTGACAGTAACGAGTTCGAACAGACCGCTCATCATATTCTTTGGGAGTGTGAGCTCTGGTACGCCGAGCGCCAGACCATGCTTGACTCAATAAAATCGTTTTCTGGTGTCCCTTACTACATGGATCTTGTTGCGACTAGGGATAACTTCCGTGCGTTCAGATGTTTTTGCCATACTTATTACTGGAAGCAAAATAGGTCATAGTTTCAGTACAATGTTAGGTTCCTATTGTTTTATTTTGTATTTCTGATGCTTTTGCGGTCGTGTCTTCAACACTGCCATAAATGATCTCTTGAATTGGCTCTCTAATAGCCATGTTTTTTCCTTCTTATTGCTGTCTCCCGTTTGCAATGGAGGGAAGTCGGATATTTCGTTTTCCTACTCCTCCTATCTTCTTTGATTAATTCATTGCGGGTTCCAAGACAGATTAGAGTCATCCCCCGGGCTCGCTGGACTTCATTGTCCAGTGTTGTGAATGGTCGCCGCTGTTGATCCTGGCTTACAGGAGTTACAGCGGTGGGAATGTGTGGTGGGCCTATGCCCGAAAAAATTACATGGTAGATATGTAACGATCATAAAGTAACGACCATAAACCCTTTCGGGGTGATCAGAAAACAACACGGTAAATGTTATCATGAGTGTGTGTATTTATATCATAAATTAGTGTATAAAGGAGTGCGAGAGATCTAGAGAGATGCCAACCAACGCGCTGAGTACGAAACCTAGTGTCGCATCACCACCAGTACCACGCGATAGAAAGTATTTTGTTAGCTTGAATGTGCTCATTATCCATTGAGGTATCAGAACTCAACGTTCGAATAATCTTTAGTACTACGCAAGCGTTGTAAACTATTTACACATAATATCGCGACTGGCTTTCAGTCTCATAATATTGAATCCTTACTGACGCGAGCAATGTGTTCCGATTTTGCGCATATTGCTGCGACACTGACCCCGCCCCCTTTCTACGGACCCTTTCATAGGCGAGTCCGACACGCTCTTGACGGGTTTTTTTTTGGTAATCAAATAAGTCGTCGGGTACAGTAGGTTACTAAAATGAGTCACGAATATAACTCTCTCTCTTCCTGGCTTTTAATCCCATATGGTAGTGGGGTCAGCCTTCCGTATCTGCTCTCTCCACCTTGCCCTATTTCTGACGTCGTCTTCGGAGACATTGCACTCGGTCATATCACAACGAACGGTTCATCCATCTAGTCTTCGGACGTCCTCTTAATCTCTGTCCTGGAATCGACAGTTGCAGTGCCATATTTCCTACATATTCGGGTGGCTTTCTTTTCACGTGTCCAAACCACCTAAGCCTATGCTTCTGAAGCTTATCTGCAATGTCACGAACACTTAGGCTACCTCGCACAATACTCGTTGCGGATTCTATCACGCCTCGTGACTCCGCACATCCACCTCAGTATCTTCATTTCGGCTGTTTGTACAGTTCGGACATGGCTTTTCGTTGTGGAGTCACGAATATAACGATTTTTTTAAATCAATCGTTACCATTATCTCATTATTTGCAGATGTCAGCACCGGCGATAGGCATAGACCTCGGCACGACGTACTCGTGCGTGGCCGTGTACCGCAACGGGCGCGCGGAGATCATCCCCAACGCGGAGGGGAACCGCATCACGCCCTCGTACGTCGCGTTCACCGACACCGAGCGGCTCGTCGGGGACGCCGCCAAGAGCCAGGACGCCCTCAACCCCACCAACACCATCTTCGGTTAGTACACTTCGCTGCCTTCCCATCGCTACTCTTTGAATCGTCTGGTCTGGTGTAAGAAATAGCATCCACTCAGAGGTTGTTGGGCAGGCACGTGGGTGGGGGGGATAGGTGGGATTTATCCCCCCCTTTATGGTTAAGGATTATGGAGTGGATTTCGGGGGATTTTAAATCCCACCTATGGCTGTTGTTGGGCGAGGTGACCGATTGAAGAATGAATTTGATAAGTATAGGTAGGTACATGTTTTTCTAAAAGCTAGCCAATTCTGCCGCGATATCGTAAAAGTGGGTTTAATAATGATAAGAAATCTCATAGATACCTACTATACGCAAAATAGAAAATATTTACGCAAATGTACAAATTCAATTAAAGAACCTAATTAAAAAAAAAATCTAAGAAACAAATTCAAAAAAAGCAAACTGAATTACCGATTTTGATGTAACTCTCGATCTATATTGGTATTTATACACTCGTAATTATACGACTACTATTATTATAATTATACGACAACAACAATGGTTTTATACTAATGGTTGTCATGTTTAATTTCATGCATAAATGAACATTTATTTTTTATGCTTAAGGGGCACCGAGAATTCCTATTTCTATGGCACCGTGCCATCGGTGCTGCCCGCAATAGTATTTTTTTAATTTCTCTTTTCATCGATTATACAACATTTACAAAAAGAATGTCACATTGAAGTCATATGTATATTCTTTGACGAAGCTGGCCACTTACCTACCCACTTTTGGCTGTTTTTTTCGGACGTTACTAAAAAGGAATACTTATTCTATTACAGATGCAAAAAGGTTAATAGGCCGCCAGTTCGATGATCCCTCAATACAACACGACATAAAAAACTGGCCATTCAAAGTCGTCAAAGAAGATGGCAAGCCGAAAATAAAGGTGCAGTACAGGGGCCAAGATAAGACCTTGTTCCCCGAGGAAGTGAGCGCTGTCGTGCTCACCAAGATGAAGGAAACAGCTGAAGCGTACCTCGGCAAAATAGTGCGGAATGCAGTGATCACAGTCCCGGCGTACTTCAACGACTCGCAGCGGCAGGCCACGAAGGACGCGGGCACCATCGCCGGCCTCAACGTGCTGCGCATCATCAACGAGCCCACCGCTGGTGCGCTCGCGTACGGCCTCGGAGAAAAAGACGATGAAGAACGAAATGTTCTTGTCTTCGATCTCGGTGGTGGCACCTTCGACGTGTCCATTTTGACTATCGAGGCGTCTGTCTTCGAAGTGAGGTCCACCGCCGGTGACACGCACCTGGGCGGAGAAGACTTCGACAGCAACATGGTGCAGCACTTTGTCGAAGAATTCAAAAAGAAACATAATAAAGATCTTTGGAATAATCCGAGGGCGATCAGACGTCTCCGTACGGCGTGCGAGAAAGCCAAGAGAGCTCTCTCTTCGTCAAATGAAGCGCCCATACAACTCGACTCGCTCATAGAAGGCGTAGACTTCCACTCGACGATTACTAGAGCACGCTTCGAGGAGCTGAACGGAGATCTGTTCAAATCCACAATGGAGCCGGTGAAGAAAGCGCTTAGAGACGCTGAGATGAAAAAATCAGATATCCACGAAGTCGTGCTCGTCGGCGGATCTACTCGTATCCCCATGGTGCAGAGGTTACTGCAGGAGTTCTTCGAAGGCAAGCAGTTGAACAGATCAGTGAACCCTGACGAAGCGGTCGCGGCCGGCGCTGCGATCCAGGCCGCCAATCTGGACGGCGACCTGTCTGAACAGATCAATGACCTTGTACTAGTCGATGTGACACCTCTATCGCTCGGCATAAACATCATCGGCGGTATAACTGTGAAGCTTGTTGACAGAAACACGACAATTCCTACAAGGAGAACTAAACCTTTCACTACGACATCTGACTATCAAACGCATATTCTTTTTGAGGTTTTGGAAGGGGAGCGTACTATGAGCAAGGACAATTTTCTGCTGGGGAAGTTTACTCTTGACGGGATCCCGAAGCAGAGGGCTGGGGTCCCAAAAGTCGATGTCACATTTGAAATAGACGCCAACGGTATCCTCCTAGTGACTGCTGTTGAAAGAACTACAAAAAGTACGAATAAAATCACTATTAAGAATGACAAAGGCCGGTTATCCAAAGAGCAGATCGAGAAAATGGTGAGAGATGCAGAAAATTTCAAGAAAGAAGATGAGCTACGCAAACAATTAAGCCATGCTAAGAGTCTCCTTGAATCGTACTGTCACAATATGAAGTCCAGATTGCAGAATAATCGAATGATATCGCAGTCTGATAAACAAACTATTATAAATCGTTGCGATGAGGTTCTGGGGTGGCTTGACGATAATGCATTCAGTAGTATTTCAGAAATAGATAACCGGCGAGTGCAGTTGGAAAGAATTGTTGATTCTATTCTTATTCTATAATTTTAATTTACTTGTTTTTCTTTAAAGTAATAGGTACTTTTGTATTCTGCATCAAGCCATTTTTAGTTATAGAAAATGTTTTTTATTTTATTTTTATGCATAGGAACAGAAGTCTGTGGTTTATACCGAGGACATTCCATAGACAGCTTCCGCCATCTGTCGGTTATGTTTCGAAGCTCTACGTGTTAAACTAGGGTTCATATCGGAGTAACAGCGCACTGCACCTCACGCGCTGTAGTAGTGAGAGATTTCGCCCATATCAATCACTGTCTCGTTGGTCTAGCGGTCTAGACAACCGGCTTACGATCCGGGTAGCTATGGTTCGATCCTCGTGTCTGCCGATCGTCTTTTTCAATGTATTTCATAATATGGTGCCCCCTGGTGCTAATAAGCGGCAATGCAATTAGGACGTCCTAAAATTCATGGCGAGTTACCTATCTATATCCAATATACATATTAATCTATGACCGAGGAATGGATCGTTTTTTCGAACCGGAACCGGAACAAGGTGTATCAGAGCTTCAAACTGGATACTTTCCAATGGAGCCAATATCGAAATGGCGAATTGGCGAAAATCTTCATAAAAATGTCAATAGCGAATCACAATTATATTGTTGAGTGTTATAATAGTTGAGTATAATAATAGTAATAGAATATAGTAGTATGAAACGGCAGATTTTTTTCGCGATATAATTTACCTAGTTAGGTAACCGACCATATTACTTTGAGTAAGTATCTTTTTGTAATTTTTTACGGGCACAAAAATTATACCTAACAATGCTTGATTTCTCTGTATTATTCAATGTTTTAGATTTAGGTAGTTCTAGGTTGATTTTAATTGTAATGCGACAGTGTCAATAAATTTGAATTTTTCTGAAAAAATTCTTTGTATTTTCGGAACATACTCAGGCAATATTTTTGGCCATCTGCCACTCCAAAGCGCTTTTATCAAAGGCTACAATCGCAAACTTGCGAACGGTCTCCTTGCCCTCAGCAAGGATCAAATTTGTACAATAGCAAGGTCACTCACAGGCTACTGCAAATTAAATAAGCACATGCACACACTGAATTTAAGTGACACCACCGGCTGCAGATTCTGCAAGGAGGAGATGGAGACTCCTCTGCACCTCCTATGTAACTGTGGCCCCCTGATGTACAAACGTAGTACTGATCTAGGTAGGCAGGTTCTGACACCAGATGAGATACAAACTATCAAGAATCTACTGCGTTTTCAGGCTGCAGTGGGGATTGGTAAGGAACTTTAAAAAGAACGTTCACAAAGGACCAGAGATGGTCTACGTGGCACAGGCTCAACAAGCATGTCAAGGCCCAAAACCCCCCTAAATAATAATAATAAGCAATATTTTAACTTGTCTTTTACTCTACTTGACCGGACAAGTAATAACTCTATGGGCCTTCTTTGAGTCTACAATTTTCAGTCACTTCTTCGAGCTCTCGTAAAACGTAGTTATTATATTCTCTTTGCTCTCGTCAGCTTCTTCCAGCAGACCCGCAACCGCTTTTTAGCGTACACCTTCATCGATTCTGTCTTCTATATGCACCGCCTCAATCATTATCTCATGTTTGGACCTATTAGCATGAAGAATATAATATCTAATTAATAACCCAAAAATAGAATGTTGACCACATTCTATTTTTGGGTGATGATGGTTTGTAAATTGTATTCCAATATTAATGCAACTATATCAAAAGACTATCGATAGTTTTAACATTAGACATAATCTGCATACAAAATGGTATGAACCATTATCACACAAGCGGTTTTTGAGCGTAGGCGATTTCGCAACTATGCCGCAACAGCGTCGCAACTGCACCGTCACGATACGGTATCGTCCCATAAACGCCTACGCTACTAAATTGTTTGTTGCGTTTTAATAAATTCTTAAAAATGCAATTGTCATTCTTTTGGCGTTTCATAGTAAAAATACACAGTACAAACCCTTTCTTATTGTTGTTGGTTTATTGTTTAGCTATCTCGGCATTATTGTCCGTCAACAACGAATCGAGTATCAGACGTGGCTGTATTGGCTACGTATCCGTTTTGAATATACGAACAATAAACGAGAAACAATAACAAACAACAAAAACCTAACAGAAACTGAGAATTTTAATAAAAATTAACCGGAAATATCGTACGTCAGATGCCGTGAATAAAAAGCAAAGCCATAGACGAAAAATAGGACCCTGGTTTGACAGTCTGGCGTGTGTGGGTGTTTCTCCTCGGCGTTTGAACGTCGTCATTATCCTCACCAAATATTTTCGTTTAAAAGAAAAGATATACAATTTTATAACGCGGTTATAAAACCTGCTGGTCCCTTGTAACAGCGTTAAAAACAATTATACCTTTTCTTATAAACATGGAGAAAATATTTGGTGAGGAGAAACACCCGAGTCGTCAATAACACCCAGATTGTACTGTAACTTGTACTGTGTATTTTTATTATTAATATTAATTCATATATTTGCTCATACCTTTTGGACCCCTCTCTGGTCAACGCCATCTATTGACAAATTAGGAACTAACTTTTTTTTTCTTCTGGAAAATCCCTCATTGTATTCCTATACCATAGTAAAAGTTGTTCAGTTTGATGGTCTGAAGCACCCCTTTAAGTGACTGTCCCATTTTATATTACACCCTGCATATGGTAGGTAAAGGGCAAGCAGTCGAAAAGAAAAAAACACATTTTCATCTCCGGTAAAGAGCAAGCGGTTGAAAACAATAAACCCTTTTTCTCTATATTCGAGTAAAGAACAAGTACCTAATAAGTTGAAAAAAATAAAAAATATTAGAATATTGAAATTGCTTTGCTAATAAAGAGCGAAATTTTTCGTCTATGGCTTTGCTTTTCATTCACGAAATCTGACATACGATTTAAATATTTCCGGTTTCTGTTAGGTTTTTGTAGTTTGTTATTGTTTCTCGTTTATTGTTCGTATATTCAAAACGGATACGTAGCCCATACAGCCACGTCCGATACTCGATTCGTTGTTGACGGACAATAACACCGATATTGCTAAATAATAATCCAACAACAATAAGAAAGACTTTGTACTGTGTATTTTTACTATTAATATTAATTAATATATTTGCTCATACCTATTAGACCCCTCTCTGGTCAACGCCATCTATCGAGAAATTAGGAACTAACTTTTTTATTTTTTTTTTGCTCTTGGAAAATCCCTCATTGAAAAAAAAAACATGTTCTCTATTCTATACTCGGGTAAATATCAAGCAATTGAAGACAGTAAAAACATTTTCTCTATACCCGAGTAAAGGGCAAGCAGTTGAAAACAATAAAACACATTTCCTCGATACTTGAGTAAAGATCATATAAATAAAATAAATAAATAGATCATATAGTATAATTGAAAAGAAACCTATGATCGGACAGCTTTGAAATACAAACTTAAGATTGCATTTCAAAAATACAAATAGATAATAAATACAAAGATCTAATTCGTTTGAGCAGCTGCAAATAAAAAAATTTTAGACCAGTTGGTCACGTTTTCTGATATAAATTATCACAAATTACAACTCATTTAGGCAACATCCATCTTTGTTTCTTAAGAGATAAGAGCTAAAATTGAGGTTAACGTGCAATGAAAACATATTATGTACGTTGTAGCATTGTTGTAAGAGCCAAGTTCTTCATTTCAATGGTCGGGTCAGGCAGGAGTCAGGAATGCTATTTTTTAGTAGAAGAGAATTATGTAGAATGGGTATTACTCGTGAATTTCGATCATGATTTTAAATCTGACTTTAAAAAATCGCACTCCAAAACATAAAATACCTCCTCGTGTTTTCTGATATCAGGGGGTGTAACATGATGCGCACGATATAGCCCAATCATTTTACGGTTTGAGCCGGGACTAATTAATAATTGATATTTTTTTTTTCGATAGTATTTAGAAGCCAATTTGAGCTTAAGGCCAGGATATCCCGAACCACCTGTTTTTGATAAAGCTGTAAACATAGTAATATTCGTTTTTATGATTCGCAATAAATATATGTTTTAGTTTAATATACTTTCTTGATTATTCAACGGTTCAAAACACGATACTTGTAACTTGCCTCGATAAAAAAAAATCACAAAGATAGGATGTTTTTGATTGTTTTTCTTGTTTTACTTGAAGATTATCAGGTTTTAAGTAACAATAATCACATGTAAAAATAGGTAATAACATATCAAAGAATATTTTACGATTACTTTTTTAAATACATGTTTTAATATTTTTAAATATCAAATTATATAAAAGAACCTGTGATCCTGCTTTCAATTAAAGTGGGATGGCTAATTGCAAACGTATGCTTGTAAGAAAGAGACGCTTGCACTGGGATAACCTGCCCTTAAAAATGTACCAAAATAAAAAAAAAACATCACGTCAGCAACACTTCCAAATTTAAAATTTTGCTATTATCTCGTTATAAAAAACCTGATGGTAATTTTTTTTGCTCATATTTAAGGCATTACCATTATATATACTTCAAACATGGTGTAAATATTATTGTCTACTTAGAAGGTTTTGAAAAATACATTCGTATTTTCTAATAAAAACATTATTTTTTAAATTTCATTGCCTATTTTATTGCTCAAAAATAATTTATATTGTTAAATCTAATTCAAATAAGTGCATCGGTATTAAAATTATTAATTTAAAAGCCTTCCGGGATTCACAATTTGGATTTCTATGTTGCGTAGAGATTTGTTTTTAATATTTTTTCACATAGTCTTTTTGTCACTAAATGGTGCCGCTTACAGTTTAAAAGTCCAATTAATAATTACTTCCCAGCTCTCCTAACAAAACTTCGTAAAATGACTGGGCTAATAGGGCTACATCACGCCTTTTATCTCGTTCAACCGCGCGCAAATAGTAAGATTGCTAAGGCTCAATTTACACTGCCGCGGAATGGAATGGAAGCGATCGGAATGTACATGTCATAATGAACCTAATATCGACTGCATAAGGTGCAAACGGTAGCTGCGGGAATTCCCGAGAAGCGCGCGAATTCCGTGGAAGACGGGCGACCTATTTTTTTAGCTCGTATCTAAGCTTGTACGTTACACAGTTGACATAAAGTCCATTATGACATATACATTCCGATCGCTTCCATTTCATTAGAGGGCGAGGGCACAGATGGCCACTCTGTGGAATCTACCTATAACAATTATTATTTTATTTAATTAACGCAACCAAAAAAGATTAAACTGTTCTTCTCAAAAGAATATACTTGATCAAAAATTGCCTCCGTGGTCTAATGGTTAAGAGCATTGGCTCTCGACACGGAGGTCGTGGGTTCGATTCCCACGGGGACACCTAGTGAAATGTCACTTTGTGCGTTTTTCCCCAGTTGGTTAGGACATTGCAGGCTGAATCACCTGATTGTCTGAAAAGAAAATTGATTCCGTGCTTCGGATGGCACGTTAAGCCGTTGGTCCCGGCTACTATCTCTAGTGGTAGTAGTCGTTACATAAAAACCACGTCAGAGGCCGTAAGGCGGTCTGAAAAAACTCTGACACCAGGGCTCTGCCCACACGATAAGAAGAAGAATCAAAAATTTTAATATTAATTATTTTGATATAATAAACACTCTATATTAAATAATTACTCTACATAGAGTGTATACAGGGTGTTAGGGTAGTCAGTTGCATTACTTTAATGGGTGATTGTGCTCATGATACTGAACAACTTTCCCAAAGGAAAATCATCATCATTCTCTTACCCATTTCCCATTATTTGGGGTCGGCGCAATATGTCATCCTCTTCCATTCATCTCTCTTAGCCGTTTGAACACTCACCCCTTTTTTACACATATCATCCTTCACACAATCCATCCATCTTTTCTTCGGCCTGCCTCTCCTACCACAGCCATCCACATTCATACTTAACACTCGTCTCGTAACATGACACTCGTCTCTCCGCATTACATGCCCATACCACGATAATCTATTACCCTGCAATTTTTCCGTTATAGGTGAAAGAAAAATAAGGTATTAAAATAAAAAATAAGGTAGATAAAATAAAAAAAAACATCTTTTGATCCAAACGTTCGATCAGCTGATTGCACTTATTATGAAAATATAATTTTCTAATTTCATATATATCTTAGGGAAAGTTGTTCAAGTACAACCACCCCTTAAAGCACCAATGATACTGTTTACCCCAACACCCAGTATTCGAATTAACATTCAAAATTCGATTCAAATTACGAGTAATAGTCGACCAACTTAAAAAAAAAGACTTTTTATACTTTATTAGCCGTTAAACCGTTAAAACAAAAAAACCCCTTATATTGTGACGGTCAACCAAGGAACCCTACCCTGCGCGTGCAAAATTCTCAATAGTTTTGTGACTACCTACCTAACATCGAACTTGGCACTTCGCTCTGCCGTGCTCCATTCAATTGTGTACCAGTTGCGCGGGAAACCGCGGCGCGGGCGGCCGTGGTATATCATTTTATTTTTATAATAAACACTAAATTAAAAACACTTCGAATATTTTTTAAACTGTGAACGTGTTACAAAATAATAATAATGTTTTCTTTGCTCGTAAAGTGAAGTTGGTTTTCGTTGATTTTTTTTTTACTTTTTTAAAATGTTGTTATTAGAGTTTGTATTGACCGGATGACTGGATCTGTTGATAGCTGGAGGTACCTAATTTGTTTTTTATTTTTTAACGCCTATATCCGTTCAAAGGAGAGTCGTTTTAAACAAGATCTTTGTGTCTTAGTCATACGGTTCAATTTCCTGTGACGTTTGTCAAGCTACAAAATTTATGAAATACGTAAAAAAAAAAAAAACATTAAAATAAATGTAAAATTCCATAATAATGTAAGTATGTAGACATGGCGACAGATCAAGCTACACAAAATTAAAATAAGCGCGCGTAATAATAACATCGCGCGGCCAGCTCGGTATGTTCCGATTCATGAAAACAGCGTTCTGATTGATTACAACGCTAACACCCGTTTCATTTGCGTTAGCGCGCCGACATCGACAGCGCTGGGCTGCAATCGCGGTAAATATTCGGTGATTTAACTGTTATTGGACTACGTACGAACCATAACTTCTGACACATTTGGTATTGCGCTAATCGCGGTACTGCTCTTGATAGCCGTAAGAGCCGATTTGACAGATCGCTCAGACGTTATTGGCTGTCAGTTACATAGAGTTACACACAATTGAATAGTAATTGGATTGCAATTAGAACTAGAAATGGATATTCTTATCCAATTTCGACTTCGATGTTTTAACTTAGCGCAATCGGGCTGCAGATAGCGTTATATCAATTCGGAACGCTAGATATCGCGCTCACACCGCTCACATCACAACATTCAAATATTCCTATTGTTTTCTTCATCGCTAATCGTTATTAAACTTTTATTCGTCTTCTTTAGAACATAATCAAGCCCAATACTACTAAAGAAACCTAAATCGAGACCTAAACAAACCAAAAATGTACGACGTTCATCAAAACTGTCAAACGTCACTTTTGAAAACCCGCTCACAGTGTTAACGCTCGGAGCCGTGAGCATTGTTATTGCAAGATGGCGTCGGTAGTGACGTCAATGACGTCACGTTTTCGACAGTGGTCGCGCTCACTTCAAATCGGAACGACATTTATCGCGCTCGCAGCGCTGTTGGCGTGATTCGGGACGCACCGAATGTATGTATTGCGTAGCTTGATGTGTCGCAGTGTTTAATTAAATAATAAAACATTCACACCTTACACCGCCTTATTTCTTCCATAAACGTATGGTGCAAGGCGACTAAGGGGTGGGACATATGCTTATAGGTTGATGAGACTAGTTTCTGGTACTGCAGTGACTAGATATAAATATCTGTTCTAAGTTCTAACTAGGAGTCACGTTGCAGGTTCTGACCCGAGTACTCGTCTCGCGTGGATTTCGCAAGTCGCGTTTTTGCCTGCCACGAGGCTCCGCAATCCTCAATCTCTTCTTGTTCTTGACCAAAAACAATCCCTGAGATTGGGATAGATTCTCCCATAAATACTTGACACTGGCGGAATTGCAGTGCTAACGCACAAGCAAGAGTCCATTAATTACAAATAATAAAAAAAAAGTTCTAACTATTTACGTTCAAGATATTTATTCAATAACGAGCGTTAACCCGCGACTTCGTCCGCACAAATTATATACCAGATTTTCAGTCAAGCTATCAAACAAAAAAAGTTTCATCAAAATCGGTTCAGTAGTTTTTGCGTGATACTCGTTCAAACAAACAAACAAACACACAAACAAACAGACAGACAAAAAATCCAAAAATTGGTGAAATGGAATCAGGGTCACCTAAAAACCATATCGTAACTTTTTTTTTGTTAATATCTTCAATGTACAGACAAACTTCCTGTTACAGTTTTATAATAGTATCTTTTATAATATAGTGACGGTTGTTTTAAGAGGATATGTGAAAAAAATAGGATTCTTCAAAGCGTCATATATCATGAAGTACTAACAGTAGGAGTATGATTAGCGGATATGTGTCAATTGAACATATAATTGAAGTTTTGATTAGAGTCAAAATAGGATTAAGACACATTTTCTCGATAGAAAAACAATCCAAAGTAGCCTCCGTCTTTATCGATAAACGCTTGGAACTGTCCAAGCGTTTATCGATAAAGACGGAGGCTACTTTGGATTGTTTTTCTTAGGGACACCTAAAAACCATATCATAACTTTTTTTTATTAATATCTTCAAGACACACCTTCTGTTACAGTTTTATAATAGTTTAGATTTAAAATCACCACCTCATACTGCAAGTATGGAAAGCGATAAAATATTGAGTACCTATTGAACCAGTATACCTACTTACTGATTCACTGTTTTGTTGTGTACTTTATCGATTAAAGTCAGTCAAAGTCCAATATTGCCGTAAGGCGGCTTGAAAATACGCTTACCAGGAAAATAATTAACCTCGGTAATCTTCGTTTGCGCAGAGTCCCCGACAAAACCCGAAGTCGTTTAGTAATCAAAGGGTGCAAAGTCGGATAGCAGCGGGCGCGAAAACAACTAGCCAATCGTTGCAAGGCGTCGAAGGTGGCACATCCTGATTGGTAAATATAATTTCGCGCGCTATTAAAATTTGTCAACTGCGCAGGTACATCGGTGAGACTTATAAACCTGGTACTACTGTACTTAATATGTACTAGGACTAGGTAGCTCATAGATGAAGACGAAGCAAGGCATTTAATACGAAACTAGCATACCCACGAGCACGATTTCATCTGGTATGAATTCCTGAGGAACATCCTGCATCATCATCAGCCTATCATCGTCCACAGCTGGACATAGGCCTCTCCCAAGGCGCGCCACAAAACTCTGTCCTCGGCCTTCCTCGTCCAGTCGCTCCCCGCTACCTTTTTTATGTCGTCTCTCCAGCGGGCAGCAGGACGTCCCACACTACGTCTACCAGTTCGCAGTCTCCATTCCAGAACCCTGATACCCCACCGGTTGTCAGTACTTCGGCAGATATGACCAGCCCATTGCCACTTCAGCTTGCTAATTTTGAGCTATGTCAACCACTTTCGTTCTCTGACGTATCACTTCATTTCTGAAGTGATCTCTCAGAGAAACACCGAGCATAGCTCTCTCCATAGCTCGCTGCGCGACCTTGAATTTATGAACTAGTCGTATCGTCAGGGTCCATGTTTCCGCACCATAGGTCATTACTGGCAGGACGCACTGATCGAACACCTTCGTTTTGAGGCATTGCGGTAGGTCCTGCATTGCCTTATTGTAACTTGAAATATGGCTCAATTAAAAATGGCATAAGTGAGTCTCATGTGACCCATCTGTGCTTATCATACTTTTATCCAGAAAGTATTCTATCCTTGAACGAATATTCTATCCGTGTGTATTTTTTCATTCATAGACGAAGAATTTTTCGATTTTATTCTAATCCCGTTCACCCGTATATAAATGAGTGATTTCCAAAAACCATAGACGAAGAATTTTTCGTTTACGCTGGTAGACTAAATATCAGTGTAACCGGGTATGAGATAGCGATAGTCATAAAATCCTATACAATTTATATGAAGTGACAGTTTTGAGTCAGGTGGCCGTAGTACAAGAAAGTAGTCACGCCGACAAGGACAGCAATACGCCAAAAACGAATGCATTTACAGAGTTAAGGCTGGGCCGAAGTGCGGCTGCGGGCCGACAGTAGTTGTACACCACGACTCGCACATAATTCCATAGGTTACAACTACTGCCGCGCCCGCAGCCGGCCCGCAGCCACACTCTGTGAGGCCCAGCCTTAAATAGGTATATCAGCAGTCTGGACTGCGTTCACAACCTTTGGGTGCGGTTGTTTGGTTGTTTCTCAACTCGCTCTAAGGTACGGAACGATCACGGTTGTTTTATAACCTAAAATTTTGACATTGACAGTAATATGTGCTTCCAGGGCTTCCATCATTTCCAAATACAATAAAAAAACTCATCTTCCATGTTAGCAAATCAAAAAGTGAATAAAAATAATTTGAAAAACAAACTTTTATTCAAAACGTGCGAAAAGTCAAGTAACCAAGGATAATTAACCATCGAATTTGATGGTTAAAAGTTGCGACCCGTCAGAGGTTCGGAACGGTTGAGTTGTGACAACCGAGTGAGGAGTTTTCTGACAGCTGGTCAAACGTAGTTCAACAAACCGTTGATAGATGGCGTTGACCAGAGAGGGGTCCGAAGACGAAAATTTTAGGCTAAAAAGTGAATAAAAATGCATGCCACTGAGTCGGACGCATCCGTTGACGAAATATATGTTCATATTTTGCTGTTTACTTAAAAACATCAATTATTACTATTTAATTTGTATTTTATTATCTGCAAGGTCGCTCACCCCTCTCGACAACGCCATCTATCGAGTCATTAGGAACTACTTTTTCTTTTTTAATGGCTTTCGGAAAATCCCTCATTGGTCACTTCACTTTTCAATATAAAGAATATTGAAATTGCTTTGCTAATTAAGAGCGAATTTTTTCGTCTATGGCTTTGCTTTTCATTCACGGAATCTGACGTACGATTTAAATATTTCCGGTTTATTTTTATTGAAATTCTCAGTTTCTGTTACGTTTTTGTAGTTTGTTATTGTTTCTCGTTTATTGTTCGTACATTCAAAACGCCCATACAGCCACGTCCGATACTCGATTCGTTGTTGACGGACAATAACACCGAGATTGCTAAATAATAAACCAACAACAATAAGAAAGGATTCGTACTGTGTATTTTTACTATTAATATTAATTAATATAATTCATACCTATTGGACCCCTGTCTGATCAACGCCATCTATCGAGAAATTAGGAACTAACTTTTTTATTTTTTTTGCTTTTGGAAAATCCCTCGTTGCAATAGAACGTTTTTCACCGAGGCTCGAAACGGCGTTAGTGCGAAAAGTTGCACTCGGGGTGCACCTGGGGCGTAGGTTCGGAACGCAGCCCATTACTGATATTATTCTCCTTACAGTCTGATTGACTGTTTGGTTTGATTGACTTTCATTTGGCACATAAGAATTGACCCATATAACCTCTTTTTTGGCTGCTGTGGGGCAATAACGTTTTGGCTAATTTTTATCAAATTTTATAACTTAAAATCGCATACAAGACAGCAACATTTTGTGTAAAATTACTGTATGTGTTAAGCGCCAAATGCATTTTAATTCAATAACTCTGACTTTTTTTGTCCATATGTTCTAGTAAAATAATTCAAACTTTTGTTCCTCTTTATGTCTAGCAAACTTTCATCCATTGTCATTGACTCATTGTAGTCAATGTAGTCAAACCTTACAAATAGATGTAATCCTTATCTATGCGTCATATTTATTTTTCACTTAATTGAATGTAAAATTCACACCTTGAATTGGCAATGTACCGCTCAAAATGCTTTCTGAGCATTTCTCTTTTTCTGTTTTCTCTTGGTGATTTTTTTTTATTCCCTCACTAATTCTTAAAGTGTATATTGTAGTGTTACTTTTGTAAACTGATTTCTGTGCATGAGGTGTTCATCTCTAAGTGGTTGTGCATTAAGTTAAGTACTCAATGTAATTGTAAATTGTACCCATGTATCATTGTAGATAAAATAAAATAAAAAAATAAAATAATTAAATTCTATTAATTCGACAGGTAGTTGGAGCGTGTTGACGGCAAGATGGCGGTGTTCAGTGACATCACCTTTACCCAAGATGGCGGCCAGGGAAATGTCAAAGTGCATCCCTATTTGCTCGCTCTTGTGTAAGTTATTCAATTCTATTTACATTATTAACCTCCTTCTTCCCACTGCTGGGACCATGGGCGTTATTGTACTACGTTCACACACACCAAACCACCACAACACTTCGTTCTTCTTTACCTATGCATGTCGCAATCGCTTTTTAGCGATAAGACCGCCTTATTTGTGTCATATTCAGTTTATGTTTCCTATTGTGCATTGTATTTTGTTTTGGTGTAAATAAATTATATTTCATTCATTTCATTTCATTCATTCATTCATGTTTTGTTATGATATATTTTTTCCATCACCGTTTCATAGCCGATAACGCTAATACTTGGATAAGTTATGCAAAACTAGATAGTAGATTGTTTAGAATCGAGAGCAGAATCGAATTATCGTGGTTTCAACATGGGTATTTTTTTTTCAAAACATTAAACAATTTGTTTGTAAAATTTAAAATTTACTGAACCCGATGTCAACCCACCGCACGGGCGTACTCACCCTACTTACTACCAAAACAAGATTATAAAAATGTATCCATGAGTTCGTTAGCGCTTTCATTCATTGCTGAAATGATAACAAATCATTTTTACCCCAAAATTTAAAATGCGAATAACTTTAAATTTTATCTATCAAAATAATGAAATTATTGTTTCAATCTAATTATTTTGTTATAAATCAGTTGGGGTGTATGAGGTTTTGCGCTAATTTATTAACACGTTGTATATGTCAAGATTGAAAGTCGAAGCTACGAAAACGTAGAAAAAAATTGCAACCAGTACTGGCCGCTAAACCCTATCCATATACACACACACAGACATAATTTGTATGGCGCCTCACGCATACCAACCTAAGAAAGTTGGTCCCTTTTGTTTTATACGGTAGAAACGTGATGCTCATTCTCATTCTAGACATATACTTTTTCTAAGGGCTAATATATCACGCCTTGTATCTCGTTTCATCATCATCATATCAGCCGACAGACGTCGTTTGCTGGACATAAGCCTCCCCCAAAATGGAGGGATTGCCATTATCGCCACGCTTGGCAGGCGGGTTGGCGATCGCAGTTGGATTGAATGTGTGTACTCAGAGGATGCTGCTGCCCATCCTTCAGTAGATCCCTTAGTCGCGTTTTACGACACCCACGGGAGGAAATGGTATGGTGCTATTCTTAGCCGACACCACACGGAAATTATCTCGTTTATTCGCGCGCAAATATAAAGAGAGCTAAGGCGCGATAGCACCATATCGCGCTGCCATGCTACGGCCGCTGAACTGCTTACGTACTGAATTACGATAATAATCCACCAACGAGCAAAATGCTCGAGCTAAAACGTAAAACACTTAACCCTTTTTATGCCCCATCTAGTTAAAAATAGATGAATTCTGCGTGTGTATGTAAGTCACGTTTCGCGCTATCTCACGCGCGGCCATATTTGTTATCAGAGTTCATCGACCCCGCCATTGTGTGTTGTCATATTCACATGTGTATGGCACTCATCCAATATCATTACGTAATAATTTAGGAATCTCCCCAATTTTTTGCCAATGCCAAGTTCTTTTTCGGTTCATACTTTGGTACTCTGTATTTCAATAGGATTGTCTTAAAGTCTCCTTTTAACCGACTTCGGTCGTTTAGGAACCGATTTTGATGATGTTTTTTTTTATTGGAAAGAAGATATTCCAAGGGTGGTACCATGATAAGGAAACCAGGATCTGATGATGGCATCCCAGAGAAATCGAGGGAAACCTTTGAAAATCGTAGTGCCGGCTAGTGCGTTTGTTAATTTAAAGCACTACTATTAAATTGAACTAATGAATTCACCACTAAAAATTGTGAAATAAACAAAATTTTAACAAATATTAAAACCTTCAAAAAACTAAAAAGTTAAAAAATAATATTGCAGCCGATGACTTTTTCGTTCGCATCATAAGAACATTAATTTGTTTTATAGAAGTCGGTGTCAAGCCAAGCCAAAAAACTAATGCGATGCGAACGAAAAAGTCATCGGCTGCAATATTATTTTTTAACTTTTTAGTTTTTTGAAGGCGGTTTTAATATTTGTTATTACAGTTCAGGAGAGCGATTTTTGAATCTCATTAGCTGAGCTCAGCAGTTGAAAATGTCTAAATTACTATGGAGATATGCATCTTTCTACTGCTGATTTGACATTCAAAAATCATACTCCGGGAGTGCAATTTTTTAAAGGCAAATCAGCAGTAGAAAGATGCGTATCTCCATACATTTTCAACTACTGAGTTCAGCATTCTTTGAATTTGAACTCAGCAGTTGAAAATGTCAATATTACTATGGAGATGCATCTTTCTACTGCTGATTTGACATTCAAAAATCATACTCTAGGAGTGCGATTTTTGAAAGTCAAATCAGCAGTCGCAAGATGCGTATCTCCATACATTTTCAACTGCTGAGTTCAACGTCCTGAGGACTAGATTGAGGTCAAGAGCAAAACCCATAAGTAATAAAAAAAAAAAAAGACATATGTGATTCAAAAATCGCACTCCAGTGGCGAAATCACAACATTAAAGATTTTATTACGATTTATTTTTAATTTCAAACACAACTGTAACAAATGTTTCAAATTGTATCACCCTAAACAAAGTATTTTGGCAAATAAATATATTTCTATTTCTATTTCTAACTAGGTAATTTGTTTCATGTTTTATGATTGCCGTATCACTCGACAAAAACAATGAATTCGTCGAGCCAAATACCTACTATACCCCAATCTCTACTACAACTTCAGTAAAAACCAAATACTTAGCCCCAATCTCTACCACAACAGCTCGCAAAGCCAAATACCTACTATACCCCAATCTCTACTACAACTTCTGTAAAAACCAAATACTTAGCCCCAATCTCTACCACAACAGCTCGCAAAGCCAAATACCTACTATACCCCAATCTCTACTACAACTTCTGTAAAAACCAAATACTTAGCCCCAATCTCTACCACAACAGCTCGCAAAGCCAAATACCTACTATACCCCAATCTCTACTACAACTTCTGTAAAAACCAAATACTTAGCCCCAATCTCTACCACAACAGCTCGCAAAGCCAAATACCTACTATACCCCAATCTCTACTACAACTTCTGTAAAAACCAAATACTTAGCCCCAATTTCTACCAAAACAACTGGTGAAGCCAAATACTTAGCTTCAATCTCTACCACAACAACTGGTGAAGCCAAATACTTAGCTTCAATCTCTACCACAAAACTGGCGAAGCCAAATACTTAGCCCCAGTCTCTACCACAACTGCTGAAAAACCAAATGCTTTAGCCCCAATCTCTACTTTAACAACTGGCAAAGCCAATTCTTTTTTAGCTTCTTTAACTATTTATAGTAATTAAACTATTTGTTTATATTTAAAACGGCAACAGCAAATTGAATTATCCAACCTACTCGTAGCGTCTTCTGTGACGTAATACACTAATTTGTTTGACATTGAGACTTTTTACTTGGCTTCCTTCCGTTTATGTTATATCAACTTACACTAAAATAAAATAGGGAGCGTTTGCGGGTTGGTCAGAAACATTTATTTAACAATCAACTAATCAAATTAAAGATTGAAAAATTTTTGTCTCGGGCGGGACTTGAAACCGCACTTTAGATGGCGCTCACGTCCCCTTAAGACGCAACAGATTGAAAATGTCGTTCTCTGGGTAGTGGGCTCGGTGGCGAAATTGGATAACGCCCCGGTTTGGAAAAGTGCGGGTTCAAGCCCCACCAAAAATTTTTCAATCTTTAATTTGATTCGAAATAGCACAACATATTTAAAAATCAATAATATTTGGAACAATCAACTACCTACATAAACGTGCAGTTTGTAAAATCAAAACCTGAAAAACTTTTGAACAGAATTAAAAACTGAAACATTTTTTATATTTATTACCAAGTACCTACTCTTACCCCTCTTACTTATTCAGGGTCCTGCGTCCGCGGCATGGCGCCTCGATAAACCTTTTAAATCGCGCCTGCTACTATTACCTGTCAGGTAATGAGCCCGTCGCATTTCAATGGAAAGACTAGTTCAAAGTTGATACACACCTGTAGGTTTCCTCACGATGTTGTCCTTAGACGAAATTGTCAAATTATAACTACATAAGTTTCCAAAAACTCATTTTGTTCGAGGCGTCGACGAGGCGTGGATCGAACCGTCTCCCCTGAACGGAAGGTAACGCAGGGCTGCGTTCAGAACCTACACCCCAGGTGCACCCCGAGTGCAACTTTTCGCACTAACGCCGTTCCGAGGCTCGGTGAAAAACGCTCTTTGCAACTCGGTTGTCACAACTCAACCGTTCCGAACCTCTGACGGGTTGCAACTTTTAACCATCAAATTAGATGGTTAAAAAACACTCTGACGTTTTAATTATCTGTGGTTACTTGAATTTTCGCGCGTTTTGAATAAAAGTTTGTTTTTCAAACTATTTTTATTCACTTTTTTATTTGCTAACATGGAAAATGAGTTTTTTTATTGTATTTGGAAATGAGGGAAGCCCTGGAAGCCCATATTACTTTAAACGTCAAAATTTGAGGTTGTAAAACAACCGTGATCGTTCCGTATCTTATAGCGAGTTAAAAATTTGCTGCGCTCGTTCCGTACCTTAGAGCGAGTTGAAAAACGACCGCACCTAAAGGTCGTGAACGCACCCCTGTTAACCACTAGCCCACCGTCATCATCTTCTTATTTAAGAGCTACGCTCTTGTCAGTGGAGTATTCACCAAACCTCTTTTTCCGCTAGTGCTTTGAGTTCTTGATACGACATGACATTAAATCAAATCAAATGTTTATACCAACCATTGGTTGGCAACCATCCAACCTTCACTTTTTTTTTCAACCTTTTCTTTTATCTCAAACTGGGCTGCAATCGCGGTAAATAATTGTTGATTGAACCGTTGTGAGACTACGTACGAACCATAACTTTTGACACATTTGGTATTGCGCTAATCGCGGTACTTCCGTTAGAGCCGTTTTGACAGATCGCTCAGAAGTTATTGGCTGTCAGTTACATAGAGTTTGCGCGATGCGGAATTCAGCACAGTTGAATAGTAATTGGATTGCAATGTGATTAGAACTGTAATTGGATAAGAATAGAACTTCGATGTTTTAACTTAGTGCAATCGGGCACCAGAACATCTTTCTCCATTGGACCAAGATCGAAACCAAAAAAAAAAATTTGCTGCCGCATACATTTGGCTCAACTAGGTTTGCTGTTCCATACAAACAGCTGATTTTCTTTTCGCGATTTCGATTTTGTTGTCATAAAGAAAGTTGTTCAGTTTGACGGTCTGATCATCCTCTCAAAAAAGTGTCAGTATATTTAAAAAAACCTACACATGATGAAATTGAAATAATTAGCATCCTAAAAAGAGATTATAATATAACCCATCACATTTTTTGTTGTTGTTCCGAACGGTTTGCTCTCATAGTAAAAGTTATTCAGTTTGATGGGTAGACTCTTAGTTTAATAGGATGCTAATTATATCAATTTCACTGTATAACTCTGTCTAGGTCTTTCTCTGAATAGAGAAGAACCTCTATTTCCCCTTTCGCATCAAGTCTCCGATCATTGTCCCCCTCATACGTTGAACTCAGCAGTAGAAAAATGCGTATCTCCATAGTAAATTTGATTTTGAACTACTGAGCTCAGCGAATGACTTTCAAAAATCACACTCCAGTTGTCTAATTATTTTCCGAATAAACCACCGGTACACAACAGTCACGGCATATATCTATGTCTATGAGATCATAGCATTAAAATAAAATTATGTTGTATAATCTGTGGTGTTCCCATTCATTAGAAGGTATTTTTAGTTGCCTTGATCTGTAAGTACATGAATGACCTACATTATAACCGGTTTGACAGAGCCTCGCGTAAAGATTTATGGCGGCGCCCTTCTTGGCCCACCTCTACCTAGACATTTTGATGGGGATTATTATAGTCATAATTCAGGCGGAGGACAGTCGCCTTTTGGTGGCTTTCTCCGATTCAGTTTGCATAGAATGTGCTGCCATCTATTAAATATTTCGCAGAACTATGAAAAAAAAGATTTTATTGTCTATGTCAATGTCAAATTAACAAAATGGCTACCTATCTTGCGTAATGTGCGCGTTGTTTGTAGTTTTCGTTCGATTTCGTGCCGATTTAGTAATGTTCTGGCGTTTCTGTTGTTCTCTTACCAATGTTTAGATTACAGGAATAGTAAGGATACTGAAATTTCACTCGATCGTTGCGGGATTGAACGAAAACTAGCATTCAAAACTATACTATCCATCGGTTTGAGTAGATATAAGTAGTATGTATAGTATAGGTTGAATTATTGTCGGTGAAACAGAGATGGCGCTAGCTAGCCTGCAATTTGACATAAGGTGGATGCATAATGTTGCCACGAGTGGGTTCTCTTTTCTAATATACTTATATTACTCTTTGGTCATAATCTAATCAGTAGATAACTCTTCAAATAATTAATCATACCCAATCAATCACACAGCGCACCCTGAATTCTGAAATGGCCTACATTTGGATGGTCTACTTATAAAAGCCAAATGCCTAACAGTGGCGCCTTTTTTTTTTATTCCGAATCAGGTTAAGGTCCGCCACGCGATCCGGAATCCTGATTCGGATTCAGTGTTGTCAACTATCGTTATGAAAATACTAGAGTGCTGTTTTAAAACATGCCTAAAATAAAAAAGTATGAAATGCGAAAAGAATGACAATTGCATTTTTTTTTTCGTTATTCTCAGTATTCAGTTCGTTTTTATAAGTATTTATTGAAACGAATCAAACAATTTCTATACAATAATTTCTATCATGTGATGAGGTCATGTCGTTACGATGATGATTTGTAAATTGTATCTCTATATTAATGCAACTATATCAAAAGGCTATCGATAGTTTTAACATTAGACATAATCTGCATACAAAATAGCATGAACCATTATCACACAAGCTATTTTTAAGCGTAGACGATTTCGCAACTATACCGGAACGACGTCGCAACTGCACCGTCACCATACGGTATCGTACCATTAACGCCTATATACACTCAAAAATCACTTGTTTGATATTTCTGTAAATCTTTAAAAAATGCCCCCTAAGACATCAAAAAATCACTAGATCTAGTGAAAAAGTGTCTGAAAGCGGCAACACTCCATCCGGAACCAATTCCGAATCAGGTTTATTCCGTATGTATGTGGCGGGCCTTAATAGTTCAGAATAAAGTAACAAACAAAACTTGTTATTACAAATATCTCGAAACTCAGTCCGAACTGAGATAAACTAAGCTTGAAGTAAACGTAATGATTATACAGGGTGTCCCAGAAATGGTGAATCAAACTGCTATGGGAGGCAGCTTGACTAATGTCCTATCCATAAAAAATATAAAAAAAAATAAAACGCACATGACCATAAAAAAAAAAGATTCAAAAAAAAAGATTTCTGTTCAGAAAAAAAAATTAAACTAAGTGGTCTGTGCTCGAAGTGCAGACATTTTTTTTTGTAAAATGTTAACAATCAGTCGAAGCAACCTCTAACAATTAATATTGGCAGTTTGATGACTTTCCCGTTTTTTTGGATATTCTTTTTTTTTATGGTCATGTGCGTTTTATTTTTTTTTATATATTTTATGGATAGGACATTAGTCAAGCTGCCTCCCATAGCAGTTTGATTCACCATTTCTGGGACACCCTGTATATTCAACTTCAAGCCTTTATATCTCCGTTCGGACTGAGTTTAGAGATATACATGTTAACATGTGGTGTTTGTTACTTTATTCTGAAACAAAATAGTCAAGTTTGGTTGCTGGCCGCGCCAAAAACAACGGCGAAAAATAAGGCGCCAACCTTCCATACAAAACCCGCATTGTCTTTTAAACAGACTTCAAAACTAAAAAGATGAAATTAACATTTTTCAGTCTTTTACTTCGCATCTTTTATTTTTCATCAACATTCTGTATTTTACCCCTCGTGATCAATTTTACAGTGTAAACTTAAATAAATGCATCTTAGGGGGTTCTTCAGCCCATCAAACTGAACAACTTTGACCCATACTTTGCCCATACATTGATATGAAAAAAAAAATCTGCCGTACCATATGAAACGTCAATCGTTGTTCGACCCAAATGTATGGGACAGCTGATTTTATTTGACACAATTTTTAGAATTTTTGTCTGTTTGTTTGTTTGTGGACGCATCACTTAAAAATGCTGAACCGATTTGAATGGGGTTTTCACAAAAGCTTAGAACATTTCGGCTTTATTTCATCCCAATCGGTTCATTCAATCAATAGTTACGATTATTTTAAAGTCTGTGGTCTGCGCGTTACGGGCACCGCTATGCGCTATACAGGGTGAAATTGATATCATTCGCATCCTTTTAAACTAAGAGTCTACCCATCAAACTGAACAACTTTTACTGTGGGAGCAAAACGATCGGAGTAAAAAAAAACAGCTGTTCCATACTAAACTGCAATGTCGAAGCGCGAGTTCGCGACTCAAATGTATGCAACAGCAGATTTTTTTTGCTCCGATCGGTTAGCTGCCATAGCTAGTATTTATTCTGTGGCCTTAGTAAAGGTTGTTCAGTTCGATGGGTTGCTTATGATATCAATTTCAACCGGTATATAAGGTCTAACAAAATTAGGTGAAACTAATTTAAGGGAATGATCAGACCATCAAACTGAACAACTTTCTCTATGGGACTAATATCGAAATCGCGAAAAAAATCAGCTGTTCCATACAAACCTACTCGACCTAAATGTGTGGGACAGCAGATTTTTCTTTCGCGATTTCGATATTGGTCCCATAGAGAAAGTTGTTCAGTTTGATGGTCTGATCATACCATTCAAATAGTTTCAGCTAATTTTGTTAGACCTTATATATTAGCCACTTATAATATAATTTCATTGTTAAGTTAATAGTAAAGTAGGTACGTAAATGATAATCAATTTTGTAACGATAGTAAATTATGATCCACGTGCCAGAAAGATAAATTATTCATTAGTCACGGGTCAATACACATCATGCGCTGGCACGCGCTGTATCATTCATATTCATAATACATATAATAGGTATATATAAGTTGTGTAATATTATGTTTTAATTGAACTGATGGATAACTAAGAGGCTATGTGAAAAAAATAGGATTCTTCAAAGCGTCATGTATCATGAAGTACTAACAGTAGGAGTATGATTAGCGAATATATGAAAAACAAGCCAAAGTAGCCTCCGTTTTTATTTATAAACGCTTGGAACTGCTAAACGGTGAATAATAGAAACACGAGACTTGATTTAAAAAAAGAGATTGATAACAAAAAGTTTAGTACCAAATTAGCATAGCATAGCACATGCTCACGGCTATATTCCCCGAGGGGATTAGTCAGAGATTTTCTGGAACCTCAGAACATCCACGTTTCGTGCCAAAGTAGTAAGTAAAAAAAAAAGATGTCCAGCCTAGAGAATGTTACTTTATGTAATTCAAAGTTGCATTTTGATTTGTAATTCTCAATTAACTAATCCAATGCCAGTGCTAGAAAAAAAAACCGGCCAAGTGCGAGTCGGACCTGCGCACCGAGGGTTCCGAACCATACCATTATTTATGTACAAAAAAATGTTTCTCCGGGATTTAGCGCTAGCCCGACAAACACACACACTTTCATGGACGAGTCCTAAATGCTCTTGGCTGATTTTTTCTTTTCATAGAGGGAAACTGAGACGGCCCAATTTATTTGGTGAAAATCTGACAATGGAAGTCAACGAAAGACAGCAAAACGTCGGCGATTAGTTATAATTTTTCTGAAATGTCTGAGACTTGGCCTCCATCCTGCTGTGCGTCATGTACATTGCACGCATCATTCAATATTGTACTTGTCCTTAGATCACTTGGAATGTTTTGCCAAGTGATCTAAGGTCCGCCACATACATACGGAATAAACCTGATTCGGAATTGGTTCCAGATGGAGAGTTGTCGCTTTCAGAGACTTTTCCACTAGATCTAGTGATTTTTTGATGTCTTAGCTAGCAATTTGTAAAGATTTACATTCATATCATATACGTGATTTTTGTGATAAAACCACTTGTGTGATAATGGTTCATGCCATTTTGTATGCAGATTATGTCTAATGTTAAAACTATCGAGTCTTTTGACATAGTCGCATAATATTGAAATACAATTTACAAATCATCTTTGTAACGTCATGACATCATCACATGACAGTAATTATTATGTATAGAAATTGTTTGTTTCGTTTTAATAAATCCAAAAATTGGTGATATAAATAAATAAATAAATATCTTGGACATTGTCACACAAATTATCTAGTCACATTTAAAGTACCTGGACTTGTATTATGATGACTGATATGGAATCAGGGATACCTAAAAACCATATCGTAACTTTTTTTTGTAATATCTTCAATGTACAGAGAAACTTCCTGTTACAGTTTTATAATAATTTAGATAGATAGAAATAATAGGTATTACTGGTAACCAAGTTGGCTTATAGCTTAGATTGTAAAAAAATTTAAATCAAAGTGACATCTGATGCCAAATGGAAACCATTTTGACATTTTGCATTTTTCACTGCCAAACCATTAGCGACTTTGCTTGCTTTGAAATAACATAGAAAATCAATTAACAAAACTTTCGCCTCGAGTCTTTTTGATGCTCTTTGAGACTAGTAGTTTTTTTCATTTTTATTTCAACGGAAACAAAGACCATAGTCGTTTGGCAATAAATATGCTCTGCGCTGCTCTTCGCCAGGTGTCCGCCGCCTCTAATGCGGATATTCATTTGAAATTACTTCAATTGAGTAAATTCATCTTCATTACTTCCGGAACTATACTATAAGGTCTAACAAAATGAGGTGAAACTATTTTAAGGGGATGATCAGACCATCAAACTGAACAACTTTCTCTATGGGACTAATATTGTAAACGCGAAAAGAAATCAGCTGTCGCATACATTTAGGTCGAGTAGGTTTGTATGGAACAGCTGATTTTTTTTCGCTATTTCGATATTGGTCTTATAGAGAAAGTTGTTCAGTTTGATGTTCTGATCATCCCCTTAAAATAGTTTCACCTAATTTTGTTACACCTTATATATAACGCTTTGAAGAATCCAATTTTTTTCACATATCGTCTTAAAAAGTGTCAGTATATTAAGAAGGACCCTATATATTTCATACAAGTTTGAAGCCACTAAATTAATGTGTCTGTCTGTCTGTCCAACTATCGCCAAAATGGATGCATCGATTACGATGTGGTCTGACCAGGTCTGACACATTCTATTATACTTAAATATACTTACAATGAGTACTTATAACATGCGTCAATACATAACATGGACATGGAATACAGTTTATGTTGCCTCGTGTGGATATAAGGTTTCACCTTGGCCGTGAACAGTTTATTTAAAGGTATCGTAGGTAGCTAATACGTTATATCATAGATATAGGTATGATACGCTTAAATAGTATAGTAAGATACCGAAGGATTCCAAAACTTTTCTAAAAAAAAGTCTAGTCCCAAATTCATCATCATCATCATATCAGCCGATAGATGTCCACTGCTGGACATAGGCCTCCCCCAAAATGGGGGGATTCGCCATAATCGCCACTGGCGATCGTTGGCGATCGCAGTTGGATTGAATGTGTGTACTCAGAGGATGCTGCTGCCCATCCTCCGGTAGATCCCTTAGTCGCCTTTTACGACACCCACGGGAGGAAATGGGATGGTGCTATTCTTAGCCGACACCACACGGACAATGCGACACCACACGGACACGGAGTCCCAAATTAGCATAGCATAAAAAAGTAAAAAGTAAAGTAAAAGTTTATTTCAGTAACTTAATTTACGATACAAATCAGGTGATGGAATCTCCTTATTAACAAAATAAAAATTGCTTGTGTGGGGATATTCCGCCATACAAACTAACGAACTATTACAAATGGTAGATCAAGTTAACAAATACTAAAATGGGAAAAAAATAGCATATGCTCACGACTATATTCCCCGAGGGGGAAGTCAGAGTTATTCTGGAACCTCGGAACATCCACGTTTCGTCCCAAAGTAATAAGTAAAAACAAGATGTCCAGTCTAGAGAATGCTACTTTATGTAATTCAAAGTTGCATTTTGATTTGTAATTCTCAATTGTTCTTAATTATAATGTATTTATAGATAATAATAAAAATAAAAAATGTTTATTTCACTCACTTAGCCTTACATTACATACATTATATGATGTTCAAAATGTTAGGTATTTTAGTAGAAAGCTGTGACAGTAATTAGGGGAACTCTGACTCTCAAACAAAGAAAATCTATGAGATCTATGAGAGTCAGATGTTATTTATTTATGAACAAACATAGTTATCTAGAAATAAACATTTTAACGGGTTCTTACCGCGTTTTGGTATATTTGAGTTCCCTATAAACATAGTTAGATTTAGAAATGACTCGTTTTAATGTATAATAGAAAAACAAATTTCAAATTAACTAATGCGAGTCGGACTTGCGCACCGAGGGTTCCGTACCATACCATTATTTAAGTACAAAAAATGTTTCTCCGGGATATAGCGCGAGCCCAACAAACACAAATTGATATCATTAGCATCCTTTTAAGCTAAGAGTCTACCCATCAAACTGAACAACTTTTACTATGGGAGCAAACCAATCGGAGCACAAAAAAAAATTTGCTGTTGCATACATTTGAGTCGAGTCGGCATGGCACGGCACGGTAGTTTAGTACGGAGCATCTGATTTTTATTGCTCCAATCGGTTTGCTCCCATAGTGAAAGTTGTTCAGTTTGATGGGTAGACTCTTAGTTTAAAAGGATGCTAATGATATCAATTTCACCCTGTATGAAGGACGAATCCGAAATGCTCTTGGCTGGTTTTTTTCTTTTCATAGAGGGTGCATCTCCATCCTGCTGTGCGTCATATTATACATTGCACGTATCATTCAATATTGTACTACAAAACATTCCGAGTGATCTGGAGTACGATTTTTGAATTTCATTCTTTGAATTCTTTGAACTGCTGATTTGACTTTCAAAAATTGCACTCCTGTAGTAAGATTTTTGAAAGTCAAATCAGCAGTAGAAAGATGCATATCTCCAAGATCTCCATAGTAATTTTGACATTTTCGACTGCTGAACTCAGCGAATGAGATTCAAAAATCCGAAAAACATACATTTTCAACTGCTGAATCTCATACGTTTAACTAAGCAGTTGCAAATGTCAAAATTATTATGGAGATATGCTTCTTCTAAAAAATCGAACTTCTGGAGTATGATTTTTTAATGTCAAATCAGCACTAGAAAGATGCATATCTCCATAGTAATATTGACATTAGTGTTTTGTGTGGAACAATGAGAATAGCAGATTTTCTTTTCGCGATTTCGATGGTGGCTATACAGTGAAAGTTGTCCAGTTTGATGGTCTGAATCATCCCTTTCATTGTTTCTTACAGTAGTACTGCCTGCTCTTTTATTTATTAAGATGATAGGCGGGTACCATTTTTTCCATACAAACGTATTGTTTCCTCCACTGTTTCCTCCCAGTACGGCTAGCATGCCACCCACGACAAAGCGTTTAAACGAGAAAAACTTCATGCGCGCTCTTTCTGACATACGTAAAATAATAAAGATGAAGGCACATCTCTATTTTTATCGTTTTCTCGGGGGTGGCATGCTAGGCCTAGATACATTAGAGCAACAGTTTTCTTACCATGCAATCTATGTTACCTCTGCTATGTTCCTATGTTTTGTTTTTTTGCATTAATTAATTTCTGTGAGAACTAGGGACCTTCGAAAATGACAAATTTTACCGCCTGTCTTCAGACATCCAGCGAACAAATTTGACTAATATAAACAAATTACTAAAATCTGTTAAGTTTTGGAGGAGGAAACAGGGGTATACGAAATGTAGATTTCGTCGATTTTATGTAGATATAATCGGTGCGAGCTGCAGTTGTCTGGTTGTTGGGGTGTAAATTGTTTCTGAAAAATTTCATTGACGTTGAGGGTCTGAATTTATTTATTTATTTTATTTATTAAGGACAACCAACAAGTAAAACACCAATACATTTCTATGTTACAATGTTACACAGTAGGCGTATAGACTAAGTGCTAACTTAATTATAGGCTGCCACGTCATTTAAAATGCGGAAATGGACAAAAATGCTTATTAAGTAGATGTATTATTTCAATTTGTGCGTTTAATTAGTACAATAAATGACCTTTGATTGTTAATTGTACATACTACATGTAAATGTTCTAATGTTTGACCTGTTTATGTTGCACTTCCGGATAATCCGATGGTTTTTGGAAGTTCAATTGTCCAAATCTTTGTCATTTTTCTTACAATAAATAAATTAAAAAAAAAAATTATTTAATTTAGTTATTGCCAAAAGTTTTAGTCGTAGGTAGAAAAAATATCCTTTTTAAATTTGTTGATGCTTGTTTCGAAAATATCTACATTTGCTTTTTTTGAAAAAAAAAAAAAAAAATTAAAATTAAAAAAAAAAAAAAAATAAAAAATAAGTATACAATACTTTGGTATTGTCCTGTCTTTGCAGTCTATTTCGGGTGCAATGATAGCCTAAGTTTGTCTTTGAGAATTTTTCTTTAAAAAGTACGTATTTGGACTGGCGTGGAGCACTCTGTGAGGTGTATTTTCCCTTCAATAATTTATGTAGAAAGACGCTGTCCAAGAAATGTCTACGGTTTTTGAGACTATTTAGTTTGAAATGCTTTAAACCATCAGAATGAATCCTCTAAGACTTTAGGTAATTGATTAGTAACTTTAGTATTGAAAATATAACCAGACTTCGTTTGTATGGAGCGCGCTTCGAATTATATCTTAAACTCTGTAGATTTCGACATTCACATAATTCCAGCTTATCTGTATTCCCGTGTTACAACCGACCAATTTGAAGCATGAGCATGACCCACCTTAAGAGGAAAAAAAAACGTACCGTAACCGTAAAAAAAATTGGATTCTTCAAAGCGTCATATATCATGAAGTATTAACAGTAGGAGTATGATTAGCGGATACGTGTAAATTGAACATATAATTGAAGTTTTGAATAGAGCCAAAATACGATTAAGACACATTTTCTCGATAGAAAAACAATCCAAAGTAGCCTCCGTCTTTATCCATTAAACGCTTGGAACTGCTAAACGGTGAATAATAGAAACACGAGACTTGATTTAAAAAAAAAGAGATTGGTATTTTACAAATTTTAGCAGAATTGACCTTACATAAATAGTACAATCACAATTAAATAAAGTTTGTTTTACTGTTGCGTCGTTTCAGGCGCCGCCCCATCTCTTTCTCTCGCATCAGGCAGTAATATAAGCTATCACACGCCCATTTCGCTTCAATTATTTTTCGACATATGCCCTTAAGTTTTTTGCATTTAACTCGGCGTTTCACCAGCAAGTAGGGAACCGCCGATCTGTATAAAATTAGGAACATTTCATTGAATAAATCAGTACGCACCGATACTCAAAACCTCTCACTTCAACTGCCCTAGCCACCAAAGCAACCCTCACACACGCCGCACAAGCGTTTTCTAAAGTGGTGACCCCGAGATTTGAACACAGCGAGCGGGCACCCCAAAGTGGTGACCCCGAGATTTGAACACAGCGAGCGGGCACCCCAAAGTGGTGACCCCGAGATTTGAACACAGCGAGCGGGCACCCCATAGTGGTGACCCCAAGATTTGAACACAGCGAGCGGGCACCCCAAAGTGGTGACCCCGAGATTTGAACACAGCGAGCGGGCACCCCAAAGTGGTGACCCCGAGATTTGAACACAGCGAGCGGGCACCCAGACGGGTATCCTACATAAAAAATCGTGCAGAAAAAGTCAAAACCTCTCACTTCAACTGCCCTACCCACCAAAGCAACCCTCACACACGCCGCACAAGCGTTCTCCAAACACCGTATACAGCATGTACAATATTGCCTCAATTGGCTAGACTAGAACGCTACAAATGGGTACAATTGCTATGCAATCATTTTGTAGGTTATACTTATAATATACATGTAAGTCATTGGGTTGCGAGATTGTTATAAGTACCAGTGTCCTGGAGTGCGATTTTTGAATCACATTCGCTGAGCTCAGCAGTTGAAAATGTCAAAATAGCTATGGAGATATGCATCATTCTACTCCAGATTTGACTTTCAAAAAACATACATAAGGAGTGCGATTTTTGAAAGTCAAATCAGCAGTAGAAAGATGCGTATCTCCGTACATTTTCAACTCCTGAGTTTAACGTTGAACTCAGCAGTTGGAGGTACGCATCTTTCTACTACTGATTTGACTGTCAAAAATCGCACTCCTGAAGTATGATTTTTGAAAGTCAAATCAGCAGTAGAAAGATGAATATCTCCATAGTAATTTTGGCATTTTCAACTGCTGAGCTCAGCGAATGAGATTCAAAAATCGCACTCCTGGATGGATTTGAATCCCGGTTCGGTCATGGATGTAATATGTTTGCGCCACAGATCACAAAAACTAAAGGGAGATGTGAAAAGGGGGCGGGACCAGTGTCGCAGCAATATGCGCAAAAATGAAACACATTGCTCGCGACAGTAAGGATTCAATATAGGTATTATGAGGCTGAAAGCCAGTCGAGATATTATGTGTAAATAGTTTACAATGCTTGCGTAGTACTAAAGATTATTCGAACGTTTAGTTCTGATACCGCAATGGATAATGAGCACATTCAAACTACCTAAATACGTTCTATTGCGTGGTACTGGTGGTAATGCGACACTAGGTTTCGTACCAAAGAGTAAAGTAATATAACGTAATTTCGTACTCAGCGCGTTGGTTGGCATCTCTCTAGATCTCTATGGTTTGCGCCGTTAATTTTAGCTTAATAATCCGACTATACGATATAATTATAGCATGGCAATAAATTGTTCGGTAAACTCGAACCAAACCAAACGTGTGGCAACAATAAAATTAATTCCATTTAGTTAATTACCTAGTGCCAATTGTATAAATAGTCAATTGTATTTTTATTTCACCTCGACTTTTAAACTTTTACGAATTTCATTTTCATTTTCATCCGCGGTCAACATTTAATTTACTTATAATCCCAAGAGGGGGAGGGGGGACACTTAACTGATTATTTTGTAGCCCGGCGAGACAGAGTTTTAGTCCTCTTAAATGGGACTGCATTCTACAGAATGAATCTATCCATCAAACTGAACAACTTTTACTATCTTGGACATCTTGGACATTGTCACACATATTGTCTAGTCACATTTAAAGTACCTGGCCTTGTATTATGATGACTAGACAACGATATAGAATACATATGTGTATAGATAAAAACATCCATGACTCGGGTACAAATATTCATATTCATCATATAAATATTTGTCCCTTACAGGACTCGAACCCGCGATTCGGCACAGCAGGCAGGTTCACTACAGACTGTGCTACCGGGCCGTCAAACTATATGGGAGTAAACCATCCAGAGCAAAAAAAATCAGCTTTTCCATACTGCAATGCCAACTCGACTCAAATGTCAACAGCGGAGGTTTCGGTTTTCTCTGGTTAAATTGTTCTAAGTTTGCTCCCATAGTAATAGTTGTTCAGTTTGATGGGTAAACTCTTAGTTTAAAAACATGCTAATGATACCCGCGACTTCGTCCGCACAAATGATATACCAGATTTTAAGTCAGATCATAAGCTAACAAACCATAGGTATAAACATAATATATAAGTCTATGTAACAAATAAATGAATGAAGTTTCATCGAAGTCGGTTCAGTAGTTTTTGCGTGATGCTCGACCAAACAAACAAACAAAACATCCAAAAATTTGTGATATAGAATCAGGGACACCTATAAACCATATCGTAACTTTTTTTTCAACATACTTGCTCGTAAAGTGACTCTTATTGCACCGCTTTTAGGTACATAATGCAGCTTATAGAACACGCGTGCGAAAATGATTACAATTATAGCACTAGTGCGGTAAGTTTATATGTCTGTGGGTAAACTATAGTTTGTTTTTAAATCTCAGCAAAGAGTTTATATGTAAAAAAAAACTAACTTTTTTCTGAACAAAGTAATCTGTTTTAGTTAAAATATGATTACTAAACGCTTCATTTCATCAATTTATTTTAGTTAAGAAATTAACATTGATTTGTGTTAGAAATACATAAATCGTTTTATAACGTTTTTTAATATTAGGTTGTATGCAACAAAATGTCGTTGGTTGAATGTCGGCTATGTCTTTGCCTATTCGACAGCCTGCGCGCAAAGCAAAGCCCAGCCATAGCCCAGCGCCATTTTCCAAAAATATTTGTCTAAAATAGTTGTTGTTTTAGGAAATGTTATTACTTTTTCCTCGCAAGTATGTCGACTTACTCGTCACTCTCCTAGCGGCTCGTGCTGCCCAACTCGGCTGTAATGACCAACTTTGCTCACTTGTATCATAATGTACTATTTTGTTAATATCATCAATGTACCGACACACTTCTGTTACAGTTTCATAATAGTTAAATGTTATTTATTTATAAACGTAAGTTAATGTTAAATAAACACAGGGCCTGATTAACCCTTAGGGCTAATTAGGCTGCAGCCTAAGGCGTGAGGATCGGGACTCCTGGAGTGCGTTTTTTGAATCTCATTCGCTGAGCTCAGCAGTTGTAAATGTCAAAATTACTTTAGAGATATGCATCTTTCTACTTATGATTTGACTTTCAAAAATCATACTACATGAGTGCTATTTTTGAAAGTCAAATCAGCAGTAGAAAGATGCGTATCTCCATACATTTTCAACAGCTGAGTTCAAATAGTGAGTTTCAAAAATCGCACTCCAGGCGTGAATCTCATTCGGTGAGCTCAGCAGTTGAAAATGTCAAAATTACTATGGAGATATAATTATATTTATGCATCTTTCTATTGCTGATTTAATATCCAAAAATCGCACTCATGGAGTATGATTTTTGAAAGTCAAATCAGCAGTAGGAAGATGCATATCTCCATAGTAATTTAGACATTTTCAACTGCTGAGCTCTGCGAATGAGATTCAAAAATCGCACTCGAGTGCCATATTTTATTTATTATTATTTTTATTGTTGTTTGTCTTCAGGCGTTGGTGCATGTCATGTTTGTGGAGTTCTGCCACGGTGTTCCTGCACCGCCTGATGGTCACACCGCTCCCGCCTATCACTGGTCAGTTTGAGTACGATACCTTACGATACAATTTTACGAGTTAGAGAAAGATCTCATAAACGCCAGACCTTCTTTAAATTAGGGAGTTGACTGCATCAAATATATTTTAGTTTTATCTTCTCAGTAAAAGATACGTTTGAAAATAATGCTAACCTTACATTTTCAGTTATTCTGTAACTTGAATACTATTTTTAATAAAAGGATAAACTATAAAAAGTAGTTAGTTTATTTGCATAGAATACACAGATTTATACCAGAAAAAAATTAAAAAATCTCGGAAATTTTTGGAATTTTCCTGAGAAATTTTCCACTGGTTTTCACGTCAGAATAATGGTCTGAATTCAGAATTTCATTATTTGTTAGGCTGTCCCTTACACCCTGTATATTGCGCTATTTATTTGTCAGCCGTTAGTTCAGTTTTGTTTGACAGTCACACATAGAGGTTAGCGCGATGCGGAATTCAGCACAGTTTAACAGTAATTGGATTGCAATGTAATTAGAACTGAAATTGGATGTTTTACATTAGCGCGATTTCCTCCTGGCCTGTACCACTAATAGACTAAGAGATAAGTGTACTTTTTGCAACCACCAGCTGCAAGGCTGATTCAGTGATTATGAGGTGTAGAGCATCTCTGTGATGGGGATGGACCAGGTCTGCCTGCATAACTCCATTCGGTGTTGCAGCTGATCGTTAATTTTGTACTGACCTTTAAACATCAGTAACTTCTAAACTGACTGGAGTTATGCAGGCAGACCTGGTCCATCCCCATCGCAGAGATGCTCTACACCTCATAAACACTGAACCAGCCTTGCAGCTGATGGTTGCAAAAAGTACACTTATCTCTTAGTCTATTGGTTTTGTAGATATAGATTTAGCTTGATGTGTCGCCGTGTGTAAGGTCGGACCTTTGAACGGCTGTATCTCCTAAACCGGCTGGCAGTTCAAGTCAGTTTTTGTAATTTTTACAAAGCTACAGTGCACACTACAATAATATCATACGATTAATTTAATTTTTTACTGACCTTTAAACGTTTGTAACTCCTAAACCGACTGAAGTTATGCAGGCCGACCTGGTTCATCCCCATCACAGAGATGCTCTACACGCCATAAACACTGAATCAGCCTTGCTGCTGATGGTTGCAAAAAGTACACTTATCTCTTAGTCTATAAGTTCTACGGAATTTATGTATACGGTTCGGTTGTATTTGAAATAATCTCGGCTCGGTCAGTCGGTCTTTATCACAGACTTAGGTATTGCAATAGTCTGTGGTCTTTATTCGTATCTATTTATTTCGTCCCCAGCCTCGAAGGCGTCGAAGCCCCGGCCCGCCGGCAAGGAGCACCTGGACCCTGAACCTCGAGTGGAGTGCGTGGTCCTCCACCAGCCCTCCGAGCACGGCCTCGACGTGATCTTCGTACATGGACTCTATGGTGAGGCAGATTAAGGCTGTTTTGTATCCACGTGCCTGTAACCAGCAGTTTATATGTAATACATTTACAGTAACCCGCGTGGCAAAACACTGGGCTGGAAAAATATAAAATAACATGCCATCGACTCGATAGAAGAAGTAACCCTAAATGTACCTCAGTTTCAAATTGACCTTTTCCTAGAATGAACCTTTCCCAAAATGTACCCCGGTTTCAAAAAGACCGTTTCCTACTATTGTAGGAAACCGGGGTACATTTTGGGAAAGAGGTATTCCTCTTTCCCAAAATACACCCCGGTTTCAAATTGACCTTTTCCTAGAATACCCCTTTCCCAAAATGTACCCCGGTTTCAAAAAGACCGTTTCCTACAATACCTCTTTCCCAAAATACACCCCGGTTTCAAATTGACCTTTTCCTAGAATACCCCTTTCCCAAAATGTACCCCGGTTTCAAAAAGACCGTTTCCTACTATTGTAGGAAACCGGGGTACATTTTGGGAAAGAGGTATTCCTCTTTCCCAAAATACACCCCGGTTTCAAATTGACCTTTTCCTAGAATACCCCTTTCCCAAAATGTACCCCGGTTTCAAAAAGACCGTTTCCTACAATACCTCTTTCCCAAAATACACCCCGGTTTCAAATTGACCTTTTCCTAGAATACCCCTTTCCCAAAATGTACCCTGGTTTCAAAAAGACCGTTTCCTACAATACCTCTTTCCCTAAATACACCCCGGTTTCAAATTGACCTTTTCCTAGAATGCCCCTTTCCCAAAATGTACCCCGGTTTCAAATTGACCCTTTTCTAGGATGCCCCTTTCCCAAAATGCTCGCGGGACGCTACTTCCAAGTAGGTATAAATCTATACTATTATAAAACTGTAACAGGAAGTTTGTCTGTACATTGAAGATATTAACAAAAAAAAGTTACGATATGGTTTTTAGGTGTCCCTGATTCCATTTCACCACTTTTTGGATTTTTTGTCTGTCTGTTTGTTTGTGTGTTTGTTTGTTTGTTTGAACGAGTATCACGCAAAAACTACTGAACCGATTTTGATGAAACTTTTTTTTATTGATAGCTTATGATCTGACTTAAAATCTGGTATATAATTTGTGCGGACGAAGTCGCGGGTTAACGCTCGTAATATCTAAAATCTGAAGCATCCTAGGCATACTTGCCGGCAAACTTCATGAGAGTAAATCTATGGCTGCGTAAAATTTGTACGTGAATCCACTACTGCGCATCACCCCTCACCCCTCCCGTTTTTCATTATAATTATTTTATTTTCATTTTTATATGGTAACCACAACTTGCGTAATGTCCGGGGACATTTTATAAAAGGGACTTTTTAGAAAAGGGTAATTTTGAAATTAGGAGATTTTTTGGGAAAAGGGCACTACAGAAAGGGACATTTTGAAACCGGTGTACATTTTGGGTCATTAGACGGAAGAGTCGATTTGAGAATATTACAGCAGGTAGGTACTTGAATACAGAAATTGTCTTTTTGATATCATCATCAGTCATCACCATCATCATAAGCTTATAGACGTTCCACTACAGGGCACAGGCCTACCCTCAGGGAGGGTGTATGGGCATTAGTCCACCACGCGTGCACAATGCAGATTGGTAGACTTCACATACGCATCAGAATTTCTTCTTTAGCGTATGCAGGTTTCCTCACGATGTTTTCCTTCACCGTTTGAGAGCAGTCAGTATTACGTTACTGCAAGGCTGATTACGAATAAATTTTAACGTAACAAATTTTATTGTTAAGAAAAGGCAGAATAATTAGAATATTAACTATTTATTACTTTGTTTTCTTTTATAAAGATCCTTGGGCTGAAGTAAAACATTAATAAGAAGCTAATGAATAATATAATCTAATCAGATTGTAAAACAATTTTAATATTTAGTCAACTTGTACCTAAAGTACCTATACACACAACACACGTGTTATATCAATCTATCTAGTAAGTTGTTATTATGTTATGACATATTATTGTAGTATGCACTTTAGCTATGTGAACAGTACTAAAACTGACATGGTTCATCAGTCAGTTTAGGAGATACAGCCGTTCAAAGGTCCGACCTTTGAAATCTCCTAAATCGACTGGCAGTTCATGTCAGTTTTTGTACTGTTCATATAGCCACAGTACAATAATATTAATTTTTACTGACCTTTAAACATCAGTAACTTCTAAACCGACTGGAGTTAAGCAGGCAGACCTGGTCCATCCCCATCACAGAGATGCTCTACACCTCATAAACACTGAATCAGCCTTGCAGCTGATGGTTGCAAAGAGTACACTTATCTCTTAGTCTATTGGTTTCGTAGATTTAGATTTAGCTTGATGTGTCTCCGTGTGTACATACCATTTCAAATGCGTACAGAAACATGGTGATTCACTGGTAAACTATATCATAGCGCCGGCCGGGCTAAATGTTAGAATTGCGACATAACGCAGACAATGCTATGTTTTGCATTCAATCAGAGACTCGGCCCGATTGTTACAAAACAGAATGGCCGTCGATTCAAACTTTACGGATGAATAGATTTTTTTGTTTGCATTGTTCGAATTAAATACTTACTTGAAATGTGAAATTTTGTGCGGTACGGTTCTTACAGTTTTACTAGGCAACTACCTACATTTATTTAAGTGTAGAAAGTTCCTACACTTAAATAAATGTAGGTTCCCTGACTCTAAGAACACACCGGCCGAAATTACGCGACCGAAATTACGTGTGCAACGTTTTTTTCATATGCGACACATATCCCAGTCATTTTACGGTTTGAGCCGGGACTAATTAATAATTGATATTTTTTTTTCGGTATAATATTTAAGAGCGAATTTGAGCTTAGAAATGTACCAAAATTAAAAAAAAAAAACCAGTCAGCAACAGTCCCAAATTTAAAATTTTTGCTATTATTTCGTTATAAAAAACCTGGAGTGCGATTTTTGAATCTCATTCGCTGAGTTCAGCAGTTGAAAATGTCAAAATTACTATGGATCTTCGTACTACTAATTTGGCATTCAAAAATCATACTTCAGGAGTGCGATTTTTGAAAGTCAGCAGTAGAAAGATGCGTATCTCCGAACATTTTCTACTGCTGAGTTCAACGTATGAGATTCAAAAATCGCACTCCAGGGCCCTCTATCTCTCTCACTTGCCTTGACGCCATTTTATCAAATGAGTAAATAATAACGCAACTGCCGAAATTATGCGGCGTGCGAACGTAACAAAAGTCGCGGACATCATGCTGCGGCCGCACGCGTTTCCTACACCTCCAAAACTCTGCGCTCCAAAAGACAAACCCCAAGCCGACATTGTTGAGAAATACCTAGACTAAAGCGGGTGTGGGCCTGCCATGCATGTCTGTTGAAGGAATCAGGTGGGCAAGAATCGATAAGTACATCTTGCATCCCAGAAAATATCCTTGGACATCCAGTTCGACCTTGAAAAAGGTTGTGCGACGATCTGGATACTGAGTAGTGGCCAGAGTTTTCCCAGAACGGGCATGGTTATGGAATTAAAGGGGAGGCCTTTGCCTACCTTTGTATGATATCTCGGCTAATAAAAAAGAATTATACGACTCCGTAAGAGGTTGAGCCTTACGACGTATTTCATAAATTAACATAGCAATTAATATAATATAGGTACTTATAATAATTGACATATTTAAAAGTTATGCAATAGGACACCGTTTTATGATTTTAAATGTAGTTTATGTGTTAATTAGACCAATTAACATTTTAAGTATCTTAGATATAAATTTTACGGAAAACTGAGACACGACGTATAACAGTATTACTTAGTTTATTTTAAAAACCTTTGTCTTCAGGGTCACTCGGAAACACGTGGCGTCAAGGGGAATGGAGGTCAAAGTACAACGTGAATCCAGACAAAGTACCACTGCGGCCCACGTCCACTCAACACCCATGCAACTGTCACACAAGAGATATAAATATAGACCACACAAATAAAGACACTAGATGCTCATACAACGAAGAAAATATGGATAATAATATACAAAATATGAACAATAGCGATTATAAAAATATAGAAAGTAAACTCTATGATATAAGAAAGATTATTCCGAACGATGATATGTTTATAACTGAGAAATTTTATAACAATACATTAATAAATCAAGTCGAAATCGTAGATAATTATGAGAAACAAGCTAAATTCGTAAGTGATTTGTTCAAATCAAACTGTGATAGCGAAAGTGATTCCAAAAACAATATTAAAGAACAAAATATATTTAATAATAATGAAAATATTGATAATAAGTGTTCATGCAACGAACTAAAAGATGTCAAAGAAGTTGATTGTAAATGCAAATTGAATGATAAGCAATGTGAGGTTGGGTGTGGGTGCATTTGTGACGATTGCTATTCCCACTGCTGGCCTAAGGACTGGATTAAAGTGGACTATCCCGGGGCTAGAGTGATTTCTATCAATTACACTAGTGACCCACATTTGTGGCGTCCTCTTTGGATCAAAGAGAATAAAAGGTTAGATTTTTAAATATTAAAATTCCAGAAGTGCGAATTTTGAAACTCATTCTTTGAACTCAGCAGTTGAAAATGTCAATATTACAATGGAGATATGCATCTTTCTACTGCTGATTTGACATTCAAAAATCGCATTCCAGACATTTACGTATACCTTTGACTACTTATATAGGGACTAGTTACGCGTGTGATTCTACTAACAAACATTTCTGACACTTTTTGCGGGGGGCGAGGTAACACGAAATCCGCAATTTTTGGATTTTATTCCCATAACTTTAGATTCTAATTTTGAACGTTAAAAATCATGAAAAGTAGTCTCGCGTGAACCCAAAACGTTCTAAGTTCGTAATTACTGTTTCGCAATTATAGTCTGTCTCGTTTAGTGATAAGGTATAAAATTGAATGTAAATGCACATGATGAATTGATCTTATACCGTGGCAGAGGGGAAATGCTACCGCAAGGCTAGTCCTAATAATGAATAGTCAAAGATCTATACAGATAATAAAGCCTATTTCTTGATATCTAGGTATAATTTTGTTCAATTCATTTAATACTGTCATTCCATCTGTTCGAGTTCATAAAGAACTTGTTGAACTTCTTGTGCTAAAAAGCTATCGGCAAGAAGAAATGTAAAATTATTTTCGATTTCTTTTTAAGGACACTCGGAAAGTTATAGTTCGTTTAGCATACTTAAAAAAAAAATAAGGCAAACTACTAGTTGCAGAAAAGAAACACTCATTAAAATTAATCCTCCATTAAATCTCTTGCTGTCACTTTTTGTCTTGTTGACGTAGTAAAAGCTAGCAAGAGATTTAATGGACGATTAACTCTAATGAGCGTTTCTGCAACTGAGTGAAAGTCTTCTATTTCGAATCGTTTTTTTTTTATGCTATAGTTGCTGTAGTGTTAGTTAATGGAGAGGGATGAATGTGTGACTGATTGTTGTATAATTAATAATGATTGAGAATGAAAAAGTGCAACAAGTGAATGAGTTTGTATATTTAGGATGCATGTTTACTAGAGATGGGAAATATGAGGGTGATGTGCATAGGCGAGTAAACAAAGTAAACGGTGCTCTACACGCCATTGTGGCTAGCCAATTAGTGTCCAAAAAGGCGAGACTTGCTATACACAATGGTGTGTTGGTGCCTACACTTATGTATGGCAGTGAGTGCTGGGTATGGCAGAAGAAGCATGCAAGTAAAATTAATGCAGTTGAAATGCGTTCCTTGCGAAGTATGTGAGGTGTGACGCTGAAAGATAGAGTGAGAAATTGTGTGATAAGAGATAGATGTAAATTAAAAGAAGATGTAGTGACAAGAATAAAGAAAGGTATGCTTCGTTGGTTTGGTCATGTCGAGAGGATGAGTGACAGCAGATGTACGAAAGAGATATATGTTGCTAATGTGAGTGGAAGCGTCGGCAGAGGGCGCCCTCGCAGGACGTATGCTGATCAAATCAGTTGCGTCCTACAAAAAGGGGAGGTGCGGAGTATTCGAAATCGACGGGCATGTATGAAGAGATGTATGGATGTGAATGAGGCAAAAGAAGTATGCCGGGATCGTAGTAAGTGGCGCGCCCTGGTCTCTGCCTACCCCACTGGCAAAGAGGCGTGACGTTATAGATAGATAGACGTTAGATACTTTCGAATCATGGAGGAACCCTGTTAGATCCCAATGGCTCCTGGACACATCGTAATGTTGTTCTTTTTTATTTCAGATTACGTCTTCACGAAAGAGCCGAACAAATGATGGAGCAGCTCTTGGAACTGGGTGTGGGCCAGCGCCCTATCATATGGGTGGGCCACTCGAAGGGCGGGCTGTTTATCAAGCAGATTTATTGTGAAGGTTGGTAAAGAAGAATATATTATTGTATTATGCTGGAGTGCGATTTTTGAATCTCATACGTTGAACTCAGCAGTTGAAAATGTATGGAGATACGCATCTTTCTACTTCTGATTTGACTTTAAAAAATCGCTCTCCTAGAGTATTATTTTTTAATCTCAAATCAGCAGTAGAAAGATGCATATCTCTATAGTAATTTTGACAGTTTTAACTGCTGATCTCAGCGAATCAGATTCAAAAATCGCACTCCTGTTCATTCGTCTGTGGGGACTTGCTACAGATGTCAGCACCCACAAGTTATAGTAAAGATGCCAACAGATGGCGATACCGTCGCTCTCGGAAATATGCTCCATGCATAGACAACGTTCACCGTGAATACGTAACTCGTAACCTACTACAAATAAGGTTCACAATCGAATGCAAGACATACATCGCGCAAGAGAAATAATCACAGAGATTCGATATACAGGGTGAAATTGATATCATTAGCATCCTTTTAAACTAAGAGTCTAGACCAGACTCGTATAAGGTCTAACAAAATTAGGTAAAACTATTTTAAGGGGATGATCAGACCATCAAACTGAACAACTCTCTCTATGGGACCAATATTGAAATCGCGAAAAGAAATCTGCTGTCTTATACATTTAGGTCGAGTAGGTTTGTATGGAACAGCTGATTTTTTTTTCGCGATTTCGATATTAGTCCCATAGAGAAAGTTGTTCAGTTTGATGGTCTGATCATCCCCTTAAAATAGTTTCACCTAATTTTGTTAGACCTTATATACAAGGTCTAACTAAGAACTGTTGGACCACGGCCGGTCCCCAGGCTTCAGACATAGCCTGATGGAAGATCTTTCCTTTTCAATGGAGAAACATTTCCAGTAGCATACGTCCCTCCATACGTCGATTTTCGATTTCGAATTATGTTTGCAAGGAAAGTCGTCGAACTATTTATTAATTAATTCTTTCTTATTATTTCAGCATACGAAGCTCACCTGAAAATTGCAAATACAAAACAAGAAACCTCAAATGAAGAACAAAATATGACCGAGTTCAAAATAGACAACGAAATGAACAACTTAAAAGACAATAATAACACAGAAAATAACAATAATAATATGGAAAATAGAAATAATAATACGGAAAATGACCAAAATGATTCGGACAGGGAACTTTTGAGTGAAATAATAGATACAATTGCTGGAAATGAAACAAACAGCAAACATATGGAAAGTACAAGTAATGATTACGATCAACAGAATGAGCCTGTGTCTTCGGAATGCATAGGTAAGGGCATTTTAAACAAATGTTTAGTTGAAACATCAGTCCATACTGAAATACCGCATAATTATAAGCATCACAGTAATTTCAAATATTATTAGAAAAAGGATGATGCAAATTTTGGGCCTACCCTCCAATAGCTACGTGTGATACATCGTTGAATAGGTATTTTTGAGCAGAATAAAAGTTACTATGGGACCAAGTCCCGAATCTTAGTCCGTTCAGAGTTATACTTTATTAAACCTATCAGTTTCGGCAATAGCTAAATAATGCTATTTTCATAATATATTGCACTTTTGTGCATAATACATGGAGTGTAGGTAAGTACTAACCTATAGTTATCAACCACGGCGTTCAGGAAGGTACAAACCGTTTATCAGGCATCTCGCTCGCACTCATTAGGTGTTTACGCTGGCTCGCTCGCTCGTACTTAGGGTACCCTAGGCATGAGGGATTTGTAGGCCCAGCCTTATTTTTGAACGAGGTAATTGTAGACGAAGATTAATAATAAATGTTTGCTTTGAAAGTACGATATCATTGTTTTATTTTTTGTAAAAACTCCTCTGAACGGACTAAGATTTGGGACTTGGCCCCATAGTAACTTTTATTCAGCTTAAAAATACCCATTCAACGATGTATCACACGTAGCTATTGGAGGGTGGGTCCAGATCTCATAGAAACACTGGCATCATCCTTTGTCTCGGGCGGGACTTGAACCCGCACTTTAAGACGCAACAGATTGAAAATTTAGTTCTCTGGGTAGTGGGCTCGGTGGCGAAATTGGATAACGCAGTTCCCCGGTTTGGAAAAGTGCGGGTTCAAGTCCCGCCCGAGACAAATTTTTCAATCTTTAATTTGATCGCGGTAATTGGCGCACCCTAGTCTCTATCCACCCCGAATTTGCTTGAAAAAGCGCATTTGTAAAGATTAAGTTACAGGCAAAGTAATATACTACATTATACAGGGTGTTACAAAAATACAAATAAACATTTAAGGGGTGGTTAAGACCATCAAACTGAACAACTTTCACTATGGGACCAATATGGGACGACCCGGTTGGTGTAATGGTTACCACGCCGGACTGCCAAACCAGGGTCCTGGGTTCGAATCCCGGTTCGGTCATGGATTTTTATATGTTTGTGCCGTTGTTGTATGGTTTCCATAATAAACAGCCTATTAGTGCTTTCTTGGGATCATTACAATGTATGTGCCTGTGAGCGTTATTTATTTATTTATTATTAATATCGTAATCGCGAAAAAAAATCTGATGTTCCATCATTCCACTGCTGGACATCGGCCTCCCCCAAAATTGGGAGATTTGCCATAATCGCCATGATGCGATGCGTTTGCGATGTTCCATACTAAACTACAGATCTACTCTAGCTAAATGTATGGGACAAAATATTTTTTTTTTCGCGATTTTGTTGTTGGTCCCATAGTGAAAGTTTTTCAATTTGATGGTCTCAACAATCCCCTTAAAAGTTTTAAATGTTTATTTGTACTTTTGTAACACCCTGTATATGGAAAATTTGGAAAACAATATTTGGGGTCTCTTGGGGGGGGGGGGATCTTGGATAGTTTAGAATTTGGAACCTCTACCGCCCCCGCCGTCACTAATATACAGGGTGTTAGGGTAAACAGTTGCATTACTTTCCCTAGGAAACTTATACGAAATTCGTAAAAAAAAATTTGGACTACCCATACTAAATGCAATCAGCTGATCGTACTTTTGTATGAAAAGTCGAATTTCTTTTTTGCGAATTTCCTTTAGGTTTCTTAGGGAAAGTTGTTGAGTATCATGGGTACAATCACCCCTTAAAGTAATGGAACTGTTCAAGCACGTATCCAGACTTTAGTTTCGGGGGGACACATTTAATTTTCGGGGGATATTCATAGAAAAACAATGGAAAAGTAAGTGATGTAATGACTTTTCCATACAAATATTCGGATTTCGGGGGTGGGATTAAACCCACCTATCCCCTGGATACGTGCCTGTCTACCGCCCCCACCGTCACCAATATATAAGGTCTAAAAAAATTAACTGAAACTATTTTAAGGGGATAATCAGACCATCAAACTGAACAACATTCTGTATGGGACCAATATCGAAATCGCGAAAAAAAAATCTGCTGTCCCATACAAAACTGCAAGCATAACTCGACTCAAATGTATGGGACAGCTAATTTTTTTTTTCGCGATTTCGATATTTGCCCCATAGAGAAAGTTGTTCAGTTTGATGGTCGGATCATCCCCTTAAAATAGTTTCAGCTAATTTTGTTAGACGTTATAGATAGCGGGATGAATTTCATCTGAACCACTTTGTCTGATAACGTACGTAACAGAAGACTTGGATAAGAAGGCAAGGCTGTGGTCCAACAGCGTCGGCTTCATGTTCTACTCGGTGCCGCACCGGGGCTCGCCGCTCGCCGACATCAAGACTCCCATCACGGCGCGCAGCGTAGAGCTCCTCGAGATCTGCAAAGGTTAGTAAGGGCCGCAGCACACCGAGCGAAGGGGCAGACCATTTTTCACTGCCAAACCCAAGAACATTGTATAAAACTGTAACAGGAAGTTTGTCTGTACATTGAAGATATTAACAAAAAAAAAGTTACGATATGGTTTTTATGTGTCCCTGATTCCATTTCACCAATTTTTGGATTTTTTGTCTGTCTGTTTGTTTGTGTGTTTGTTTGTTTGTTTGAACGAGTAAACTTTTTAGATACGATATGGTTTTTAGGTGTTCCTGATTCCATATCACCAATTTTTGGATTTTTTGTCTGTCTGTTTGTTTGTTTGTGTGTTTGTTTGGGTGTTTGTTTGTGTGTGTTTGTTTGAACGAGTATCACGCAAAAACTACTGAACCGATTTAAATTTTTTTTTGTTGAAACTTTTTTTGTTTAATAGCTAATGATCTGACTTAAAATCTGGTAGGTATATAAGGTCTAACAAAATTAGGTGAAACTATTTTAAGGGGATGATCAGACCATTAATCTGAACAACTTTCACTATGGGACCAATATCGAAATCGCGAAAAACAATCAGCTGTTCCATAAAAACCTACTCGACCTAAATGTATGGGACAGCTGATTTTTTTTCGCGATTTCGATCTTGGTCTCATAGAGAAAGTTGTTCAGTTTGATGGTCTGATCATCCCCTTAAAATAGTTTCACCTAATTTTGTTAGACCTTATATAATTTGTGAGGACAAAGTCACGGGTTAACTCTAGTAAATAAATAAATGTATGTTTGTTTTAAAATTGTGTTCCTCGCCGTGGGTCGTGGGTGGAAGCGAACCATTTTGTTCTGGATAACTTTCACAAGGATGAAACTGAACAACTTTTACGAGCAACATTAAAAAAGGAGAGAAAAATCGGCTGTTCAATAAGCCAACTTATTTTCTATAGGTGGACAAAAAAAATTTTTGGTTTGAACAAAAAAAATCTTTGTTTGAACCCATGTTAGTTTCATTTTTTATTACTAATAAAATTTTAAGGGTGTACTCAGACTATGAAACTAAACAACTTGCCCAAAGAAACATGGGTCGAAAATCGAAAAAAATTTTTTGGACAACCCGTATAAAATCGGTTGGCTGATCCACTTTTGTATGGGAGGTCCAAAAACCCTTAACTGGCCCCCCCCCCCCCCCCCCTCCCCCTACGGAAAATATTTTTAAAAACTGCCGATCAAAATTATTGTTCTGAGCTGAAGTACATGTGATGTGTTCCGAACGGCTATCGTGTACATCGATTTGCGGCTCCAATACTTATCAATGTCTTCAGATTGCGCTCTTGTCCTCTCGCTTCAAGACCGTTGGCTGCGCGCGACGGCGCCGTCGAGGCCACAGGTTCGAAGCCTGGTCGAGACACGGCGGACCCTCATGTCTGTGCTGTGGCTGAGAATCGTCAGCCCTGACTCTGCTGGTAAGTACTGAGTACCATTGACCTATTATCTACTACGTACTAGATGTGACACTTCGAACGTCATGCGCCCCATGCGGGTAAAAGAGTATCTGAGTGAAGTGCGGCGACTTTGTCTGTGCGGCACATGAATGAGACAGCAGCGTGATGAAGAGCAGGAGACACTTCATATACCCCGTTCAGCGAGTCGATGTGGTACCGAAAAATTAATCTTGCCCGTGATTGGACGAAGATAAGGCGCATAGGCCGCGTCAGTGTTACCAGGTACACGGTAACTACCGTAGATTCAAGGTATATTTGGCTAAACCACGGTCTATGGTAGTGATTCACTACCGTGTATTTTTCTATGGTATTTTCAAATTATAATTACCGTGTTAAACTGCGTCTGTATTTCAATTCATTATGAAGGAATTCGAGAAAAGTATACGTAAAACGAAACGTTATTTTCAGTTATTTTACACGTCTGACAATACCACGCCAGTCCGTTGGTTTGTTAATTGTGGAAATGCATCGCCATGGAAATAATTGTGTCGATTTTACGCCTATTAATACTAAGGACATGTTGTCCAAAATGACTGCATCAATTTATAAACAAGAAGTTCTTATTTTAGACGATTAAAATTGTCTGATCATCTAAAATAAGAACTTGTACAATTTTTATTAAACAATTCTCATACAATTTTAATAAAATAATTGAAATTTTATGGTGTTTTCCCTTGCATTACCAAAAGGTATACACGGTAATTTACACGGTGCTTTTCAAACGTTTACGCGATATTTTCAAACTGAAACACGGTATTTTTAAAACATCAACACAGTAGCTTAAAATTTTCATCTGGTAACACTGCGTTCACATTGCGAGTCATCTTTAGTCTGTTCATGCGCTTCGTACCCATGCTATGTTATCTTAGTACAAACTAAGTGGAACGCTGATTTTCCATAGATAGCTTCCGCCATCTATCGGTTTTGTTTCGAAGCACTATGTGTTGAAGTAGGGTTCATATCGGAGTAACAGCGCACTACACCTTACGCGCTGCGCTGTAGTAGTGAGAGATTTCGCCCATATCAATCACTGTCTTGTTGGTCTAGCGGTCTAGACAACCGGCTTACGATCCGGGTAGCTAAGGTTCGATCCTCGTGTCGACCGATCATCTTTTTCAATTTATTTCATAATGTGGCGCCCCCTAGTGCTAATAAGCGGCAACGCAATTAGGGCGTCCTAAAATTCAAGGCGAGTTACCTATCTATATCCAATATACATATTAATCTATGTTCGTACGGTTCAGACGTCTCCTACGTACGATCGATGTGAATCTTTGACCTGGATTGAACTTGCCTTGCTTTATTTATATTTGTTATGTTGTACTATTTAATTTAATTTAAAGTTAACTTAAAGTTTAGTAAATTTCGAGTTTATTTATTTTATTTATTAGAATTTATTGTTATTAAATCAGTATTACAGTTGCGATAAAAAATTGTACATTTGTTTATTCATAAATCTCGGTCTCGGTGTCGGACGCTCGGCGGAGTAACAACTTTGTTTCGAATGTTCGTCGGTCTAACTCCTGAGGATGCTCCTTGGTGGAGCGAAACTCGTGTAGAGTAGAAATTATTTGGTGGGCAAGTTGTGTTGCATAACGTAATACAACTTTGTCTACTAGGTACTTAGAAGCGGAGGTCTTGATACAATCGTGTCATCTACATATTAGTCATGGATTTCCGCAAAGTAACGCCTGATTCAATTAATTATTCATAAATGTTTACATTTAAATGTACCAAAATTTAATTTTGAAAAACTACCTCTTCAAAAAAGCATTTTTTTTTAATATCATTAGTACACAGTATGAACAGCCTTATGATTTTATTTCCCTGTCATTTGTATGTAAATGTGTGACACAGAGATAGCCCCATGCCACACGGACTCCGTGAATGGGGTATAGGCGTCACGTTGCAGGTTCTGACCCGAGCACACGTCTCGCGTGGATTTCGCGCGTCGCGTTTTTGCCTGCCACGAGGCTCCGCAATCCTCAATCTCTTCTTGTTCTTGACCAAAAACAATCCCTGAGATGGATAGATTCTCCCATAAACACTTGACACTGGCGGAAATGCAGTGCTAATGCACAAGCAAGAGTCCATTAATTATAAGTAAAAAAAAAAAAAAGGGGTATAGTACATAGTGTGTGTACGTGCGTATAGTAAGCACAATGAGGAGTTTTCTGACAGCTAGTCAAACGTAGTTCAACAAACCGGCGATAGATGGCGTTGACCAGAGAGGGGTCCGAAGACGAAAATTTTAGGCTAAAAGGTGAACAAAAATGCATGCCACTAAGTCAGACGCATCCGTTGACGAAATATATATTCAAATTTCGCTGTTTACTGAAAAACACAAATTCTTACTATTTTATTTGTATTTTACTATCTGCAAGGTCGCTCACCCCTGTCTCGTCAGCGCCATCTATCGAGCCATTAGGAACTACTTTTTCTTTTTTAATGGCTTTCGGAAAATCCCTCATTTCGAGTATCTAGAAACCTTCATCGTGAATCAGTCTCTCTTTAGTGAAACCCGTCTCGAAATCCCTCCAGAAGTTTCTGAGATAAACCTATGCAGACAGACAGGACGACAGAATAACGCTATGGAGGAATTATAATACAGGTAGAACAGTTCTATGAAACAACAGATTTTTTTATCACGTTTCCTGTGGTTGGCTCCATAGTGAAAGTTGATGAAAGATCAAAATTCACAATTTTAGTATTTGCCTTGGCTGGCTGTCCCTTACACTCTATATTTTATTGGATGGAGTAATATTTAGCATCAAATATTTTGTTAAATATTAGTTAAACCGGCGAAGTTCGTACCGCCTTAGAACTTTTTCCCGACACACACTTGGCCGTTTTTTTTTGTTTATAAACCTTCCTTGGCATGTGCACAACTCACCAAGGTTTCATCGCAATCGGTCCAGCCCTTCTCGAGTGATGTTGTGAAAGACAAAATTAGCTGCTTAGTGATCATCCGCTTAAGGTGGTTTCAGTCCATACAAACGTTTGACGCACAATACGCGTAGACGGTATTAATATAAGTAACTTTGTATATATGGAAAAATAGTTTGGAAAATCTAGTTTTCCATATATACAAAGTTACTTATATTATATATATTTTGTATGAAAAATTTCAAAGCTTTATATCTTCGTAATTATATTATAAATTGCAAATGTTGTTTGTTACGCGGCATCTAGATTTTCTAAACTATTTTTCCATATATACAAAGTTACTTATATTAATACCGTCTAGGCGTATTGTGCGTCAAAGTTTTTTATAAAGTTGACCCCTCTGCAACCGCCTTAAGTCTTCTAACTGTAATATTTCGGATGGAAACCTAACCATAATTTCTTTAGCGCCTGCATCGATTACAAACTAGTTATTTTGCCAACAGACCCCGGCATAGGCGCGCTCTGCGGGGTGTCAGTGGACCACAGAGAGATCTGCAAGCCAACCAGCCGCAGCTGTCTCCTTTACACGGAGCTATCGACCCTCATCAGAGACGCTCTGAACAAATGCACGTGTCAATAACACGTTCTTCTTCTTCTTCTTCTTCTCATGACTTTAAATAGAAAACGATTATATGAAGTGAAGTAAAAACCCCAACAGCACAAATGTCTACAGAATATATAAGGTGTAACAAAATTAGGTGAAACTATTTTAAGGGGATGATCAGACCATCAAACTGAACAACTTTCTCTATGGGACCAAAATCGAAATCGCGAAAAAAAAAACAGCTGTCCCATACATATAGGTCGAGTAGATTAGTATGGAACAGATGATTTTTTTTCGCGATTTCGATATTGGTCCCCTTGAGAAAGTTGTTCAGTTTGATGGTCTGATCATCCCTAGTTTCACCTAATTTTGTTACACCTTATATAATAGATATCTACAAAATATTTAATAGATATCTAGTAGATATTGTAGATATTCTGTGCTGTGTGGGAAGATGACTATATGCAGTGACGTTAAGTAAAATAGTATTATATGAAATGACGTTAAAAGAGGTATGACTGTATCAAATGACGTGACGTTGAGTAATAAAGGACTATATGTGACGTTAAGTAAAACAGGACTATATGCAGTGACGTTAAGTAAAATAGTATTATATGAAATGACGTTAAAAGAGGTATGACTGTATCAAATGACGTGACGTTGAGTAATAAAGGACTATATGTGACGTTAAGTAAAACAGGACTATATGAAGTGACGTTAAGTAAATGAGGATTATATGAAATGACGTTAAGAGTACTATACGATGTGACGCTAAGTAAAACAGGACTATATGAAGTGATTTTAAGTAATTGAGAAGTAGAAAACGACTGTATGAAGTGAATTTATGTAGAAGAGGACTATATGAAGTGACTCTTGATATATAAGGTAACCAAACAGAATATAAATGTAACCCAGCATTTCATAGTATACGTGAATAACCAACTATACTGCTAAATATTAAATTTATTGTATCAATAAATAAAATTTTGTGCCAAGTTCCTTCTTTTTTTTCTATGTAACCTGTTTTAGTCCATTGTTCTGGAAGTAATGAAGATGAATTGGAGATGAATTTACTCAATTGAACTAATTTCAAATGAATATCCGCATTAGAGGCGGCGCACACCTGGCGAAGACCTGCGCAGAGCATATTTCAATGCCAAACGACTATGGTCTTTGTTTGCGTTGAAATAAAAATGAAAAAAACTACTAGTCTCAAAGAGCATCAAAAAGACTCGAGGCGAAAGTTATGTTAATTGATTTTCTATGTTATTTCAAAGCAAGCAGTCGCTAATGGTTTGGCAGTGAAAATGCAAAACGTCAAAATGGTTTTCATCTGGCATGATGCTAAGACCAAAGCATGGTTACCAGTAATACCTATAATTTCTATCTATCTAAACTATTATATCTATTATAAAACTGTAACAGGAAGTTTGTCTGTACATTGAAGATATTAACAAAAAAAAGTAACGATATGGTTTTTAGGTATCCCTGATTCCATATCAGCAATTTTTGGATTTTTTGTCTGTCTGTTTGTTTGTTTGAACGAGCATCACGCAAAAACTACTGAACCGATTTAGATGAAACTTTTTTGTTTTATAGCTTATGATCTGACTTAAAATCTGGTATACAATTTGTGCGGACAAAGTCGCGGGTTAACGCTGGTTTATTAATAAAACACATAAAATACTATGAAAACATGTATTTTCTTAGTTACTAATAATAATAACACAATTAGGTACTTATAATTAAAATTAAGAATGAATAAAATTCGAGATGTGATAAGAACATGTCACTAAATAATGAAAACAAAATTACATTATGCTAGATACCTTGCCGAAAAGATGCGGTTTTAATAAAAATTCTTACGTGATTTTTCCACAAAAATTTTCCTATAGACCGAGAGAGCATAGTCGGTCATTCTACACCATAGAGTACAAGCATAAAACTGTCCTGTGCATAAAGCATGCCACGCTCGACAAATTGAGAATATGTTTTTAGAAAATCCGCATTGAGCGCGCACGCAATTTCAAAAGACAAGTTTGTAAGTTCTTGTTAACCGACTCAAGTTTTGCACTAAAGACACATTGACTTAGATTTTGTTTCAAGTGTTCGGATACCTGCCGGCAGCAGTTTGTAACAGCCATATAACGATACCAGCGGTGTGCTCTTGGTCTATTAGTTTCAAAACTGAGTAAAAAATTATTACCTCCTTACATTAATAAATTCCTTAATCTAGATTTGGTAGTTTGTGTTCATGCTTAAAGAAAAACCTTATATAAAATAATTTTAGAATATAAATGCTATAGAATATTTTTGATACATCACTGTAACAACTATCATCATCTCAGCCGGTGGGCGTCCAATTTTGGACATAGGCCAAGGATCGCCATAACGACCGATCCTGCGCTGCCCTCATCCAATCTATATTAAATTTCAAATATTATTGATTTTAAAACATGTTACAGCCATGTTATGCTATTTCGAATCAAATTAAAGATTGAAATATTTGTCTCGGGCGGGACTTGAACCCGCACTCTTCCAAACCGGGGAACTGCGTTATCCCATTTCGCCACCGAGCCCACTACCCAGAGAACGAAATTTTTCAATCTGTTGCGTCTTAAGGGGACGTGAGCGCCAATATCGCGTAATTTGATTTAACTATATTAAAATTATAATAAACGTTAACTTTCCACACAGCTTTCAATAAAATAATCTTTAAATTGTACTTATACGGCTTATGTGGAGACTGGTGTTTGTGCTAAGAAGTAGAAATCTAAAAATCTAGGAATTATTTTACGGACACCATGATTACACATTTATTACATTAAAAGGAACAATTTTACTCTTAGCGTTTACTCCGAAATAACTTAATTTACCTTCTACCACACTAAATCCATACTAAAAGAACGAATGTATAATCCACCTAAAGAAAGAGGTAGTTGTATCCGTACTTATTGCAATGTGAGGTTATACAGTTTTAATTTGTTAGGTTTCTTTTTATTACAATTTTTTTTTTATTATGTGACATTGACATTTCATTAGTTTCGTTATAAGTTTTACACGGTCAACATTGGCCGTGTAAAATTTACTCTCAACTTATTCATAGATTAGGGTTAGTAAAACGCAAAATCAGTATACTCTAGAGTAACCGGCGATTAAATCTAAGAATAAAATTTACTCGCGTTTGGTCGAATTGGGCCTAAATAACAGTAGAAATGTATTTAGATGTTAACAATCGAGGAATTAATTTATATATTAACATATGCATTATGGTATTTGCTTAGAGTATGTATAAGCAAGCTATAGAGCGAGCGCATCTGCCACCGCCACGGCCATTGACACCGAACGGCAGGAAATTTTATATAATTTCTTAGCGTTTCAACCATAAATATAATATTACTACCGTAAGTAGACCAACACAGTGTGCGAATGAGATTCCAACCTTACCGAAATACCTACGCGTGCGAAAGAGATTATAATATAATAGCCATAAAACAACTTTTAAACAATGAAGTCTCGGTTGGTATCCTGTGAAAAAATTATCTCGTAGTATTTTATCAATCAATCAATTATACTTTATTTGACACCAAAAAAACAGAGTATACAGAGAGCAAACAATCAGGAAATACAAAAGGCACAAAAACAGGCGGTCTTATCGCTAAGAAGCTATTTCTTCCAGACAACCTTATTTCCTTTTATGATTTTCTTTATAATTCATTTTGTGTTCTATCAGACAAATATAAAAAATGATTACGGTATCATGTTCTGTGTTGGAATGCAGTGTAACTTGTACCAGGAATTCAAATAAAGAGACGTTTCAAAGGTAAACATTAGTATAGTACTACTTTCGTAATACTTTTATCATATATGTTATTCTTAAAATTATTTCGTAATTCATTAATTACATGCAGTAAACGTCCTATTTTCTAGATAATATATTATTTCAAATATTTATGTGTAAGATCAAAAAATATTGTATACGTGTAAAAGAAACCGTTTCGCATAGAGATTGATTTTCAAAATCTGTCACTAAAACTCACAAACGTATCAATTTCGCACATATTGACATTTCGGTTTCGGTGATGCGATCATGAGGAGATTGTTGGTCTATCACGATAGTATATTAAGTTTATGGTTTCAACAACGCTAGTCTAGAAAATTAAAAATTTCCACGCTCTCTATCGTGCATCATCATGTTTGTGCTAAAATAAATACATAATTGAATATTCTTGCTGACACAATCAGGATGCGTTATATTTTGGTACTAATTGAACGAGAAATTAACACATTTTGTTGTTCATACTTGTGTTTCTACTCGATTAGCCGCACTCTAATACCTTGCTTATGCATACTCTGATGGTATTTGTTATTCACATCGCATCAATCAACAATCCAGCCCGATTGTCATTCAACCAAGGGTGGATACAGTAAAACCTGGACGCCATGCGACCGAAGCATAGGAAAAGTTAATAATAGTACAGTATAGAACGGAATTGTGCTTGTGCGTGCCTCAAACTTCTCGTTCTGTACACCCCCTAATGGTACACCTCACCGCCAAAAACCCTTTAATCGTTAGTCAGATTAACTTTTGCTAGAGACGGAAGCTTTGACCGTCTAGTTGGTTAAACCAACATGACATGTAAATAAGGTGACGAGGGCTCAATATATGCGGTCCATGCGCTATAGCTTAGTCACCTATCTTCCTATTTAAATTTAATCACAGCACGCGAGTTTCGTCTCCATAGCGTACTATTATTAACTATGCTTATGCCCGAACCCCGGCAGCCTACGAACTCTCACGTCAGCTGGAGCCACTAGGGTAGTGCTCGAATGTTAGTCGAGGGCCGCCGCTAGCCGAGACATCGCTAGCAGTATAAGAAAATCAGTTGTTCATAGTTTCTATAGCATTAATATTCTAAACAAAAGGACCAACTGCTGTCAAGGTTGACCACAGCCTGGCCTGATAACACTGCGCAGTATTTTGTTTACTACGTCTAAGGGGGGGCAATAAAAACCTCCAAGAACGTACTAAGCCTCCCATACGTCCGCAATGACTATAATAGACAGAAAATAGAACCGGTAGAAGTCGCATGGGGACTATTTAGAAGCGTGACCAAAAAAAAAACCTAAATATACAACGTGTTAATGAATTAATGACCCCTTTTTGGTTGACATCCCACATATTCGCACCAAGCGCCTTTCTGAATCTTTTATAATGCGCACAGCCGAGGAGTGGAACGCCCTGCCTGCGTCAGTATTTCCGAGCGCTTACAACCCGAATTCCTTTAAAGTACGAGTGAATAGGCTTCTTCTGGGTGAGCTCGCTACATCTTCGACCCCATCTTCGTCCTGAGGACTAAATTGAGGGCAAGAGCAAACCCATACGTAATAAAAAAAAATAATGCAAAACTAGAAAGTAGCTTGTTTAGAATCGAGAGCAGAATCGAACTATCATGGTTTCAACATAGGTAACTTTTTTCAAAATATTAAATAATTTGTTTGTAAAATTTACTGAACCCGATGTCAACCCACCACACGGGCACACTCACCCTACTTACTACCAAAACAAGATTATTAAAATGTATCCATGAGTACGTTAGCGCTTTCATTAATTGCTGAAATGATAACAAATCATTTTGGCCTCAAAACCTAAAATGCGAATAACTTTAAATTTTAACTATCAAAATAACGAAATTATTGTTTCAATCGAATTATTTTGTTATAATTCAGTTGGGGTGTATGAGGTTTTGCGCTAATTCATTAACACGATGTATAAATTAAATTGCACCTTATCTTCATAAGTCTTATGGCCGAATCTTCACAAAATCAGTGTCAACATGAGACTTCTATTAACACTTTATAAGGCAGAAGAAATGAGATGACATAATAAAATAAAAGATCGTGATATGGTAATATATGGTATTAGAGAATAATACAGTGTATATATATATATTTTTTTTAAATTAAGGTGTCGTTATGTCGTATTTATTACAGCGGGTTTATGAAAATCGGCAAAACATGGCATTATCTACGTTCCTCGTTATGGGCATGGAGTGTCTGTACTGTTATTACACCACTACCAATGATGTATGAAACCGAACCATATCAAAAATGGGCTTCGAACCAATGAATTAAATTGAATGTGTCTAAATAAAAGATGTTTAAAATGGCTTGTTGTGGCAGGACAATTCATTTGTTTTTTTTTAGCTCATTTCAAAACTTTTACCAAAACAAAGACAGATTTTCCGAACTCAAATAAAACCAAGGAGAAATGGCCCTAAAGCGTTGATGCCATAATAGTAAATTCAAAGAGTTTAAGATAATAAGGGCCTGTTTCACCACTACTGTGTAAGTTCTTGTTAGCTTATCCGACAGATAGTTTTGAAATATTTTGTATGAAAGATGTGTCAAAATATGTGTCGGATAAGCTAACAAAAACTTACTAAGAAGTGGTGAAACAGACCCTAAAGGCCAGGCCACACAGAGGCGGTTTTGCGGGAAAGCGGGCCGGAGGCGGACCTGCGGGAAGCGAATCCGGACCCGCTCGGTTTTCTGTTTGTTTTTTTGTGTATGGTGTGGTGTGGTGGTAATGTTCGAGTTTGTATGTACCCTGCCACACAGAAATATGCGCGGGTCCGGAGATATTCGCTTCCCGCAGACCTGGCCTTAAATGTTTTGAAATTACTATCAGGATATAGCATTATTCTTCTTCGGCCGGTACATGTGGACCAAATCCGATCGATGTTTTAGCGTTACTCGACGTTAAATTTTGTAAACATATTTCTTCTTTTAAATGGTAACATTTTCAAAAACGTAGAATTAGTTTCGTTACATGAAGAAAAAAGTGGAAATCAATGACGAAAAAACGCCAAATTTCGGTAATGTAATATGTGCCCACAGGGAGCATTTTTATACATTCTAGTCGGGTTCCTGTCTAATTTGTTTGTAGATGGCTAGTCGCTTTCGAAGCAAACTACTTTTTGGTTCTTCTGCAGGTAAAATATTTTCTTTTACATTAAAATCAACTCTATCGATATTAATTTTGTGTTCAAATTCAGTTTGCATGTTTTTAGTTTTTTTTGCATTAATCTTAACTTCGGACATTATTCCTAATACATTCTTTAATTCGGAATTTTCTTTTACAATTTGCGAGTTATTTGAGAAATGTTTGAGATCATTTTTAATTTGCTTTCCTTCGTTAAAAGTTTTATTAGCTAGCTCTTTCGCAATCGTATTAGTTACATCTATCCGTCTATCTCTTTTGGCCTCTAATAATTTCTGAAGGCGTACGTTTATTATTTTAGCGTTTTCGAAATCATCTGCTTTTTCTTTCTCTATTGTTTTTGGTTCAGTCGTTCGTTTGGGAAGTATTTTAAATCGTTCTTTATGCAGCATGACATTGTGTCCACCGAAGACACCTCTGCGTACAATATATTCCTCGGTATTTACTTCTTGTTTAATTTTGTTATTACAAACGTCTTTGCCTTCGGAAATGGCAGATTTAAATTCGATATTTTTGTCTGAATTATGGTTAGCTTTATCAAACTGCACTTCTTTCTTCTTGAAAAATGCACTAGAAAAATCTTTTTCATCATTATGCGTACTTTCCTTAACACCGAATTCTTTAACATTATTAAACATATGTATTCTTTTGTAGAGAGAAACATCTTTTTTATTATCAAGTGTAAATTCCTTAGCAAATTCACCACATACAATATTTTTACCATCATGTGTAAATTCTTTAACATTAAATTTACCAACTTTATTTAACATCTCCCTTCCTTTCTTAATGAAAAATGCATCAGATATATCTTTATTATTATCATGCGTACTTTCCTTAACATTGAATTCATCGCCATTATTAAACATATCTCTTTCTCTTTTGCTGAGAAATACATCAGAAATATCTTTTCTATTATCATGTGTACTTTCACTAACATTAAATTCATCAGAAATTCCAACTTTACCACCAACACTTTTCAAAATACCCTTACCATCAACATCAACGTCACTATAGTTCACTACCTTATCATCAACATCTTTCGGAAATATACTATCAATAACTTTTGACTCAGATTTTGGACATGTAAAGTCTCCGTTCGTTTCCTGCACAGTGTTATAGGTCAGATCATGGCCTGCCTAGGCGAACAGTGCGCTAGGGTCTGCATTCGTTATCTCGCATACAAACTGGTCCTGTTCAATCGGTTTCTTGATCCATTTGCCGAGTTTAGCCTTCTCGAACGCGTCGGTGAGGCAGTTCTTTGCTGCCTGTAACGTTTGAAATAATTCGTATATTAAAATCAGAAATCTTTATTCAAGTGAGGGTTGTCAAATCCACTATGACGTCGTTATTTCTTTTTATTTAACAAAGAGCATAGAATATACAGGGTCCTTCTTTATATTCTGTCGGTTTTGGATGATCAGACTTTGAAACTAAACAACTTTCTCTATGAAACAAACATCAAAATGGCGAATAGAAATCTCCTATTCCTTATAAAAACTGCCGAAATGTATGGAACAGCATAAGCATATGCGCACGACTATATTCCCCGAGGCGGTAGACATGAGATATTCTGAAACATCAGAACATCCACGTTTCACTAGTAGTATCGAAACTCTGTCCAATGTGACGGGGAGTGAGCCCGTCACCACTTGTAATAGACAATAGGTACAATACATGCCTGGAAAAAGCACGCAGGTTTCCTCACGATGTTTTCCTTGACCGAAAGGCCAGTGGTGTTAAAAATCGTTAATAAATTCATCATCATCATCATGCGATCAGCACGGCAGGCATTTTTCATTAAATACAATTAAATAATCCACGATTTCACGTTTGACTCTGTATTATAGAGTGCTCGAATTTTTGCCTGCCGATAATCTCCTGATAACCTCCAAAAACGGTTTCATTCGACATCTCATGTCCGTTCCTCTATTACTGTAAGGTATAATAACTTTATGGGTACAATCAATCAATCAATCAAATATACTTTTATTTTACACCAAAACATAAACAGTAAAATACAGAAATAAAAATACAAGAGGCACAAAATAAGGCGGTCTTATCGCTAAGAAGCCGATAAGAAGAGTTTTGTTAGGCGGGGTAGGGAGTAATTACTAATTGGACTTTTAAACTGTAACCGGAACCATTAAGTGACATAAGGACTATCTTAAAGCATATAAAAAAAAAATTAACTGCGCAACATAGAAATCAAAATTATGTGTCCCAGAAGGATTTTAAATTATTAATATTAATACCAATGCACTCATTTGACTTAAATTTAACAATATAAATTATTTTTGAGCAATAAAATAGGCAATGAAATTTAAAAAATTAGGTATTTATTAGAAAATACGAATGTATTTTTTCAAAACCTTCTAAGTAGACAGAAATATTTACACCAAGTTTGTAGTATGTATAATGGTAAAGCCTTAAATATGTGCAAAAAAAAAATTACCATCAGGTTTTTTAGAACGAGATAATAGCTACATTTTAAAATCGGAACTGTTGCTGACGTGATTCTTTTTTAATTTTGCTACATTTCTATGCTCAAATTGGCTCTTCAATATTATACCGAAAAAAAAGTCAATTACTAATTAGTCCTGGTTCAAACCGTAAAATGACTGGGCTAAAGAAGTGATTTCTTCCAGGCAACCTTAGGGTAGAGGAAACGGTGAAAGAAGAAAGGTAGGCGGTTTTTCCAGAAAATATTGATCAAAAATGAACATTTATCAGTAAAAAACAAAATGTAAGTATACAAAATAAACCTATTATAAATACATATATATAATATACATACTCACATAAATATATATATATATATATATACACATACATCATATATAAATACGCGTATTACACAAAAGATGTACCTACGGAAAACATATCGAGGGTCAGTTCAGTGATCAAGGAAATGAGACAGACCGCATTCGACCAAACTTTGATTTATAGAAGAGTAACTATACAAGGAACAATTTTACTCTTAGCGTTTACTCCCAAATAACTTCATTTGTCTTCTACCACACTAAATTCATACTAAAACAACGAATGTACAATCCACCTAAAGAAAGAGGTCGTTGTATCCGTACTTATTGCAATGTGAGGTTATACAGTTTTAATTTGTTAGGTTGCTTTTTATTTTATTTTTTTTTAATTATGAGACATTGACATTTCATTAGTCTCTGAATAAGATTTACACCGTCAAAATTGGCCGTGTAAAATTTACTCTCAACTTATTCATAGATTAGGGTTGGTAAAACGCAAAATCAGTTTACTCTGGAGTAACCGGCGACTTAATCTAAGAATTTTACTAGCGTTTGGTCGAATCGGGCCTTAACTGCATGCAAGAAGTGTCAGACACCCTGGGAAGGATGATGGTGTGAGTTAGTACCTGATAGGTGGGGCAAAGTTGCTTGGCCTCGTTGTACAGAAGGTTCTCCAGACTGGTCGGCATCTTGGTTGCCTCCGCGTCGGCTTCAGCGTCCTGGTACAAAAAGGTTATGTATTAAAGATCTAACTACGGTAGCATGACCCGCTGATTCAACTGATCGAAAGTCGGTATTTTTGTGGTTCATCTTTCGGCGTTAGGAGAAACAAGTCAGAGTATACAGGGTGTAAGTGACAGCCTAGCACATACTGAAACGGTAAACTCAGACCATCAAACTGAACAACTTTCAGAATGGAGCCTACCTCAGGAAACGCGAAAAAAAAATCAGCCGTCCCATACAACCTGCTGTACCTACTCGACTTAAATGTATGGGACAGCTGATTTTTTTTCGCGTTTCTTGAGGTAGGCTCCATAGTGAAAGTTGTTCGGTTTGATAGTCTGAGTTCACAGTTTCAGTATTTGCTAGGCTGTCACTTGCACCCTGTATAATCAGAATCGCTCTGGTATACCTAATACACCATGAAGTTAGTTTTTATTAATGAGTTTTGTTCACGCTAAAGAAGTATAACTTCTTTGTATAACTACAGGGTGAAATTGATATCATTAGCATCCTTTTAAACTAAGAGTCTACCCATCAAACTGAACAACTTTTACTATGGGTGCAAACCGGTCTGATCAAATAAAAAATCTGCTGTTCCATACTAAACTGCAATGTCGACGCGCGAGTTCGCGACTCAAATGTATGCAACAGCAGATTTTTTTTAGCTCCGATCGGTTTGCTCCCATAGTAAAAGTTGTTCAGTTCGATGGTTAGACTCAGTTTAAAAAGAATGCTAATGATATCAATTTCACCCTGTATAAATATAACTAACGCACAATATTTTAGGTTAAGGTGGTTTCAGTCCATTCAAAAGTTTGATGCACAATACGTGTAGACGGAATTAATAAAAGTAATATTTTATATATGGAAAAATAGTTCGGAAATCTAGTTGCCGCGTCACAAATACAATTTGCTATTTAGAAAATAATTACGAAGATATAAAGCTTTTACAATTTTGTATGAAAAATTTCAAAAACTTTATATCTTCGTAATCTATACTATTATAAAACTGTAACAGGAAGTTTGTCTGTACATTGAAGATATTAACAAAAAAAAAGTTACTATATGGTTTTTAGGTGTCCCTGATTCCATTTCACCAATTTTTGGATTTTTTGTCAGTCTGTTTGTTTGTGTGTTTGTTTGTTTGTTTGAACGAGTATCACGCAAAAAGTACTGAACCGATTTTGATGAAACTTTTTTTGTTTGATAGCTTATAATCTGACTTAAAATCTGGTATATAATTCGTGCGGACGAAGTCGCGGGTTAACGCTCGTTATTTTATAAATTGCAAATGTTATTTGTGACGCGGCATCTAGATTTTCTGAACTATTTTTCCATATATACAAAGTTACTTATATTAATACCGTCTACGCGTATTGTGCGTCAAAGTATTGTATTAAATTGACCCCTCTGCAACCACCTTAAGTTAGTTTTATTTTCTCAATATTTTTATTTATTTTTAATGTACCTACTTACCTTCCTTTATTTGTCTTTTATAAAATAATTCACTTAAGTGCGTACATAAGTACAGACACTATTTTTGTGTCGTGTCTATGTATGTATGTTACGTGTCTATGTATGTAAGTCACCTGCACGTGCGGCAGTCGTTCCACCAGGTACTGCCACCTGGCGAACATGCTCTGCTTGCACACCAGCGAGGGCTGGCCGCTCTCCAGTTTACCAGTCGTCGCGTTCAGGACCTCTGGCAGCTGGAATTACATAACTCGTTTAGAATGGTTATCTTTTGAAGGGAACCCTAATGGAACGGGAAACCGCAACGAGTGTCAACCACACTTTTTTTTTTTTGACGCTGGAATAAAATGCATTACGCGTTGAGGGACGGGAGGGGTATGTGGGACTCCCCGGTGCGTGTCACCGGTATACCTACTAAAATAACCCAGCGGCACTCCCACTTCGCCCGGATGGCAGGGGAGTGGGAGACCAGAAGAGCCTTTACGTCCTGTCCCCCACCGGCAATCGCCACACTTGCGTCAACCTGGGTAAGCAGCACTCCAGTTTAAGTTGGAAACCCGTGATTTGTTGTAAAGAATAATAACTAACACTCAGTTGCAGAAATGCTCATTAAAGATAATCCTCCATTAAATCTCTTACTAGCTTTTATTATGTCAACAGAACAAAGAAAAGTGACAGCAAGAGATTTAATGGAGGATTATCTTTAATGAGCGTTCCTGCAACTGAGTGTGAGTGAGCTATTTTAATCGGAGTTAATTGGTATACTAATGCTCAGTTGCAGAAACGCTCATTAAAGTTAATCATCCATTAAATCTCTTGCTGTCACTGTCTTTTTTTTTATAAAGGTTACATGCTTGCCTTAAAAATTACCACGCCAAACTGTACAGCAGTTTGTCTTGTTGACGTAGTTAAAGCTAGCAAGAGATTTAATGGAGGATTAACTCTAATGAGCGTTTCTGCAACTGAATGTAAGTGGGGCTAAGTGAATTTATTCATTCTCATGACATTATGAATGAGACATAAAAATTCTTAAATTGTAAATTACTCGAGAGATATAAGAAGCTTCACGTCGCTCAGTGGCCACCACAAGTTAAGATTTGCAATAAATAAAACCTAAAATAAAAAAAAAGCACTGTATAAAATTGCTTCGGCAGAAAGTTAGTTGAACATTTTTAACCGACTTCAAAAAAGGAGGAGGTATCTCAATTCGATCTTAAATTTTTGGTGAGGGTGCTAAGCGGCGTAAACCTCCTAAGGGTTAATAAAAAACTAGCTTTTGCCTGCGACTTTGTCCGCATGAATTTGGGTGTGCTCGAGCCGGCATCCTGGCCTCGGAGGAACGGGCGGAGGCGGCAGGGAAGACAGCTGCGACTCTATGCTCTATACTACGCGCTAGTACATACCGGAGTGGTGCAGCACCAGCAGACGCTGAAGGAGGGGGCTCGCGCGGGCGTCCTGGCCTCGGTGCTGGCGGCGCGCGCTAGCATCGGCCTCTGCAGCCGGAACGGAGGCGGCAGTGATGTCAGCTGCGCTTCTATGCGACCGCAGATGGCTCTGTAAGAAGAAAAATAATGCCAAGGTAAAATAAAGCATAATGCTCACGACTATATTCCCCGAGGGGGTATTCTGTCCGAGATTTAAATAATAAATAAATAACGCTACATACATTGTAATGATCCCAAGCAAGCACTATAGGCTTTTTATTATGGAAACCTTACAACAACTGCACAAACATATAAAATCCATGACCGAACCGGGATTCGAACCCAGGACCCTGGTTTTGCAGTCCGGCGTGGTAACCATTACACCAACCGGGTCGTCAAGTTATTCTGAAAAACAAAGGGTCTAGCAGGCTAAGGAAGGAGAAGTGGCCCCTGTGACGAATATCGGAGTTTTATAATGTCATTTGTTGGCTATCTCATAATATAGAAACACCCTAACTTTCAGCCCCCTATCTTGAACCGTCACCGAGATACTGATATTGATTTTTCGCATGGTACTAGCTAATACTATTAACAGTATATTTTTTCCATAGCTGTACCTTTACAAATACTTGTTGAAAAGTGCTGTCAAAAATTTCTCTGACATTTTAATCAATATTTTTTCATGGAATTAAATATTTAAAAAAATCAGAGTTATACTCCTACCCATCCTTTGTAGCTATGATTTGGTTTGATTGCTCTACCTTATATAGTTCAGGAGAAAAACGACTTCAATATTTCTAAAAAATGTATCCATAAAATGACGTTTTTGACAGTATCTCGGTGACGGTTCAAGATAGGGGGCTGAAAGTTAGGGTGTTTCTATATTATGAGATAGCCAACAAATGACATTATAAAACTCCGATATTCGTCACAGGGGCCACTTCTCCTTCCTTAGCCTGCTAGACCCTTTACGTTTCATTAGTAGTACCGAAACTCTGTCCAGTGTGACGGGGAGTGAGCCCGTCGCCACTTGTAATGTTCAGTGGGTACAATACACGCCTCGAAATAGAAGCGTGCAGACTTCCTCACGATGATTCCCTTTACCGAAAAGCTAGTGGTGTTCCAAATCGAAAATTAATTCCGTAAAACTCGCCATTGGTACGAGTCCGCCAGGACAGGGTTCGAACTATCGCCTCCTGCACTGTAGGCAAGGTTACTCGCCACTGGACCATCACGATTAATAAGTGAAATACTACTCTGTGTAAAAAGTATCGGGAATATGTCAATAAAAAGACCCGCGTAAAAGAGGTCGTTCTAATTTTTTTACTGCATGTTGGTAGCACTGTACTGATTTAGCGCACAAAATTTGAGCGGGATCTGTCATTTAATTTGTTTTAAACTACACATTTTGTTGGTCATAGTTTTGAGTCCTCGGCGATTTTTACAATGGAAAATATTGTTGAACAAAGAGTGTGCCTTAAATTTTGTGTTTCAAATGATATTTCATGTGGTGAATCACTAAAAGTGTTGCGAAATACCTACGGCGAATCGTGTATATCGAAAACAAGGGCTTATGAATGGTATAAGGCTTTTAAAGAAGGCCGAGAATTAGTAGTAGACTTGCCTCGTTCTGGTAGACCTTCAACCGCTACGACCAAAGAAAACATCGACAGAATCAAGAAGCTAGTGCTCGAAAATCGACGTATGAGTCTGAGAGAGTTGGCTAGTGAGGTGAACATATCTTTTAAGTCCGTCCACAACATTCTCATTGACATTTTAGGCATGAAACGCGTCGCCGCTCGAAAAGAGCTCAATTTTGTTCAAAAAGCGCAGCGAAAGCATGTCGCTGAAGACATGGTTTCCCGAGCTTCTACGGATCCGACCTTTATGAAACGTATAATAACTGGCGACGAGGCATGGGTTTATGAGTACGACATGCAAACAAGCCAATAGTCTTCAGAATGGCGTCTCGAAAACTAGCCGAAACCCAAAAAACCGCGGCAAAGTCGCTCCAAAATCAAGGTGATGTTGACAGTTTTTTTTGACTACCGTGGTGTGGTTCACTCCGAATTCCTTCCAGAGGGAGAAACAGTGAATAAAGAATATTATTTAGGCGTCATGAAGCGTTTGCGTGAGAGTATCCGCCGAAAACGTCCAGATTTGTGGCAACACAACTCATGGATGCTGCACCATGATAATGCACTATCACACACAGCCATTATAGTAAAAGAGTTTTTAGCGAAAAATTCAACAAAAGTTCTCGACCACGCACCGTATTCACCTGATATGGCTCCGTCTGACTTTTTTTTATTTCCCAAGTTAAAATTACCACTTCGAGGAAAACGTTTTGAGTCGATAGAAGCCATAAAAGAAAATTCGCTGAATGAGCTAAAGGCCATACCGCAAATAGCCTATGAAAAATGTATGGAAGACTGGGTGAAGCGGTGGAGATGTTGTATTGCAAGCGATGGGGCCTACTTTGAAGGCGATAAAATAAATTTAGATGAATAATTTGTATTTTTTGTTTTATTGACAAATTCCCGATACTTAGTACACAGAATGTAAATGTATAAAACAATGACAATATGACTGAAGTGGTATGAGCCAGAAAACGTGATACAACTTTGATGACATTCATTAAATCCATACAGATTCTTATTTTTACGTGTACGGTCTACGTTGAAAGAATGGAGTCGAACACCCTAGACAAAGTTATCTTTCAAATTAAAGATTGAAAAATATGTCCCCGGCCGCGAAATTAAATAACGCAGTTCCCCGGTTTGGTCTTCCAAACCGGGGAACTGCGTTATTTAATTTCGCCACCGAGTCCACTACCCAGAGAACGACATTTTCAATCTGTTGCGTCTCAAGGGGACGCAAGCGCCATCTACTGGTAGTTATTACAAACTAACCAACCCGCAAGTCCAGCATTACAACTGGAACTATCTTTCGATTAGCGTTAACGACAGTAGAAAACATAAAAAATGTATGGACTTGACCATACATTTTAGACCCAGGGCGCCCAAAATATTGGCGACTGATGTGAATCAACAGTCGAGAACGAGAGTGTGGATGCCTTTCATTGTTCCCGTGGCATCATAAGCCGTAGTAATTTTCCTTTGGAAGTTCTCGCGAGAGTGAAGTGCCTGCTTTAGCCAATTAGTATCACCGCTAGTCGAGCAAATCCGTGTTTTAATGTTTGTATAACGTCCGTCTCATTACACACGCAATCGATGTAAGACTTGTAAACACTTTGGAAGTGCCACATCCACCTGTGACTGTCGCAGTCGCGGACACTGCTGTAGCAAGTAGCGACCACCGGCCACACGTGCGGCAAGTCCCTACATTGTAAGAAATAGGCGTGTTTACTGCTTGTCGCTGGCCAAAGTGGCTATAGCCTTTCACCCATAACCAAATATATATAACCTTCGTCCTAAGTTGCGTTAGTTATTAAACTTGTAAAACTTGTATTAAGATCAATATTGGCTAGGAAGTTGATTGAAACGACCACTTGTTTCCGCTGTTGCAATCGAAAGCGGAAAATTATAGTACGATTAACGAATTATATCAAAATATGTAATGTTATTGTGTAAGTTACACATCATCGATCTATATTGGATCGATTCATGTTATCTATCTATACCTACCTAAAAAAAAGAGTACGAGACGTACAGACAACGCAAGGCCACCACACTGAAGATGAAATTTAAACATATTCTACAATCAGTGGTTTTTAAATCGTACATAAATAGCCCAGCCGGGACTAATTAGTAATTGACATTTATTTTCGGTATAATATTGAAGAGCCAATTTGAGCCTAGAAATGTACCAAAATTAAAAAAAAATCACGTCAGCATCAGTTTTTTTTTAATTTTGCGATTTTAAAATTTAGCTATTATCTCGTACTAAAAAACCTGATGGTAAATTTTTCTTGCACATATTTAAGGCTTTACCATTATTCATACTACACACATGGTGTGAATATTTTTGTCTACTTAGAAGGTTTTGAAAAATACATTCGTATTTTCTAATACTTAACCTCATTTTTTAAATTTCATTGCCTATTTTATTGCTCAAAAATAATTTATATTGTTAAATCTAAGTCAAATGAGTGCATTGGTATTAATATTAATAATTTAAAATCCTTCTGGGACACATAATTTTGATTTCTATGTTGCGTAGCGAATTTCTTTTTAATATGCTTTAAGATAGTCCTTTTGTCGCTTAATGGTTCCTGTTACAGTTTAAAAGTACAATTAGTAATTAACCTCACCTAACAAAACTCCGTAAAATGACTGGGCTGTAAAATCCTAAAAACGAGTTGGCTTGGCCGGGGATCAAACCGTGTCTGCTACACGGAGGGCAAAGCTATTCACCACTAGACCATCACGACTCATAATAAATATCGAGTGAAATAAAATTGACATTAAATTGAACAGCCTGTGTCCATGTAAATCTGAATAAATTTAAAGTTTGACATTAGAACGGCGCCGGCGCATGATTTCATAATCTATCTATTAGAATAAATTATTGAATAATAATAACTATAAATAATAATTTTAAGAATTATTTCATCCTGATTTCACTGTGTTAACGATCACCAAATTATAATTTTCGAAGGTTATATATTTATCTATTATTCAGCCCTAATTAAACATGCAAAAATATTACCTTGGCCTTGTTATCTAAACTATTATAAAACTGTAACCGGAAGTTTGTCTGTACATTGAAGATATTAACCAAAAAAAGTTATGATATGGTTTTTAGGTATCCCTGACTCCATATCACCAATTTTTGGATTTTTTGTCTGTCTGTTTGTTTGTTTGAACGAGCATCACGCAAAAACTACTGAACCGTTTTTGATGAAACTTTTTTTGTTTGATAGCTTATGATCCGACTTAAAATCTGGTATATAATTTATGCGGACAAAGTCGCGGGTTAACGTCTACCCATCAAACTGAACAACTTTTACTATGGTAGCAAAAAAAAATCTGCTGTTGCATACATTAGAGTCGAGTAGGCATTGCAGTCTAGTATGGAACAGGTGATTTTTTTTGTGCTCCGATCGGTTTGCAAGTTGTAGTAAAAGTTGTTCAGTTTGATGGGTAGACTCTTAGTTTAAAAGGATGCTAATGATATCAATTTCACCCTGTATAAGTTTTTATTGATCTAAATACATTTTGACAAATTGACTACCTCTTCAAGGGAAGTACAGACAGCAGCAATAAGTTGTATACTTGTTCTACGTCGTAGTACTGAAGTGTTTATAAGTTATTGCTGCTGACTGTACATGATGAAAAATTTTATGCATAACATATAGGGTACTTCATAATATGCTGTCTTTTTTTAAAGGGGATGACCAGATCAAGAAACTAAACAACTTTATGGACCAACATGGAAATCGTGACTAAGTTTGAAGTTTTGAATGAAACAGCTGATGTTTTCTCGCGATTTCTGTAGTATAACGTAGTATTCGTAGAACGAAACGCATTTTAAATTAAAAAATAAAAAGTAGATTCTAAAAGGGTCTCTGGTTTTGCTCTCTCTTCTCTCTGGGACCTCATCCATGCTGTGTGCTTTTGTAAGGAAAAACTAAAATTAAATATAATAAAACCAGTCAAATTAAAGATTGAAAAATTTGTCTGGGGCGGGACTTGAACCCGCACTTTTCCAAACCGGGGAACTGCGTTATCCAATTTCGCCACCGAGCCCACTACCCAGAGAATCGAAATCGAATCTTTAATTTGATTCGAAATAGCACAACATGGCTGTAACATGTTTAAAAATCAATAATATTTGGAATAAAACCAGTGTTTAATAAACAGAATTTTATTGAAGTCGCAGAACATTACAATTTCGATGTTGGTCCCATAAGGAAAGCTGTTCAGTTTGATGGTCTCATCATCCTCTTGAAAACCCCTCAGCATATTAAGAAGGACCCTGTATTAAACAGGTTCTTTACACCATCAAACTGAACAAATTTCGGCTCGCGATATTATAAGGTGTCAGAATGTAATGATGTGTCAAGTGGTGATAAGAGTTGAACCTCATCGCATTTTATACGCTCCATTCTTTTCTGTCGCTCAGGAACGTCACTTGAGCGAGAATGATAGAGGGAATGGGACAGATTTTTTTTTTGGTTCAATTCAAGGTAAAGGGTTTAATATCCCATACAACCGATGTCTGTAATAAAATTCTCTCATATATAGCAATTAAAACATTGGAGTTCGATGTTTTAACGCTTCTTTGGAGTTTTTGGAGGCAATCGAGAAACGCAGGAAACGCAGAGAAGTCCACAGGAAAGAGGTGAAACGACCGCTTTGCCGCGCTACAAATGACGGAACACTTTTCCTGTTTACGACCCATACACCATCATATTTAACTGAACTGTAAATTGTTCACTTGCACGACACTTTGTTACGCAAAATAACACGAATTTTACGATCCAAAACTCACTATAAACAATAAAAATTCGACAAAATATGTAAACTCCAAACGTAGCTAACGGATCCGCGCCAAAAACCCCTTGAGCGAGAATGATAGCGGGAATGCGACAGCACCGGCAGTGCTACGACTTTTCTTGCTCTAGCAAATGACGTTCCTGAGCGACAGAAAAGGACAGAGCGTGAAAAAATTCGATTCCGTGCTGCCAGATTAGATCCAACCCTAAGTGTCCTTTCTCCTACTATAACAAAGAAATTTAAAACCTTTTGTCATTTTTTTAAACTTCAGACTGCTTTATATGCCCTCAGCTATCCTCAGCCACGGCAACGAGCGTCCAAAATTCAGTTTCAGTTTTAGAGTGGGGTAATATAGGTAAAAATTACCGAGAAATAGTTCAAGAAAAACGAGGAAAATGAGGTCTAATGGATATAATTATTCGTTCAAAAGTGGGTAATAGAGTCGTAGAACTAGGGTTGTCATGGATGACGACGATTCGTATACGGATATTAAAAAATCTCGGATATAACGCTCGCAGCGTAGTCGCGTTAGTAAATACCCCACATGGGATAAAGCTTCCAAGAGACCAATATCACACAATAGATTTATGAGCAATGTCGCAACGGCACCGCCGCGGCGTCGCAACCGAGTCGCCGCGGTTTTTAAGCACAGGCACACCCCGGACACTGCTTACAAAACACAGAAATTGACAAGATGATGTCAGCACATGCGAAACGTAGTCTAGGGCTGCAATAAATTCAGCTTCGTGCGGTACATATACAACGTGTTAATGGATAAGCGCAAAACATCATACACCCCAACTGATTTACAACAAAATAATTAGATTGAAACAATAATTTCATTATTTTGATAATTAAAATTTAAGTAATTTGCATTTTAAGATTTGAGGCAAAAATGATTTGTTGTCATTTCAGCAATGAATGAAAGTGCTAACATACCCATGGATACATTTTAAGAAGCTTGTTATGGTATTAAGTAGGGTGAGTGTGCACGTGCGGTGGGTTGACCTCGGGTTCAGTAAATTTTACAAACAAATTATTTAATATTTTGAAAAAAATTACATATGTTGAAATTATGATAATTCGATTTTGCTCTCGATTCTAAACAAACTACTTTCTAGTTTTGCGTTAATTCATTAACACGTTGTATAGTACTTCCTATCTCTATGGCGGTACAATGAATTTTTCCTAAATAAAACGCTTTGACACCCGTCTATTCAAAAAGAGTTTTTATCCTTCGTGCAGAGATTATATTCTCTTTGCTCAGAAAACATACCGTACAGCCTACGCCTAAAAACCGCTCGTGTGATACGGTGCGAACGAAGTCGCAGCCAAAATCTAGTTTGTCATATTATTTAACACGAGCGTTAACCCGCGACTTTGCCCGCACAAATTATATACCAGATTTTAAGTCAGATCATTAGCTATCAAACAAAAAAAGTTTCATCAAAATCGGTTCAGTAGTTTTTGCGTGATGCTCGTTCAAACAAACAAACAGACAGACAAAAAATCCAAAAATTAGTGATATGGGATCAGGGATACCTAAAAACCATATCGTAACTTTTTTTTGTATATATTATTCTTCAATGTATATATGTACAGACAAACTTCCTGTTACAGTTTTATAACGGTTTAGATTTCACTTCGGATTAGTTTACGGATAAGGATAACAGACCAACTGGACATCTCTATAAATAATTACAAAAACTAGTTCCTAGCCCAGAGCGAAAGGAACTCTTTCATAACACAACTGGTTTTTTGTCACACGTTTTCATTTTAGACCTAGCACTACTAGACCATAGAAATATAAGTCCTAGAAAAAAAAACAGGTATTAAACCCCACGTTAAACAAAGTCAACGTTAACAAATTATTTTTACAAAAAAATATTTAAGAAAGCGAAAACCTCGACTACGTAAAATTATTTATTGAAAGAGAAAAACAGCTATAATAAAGGGTGCAAAATTAAATGCGTTACAAATCGAACAGCGCCTTTAAACTAATATTCCATTTTAATTATTCACGGTGTAAGGAAAAGTACAGCCAAACCATAAAATATGGTTTTGTAGGACTATAAGTAAAACATGTATGTATTTCAAACTTTTTATTAAATAAATTTAAAAAAAAAAGTATCATTATGTCATTAACCTTTAAATCACTCCACCCATCAAACTAAACAAGTTTTACGGGAGCAAACAGATAGGAGCAAAACAAAATTGCATACATTTGAGTCTAGTAGGTATTGGAGTTTAGTATGGAACAGCAGATTTTTTTTTGCTCTGACAGGTTTGCTCCCATAGTAAAATTTGTTCAATTTGATGGGTAGAGTAATGTGGTTTTAAGGTTAATGAAACTTTTAAGTGTGTAAACTTAATTCTTCTTATTCTTAATTCGGGAGTGGTTTAGACCTTAAAACTGAACAACTCTTAAAAAATCTGCTGTTTCATAGTAGAGTAGCTATTGACATTTTCTATGGAACAGATAAGACTTCCGACTTCTACTCCTACTCCTTCACCATCCATGCTGCTCGGTTGTGGAACTCACTCCCCGCCGACATTCGCGACTCTAAGAGTATTGCTATATTTAAAAAGAAAACGGAAGAGCACTTTCTTTCTCTACCTTAAGTGATATCTATACTATTATAAAACTGTAACAGGAAGTTTGTCTGTACGTTGAAGATTATAACAAAAAAAAGTTACGATATGGTTTTTAGGTGCCCCTGATTCCATTTCACCAATTTTTGGATTTTTTGTCTGTCTGTTTGTTTGTGTGTTTGTTTGTTTGTTTGTTTGAACGAGTATCACGCAAAAACTACTGAACCGATTTTGATGAAACTTTCTTTGTTTGATAGCTTATGATCTGACTTAAAATCTGGTATATAATTTGTGCGGACGAAGTCGCGGGTTAACGCTCGTTTATATATATAATTATATATAGTATGTTGTAGGTATATATTACATAATATATTTATTTATACTGTTTGTTTGTACACAATAAGTTTGCCTTGTAATTTTTAACTGTCTCTTTTACTGGTCTAATGGAAGAAATCTCTTCAGAGATAAGCTCGCCCTTTGTACACGTTTTCTCAACTTTATGTATTATTATGTCCGTGTGTACAACAAAGTGTTATAATATAATAATAAGATAAGATAAGATAAATATTCTTTATTTGCACACCAAAATAAACAAAAAAAAAAACAACATCAATATGAACAAGAAGTGTACAAAAGGCGGCCTGAACAGCTGATTTTTTTATGAAATTCCAAAGTTGGTCCCATAATACAAGTTGTTCAATTGGTCTGAAGCTCCCCTTCTAAGTAACTATGTAATGCATTTAAGCTTATCTTCAGCTGTTTAGGCTGTGCGTTGTCTATCAGTCAGTCAGTCGCGGAACTGTGATCAACAAATTAATAGATTTAATTTAATTTTATTTAATTTTTATTTGTATATAAGGTCTAACAAAATTAGCTGAAACTATTTTAAGGGGTTGATCAGACCATCAAACTGAACAACTTTCTCTATGGGACCAATAACGAGATCGCGAAAAAAAAAATCTGCTGTCCCATACATTTATCTCGAGTACGTTTGTACGGAACAGCTGATTTTTTTTTTCGCGATTTCGATATTGATCCCATAGAGAAAGTTGTTCAGTTTGATGGTCTGATCATCCCCTTAAAATAGTTTCAGCTAATTTTGTTAGACCTTATATAGCATATGTTTTATATTGTCTTTTGTTACTGTGCCTATTAAAATAAAATAAAATAAATAAATTAAATAAACAAGCCGTAGTGGTCCAGTGGCGAGTAACCTTGCCAGCCGTGCAGGAGGCGATGGTTCGATCCCCGTCCGGCCGACTCATATCAATGAGTTTTTCGGAATTTATGTACGATTTGTAACACCACTGGCTTTTCGGTAAAGGAAAACATAGTGAGGAAACCTGCATGCTTCAATTTCGAGGCATGTATTGTACCTACTGTCCATTTACAAGTGGCGACGGGCCCACTCCCTGTCACACTGGACAGAGTTTCGGTACTAGTGAAACGTGGATATTCTGAGGTTTCAGAGTATCTCTGACTTCCCCCTCGGGGAATATAGTCGTGAGCATATATGCAAAAATGCAATGTAGGTTGGAACATGTCACCACAGGTTATGCAAAGATTTGCATAACACCATATGGCGCGCGGCGTGGTGCGAGCGAGAGGACATGAGTAATTGTAGCAGCGTGAGCGGGAAGACAAGTGGCGACAGCCGTAGCCGTCTCCGAAGAAAAAGCGCTACTTTGCATTTCTAACCCCTCTTATAATGTTCTATGGTACTGAGCACCCACTCAGGTAATCTTTCAGGGTTGACTGTGACCTGAAATCATTGTGAACAGCCTGTATACAAGTTTCAAACAACATCCTGTACAAACAAAACGCCCCACCCTCTAAGAAAATACACAAACATGGCGGGAAAAGCCAAACTCGATTCTGAAAGCAGTCCCAGCAAAGTTAATGCGAAAATTTTATCGCGAACCGACTCGTATAGACGCGTTCCACATTTTAAAAAAATAAGGGAAATATTTATTTTTTGTTATTTTAAAAAATTCATCTTAACTATTGTAGGTAAATGTTTTAAATAAATATGTTATGTTTTGGTATACAATAAAGCTTAATAAAACCGATTAAATAAAAAAAAAAGTTTAAAGTAGACCGGTTTTTATTTTTAGTAATTTAGTTCGGAAAAACTTTTTTATTTGGTTTTTTTGTAGTGAATAATTTATAAGACTTTTTAAAAAGTGATAAAATGATGCAGTCAGCAGTACCTTTGGCTTGTTTTTTGTCTATGATCCGTAAGTATTTTTTATCCGAAGAACTTTTAATTATTTACGAACGTTAACCCGCGACTTTGTCCGCACAAATTATATACCAGATTTTAAATCAGATAATAAGCTACCAAACAAAAAAAAAATCCATCAAAATCGGTTCAGTAGTTTTTGCGTGATGCTCGTTCAAACAAACAAACAGACACACAAAAAATCCAAAAATTGGTGATATGGAATCAGGGATACCTAAAAACCATATCGTAACTTTTTTTTCGTTTATATCCTCAATGTACAGACAAACTTCCTGTTACAGTTTTATAATAGTCTAGATTAAATAATTCACCTACCTGTCTACGCCTTTCTCTGCCCTTTTTTGTTTTGTTTTTGTTTTAATTTCTTTTTTATTTTTTTGTTCCTTACCTGCGATCTTAATTAATCTTGTATATTTTTAGTGTGTTAAAAAGTATGTTATGAATGATAAATAAAATTAATGATTTAAATAAGCAAAATAAAATAAAAAAATTTAATAAACAAAAAGTCATAAATATATTGTGTATACTTAAAAGCGATACATACTTTATGCTTCAGACCAGCAAACTGCAACAACTCATAAGGAACTAATATTGAAAACGCGAAGAAAATTGATTGACCCAAATATTTTAAAACCCAGCAGATTTTTTTTTCGCGATTTCAATATTGATACCATGGTGAAAGTTGTTTGGTGAAAGTTGTTCAGTTTGATGGTCTGTAGCACCCCTTTCTGTATGTATGTAATGTTATTAAGATAACAACCTCTTTAACTTTTTAGACATCACTTTATGTGACTTTACCACACACCGGCAGCGCAGCGTGTCGAATTTTTAAAAGACTCTTCTTAGCTATGTTTTATGAAAATCAGTTCAGCAGTATTCAACATAATCAACTTCGATTGAGAGATTTGTAGGGATCTCAGCTAAAATAACACCTAGTAACCTTGAGGCCTACTCAGATGTCTAGTGACATTGCAGATAGTTTCAGAGCCTGGTCTCAAATTCAGTTTGGCAGATTCAATGTAAATGCATTTCGTAAATTTCTTTTGGATAAAAAAAATGAATTGAATTGATTTGAAACTTGTTTAAAGTACGCAGTGTAACGCTAGCTGTCAAAATGTGTAATCAGTGCAAGACGAATTAATTGAATCGATTAAACTTTGCGATTATATGCTAATCGATTCGAAACGATGTTGCCCCAGACCTAGCAGTAAGTTTTGTGTTGACAATTACATACACAACACAGTCCACGCGCGCTCAATACGGATTTGAAGACTTCATATATCAGCCTTCACACGTCCCTAACTTAAGTACGTACCTAATACCGACTGCTCTCAAACGGTGAAGGAAAACATCGTAAGGAAACCTGCAACTGCATACGCTGAAGATGAAATTCCGTTGCGTATGTGAAGTCTACCAATCCGCATTGGAGACGCGTGATGGTCCCACTGCAGGGCACAGGCCTACCCTCAGGGAGGGTGTATGCATGTTAGACCACCATTCGCATCACAATTTCTCCTTCAGCGAATGCAGGTTCCTCGCGATGTTTTCCTTCACCGTTTGAGAGCAATATCAATCGCAGTTAGAAAAACTCATTGGTACATGGCATTACGTGTGTATTGGGAACGCGTGGTGGACTTACGCCCTCTTTGAGGGTAGGTATATGCCCTGCAGAGGGAAGTTTACAGACTAATGAATAGACCGAGATCCGACCGAAAAATAATGCACCTATTTCTTTGGTGAACGAAATGTGATTCTAGTGAATGTTTACACAGGGGTTAGGTTAGGTTATTAATTCAAAGCCGCCAAGTTGCCTACAAAAATCTTGGCGCAAGTACATTTTCCATTTTGATTTTTAGTATAACTTTTTCCACCTGTGTGTTTGGGAAGTTAATAAGTTGCCATCGGAAGGATGATCTAAAGTACTGGAAGAACTAGGGTTGCCACCTCTCAGTCTACCGTAACTCTAGGGTTGACAGGTTCAAAGAAGTAATTGTTGAAGATTTTTCTATCAAACTTGGCGGCGTTGAATTAACCCCTGTGATTCACTAGAATCACATTTCGTTCACCCAAAGAAATAGGTGCATAATTTTAGGGTCGGATCTCTGACTAGAAGATGGTGAATGATTTCGTGCTCGCGAATTCGAACCCGCACCATCACGATTGTAAATCCATCCAACCATGTCTCTCAGAACAGCACACTAATATTATAAATGGAAAATTGTTTAAGTCTGTTTGTTGTTTATTTTATTTATTAATTTTAACACTATATTGAAAATATACATGAAAACAACATAATAGACAATTACAAAGGGCGAGCTTATCTCTAAAGAGATTTCTTCCAGCAAATCCGAGACAGAGAGAGAGCATAGAAAGTGAGGCAGGCATAGTGTGCACATTTAACTAATAAAACAGTTTGTCCCCTTTTCACACCTAAAAAACTGAGGAATAAAATTTGCAGAGAGATAGCTTGCATCCTGAGTAACATCTATAATATAAAAAAGAAACAAACTAGCAGACAAAAGATAACAACAAAGGTATGCATATCATATAGTGTAGCAACAAAACAGTCGACGCTAATCAAAGTTAACGCTCGAAGGAACAAGTATTTAGTGCGAAGAAATTATGATTTGTTTCATAACCATCTGTGTTTGTTAGTCCATCATTATTATGCACGCTTAATTATTCGTCATTTACCCAATACAAGGGTACCATATGCAATTTTGAAAGTACCGTTTGCATTGAGTGGCTCAAAGAAATAGAAATCATTTATTTGCGGAAACACAGTAACACAGTACAGGTGGACAGTTTGAATATAGTACAGCCTGTTTCGTCATGAGCATGGCATGCAAATTCGGTATACATAACTAAAAATTGAGTCTATAGTATGGCTATTGCTGGAAATTATAATGATATACTAAACAAGACACACTTGACCGTATGGTGTCGGCTAAGAATAGCACCATCCCATTTCCTCCCGTGGGTGTCGTAAAAGGCGACTAACGGATCTACTGAAGGATGGGCAGCAGCATCCTCTAAGTACACATATTGATTCGATCCAACTGCGATCGCCAACCCGCCCGCCTGCCAAGCGTGGCGATTATGGCAAATCCCCCCATTTTGGGGGAGGCTTATGTCCAGCAGTGGACGTTTAATGGCTGATATGGTGATGACTAAACAAGATGTGGCAATTCCATACAAGATAGCATAAGTAATGGACGCCGTAAACCTTCCATGCTTGTTTTGTAAATATTTCTTTCATGACCTATGAGGATATTAAGAGTTATTTGGCGTACCACGAGGAGTACCCTAAACTCCATTCATTTTTTAGTCCAGTCATTTTACGGAGTTTTGTTAGGTGGGGTAGGGAGTGATTATTAATTGGACTTTTAAACTGTTACCGGCACCATTTAGTGACAAAAAGACTATCTTAACACGTTCCGGGACAGTGACCGGCTATAGACGTGATAACAATAAAAGTTCTATTCTGTCTCGTTCACTGCCCCGGAACGTGTTAAAACATGTTTAAAAAAAATTTGCTACTCAACATAGAAATCAAAATTGTGTGTCCCAGAAGGCTTTTAAATTAATAATATTAATACCAATGCACTCATTAGAGTTAGATTTAAGAATAAATATTATTTGTAAGCAATAAAATAGGCATTGAAATTGAAAAAAGAGGTATTTATTAGAAAATACGAATGTATTTTTCAAAACCTTCTAAGTAGACAAAATATTTACACCAAGTTTGGAGTATATAAGGTCTACCAAAATTAGGTGAAACTATTTTAAGGGTATGATCAGACCATTAAACTGAAGAACTTTCTCTATGGGACCAATATCGAAATCGTGAAAAAAAATCAGCTGTTCCATACAAACCTACTCGACCTAAATGTATGGGACAGCAGATTTTTTTTCGCGATTTCAATATTGGTCCCATAGAGAAAGTTGTTCAGTTTGATGGTCTGATCATCCCCTTAAAATAGTTTCATCTAATTTTGTTAGACCTTATATAATGGTAAAGCCTTAAACATGTGCAAAAAAAATTTACCATCGGGTTTTTTAGAACGAGATAATAGCTAAATTTTAAAATTGGAATTGTTGCTGACGTGATTTTTTTTAATTTATACCGAAAAAAAATTTCAATTATTAATTAGTCGCGGCTCAAACCATAAAATGACTGGGCTATTTCATGTTTTGAAAATGATTTTTATTGATTAGAAAACAAGAGGCTGAAATGTATCAGTGTAGTAGAGTTTTAGAATAACCTCGCGAAGCCCTTTCATTTAAAACCCCCATACTAAAGATTTATGACGTCACAAAATTTTGATGTAACACAAAGCTCACCGACAACCATCAAGAATACATAAGAGCACGGCTAGCATGCCACCCACGACAAAGCGTTTAAACGGGAAAAACGTCATGCGCGCTCATTCTGGCATACGTAAAATAATAAAGATGGAGGCACATCTCGATGTTTATCGTTTTCTCGGGGGTGGCATGCGAGGCCTACTGAAGTCACGCAGATTTTGGAAACCAAATCCTTTATGACGCCTGCTTCATTTTAGTTCTAGTAGTGTTTGCGAATTTGATGAAAATTAAAAATTAAAAACAGAATAAAAAAAATTATGGAAATTCGTCTCATTCGACCAGTTAGTGAATTCGCATTATTATTCGCTAAAGGCATGCGCATACCATGCCATCAGAAATGTAGATAATTATGCAACTAACCAGCTAAACCGGGCGGTTATGTTAGAACCGGATAATGGAAAATGTCGCTGTACGTATGTAACTGGAAAACATACTGTTATATAAGGTCTAACAAAACTAGCTGAAACTATTTTAAGGGTACGATCAGACCATCAAACTGAACAACTTTCTCTATGGGACCAATATCAAAATCGCGAAAAAAAATCAGCTGTTCCATACAAACATACACGAACTAAATGTATGGGACAGCAGATTTTTTTTCGCGATTTCGATATTGGTCCCATAGTAGAGAAAGTTGTTCAGTTTGATGGTCTGATCATCCCTTTAAAATAGTTTCACCTAATTTTGTTAGACCTTATATAACTCGAGGCGTTCACGAAACTAACACTATTCTAAATAGTACTGTAGCCACGGGACTTTTTAATTACTAAAAAGATTACCGATTGCCGTTTTGATATTGTTGTAAGGTACGAAATTACTTATATAAAAACCCCAAGTCTTTATTTTATTTTTATTTTATTTATTGTCGAAACCAACAGCGTTACAGTGGGTAATATAAAATTAACAATTTGTGTAAGTAGTATAGCCAATTATAGGTTTCCCTATGTTAACATAATTATAATATTTTGTTATTATAGTAATCTAAACACTAAAATTACTTGATTTAGTTATAAGCTAATGAGATGTGTAATTATACAATCAACATACATACCACAGAATATAAATATATATTTAAAATTTCGATACAGCATACACATCATCTGCAACACACATAGGAGGAAATTTCTTGTTTGCTTATGTATAAAATTTTATTAATTTTGAGATAAAATTAGTTTTAGAGCCAACAAAAAGATCCATGTTTGAAAAACTCGTGTTATAGGTAGTGGAGATACGAGAAATGGGAGAATTACTTCCATATCTTGTTCGGTGGAAGGGAACATAAAAGAGGTTGGTGTGTCTTACAAAGCAGAACCCGCCGTAGCAAATAAAATAATAAAAACTATTGAGTTAATTTTTTAAATTTCGATGATACCGTTTTTTTTTCTATACTGTCATGTGTTCAAGTGTTCTTCACCTTAGTTCAATATCCATACGTAATAGTAAGACCAAAGAGTAATATAAGTATATTAGAAAAGGGAACCCACTCGTGGCAACATTATGCATCCACCTTATGTCAAATTGAAGGCTAGCTAGCGCCATCTATGTTTCACCGACAATAATTCAACCTATACTATACATACATACTTATATCTACTCATACCGATGGATATTATTGTTTTGAATGCTAGTTTTCGTTCAATCCCGCACCGATCGAGTGAAATTCCAGTATCCTTACTATTCCTGTAATCTAAACATTGGTAAGAGAACAACAGAAACTCCAGAACATCACTAAATCGGCACGAAATTGAACGAAAACTACAAACAACCCGCACATTACGCAATTAATAGGTAGCCATTTTGTGAATTTGTCAATTAAACATTGATATAGACAATAAAATCTTTTTTTTCATAGTTCTACGACATATTTAATAGATGGCAGCACATTCTATGCAAACTGAATCGGAAAAAGCCACCAAAAGGCGAATGTCCTCCGCCTGAGTAAGACTGTCTAAAGTTGCCATACAAAGCTATAAGACCCATCAAAATTAACATTTTCATCTGGTCTTATAAGACCAAGCTATAGCTTTGTGCCACAACTTTAGACAGTCTTACTATTACGTATGGATATTGAACTAAGGTGAAGAACACTTGAACACATGACAGTATAGAAAAAAAACGGTAACATCGAAATTTAAAAAATTAAGACTTTTTTTTTTTGCTACGGCGGACCTGTAGGATCTATAGGACTTGGGTTTTTATATAAGTAATTTCGTACCCTACAACAATATCAAAACGGCAATCGGTAATCTTTTTTGTAATTAAAAAGTCCCGTGGCTACAGTACTAAAAGGGATATAATGATATTATTAGGCCAAACGAAATAGGTTGGTTTGGGTGACGACAGAATTGGTGTTTAGGGTTCCGTACTCAAAGGGTACCAACGGGACCCTATTCATAAGTCCGTCAGTCCGTCCTAGCTCTAAAGGCCTGGAGTGCGATTTTTGGAAGTCATACGTTGAAATCAAGAGTATGAAGTTTGTGTATTCTCACTCATGATTTCGAATGCAAAAATTGTATTAATTCTATTTTTGTCTGAAGTGCTACTTTTTAATTCTAAATTATGAGCAAGAATATCTTCATACTTTTCTACTGCTGATTTCAACGTATGGGTTTCGAAAATCGCTGTCCTGTATCTTTTGAACCGTATTAAGTAGAGAGTATAGATTTACACAGAATAAGTGTTATTAGTTTGGATTTGCTAACAAATAATAAAAAAAAATTAAGGGTTTTCCCGCACAAGAAACGTATTTTTATCAACGTTTTTTCTTCTCGATCAATCGTAAAAACGAAAATAAACACAAGCGTCAAACTTGGTGTGATTATAGTGCAAACTCTACATTATAACAACAAATAATAAAAACTGGTCAAGTGTGAGTCGGTCTCGCGCTAAGGGTCGCGGAAAAAAACAAATTATTTTGGTAATTTAATCATTATTGCGTACGGTTACGCGAGTAGACCGACTCGCACTTGACTTGGCTTTGTTTTTTACAACTTCTTATACTAACAGCATACGAAACCAAAAGACAAACAAACTCAAAATATTTCTTACACACTTCTATGACTCCAAACTTGCAAAATATTTCTATTCGCATATTAACACACATACGATCGTACATTTACGTAATTTGACCACAAACTCAATTTCTAGTAATACAAAATGGCGGTTTGAATGACTTGTAAATGTAAGGAAACCACATTGCATTTGAAAGTGTTAACTTAAAATCGAATATCGTCGGTGCAAAGGACAACCGTTCCCTTTACAAAATACCAGAAAATGTATAGAAGTTTTGACCGTGATAAAACTTTTAATAAATAATAGGGTTTTATAACAATAACTCAGATTTTATAATATCTTTTTATTTATTTAGTTATTTAGTAATTTTTTACTAATAAATTATAAAAAAGCAGCAACCCCAAAATGGCTGCCAATGTTGTTTGATATGAGGTGATGCAAGCACAATGTTTTTTTTTATATAAAAATGATAAAAACGAATAAAGCATTATAAAATAAACTAATGTCTGCAATCAGTTTCTAGTGTTCCATAGTCAATGAAGTCCGGTTATACATTTTTTGTTATTACTAGTGTTAACCCGCGACTTTGTCCGCATAAATTATATACCAGATTTTAAGTCAGATCATTAGCTATCAAACAAAAAAAGTTTCATCAAAATCGGTTCAGTAGTTTTTGCGTGATACTCGTTCAAACAAACAAATCCAAAAATTGGTGAAATGGAATCAGAGACACCTAAAAACCATATCGTAACTTTTATTTTTAATATCTTCAATGTACAGACAAACTTTCTGCTACAGTTTTATAATAGTTTAGATTATGTGCCGAATGTTCTTTAAAATCACCTATGTGATATTGTTTCCGAAAGTGAGTTTATCTGATACTTGAAAAGTGATTTTGAATAGCTGCCGTTTGCAAAACTCTTTTGAGAATATCTTACACCTCAACCCTTTCACCATGAGAGTAGACAGACAGGGGTAGGCAGGGGAAGGCTTATGCGTTATGCCCCAGAAGGGTCGATAGAGGTACTATAATGGTGTACTAATTTTGCGTTGGAATCTGTAGAAGTGGCCCAGTGCCGTGTTGAGGTTCAACGAGCCACAATGTAGCGCTATGTGGTTTTTGTGTAATAAATACATTTTTAATTTTTAATTTAATATATCGTCCGCAGGTCCACCAGGCGTACAATTCGAGAACGCTCTACTGCAAATAGCGCCGGTCGATAAACTCAAATGTCCGTTCGTCAGAGACAAAAACGACATCGGATTCCAGCTTTACACCAAGTAAGATGTCTGTCTTCCTGATTATCACAAGAATAGAATAGAATAGAATTATTTATTTCATATTATCAAATTCATAATTACAAGTAAGTACATTACATAAAAAATAAAAATGTCAAAGGATAATATGATGGTCAAGAATATAAAATGGAACAATAAAAATGTCAACATAACTAATCTAGAGGGTAACAATGTCAAATAAATAAATGTAAAACAAAAGGAAATACAATTCTAAATAATTTAAATAAAATGTCGCAACAATTACTTATTGTAGTCTACTTAAAGTCAAACAAAAGAAATTCGTTTACAGAATCAAATTCACCATCCAGCAAAAGACTTTTAAGGTGGTTCCAGTCCATACAAAAGTTTGACGCACAATACGCGTAGACGGAATTAATAAAAGTATTATTTTATATATGGAAAAATTGTTTAGAAAATCTAGTTGCCGCGTCCCAGATAAAATTTTCAATTTATAATATAATTACAAAGATATAAAGCTTTTAAAATTTTGTATGAAAAATTTCAAAGCTTTATATCTTCGTAATTATTTTATAAATTGCAAATGTTATTTGTGACGCGGCATCTAGATTTTCTAAACTATTCTTCCATCTACACAAAGTTACTTGTATTAATACTGTCTACGCGTATTGTGCGTCAAAGTTTTGTATAAAATTGACCCCTCTGTAACCACCTTAAGGGTCGGCACACATTGACCGACGGCGGGCCCATACAAAATGCACGTTTGTTATGGGAAGCCGTCCGCCGTCGTCGAAGCGTCGACGTCGCCGTCGTTCAATGTGTCTTAACCTTTAACGAGGTGTTTTCAAAGAATAGTCAAATGAAAAATCAGTAGATGACAATATTGTCACAAAACCTGTCACAGGAAAGGTTGTTTGTTTTGATTCGTCTATTGACTATTTACTACCAATAAATACGCAATAACATCAACAATTTTAGTATGTCTGTTGTACACACTGTTGTCTGCGACACATGAAGCTATACAAAACCAACATAAGCTGGCCGCGCGATGTTATACGCTAATCGATCTACGCGCGGCCAGCTTATTTTGGTTTTGTATAGCTTGATGTGTCGCCGTGTGTACATAAACGACCATCGACTGCATACCATGTCGATCAATTCGAAGTATCAACACAAAATTCGTGACATTGACAGCCAAGAAGAGATGCACGGGACAGGACCGGGAACAACGGCATAAATTTGAAAATTGTCACTAACAAATGTGGCGGCATGCGATGATAATATATCTATACTATTATAAAACTGTAACAGGAAGTTTGTCTGTACATTGAAGATATTAACAAAAAAAAGTTAGGATATGGTTTTTAGGTGTCCCTGATTCCATTTCACTAATTTTTGGATTTTTTGTCTGTCTGTTTGTTTGTGTGTTTGTTTGTTTGAACGAGTATCACGCAAAAACTACTGAACCGATTTTGATGAAATGATTGTTTGATAGCTTATGATCTGACTTAAAATCTGGTATATAATTTGTGCGGACGAAGTCGCGGGTTAACGCTCGTTCAAAATAAAACCTTCAAACAATGCTAATAAGTCCTACATTTTCCAGGCACAACCCGACCGTGTACCAAGCACTCGCGATGGAGGACGACGAGTCGCTCTTCGCTTCGAGCATAGACTTCCACGCGCCTACTGTCATATACTTCCACGCGTTCATGGAGCAACCGGACGACGGCAGCGCTGTCATGGTACGGGAAGGTAAGTCTTACGAGAGCATTTAATATGGGAAATTTATGGTTTGGTCATGTAAGAAGAAGACCAAAGTATTTAGGCAACAAAGCAATGGATTTTACCAGGTTAACTTGGGGAAGGAAGGCCCAAACTAGGATGGTCTGATGTTGTTAAAAGTTAAAAGATGTTCAGATTACAACGAAGTGGAAGAAAGAGAGGAAAGTAGACCCCGAAATGTATCAAGCTGAGATGAAGATGTTTAAAACATGCCTAAATTACATAAGCACACCACACCGCCTCTACTGGTTTGGCGACATAAAAAGAATAAGTGAGTGAGCATGTCCGGAGAACCATTACTTTGCGACGTTATTATTCGTTTTCAATATAAGCTTTTTCAATTATGGATTTTAATACAGACCAAAACGACAACCCAGAACAGAGCTGTCTGGCGATGTGTGATTGGGAAAGACGACCCCAAACAATGGGATAAGCAAAGATTTTTTTTGGTCTGTTAAAAAAAAAATAACGCTGTAAAAAGAAAAATAGGTTGCGCAGGATAAGGAAAAGTGGCGTTCCCTCGTCTCGGAGGCCTAGACCCACTTTGGGTCGCTAAGCCAGCGAAGTTACTTTGGGCACGTGCTGTGGACTTGCACGAATACAATCCATGAGAGCAGACCAGTGCCACACCACTTAGCTGTAATTTCATACAAATGGGAATAATCGACAAGAGAGGTAAGTATGTGCGATACTAAGCGAGTGCGACCGAGACAGGAATACGCTATTACATTTCATGCCAGGCTTCCTGCCAAGCGAGGGTAAGGTTAAAATTGGTAGGGGGCAGGGATTGTTCATAATGTGTGTAGTACCACAGATTATTCAATACATTCGTAATTTTGTTTTAAAATAAAATATTTATCAAACCCTCTTTTTCCCAGCCTACATGCTCCGCGGTGAGACCAACGTGATAATGGTGGACGCTCACCACCTGGAGGCTGGCCCGTGGTACTTCACAGCGGCGGAGAACACTTGGTACATAGGCCGTTATGCCGCCCAGTTCATCGACTACCTTGTGTCTAGGTACGTTCATTTTCCAGATTTTCCCATAAGAGTTGACCCCTGAAGAACAACTTGAGACAATTGGTTGTCACTTCATGCAAATGAGGTAAGCATGTGCGATACTGGATGAGTGCGTGTGAGAGAGGACTATGCTCTCAAAGAAATATATACTCCATCGCTTACTGTAATCCTCCCCAGTCTTCCGAGAGGGTATTATTTGATGGGGAGGCAGATAGAGCGTCTCATGCTTTGACCTAAGGTTGTTTGGTGATGCGACCGATTCTGTCAGGCATCTTCCTAGATGCCATCTCTTATAGGAAGTCTGTACTGTGCAATGTTGTGGATAAATCTGTTTAATTTTACAGAGGCCTCGATCTAAAGAAAACTCATTTAGTTGGACACAGTCTTGGAGCTCATTCAGCTGGTGTAGCGGGAGCGGCCATCAAATCTGGTAACACTATATTTCTTAGTTTTTGATGGAGTTTTGTTTATTTACCGAGACTTTAATATTTATACAGCTTAGACTTATAGGAAAACTATAATAATCGTAATAGGTATGAAGGTAATGTATTATCCAATGATGTTTTCTGCAACATGGCAAACTTCAGATGTAAACAACAACTTATCGCCAAACATAAAAGCCTACAAATAATACACACACTCCAGAGCGTCGCCGCAAGACATGGTGCCCAACAGAGTTTTTTTTCAAATATAAGAGGTGTTTGCAGTACATCATTAGACCCTTTTGGGTATAGCAACATTAGTAATTACTTAATTACTAGGTTAACAAGTTAGGTCTTAAATATAATCAAATTATTTCCACAATTAACAATTTTCTATCTTGATATCTTCGGTTAACTTGGCACTGCGGTGAGGAGATTTGCTAAATAGCATTCGACGCTTGCTAATTGCCCAGGGTGTTCGGTACGTCACTTTGGGAGATTCTCTTCATAAGTGTAAGAAGGAGTTGACTTTATTGCACCATATGGGCTCAAATGGTGTTTTCTTGTCAGTACGTCAAACGAGCAGTCATTTTGAATGATTGGCGCTCCAAATGTGTAAAAGTAACCAAGTTATAGTCCGTAGGATTCTGATGCAAAGACCTCCTCGCATGAATAAGGGTGAGGAGTTGGCCATACTCCACTACGCGGGCCCAGTGCAGATTGGTGGAGGCAAGCTAGAGGTCAACTTGATCTCAGATATTTAATAGGTCTCTGACCTAGCCTAACAAATAGTTACACCGCCATCTAACGGTAATAAACGAGACCAACTGCTTAGCGTGCCTTACGAAGCGCGGAGACGCAAGAAATACCCCTAACGGTCACCCATCCAAATACTGACCGGACCTAACGTTGTTTAGCTTCCGTAATTCGTTTCTAATATCGAAGATACATTAGGCAAACGGGTGCCTTTCAATCATCATCTCAGTCGATAGACGTCCACTGCTGGACATATGCCTCCCCCATAGGTTCGCCACAACGAGCGGTCCTGCGCTGCCCTCATCCAGCGTGTTCACCAGGTGATCGGTTCGCCTTGTCGTTATAAATAGCCTCTCAGTAAATGTGTAAAACTTTGACTACTTATATAGGGACTAGTTACGCGTGTAATTCTACTAACAAACATTTCTGCCACTTTTTGCGGGGGGCGAGGTAACATGAAATCCGCAACTTTGGATTTTATTCCCCATAACTTTAGATTCTAATTTTGAATGATAAAAATCATGAAAAGTACTCTCGTGTGAAACCCAAACGTTCTAAGTTCGAAATTATTGTTTCGCAATTATAGGCTGTCTCGTTCAGTGATAAGGTATAAAATTGCATGTAAATGCACATGATCAATTAATCTTATACCGCGGCAGAGGGGAAATGCTAACGCAAGGATAGTCCTTATAATAAATAATCAAAGGTGTAAAATAAATACATTTTAATGCAATATTTATCGCAGGTCGCGTGTCAAGAATAACCGGTTTAGACCCGGCTCTCCCGCTGTTCGCTGCCTCCAAGCTGCCCGTGGAGCAGAGACTGGATGCTTCAGATGCAGACTTCGTTGATGTTATACATACTGACGCCGGCATATTTGGTAAGCTTCTCCCTTCTAATAGTTAAACCTTAGTTTAGTAGTTGTCAAAAACGTTTTAGAAAGGGTCCATCTGCTACTACTCCGGAAGTATATGCGGATTATATTAGAATATATATATATATATTAGATTCGTAACATTTATTCTTATTTCATTGCAATCGGTTCATTCAACCATAAGATCAAAAATAGGGCATAGGTGAGACTGCCCGTGGGCACAGCTAGAAGCCTAGAAGACAATCTTTAAGAATATATCCCCAAAGCCAAAGCAGGATATTTGTTTTCTATTATTTTAAAGGTATAAGTAGAATAGTATTTCTGGATGTTTAACGTAAACGTCTTCTTGCCGTCTACCCGCAAGGAGTCGATGACCATTAAATGAGGACCAGTCACTTAAGAAGGCGTCATAAAAAGGCTAATAGACTTCTAAAGGGCAATGGAGAGGGCTGTGCTCGGAGTTGCGATATCGAATCAGAGGGCTATTATTTTATTCAGGGTACAATATGGATAGAATTTTATTTTCTTTTATTGTATTTATGCCAATATTTGTCCATCATTGTTTATAGTAATCATTAAAGACATTTGCAGCGATGTTTTCTTGCTACTTCTTATATTTATTGATGTTTTTTCAGCAAAATAACCACTGCGTTACCGTCCCTCAAAATTATATTGCGTTGCTTACACAAACAACTGAGTTACCGTAATTTGCAAAAAAGTATATAATTTTACTTTAATTCCAACGTTTTTCTAAGACTGGTTTCTTATTCGGTACCTACCGATAACAGTTTTATTTTGGAATTTACCTTTTTACTTACAAAATCGCCTTTGTTCCGTTGCCTTTGAAAAATTGTAAACTGCAGTGACAAAGGACGAGGTACATTGCTTGCAGAAAGATGGCAGATGGGGCCGAAGAGTTCTCTATTGACGACCGCGTACTGAAAAGCGTAGCGTGGGAAGGCCCCCCACAAGGTGGATCGACGACCTTGTGTAGGCGGCGGGAACCCGGGAACTACGATATACTTTTCATGTCAAACTTTAGTTTAATTTTTATTTTGTTCCAGGCGTGAACGAGCCCATAGGCCACGTGGACTTCTATCCCAACGGAGGGATCAGCCCACAGCCAGGTTGCGAGCTTGAAGTTGTCATACCGCAACATTTGCTACTCAACAAATGTATGTATAACCGACATATACTCGTATTTATAAATAGCACGATTTATCAGCGAGCCTGTTATGTTGTTTGTCAAATCGATCGATCGATATTCGATCGAGATCGATCACATATTTACTATCAGACAAAACCCTGAACTAATCAATTAATAACAAATTCATTATTGTACATTCGATCAGGAGGTTCTAGGTTAGAATTTGCGCTTACGAAATGCCGTGTACCAATGAGTTTTTCTAGCTTATGTACGTAATACCGACTGCTCTCAAACGGTGAAGGAAAACATCGTGTGGAAACCTACATACGCTGAGGAAGAAATTCTGATGCGTATGTTGAGTCTACTAATACGTATTGTGCAATTTGTGCACGCGCGGTGTACTAACGTACATACACGCTCCTTGAGGGTGGGTAGGCCTGTGCCCTGCAGTGAGACATGCCAGTTATACTATTTTCGGCATACGTCTAAAAGTTCAATCAATCAATTATACTTTATTTGACACCAAAAAACAGAGGATACAGAGAGCAAACAGAGTTATATAAGACAAAGGCCAAAATGATGCAATTCAAATGCTTTAAGAGTCCGTCTACAATTTTTTTCACGTTTCAGTACATAGGTATTTAATTAAGATTTTAGAATTGGCCTAAATCCTAATAATTGTGTGCTTTCAAACTCACTGAGGGTAATTGGTTTTGATAAAACTGCAGAGAAAGTTGAATTTCCATCATCATCAGCCTCTGTTGTCCCCTCTAATGGGGTGAGGGTGTATACAGGGTGTAAGGAAAAGTATAACTAACCACATACTCTACTTATCTAACTGAACAACTTTTACTATGGGAGCAAACTTTCAGAACAAAATTTTATACGTTTGAGTCGAGTAGGCATTACAGTATGGGGCTTGTAGATTCACCCACTTGCAGATTCTGCTGTGAAGCAGAGGAAACGCCCATACACCTCCTCTGCGAATGCGTTCACAGCAGGAGCCGCCATCTAGGTGGATACAAAATAACACCTACTGACATTAGGGACCTCCCCTCCAAAAGCTTAACACGGTTCATGAAGTCCGTGGGCCTAGGAAATGACCTTTAGGTCTAGGGTGACAGCTACAATAGATCTGTTCAGGTCGCGGTAGCTATTGGTCATTGAGCAAGCCCTTACAACCAAATAATAATTGTTCAGTTTGATGGGTAGATTATGGGTAACTTTAATGATATTTTTCCTTACACTACCACGGGTGTCTGCGTCTTTAATTTCCTTTGCCGCTAATATCCTACTTCTGTCACAATCTCTAAAAAGTACTAACATTCCCTCCAGTCTTCTGCAGCCACTGGCGTTCGTACCAATACTACGCCGAGTCCGTTATAAAGCCAAACTCGTTCCTGGCATCGTCCTGCGCGTCGTGGAGGCATTATACTAAGGGAGGGTGTGCGAGGGAGCGCACCACACATATGGGCTTCGGGGTCGATGTCAAGTAAGAACCGAAGGGTGTATTGGTGTTGGTTGAGGTTGTTTTATGTTGTTTGTAGGTTAAAGGGCTCTGCACCACTTGTCCACTCCTTATAAAGCCTATCCGGTGCCGGTGGGAACTCACCTCATATAAACCATACGTGGTTTTCGTAGGGTGGCTTTGTATGATAAAATGTAATGTTATTCATTCATTTATTTTATTGCAAATCCTATATTATTGTTTTAGATAAATAAACTAAAAAAAAAAAAATTTATCAATTATTGCATATTTTAATCTAGAACTAACATTTTAACGGGTTCTTACCGCGTTTTGGTATATTTGAGTTCCCGTTTAGTTCTAGATTAAATAATAACCGCGTAACTCTCAAAAACTGTATTGCATATTTTGTTCACAGTTCTAGTGAAATGTTTTACTCCTACAGCTCACACTGTATGTATCTACATGGCGTTAGGGTAAACAATTGCATTACTTTTAAGGGTGATTTTACCCATGATACTAATCAACTTTTCCAAAGAAACCTATAGGAAATTCTAAAAACGTTTACAGTATGCAAAGTAGATTTTTTTTCGAATTTCCCATAGGTTTCTTTATCAGTATCATGGGTACAATCATTCCCTGAAGTAATGAAAAGGGTAAACAACCCTAACACCCTCTAGTACGAGCATTCAGTGCAATGCAACTGAGCTAATGTTCACTATAAGCTCGACGCGCTCATTTTAAACTTTGTACACCTTTGTATATCATCCATATCCACTGCTTCTGCACATTCACAGGTGACGAAAGCTCAAAACCGCACGGCTACTACACCTTCCACCTCCAACCAAACAAGAAATCCAACCAATTACAAACAAAACTATCGAAATTCATCACCTACCTACAAACTATAAAGAAAAAACATAAATCAAAGAAAGAAAATGTAACACACAAAACCCTACCGCAAGCCCAGTTGGATAACCAAGATGAGACTATAAAAAAAGATAAATCACTCCATTTGGATAACCTAGATCAGACTATAAAAAACCTAAAATCGCACGTACGACAAAGACGTTTCATACCATTCCTAAAACGCTCCGAAGCTGCCGAGAGCGACAACTTCCTATTCAAAATGTTAGAATTTTTACTCAAAAATCGTAAAAGTGTCATTCCAGTTTTCACAGTAATGCGAGAGATAAATACGTTAGTTAAAAGCGCCAACGGTGAGTTAAATCACAGTAGTAAGGAACGTAATAACTACATAGGGGCACCGCCGCCTCTGCATGCACCTATCACTTATAATTTGGAGCTAGCGAATGAGAATAGAGCGGTGGTGTTTGTGAAAAAGCTGCTCGGTTTGACGCCTAAAGGAGATCGGTTGACGATTGGCGCCAAGAAGTGAGGTGAGTGAAATTGCACGCTTGTAAAACAGCATTAGTCATAAATTCACATAACAAGATTTTTCCGCAAAGAAATTTCGGTTCCTGGCCTGTACCACTAAGTTCTACGGAATTTATGTATGGTTGCATGGAGGTGCTACAGGGAATGTTCCCCTGAGATATGTGAGAAGCCTGGAGACCGGCCGTGGTCCAACAGTTCTTAGTTGGACTTTGTATATGTATCGAATCTCTGTGATTATTGCGCGATCTCTAGCACGATGTATGTCTTCCATTCGATTGTGAACCTTATTTGTAGTAAGTTACGAGTTAAGTATTAAAGGTAAAGGTTGTCTATGTATGAAGCATATTTCCGAGAGCGACGTTATCGCCATCTGTTGGCATCTTTGCTATAGCTTGTGGGTGCTGACATCTGTAGCAAGTCCCCAAGTTGTATTTATCATTATCACTAGCTCGGCAACGAAGGAACACATCGTGAGGAAACCTGCATACACGAGGATGAAAAAAAAAAAAGTTCGGATGTATGTGTAAAGTCTGGGTAAGCTTGGGGCGAACACAATAGGAAAACAATAGTTGTAGTGTTTCATAAAGAACCTTGCTTGCCCAGCCAATAATAATAAATATAAATTACAATTTAACATTTAAAAAGTGGAAAGTAATTCGGTCACGGTTATTTTTGATGTAAGCAAATATATGTTTTACTTCTTAAGGCGGTTGCAGAGGGGTCAATTTTATACAAAACTTTGACGCACAATACGCGTAGACAGTATTAATATAAGTAACTTTGTATATATGGAAAAATAGTTTATAAAATAATTACGAAGATATAAAGCTTTGAAATTTTTACAAAATTTTAAAAGCTTTATGTCTTCGTAATTATATTATAAATTGCAAATGTTATTTGTTACGCGGCATCTAGATTTTCTAAACTATTTTTCCATATATAAAATATTACTTTTATTAATTCCATCTACGCGTATTGTGCGTCAAACGTTTGTATGGACTGAAACCACCTTAACGATAATTTTATGATCATCATCATCATCATCAGCCTACCGTACCATCGTCCACTGCTGGACATAGGCCTCTCCCAAGGCGCGCCACAAAACTCTGTCCTCGGCCTTCCTCACCCAGTCGCTCCCCGCTACCTTTTTTATGATGTCTCTCCAGCGGGCAGCAGAACGTCCCAACGTCTACCAGTTCGCGGTCTCCACTCCAGAACCCTGACACCCCACCGGTTGTCATTTCTTCGGCAGATATGACCAGCCCATTGCCACTTCAGCTTGCTAATTTTCTGAGCTATGTCAACCACTTTCGTTCTCTGACGAATCACTTCATTTCTGATGTGATCTCTCAGAGAAACACCGAGCATAGCTCTCTCCATAGCTCGCTGTGCGACCTTGAATTGATGAACTTCGCCTATCGTCAGGGTCCATGTTTCCGCACCATAGGTCATTACTGGCAGGACGCACTGATCGAACACCTTCCAACCACCACCAATTTTATTATATTTTAGGTCAATTAAATGCGTAGGAGACCGCTATGAAATGGACATTGATTTTTTTACAATCACTTGCGGTTCTTTTACATTAATTGACCTAAAATAACTTAAAGAGAATTAAAAGTAAAAAATACATTTGTTTACATCAAAAATAAGCGTGACTTTCCACTTTTTAAATATTTGTTTTTAGCGTAGGGGGTTTTTTTAATTTGTAATTTAATTTTATTTCGTAATTTTTAAAGTTACTAGAAAACTGCTGAACCTATTTTCATGAAACAAAGCTAAGAAAACTCACGGAAAAATTTGCTTTATATTTAAAAAAAAACCGCATCGAAATCGGTCCAGCCGTTTGGGCGCTACGATGCCACAGACGGTCATACTGACAAACAGACATAGGCGTCAAACTTATAACACCCCTCTTTTTACGTCGGGGGTTAAAAAGTCAAATTAATTATTTTTTCTAATAAAAACAATTGTATTGCAGCGCTCGCGGCACATTCTACCTTATGACGCACCGCGAGTCACCCTACTCCATAGAATAACTTAATTGTTAGAATAGAAAAACTTCATTAACATAGATGTTAGAGTTACCAACTTAGTTTACATTTTGTTTTTATTAAATAGTTTAACTTTCATATGGAGTTTTATTTTATAAAAGTTAACATTTTGATCAAAAGGCTTTGTGGCTTGCAGAGAAATATTCGTTCCGTCAAGGCCTACCCCACACCATGAACCCTTTACTGTCATTTCTTACTTTTTTTTTACTAGCCCACTTCATCCCACTGCTGGGCAAAGGCCTCCCCTTTCATCCTCCGACCATCTCTGTCCTGGGCATGCTCTGGCCACGCGTCCTAGGACGACCTGGACGCCGACGACCGTTTTCTGGGATCCGGGGCGTTACAATTCTTGCCCACATTTCCTGGTGCATTCGACAGACATGGCCGGCCCAATCCCACTTTAATCTGGCGGTTTTTCCCCCTGCCATTTCATACTAATGGAAAAAAATTAAAAGAAGAGGTAAGCATGTAAGATACTGAGTGAGTGCGAGCGAGACATGAATACGCTTTTGGTTACATTTTACAGTACGATCAGGAAAATAATTCCGCTCGTCAATCTTCAGAGCAGGACCGAGTCCCCGACAAAACCCGAAGTCAATCAATCAATCAAACAAATATACTTTATTTTACACCAAAAACATAAACAGTAAAATACAGAAATAAAATACAAGAGGCACAAAATAAGGCGGTCTTATCGCTAAGAAGCGATTTCAGAAGTCATTTAGTAATCAAAGGGTGCAAAGTCGGATACAATGACTTTTTGGTATAAATTCATTGGTCGGATAGCAGCGGAAAGGGCGCGAAAACAAATTAGCCAATAGCGTAAACGGATTGAAGGTGGCACATCCAGATTCATCATCATCATCATCATATCAGCCATCAAACGTCCACTGCTGGACATAATCCTCCCCCAAAATGGGCCATAATCGCCACGCTTGGCAGGCGGGTTGGCGATCGCAGTTGGATTGAATGTGTGTACTCAGAGGATGCTGCTGCCCATGTTCCGGTAGATCCCTTAGTCGCCTTTTACGACACCCACGGGAGGAAATGGGATGTTGCTATTCTGAGTCGACACCACACGGCACCTGCATCCTGATTGGTGAATATAATTTCGCGCGCTATTAAAATTTGTCAACTGCGCAGGTACATCGGTAAGACTTATAAACCTGGTACTACTGTACGCCACGATCCTTCCTGCATGAAATTGATGGAGGGCAGGGAGTGTCCGTACTGTATGTAGTACCCTTTGACTATTTATTACAAGGACTAGCCTTGCAGTAGCGTTTACCCTCTGCCACGGTATAAGAACAAATGATCAATGTAAATTTACATTAAATTTTATACCTTATCACTAAACGAGACAGCCTATAATTGCGAAACAATAATTTCGAACTTAGAACGTTTGGGGTTCACGCGAGACTACTTTTCATGATTTTTAACGTTCAAAATTAGAATCTAAAGTTATGGGAATAAAATGCAAAGTTGTGGATTTCATGTTACCTCCCACAAAAAGTGCCAGAAATGTTTGTTAGTAGAATTACACGCGTAACTAGTCCCTATATAAGTAGTCAAAGATACTCTTTCTTATACTGTGCTCAAAAATCTACCTATTCGTGTGTAGTTGAAGTCAACGTGCCCCTTATATGCATAACTCCGAAGATTTTTTCGTCCCAACGATTCTCCAACTAAACAGTCCTCATGCGATTGAGGAACCTGGGAACTGTGAAGCGAAGAAAAGATCGATCGCGTCAAAGGAAATTGAAGCTATTATTAATGGATTTTTTCTGCGGCAGTGCGGAGCCGAGCCTTACTGCGGCATATCTCGCAACACCTCTAGACGTGTGCTAAAGGAATGGGCCGCGGACCAAAGCCGTAAGTTCTGGTCGGATACACCAGGACTGAGGCATGCGAAAGAACTTGTGACCGACTTTTCAAACAGACATACCTCGGATGCCATCAATTCAAACCGCAACGACTTAAGGCTCTTAGTACGAGCCTAATAATAAACACCTACACAGAATGGGGCTTGTAGATTTACACACTTGCAGATTCTGCTATGAAGCAGAGGAAACGCACATACATCTCCTTTGCGATCTCCAATGCGAAGTGCTCATTCACAGCAGGAGTCGCCATCTAGATGGATACGTGGTAACCCCTACTGGCATTAGGGACCTCCCCTCCAAAAGCATAACACGGTTCATGAAGTCCGTGGGCCTAGACATTTAGGTCTAGGGTGACAGCTACAAACAATAGATCTTTCCAGGTCGCAGTAGCTATTTGGTCATTGACCAAGCCCTTATAACCAAATAATAATAATAATAATGGATTTTTTCTTCACTCACCGTCTCGCTACCTCGCGTAGTTCTAGTGGAAAGCCTAGCTTATGTGCGGGGTAGATAGATAGTCTAATGCACATACCTGTACATGTGGTGCGGGTGCAGCAGGGAGCCCAGCACTAGCGAGTGCAGGTACACGGGCCTCACGAGGCGGGACAGCAGCGCCCCCTGCAGCCCGACCACGCACCAGCGGGCCACCTTGTCTGAGCACGACATTGTCAGCAGTCTCTCGCCCTAGACACAATGAAAAATTAAATTATCTTTATGCAAAGGCACAAATCTTAATTATGAGGGTCCCCGAATCCGCACGGACATCATCCCAGCCGATGGACGTCCACTGCTGGACATAGACCTCCCCCGCAGATCGCCCTAACTCTTGGTCCTGCGCTGCCCTCATCCAATGTGTTCCGGCCGTCTTCACCAGGCCGTCGCTCCACCGTGTGGGGGCTCACTGTCTACCCACGCTGCGCTGCGCCGGTACACGGTCGCCACTTAAGAACTCTTCAGCCTCATTGGCCATCGGTTCTGCATGCCATACACAAATAAGGTTTTCTAACTTATGTACGAAATACCGACTGCTCTCAAACGGTGAAGAAAAACACATTGAGGAAACCTGCATACGCTGAAGAAGAAATTCTGATGCGTATGTGAAGTCTACCAATCAGCATTGTGCACGCGTGGTGGACTAATGCCCACACACCCTCCCTGAGGGTAGGCCTGTGCCCTACAGTGGGACATATACAGGGTGAAATTGATATCATTAGCATCATTTTAAACTAAGAGTCTACCCATCAAACTGAACAACTTTCAATATGGGAGCAAACCGATGGAGCAACAAAAAAATCTGCTGTTCCATACTAAACTGCAATGCCTATGCGACACAAATGTATGCAACAGCCGATTTTTTTTGTGCTCCGATCGGTTTGCTCCCATAGTAAAAGTTGTTCAGTTTGATGGGAAGACGTTTAGTTTAAAAGGATGCTAATGATATCAATTTCACCCTGTATATGCTGATGATGATGAAAGGCACAGATCTCTAGTGCGGAGAAGATTGCAGCGGTGGTAAGTACAGCAAAGTGAAAGGTTTTGAGTCTCAGTATGTACTAATTTATTTGGTTATTTGACCTTGGTCGCAGCAATGATTATCTAAAATCTGGAGAAAGCAAAGCGAGCTCGAAATTTGAGAAAGTAATTTCACTATATTCCTGACTTTCCTTAAATTGATCAAAAAAGTGGACACGCGAAACGGAACAAAAATAATTATATTATTGTACACACGGCGACACATCAAGCTACACAAAACAAACATAAGCTGGCCTCGCGTAGGTCGAGTAATGTATAACGTCGCGCGGCCAGCAGTTTGTTTTGCGTAGCTTGATGTGTGGCCGTGTGTACATATTGTCTCTTGTTTTTAAGTGATTCATTTTGATTCTGTGGTGGGCCAGAAAGATTCTAGCCTATTCTAAGGAGTGCTGGACTATAAGTTTCTGAGTACAACAAATGCAGTTCTGTGAGGAAAAGGACAAACCTTTAGGTAGGTATGCCGAGGGTATAACAAATACCTTTCTTCTTTTCACCGTTTCCTCTACCCTAAGGTTGTCTGGAAGAAATCGCTTCTTAGCGATAAGACTGCCTTATTTTGTGCCTCATGTATTTTTATTTCTGTATTTTCCTGTTTATGTTTTGGTGTAAAATAAAGTATATTTGATTGATTGATTGATTGAATACCTGTAAAACTCCGTCCCAGGTCTGCACGACGTTGCTGCAATTCTTGACAGGTATAGTGCCTTCGCCGGACTCTATCTTAGTTCTGAGTTGTCCGCGCGCCAATCTGTTACATAATTTTCTTTTTAATAAATAAGAACTCGGGTAAATACTACATAAATTTTGATTAAACAAATACTTTTTTGTGCTGATTTGAGCGGCAAAAAAATAATCGGTAAAATTATACCACCCCGTGAACAGTCTAAAAAATTCACTCAAATTATCAAATAACAGGGTGTTAGTGTAAACATTTGCTTATTAAACATTACTTTTAGGGGTGATTGTACCCATGATCTTATCTTATCTTGTTGTGGGGGCTGGCAAGCCAGCAACACTTCGACCCAGTGGGATCTTTTGTGTTAGCCCCAATACTTTTTGTTTTCTTCACCCTTCAAATACATGGTCAACAAAAGGAGGCAACAGCATTGAGGGGAAGAAACCTAAGACCGGTTTCGGGTATCCATCTCCGAGGAGGCACATGCGTTTTACCGCCAGGACATCACAGTCACAAAGAACATGCTCCATAGTCTCTTCATCCTCTCCGCATCTGCAGCTGGGATCCAGGGTGAGTTTCATTTTGTGCATCATCGCGCCTGCCCAGTGACGGCTCCGACTATGGCACGAGCCTTGCTCCTGCTATTATTCAGTATGAATCTTGAGACGCGAGTTGTCACATTGCTGATAAAGTTTTTGGAGTGTTGTAGGCCTACAAGGCTAGACCACTCCAGTTTGTGTTCTTTATCAGCCTAATCCCTAATGGCCATTCTTATACTGCATGCCGGGATTCCCCACTTGGTTCTGAGCCAACCATCTTTCGTTCTGACCCAGCCCTCGCCAGCTCGTCAGCATTCTCATTACCCTGGACGCCGGTATGTCCCGGAACCCAAACTAATCTTACGGTATTGTGAAGACCAAGCTTGTTAAGGGTCTTCACTCCGTTCAGAATTAGCTTGGAACTTACATAGTAGGAGTTCAAGGCTTTGAGAGCTGCTTGGCTGTCACTGAGGATATATATAGTCTTGTTGGTTGATACTGAACAACTTTCTCTAAGGAACCTATAGGAAATTCGCAGAAAAAATTCGGACTTTCCATACTAAATGCAATCAGCTGATCGAACGTTTGTATGAAAAGTCAAATAACTTTTTCTCGAATTTCCTATAGGTTTCTTAAGGAAAGTTGTTCAGTATCATGGGAGTAATGCAACTGTTTACCCTAACACCCTGTAGCTAATAAATGTAATTTCTTTCAAACCGATCGTATTTATTTACGAATAATTGTCTCTATTTCTGATTCCGGTATGATGCGTGGCTAATGCTGATAGCTGAGGTGTACTCTATGGCGACAAAAAGTGTCCCTCCCAACTCCATTTGTGTCGCCGTCTGAGAGCCTCCCGCCTGGACATAACTTGCATTGGGCGACCTGGAAGTCTTTAAACCGACTTAACACAGGTCGATCGCAGTAAGGACAACATGGTCAGATGGGGATTCTCGGATGCGCAAAATGTGACTTGCTTGTGTGGAGCTCCACAAACGATGGCCCATCTCACATCGTGCCCTGCGTGCCCTATCACCTGCACGCAGAAGGAGCTCATGACCGCTAGCGACGGTGCAGTATCGGTTGACAGATTCTGGCAAGCTACTATTTAGCGACTTTGTTCAGAATTTGAAGTCGACACGATAAGAAGAAGAATGCTGATGATAATGTTCTGGTGATGATGATGACGCCTACCTGTTAGGGTGTTTGTCCGGCTCCCCCTCCATCTGCTCGTGAGGGCTGAAGATCCTGCCGTCCCCGCAGGGCGCAGTGCTGACGTAGAGATGTATCTGACGATCCGGTTTGAGCTGGTAACCGCCGGTAGGGACCGGTTCTAAGTCCGATTCCGGTATCACTTTCGTTGGGTCTGTGAGATTGTTATTTGAAATTAGTTAAAAATCACAAGAATGTCACATTGTAGTCTTTTTTTTTTTTTATTTCAAATGGGTTTGCTCTTGACCTCAATCCAGTCCTCAGGACAAAGATGGGGTCGAAGATGTAGCGAGCTTACCCAGAAGATGCCTATACACTCGTACTTTAAAGGAATTCGGGTTGTAAGCGCTCGGAAATACTGACGCAGGCAGGGCGTTCCACTCCTTTGCTGTGCGCATTATAAAAGAATCAGAAAGGCGCTTAGTGCGGATATGTGGGATGTCAACCAAGAAGGGGTGATATCCCGCGGTGCGTCTGGAAGTCCGATAGTAGAAAGGGGAAGGCGGGATGAGCTCATGTAGCTCATGTAGCTCTTGGGCACACTCACTGAAGTACAATCTGTAGAAGACCGACAAGCAGGTTACTCTGCGGCGGTGGGCTCGGCTTTGAAGCATAGTCTCAACCAGCTTACTGTCGCCAATGAGTCTCCTGGCTCTGCGTTCAACCGAGTCATTGCTAATTTTCAATTTATCGGGTCACTGCGGATTTGTTTTTATAATGTTTGTAGTTATTATCTTTAAAACCGCCAAAAGTGGCCACTTTTATACATAATAATCCGTAATGTTTCGATAAATTGAAAGCCAATCAGGACTGCAATGTGACATTCTTGTTTTTTGGAAATGTTGTTTAATTGTTTAGAAATAAAAAATATACGATTGAGGGCAGCACAATAGGCTCGGTAGGCTCTTTAGATAATTCTCATGATTATTATCGTGATAATTATCAATGATAATTATTATCCTTTTAACTTCTATTATGTATTCTTAAACTAGTGCTCATACCCGGGCGACTGCGACGCGGGACGCGAACTTCATTTGTTGATGAACAGTCATTGAAGCAACACTTCTTTAACTATTGTTGTGGTTATGTCATTTTCGTTTTAACATCAGAGTCTAACTAAATAGAACATCTAGAGTACTTTGGTACTCTTTGGTAGTTTTTATTACTTTTTGAAAGTTTCTAGAACCTACCTAGTTCTTTTGTTTTTGGTAGTTTTTAAGTTTTTGCTACCAAAAACTGCCAAAAGAACCAAAAATTTCCAAAATATACTAAAAAGAACCGAAAACTATCCAAATCTATCAAAAAGAACCAAAAACTTCAAACAAGAACCAAAATATACTGAAATTTAAAATGTGTATTTTATTTAGTTACGAGAGCGTAACATTGTACACGTCGGACCACTAGACGCGCGTCCCGCTCCGCTGACGCTGCCGCACCGCGTCGTGATCGCGTCGCTTGGGGCGACTTGGCGGGACATTACATCAGTGTTGCCAGATCCACACTTAAGAATTATCCGAGATTAGCAGCAAAATTATCGTGTCAAAAATTTCAAAAACTCTCTCTTAGAACCTAAAAGAGTGAAATGATGCGTGAAATTCAATCATTCTTACCTATATTGCATGCCACTATTTAATGTTACCCATTTATAGGTAGGCAAGTACGAGGTTTTTAGGGAATTTTAGTAAAAACTCTTGATTGAAACGACACAGTGAGAAAATATTTTCTATCTCAATTGTTCTCATTAGAACTTCAATTTTAGTATTAGGTATTTGAAAACTGTTTTACGCGATAATTAACGCTAAAATGATGTATATTATTGGAATTTGACGGATAATATGGTTGAAAATAATGATTTGATACACAGATTTCATTAAATTACAAAATTATCGTGGATTATCCTGGAATTTTTGTGAATTATCGTGCGATACCCGACTTTTATTTTCTATCGCATGCCCCTCAAAAATATCGTGGATCTAGGATAATTATTGCGCGTCTGGCAACACTCCATTACATGGGCAGCGACCGCCGCGCGTTAGACGATCCCGCTTCGCAGTCGCTTTGGTGGTGCGGGTTTGAGCACTCCTTAATACATAATAGAAGTCAAAAAGCGATCCTTCCTTTTCCTTTTGCGGCCTGTACTCTGCACCAATATTATAAACGTGTGTATACCTCTAGAGTTGGCGTACATCAGTAGCTGTGTGTATAGATGTCGCTGTAAGCAACGTCGAGCCGCCACCTGCGAATATGAAAGTTTGGTAAACAGCAGTACGTAGAGGAAGAAGAAATAGAGGATGGAGTTAACCCGGGTTTCGCCAGTCTGTGAAGCCTGACCGGCCTTTGACCACGACCTTTTTCGCACGTTCTTGTCGTACGTGATCCAATTTTCATCACCAGTTATCAGCTTCTTCAAAAATGGTTCGGTTTCATTACGTCGTAATAAAGAATCACAAATGAGAACACGGTTCATTAGGTTTCATTCAGTGAGCTCGTGAGGTACCCAAATATCGAGCTTTTTTGTGTACCCAGTTTTTTCAAATGCACCATAACTGTTTTGTGGTCAATTGCCAGTTCTTCAGCTACGTAACTATTGATATGCCGATCTTGCTGCACCTTTTCAAAAATGGCATCCATTTTTCATACATACTATAATGCGAAATGACTTTTTCCATTGGTTCGGTAGACCTACCAGGGCGCTTCGCCGTCACTGGTGTGGTCCCCCCATAGTCCGCAGTAATAAGCAGTCGATGCTCCCTGAGTCAATTCGAAAAAAAAAAAAAAAAAAAAAAAAAAAAAATTTTTTCCCCAACCTATTATTTTAAGGGGATGATTCGATTTGATTTAGACCCGAAGAGAAAATTGCAGTTTAATGGTCTGGAGCACGAATATGTAACGTATTTAAAATTACACCCTGTATTAATATCTGAGGTACATACTTCGGCATGGCAGTCGTTGACGGCTCTCCCTCGTACAGACATATGCTCCCCCGACACACACTTGGTTCCAGTAGTCACTGCTATCACCTGCAAACATTATAATACTTAATACTCAATCGTGAGGGTCCGGGTTCGAAACCGCACGGACGACATGCCATGCACCAATGCGTTTTTCCGACTTATGCACGTAATACGGACTGCTCTCATATACTGTAATGTATCAATGTATGTGCCTGTGAGCATTATTATTATGTATTTCTGTAAAAGGCTTACTCACGGGCCGTAGCCCGGACCTTTGGAAGGCTTGCGTGGGGACACAGGTCCAACACGTAGAGGCACCTTTGAGACACTTTTATCTAAATGCGATAGGATGCACCAAGCGTGGTCAATCTCTGAATGCATTATGGAAATGCACCAGAAGACATATCACGTTCAGTGCAGAGACTATTGTAGAAAGAACAGAAAACTACTAGGGTTATGGGGGGTGAACTTGGTAGGTTGATGGGCCCCCCAAAATGGCCGCTCGCAAGGAGCGACAAGGCGGCAACATCTAGTGAGCGGCTAAGGTTGTAGAGAGGTGAGTCTGCGGGCGCCGGTTCCCGGTGCTAAGCGCACCAGTCAGCAGGTCCCGGCGTTATGACATTTTACACTTCCAACCTGGAGCATAGGTTCCGCTCTTGCGACTCCACTCCTGGCCGGCCGGTTAAGGCAAGACAGGAGGTGAGGGCCAAATCAATCCGGGCCCTCTGGAGAATCGGGTCCGTGGTATCGCAAATCACCAACAGCTCGCCACAAATTGCCCTGCGGGCTTATTATTATTACTGAAGGAAATCATCGTCAGGAAATCTGCATACGCCGAAGATGAAATTCAGATGCGTATGTGAAGTCTACCAATCCGCATTGAGCACGCGCGGTGGACTGCCGTACATACACGCTCCCTGAGGGTAGGCCTGTGCCCTGCAGAGGGACGTTTATACGCTGATGATGATGGTGGTGACTTTGAACCTATCAGTGTAGTATCAGATACAAGATATTACACTACTGACAGGTTCAAAGCAGGGACCGAAACTGGTATTTATAATACCGGTATTTTTTGTTTACAACCTTTATTTTTTTTACAGGTATTTTTAGAGGTAACCTTTATATCATTCTACTAACGGTCCGCGTACACAGAGATATGTTTAAATAAAAAATGTTTTCTTTATAAATATAGTAAGTATTCAATTTTAAGTTAAATTATAATCATCATCATCATCATCTCAGCCGATGGACGTCCACTGATCGCCATAACGACCGGTAATGCGCTGCCCTCATCCAACGGGTTCCCGCCGCCTTCACAAGGTCGTCGGTCCACCGTGTGCGGGGCCTACCCACGCTGCGCTTTCCGGTACGCGGTCGCCACTCGAGAACTTTTCGGCCCCATCGGCCATCGGTTCTGCGAGCAATATGCCCACTGCCACTTCAATTTAGCAACTCTTTGGGCTATGTCAGTTACTCTGGTTCTTCTGCGGATCTCTTCATTTCTGATTCGATCTCGCAGGAAAACTCCGAGCATAGCCCTCTCCATTGCTCTTTGGGTGACTTTCAGCCTTTTTATGAGGCCTTGAGTGAACGACCACGTCTCTGTTCCATATGTCATCACTTAAAATATAATAACAAACGTAAATTATAATAACAAACTTAACACGTTCCGGGGCAATGAACGAGACACAATAGAACTTTTATTGTTATCACGTCTATAGCCGGTCACTGTCCCGGAACGTGTTAAACTCAACCGTGAAAGTAAACGTAAACCATTTGGGTTCAATAAAATGTAAATAATCATCTCCTTTATTATCTCGACCTGTCCAATACTGTAGCAACACTGAAAATAGTGCGCGCGTCTCTCGTTGGGTGCTCCAAAATTTGCGTCACCCGCTACAACGACGTTGTTCAATCAATTTTGTACTTTCGATTAGTAGAAATTAAAGTTCATTTTTCAGTGTTATTAAAAACTACGCGCGCTTTTGGCCGCTCCGTCTATACTGACCCTTACCCGCACTCACTCGCATTCTCTTGAAGGTCATATTTAGGTTACCGGTATTAAAATCGGTTGTTACCTGGATAAAGGTAACATTTAAATAAAGGTAACCGAAAATTTTCGGTCCCTGGTTCAAAGACCAAGAAGTAATTCCATTTTTTTTCTCTTTACTTTTTCGAATTTACGCGGTTTTCGCGCATGCTTGTTATGCGCTATTGCACTATCCTCGATGATATGTACGATTTATAACACCACGTTTTCCTGCACATCTTATCTTATCTTGTTGTGGAGGCTGGCAAGCCAGCAACACTTCGACCCAGTGGGATCTTTTGTGTTAGCCCCAATACTTTTTGTTTTCTTCACCCTTCAAATACATGGTCAATGAAGGAGGCAACAGCATTGAGGGGAAGAAACCTAAGATCTCCCGGTTTCGGGTATCCATCTCCGAGGAGGCACATGCGTTTTACCGCCAGGACATCACAGTCACAAAGAACATGCTCCATAGTCTCTTCATCCTCTCCGCATGCTCTGCAGCTGGGATCCAGGGTGAGTTTCATTTTGTGCATCATCGCGCCTGTAGCGTAGTGCCCAGTGAGGGCTCCGACTATGGCACGAGCCTTGCTCCTGCTATTATTCAGTATGAATCTTGAGACGCGAGTTGTCAAATTGCTGATAAAGTTTTTGGAGTGTTGTAGGCCTACAAGGCTAGACCACTCCAGCTTGTGTGCTTTATCAGCCCAATCCCTAATGGCCATTCTTATACTGCATGCCGGGATTCCCACACTTGGTTCTGGCACATACGTAACACTTTGCAATAAAAGCTAACCTTGGCTCCTTCTAAACGGCTGTTGACGGTCATGACGATGCCGGCGAGCACCTTACGTTTGGAGTGTACCACGTCGTTCTTCATAAGTTCGTTGAATTTCTCGTTTACCAATCTATAACAAAAAGCATCATTATGAGCTAAGTACTATTTGTATAGAGGGTCCAACTTAAGGTGGTTTCAGTCCATACAAAAGTTAGGCGCACAATACGCGTAAACGGAATTAATAAAAGTAATATTTTATATAAGGTCTAACAAAATTAGGTGAAACTATTTTAAGGGGATGATCAGACCATCAAACTGAACAACTTTCTCTATGGGACCAATATCGAAATCGCGAAAAAAAAATCATCTGTTCTATACAAACCTACTCGACCTAAATGTATGGGACAGCAGATTTTTTTTCGATATTGGTCCCATAGAGAAAGTTGTTCTGTTTGATGGTCTGATCATCCCCTTAAAATAGTTTCACCTAGTTTTGTTAGACCTTATATATGGAAAAACAGTTTAGAAAATCTAGTTGCCGCGTCACAAATAACATTTGCAATTTATAATATAATTACAAAGATATAATGCTTTCAAAATGTTGTATGAAAAATTTCAAAGCTTTGTATCTTCGTAATTATTTTATAAATTGCAAATGTTATTTGTGACGCGGCAACTAGATTTTCTATACTATTTTTCCATATATACAAAGTTACTTATATTAATACCGTCTACGCGTATTGTGCGTCAAAGTTTTGTATAAAATTGACCCCTCTGCAACCACCTTAAACAGTTAGCATATTAAGTTAGACCCTATACAGGGTGTTACAGAAGTAAAAATAAAAACTGAAAACTTTCGAAGGGGTGGTTTAGACCAACAAACTGAACAACAACTTTCACTATGGGACCAACATCGAAATCGCGAAAAAAAAATCTTTTGTCCCATATATTTAGCTCGAGTAGATCTGTAGTTTAGTATGGAACATCGCAAACGCATCGCGTCATGGCGATTATGGCAAATCTCCTCATTTTGGGGGAGGCCTATGTCCAGCAGTGGACGTCTATCGGGTGGTATGATGATGATGATGGAACAACCGATTTTTTTTTTCGCGATTTCGATATTGGTCCCATAGTGAAAGTTGTTCAGTTTGATGGTATTAACCAACCTATTAAATGTTTATTTGTATTTTTGTAACACCCTGTATAGATCATTAAAGTTTCTTCCATGTCCATGTAAAGTATGTATTCGTCGGTTCGGAGGCTGATGATGATACTCACTTGCCCACGTGGTCGGCGAGGGTCTGCGGCAGGGTCCCAGTAGGGGCCGCGTTCTGCGTGGGTTCTGCGCGGCCTTCCTCTAACACCGCTAGGGCCGATCTCGCAGCCGCTAACTTTGCCAGCTTCTTGCTGGACCCTGTATCATTCAAATAGTACAATATTATATGATACTAGCGTTAAACCGCGTCTTCGTCCGCACAAATTATATACCAGATTTTAAGTCAGATCATAAGCTATCAAACAAAAGAAGTTTCATCAAAATCGGTTCAGTAATTTTTGCGTGATGCTCGTTCAAACAAACAAACAGACAGAAAAAAAAATCAAAAAATCCAAAAATTGGTGAAATGGAATCAGGGACACCTAAAAACCATATCGTAACTTTTTTTTGTTAATATCTTCAATGTACAGACAGACTTCCTGTTACAGTTTTATAATAGTATAGATAGATTATAAAACTGTAACAAAAGTGTGTCTGTACATTGAAGTTACGATATGGTTTTTAGATGTCTCTGATTCTATCAGCAATTTTTGGATTTTTTGTCTGTTTGTTTGTTTGAACGAGTATCACGCAAAAACTACTGAACCGATTTTGATGAAACTTTTTTTGTTTGATAGCTTATGATCTGACTTAAAATCTGGTATATAATTTGTGCGGACGAAGTCGCGGGTTAACGCTCGTAGTATATATAGACAAGTAAGCCAAGTTCTTTAGAACCGGATTGCAAGCTCGAGTCACAGGCGAAGGCTGTAAACGTACTAAGACTTTCGCGCAGCCGTTACTGTTTTGTAAATGCTGCAGTATTAACGGGCGCCTAAATTCAATAAAAGTTGTAAAAAACCATAAATCATTTACTACATATATAGCATATGCTCACGACTATAATCCCCGAGGGGGTAGTCAGAGATATTCTGAAACCTCAGAACATCCACGTTTCACTATAGTACCGAAACTCTGCCCAGTGTGACGGGGAGTGAGCCCGTCGCCACTTGTTAATGGACAGTAGGTACAATACATGCCTCGAAATCGAAGCATGCAGGTTTCCTCACGATGTTTTCCTTCACCGAAAAGCCAGTGGTGTTATAAATCGTACATAAATTCCGAAAAACTCATTGGTACGAGTCGGCCTGGACGGGGATCGAACCATCGCCTCCTGCACAGCAGGCAAGGTTACTCGCCACTGCACCATCACGGATTTTTTTTTTTTTTTTTTTTTTCATTTATTTTCATTTACTAACTTGTTTATAATAAGTAGTTTTCTTTACCTAACACAACAATCAAAATGAACTTAAGTTCTTGCAGACTCAAAATTATGTTATCTTCAACCTAAACCAAACATTGTGTTCTGAATCTTTGTATGGTGAAGCATTGACAAATGAATGTAGGTAATCTAATTCAACTGAATTGTAACTGAAAACTATAAACAAATAAAATAAAACTCCCAACACACACACACACACACACACGCACACTCATACACTCAGGTACAAACTATCCTACTTTAAACTGCAATACATAAAATTAGTATTTAAGAGGCTCTTTGATTACTGAGCTTTAGAACCTACCCCTAATGGATAGATGCTGGAGCTCAGTGATTAAACATGTCTTACATTAGTTTCCTACTGCTACTACTGCTTTTCATGTCTACATATAAGTTTATTTAATCTAAAATGTATCGACTCCAGACGGGGGAGAACCCGGTGACTCGTTACCCAGATTTGCAGGTGTTATCTGTAAATCTACCACGTGCACCGGTCTCTCACATATAGTACTAAGCTTAGCATAATTTGTAACAATAATACTATTTCATTGTCCCTATATGTGAGATGAAAATAAATACCTTTATTTTTTTTTTTATCTTCAAGAGATCCATCTGGCACAGATTTGTCTGATTTATAAGGTTCACTGTGGTACTACTAGACCATGTAACTGAAGCGTGGATGTTAACATACCATAGCCCTCGAACCTCTGGTCCTTGATCTGGCAGACGACCTTGAACCGCATGCTGTGACTCAGCTGCAATGGCGCTGCTGGAATCAAATATACAATAACAGACAAAAATAAACAATAAATCAACCAGGGATTGAGATCTAGTCCATATTTTACGAGAACATCTCACACGTAAATTGGACGAGATCTCGCGAGATAACTGCCGAGTTCAAAGAATGAACTTCATCATTCATTCATTTTTCAATCTTTAATTTGATTCAAAGAATGAGTTTCAAAAATCGCACTCCTGATCTCTTCGTAATTTTGTCAACTCCTTTGCAGGTTTTGGGGCTAAGATAATCTTTAAAATGTACTAGATTTAGTCCAAAAACGTGTCAAAATGGGGGCTAAATTTACAGGATCTTTCTTGGTTTCAGTCCATACAAAAGTTTGACGCACAATACGCGTAGACGGAATTAATAAAAGTAATATTTTATATATGGCAAAATAGTTTAGAAAATCTAGTTGCCGCGTCACAAATAACATTTGCAGTCTATACTATTATAAAACTGTAACAGGAAGTTTGTCTGTACATTGAAGATATTAACAAAAAAAAAAGTTACGATATGGTTTTTAGGTGTCCCTGATTCCATTTCACCAATTTTTGGATTTTTTGTCTGTCTGTTTGTTTGGGTGTTTGTTTGAACGAGTATCACGCAAAAACTACTGAACCGATTTTGATGAAACTTTTTTTGTTTGATAGCTTATGATCGGACTTAAAATCTGGTATATAATTTGTGCGAACGAAGTCGCGGGTTAACGCTCGTTTATAATATAATTACGAAGCTTTAAGCTTTTTAGCTTTATATCTTCGTAATTATTTTATAAATTGCAAATGTTATTTGTTACGCGGCATTTAGATTTTCTAAACTATTTTTCCATATATACAAAGTTACTTATATTAATGTTTATGTTCTACGCGTATTATGCGTCAAAGTTTTGTATAAAATTGACCCCTCTGCAACCACCTTAACACTTTCGCGGACACTGAACGAGACACAATATAACTTTTATTGTTATCATATCACTGCTATAGCCGGTCACTGTCCGCGAACGTGTTAACCGACAGTTTTTTAGGGGTGTTATCAGATCATCATACTTAACAACTTTCTCTATGGGATTAACATCGTAATCGCGAAAAAAAATTATAAATAATTAGTTCTCGTAAATTTGATGGTTCTTTTGTGCACGTTCAGGGCAGTTGTGACACAGAGTGGGGAACTATACTAATATCAAAGTATATATAACAATAATAGTAAGCGCGCTTCTAAGAAACCGCGAGACACGCCGGCGATGCGGCAAGATGGCGTCCAAGCTAAGGGTTGATGCAATTACGTTCAGAGGAAATGAAATAAAATATAAGAAAATCATATGAAATATTTGATATTTTATTAATTGGTAGTGATCCTAATACCTACCTAGGTATTTATATTTGTTATGAACTTTTATTTACGTTTTTAATTCAAAGTTTTATAAGAAAAACACATTATTGTTCAATTAATGAAACGTATTATGTACAAAAACAATTGAATCAAATTAAGATTGAAAAATTTGTCTCGGGCGGGACTTGAACCCGCACTTTTCCAAACCGGGGAACTGCGTTATCAAATTTCGCCACCGAGCCCATTACCCAGAGAACGAAATTTTCAATCTGTTGCGTCTTAAGGGGACGTGAGTGCCATCTACTGGTAGTTATTATATTACAAACTAACCAACCCGCAAGTCCAGCATTACAACTGGAATTCATACGAATTCATACATACCCTGTTCCAATTTCAAATATTATTGATTTTTAAACATCTGGGTAGTGGGCTCGGTGGCGAAATTGGATAACGCGGTGAACTGCGTTTGGAAAAGTGCGGGTTCAAGTCCCGCCCGAGACAAATTTTTCAATCTTTAATTTGATTCGAAATAGCACAACATGGCTGTAACATGTTTAAAAATCAATAATATTTGAAAAAAAAAACAATTGTGTAGTACCATAGCTTACCTATTTATAACCTGCAATTTTAAACGGTATCTCCAGTGAAAACAATAAAGTTTCAAATCGCGTTAAAAATGCTTCAAACCATTTTAGTTCTAGCAAATCTTCATTTTTATACAATGTGGAATCATACCCGTACACAATACAATATATGTTCCGTGACAATACAAACAATTCGAACCATTGTGGTACGTGCGCGCTCTCGAATATAACATTTGACACTGCTACCGGCGCGTACCAATACTCAAAGTTCAGAATTGGTACCGCGCCCAGGCAGAGGGAGGAGGTGGGGGGAGACGCGCTCCTCCCGCGCCTCGCACCCCGCGCACATGCGGCCTGGAGCGACCATTAGAGCCCTCTCACTATTATTAACCGACTTCAAAAAAGGAGGAGGTTTCTCAATTCTACAGTATATAGGGTAAACTATACTATGGTTGGGATACCACTAGTCATTGGCACTTTCCGTTTTCAACACAAATATTAAGAATTGTTATATCATAAAATACATTTTGGTATTTTTGTTGGGTTCTTGTATATGTCAACATTCATAAATTTCAGTGGTAATATTTGTAACATATAACTTGACACCACTGTATAAAAAAACGAAGTCTCTGATAGGAGAGGACAAGAGCATTACGGAGCTATTTTAAAAAAAATTAACAAGCTTTAGATAAGTTTGAACGATTATTATTTACGTATAAACGTGTGTGTAGATTTTAAAGGGTTTTCCCACAATTTTTCTAACAAAATCCTAAATAAATAAAGTACCAATCATTAGTTGTTTTTTTTTATATTTTCGCTATGGTATGTGTGTAGATACCTTGAGTGCTATCTAACGGAGATCCGTCCCCGAATGCACAGATAAAGTTCAGCCCGGGATAGTTCTCGTAGAGCAAGTTGATGGGGCTCTTGTGCACCTGTGGAGCGGCTGTGGCACCGAACAGCGATGTGACGGGGGATGCCACGACGGATGGGGGAGATGACACTGGAACATGGGATAACAACCAATTTATATTATATTTATAGACAAACACACACGCGGGGAACTTTGCTCGCAGAACAAATAGCCGATGAGGCCGAAGATTTCTCGAGTGGCGACCGCGTACCAGATACAATCTTATCTTATCTTGTTGTGGGGGCTGGCAAGCCAGCAACACTTCGAACCAGTGGGATCTTTTGTGTTAGCCCCAATACTTTTTGTTTTCTTCACCCTTCAAATACATGGTCAATGAAGGAGGCAACACCATTGAGGGTAAGAAACCTAAGATCTCCCGGTTTCGGGTATCCATCTCCGAGGAGGCACACGCGTTTTACCGCCAGGACATCACAGTCACAAAGAACATGCTCCATAGTCTCTTCATCCTCTCCGCATGCTCTGCAGCTGGGATCCAGGGTGAGTTTCATTTTGTGCATCATCGCGCCTGTGGCGTAGTGTCCAGTGAGGGCTCCGACTATGGCACGAGCCTTGCTCCTCCTACTACCAGATACAAGGTAGATCGACGAGCTGGTGAAGGCGGCGGGAACACGTTGGATGAGGGCAGCGCAGGCCCTGTACCCGGACTTTCGATGTTCGATATATCGCAACTGTTTCGGTCCGCACTTCATTGTAATAAGAGTTGAAATTGGAACGAAAACGTTCACGCAATTGCGAAGTTCGAATGTGCGAGTAGAGGCCCAGGACCGGTCGTAATGGCGATCCTTGGGGGAGGTCTATGTCCAGCAGTGGACGTCCATCGGCTGAGATTTATTTATTATAAAAATTACATGTAAATTTACAGAGCAATTTCCAAAATACTTACATGCTAAAAATATATAAGGTAACTACTTACTAATGGTAATACTTATTTAAATGAGATCAGAACCAAATAGGTAACTTATAAATTATAGATAACAGATATTGCAAAACTATAAAACAAATGAAGACTATTGTTAAAAACATCAGCTTTAGGAAGCTGCATTAAAACTAAATTTAACATCTTAATGGCTCGCGGTGCGAGATGATGATGATGATAGACATACATACTGGCCTTGATGTGATTATTTGTCATAATCGCCACTGTTAGCAGACGGGTTAGCGATAGTAGTTGGATAATCTTTATAAATAACAAACTTTTACCGTACAAATCATAATACCAGATTTTAAGACAAACAAAAGAAAGTTTCATCAAATTCGGTTCAGCAGTTTTTGCATTATGCTCGAACAAACAAACAAACAAAAAATAAAGTAGTGATTTGGACTCATGGACACCTAAAAACCATATCATAATCTTTTTCATGTAAATATTGTCAATGTACAGACACATTTCTTTAATTTATTTTACAGTTAAATAATAGTTTAAATACATAGTGTGACAGTAGATACATACATTCACGAGGGCTGGTTGTTTCTGGTTTGACTGCAGGTTTCTGTTTCATCTTGGCTTCCAAACACTGGAACTCGGATGCTGTCAACAAAACATATATAAGGTCTAACAAAATTAGCTGAAACTATTTTAAGGGGATGATCAGACCATCAAACTGTACAACTTTCTCTATGGGACCAATATTGAAATAGCGAAAAAAAAATCTGCTGTCCCACACATTTAGGTCGAGTAGGTTTGTATGGAACAACTGATTTTTTTTCGCGATTTCAATATCGGTCCCTTAGAGAAAGTTGTTCAGTTTGATGGTCTAATCATCCCCTTAAAGTAGTTTCACCTAATTTTGATAGACCTTATATTACATTCAAAGACATTCTATACAAGGAGGACTTCGCCTCAGTTCGCTATTAACGGGACCGCTAAGTTATACTTAATTGTTGTACATTACTGTTTTGTGAGCGAATACATTTGAAAGATTTGAAAGTACTGGAATGTCAGCGGTTATAAGGGCTTGGTCAATGACCAAATAGCTACTACGACCTGGATAGATCTATTGTAGCTGTCACCCTAGACCTAAAGGTCATTTCCTAGGCCCACGGACTTCATGAACCGTGTTATGCTTTTGGAGGGAAGGTCCCTAATGTCAGTAGATGTTATTATGTATCCACCTAGATGGCGACTTCTGCTGTGAATGAGCACTTCGCATTCGGAGAGGAGGTGTATGGGCGTTTCCTCTGCTTCACAGCAGAATCTGCAAGTGGGTGAATCTACAAGCCCCATTCTGTGTAGGTGTTTATTATTATGATTATTATATATGATACACAAGCAGCTCAAAGCTGATGCGTGTATATCACTGCACTTGTTTAGTTTTTTAAATATTTGTCCAGTCTATTTTTGAAAGAGTTCACTGAAGGCGCACTTATTACAGTCTCAGGCACTCTGTTCCACTCGCGAACTATATGGTTGGGCAAAAAATGTTTCCGGGGTTTGCTTGTACAAAACGTGCCATCAATTTTGAGAGGTTTGTTCTGCATGATGCATACAAAGGTGACATTAGAGACATGTGCCATTTTTTGGTTCTGTTATAGTATGAGGTGGTGAGTCCCTTATATAATGTCATAGATTACATTAGGAATTTTCAAATTGAGGTCATCAACAATCGCACTGCCTGCGGACCTGTTCCGTGAGCAATACAACCTGGGCCTTCAAGGTGAAGGTGAATAGATATTTTTCTATGTAAGCATGCTACATCTTCGACCTCATCATCACTCAACATCAGGTGAGATTGGGTTCAAATGTCATATCACATTAAAAAAAAATCAACTTGGCGTTGTGGTCAAATTCTATGACAAGCCACCCACTTGACAGAAAAAGGCAAATCTCAAGTACTATTCACACCAAAAGGAATGCACAGGCGCGCGTCGGTTCGGATCTGAACGGACGCGCATTCTACGGCAGCTGACCGCATACGCCCAAGGAGAAGAAAATGCGCTGGAGTCCTAGCGCATCCGGGCTTTTGCTCGCGCGTCGTCGTGTATTCACCGGCATATATAAGGTCTAACAAAATTAGCTGAAACTATTTTAAGGGTATGCTCAGACCATCAAACTGAACAACTTTCTCTACGGGACCAATATCGAAATCTCGAAAAAAAATCTGCTGCCCCATCTGCTGCTGCTGATACATTTGAGTCAAGTTGTGTTTGCAATTTTGTATGGGACATCAAATTTTTTTTTCGCGATTTCGATTTTGGTCCCATAGAGAAAGTTGTTCAGTTTGATGGTCTGAGCATACCCTTAAAATAGTTTCAACTAATTTTGTTCGACCTCATATACAGGTGTTAGAGTAAACAGTTGCATTACTTTAAAAGGGTGATTTTACCCATATTACTGAACAACTTTCCCAAAGAAACCTACAGGAAAATTTGAAATTTATTTTTTACTTTTAATTCTAAAGTTTGATCAGCTTGCATTTAGGTTTTTACGGATTTCCTATAGGTTCCTTAGGGAAAGCTGTTCAGTATCATGGGTACAATCCCTTAAAGTAATGCAACTGTTTACCCTTACACCCTGTATAGGGTCCAACTTAATATGCTGACAGTTTTTAAGAGGATGGTCAGACCATCAAACTGAACAACTTTCTATATGAGACCAACATCGAAATCACGAAAAAAATATATGCTGTTCCATACATTTTGGTAGAGTATAGTTTAATATGGATAGAACACCAGATTTTTTTCGCCGCAATTCAGACTTTCGTCCCGTAAAGAAAGTTGTTACTTTGCTCCCGTGGTCTAATGGTTAAGAGCATTGGCTCTCAACACGGAGGTCGTGGGTTCGATTCCCACGGGGGACACCTAGTGAAATGTCACTTTGTGCGTTTTTCCCCAGTTGGTTAGGACATTGCATGCTGAATCACCTGATTGTCTGAAAAGAAAAATGATTCCGTGCTTCGGATGGCACGTTAAGCCGTTGGTCCCGGCTACTATCTCTGGTGGTAGTAGTCGTTACATAAAAACCACATCAGAGACCGTAAGGCGGTCTGAAAGAACTCTGACACCAGGGCTCTGCCCACACGATAAGAAGAAGAGTTTGCTCACGAATTCCGAACTTCTTTGATTCCGTTTGATGCTTCAGTGAAGAATAAAAGTATTTCACTAACTGCCAGTTGCAGGAACGCTCATTAAGGCTAATCCACCATTAAATCTCATGCTGTCACTTTTTGTTTCATTGAAATAAAAGCTAGCAAGAGATTTAATGCAGGATTACCTTTAACGAGCGTTTCTGCAACTGGCTGTAAGATATCTATCACAGGTCTATACATACGTGCTTTAGGCGGTTCGTCGCTGGTAAAGTCCTGGTCGGTGTTCGCCGGCAACACTCGGCCGGCGCGCGCGAGCAACGCCGCGAGGCACGCCCTAGCGGCCGAAGCTCGAGCCTCGCGTTTACTGTGACCCCAGCCTTCAAAAGTCATGTCCGCTACCTGCGAAATAAGCATGAGCATGGTATCAGCATCATACTGATGCATACAGAACTGCAGTACCTATTATTTTTCGCAATTTCGATGTTGACTTCATACTGAAAGTTGTTCAGTTTCATATGTAGAATATAAGGTCTAACAAAATCAGCTGAAACTATTTTAAGGGGAGTACCAGACCATCAAACTGAACAACTTTCTCTATGGGACCAACATCGAATAAAAAATCAGCTGTCCCATACAAACTGCCAACCTAGCTCGACCCGAATGTCCTATACAGGGTGTAAGTGACAGCCTAGCAAATAATGAAACGGTGAACTCAGGTCATCAAACTGAACAACTTTCACTATGGAGCCTACCTCAGGAGACGCGAAAAAAAAATCAGCTGTCCCATACATTTGAGTCGGGTAGGTACAGCAGTTTTGTATGGGAGAGCTGCATTTTTTTCGCGTCTCCTGAGGTAGGCTCCATAGTGAAAGTTGTTCAGTTTGATGGTCTGAGTTCACCGTTTCAGTATTTGCTAGACTGTCACTTACACCCTGTATAGAAAGTTGTTCAGTTTGATGGTCTGATACTCCCCTTGAAATAGTTTCAGCTAATTTTGTTAGACCTTATATATGGTAAAGCTAACCACACTGATATGAAATTAACCCTGTATGTAATTTATGAAGCCCTCACCTGTATGGAGACTCCAAACCATCGCTTATGTGGCTCCCCTAACGCGCACGTATCTTTAAACACCATGCCTAAACCGAGCTCGTTTAGAATCATCAACGGATGCTTCTCTCTTAACTCCTTGTCCGTTATCTCTTTCATTTTGACGCTATGGTTTTAATTCACAATTATCTAAAAAGGGTAGAATGAAAGTAGATTTTATTTTTAGTACTCTTTTACAACATTATGAGGGCACTACAATCTCGCCGAGAACGAGAGTGGATGCCCTTCATTGTTCTCGTGGTGTCATAAGCCATAGTAATTTTCCTTGAAAGTTGTCGCCGAGAAGTTCTTGCGAGAGTGAAGTGCCTGCATTACATTTATATTCTTCATTCCTTCTTTGAGATTTCCTCAATTGAGTTGACAGTTTTTAAAATTTTTACATAATATAAGAATGGATGAGAGCAGGAGGTAATGCAGAAAATAAATTGCAACTGAACCATGATGGGACTGCATGCAAACCAAAACTTTAAACATATCGCTCATCCGCAGAAACAATGACCTAACTGCAAAATCGAAAATTTTACAGGAAACTCGTTTAAAGTTCAAAATAACGTTCATAGGCAACGCGTTTAAAGTTGTAATTCACTTTCAACCCAAGAATATGACTTTAAATTAAAACTTATTTCAGTTTTTTTTTATTTTTATAATGCTGTGATTTTAAAAAAATATTCGGACATGGTTGAATCAATTTTGCATTTTATGCAGTTATGTCACTGTTTCTGCGGATGAGCGATATGTATGTGGTATTGCACTATTAATCTGACAGCCGTTAGAGCCGTTTTGACAGATGGCTCACACGTTAAAGGCTGTCAGTCACATAGTAAATAAGTCAAGTTTAGCATGATATGGAATTAAACAAAGTTGAATAAATAAATAAATAACGCTCACAGGCACATACATTGTAATGATCCCAAGCAAGCACTATAGGCTGTTTATTATGGAAACCATACAACGGCACAAACATATAAACATCCATGACCGAACCGGGATTCGAACCCAGGACCCTGGTTTGGCAGTCCGGTGTGGTAAACATTACACCAAACGGGTCTCGTGGATTGCAATGTGATTAAAACTGAAACTGGATTAGGTTTGAACTTGGATGTTTTAAATTAGCGAGATCAATACTACCACCAGAGATAGTAGCCGCGACCAACGCCTTAACGTGCCATCCGAAGCCCGTGCTTCAGAATCCGTATTCCTGTTCGTTTTAGACAATCAGGTGATTCAGCCTGCAATGTCCTAACCAACTGGGGAAAGACGTACAAAGTGACAATCACTAGGTGTGGTGTGCCTATGCCGGTAAATCACTAGGTGTCCCCCGTGGGAATCGTACCCGCTACCTCTGTGTCAAGAGCCCGATGTTCTTAACTGACCACCGAGTTAAGCGCTCTAAACTTAGGTTAAGCAACAGTAAAAAGGTGGTGCCATGTTTTTGTGAAATCTAACATAGATTTAGCAATGTTACCAGACGCGTATGGATAACATTACCCGTGATTTAACACTTTAACTGCTAAAGACCTACGTCGTAGGTCAACAACAAATGGGCCGCAGTGCACATGACTCGCCCCGTGAGTCAGAATTGTATTGCATTCCACATTGTTAGCACTGCGCGAACATCATTGTTTTGAGCGTAAGTGTTAACATGTTTTGTTAGAATCTAGGCGCAGGACAACCCGCTAAACTACGAGTGAGCAATTCAACAGATTAAGGATGAGTCACGATACACTGTGCCATGCCAGCCCCGAGGCCGAGGAGAGCGACAGCCGTTGCACGGTCACCGAGCCGGCCCCGTACCTGAAATTACTACTAGTATCTACTAAACAATTTCACACTACTAAATCAACTTTCTCAAAGCCCCAAAAAAAGTAGAAATCTACTAAAAGTAGTGACACTGACGTCAGTACAACTACGACTGCACGGGTGCAGCTCAGCGGCACTGTATTCATGCAATGGGCTGTGGCCGAGCCGAGGTGGGACCGAGTTGTTTCCGAGTGTTGTCCGTTGCGCGGACGCGGCTCGGACACGGAGTGGTGTAGCGTGTCAATTTTTTTTTAAAGGGACTTTTGTACAAAATGTTATGTACATGTCAGTCCCATCGTACCCTATGTCTAGATTTTACCTACTTTCTAATTTACTTAACGAGACACTGGTGAGTTTGCAAAGGCGAACCCATTTCTTATAAAACTGTAACAGAGGTGTGTCTGTACATTGAAGATATTAACAAAAAAAAAGTTACGATATGGTTTTCAGGTGTCACCGATTCCATATCACCAATTTTGTGTCTGTCTGTGTTTGGATTTTTTGTCTGTCTGTTTGTTTGTTTGTGTGTTTGTTTGTTTGTTTGAACGAGCATCACACAAAAACTACTGATAGCTTATGATCTTATGGTATATAATTTGTGCGGACAAAGTCGCGGGTTAACGCTCGTACAAAATATATGTAATACTAACGTTAACCCGCGACTTTGTCCGCACAAACACACAAACAAACAAACAGACAGAGCAAAATCCAAAAATTGGTGATATGGAATCAGGGATACCTAAAAACAATATCGTATCTTTTTTTTTTGTTAATATCTTCAATGTACAGACAAACTGCCTGTTACAGTTTTATAATAGTTTAGATTTAGATTAGTTGACCGTGGGACGGCCGACACACGGCGCGGACACGGCATGGTGTAGCGTGAGCCAATGTCCTTTTTCGGAAATTACATATTTGCAAGAGTCAAGAACTACCTAAGAATACACTCTGACCCTACGTTAGTTTAACTAGTTTACGAGTTGAAAATGGGCACTTATCAAATCCATCCACTGTTGCAGTTTCAAAAACACTTTCATTGTTGCATTATCTAGAGAAAAAACAACTGAAAACACGACTGAAAAGTAAAAAATTTCTTGCAAACAAAACTTGCGATTTGCATCGGGACTAGTGAATGTTTTATAAACAATTTGGGTAACTTCAGCTTATCTTCTGTGGGCACATTGCAATTGAATACTTTTTTATTTACATAATCGAAGTAATTGCAGACTAATTCGCTAGTTCGTCATCACACTGCAAAAAATGCCGGTCGCCGGTCGATTCGCGAAATCGAAAAAAAACTTTGGAAAAAAAACAAACAAACCAAACGTCAATCAACGTCAAAATCGGAACAGAAACTTTTTAAAATAGTGTTGTGCCGAAGACGCAAATAACATGTTACGTTCCAAAGTACCCGTTAAAATTACCATTGGTAAAAAAATGTTTTAGTTTCATCAAGATCGACAGAAACATAGAAAATGATATTTTGTAATTAAAATTAAAACACTTTCGCTGGATAAAAAAAAACTTAAAACGATCAGAATGTAATCTTTTTAACCCCAGACGCAAAAAGAGGGGTGTTATACGTCTGCCGATGCTGCCTGTGCTGTGTGTCTGGAATCGTATCAAACGGATGGACAGATTTCGATTCTTTTTTTTAATAGAAAGCAAATTTTTTATATGGATATTTATTGAAATCAGTAATATTATTTGAACTAGGACATACATATAATTTTACACAATTTTACTACCGTATGTATAAAACAGTTTCGTGACTGACTGACAGACAGACAACGCACAGCCCAAACCAGGTCTAAAGATGGAAACATAACATTTAGAATATAGATTCTACGGAGGCTTTGAGGGGCGCAGCCCTTAAAGACGACGATGAGACGCCGAGTTCGTTCATCGCGTTCTAATTGTTCAGCGTTGCAACTTGACACAAGTAACTCACATTAACGGAGACAGTTAAGCTGGGGCAGTGGGCGGGGCCACCCTGTCGCAGGACGCAGCACCGTGACGTTCTCCCAAGCCGAGTTCGTACAGCGCTGAGACGGGCCTCTTGCCACCTGATTGTTCAGCGTCATAACTTAATACAGATAACTTACGTTAACGGAAACAGTTAAGCTAGGGCAGTGCCTGTCGCAGTATCGTGTAGTTGACTTTGACGCCGAGCTCGTTCAGCGCTGAGACGGACCTCTTGCCACCTAATTGTTCAGCGTCATAACTTGATACAGATAACTTACGTTAACGGAGACAGTGAAGCTAGGGCAGTGGGCAGGGCCACCCTGTCGCAGTATCGTGTAGTTGACTTTCACGCCGAGCTCGTTCAGCGCTGACACGGGCGACTTGCCACCTGACTGTACAGCGTCGGCCGCATTCGCCAGCGCCTGGTTTCGGTATAAAAACTTTATATGAAATGCTTGAATAAAAAAGTAAAGTAAATATAAAGTATAATTGATTGATTGAATTTATACATTAAGATTTTGTCGATACTTATTTTAATAACACCGCGGACAAATGCGCAGTAGTTATAGAATCCTCGAGTTTTCAATTATTCAAATCAGCAATTCTTTATCAAACTTCAAAGCACGAGCTTTGTATGAAAAATTGTACAAATCATAAATAGTGACGTCATTGTTTTTCATTGTCGTTTCGATACTTTTTACAGTTTATCATTTTATTAAAAATATTATTCAAGCTACAGAATTACTGAAAATGTAAATATAGCATAATTTTTAAACGTATTTTTACTGAGAAGAAAAACTAATATATATTTTATGCAGTCAACTCCCCAATTAGAAACTGGCCAAGTGGGTGTCGGATTCCGCATTGTGTAGCCACGCAGATTCTGTATTCATTTCAGGGCCCGCTTTTTAAGTGACATATTAATATAGAGACATATTCGCTTCGTAGGGACCACAGCAAAGAGCGAGTTGAGTATGACTGATGTAATATTAGATTGAAAAGCATTCCGTTTTCCATTGAGTAAGGATGGTTTTAGGGCTAGACAGGCTAGAACTTCCGTATAACTTAACTCATACAACATCTTGTCAGTACAAGCTTGTTAAAAATAGCTATTACAAATAACAGTTCCCAAATACCTGTAAGTTCCATTTGAATCCCGCTCCGAGACGTATTGTGGGCGCAGCCCTTTTTGCTGGCGGTTCGCCATCTATTGGGGGGAAATTGAAATAATTTCTTTTCATAAGAGGGTTTTTCTTTTGGTTTTCTAGGGGATCGATAGATCGCGCTACGGTCTGCGCGAATAAAGGTCAAAATTTCAAAAAGTGTTTCTTTATGATAATAAAGAGGGATGGTCAAAAAGGTTCCAACCAGGTGCCAGCGCATCTTTTGATGGAATATTCAATCAATTTAATTCAAATCAGCCCACATCACCCCACTGCTGGGCATAGGCCTCCTTTTTATTGCGCCAATATATCCTCACGGTACTGTGCAGGGTGTTTGGTTGGCGCATTAATGGACAAAATAAATTGGTGGATAGGAGGCCTTTTGCTATCTCGCCACACCCAAAAAAAATTCCCGCATCATGGATTTTATTTAATTGATTTTTTTAGGAATTTTCTCAAAAAAGTCCGTTAGTCAGCATTTAAGCCTGAATAAAAAAAAAGTTGTAGGTACGCACGGCGACACATCAAGCTATACAAAGTAATATAAGCTGGTCGCGTGACGTTATACATAACTCTTCCTACGTGCGGCCAGCTTATTTTGGTTTTGTATAGCTTGATGTGTCGCCGTGTGTACAACCTCCCAATTTTTTTTTATTTGAATGTCCAATGCTGTACGGTTCTAATGAAATTACATGGATGCGACTTCTAGTTTTTTTTTATTAACCTTAAGTTTTTTTGGAAGAAGAAAAATAAAATGTACAACTCAACTTTGATTTACAATTTAAAAGCGCTCGAGTATGTAACATGGTGATTTTGGCGGCAACGCGCGAGCATCCAAGATCACAAATTCATTGTCATTCAATATCACTTCATCACCAATTCATCAAGAGAAAGAAGAGTTTTGCGCGGGAATTGAGAAGAAAAGGACAGGCTTTGAAATTTTCTGTTCATTTTTCGTGGCTATTATTGTGTTAATGTGGTGGAATTAGTTTAATAATGTGCCATTAATGGAGAAAAATATAGTAAAAGTGAGAAATAAAGATAGGCGCTCCCGTCTGATTTGGACCGTAAAACTCACTTGAACGTTGGAAAGTTTGAACCACCCTTGCATTTCAAGAGTTATGTAGGTTAGGTTAAGTTCAATGAAAAAATATAACTAAAGACAACGGCTGTAAGGGCTAGTTCCCATTGCCTTTCCGAGAGGATAAATATATTAAAAAAAACGTAATCATATGATTTTGACAGGATCTCGCGAAAATGTCTTTAGGGAGCGATCAAGGACTTTGGGAGCGAGAAACATGCCATCTGTAGAGTTTTTTAGGAAGTAAATTTAAAAAAAGAAAAGAATAAAGCTCATTATTATCGACTGAGGGTTAGGTATAGATTCGGGAGGTAGTGATAATATTTTTTTTTTCCATGTTTTATAACTCAAACAGCAATTAGAACCATGAATATACGAATGACAACAATTATGTGAAATTGGAGAAGGCATTGCAGGCCTAACAGCGGAATGCGGACACAGAATAAGCAACAAAAAAAAAGAATAAAAAGAACATACCTTCAATCAAAATCAACGCTGTCTCAACCTCGCACATTTGGTGTTCAAGTTGAAAAAAAACTCAAAATAGCAAAATAATATGGCGCTAAAAAGATTTATTTTAACAGAAACGATTTATTTAGAATTATCTTCAGCGAAAATAACAAATTTAATGCGAGAAAAAGCACAGCACGTTGTGATTCCGAATGGCAATGGATTGAACTGTTTTTTTTAAACAAAAAAAACGTGATCTATACAAAATATTTCATGGTTATGTCTAAGATGAAACCGAAATCAAGAAGAAGCGGCATGTTATATTAATAACATTAGCAAAAAGTGTGTCTGTTCTGTACTGGATACAGGTAGTCGTAAAAAAAACGGACGACTGCATTTTCCTTTCATTAGGGATGGCCTTATGACGGTACTAGGCGTACTATGATCATCATATCCATTGTCTAGAATTAATCAAATAATACTATGAAGAACGACCCCTAAGAACTGTCCAAAAAACATGTTGACTTGATACCAATTGAATCGGGTATTTACAAAATAAGACCTCAGCACGTCTAGCATGATTTCTCTTCTTGCGTGCGACTTGGCTTTATTCCATACTACTTGTCGCGGCAAGCGCGGCTTTCGCTCTCCGAAAAGCGTGGGAACAGGTTATTTTCTATGGAGCAACGGCGCGTCACATTGGCTTAGCGAGGGGGGGTGGGGGGCGCAGATGTCGGCGAGTCGTCCACCTCAGAAATCTTGTTGCCCCCCATAGAAAAATGAAAAGTAGTGAAGAAATAATTAAATAGTAGTAGACACTGTTTCAACATCATGTGAAATTCTTGCCAAAACTCAGAGGCGATACCGCAAAATTTCGAGCTCGCTTCGCTCGCTCCAGATGTATAGGCATGCAAGGGCTGAAGCACCCATACCACAACTGTTATTGTTTAGGAAATAATTGCGTTTTACCCTCCTTAAAAATCCCAAGCCCAATTTTGCTTACGACCTTGCCACGAGAAATGTGGGTCTTGCCACTGGGGCGGTAGCTATGAGACTTGTTGCCCCCCTCAGGGAAAATCTCTAGTTACGCCAATAGGCGCGTCACGCGCGTATAGAGAAATCATACTAGACGTGCAGGTTTGGTAACGAAAGAATCGGTTCGTACCACGCCCACGAAAACAAAGGTCATCTAATTTTACCTGGGAACTAGACGGTCGAAATAACTAAACACACATACAGCATGGCTTAAAAGATGTGAGGGCATCATTTTCTTCGTAAGAACGTCAAAATCACGCATAACCTGGCAGGACCATACAAGATATTGTACTAAAATATTTAATTCCTCCCGTCACAGTTCTCTAGGAAAGACAGATATAGCGAAATGCTGTCTCGTCTCAACGATTCATGTATGAACGTAGATGCTTATCATAAACTTCGGCCTATACAGGGTGAAATTGATATCATTAGCATCCTTTTTAACACGTTCCGGGACAGTGACCGCCTATAGCCGTGATAACAATAAAAGTTCTATTGTGTCTCGTTCACTGTCCCGGAACGTGTTAACCCCCGATGAAAAATTGATATCATTAGCATTCTTTTTAAACTGAGTCTAACCATCAAACTGAACAACTTTTACTATGGGAGCAAACTGATCGGAGCAAAAAAAAACAGCTGTTGCATACATTTGAGTCGAGTGAGGAACTGCAGTTTTGTATGGAACAGATTTTTTGTTTGCTCCCACAGTAAAAGTTGTTCAGTTTGATGGGTAAGCTCTTAGTTTAAAAGGATGCTAATCATATCAATTTCACCCTGTATACGTCCTTTTCTAACGAATAAGTCTCTCTCAAACTTTAGACAGTTTCAAATAGGTCCTTGGGTTTTCTAGGCACATACTTAATGACATACATAATTGTACGACACGTCAGCCGAAATTAAGCGGCGTTTTACTTGAAAAAAAATGGCATCTACTGGTGCATCGTATAGAAAAAAAAGCATTGCACGCGTAATTTTGGTAGGAGTGTTACTTTACTACAGTTAAGATGTTTGACCGGATCTTCCTTTTTTGATTTCATCTAAGGCTTGTATATTTTTTTTACAAGTACCCACTAAATTCAATAACATTTCTATTTTAGACGGATGATCAGACCTTCAGACTGAACAACTTTCTCTATGGGACCAACATCGAAATCGCGAAAAAGAAATCAGCTGTCCCATACATTTGGCTTGAATAGATTTGCAGTTTTGTATGGAAGAGCAGAATTTTTTTTCGCGATTTCGATGTTAGTTCCATAGGGAAAGTTGTTCAGTTTGACTGTCTGATCATCACCTTAAAAAAGTGTCAGCATATTAAGAAGGACCCTTTATACAGGGCGAAATTGATATCATTAGCATCCTTTTAAACTAAGAGTCTACCCATCAAACTGAACAACTTTTACTATGGGAGCAAACAAATCGGAGCAAAAAAAATATCTGTTGTCGCATACATTTGAGTCGACTAGGCACTGCAGTTTAGTATGGAACAGCGGATTTTTTTTTCCTATCGGTTTGCCCCCATTGTAAAAGTTGTTCAGTTTGATGGGTAGGCTCTTAGTTTAAAAGGATGCTAATGATGTCCATTTCACTCTGTAGACTGTGATGATGATCATCAAGAGTAGAAGGTGAGAAACGTAGTGAACTTACAAATGTTGCCGTCAAACTGCCTCTTGTGTGGCAGACCCTCCAGCATCGCGAAGTCAGTCGTAGAACTTATGTCTCCCATAGAAGTCTTATTTGTTCCCTACAAATAAAACCTTACTGAAAAACATTGGTACTACATAATAGGGCTACATTTCATGTGTGAAAAAGAAACACAGCATACAGTACAGTACGATCAGGAAAATAATTCCGCTCGTCAATTTTCGTTTGCGCAGAGCAGGCGCGACTCCCCGACAATACCCGAAGTCATTTAGTAATCAAAGGGTGCAAAGTCGGATATAATATCGCGCGCTATTAAAATTTGTCAACTGAGCAGTTACATCGGTAAGACTTATAAACCTGGTACTACGAAGGCGAAGGCGATCTGACACGGATTCAGATACAAACAATATATAAACCTACTTTATTATACGTATAGTTAAATGAATAATTGAAATTATATTTATAAATGTAATTTAGGTAATTATTAGATTTATGAATTTAAAATAATTATTATTGTTGTGTAAGGTACTACTTTTTTTTTTATTTATAATTAATGGACTCTTCCTTGTGCGTTAGCACTGCATTTCCGCCAGTGTCAAGTGTTTATGGGAGAATCTATCCCAATCTCAGGGATTGTTTTTGGTCAAGAACAAGAAGAGATTGAGGATTGCGGAGCCTCGTGGCAGGCAAAAACGCGACGCGCGAAATCCACACGAGACGTGTGCTCGGGTCAGAACCTGCAACGTGACTCTAGGTACTACTTATGAAATTATTGTTATGATAATTGATAAGAAATAATTGATGAAATTATTTTCGTTAAATAATTACCTAATTATGTAACAAAGCATGTATGTATTTTTAATAAGTGTCAGAAATAAAAGGCTATTTTATTTTTATTTTTTTATTTTTAACCAACCAACAGAAACCAACAATTTAAATTTGGTCAGTTAAGAAAAATACTGGATATTTTAAGAGAAAAATAACAAAAAAAATAATGTTTTTTGTTTAGTCACGTGATCGTAAACGACTGTGATTGGCCGAAAGGTTGATGACGTCAACTGCATGTAGACAGTTGCGTGTAGAGTATGCGTGTCACATGCAGGTGATGTCACGATGACGTCAAAAAAATCTACATGTCCCATACATAAGAGGGACGAGCAGGTTTGCAATTTGGTATGGAACAGCAGATTTTGTTTATATGATTTCTATAGGATGATTATTTTTACCGTTTAGAAAATTCTCAAGGGTGGGTCAGACCATCAAAATGAACAACTTTTACCATGGGAGCAAAAGTGAAATCGCTAAAAAATGTCTCAACATCCTCATCAGCCTATAAACGTCACACTGCAGGGCACAGCCTCCCGCCATCGTCAGGGAGGGTGTACGGGCATTAGTCCACCAGGCGTGCCCAATACTGGTTACAAATTCATGTTTGCTTGATTGCTTCCATGGTAAAAGTCCCTGAAAATTTCAAAACGCTAAAAATATCATCCAGTATTATTTCCATACAGAAAATGTTTAATTTGATCTTCCCCTTACCCTCTCGGCTCCTAGCGACCAGATATCGGGTTAAATGAACAAATAAAAAAAGAATAAAAATATGTATCTTTAAAACACTTGCCTTGACTCCAGAATGCGGGACGAACGCTTCTGAAACTGAATTAAAAACAGTTGTAAAGAAACAAAAATTATTTGATCAATTACCGCTCTGTTTCGCGGTTTTCTACAATGTTTTATGACTGATAATTATTGTTATAATGTATGTTTACGGATAACACGTTGAAAATAATAATACAACGTACCGTTCATGGCAAAATCATTGTTTTTTTCACCCATTTCCCGTAAATAGTTTGGAGGAAACCGTTTGGTTTTTGACTATTTCTTGTCGTTCTCAGACACTAAGGTCAATTATTTGTGTTGTAAATGAATAGTTCGATTTACGCTATTATTATCAGAACATAAAATGTCAATAATTATCCACTTTTCGTAACGTAATCTACGTACGAAAACGCTGAAACTGAAATCCACAGAAATCGTAAATCGCAAAATTCGCAAATCGATCCAGGGTTGCCAGCGAAAATTCCCCCAGATCGAGTTTTTTTTTCTCCAAAACGATACGTTTTGAAGAAAAATCAATTTGGTACGTAGGTTGTTTTGGTAGGAATAAAACACAAATTCACAGAAAACAAACTATCGATTAACTTACGGAACCCACCCACAACATAAATTTTTGTGTTGTTTTTAGTACCTAAATAGTACATTTATTTTCAGTGAAATAATAGGACTTTAAGACGAAATTGATGTGGGTTCTTGGGAGCCCTTAGTTGTATGTCCCAAAACATTTAATGTCCCAAAATAATTTTACAGTTAGTGAAAATATTACGGTAATCAAATTATATAATAAACCCAATAAGTAGAAATAGAAACCAACATTACTTGACTTTCCCATTTGACTGACACGCTCCCCCCGGCCCCCGCTCACCGCGTACGATTGCGCGGCCTGTCGAGCGTGCCCACTAGTTTAGTTACATTATGGCCATGACAGCCAGAGTCAGCCTATAACAGAAAAGAACATCTATTTTATGTTATTTATGCAATGTGTGTATGATTATAAGTAATTTTAAAACCCCCGCCGCTTGGATAATTTTTTCCACATCAATTTTTCAAAGGACCAAATTTTTCCTCGAAATCGCGGAAAACACCCCTAATCTGGCAGCCTTGAATCGATCTCGAGAGCAATGTTTTGTTTCGTTCAGAAATTTTCATTAATATTTTTATGATTCAGTTGAACTGGTTTTTCATAATAGATGCCATGACAAAAAAAGGACTAAAAATCTATAAAATCACGATAAAATAAAGATTTAAAAAAATAGATAGATAGAACGAACTTCTTGGCACATTTATTATTCGATGAATCGGAGAGCGGAAAATAAAAAAGGCAGATGTCCAACATAATGAAGCTTATTATTGAAAGAAATTACAGACGTCACTTTTATTGCGTTCCATTCCAAGCAGATGTCGTTATGAAATTGTAATAAAATACTTTTGTTATTTTGGAACGAAACGGTTATTTTAAATTGATTTTATCAACACAAATCACAAATTATATACCGGATTTTAAGTCAGATCATAAGCTATCAAACAAAAAAAGTTTCATCAAAATCGGTTCAGTAGTTTTTGCGTGATGCTCGTTCAAACAAACAAACACACAAACAAACAGACAGACAAAAAATAGTGAAATGGAATCAGGGACACCTAAAAACCATATCGTTACTATTTTTTTGTTAATATCTTTAATGTACAGACAAACTTCCTGTTACAGTTTTATAATAGTATAGATTTTAGGAAAATATAATCAAAAAGGGATTTACGGAAAAAAACTAAAGATATTGAATATAATAAGAAACTGTTGTACTTAAAATTGATATTTAATTCACTTGTAAATCACTAGTTTATTTACAATAAGAAACCTGTCATCATCATCATCTCAGCCGATGGACGTGCGCTGCTGGACATAGGCCCAAGAAACCAGTATTCCACTAAAAACGTTAGTATATATATTCTTCGACTAAAATATAGAAACGTTTATTTTTACAAGAATAAAAAAAAAGCTTACAATGAGTATGGCACAAAAGTTAACATTTTATAAATCTCACATTAAATACTTTTTTAATTCATTATATTAGGTATAAGAACATACGTTTTTATCTTATTTCTAACTTTGGTATTCAATTATAATACAAAAATATAAAGAAATGCAGTTAGAAACCTGGTACAACATAACATCGGTACTTGGAATGAATACCAACTATATAATACTTGTACTTGTACAATGATCAACATAATTTAGATTTTTTTTATTATTTATTTATATGATACACTAGCAGCTCAAAGCTGATGCGTGTATATCACTGCAGTTGTTTAGTTTTTTAAATATTTGAATAGGGTTTTTTTATTTTTATTTTTTTATTTTTTATATTGTTGAAGGGTTTACAATATACATTACATAGGTATTATTTTACAAATCATTTAAACTTAATTTCTATTATATTACGTACACTACACAACACCTCTTTCCCTAATCTTCTAACTCAACTATCTCTTCAACTTGTCTTCCGACATAGGCCTCTTCCAGAGGCTTCCACACCCGTCTATCCCTCGCTTTCCGCATCAATTCTCCTCCTGCTATCCCCCTAATATCATCCTCCCATCTGCAACATGGTCTCCCTTTCTTTCTTTTACCTTCTCTTGGGTACCACTCTACGATGTCCTTTGTCCATTTATTTATGTTTTCTCTTAACATGTGTCCTGTCCAACGCCATTAGATAATTTAGAATATACAATTTAGAATATGAACAATTAAATAAAATCTATCTATCCCTCAATGTTTCATTACAAGGCAAATATAACATATAAAATAATTCAATTTGCAAGCTTGAAGTTTACAAAAAAGATCTTTAAAAAAATATTACAACAGATTCCATAGAAGACAATTTTCCACATATTGTAGCGGCGTATTGTTTTAAAAAACAGATTGTCACGGAGCAGACACAACACAAAAAAAAAAAGATTCCAATACCACATATTATTTAATAGTTAAGTTACTATCGTAACGGATAGTTCACTCAACCCGATTTTTCGAATTTCGAACACGCGATTCAAGAACGAAAAATAAAATGAGCCTTATGTCAATGAGCGACGATGCACCCCACGGTGGGGTCCGGCTCAAAGAGAATGGAATCACTACGTTTTAAGAGTCGGCACTGCCTAACTAGCTTAGAGATCCAAAATAGTATGAAGCTAGTGTAGAGCTGGGTATTAAATCTTTGGAGCCCATTCAATCTAGTGTAGTTCAGACAATTACGATTTTGTTCTGAGTGTCGCGGCACTGGTACGGCTGTCAAACGTACCTGAGCTGTGGAGTGAGACAGTCCTGCCAATACTTCAATATGACTCCAATTCATTTCTGCCTTGCTTAAATATTCTCAGAATATTTCAAGATGGAAATGAGACAGGTTACAACCCACCAAATAAGAAGTATGGTTTGGTCACAAGACAAGTTGGCAAGAAATATGCAATCGGCCAATGGCAGCCCGCATCAAATAGTCTCCTTTTAAGGTGGTTGCAGAGGGGTCAATTTTATACAAAACTTTGACGCACAATACGCGTAGACGGTATTAATATAAGTAACTTTGTATATATGGAAAAATAGTTTAGAAAGTCTATTCTATTCTATTCTATTTTTGTGTGATGGCGTTTCCTTGATGATTTCGCCAGTATCAAGTGTTGAAGATATAGACTCTGCTTTATTAGATAGGCTTCATGAAAGAACAAGGTTACGGTTGGTAAACTAAGAAATTACTGCTAAGAGGCGACACTGTTGATATACCTAAAACAAAAAGAGACGCACAATATATATTACAGGTGTTAGTGGGTTATGAGACAAACAAGTTACAATTTAATATTATTTAGGTTAATATATGAACACAGAATATAAACAAAGGAGGTATTCACTAAGGAAAGTAAGGATTTAAAATCAATAGGGCGAGGGATATTTGGAGGAAGAATGTCATAAAGAGAGGAGGAGAGTTTGGGACAGTTAAAGAAAATATGATTTAGGGAGCCTTCATCAAGACCACACTCACATAAAGAGCTATCTCTAATATGTAGTTTAGCCAGATGGACGGGAGTGCACGCATGACCTAGCCTCAGTCTGCAGATCGTACTAGTGACGCGTTTATTCGCTTCCCTAAACTTCGAAAACCAGGGTTTTATGGGGATATTATCCTGGACTTCGGCATAATGTTTCCCTTTAGAGGAGCTGAGAATCTTCCAGTGGGAATGCCAAGAAGTGGTCATTCGCTGTTTGGCTAAGGGGAGCAGGTCGTTAGAGTATACTTTAAAATGGTCTAGAGACCCACTAACAGTAGCTTCCTTAGCACATCGATCCGCAGTTTCATTTCCTTGAATCCCACTGTGGCCTGGGACCCAGGCAAGAACAACCTGGATGCCTTTTGAATGACAATTCAAGAGGATATTTCTTATACTTAAGATGTAAGGGAATTTAAATTTTGATCGAAATTGGTTGGAAACAATAGCCTGTAGACAACTTTTGGAATCCGTGAAAATTACTGTTTTGTTTAGATTATGGGACTCTACGTACGACAACGCCTCAAGTACAGCAATCGCTTCTCCAGTGAACACGGACGCCTCAGGAGGGAATTTAAAGTTGAGAATAATGTTATATTTAGGGATCCAAACAGCCGCGCCAACACATCCCTGATCAGAGAACTTTGAAGCGTCGGTGAACATACTGAGCCAATCGGGCCAGTGCTTCAATATATACTGGTTTAGTTGCGAGTTTGCTGACGGCGAATCCCTTTCAATGCCTAGATCCAGTATGACGTTAGGTTGAAAAATAATAGATTCAAAGGGGGTTTCGAAGAGAGGCAATTTCTTGGATTGAAATATGGGACAAGGAAGACGAAGGTAGATAATAAAACTGTTAAATAAGCAGGGATGCTCCTTATGGGCCCAGTAATTACTAGAAGAGATATAATCTGACAGGGAATGTAATTTTGAGAGAAGGGGATGTGAAGAGGATTGGATTGCCTTAAATAGAAATCTGTCCGCCAGGTATTGCCTCCTTAATGAGAGGGGGGGATCACAACATTCCACCTGTAAAGCATTGATTGGAGACGACTTCATAGCTCCACATATGATCCGAAGACATTTGGATTGAATTTTGTCGAGGGAGTTCAATGCCGTTTTATTGCAGGGTTCAATGAGAAACGAACCATAGTCCAAATGACTTCTCACTAGGGCGTTATATAACAATTTTTGAGTATAAGGGTGGCTACCCCACCAGGCCCCGGATAGGGAGCGTAAAATGTTAATGTTCTTTTCGCACTTATTGACAACGTGGTTGATATGGTGAATTCCTGTCATTCTGGAATCCAGAATGACCCCTAGAAACTTGACTTTATCCTTAACTGAGATGATTTGCTGATCGTAGGCTATTGAAATATCAGGGGTGGGTCTAGCTCGGGAGAAAACAACTACAGAGCTCTTTGGAACAGAAAGAGAAAGTCCATGATCGGTAAGCCAATCGTGAAGATAGACCATAGCAGAATTAAGGCGAGAAGAGGCCTCATCAGTCTGTTTTGCCGAAACATAGAGGGCTAGATCATCTGCATATTGTAAAACGTCACAGAAAGGATTCACCGAGAGCTCCAGGTCATGTGTATAAATGCTATAAAGCAGTGGACTGAGGACTGACCCTTGAGGGAGTCCTTTCCAGATACGTCTAGGAGAGGAGGTATAATTTGGGACACGCAAGGATACCGATCTAGTCGAAAGGAGGTTGGAGATAAAATTTACTAGCTTCACGGGAATACTCAGCTGTAGCATTTTCTGCCTGAGTACCGGAAGGAGTACATTGTCATATGCAGATGATATGTCAAGGAAAATAGCAAACAATGATTCATTTTTGGATAAGGAAATGCGGATATCAGTCACAAAGGTGCCAAGACTATCCATAGTGCTAAACCCCTTGCGAAAACCAAATTGACTTTTACCAAGGATATCTGTGCTTTCCACAACCCATTCTAAACGGTTCTTGATCATATGTTCCAAGATCTTAGCCATTGTACAGGATAAGGCAATCGGACGGTAGCTAGACGGATCACCACTAGGTTTTCCGGGTTTTAGAATAGGCATGATAACTTGCGTCTTCCATTCCTCAGGAGGAGAGCCAGAAGAGAAAATGTCATTCAATATTGAGAGGAATAGTTTCCTGGCACTGGTACTACTCTCAACTATAAAAGAATAGGGGATTCCATCTATTCCCGGGGAGGAATCTTTTAGCCCATCCAAAGCAACTGAGAACTCCTCCCAAGAAAAGGGAGAGTCAAATTTATCTGATGAGCCAGGAGAAGAAAAGAGAAGGGATTCCTCAAGAGAAGGAACAGAGGGGGGAGCTAATTTGTCATAAAATTGTTCTACCCAGTCAGATGGGTCATTGGATGTGACATTGTTCATGGAAGATGAGCAGCGGTAGCGTCTCATATTCCTCCAGACCATCGATGGTGTAGAACTGGGGGATAGAGCCTCGCAAAATCGGCGCCAGCCAATTTTCTTTTTTTCTGATAGGAGTCTAGTAGCCTTAGCAGCAATCCTCCGATACGAGACAAAATTTTCTAAATTCATTTGAGCCGAATATGCTTCCTCTGCTTGCTTTCTGTTCCTACATGCCTCTGTACATTCTGAGTCCCACCATGGAGGAGGATGGATTTGAGATTTTGCTGTTTTTTTGGCCGGAATGGATTTTTCCGCAGCAGAGATAAGAGCTTCTTTAAAAGATTCATAGGATATAATGGCATTCTCAGGGCTGGCTGAGGAGATACGAGAAATCTCTTGATCTAATATGAAGCTGAACTGGTTCCAGTCAGCCTTATATAAATTATATTTTAAAAGGGGAGGAAAGGTGGATTTTAATTCCAGACTTGTAGAATCAGTCAAGGAGAGAAGAATGGGGAAATGGTCACTGCCATGGGAGTGGGGCAGGACAGACCAAGAAAGAGCTGAAGCCAAAGAAGGAGAGCAGAGTGATAAATCTACCGCACTCTTATCGTTCTGCGTTGGTAATACCCTATGGGTAGGAGAACCATCATTTATAATGCAAAGATCCAATTCGTCACAAAGATCAATAAAAGGATATGATAAAGGGTCGCAGTAGTAGCATCCCCAAGATAGGTGGTGAATATTGAGGTCACCAAGAACAACAATTGGAGAGGGGAGAACGGATAGGATTGATTTTAATTCAAGGAGAAGAGACTCGTTAGGTTCAGGAATATAAACAGAAACAAAAGATGTATTGTGCAACCTGACTGCAATGGCATTAATGCCAGCACTGTGGGGGGGTAAGGGAATTTGATTAAAAGTCACATTTCTAGTAACTAAGATGGCTGATCCGGCATAACCATCCGCTCTGTCATCCCGGAGACACGAAAAGCCAGAAATCCTAAAAACGGATCCGGGCTTGAGCCATGTCTCCTGGATGGCAAAAACAGAAGGCTTGAATTTGTTAATTAGGTGTATGATCTCATTCTTTTTAGGACGTAGGCTGTGACAGTTCCACTGGATGATGTTGAGCATTGTTGACAGCTTTAGTCAGCTCAGTAAGTTTATTATAGACGTTGTACGGTAGTGCTATGTCATCAAAGCGAGATATCATGTTCAGGATAGTTGATAGGAGAAGATCTAAAAGATTGTCATTGGAGGTAGAGGTGATGGTGGGGTAAGCACTCCCATTGTGGAGGGAAGAGGATGGGGTTTCAACAATAGACTGATGAGCTTGTCTGTCATAACCTGGGCTAGAAGGGGGAACAAATGGGCGTCTTGGGATAACAACAGTTTTACGATAGGAGACGGGGCAAGGAGGGGTAGGTGAATTTTGCCGAGGGGAGTTAAGAATAGATTGTGTGGGGAAAAGAGGAGGAGATGATCGGGCTGTGTCAGCAAAAGATTTCCTCACTTGGGGAAATCTAGCCGACGCCTCAGTATATGATATATTTTCTTGAGACATAGCAAGCTTAATAGACTTTTGTCTTGAATGTTCGGGGCAGGAGGGATCCGTGGCTTTGTGGCTACCAGAGCAGAATAAGCATGTAGGGGTTGGATTTTGACTAGAGCACATAATTCCTTCATGAGGTTGTGCACAGATGAAGCAACGTTCCTTTGACCTGCATTGAGAAGCAACATGACCAAATCTACAACATTTATTGCATTGAATAGTTGGCAGGACGTAGGTTTCTACTGGAAGGGAATTGTAAAAACAATAAACTCGTGTTGGTAATTTTTGACCTAGGAAAGTCAAAACAACGGTCTGTGTAGGAATCCATATTGGTGTGCCTTCCTCACTGTAACTCTTTCTGTTGAGTCTACGGGCCTTAATGACTGTGCCAAAACCTGGGGGTACATTAATGGAAGATACCAGCTCCTCTAGTGTCCATTCAACTGGCACTCCTCTAACAATACCCATACGGGTAACATTGTATGAGGGGATAATAGCTTCGTACCTCGCTGGGAGAAGAGCAGGGTGCTCAAGAAACGTGTTGGCTAGTAATGCAGACTTAAACTCAACGGAGACACGATTGCGGCCAATACGTTTCACTCCGTCCATGTTGACTCCTTTGATTTGGTTATGATGGAGAAAATGTCCGAACTTAATAGGTCGTAAAGCAGTACTGGAAGAAGTCTCTGCTATTTTATTGACATGAACAAGGAATGGGGCAACATCTTCTTCAGAGTACCGTTTTCTATTTTCATTTTCGTACTCTGGGCGGACATACGTAGATTGAATTGAGCCAATAGTTTGGGCAACCGTAGTTTTCTTCGGAGGTAGAGGTGATTCCGTATTTGTTTGGGTGCGTTTCCTAGATTGGGTGGATTCAATGTCGGTTTCCATATCCGAACCAACATGCGGTAAAGGAAAAGAGGGTACCGTCACAACTTGGGCAGGATCATAACCTCCCCCGGGGTCGGGGGGGTCGCCGTCCATCGTTCTAACTACGATATAATACTAAATAATACTTACAATAGGACAAAACACACAAATATATAAACAAACAATTGTTTTCCGACACTCAACAGCGTTAAAAACCCTAATAAATCTCAACACAATTAGAAGTAACAAAAACACTTGTGTCCAACACTCGACCAGAAAGCAGAGTCCCGTTTAGAAAGTCTAGATGCCACGTCACAAATAACATTTGCGATTTATAAAATAATTAGGAAGATATAGATCTTTGAAATTTTTCATACAAAATTTTATATAAGTAACTTTGTATATTTTCCATATATACAAAGTTACTTATATTAATACTGTCTACGCGTATTGTGCGTCAAAGTTTAGTATGGACTGAAACCACCTTAAGAGGATGATCACTTAGCAGCTAATTTTGTCGCTTAGTATGCTTCACAAAATTATCTACGATTTCACTTTCGATTCGCGATTATTCGCATAAACCAAATGTTTACCCTGCGATAAGACGGTTCTATTGCCTCGTGTCACGTATCTCTTTCTATTATACAGTGGTGCCGCTAGGTACATCTCGCTCTCTCAGCTGTCAGTTCCTCTATTCCGTAAGGTATAATAAGTTTATGAGAAATATTGAACAGATTTTTTTTGTGATTAAAGTTAGTTAACTATAGTCCATTTGGATGGTTTTTCACAAACTCCACGATCCGGGCATAGCCGATTAAAAGTTGTACGACTATCAAAGCCGAGGATCTCTCTCTCCTCTTGAATCCTAAATGAAAACGTACTTTCATGTGTACCAACAAAAAACGCTGCATGAGAACATATTATTTGATCTATTATCGCGATACCGCCATCATGGAACGTATCCAATTCTGTTTTCGTTGGTAAATAAAAGTAGACCTTATATCCTAAGGTTTTTAATTCATTTTCTAATTGATCAGTCTCTTTCAAAGATGCATCGGACGCTATGAATATTTTACGTATTGTTGGTGTGTACTTTTTTATAGATTTGTCTATTTGTTTAGCTGTTCCCTTTATGGAAGGTACGTGATTGCTTCGGCTACGAGCAAAGTCTTGCCGTCTCCAGTGGACACTTATAAATGTTGTACATTTCGTTGTTTCACATTCTAAATTGTTACGTATAAATTTCGTAGCTGTATCAATGAGGTGTTTATTAAATTTCATACTCTTTCTGCAATCCCAATATGGTTTTGTACCGTAAGTGTCATGTAGAGGTATTTCTCCGTGGGAGAACATGATTTTCTTGTCCGTAGAGTGTAGCGATGTAAGTTCCCACAATTTAGATATTTTTCCTTGAAATCTGACACAGATTATTTCTTTGACTGTCATGTTATTATAGCCCCAGTAGTTGCCATCGTATTCACAGTTTTCACTTATCTCCCATTTCTCTTTGAACGTGCCTCCTTCGAAAGCATCAGCGAAATTTTGTAGAACATACAATGTGTCGAGTTCTAAGGTTTTTGACGGGGTTTTTGTGAATATTTCGTGTAGTTCTACTACTGGAGCGTATGATTGTAGAGATTTGATGTCGAAAAAGTGACTCCAAGGCACAGGTTTGCGACGAGAATCTTGTGATCTCCAATGGTAAAGACGGTGCCATGGAGGCAAAATTAAACGCCAATTTTGCTTCTTGCCGCTCTTTCTTGCTTCTGCTAGCATTATTGCGAATCTCATGTACACGTCTCGGCGTAAATTGAAGCCTTCTGGTGGATTAACGTCGTAAAAAATGAATTTTTCTTCATCTAAGTGTTGTGATCCATCGCATGTTTTTTTTTCTATATCACAGTATCCGACATCGGCATTTTGTTCGGCGGCAGTGAATAGTAAATTAAGGAGCACTGTTATTAATAGAAACATTGTTTTTACAGCCTAAAACTAATTTTATATTATCAAAATTGTTTGTTTACCGGTAGCTGACATGTTTTTGACATTGACTTTTGATTTGACAATTTTGACATTGATTTTTAGTGTTGCCCTGCTAAATAAATAAGATAATGGTCCGTTTGCACGAGCGTTTTTTTTTTTTCGAAACCCCTCATTCACAATTTTTTTTATTCGATAGCAACACCAAAAAAAACTGATGTCTCGAAAGACTAGCTTCCAGAGCCATCAAAATTAAAAAAACAAATTCTGATGTCATTTTGCTGTAGCTGTCACGACAAATGTGAAATTTTGTAGAAAAAATTGTAATAAATCGATAAAAACAATAATTCTAGCTTCAATTTGCGAAAATGGAGCTAAACGATGTGATAGTCAATCAACCCGTCGTAATAGATAACGTAAATACATTTTACTTTCATATAAAATGCACAACTTTTTGTGTCTATTTGGCACACCTCGGTTTTCTTATAAAATTCAATCAAATCAATACAAAAGACTGATAAAATTGACCTAGAGTTGTTGTATTTGGTCTTTCCCACGCTTATAAATACACATTTCTTTTCCAATAATAATTGAAACGCATAAATGAGTCATGTGTAGCATCAGGCCATATTTGTAATGATTTTTTGTTGTAATCTTTTTGCCGGCTATTTTCAGGGCTCCGGCGTAATCAAAGCGGGCTTCGCTGGAGACCAAATTCCGAAATGTCGGTTCCCAAACTAGTAAGTACAGTTACATTTTTTTACGTTCTGTAATTATGCTAATATGTATTGAATCAAGTACCAGAACCAAACCGCTTCTATTTACCTAGTCTACCCGATACTATAAGTTTTCTCGACCTTCAAATAGGTGGTTCACCTTGCCACCCTACCCCTATGCCCCTCTCTCCCCTTTATTTTTTATTATCAGAGGTCGGAGTCTGCTGGTCGTTCCAGGTCAGCATTTGGACAACAAGTTCTGCATCGCATATGCTCACGACTATATTCCCCGAGGGGATAGTCAGAGATATTCTGAATTCTCAGAACATCCACGTTTCACTAGTAGTACCGAAACTCTGTCCAGTGTGACGGGGAGTGAGCCCGTCGCCACTTGTAATGGACAGTAGGTACAATACATGCCTCGAAATTGAAGCATGATATTTTCCTTCACCGAAAAGCCAGTGGTGTCGCAAATCGTACATAAATTCCGAAAAACTCATTGGTACGAGTCGGCCTGGACGGGGATCGAACCATCGCCTCCTCGTGAACCTTAACCGGCAACGTTACTAGCCACTGGACCACCACGGCTCCTACAACAAGTTCTAATATTTATAATAATGAATTCTTTGTTATTTTGAGATTCTAAACAAAGCCAATCCATGGGAGCCCTCGCCTGTCACAAAGCAATTAAAAAAAAAAAGGCCTCAATCATATCTAAATATATTTTATGGACTAACATCCCAAATAAATATCACTTAAATGCGGACCTGAAATTACTGGCAGACCTAGTCTATGACACTTTTAAGACAAATATAATACATAAATCTGTTTAGGCTATGGAGTGTGTCAAAGATATGGACATACATACATATTTATACACTTACATTACCTTCCTTCTTGCACAGCTGGGTAATAAAACAGAAACTAGGTAGAGGGACCGAAGTAAGCTCAACATTTTTAGCATTACTCTCTCAAAACGACAAGCTTTAACCTGTATCTTCATCCGCACAAATTATATACCATATTTTAAGTCAAATTATGAGCTTTCAAACAAAAAAGTTTCTTCAGAATCGGTTCAGTAGTTTTTGTGTGGTGCTCGACCAAACAAACAGACAAATGAATGAAGTAGATGAAAAATCCAATAATTTTCTATTTTGAGTCAGAGACACCTGAAAACCATATCGGATTCTTTTTTGTTAATATCTTCAATGTATGGACACTTCTATTACAGTTTTATAATAATTTAGATACTTAGTAAAAACATTTTTCTCCACAGCATCGGGCGGCCGAAACATGTCCGTGTGATGGCAGGTGCTCTGGAGGGAGAGCTGTTTGTTGGTCCACGAGCCGAGGAGCACCGAGGACTGCTCAGCATAAAGTACCCGATGGAACACGGCATCGTTACCGATTGGAACGATATGGAACGCGTCTGGAATTATATTTATAGTAAGGTGAGAATCTGATCTAGGTCTTTTTGTGGCACTGGAAGCAAGTGGGCTCATGTGGATGCTATTTTTTTTTATTTGCAGGTTTGTAGCCTTGATTGGCTTGCACTTGTGCCACTTAGACCATCGCTGGTCCTTTGTGAACACCCTTTTTTTTATGTAAATGTTATCTGACTTAGCACCACTTTTCTGATTGAATTAAAAATTCCAAACCAGAGAATTGCATTATCCAATTTCGCCACCAAGCGCAATACCAATATTTTCAATCTATGCTTTTCTGAGGTCTAATAAATCCGTTTTTTCCACTTTTTCAAGTTAGGTTAGGTTAGGAAAACAGTCCTTGAGATTGGAATAAATACTCTCAAAAACTAGGTACTTGACATGCAGTGCTAAATGCAATAGACCAAAAATCTAACCAAATTTTATTTTCTTTATGACTACCCCATTTCTGTTTTTGGGTTACTGTTATTCTGTCCTCAAGCCAAATTTCGATTCAATAGGTCCAAAAATGAGCGAGTAATCGAGGTGGCGCATACAGACAGACAGAAAGAATGAACGAAAGTATAAGGTTTCTTGTTTGAGTACGGAACCCTAAAAAGGTGTTTTGTTCCATTTCCTAAGACATTTTACCAGGGTTGATATGATTTAAATCACTTGATTAAAATCAGTGATTTAAATCGTGATTAAAATCAAGTTATTTTTTTATAAAAATCAATGATTTAAATCAATACTTTTTTACTGCGACCAAATCAGCCATTAGGCACCGAGAAGGCAGCCAAATTAGTCTTCCTTTTATAGATATATTCCATATATAGATACATATTCCATAGATAACTTTTTAACGTAATTTTTTGAGTCTACCCCCGCGTCGGAAGGTGTTCCGTTGAGAGAAGATGCGGCCAGAAACTCTACAACACACATCTTTTAAACAAAACAAAAAATACAAAGTACAATTAAAATACAATATTGCATTACATAGAGTAACATTGCATTTTACAAGGGTAGCTGTTCTTTTAAACCCCATTTCGTTGCATGAGATGCCCCTTTTTGTTTTCATTTCAATATTGGGTTAGTATTCTCTGTTGTGCCAAATTTTGTTTAGGTGGTACAGAGATTTAATGGACGAAAGTATAAAGGGTTTGGGGCGTTTGACTGTGACACCCTGCATGCTTATGCAGACCACTATATTTCCGAGGGATTCAGAGATATTCTAAAAACTCCGAACATTATGTTTCACTAGTACTACCAAAACAAGTAGTCTCTTTGAAGCATGCAGGATTCCTCACAATGTTTTTCTTCACCGCTGAGCTGGTCATAATCTAACTAAGCTATTATAAAACTATTCTATTCTATTTTTATTTAATGACGTCCGATGCGTTATCACAATTGTGCCAATGTCCCGTTATGTGGAGAGTACACGTAGGAAAATGATTAGTAGCATTTCTGCCAATGCCAAGTAGTTTATTATAATCTCAAGTTAACGTTTTATAGTTAAAACACAAAAGAGTTTACAAAATGGCGGAGCCACGTGCAAGCCTAATAGATGCCAATACGCACGCGTCTGACCTCCCCCAGACCTGCAGCGCGACTCCATTATAAAACTGTAACAGAAGTGTACACTTGAATGACAAATACAACCAAGTACATGTTATTTGTACCCTTTGTATTTGTGGAAAATTTTAAATTAAAAAAAAACCGTACATAAATTCCGTTGAACTCAGTGGTACATGCCAGAAATTGAACCGCCGCCTCATGATTAAGTTGCTAGCCCTCTTCTGTAATAACTGTCACCGCTCTTTCTAAAAAGGTGACATTTAACAGGATCAACTGTCAACATTCTCGGAGGAACACCCCGTGTTACTGACGGAGGCACCGCTCAACCCGCGCCGCAACAGAGAGAAGGCGGCCGAGGTGTTCTTCGAGACCTTCAACGTGCCTGCTCTCTTCCTCTCCATGCAGGCCGTGCTCAGCTTGTAAGTTTATTGAACTATTGCTTTTGTATGTGATATTAAACCAGTTTCCTATGTATACTGAACATATTCTATCTGTGTGCCAAAATTTTGTGTGTGTATAATTTTTCCGTTTATGTGTGAATGAGTCACAAAACAAAAAATTAAAACCGCCTTCAAAAAGACTAAAAAGTTAAAAAATAATATTGCAGTGTATTGGGAGACAGTTTCTTCCCCTATTGCAATAGGTATAAACCAACTAAATTAATTAATTAGGTACGTACATGATTTATTAATATTCTTAATATGCTAGTATTTAGGTACTTAAAAATAGTAGCAATCATTTCTTTGTTGCGTCGTCGTCGTAAAAATCGAAATCCCCTCCGTCCCCGGGGGGGTTCGTCGCGATCTCTGCCCACTCCTTTTCCTTCTGGCGCCTACAGACGCCACCGGCACATCGCTGGCCGGTTCTCACCGATCCCCACTACGCAATCGTAGTCCGCGTAGTCCCAGCAACGCCCATTGCCGAGGTCCGTACCCCTTAGGGGTGCCCCTTGGGCAGGTTGCTTAAGATGCATTTTTTTTTTCGAATTGACAAATACAGCATTACTCAGGGAGCATCGATTGCTTATTACTGCGGACTATTGGGGGACCAAACCTGTGACGGCGAAGCGCCCTGTTAGGTCTACCGAACCAATGCCTCATGCATTGGTTCGTAATGTAATGCTGTATTCGTCAATTCGAAAAAAAAAATGATGATGAGTGAGCGGTTATGAGCGGTACGAAACAGTAGCGTCGTCTGCGTCATTCGATTTTATTACCTTACGATCACACCCGTTGAGTTTTGGCGAATTTAAACATTTAAAGCACGATATTTATTGGTATAAAAATCAATGGTATACTATTTGGTATACCAAAAAGAGTAGTGAAAGAAAATGTCATTACCTAAGTGTATTTTAACAGATGTTCTAAGTGACCACCTCCGCCCGGCGACACTGGTTGTCTTTAAATTTTCGCAACACATAAGTTTGTGATTTAACAGTGTCAAATTCACTGAAAATGTTTTCTCTCAGTTCACTCACTGTGGTCGATTCAGTTTCATACACACGTCTTTTAATTGCCCCCCCATAAATAAAAGTCTAGGGGGTGTTAGATCAGAAGATCGCGACGGCCAGCTGATTGGCCCACCTCGCCCTATTCGACTCTCCACTGCCGATTTGTGTACGACATTTTTATACAAATTCAGGTTGAAACTAATATGACACTGCACTGAAATCCAAGTTCAAGTCCAATTCGTAAGCGGGCACTGATTGATTACAGAGCGGTAACCTCAATCGATCGCGATCGAGCGGGAACTGTTTTTGTTTTGTTTGCGCATACGACGACCGTGTCGTGCGGTGGGGTGGGGAAGGTGTGGATATGCTCGGCTCGCTGGAGTTGCGAGGGGGTGCCCCGCCTGCGACCCCTCGCAGGCGAGAATGAACGTTGATGGGCCGGGCCGGCCGGTAAAATGTACAGTTCGCTTGAGAAAAATTTTTATTTAAGGAATTATTAAAAAAAATATATTTTAACTTTTTTTTTATTTAATGTTTCTGATACAGAGCGTTTATTATGAACACCTTCTGAATGTTTTGGCATGCTTAGATTGTATTATTTTTTTTTCATAATTTAGATTTCAAGAAAACCCTGTAATATAAGACCAAAATCAGGAGTACAACTTGCCACCAAAATTTGTCGAATGTCTTCGATTTCACCATGTATATAAAGATTAGCGGAATGAAGTGTGGTCGCTGTACTAAAGTATAAATTGTTCGTTAGATACGCGACGGGACGCACGACGGGAGTGGTCCTGGACTCAGGAGACGGAGTGACCCACGCGGTGCCCATATACGAGGGCTTCGCGATGCCTCACAGCATCATGAGGGTGGATGTCGCCGGCAGGGACTGCACCAGATATCTGAGGTACATTACATTCATACATGCATCAACTTAAATCTTTGACTACTTATATAGGGACTAGTTAAGCGTGTAATTCTACTAACAAACATTTCTGGCATTTATTGCGGGGGGCGAGGTAAGATGAAATCCGCAACTTTGGATTTTATTCCCCATAACTTTAGATTCTAATTTTGATTGTTAAAAATCATGAAAAGTAGTCTCGTGTAAACCCCAAACGTTCTAAGCTCGAAGTTATTGTTTCGCAATAATAGGCTGTCTCGTTTAGTGATAAGGTATAAAATTGAGTGTAAATGCATATGATCAATTGTTCTTATATCGTGGCAGAGGGTAAATGCTACAACAAGACTAGTTACTAAATAGTACTAAATAGTCAAAGGTAAAAAAGTATTATTTAACCCTTCCAGAATTAACGGGAAAATCCGCTATTGAGCCAATTAATAAAATTAATATTTTAAATAATATTTTATTTATTACAAATAACATTAAAAGTTCTTTTGAATACTTAGACGATATTAGATTATTACCAATAAATAGCCTAAGAGCAAAGGGTCCCATGCTGTTTACATCGACTCAATCTATGCCTCGGCATTGTTTTCCCTTTCCTCTCCCACTATATAGTAACAATTGCAGGCTGCTCCTCCGCAAGGAGGGCGTGAACCTCCGCACGTCGGCAGAGCTCGAGATAGTGAAGGCCATAAAGGAGAGGGCCTGCTACCTCTCACCGAACCCTCTCAAAGAGGAAACTTTGGACACGGAACGCGCTCAGTACACACTACCCGATGGAACGCAGTTGGAGGTAAGGAATTTTATTTTATACTAGCGTTAACCCGCGACTTCGTCCGCACAAATTATATGCCAGATTTTAAGTCAGATCATAAGCTATCAAACAAAAAAAGTTTTATTAAAATCGGTTCAGTAATTTTTGCGTGATGCTCGTTCAAACAAACAAACACACAAACAAACAGACAGACAGACAAAAAATACAAAATTTGGTGATATGGAATCAGGGACACCTATAAACCATACCGTAACTTTTTTTTGTTATTATCTTCAATGTACAAACAAACTTCCTGTTACAGTTTTATAATAGTATAGATTCTTAGGAAGATTTACAGCCAGCGTGCCATCCGTGTCTTAATCGTGTTTTGGCTCTAATCAAAACTTCAATTATATGTTCAATTTACACATATCCGCTAATCATACTCCTACTGTTCATACTTCATGATATATGAGGCTTTGAAGAATCCTATTTTTTTCACATAGCCTCTTAACGGTTCCATACAAAACTGCACACTTAAGTATATAAATATAAACATTTTAATCAATTTATTTGTGTTCACAGATAGGTCCGGCGCGGTTCAGAGCGCCTGAAGTACTGTTCAGGCCAGATCTCATCGGCGAGGAATGCGAAGGTACTATTATATTTTACTTCACTTTTATTCTAGTCTGAGAGTCATGTGATTAATTTTTAAACATAATTTTAATAAAATCATTCGAAGGGATATTTAATCTAGCAGTACCTAGGCGTATTCTTATCTTATATCTTATCTTGTTGTGGGGGCTGGCAAGCCAGCAACACTTCGACCCAGTGGGATGTTTTGTGTTAGCCCCAATACTTTGTGCTTTCTTCACCCTTCAAATGCATGGTCTCGAGACGAGTCTCACGAGCCTTGCTCCTGCTGTTGTTCAGTATGAACCTTGAGACACGAGTTGTCACATTGCTGATAAACTTCTTAGTTTTGTAGAAGCAAGGTCAGACCACTCCAGCCTGTGTGTTTTATCAGCCCATTCCTTCATGGCCATTCTTATGCTGCATGCCGGGATTCCCACCCTTACCTAGGCGTGTTGGACCTACTGCTGCCAGGTCCGGGCGCGGTGGAATATGAATAGATAATAATATAGATTATAGAAGCGAAACTATGGTTAAACCAACACGAGATTGGCAGGCGTATCTTGACATTTTGTAGGCGAATCTTGACATTTAACTAGTTTCTATAGTGTGCTATAGAGTATATCTTATCTAAACTATTATAAAACTGTAACAGAGGTGTGTCTGTACATTGAAGATATTAACAAAAAAAAGTTACGATATGGTTTTTAGGTGTCCCTGATTCCATATCACCAATTTTTGGATTTTTTATCTGTCTGTTTGTTTGTTTGATCGATCGAGCATCACGCAAAAACTACTGAACCAACTTTGATGACACTTTTTTTGTTTGATAGCTTATGATCTGACTTAAATATGGTATATAATTTCTGCGGACGAAGTCGCGGGTTAACTCTAGTATATTATATATGTCTATAATATATCGCGTGTACCTATATGTATTTATAATAGTTTTGTTAATATAATTCTTTCTGGATACGCTGCCTACCTTTCTTCGTTCACTGTTTCCTCTACCCTAAGGTTGCCCGGAAGCTTCTTAGCGATAAGGCCGCCTTATTTTGTGCCTCTTGTATTTCTTCTCTATATTTTACTGTTTATGTTTTGGTGTAAAATAAAGTTTGATTGATTTGATATATTATACAGGGTGAAATTGATATCATTAGCATAATTTTAAACTAAGAGTCTACACATCAAACTGAACAACTTTTACTGTGGGAGCAAACCGGTTGGAGCAAATAAAAAATCTGCTGTTCCATACTAAAATAAAATGTCGAGGCGCAAGTTCACGACTCAAATGTATGCAACAGCTGATTTTTTTGCTCCGATCGGTTTCTTGCCATAGTAAAAGATGTTCAGTTTGATAGGTAGACTCTTAGTTTAAGGTGGCTTCAGTCCATACAAACGTTTGACGCACAATACGCGTAGACGGAATTAATAAAAGTAATATTTTATATATGGAAAAATAATTTAGAAATTAGCTATAAGATATAAAGCTTTGAAATTTTTCATACAAAATTTTAAAAACTTTATATCTTCGTAATTATATTATAAAATGCAAATGTTTTTTGTTACGCGGCATCTAGATTTTCCAAACTATTTTTGCATATATACAAAGCTACTTATATTAATACCGTCTACGCGTATTGTGCGTCAAAGTTTTGTATAAAATTGACCCCTCTGCAACCGCCTTAAATGGATGCTAATGATATCAATTTCACCCTTTATATTCATATGGCGGTGGTAGACTCCATAATGACATAAAATTGCTATGTGGTATTATTTTAATTAAAAATTGTTTCAATTTAAATTTGTTTTATTCTCAGGTCTCCACGAAGTCCTAATGTTTGCTATACAAAAGTCAGACATGGATCTACGCAAAGTATTATATCAAAACATAGTTCTCAGCGGCGGGTCTACGCTGTTCAGGGGCTTCGGAGACAGACTGCTGGCTGAGATCAGGCGGCTAGCCCCCAAGGACATGAAGATCAGGGTACGTTACGCTCGAAAATAGCTTCATTATCTTCACCATCTCAGCCGATGGACGTCCACTGCTGGACATAGGCCTCCCCCATGGATCGCCACAACTCTTGGTCCTGCGCTGTCCTCATCCAACGTGTTCCCCGCCTTTACCAGGTCGTCGGTCCACCTTGTGGGGGCTCACTGCCTACCCACGCTGCGCCACGCTAGTATCTAGTCGCCACTCGAGAACTCTTCGCCCCCATTGGTCCTGCAAAAGGTTCTGCGAGCAATGTGTCGCGACCACTGCCACTTTAGTTTAGCAATTCTTTGGGCTATGGCAGCTGTCTGGTTCTTCTGCAAATCTCTTTTCTGATTCGATCTCGCAGGGAAACCTGCCCTTTGGATGACTTTCAGCCTTTTCATGACGCCTTGAGTGAACGACCACGTCTCTGTTCCATATGTCATCACTGGCAATACACCCTAGTCAAAGACGTTCGTCTTGAGACACTGAAGTATTTGGGATGTTATATCGCGATATAAGCCGTATAAAAAGGCTGAAAGTCACCCAAAGGACAATGGAGTTATGCTCGGAGTTTCCCTGCGGATCGCGACTAAATCGTTTAGGGTTGCTATACATATAGGGTCCTTCTTAATATGCTGCCACTTTTTTAAGGGGATGATCAGACCGTCAAACTGAATAACTTTCTCTCCAACATCGAAATCGCGAAAAAAAATCAGCTCGTCCATACAAAACTGCAAACCTACACGAGCCAAATGTATGGGACTGCAGATTTTTTTGATCCCATTGAGAAAGTTGTTCAGTTTGATGGTCTGATCATCTTCTTAAAAACTATGTCAGCATATTAAGAAGGACCCTGTATAAGCGGGCCACAGCCGGGCGGTAAAATCGAATATGTGTTGATGAATGTTCGGGAAGAAAGCCGCTCGTCTCTGCCGCACGAATACAGTAGCCGGGCAAACCCGGATGGAACAATCGGCAAAGCCGGGCGGTAAAATCAAATGTATGCAGATGAATGTTCGAATGATGCGTCTACTCGAACAAACTACCCGATCAGCACAAGCCGAATGAAGCCGAACAAGTGCAGTGATTGCTTCGGGTCGGCTTTGTTGATCGGCATATACTGCCGAACCGACAGTGCCAATCCGCTTATGTGTATAACAACCTTTTCAACACACTTGCTCATAAAATCGCCCTTATTTCACCGCAATTAGGCACATAATGACACCTATAATCAAACTGTGACTTTTTCATTACTATTATTCACAAGTGAGTTATAGGTTTTTTATAGTAGGTATCTAAACTTCTTGGTTGAGTTCTTGAGTTGCTTTGTTCTTAAAAAAGTTTCGATACAAAAAAGATCATATTCAATAGTACAAATAAATTCTCTAAATAAACTTTTTATTTACTAAATAAAATGATTTTTTATTATTATTTTCTTCACAAGTGTGTTGAAAAACGTCGTATGATACACGTGTGTATTGATGATTACCGTCCTCGGCTCTCTTAAGACCCTCGCCTACCGCAGCGGTAATCACCAACATTACACACTTGTACCATAATGTACTATTACTCAACGCTTACGCTAGAAAATACCTTACAACTTAATGAAATAACGGTTTCCTCTCTCAGATATCGGCGCCCCAGGAGCGTCTCTACTCGACGTGGATAGGGGGCTCGATCCTGGCCTCCCTCGACACATTCCGCAAGATGTGGGTCTCCAAGAGGGAGTACGACGAGGAGGGCCATCGCGCCGTGCACCGCAAGACATTCTAGACTATACATTATGTTTGTTCAGGGCCGTCTCTACCCGCGGGCGGGGCGCGAGGGGGCGTGGCGGGCGCTGGTACCTAGGGGGCGCAAGCCTTAAGGATTATACACATAACATGCGTAATCTGCTTTTGTCTACCAGAATCTAATGGAAAATAAGGAAATACAATTATAAAACTGCAACAGGAATTTTGTCTGTCTGTTTGTTTGTTTGAACGAGCTTCACGCAAAAACTACTGAACCGATTTTGATGAAACTTTTTTGTTTGATAGCTTATTATCTGACATAAAATCTGGTATATAATTTGTGCGGACAGAGTCGCAGGTTAAACCTCGTAAGGAAATAAAATTTTAGAGTAAGCAACACTGAGGTAATTGGATTAGGGCCCATTTACGCACTGCTACTTTTTGCAGCGCTTCCGCATCGATTCAGTCGCGATGCAGCATCGACGCAAACGCTATACAGCATCGATGCAACGCGATACAGCTACGACGCAAAACGTTCTTTCTATACAGGGTGAAATTGGTATCATTGGCATCCTTTAAAACTAAGAGTCTACCCATCAAACTGAACAACTTTTACTAAGGGAGCAAACCGATCGGAGCAAAAACAAAATCAGCTGTTGCATACATTTGAGTCGAGTAGGCAGCGGCGGCGGTGAGTGCCTGATGGAACCGGCATTATATACTAGTATGGAACAGCTGATTTCTTTTTTGCTCCGATCGGTTTGCTGCCATAGTGAAAGTTGTTCAGTTCGGTGGGTAGACTCTTAGTTTAAAAGGATGCCAATGATATCAATTTCACCCTGTATATTTAGTCAGTTATTCTGTCTTTATTGACTGTGATGTCCTGGCGGTAAAACGCATGGGCCTCCTCGGAGATGGATACCCGAAACCGGTAGATCTTAGGTTTCTTCCCCTCAATGGCCTCATTCATTGACCATGTATTTGAAGGGTGAAGAAAACAAAAAGTATTGGGGCTAACACAAAGGATCCCACTGGGTCGCAGTGTTGCTGGCTTGCCAGCCCCCACAACAAGATAAGATAAGATAGTCAGTTATTCGTCGACAGCCTTTGTCGCAATGAACACGCACGTCTGCATCGGTACAAACGTGCGTGTGCATCGCTACAATCCACACGTTTGAATCGATACAAACGCCTGTTAATTGCTAGTGCAGAGATGCAGTCACGCGATTGACAAACGCGAGTTTTTATTGCTAAAATAGCCGCAGTTTGTAAAGGGACTAGAGATGACAGACAGTTCAAAAATCAATATTTTTATTTTATGCCATGAGATTCTGGTAGACCTATAGTTTTGAAAATTTCTTAAGGTGGTTTCAGTCCATACAAAAGTTTGACGCACAATACGCGCGTAGATGGAATTAATAAAAGTAATATTTTATATATGGAAAAATAGTTTAGAAAATCTAGATGCCGCGTCATAAATAACATTTGCAATTTATAATATAATTACGAAGATATAAAGCTTTGCAATTTTTACGCGGCAACTAGATTTTCTTAACTATTTTTCCATATATAAAATATTACTTTTATTAATTGGTATCATTGGCATCCTTTAAAACTAAGGCCACGGTCCGAATTGCGCCAAAATCGATTTTAGCGCTCTCAAACGCGTTCCGAACCCCACCTTAAGGTGGTTTCAGTCCATACAGAAGTTTGACGCACAATACGCGTAGAACGGAATTAATAAAAGTAATATTTTGTATATGGAAAAATAGTTTATATCTTCGTAATTGTTTAATAAATTGCAAATGTTATTTGTGACGCGGCATCTAGATTTTCTAAACTATTTTTCCATATATACAAAGTTACTTATATTAATACCGACTACGCGTATTGTGCGTCAAAGGTTTGTATAAAATTGACCCCAAACATTCATTATACCTATAAAATATGCTCCAATATTGTTTTCAAATACGCCTGATGCAGCTTTCGGTACATTCGCCTTCAGTGGTGACTTGCGATGTGCAAGCCAAATTAGACCTTTTTTACTACAAGAATTAAAGCGATGTTCTAACAAATACGCGCGTTTTTTTGTTGGCAAGGCGGCTCAGGATTTTCGCGCCCCTACCCGGCGCCCAATATGGTTAAGACGGCCCTGAGTTTGTTTGAATGTTCGTTGATTTGTTTCTGTTTAGTTGTCATAGACAAATTGACCTGAAAGATATTTATGTATAAAAGGTTAAATCCACAGATCACAAAAACTAAAGGGAGATGTGAAAAGGGGGCGGGGCCAGTGTCGCAGCAATATGCGCAAAAACGGAACGCATTGCTCGCGACAGTAAGGATTCAATATATAAGGTCTAACAAAATTAGCTGAAACAATTTTAAGGGGATGATCAGACCATCAAACTGAACAACTTCCTCTATGGGACCAATATAGAATTCGCGAAAAAAAATCTGCTATCTATACATTTGAGTCGAGTTATGTTTACAGTTTTGTATGGTAATTTTTTCGCGATTTCGATATTGGTCCCATAGAGAAAGTTGTTAAGTTTGATGGTCTGATCATCCCCTTATAATAGTTTCAGCTAATTTTGTTAGGCCTTATATTATGGGCTGAAAGCCAGTCGAGATATTATGTGTATATAGTTTTCAGTGCTTGCGTAGTACTAAAGATTATTTGGACGTTAAGTTCTGATACCGCAATGGATAATGAGCACATTCAAGCTAACAAAATACTTTCTATCGCGTGGTACTGGTGGTGATGCAACACTAGGTTTCGTACTTGGCGCGTTGGTTGGCATCTCTCTAGATCTCTATGGTTAAATCTAATTAGTTGTCGAAACTTAACAAACGCATTTAGTATCTGTTACTAAGTATCTACAATTGCGTGATAATATTTTAAGGGCCTATGTCGAAAAATAATTGAAGCGAAGTGGGCGTGTGATAGCTTATATTACTGCCTGATGCAAGAGAAAGAGATGGGGCGGCGAGCGCGCCTGAAACGACGCAAGCGTACAACAAACTTTATTTAATTGTGATTGTACTATTTATGTAAGTTCAATTCTGCTCTTATCAAAATTTGTAAAATATCAATCTCTTTTTTTAAAATCAAGTCTTGTGTTTCTATTATTCACCGTTTAGCAGTTCCAAGCGTTTATAAATAAAGACGGAGGCTACTTTGGCTTGTTTTTCTATCGAGAAAATGTGTCTTAATCGTGTTTTGGCTCTAATCAAAACTTCAATTATATCTTCAATTAACACATATCCGCAATTCATACTCCTACTGTTAGTAGTTCATGATATATGACGCTTTAAAGAATCCTATTTTTTTCACATAGCCTCTTTAACTTTCGCCACGGGCGGCGGCGAAATTTTATTTAAGAATAATAATGTTGTTACTCATCCATACCAATTATAAACATATTGATAATGCAATCTGTTATCATTAACAAGTGCCCCGGTTCAGTTTCGCCAACTAATATAGAATAACCTAATACAAGGTCCAACTTACTATGCTTACTGTTTTTTAAGAGATTTATACAGGGTGAAATTGATATCATTAGCATCCTTTTAAACTAAGAGTCTACACATCAAACTGAACAAATTTCACTGTGGGAGCAAACCGATCGGAGCAAAAAAATAATCAGCTATTAGTTCAGGCAACGAATGATTCTAGATGGAAAAGTCGAAAGCAGGATATTTAACTACGAAACTTTATTTGGACTAGTTAGGAGACATATATGCTAAAGTCCTGACCCCTCTGAGATAAGCCCGAGGGGGGGGGGGGGGGGCACAAAAAATGGCTCACCTCAGAGGGGTGAGGACTTTTGGTATGTTTGTCTTTTATCTAGTCCAAACAAAGTTCCGAAGTCAAACTTTCTGCTTTCGACCTTTCCGTCTACACCCCCCTTGCGAGTACTCATTTACTGAACTATATTGCATTGAGTCGAGTAGGCATTGTAGTTTAGTATGGAACAGCTAATTATTTTTATGCTCCGATCGGTTTGCTCCCATAGTAAAAGTTGTTCAGTTAGATGGGTAGACTCTTAGTTTAAAAGGATGCTAATGATATCAATTTCACTCTGTATACGTTTTGGTCGACTAGGATTGCAGTTTTATATGGAACACCTGATTTGTTTTATTCGCGATTTCGACCTTGATTCTATAGGGAATGTTGTTCAGTTTGATGGTCTGATCATACCGTTAAAAACGGAAGGACTCTAAGTGGTGGAATTCGAAATCCCAAAAATAAATCAACTGTTTCAGAAAAAAAAACTGCAAACCAACTTGACCATAATGTATGAGACACCTGATATTTTTTCACTGTTAGTCCCACAGAGAAAGTTGTTCAGTTTGATGGTCTGATCATACTTTAATAAAACCGTCAGCATATTAATAAAGTTCCAATCACAGAACATTATAAGAAGTGTTAGAAATGCAAAGTAGCGCTTTTGCTTTTTTTTTTGTTTCAGTTCAAGGTAAAGGGTATATCCCATACAACCGATGTCTTCAAAAAATTTCTTTCATTTATAGCAATTAAAACGTTGGTGTTCGACGTTTTGACGCTTGTTTGGAGTTTTTGGAAACAATTGAAAGACGCAGGAACCGCAGCGAAGTCCACAGGAAAGAGGTGAACCGACCGCTTTGCCGCGCTACAAATGACGGAACACTTTTCCTGTTTACGACCCATACCCCATCATATTTCACTGAACTGTATATTGTTCACTTGCACCACACGTTGTTACACAAAACAACACCAATTTTACGAACCAAAACTCACTATAAACAATAAAAATTCAATAAAATATGAGAACTCCAAACGTAGCTGACAAATAACCGCCAAAAACTCCGTAGCGCTTTTGCTTCGGCGACGGCTGTCGCCACTTGTTTTCCCAATGCTACAATTACTCATGCCCTCTCGCTCGCACCACGCCGCGCGCCTTATGGTGTTATGCAAATCATTGCATAACCTGTGGCGACACGTTCCACGCCTACTTTGCACTTCTAACCCCTCTTATAATGTTCTGTGGTTCCTATATTAATTTATTGCAACTAAATAGAAACAAAATTAATGGACAGAGGCGCTTCTCTTGTAGGCGTCTCAAAAATCGTACATACGGATGGATGGAGAATGAATTTATATATAGTTAAGTTGCGAATTTTTTTGAGATATGTCACTCTAAGATAGAATATTACTTTTTTAATGTCATCATAGCTTATTTATTTAACATTTTCTCACTTAATATAAAACATAAGGAGAGAGGTTAGCAAAGCAGATGTGTCAGACATTTAAGACGGTACCGAGCCTATTATGCTGCTGTCAATCGTATTTTTAATAAACAACATTTCCAAAAAATAAGAATATTGCAGTGATAATTGGCTTTCAATTTATCGAAACAATAAGGATTAGTATGTTTTATACTTGTAGTTATTATAGTTATATAACCATTTGGCGGTTTTAAAGATAATAACTACAAACATTATAAAGCAAATCCGCAATTACTCGATAAATTGAAAATCAACATTCAAGTATTAAACAATGACTACTATATGAAATTCTTGTTTTTTTTTTTTTTTTTGAAAAGTTGTTTATAGTTTAGAAGTAAAAAAAATACGATTGAGGGCAGCACAATAGGCTTGGTGCCCCCATAACTAAACTGGAAACGGTAATGAGGCATTTCGCAAGAGCAATCGGATAATTAGTCAAATTAGCAACTTTTAATCGAACGTCAAAACGCGCGCTATGTTTTAAATATCCACAAGTGACGTCATCAACGTTTCATTACTTTTTATAGTTTAGTAGTATTCTAGCTAAAAAAACAACTAAAAATGTGAGTATAGCGTTATTTTCAAATGTTTTTTTTATAAATAATATAAAGGTAAATCTAAAATATATTTTATGCAGTCCGATCCCCTATTAAAATAAAAATCTGCAGATGGCGTTAGTAAATTTGAAAAAACCATAGACGAAGAATTTTTCGCTTTCTTTCTACGGAAAAAACCTATCAAAAAGGTTGGTTGTCTATGGTTTTTTTATTGACTGACTTTAACTATTTATTATATTGACTGACATTAAAATTCTTCGGTGTTAGATAAGCCAGTAGATAAACAGCGCATTACCAATAAATATGCAATAACATATAAACGAATATCAACTGCATAACACTTCGATCAATTCAATGTATTCTATTCTATTCTTATTTAATGGCGTCCGATGCGGTATCACAATTGTGCCAATGTCCCGTTATGTGGAGAGTACACGTAGGAAAATGATTAGTAGCATTTCTGCCAATGTCATGTAGTTTATTATAATCTCAAGTTAACGTTTTAAAACACAAAAGAGTTTACAAAATGGCGGAGCCACGTGCAAGCCTAACAGGTGCCAATACGCACGCGTCTGACCTCCCCCAGACTTGCAGCGCGACTCCTCAATTCAATGTATCAATCTGGTATCAATACTTCTTTCACATTGTAACCACCAAAATAATGAATCGAAAAAATTGCTCCCTAAAATAAGGGAATCGAGACAAGACACGTTACACTTTCAATCTGGCAGCTAAGTTTTACAGCGTAGAAACAGAAGGTACTAGAAAGAAGCACGTGTCTTGGCAGATTCACTCAATAAGAGATGCACATAGCAAATTCGCTCTAGTTAAAAAATCAGATCGCTACCTTATTGCTGCCCTTATAGCCCAGTCATTTTACGGAGTTTTGTTACGCGGGGTAAGGAGTAATTATTAATTGGACTTTTAAACTGTAACCGGCACTATTTAGTGACAAAAAGACTATCTGAAAACGTATTAAAAAATCGTTACTCAACATAGAAATCAAAATTGTGAGTCCAGAAGGCTTTTAAATTAATCATATTAATACCAATGCACTCATTTGAATTAGATCTAACAATATACATAATTTTTAAGCAATAAAATTGGCATTGAAATTTAAAAAATGATGTTTTTATTAGAAAATACGAATGTATTTTTCAAAACCTAATTAGACAAAAATATTTACACCATGTTTGAAGTATGTATAATGGTAATGCCTTAATAATATGCATAAAAAAATTACTATCCGGTTATTTAAACTTGGAACCGTTGCTGACGGGTTTTTTTTTTATTTTGGTACATTTCTAAGCTCAAATTGGTTCTTAAATAGTATACCGAAAAGAAGTTTCAATTACTAATTAGTTCCGGCTCAAACCGTAAAATGACTGGGCTATTATCGGCGTAACCACTTTTTTGTACTGACTCCACCTAACTCCGACATGTCACTTCATATAAATTGTATAGGATTTTATGATGATTTTATGATTTTACGGAATGTCAGTGTAACCGGGTATGAGATAGCGATCTATCTCATACCCGGTTACACTGACATTCCGTCTACCAGCAGCGTAAGCGAAAAATTCTTCGTCTGTGTTGTACAGACTTAGTACAGCCATGCCATCCTTCCAGTGTTTTAGAACATTTTTATCAAAGATTTTATTGGTCTTCGCTTCGTAAACTTCGTATAGACCAAAAAAAATCTTGGATTTTTATGAATATTTTTTTTCAAACGCTTTCTTGGCACTACGCAACTGTTAGCCCAAGTCTTGTGTTTTATATTAAATGTTATTTATTATCACTAAGTATAAAGGCATTTAATAAAGAAAACATTGTTTATAAATGAAAAATAAATATTATTTAATGCTACAATTTTACATTTATTTGGCGACTTTCCTTAGGTTCTTTACCGGCTGCAGATTCTGCAAGGAGGAGATGGAAACTTCTCTGCACCTCCTATGTGAATGTGGCCTACTGATGTACAAACGTAGTACTCATCTAGGTAGGCAGGTACTGACACCAGATGTGATACAAACTGTCCCGATCAAGAATCTACTGCGTTTTCTGGCCGCAGTGGGGATTGGTAAGGAACTTTAAAAAGGGCGTTAACAAAGGACCAGCGATGGTCTACGTGGCACAGGCTCAGCAAGCCTGCCAAGGCCCAAAACCTGGTGAGCTGTTGGTGAGAGGCGACACCACGGTCCCGAGTGCTCCCTGGGGAAGTCCCTGATCCTCGTCTCCGACTTGCCTTTACTGGCCGGTCGGAGTGGACCCCAAGAGGATCAGATCCCCCACCTCTGTGCTTGGCCGGCCTTAGGTTGGAGTCGGAAGTCGGATATGCTCGAAGAGTGGATGTGTTGCGTCAGTGGCGAGTGGGAACCTGATCAGCCGTTGGAGACTGAAATGATGGTCATTTAAAGTCCAGAAGCACCTCTCCACTCTAAGCCGCTCAGGAAATGTTGCCCCCTTGTTGCTCCGTGCGAGCGGCCGTTTTCGAGGCCCATTCATTTTGAGTTAACGAGTCACCGTCATGTTTATACATTGGTCAGGCAGGCGCCGTAGTCCCGTTCCAAACCTAGTTACCTGTTCCATTAGTACCCCATCCCAATAGCCCAGATTTTGTTTCTTTCCAGTCCTTACAATAGTCCTACACTGACCGGGGGCTGTTTTGGATTCACTTCTATAGTGTATACTGGGTTAGTTACCGGTTGGTGTCACGTTAGTGGTGGTCAAGAGCAAACCCATTTGAAATAACAAAAAAAAAACATTACCATTTAGATCAAATTGTCTGACGGGCCTCTACACGTGTTGGCTTCGGCCCCAAGTACGCTTCCCAAAGGTCCGGGACACACTTATGTCCCGAGATAAGGAAAAGACATAAAATAATAATAGGATCTTTAAATTACTGTTCTGTCTGTCTGTTGATTGTTCATGATGATTCTCAAAAGAATTAATGTTGACGTCCATGCAAGAGGTCCAGTAGTCGGCATTTTAACCCACCTTTTTTATTATTCCATATGATCATGTGACTGATGCCGAATCTAACCCGACAACTGGACCTTTTTTTCCGTGGACGCCCACAAATGCCTGTTTCACCGCTTCGTGATAGCTTATCCAACATCGTTTGATATATCCATAGAGATAGTAAGTACTGGTGTCGTGATCAGTGTCGCAGGGCTGCGTTCACGACCTTTGGGTGCGGTTGTTTTTTCAACTCACTCTATTGTAGAACGTTTTTCACCAAGGCTCGGAACGGCGTTAGTGTGAAAAGTTGCACTCGGGGTGCACCTGGGGCGTAGGTTCGGAACGCAGCTCTGCAATATGCGAAAAAACGGAACACATTGCTCGCGACAGTAAGGATTCAATATATTATGAGGCTGAAAGCCAGTCGAGATATTATGTGTAAATAGTTTACAATGCTTGCGTAGTACTAAAGATTATTCGAACGTTGAGTTCTGATACGGCAATGGATAATGAGCATATTCAAGCTAACAAAATACTTTCTATCGCGTGGGACTGGGCTGCGTTCAGAACCTACGCCCCAGGTGCACACCGAGTGCAACTTTTCGCACTAACGCCGTTCCGAGCCTCGGTGAAAAACGCTCTTTGCAACTCGGTTGTCACAACTCAACCGTTCCGAACCTCTGACGGGTTGCAACTTTTAACCATCAAATTCGATGGTATAAAAACACTTTGACGTTTTAATTATCTGTGGTTACTTGACTTTTCGCTCGTTTTGAATAAAAGTTTGTTTTTCAAACTATTCTTATTCACTTTTTGATTTGCTAACATGGAAAATGAGTTTTTTATTGTATTTGGAAATGATGGAAGCCCATATTACTTTAAATGTCAAAATTTGAGGTTATAAAACAACCGTGATCGTTCCGTACCTCATAGCGAGTTAAAAATTGGCGCGGTCGTTCCGTACCTTAGAGCGAGTTGAAAAACAACCGCACCTAAAGGTCGTGAACGCACCCCTTGTGGTAATGCGACACTAGCACAAACTAATTAGAAGAACTGACACTAGGTTTCGTACTCAGCGCCAATCTCAGCGCGTAAATCAAAAATCAAAATCAAAATTTTTTTTATTCACATAGATAGCTTTTTGACGTCATTTTTTTGACTCTACCACCGCGTCGGAAGGTGTTCCTTTGAGAGAAGATGCGGCCAGAAACTCTACAACACACATCTTTTAAACAAAACAAAATATACAAAGTACGCACGGCGACACTATACAAAACCAACATAAGCTGGCCGCGCGACGCTATACGCTACTCGACCTACGCGCGGCCAGCTTCATGCTATGTTATCTTAGTACAAACTAAGTGGAACGCTGATTTTCCATAGACAGCTTCCGCCATCTATCGGTTGTATTTCGAAGCCCTATGTGTTGAACTAGGGTTCATATCAGAGTAACAGCGCACTACAGCTCACGCGCTGCGCTGTAGTAGTGAGAGATTTCGCCCATAACAATCACTGTCTTGTTGGTGTAGCGGTCTAGACAACCGGCTTACGATCCGGGTAGCTAAGGTTCGATCCTCGTGTCGGCCGATCTTCTTTTTCAATTTATTTCATGATGTGGTGCCCCCTAGTGCTAATAAGCGGCAACGCAATTAGGACGTCCTAACATTCAAGGCGAGTTACCTATCTATATCCAATATACATATTAATCTATGGCCAGCTTATGTTGGTTTTGTAAAACTTGATGTGACTGTGAAGTTTGTCTGTACATTGAAGATATTAACAAAAAAAAAGTTACGATATGGTTTTTAGGTGTCCCTGATTCCATTTCACCAATTTTTGGATTTTTTGTCTGTCTGTTTGTTTGTGTGTTTGTTTGTTTGGGTGATTGTTTGTTTGTTTGAACGAGTATCACGCGAAAACTACTGAACCGATTTTGATGAAACTTTTTTTGTTTGATGGCTTATGATCTGCTTTAAAATCTGGTATATAAGTTGTGCGGACGAAGTCGCGGGTTAACGCTCGTAACTTATTAAAGTTTATCATGTATATGTACTTATAGCGCTTACAATAGTGTTGTCGGTCGATAAGGTAGGTATTTAGGTAGGTACCTTTATTGAATCGTGCGATTACGATAGCTTGTCGTAAACAAGAAATAATAAAAGATAAGATAACCCCAAAGTTCAAGATTACCACTTAGGTTCTCCACTTCGCGTTCCCGTGCTTTGTGGATCGGTTGTGTGGAATAAAACACGAAATGGCTTCCCGAGTACCTGTCCTCACTTTCAATAATGGAAAAACTATTCCCGTCCTTGGATTAGGAACGTGGAAGGTAAGTGCATTCATTAATAGCATTAATTAGATTAATAGTACATTATGGTACAAGTGTGTAATGTTGGTGATTACCGCTGAGCCATTGAGAGAGAGCCGAGGACGGTAATCATCAATACACACGTGTATCATACGACGTTTTTCAACACACTTGTGAAGAAAATAATAATAAAAAATCATTTTATTTAGTAAATCAAAAGTTTATTTAGAGAATTTATGTGTACTATTGAATATGATCTTTTTTGTATCGAAACTTTTTTAAGAACAAAGCAACTCAAGAACTCAACCAAGAAGTTTAGATACCTACTATAAAAAACCTATAACTCACTTGTGAATAATAGTAATGAAAAAGTCAGTTTGATTATAGGTGTCATTATGTGCCTAATTGCGGTGAAATAAGGGCCATTTTATGACACACTTGCGTGTGTTGAAAAATCAAGTATCAATAGTAAGTATATTATTGACGACGCAAGGAATATGAAGAAATTCACGCAATATACTATACAACGGAAAAAAAAAAATAGTTGTAGGAATGTTTCTTAGGTACCTACTTTATTATTTTAACCGGAAACTGACCACCCCGAAAGGGAAATTATGGTCGTGAGCAAAGAGTAATATAAGTATATAATGAGTTATGTTTGTAGTGAGGAATATGAGTTTTGGGAGAAAAATAAAAGAAACACCATGTGAAATATTGAGTTAACCTTTTAATTTTTACTAAGTATAATTATTTAGTTCGGTGTTGTAGTTGTTTAAGTTTTCAGAATATCTCTGACTTCAACCACAATAATGGATGCTGAATTATTTAGTAATTTTAATTTAGGATAAAATGAAATCGATCGATTATGATTTTGTTTTGTCAAAATGACATTTGTTTTGAATTTGATGTTCTATAATTTTGTTGTCCTTGAGAACCGGCATTTATTTGCGATATTTCTTATAAATTAACAATCTTTTCCTGCATATTACTGTAAAAATGGCTTCAGAAATGCCTAAAGTGAAGTTCAACAACGACATCGTGTGCCCTATTCTTGGCATCGGAACATGGAAGGTGAAACAAATTTATGTGTTTTGCCTTGCTTTGCTTTGCCATTTCCGTCCCACAAAATTTACCAAAAAATACAAAATATACAGGGTGTAAACTGAAATGCGTTAAATACTTTAGTCAGTGCTTCAGACCATGAAACTGAGCAACTTTGATTACTAGATAAACAAAATAATGGCGAAAAAAAAATGCTGTTCCATATAAAATGTCAAAACAATGTAAAAAACGCTTTGGCTATTCGGTGAACGACAACATCGTGAGGAAACGATATATAGTTCGATGGGTTTTGTCCTTTTTCACCAGATTCCTTATTGGACGGATAATCTTTTTAGTCACCTAACTGATGGTACAATTTAATTGATTGATATGTATCATGAGTACAAACCAAATACTTTTACCAGCTTCCTGATATGTATACATTTCCGATGAAAAATAAATTTGTCAAATGGAATCACTAGCGTTTCCAAACAAGAATCTGGCCAAAACGGAATCCGTCCAATAAGGAATCCGGCGAAAAAGGACTAAACTGTTAGATTTCGAGGATGTTCTTAGGTTTCAGAATATCTCTGACTACCCCCTCGGGGTATATAGTTGTAAGCATATGCGATTGCTAGCAAGTGCTCGGACACAGTATAAGAAAGAGTATCTATACAGGGTGTCCCGTAAACTGACGTCAACCCGGTGCATGCTGATAGGTTAGTTCATGCCTCACCAGAATATTCTAAAATAAAAAAATAATAAAAATAAAATTTGTCAATCAATCAATCAGTGAACTTTTTACTTTTAGAAAAGGTCCTTAGTTTTTGAGATAAGGACAGTTTTATGAAATTCGTGAAACTCTTTTACCTTAGTTATTTTGAGTGTCACGGCTACAAAATGTTCTATGCAGTATCTGTGTTAAAACTGGCAATATCTCAAAAACTAAGACACTTTCACTAAAGTTAAATTTTGATATTCTGCTTAGTCATGACCTAACCTATCAGCATCCGCCGGGTTGACGTCGGTTTATGGGACACCCTGTATATAAGGTCTAACAAAATTAGCTGAAACTATTTTAAGGGTATGCTCAGACCATCAAACTGAACAACTTTCTCTATGGGACCAATATCGAAATCGCAAAAAAAAATTGATGTTCCATACAAAACTGCAAACACAACTTGACTCAAAATGTATGGGGCAGCAGATTTTTTTTTCGAGATTTCGATATTGGTCCCGTAGAGAAAGTTGTTCAGTTTGATGGTCTGAGCATACCCTTAAAATAGTTTCAGCAAATTTTGTTAGACCTTATATAGGCGACGTCGCCAGGAGGCGCGAGCGTAATTAAACAACCGACGCTATGCTACGTGCTATAAGGTTAATATTGCCGCACCCCGCCCGCGCCACGTCTCATCTATATAAACCGCGCCTTATGATAAGGCCTTAAATGACACGTTAAACCCGTCATGCCAGATGTCACGTTATCACGTAGCGGTTATCAATTATCATACCAATAAAATTATGTTAACACTTATGTCACCCGTATCTCAATTTGTTTTGCTATGTTATGTAAGAGCTAGTGATGATATTGATAACGATGAAACCTATTTGTCGATTCAAGAATCTGTTTATCTAAACTTATAAAACAGGAGTAATGGTAGTCGGGCCATTGTTTTATTACGGGTACAATTTGGATAAAATTTAATTTTTTTTTATATAAAAAAATAAAATAAAAATAAAAAAGCCTTTATTTGTTTTTTTTTTTTTTTTTTTTATTCAATTTTTTTTTAAAGGGACTTTTATACAAAATGTTATGTATATGTCAGTCCCATCGTACCTTATGTCTAAATTTTCCTACTTTCTAATTTACTTAACGAGACACTGATGAGTTGCAAAGGCGAACACTTTTCTAGCAGCATCAGAACTTGGTGATGCCAGGATGTCATGAAATATGCCCACATCAAGCCTATTCACTCCAAGCTCCCTCATCAGTGTCATTCGATCCTGCTCGTAGCGAACACACTCCACTAACAGGTGATGAACATCCTCGACCACTCCACAATCCTCACATTAGGTGAACTACACTTTTTCATCATGAAGCCGAATTTATTTAGTGGAATGTGTCCACTACGAAGCCTATGTGCCATAACAACAACTTTTCTGCTGGCCTTAATTTGGGTAAACCAAGGTATGTGAGGAGGCTGACTTTGTATTGTTTTATACCAAATTCCTTTTTCTTTAGATATTTCATCAAAATATTCTTTCCACATCTTAAAACACCTTTATTTGTATTCCATATCATTTGACTGTTTCTACATTTCAGATGTTAGTATTGTTAGTATCTTCACTTTTTAGTTTGTTAGCATGATTAGTTTTCTTCATTGATTAAGATATGGATCCCACTTTGGGTGAAGGCCTCCTCCATCCTCTTCCGCAACTCCCTGTCTTTGCCCGTGCACATCCAGTTTTCACCGGCTATCTTTGCAATGTCGTCGGCCCATCGTTTATTCGGCCTGCCAACATTCCTTTTGCCAGCTGGGCCTTTCCACTTTGTTGTTTGTATTGTCCATCTTTTGTCTTTATAGCGTGAGATGTGTCCAGCCTATTGCCACTTCGATGTCAAGGCTCGTGTGATTGCATCTGTTAGTTTTGTTTTCTGCCTGATTTTGGCACTTCTTATTTTCTGTATTTTTCGGATTGAGATTTTCTTTTAATGTATCTAAACTATTATAAAACTGTAGCAGAAAGTTTGTTTGTACATTGAAGATATTAACAAAAAAAAAGTTACGATATGGTTTTTAGGTGTCCCTGATTCCATATCAACTATTTTTGGATTTTTTGTCTGTATGTTTGTTTGTTTGGGTGTTTGTTTGTTTGAACGAGCATCACACAAAAACTACTGAACCGACTTTGATGAAACTTTTTTTGTTTGATAGCTTATTATCTGACTTAAAATCTGGTATATAATTTGTGCGGACAAAGTCGCAAGTTAAGGTGGTTTCAGTCCATACAAAAGTTTGACGCACATTACGCGTAGACGGAATTAATAAAAGTTAACGTAACGCGTAACAAATAACATTTGCAATTTATTATATAATTACGAAGATATAAAGCTTTTAATATTTTGTATGAAAAATTTCAAAGCTTTATATCTTCGTAATTATTTTATAAATTGCAAATGTTATTTGTTACGCGGCAACTAGATTTTCCAAACTATTTTTCCATATATACAAAGTTACTTATGTTAATACCGTCTTCGCGTATTGTGCGACAACGTTTTGTGTAAAATTGACCCCTCTGCAGCCGCCTTAACGCTCGTAAATTCTATAAGTCTTTTTTACCGTTTTATGCCGATTTCTGTTCATCATTGTTTATAATAATCATTAAAGACATTTGCAGCGATGTTTTCTTCCTACTTCTAACATTTATTGACGTTTTTTCAGCAAAATAACCACTGCGTTACCGTCCCTCAAAATTATATTGCGTTGCTTACACAAACAACTGAGTTACCGTAATTTGGAAAAAAGTATAGTATTTTACTTTAATTCCTACGTTTTTCTAAGACTGGTTTCTTATTCGGTAGCTACCGATAACAATTTTATTTTAGAATTTACTTATTTTACTAACAAAATCACCTTTGTTCCGCTGCCTTTGAAGGGGACCGGATTATGGTACCCTGAATAAAATAATGACCCAGTCCATATTGAAGAGAGCTAGCGACTCAATCATGAGGCTGTGGTTCAATTCCTGGCCTGTACCACTGAGTTCTATGGAATTGAAGTACCGTTCAGTTTTTTTTTTTATTCTATTTAAAAAAAAAACAAACTCACCAAACTGTGAGACTTGCGGAGTAGTTGAGGATGTGTACCACTTGTTGGTGGAATGTGTCCGGTACGAGCAAGCTCGGGAGGCACTGATGGGAAAACTAGAGTTGAGCAGGCTCAATGTCGGAACGTTCCACTCAATTTTGGCATCACCGGAGTCGGAGGCTGCAAGGAGCCTGTTCACCTTTGTTAACTCATCAGTGTCTCAAAAAATAGTTGTAAGTTTTATATATTTATGTATATAAGAATTATTTAAGAGCAAAAGAAGTATGTAAGGATCGTAGTAAGTGGCGCGCCCTGGTCTCTGCCTACCCCTCTGGAAAGAGGCGTGACGTTATAGATAGATAGTAATACAGGGTGTTTGGAAGGTGGGTGCGGACCTTTGAAGGGACGTTAGTATAGACCATTTAGAACATGTTGAGCCATATTTGTCCTAGACCAAGTCTGATATATATTTTTTTAGAGTACTCATACGTTTTTTGTGCCTCTCGTTTTCAAAATGACTTCCGCCATTTCGTATACATTTTCTGCAAAGATTTCTTACTTCTGTTGTAGTGATTTTTAGTTTCATTTCCTGTTTCATAATTGTAAATGGCGGACGTCATTTTGAAAACGAGAATTAAAATTTTTTTCTAAAAATACAGTTTTTTTTATTTGCTTAAAAGTCATAAATGACTCAAATCGAAGTTGTATTGACATAACAAAAGAAAACATACTACTAATATAATAACTAAAGTTCAAGGTTAAGTTTTTTGTTGTCAAACGCCGCCACCACGGACTTTGTTTAGTTTTTTAAGCCCCCTTTCTTCATTTTGGTTGGGGTAAGTTTATAATTTTATTATTACACTGTAAGTCTAAAAATAATCTCGCAATTTGTTTTAAGAGATCAATCTAAAGTTATTTAAGCAAAAACTGTTTCGTTTTAATTTGTTTGAAATTTTGGATTTGTCACCCTTAACTGGTTCATGCACCCTAATTTCGAAATTTGAAAAGACATCTTAGTAAATGATACCTCGAAAGAAAGGGCAATAACCAAGCATGTTTTTAAAATGTTTTGAACATCTGTAGATATTTTATTTATTTTTTTAAATGACATTAAAAGTACGATTTTTTAATTTAAAAATTTTCTGTTAAGTTTAAATAGTATTTTCTTTTTTGGACACAATGGTGCCTTAAAATGCTTCAGTACAACAAAGGACACATTGGACTATTAAATTCAATTAAAAAAAATGACATTTCAGCTTAAACTAAACGTTATTAGCACTTAATTGACAAATTTTGGGTTTTTGGCACAAAAAACGTATGAGTACTCTAAAAAAAAATATCAGACTTGGTCTAGGACAAATATGGCTCAACATGTTCTAAATGGTCTATACTAACGTCCCTTCAAAGGTCCGCACCCACCTTCCAAACACAAACATCCTGTATATCTATGCTTTAATCGCAAATATCTCGAGAATTTTATTATTTGTACATAAAAATCCACCAGCCGTTCGCGGGTAACAACTAAGTACCTAATATTATCTACAAGCGGTAGTTTTTGATAATGGCAGGTCGGCGCATTTAAGTATATTATTATTACTGATATGATAAATAGATAACTTTGACGTTCAACATAGGTACCTACTTAACACAAGTGTTTTGAAAATGGGTTACAGGCACGGCATTTTGAGTGTTCTAGAATTTACAAACTAACTGCATTTATAGATAAGGTGTCTAGGTGTCATGTTCTTATGTTATATGAGATCAACGGGTGTCTACAATAAAAACTTGTAAAGTACAACAAGAAAAATAAAAAATGTTGTTGTGGAATATCGTTCGAACTCATTTTTGTACTTGGAACACTGACTGAAGGTTATTATCGATTGCAGGCAATCCAAATCAGGCCCTGTACCCGGACTTTCGATTTTCGACATATGGAAACCGTTTCGGACCGAACTTCATTGTAATAGAGTTGACATTGGAACGAAAAAGTTCACGCAATTGCGAAGTTTAAATTAAGACCCCCAGGCTTTTTATATTTCTGGTCAGGCTTTATTTATATTGTATGGCACTCAAAATATACAGGTTGTAAACTGAAATGCGTTAAATACGCAATATGAGACCAACAAAATAATAACGAAAAAAAATGCTGTTCCATATGTCAAAACAATGTAAAAAACGCTCTAGCATAAGCATATGCTCACGACTATATTCTCAAAGGGGGTAGTTAGAGATGTTCTGACACCTCAGAACATCCATGTTTCATTAGTAGTACCGAATCTCTGTCCAGTGTGAAGGGGAGTGAGCCCATCGCCACTTATGATAGACTGTCAGGACATACGAAATAAAGTTCAAAATGTAAAAATTTGCACAATAACTTCGCATTCCTTTCTGGTAGATATCGGGACACAAGTGAAACGCTGGATAGGGAACTTACCCATTCTATGTGACCCATTTTTTTTAAGTTAAGTAGGTATTATGCATGTTTAGATAGGTGTTATGCATGTTTAGATATACATTATCTAAACATGCATAACACCTATCTAAACATTCATATTCCTTTTCTTCCGCGGCAAAATAAATCGGTCAAACTTCAAACTATACTAATTGCCCATCCATTGCTGTGCAGTCGAAGCCCGGTGAAGTGACGCAGGCTGTCAAAGACGCGATCGACATCGGGTACCGGCACATCGACTGCGCGTTCGTCTACGGCAACGAGAAGGAGGTCGGGGAAGCCATCACTGCCAAGATCAAGGAGGGTATCGTTAAGAGGTACGGTTACGTGTTTATTTATCACTAGCGTTAACCCGCGACTTTGTCCGCACAAATTATATACCAGATTTTAAGTCAGATCATTAGCTATCAAACAAAAAAAGTTTCATCAAAATCGGTTCAGTAGTTTTTGCGTGATGCTCGTTCAAACAGACAGACAAAAAATCCATAAATTGGTGATATGGAATCAGGGACACCTAAAAACCGTATCGTAACTTTTTTTTTGTTAATATCTTCAATGTACAGACACACTTTCTGTTACAGTTTTATGATAGTTTAGATTTACTTCGGGTATTATTTGTGCATATTGGTTTCTTTATTAATAAATGGGTAAAAGAAGCGTGTAGCCCAGTCATTTTACGGAGTTTTGTTAGGCGGGGTAGGAAGTAATTATTAATTGGACTTTTAAATTGTAATTTAGTGACAAAAAGACTATCAGAAAACATATTAAACAAAAATTCGCTATGCAACATAAAAATCAAAATTATATCTCCCAGAAGGCTTTTAACTCAATGATATTATTACCAATGCACTCATTTTAATTAGATTTAACATTATAATTTATTTTTGTGTATGGGAGTGAAAGTCGACTGAATGCAGTTGAAATGCGCTCCTTACGAAGTATGTGTGGTATTACTTTGGTCGATCGAATCAAGAACAGTGTGATAAGGGATTGGTGTGAGTTGAAGGATGATATTGTAACAAGGATTGAGAGGGGTATGCTTAGATGGTTCGGTCACGTAGAGAGAATGAATGAAAGAAGACTTACGAATGAAATTTATCAAGCAAAGGTGAGCGGAAGTGCGGGGAGAGGTCGTCCGAGGAAAACATACCATGATCAAATCAATGATCTTTTCCGAAAAGGACAAGTGCGTAGCACCCTCAATCGACGGAAGTGCATGAATGTCAATGAGGCTAAAGAGGTGTGTCAGAGTCGTAGCGTGTGGCGGTCCGTGGTCTCTGCCTACCCCTATGGGACAATGGCGAGAGCTTATGTATGTATGTATTTATGTTTGAGCAATAAAATAGGCATTGAAATTTTTTAAATGAGGTATTTATTAGAAAATACTAATGTATTTTTCAAAGCCTTCTATCTAAGTAGACAAAAATATTAACATCATGTTTGAAGTATGTATAATGGTAAAGCCTTAAAAATCTAAAAAACAATTACCATCAGGTTTTTTAGAACGAGATAAATGAAAAAATTTAAATTCGGGGCTGTTTTTTTTTTTTAATCTTTATTGAAGAGCTTGGCCTGAGGCTATGTCGCTCTGTGGGATTTTCTATTGGGTAAGTTCACAGACATTATAATAGCAATAAAAAACTAGTAACTACACAGTGAAGAAATAGAAAAATAAATAACTACAAATTTAAGGTTTTTTTGTAGATGGAGTACAGTCCCTTGGCAGCAACCGACGTAGGTGCAGCCAAGGCACAATTACAACGCCCGATATTAAGAGACGGCAAGCCGTTAAACACCTGTTGTTGACGTGATTTTTTTTAATTTTGTTACTTTTCTAAGCTCAAATTAGCTCTTGGATACTATACCGAAAATGTTTTTATTAATTATTAGTCCTGGCTCAAACCGTAAAATAACTTGGCTATTCATGGAGCAAAAGTGCTTGACGTTGTGTTTGGCAACCCTACTATATTAAAACTTATGATTTTTCGTGTGAAATAAAACCGACTGTTTCATCCAGGGAGGACCTCTTCATCACCTCCAAGCTATGGAACACGTTCCACCGACCGGACCTGGTACGCGGCGCTCTTCAGAAGAGTTTGGACAACCTGAACACCACCTATCTAGACCTCTACCTGATTCACTGGCCCCAGGCCTACAAGGTAACTACATACCGCCCATCCGCAGAAACAATGACATAATTGCAAAAAATGCAAAATTTAAGTTAACAACGTCCGAATATTTTTAAACATTCATAGCATTACGTAAATTTGAAATAAACTGTATACGTTTTGATTTAAAGCCATATTATTGCATTGAACGTTATTTAAAACTTGAAACGAGTTTCTTGTACAAACGTTATTTAAAACTTTAAACGCGTTACCTGTAAGTTTTTGATTTTGCAGTTGTGTCTTTGTTTCTGCGGATGAGCGATACATACAGGATGTAAAAAAAACCTGTTGGAGCCTTAAAGTGTTGCTTCAGACCATCAAACTGAACAACTTTCACTATGGAGCCAACATTGAAATCGCGAAAAAAAATCTGCTGTCCCATACATTTAGGTCGAGTAGGTTTGTATGGAACAGTTGATTTTTTTTTCGCGATTTCGATATTGGTCCCATAGAGAAAGTTGTTCAGTTTGATGGTCTAATTATCCCCTTAAAATAGTTTCACCTAATTCAAATATTATTGATTTTTAAACATTTTACAGCCATGTTGTGCTATTTCGAATCAAATTAAAGATTGGAAAATTTGTCTCGGGCGGGACTTGAACCCGCACTTTTCCAAACCGGGGAACTGCGTTATCCAATTTTGCCGCCGAGCCCACTACCCAGAGAAAAAAACTTTTATTCAAAACGCGCGAAAAGTCAAGTAACCACAGATAATTAAAACGTCAGAGTGTTTTTTAACCATCGAATTTGATGGTTAAAAGTTGCAACCCGTCAGAGGTTCGGAACGGTTGAGTTGTGACAACAGAGTTGCGAAGAGCGTTTTTCACCGAGCCTCGGAACGTCGTTAGTGCGAAAAGTTGCACTCGGGGTGCACCTGGGGCGTAGGTTCTGAACGCAGCACTGTACTGCTAGCTAAGGAACCTACTCAGTAAAGCGCTAAGACCAGACCCCTCTAGCATGATTTCTCTACTTACGTGCCACTCGGCCTTTTCTCATAATACCCGTTGCGACAAGCGCGACTGAAAAGCGCGAGGACAGGTAATTTTCTATGAAGCGAAGGCGCATCGAGATAGTAAAAAGAAAGCGAGTAGAGAAATCACACTAGTGCTGCTGCTGGACTGCTATTTTTAAATGTCACACATCCTGATTAAAATAAAATAATACAGTTTTTGAGAGTTAGGCGCTTATTATTTAATCTAGAAATAAACATTTTAACGGGTTCTTACCGCGTTTTGGTATATTTGAGTTCCCGATATTTCGGCAGTGTTACAACAAAAATAAATAAAAAGTAAATAGTGTTGAAATATCGGGAACTCAAATATACCAAAACGCGGTAAGAACCCGTTAAAATGTTTATTTCTAGATTAAAAATAAAATAGCCTTCATTTGCCTACATAATATTTTCCTTATTCTACACTTTACTTAACATATCTTAATCCTACATTTGGTCGGGTTGTCCTAAGCCTCCTCCAACATTCTCCACTCTGTTCTTTCCTTTGAACTGATTCTCCAACCCTTCGGGAAATCATCCTCCCACCGACGTACCGGTCTGCCTCTACTGCGTATGCCATCTCTTGGTTACCATTCCGTTACTCATCCTGATTAGCATACCAATAATTCAAATTCAATTCATTATTCAACAACTGACATTAACATGTAATAATGCGTAAATTCCATGGAGTCTATGCCACTTTCGTTGTGTGACATCACAGACCTGTGACATTAAAGAATAACAGTCACAGAAGTAGAATTTGGTTTTTAGAATTGACTTCTTCTTCTTTTCGTGTGGACAGCACGCCTTGCTGTCTTGAGTTTTTCAAACCGCCTTATACGGCCTCTGATGTGGTTTTTATGAAACGATTACTACCACATAAATAGTAGCCGGGACCAACGGCTTAGCGTGCCATCCGAAACACGGAATCATCTTTCTTGTAGGCTTTCTTCAGGCTGAATCACCTGATTGTCTGAAAAAGAAAGATGATTCCGTGTTTCGGATGGCACGTCAAGCCATTGGCCCCGGCTACTATTTATGTGGTAGTAATCGTTTCATAAAAACCAAGAGGCAAACTGGGGAAAAACAAACAAAGTGACATATTACTAGGTGTCCCCCGTGGGAATTGAACCCGCGACCTCTATGTCAAGAGCCCATTGCTGGACCACGGAGTCAGTTCATTCATTTAACCAATTTCCTAATAATGTTGTCTACAGGAAGACGGTGAACTATTCCCGTCTGTAGACGGCCAGATCCAGTACTCCGAGGTGGACTACGTGGACACGTGGAAGGCTCTGGAGCCTCTGGTCGGTCAGGGTCTGGTTAAGAGCATCGGCGTCTCCAACTTCAACTCGAAGCAGCTCGAGAGGCTGCTGCAGAGCGCCACTATCAAGCCCGTTGTCAACCAGGTCAGTACAGCTGAGTTTCACCACTTCTTGTTGTGCCATCTCCTATCGGAGGTTGTCGTTAATGGCCATTGATTAAATTATTGTATTGTGTGTGTTAAAATTTTACAATGTTTATATGTTCAGTGTGTTGTTTATTTAAATTCGAATACAATGTTAATTAATTTTAATTTATTTTTTCTCACAAAACACAGTACAGTATTACAGACACATTTTATGCCAAACTGCATAACAGTTTGTCGGCATACAATGAGCTCTTGATAACATTTACAAACAATTAACAATCATAACACTTAACGCTAATGGTACAAACATGTAAGGTAGGTACGTACACTCGCGGAACCCAACCGACTAGCGGTTTTATACGTAAATGCATTAAGATTAAGTTATTATTACCTAAAGCTGACCTACTAGTGAAATTAGTTTCCGCGACTGCACAATGACTTCAAGGTAACATAAATACTAAACAGAAAGTACAACTTGAAATAATTTACTTATAGACATTTCAGAATGTGCCTTTTTAGGGCTTTTTTAAACGATTTAACACTACTGTTATTTATATCTAAATCTAAATCTTGTGGAAGGGAATTAAATATTTTTGATAATAGATACATAGAGGTTCGGGCACCATAGTAATTCGTATGTCTTGGTACTATATACCTAGGAACCTGCTTTGGTCTAGTTGAATAGCTATGTTTTCTCCTAACTATACATTCCTTTTGAAGATATTGCTGAGTTGCGATTAAAAAGTGCACTTTTTCATTAACAGGTATTACTTTGCATATTTTAAATAACTTTTCGTATTCTCTATTACAACTATCTTTGACATTTTTACTTACTAAACATTTTAAGAATCTTGTTTGTAGGTTTTTTATTTTACTGATGTAGGTACTGAAGGTTCGTCCGAATTGTTGAATAAAAAATTAAATGAAATTAGGGCTATTCGGACCCTGGAGACTGCAGCCCTGATCAGTGAGGTGGTGTTCATATCTCCTTCTACCAGACATTTGTCTTCCCAAAATTGTAGCTTTAGGTGGTAGCTTCAAAAAGAGACGTTTAATAAGTGGGCTTCAAATTCCTATGTTAAATAGTCAAATTAGCAACTTTTAATCGAACGTCAAAACCATGCTATGTTATCATAGAACAAAGTAAGTGGAACGCCGATTTTCCATATACAGCTTCCGCCATCTATCGGTTATGTTTCGAAGCACTATGTGTTGAACTAGGGTTCGTTTTCGCGCTACACCTCACTGCGCTGCGCTGTAATAGTGAGAGATTTCGCCCATATCAATCACTGACTTGTTGGTCTAGTGGTCTCGACAACCGACTCACGATTCGGGTGCTATGGCTCGAGCCTCGTGTCGGCCGATCGTCTTTTTCAATTTTATTACATAATGTGGCTCCCCCCGGTGCTAATAAGCGACAACGCTAATAATTAGGACGTCCTAAAATTCAAGGCGACTTACCTATCCATAGCCAATAATACATATTAATCTATGGTCAAAACGCGCGCGATGTATGAAAAATTGTACTAAATACCCACAAGTGACGTCATCAACATTTCATTACTTTTTATAGTTCATCATGTTATTAAAAATAATATTCTAGCTTAAAAAATCTAAAAATGTGAGTCTAGTGTGCTAAACGGTGCGGTCGAACTGCTACACGGTAATAACGGCGCGCCGCCGCATCTCTTTCTCTCGCATCAGGCAGTAATATAAGCTACGAGCGTTAACCCGCGACTTTGTCCGCACAAATTATATACCAGATTTTAAGTCAGATCATAAGCTATCAAACAAAAAAAGTTTCATCAAAATCGGTTCAGTAGTTTTTGCGTGATACTCGTTCAAACAAACAAACACCCAAACAAACAAACAGACAGACAAAAAATCCAAAAATTGGTGAAATGGAATCAGGAACACCTAAAAACCATATCGTAACTTTTTTTTTGTTAATATCTTCAATGTACAGACAAACTTTCTGCTACAGTTTTATAATAGTTTAGATCACGCCCATTTCGCTTCAATTATTTTTCGACATAGGCCCTTAACTACAATGTGCCTACGAAGTAGTGATTTCACCCTCGATATGAATTGTTTCCAGGTGGAATGCCACCCGTACCTGAACCAACAGCGTCTCAAAGACTTCTGTGAAGCTCGCGGGGTCAAACTGACCGCGTACTCGCCCCTCGGGTCCCCGGACAGACCGTGGGCCAAACCCGGCGACCCACAGCTCATGGACGACGCCAAGCTGAAGGCGATCGCTCAGAGACTCAATAAGACCGTCGCTCAGGTCCTCATCAGGTTAGTCGTGTTCAACAGCCTGTCATCTTCCTGCTTAGAAGAAGATCCAGCCTTCAACTTTTTGTCAACCTTCCCTGATAGTTTCCCGAATTCAATGCATTTTTTTATACAATACGAACGTTAACCCGCGACTTCGTCCGCACAAATTATATACCAGATTTTAAGTCAGATCATAAGCTATCAAACAAAAAAAGTTTCATCAAAATCGGTTCAGTAGTTCTTGCGTGATACTCGTTCAAACAAACACACAAACAAACAGACAGACAAAAAATCCAAAAATTGGTGAAATGGAATCAGGGACACCTAAAAACCAAATCGTATCTTTTTTCTTGTTAATATCTTCAATGTACAGACAAATGTTCTGCTACAGTTTTATAATAGTTTAGATTATGTATAAACTAGAGTTTACCCGCGACTTCGTCCTCACAAATTATATAAGGTCTAACAAAACTAGGTGAAACTATTTTAAGGGGATGATCAGACCATCAAACTGAACAACTTTCTCTATGGGATCAATAACGAAATCGCGAAAAAAAATTCTGCTGTCTCATACATTTAGGTCGAGTACGATTGTATGGAACAGCTGATTTTCGCGATTTCGATATTGGTCCCATAGAGAAAGTAGTTCAGTTTGATGGTCTGATCATGCCCTTAAAATAGTTTCAGCTAGTTTTGTTAGACCTTATATGTATACCAGATTTTAAGTCAAATCATAAGCTATCAAACAAAAATTTTCATCAAAATCGGCTCAATACAATAAATAACTTCAAAATGCTTCCTTTTTTATTTGAGTCTCAACCTCTGCCGTATAGGTTATCACCACTCTCTGATGATGCATTTAATATTTGTTATAAAAACAGGTACCAGATCGACCGCGGTAACATCGTGATCCCCAAGTCGGTCACCAAGTCGCGCATCGCATCCAACTTCGACGTGCTCGACCTGAAGCTCTCCCAGGAGGACCTCGACCTGATCAACAGCTTCGACTGCAACGGCAGATTCGTTCCCATGACTGCGTAAGTATTACATTATTAAACGACCAGATCGACCGCGGTAACATAGCTCTCCCAGGAGGACCTCGACCTGATCGACAGCTTCGACTGCAACGGCAGATTCGTTCCCATGACCGCGTAAGTATTACATTATTAAACGACCAGATCGACCGCGGTAACATAGCTCTCCCAGGAGGACCTCGACCTGATCGACAGCTTCGACTGCAACGGCAGATTCGTTCCTATGACCGCGTAAGTATTACATTATTAAACGACCAGATCGACCGCGGTAACATAGCTCTCCCAGGAGAACCTCGACCTGATCGACAGCTTCGACTGCAACGGCAGATTCGTTCCCATGACTGCGTAAGTATTACATTATTAAACGACCAGATCGACCGCGGTAACATAGCTTTCCCAGGAGGACCTCGACCTGATCGACAGCTTCGACTGCAACGGCAGATTCGTTCCCATGACTGCGTAAGTATTAAATTATTAAACGACCAGATCGACCGCGGTAACATAGCTCTCCCAGGAGGACCTCGACCTGATCGACAGCTTCGACTGCAACGGCAGATTCGTTCCCATGACTGCGTAAGTATTACATTATTAAACGACCAGATCGACCGCGGTAACATAGCTCTCCCAGGAGGACCTCGACCTGATCGACAGCTTCGACTGCAACGGCAGATTCGTTCCCATGACACTATTAAAAGAAGTTTGTTTGAAGTATGTATAATGGTAAAGTCATAAAAATGTGCAAAAAGAAATTTACCATCTGTTTTTTAAGAACGAGATGTATGCTAAATTTTAAATTTGGGGCTGTTGCTGACGGAATATTAAAAAAAAATATTATTTATTTTTTTGGTAAGCTCAAATTAGTTCTTTAATACTATATCGAAAAAAAAAACAATTATTAATTAGTCCCGGCTCAATCCGTAAAATGACTGGGCTATTGTACCAATACATCCCTCGAAATTGAAGAATGTTTCCTTAAGATGTTTTTTTTTTCTTCACCGAAAAATACATTTTTTTTTCTTTTTTTTCCAGTTCCCTCGGCCATAAATACCACCCGTTCGAGAAGGAAGAATTTTAAATATCTTTTTATTTTTAACTGTGAATTGATTACTATTTTGCCACTATATATTTAAACAATGTGCAATTATTATTTATAATAAAAATGTTATATTTTTAAGAGTAAATAAAGAGTTACTGTTTATTTTTTGTGTCATTGACATATCATTGCACTAAGAACTCCAACAGCACAAATGTCTACAAAATATAAATAGATATTCTGTGCTGTGTGGGAAATACACCATGTATGGAACAGCTAATAATAAACGCGGTTAAAATGTTTAATTCTAGCTAATATTTTTTTCGCGATTTCGATATTGATTATATGAAGTTCTTAGATGTACATGTATAAGGTCTAACAAAATTAGCTGAAACTATTTTGAAGGGTATGCTCAGACCATCAAACTGAACAACTTTCTCTATGGGACCAATATCGAAAACGCGAAAAAAAAGCAGCTGTCCCATGCATTTGATTAGAGTTGTGATTGAAATATTGTATGGGACAGCTGTTTTTTTTTCGCGATTTCAATATTGGTCCCATAGAGAAAGTTGTCTGATGGTCTGATACTCCTCTTAAAATAGTTTCACCAAAATTGTTAGACCTTGTATATGAAGGTGCTTCTGGGAATATTCCACCAGATCTTCCACCAGGCTGACACTCAGTTGCAGAAACGCTCATTAGAGTTAATCCTCCATTTAATCTCTTGCTAGCTTTTACTACGTCAACAAGACAAAAAGTGACAGCAAGAGATTTAATGGAGGATTAACTTTAATGAGCGTTTCTGCAATATGTGTGAAGCCTGGGGACCGGCCGTGGTCCAACAGTTCTTTGTTGGACCTTGTATACACAGGGTGAAATTGATATCATTAGCATCCTTTTAAACTAAGAGTCTACCCATCAAACTGAACAACTTTTACTATGGCAGCAAAGCGATCGGAGCAAAAAAAAATCAGTTGTTGCATACATTTGAGTGCATACATGCATACTCGCGCGTCGACATTGCAGTTTAGTATGGAACATCTGATTTTTTTACAGACTTCAAAAAAGGAGGTTTCTCAATTCGATCGTATATATATTTTTTATTTGCTCTGATCGGTTTTCCGCCATAGTAAAAGTTGTTCAGTTACATCGGTAGACTCTTTAGTTTAAAAGGATGCTAATGATATCAATTTCAGCCTGTATATGGAATCTCTGTGATTATTTCTCTTGCGCGCAATTCAAGTCTTGTATACGATTGTGAACCTTATGTGTAGCGGCTAACAGGTTACCAATGTGACGTCGCAAGTTGTCTTACGTGCACATGTGCACCGTAGCGGCATCTGTTAGCTTCGTTGCTATAACTCGTGGGTGTTCACATCTGTTGGCAAGTCCCCACAAACACATTAACGGCGAGTCTAACTCTTGAGTTTTCTTCCTGTGCTGCGTTCCGAACCTACGCCCCAGGTGCACCCCGAGTGCAACTTTTCCCACTAACGCCGTTCCGAGCCTCGGTGAACGGTTCCGTACCATAGAGCGTGTTGAAAAAACAACCGCACCCAAAGGTCTTGAACTCAGCCCTGTTGTTCAATTTGATTTCGGTTTCCACATGGTTTCCACGTTTCCAAATTTGGAAACCGTCAGCAAGATGTAGGTATACCCGATTTAGGGTCAATTCAGACAAGGCGGGAGAAAGCTCGAGCATATTTTCTTGGCTGCCATTCACACTTAAACGCAAAACGACGCTATCCGCTGTATTCGATTTTACTATTGCAATATATATTTAATTGCCACTTAAAAAGTTCTTGAGCATTTTCCCGCCTAATCTGAAGTGACCCTTAGGACGTGATGACTTATGAATGATATTGAAGGACACAATTCAATAAAACAACAAAGCTATGCCTTCTTTTTTATTTTCAATTATATTCACAATAATTATTTGCACTCATATAAAATAAATAAAACGGTCAAAATTATCCTGCATTAACCTCAGGCGGAGGACAGTCGCCTTTTGGTGGCTTTTTCCGATTCAGTTTGCATAGAATGTGCTGCCATCTATTAACTACTACGCAGAACTATGAAAAAAAAAACATTTTATTGTCTATGTCAATGTCTAATTGACAAATGACAGATTCACAAAATGGCTACGTATCGCGTAATGCGCGAATTGTTTGTAGTTTTCGTTCAATTTCGTGCCGATTTGGTGATGTTCTGGTGTTTCTGTTTTTCTCTTACCAATGTTTACATTACAGGAATAGTAAAGATACTGGAATTTCACTCGATCAGTGCGGGATTGAACGAAATCTAGCATTCGAAACAATAATATGCATCGGTATGAGTAGATATAAGTAGGTATGTATAGTATTGGTTGAATTATTGTCGGTGAAACATAGATGGCGCTAGCTAGCCTTCAATTTGACATAAGGTGGATGCATAATGTTGCCACGAGTGGGTTCTCTTTTCTAATTTACTTATATTGATACTCTTTGATTAACCTACTCAGAAAACAGAACAAGCAACGATTAGTATGGGAACACGATCGGTGCCGTACACCGCGTCGACGCGACGGCGCTGAGCGGAGGTAGCAGTAGAGGACGGTGTTCCATACTAAACGTGCTTTTAGGGTTCAATCAATCAATTATACTTTATTTGACACCAAAAAACAGAGTATACAATCAGAAAATACAAAAGGCACAAAAACAGGCGGTCGTTCATTATTGCACCTATTGAATCCAAATTTGGCATGAAGACAGGAAAAAATTAGTTCTTTTTTGTAAATCGAGTGATGTATTTATAATAGGTTTATTTTGTATACTTACTTTTTGTTTTTACTAATAACTGCTAATTTTTGATAATTTTTTTCTGGAAACACCGCCTACCTTTCTTCTTTTCACCGTTTCCTCTACCCTAAGGTTGTATGGAAGAAATCGCTTCTTAGCGATAAGACCGCCTTATTTTGTGCCTCTTGTATTTTATTTCTGTATTTTACTGTTTATTTTTTGGTGTAAAATAAAGTATATTTGATTGATTGATTGAGGTGTTGAATGTTGTTGGTCTTGTCCAACGTAAAAAAACTCTCATCATCAGCCATCATCGTCCACTGCTGGACATAGGCCTCTCCCAAGACGCGCCACACAAGTCTGTCCTCGGCCTTCCTCATCCAGTCGCTCCCCGCTTCCTTTCTTAGGTCGTCTGTCCAGCGGGCAGCAGGACGTCCCACACTACGTCTACCAGTTCTCAAAAAACAAAACTCTCAGAAACTAAATCGTTTTATTGCTTCTGTCTTGAGATATCGAATAGATTGGATTTGTCCCTTCCCGAATATAGGTATTTAAAGCATCACGTCTCCCGTCAGCGGTTCAGGATCGCGCGACTGACGGGAGCCGTAATGCGGAAAGCGTTAACTTTCGACCCGCTGCGCTAAACGAAGTTGCCGCTTTCCGCCTCCGTCCTGGAGAAAAATAGTATACTAACCTCGGGCAGTAAATAAGAAAGCCTCAAATCTCATGTTTGTTGACAAAAATGACATGAGAAATGAGACCTTTCTTACTTTCCTACCCTCGGTGTGTAATCTACTATTATAATGCAAACCAGCAATTGAATTTTCATAATTTTTTAAATATTTCATCGCAATTTCAAACTGCAGGATTCTTATAAAATGTAATTTTTTTTTGTACAAACAATGTTTTACGTCTATTGCCAACACAGGCTGCTTTTTTAAGGGGGTCAAACTGAACTCTATGGCACCAACATCAGAATAACGAAAAAAGAATCAGCTCTCCCATACATTAGGCTCGAGTAGGTTTTTTTGCGATTTCGATGTTGGTCCCATACAGAAAGTTATTCAGTTTGAAGGTCTGATCATCCCCTTAAAAAAGTGTAAGGACACTGAATAATTTTGACTGAAAAATCGTGTTTTTATTTGTTACGAGCGTTGACCCGCGACTTCGTCCGCACAAATTATATACCAGATTTTAAGTCAGATCATAAGCTATCAAACAAAAGTTGACAATCAAAGTTTCATCAAAATCGGTTCAGTAGTTTTTGCGTGATACTCGTTCAAACAAACAAACAAACACACAAACAAACAGACAGACAAAAAATCCAAAAATTGGTGAAATGGAATCAGGAATCCTAAAAACCATATCGCAACTTTTTTTTTGTTAATATCTTCAATGTACAGACAAACATCCTGTTACAGTTTTATAATAGTACGAGCGTTAAGCCGCGACTTCGTCCGCACAAATTATATACCAGATTTTAAGTCAGATCATAAGCTATCAAACAAAAAAAGTTTCATCAAAATCGGTTCAGTAGCGTTCATTTTGCGTGATACTCGTTCAAACAAACAAACAAACACACAAACAAACAGACAGACAAAAAATCCAAAAATTGGTGAAATGGAATCAGGGACACCTAAAAACCATACCGTAACTTTTTTTTTGTTAATATCTTCAATGTACAAGACAAACTTCCTGTTACAGTTTTATAATAGTATAGATTTATCTCATATTTTTTTATTAATAGTGGATACACCCTGCATTTTTCTAAAACTTTATGGTATTCAAGAAAGTTAAAGTTGTAGTTCTTTCAAAAACAAATTCGTTTTTCTATACAAAAAAAGTATTTTTCAGTTTATAGCATATGCTCACGACTATATTCCCCGAGGGGGTAGTCAGAGATATTCTGAAACCTCAGAACATCCACATTTCACCAGTAGTACCGAAACTCTGTCCAGTGTGACGGGGAGTGAGCCCGTCGCCTCTTGTAATGGACGGTAGGTACAATACATGCCTCGATATTGAAGCATGCAGGTTTCCTCACGATGTTTTCCTTCACCGAAAAAGCCAGTGGTGTTACAAATCGTACATAAATTCCGAAAAACTCATTGGTACGAGTCGGCCTGGACGGGGATCGAACCATCGCCTCCTGCACGGCAGGGCAAGGTTACTCGCCACTGGACCACCACGGCTTTTTTTCACGGTATTTTTCAGTTTATACGAAATAAAAATTCGTTAAAATTAGTTTTTTTGACTTTACTAAAAGATTTCCTTTTTTTTTCTTTATTAAAACTTCATGGCGTTACAAGTACAGCTATACAAAAAAATGCACTAAAACAAATTTAAAAAAGTACAAAAAACTTGTATTTTATTTAACACTGCAATAAGTTAGATAAAAATAAATAGTGATAAAAAAGATTGTATCTACAGAAGAGTTCTATAAGGGGATATAGGTCGGAGCGCGCTCCATACAAACGAAGTCTGGTTATATTTTCAATACTTAACAATTAAAGTCAATGAAATTGATAATCTATTTTTGAGAAATAAAATAGGCATTGAAGTTAAAAAAATATTTTCAACACTCTTGCTCATAAAACGGCCCTTATTTCACCGCAATTAGGCACATAATGACACCTATAATCAAACTGTGACTTTTTCATGACTATTATTCACAAGGGAGTTATAGGTTTTTTATAGTAGGTATCTAAACTTCTTGGTTGAGTTCTTGAGTTGCTTTGTTCTTAAAAAAGTTTCGATACAAAAAAGATCATATTCAATAGTACAAATAAATTCTCTAAATAAACTTTTTATTTACTAAATAAAATGATTTTTTATTATTATTTTCTTCACAAGTGTGTTGAAAAACGTCGTATGATACACGTGTGTATTGATGATTACCGTCCTCGGCTCTCTTAAGACCCTCACCTACGGCTCGGGTCTCAATGGCGCCTCAGCGGTAATCACCAACATTACACACTTGTACCATAATGTACTATTACACTATGTTTGAAGTATGTATATATAATGGTAATGCTTTTAATATGTGCAAAAAAAATTATCATCAGGCCTTTATAACGAGATAATAGCAAAATTTTAAATTTGGAACTGTTGCTCACGGGATTTTTTTTAACTATGGTACATTTTCAAGCTCAAATGGGCTCTTAAATACTATACCGAAAAAATATCAATCAGGAGTTTTCTGACAGCTAGTCAAACGTAGTTCGACAAACTGGCGATAGATGGCGTTGACCAGAGAGGGGTCCGAAGACGGAAATTTTAGGTTAAAAAGTGAACAAAAATGCATGTCACTGAGTCAGACGCATCCGTTTACGAAATATATGTTCATATTTTGCTGTTTACTTAAAAACACAAATTCTTACTATTTTATTTGCATTTTATTATCTGCAAGGTCGCTCACCCCTGTCTCGTCAGCGCCATCTATCGAGCCATTAGGAACTACTTTTTCTTGCTTAATGGCTTTTGGAAAATCCCTCATTATTTGCTGAAACATGGTTGAGCATTGTGGTAGGTATATAAGTGTATAAAATATACCGTATTATATTATTATACTGTAAAATGACTGGGCTATTAATTGAAATCTGATTCTTTACAAGCTTACAGATTAGTTTCCTAGATTGTGTCTGAAAAATTCATTGGCTTACTATTGAAAATATAACCAGACTTCGTTTGAATGAAGCGCGCTCCGAATTATATTCCCTTAAAATTATCTGTTATAAGAGAATGCCCTATATTATCTAAGGATTATCATATCCCCATAATTAAATGGCACTTCGATTTTACCCCAAAACAATAAATATCTTGGACATTGAAATCACTGATTGATAGATGAGGATAATTTCATGGCTACATCATCGTTTTTGTATGGAAAAGCTATTGATGTTTAGGTAACGCACACATCTGTAGAAAATACTGCGGGGACTTGCTACAGATGTCAGCACCCACAAGTTACAGCAAAGATGCTAACAGATGGCGATACCGTCGCTTTCGGAAATATGCTCCATACATAGACAACGTTCACCGTGAATACGTAACTCGTAACCTACTACAAATAAGGTTCACAATCGAATGCAAGACATACATCGCGCAAGAGAAATAATCACGTCGGGGTCACCAATATGGACGTGCTACCGGAAATGTTCCTCCATTGAAAAGGGAAGATCTTCCACCAGGCTATGTGTGAAGCCTGGGGACCAGCCGTGGTCCAACAGTTCTTAGTTGGACCTTGTATATGTATGGAATCTCTGTGATTATTTCTCTTGCACGATGTATGTCTTGCATTCGATTGTGAACCTTATTTGTAGTAGGTTACGAGTTACGTATTCACGGTGAACGTCGTATATGTATGGAGCATATTTCCGAGAGCGACGGTATCGCCATCTGTTGGCATCTTTGCTGTAACTTGTGGGTGCTGACATCTGTAGCAAGTCCCCACAATACTATACTGGGGCGTCGTGACCGCGAGCGCCCGCGGACAAATTATCCCACGCCTGATTATGGCTTATAAATGCACCTGTTTAGAACTTTTCCAATTTTGTTCCTAATGAAAGGGCTTTAAGACATAGTTCCAAGTAATACCGGATGATTTTTTTTACCGTTCCGAAACATTCAAGGGAGGTTCAGACCTTGATTGTTTTTCTTCTCTGTCTACTATCATCATCGACATATCACCCGATGGACGTCCACTGCTGGACATAGGCCTCCCCCAAGGATCGCCACAACGACCGGTCCTGCGCTGCCCTCATCCAACGGGTTCCCGCCGCCTTCAAGTCGTCGGTCCATCTTGTCACTGCCTGCCCACGCTACGCTTTCCGGTACGCGGTCGCAACTTGAGAACCCTTCGGCTCTTTCTTTCTCTACCATAACATTATTAATTCATCCTAACTAATGTATTAATGTTATTTATTGTATATCGTTGTATAGTTATCAAAATACAAGTCTGGACTAGATGTACTTCATTTGGGACTAGAGAATCTGTGTGTGAAAATGTCTAAGATATTTATTTATTTATTATTTGTATCCTCATTTTCAACCCCGTTGTAGCCAACTGTCCCTCCCACCTCACCCCTCCCATAAAAATAAACCCTCAAGTATATAGGACACTCCCGTATTTCAAATAGTATTGTTTACATTTATTATTTATTAAAATTTATTTATTAAGTTTACATAGTAAGGCTCAGCACAGATCTACGGAATGACGGCGAGGGGAAAAAATCAAAAGGCCAGCAGAAAGCTTCACCGCGTTGTTTAAATTCAAATTAATAGATTTTTTTCTACTTAATTGCTGTTTTTTCAACTTAATTGCGTTTTTTTTACTTTTAATTGATTATCTTTTAACTATGTTTTTAAATGTAATGAACGTTTTTCTTTTGGTTTTATACCGGATCGATAGATGGCGCTACGGTCTGCGCGAATAAATGCCAAATTTAAAAAAAAAATTCTATATAATAAAGAGGGAAAACATGGGAATATTTCATTATTTACGAATCATTTTAATTGAAAATTTGAAACTCTTTACGTTTGACATGGTTGTAAAGGCTCGATCCCTTGGCCTTTAAAAAAAAGGCAGACACAGTCTTGACATGATCTCGCGAACGTGTCTATATAGCGATAAACACACCATCTGTCTAGTTTATTAGGAAATAAATGTAAAAAAGAAAAGAAAATAGCTCATTGCAATTTCAAAACAACACCATCTAGCGTTAAACAATGTTAAGCTAGCATCGCAGTCACTCAATAGATTTGCACCGACTAAATATACAACAATTAAAAATATCTACAAGAATATTCAACGGTTAAGATACAAGCTAATAAAGAATGCGTTTGAAAGCAACGTTCGACGCAGCCATTGCCTGTATGGGTGACCGTAGCGGTCACCCTGTTTAATATGTAATGCATTTAATATTTAACTCCGTATAAATATACAGGGTAAATTTTATATCAATATTCTACTCATCAAACTGAACAACTTTCAATATGGAGCCAACTTCGAAATCGCGAAAAAAAACAGCTGTCCCATACAAAACTGCAGCACATATTCTTAAAGGACTCTTAATACAACTAAAACGAACGAACAAACGCATTCTCTAGTAATTTGTTAGTAAAATACGCGCCACTATTTATCTCAGACTTCTTTCGTAAAAACACATACAACGTTTCGTTTTGGAATATATCATTCTCACTTAAGGTGGTTTCAGTCCATACAAATGTTTGACGCACAATACGCGTAGACGGAATTAATAAAAGTAATATTTTATATATGGAAAAATAGTTCAGAAAATCTAGTTGCCGCGTAACAAATAACATTTGCAATTTATAATATAATTACGAAGATATAAAGCTTTTAAAATTTTGTATGAAAAATTTCAAAGCTTTATATCTTCGAAATTATTTTATAAATTGCAAATGTTATTTGTGACGCGGCATCTAGATTTTCTAAACTATTTTTCCATATATACAAAGTTACTTATATTAATACCGTCTACGCGTATTGTGCGTCAAAGTTTTGTATAAAATTGACCCCTCTGCAACCGCCTTAAACTGAATTGATCTTTTTCAACATATAACCCAGTCATTTTACGGAGTTTTGCTAGAAGGGGTGGGAAGTAATTAAAAATTGGACTTTTGAACTGTAAGCACCATTTAGTGACAAAAAGACAAACTGAAAAAATTTAATAAAAAAAAATTCTACACAACATAGAAATCAAAATCTCCCAGAAAGCTTTTAACTCAATAATATTAATACCAATGCACTCGTTTAAACAATATACATTATTTTTGAGCAATAAAATAGGCATCAAAATTTTAAAAACGAGGTATTCCTTAGAAAATACTTATGTATTTTTCAAAGCCTTCTAAGAAGAGAAAAATATTTACACCATGTTTGAAGTATGTATAATGAGCCTTAAAACTGTGTGAACAAAAATTACCATCAGGTTTTTTGGAACGAGATAAATGCTAAATTTTAAATTTGGAGCTGTTATAAATGCTATACCGAAAAAAACATCAATTATTAATTAGTCCCGGCTCAAACCGTAAAATGACTGGGCTAATAATGGTGGATTTTCTGAGTACTATTCAAAACATAAATTCTTTAATATCTCGATATATGGCGTTGACGAGGGATGGTTATGCAAAAACACACGACTTTGCTAAATTAATATAAAAGTAAATACATAATCATGAAAAGATACGACCCGGTTGGTGTAATGGTTACCACGCCGGGCTGACAAACCAGGGTCCTGGGTTCGAATCCTGGTTCGGTCATGGATGTTTATATGTTTGTGCCGTAAACAGAACATTAAAAGAGGGGTTAGAAATGCAAAGTAACGCTTTTGCTTCGGAGACGGCTGTCGCCACTTATCTTCTCGCTCACGCTGCTATAATTACTCACGCCCTCTCGCTCGCACCACGCCGCGCGCCTTATGGTGTTATGCAAATCATTGCATAACCTGTGGCGACACGTTCCACGCCTACTTTGCACTTCTAACCCCTAATGTTCTATGGTGCCGTTGTTGTATGGTTTCCATAATAAACAGCCTATATATAGTGCTTGCTTGGAATCATTACAATGTATGTGCCTGTGAGCGTTATTTATTTATTAATTTATACTTCGTCAATGGACGCTTCGGAGTCTATGACATAATTTTACGTTATTTTTACCCGACGTCAAAAAAGGAGGAGTTTTTTATAGTCTAACTACCATCTTCAGAGCCGTATCATCATCAACGCCATCTATCCTGGAATGTTGAACTAACATTTTACACTTTAAATTCGTTTTCAGAAAATCCCTCATTAATTAAACACCCAGCAAACAAATTGGTCGTATAAGGCCCACATTTATGTGACTATTTTGACTTATAAAAGTTATATTACGGTAATTACGTCATATACTGGTGCTTTATGCGTCTGATGTTCGAATATGACGTATATTCGAACATCAGACGCATAAAGCACCAGTATATGACGTAATTACCGTAACCTACACGACCAAATTGTTAGTTGGGCATGTTCTGAAGACATAAGAATAAAATAGTTTATTTTCTTAATAAATACTTGAATTCATAACTAATGTTTAAGCTAAGAATAAATAAAATGATCACTTTGAACAAAGTGACGACTTTCGAGCGAGTTGCAATAAGCATATTGTAAATTTTTATCTCTCTCAGACCTGTAAGTTTTTACGTTAAGGTGGTTTCAGTCCATACAAACGTTTGACGCACAATACGCGTAGACGGAATTAATAAAAGTAATATTTTATATATGGAAAAATAGTTTAGAAAATCTAGTTGCCGCGTAACAAATAACATTTGCAATTTATAATATAATTACGAAGATATAAAGCTTTTAAAATGTTGTATGAAAAGTTTCAAAGCTTTATATCTTCGTAATTATTTTATAAATTGCAAATGTTATTTGTTTCGCGGCATCTAGATTTTCTAAACTATTTTTCGATATGTACAAAGCTACTTATATTAATACCGTCTACGCGTATTGTGCGTCAAAGTTTTGTATAAAATTGACCCCTCTGCAACCGCCTTAAGATTACAAATCTTGCTCGCACTCTTTGCTAGTTTTATTTTACGTAAGAAGTCATTGATATTTCCATCACAATTTGAGCAATACAAAAATATATTTATTGCTTCTCTCGCACCCTCTATTTGTCCGCTTTTCAATCACTCTGTAGATTTCATAGGGGTATAGATTTATGATTTTTAATTTAAAATTAAATTTTTTTTCAAAGCCCAACCAGCACGTCTAGTATGATTTCTCTACCGCGCCTTCGCTGAATAGAAAATGACCTGTTCCCGCGCTTCTCGGACAGCGAAAGAAGCGCTTGCCGCGACATGTAGTATGGGTAAAAGCAGAGTCGCGCGCAAGTAGAGAAATCTAGGGGGTCAGGTTTCAGCCGCGCCATATTGGAAAATAAGACCTAACGACATAGCTTTAAGTGCCTCCGTGGTCTAATGGTTAAGAGCATGGGCTCTCGACACGGAGGTCGTGGGTTAGATTCCCACGGGGGACACCTAGTGATATGTCACTTTGTGCGTTTTTCCCCAGTTGGTTAGGACATTGCAGGCTGAATCACCTGATAGTCTGAAAATAAAAGCGTTAGTCCCGGCTACTGTCTCTGGTGGTAGTAGTCGTTACATAAAAACCACGTCAGAGGCCGTAAGGCGGGCTGAAAAAACTCTGACACCAGGGCTCTGCCTAAGGAGATAGCTTTAAGTTATAAGCCCACCTTTTGTACACCCCTCATTCTACTTTCGATTACTGTCTTTATTTTATGTACCTAGTTTCTTTGAGGGTCCTATCACACAAGCGATTTTTGACCGTAGTCTGTTTAAATATAGACGAGTTACGAGTGTGATTCTACTAACAAACTTTTCTGTCACTTTTTAAATACGCAACATTGGATTTTATTTCGTTACTTTAGAGTTTAATTTTGAATGTCAAAAATCATGAGATTTAATCTCGTGTGAACCCCAAACAAGACTAGTTGTTCCGCAATTATAAGCTATCTCGTTTAAGGCCAGGCCACTCAGAAGCGGTTTTGCGGGAAAGCGGGCCGGAGGCGGACCTGCGGGAAGCGAATATCGGCGGACCTGCGGGAAGCGAATATCTCTGGACCCGCTCGGTTTTCTGTGTGTTTTATTTGTATGGTGTGGTGTGGTGGTAATGTTCGAGTTTGTATGTACCCTACCACACAGAAATACGCGCGGGTCCGGAGATATTCGCTTCCCGCAGGTCCGCCTCCGGCCCGCTTTCCCGCAAAACCGCGTCTCTCGTCCATTGAAAAGGGAAGATCTTCCACTAGGCTATGTGTGAAGCCTGGGGACCAGCCGTGGTCCAACAGTTCATAGTTGGACCTTGTATATGTATCGAATCTCTGTGATTATTTCTCTTGCGCGATGTATGTCTTGCATTCGATTGTGAACCTTATTTGTAGTAGGTTACGAGTTACGTATTCACGGTGAACGTTGTCTATGTATGGAGCATATTTCCGAGAGTGACGGTATCGCCATCTGTTGGTATCTTTGCTATAAATTGTGGGTGCTGTAGCAAGTTCCCACAGAGTTAAATTTTGAATGTCAAAAATTATGACAAATAGTTTCGTGTGAACCCCAAACAAGACTATAATTGTTTCGCAATTATAGGATGTCTCGTTTAGTGATAAGGTATAAAATTGTATGCACGTGTACTTGATCATTTGATCTTGTACCTTGGCAGAGGGGAATGCTAGCGTAAGGCAGGTCCCTATTTAAATAGTCTAAGACTGTAGGCGATATCGCTACTGCAATGCAACGACGTCGCAACAGCACAGGCGTTGTCCGAGTGTTATTGCTGCGAAACTTGATTGATTTCAGATATATCGCGGCGATATCGCAACGACATCGTTCCGTCAAAGCCATCGCTCAAAAATTGTTTGTGTGATATTGCCCTTAGCTTTGATAAGAAATTGCAGCCAGGTAACGCCGCTAAACCCTATCCATATACACACCCACAGACATAATTTGTATGACGCCTCACGCACCAACCTAAGAAAGTTGGCACGTTTTGTTTTATACGCTAGAAGCGTGTGGCTCAATCTAGACATATACTTTATCTAAGACCCTAAGTTTTTTCTTGTGAAAAACTGGGTCACCAGTAAAATACGGAGCATCTAGCGTGGCAACCCTAATCATATCACGAAACTTCCACGACTACATTCCCAGAGGAGGTAGTCAGAACTTTAAACACTAAAATTTCAGGACTTAATTTTCCAATATGGAAAGGCTAAAGATCTTAAGACCATAATGCCATCTTAAATAGTTGCTTAATACTATCTATATAATAATAATATTAATAAACATATAAATGCGACATTTAAATGTGATTATTGTTTATTTAGTTGGAAGATAAAAAATGCAACCTGGATTAGAAATATAAGGCCGTTTTTTGAACAATATTTTTAACACTTTCGCTGCTAAGCTCAAAACCATGATCCTTGCGCAGTGCTAAAACTGACGCCCCTCGTGGGTCGTAAAAAGACCAATGCGGCTAACCTCGTGGGTCACCCACACAGGCGTAAGGTTTGGGTGTCTCACACTGTAGGTCATGAGCACAGACGAAATGCAGTAGAACTTGACCCCCATCGTAGGTCGTACGCACAGTCGTAACATTGAAACGATAAATGTGGCTCGCGTCGTGGGTCACACGCACAGGCGTAGGGTTTTCGGTGACTCGCGCGGTAGGTCATGAGCATAGGCGAAATGTAATAGAACCGGCTCGTTACGTGGGTTCTTCAGCAGTGCTGTCCATTTGTCGCCGACCTACGGCGTAGGTCTTCAGCAGCGAAAGTGTTAAGGGGATGACTAGACCACGTAACTAAACATTTTTCTCTAGGGGCTAGCATGAAAATTGCGGGGAAAAATTTTCATTACAAATGTATCTATTTCATAATAAATAATAATTAAAAAGAGTAACAAATTAACCAAGTTGCAATTTGTACGCGAGATTTTTTTCAACGTTTCCTTGTTTTTGCTCTCGTAAAAACGGTAATAGATAAAAACATCAAACATGATATGATAAAAGTGCAAACTCTACAGTAAAATAATAAGTACTCACGCCAGAATGAAAAGCACCTGAGAGAAAGAAAACCATAAATTTTCGTGAGATGGCCCGGAACCCTCTGTAGGCGAGTCCGACTAGCATTTGGCCGATTCTCGATTTCGATGTTAGAGAAAGTTGTTTAGTTTGTTCGTCTGATCAACTCCTTAAAACAATCTGCTCTATTTTAGACGGACCTATACAGGGTGAAATTTATATCTTCAGCATCCTTTTAAACTAAGAGTCTACCCATCAAACTGAACAACTTTTACTATGGGAGCAGACAGATCGGAGCAAAAAAAAATCAGCTGTTCCATACTAAATTGCAATCTCGACGCGCGAGTTCGCGACTCAAATGTATGCCACAGCTGATTTTTTGCTCCGATCGGTTTGCTCTATAGAGATCTAGAGAGATGCCAACCAAGGCGCTGAGTACGAAACCTAGTGTCGCATCACCACCAGTACCACGCGATAGGAAGTATTTTGTTAGCTTGAATGTGCTCATTATCCATTGCGGTATCAGAACTCAACGTTCGAATAATCTTTAGTACAACGCAATCATTGTAAACTACACTGACCTGCAAAACTAAGTACTACACTTTTAATATTTAAATTTTTTCTTAACTATAGATATTAGAGATTTAAAACAAAAAACGTTTTATAGCAAATGTTTTCAGCTTTCTTTGTAACTATTCTTTTTAAATTAAACTCTTTTTCGAGAAATGAAATGAAATAATATTTATTGTGCAAAAGTTTAGGTCAGTAATTGTAGCCGGTCTTACTGTCCGTCCTTTCGAGTCCTTTTTATTTCGAAAGTATATTGTATGTACTTAAAATGTTATAGCAATTTTAAAAGTGTGATACTTAGTTTTGCAGGCCAGTGTAATTACAAATAATACCTCGACTGGCTTTCAGCCTCATAATATATTGAAACCGTACTGTACTGTCGCGAGCAATGTGTTCCGTTTTTGCGCATATTGCTGCGACACTGGCCCCGCCCCCTTTTCACATCTCCCTTTAGTTTTTGTGATCTGTGGTTTGCTCCCAGAGTAAAAGTTGTTCAGTTCGATGAGTAGACTCTTAGTTTAAAAGGATGCTAATGATATCAATATCACCCTGTATAATATAATCACAGATAAAAAATGGTTTGGGCTGAAACTTATTTTTTTTTGTTAATCGCATATCTACACCCCTATTGAATCATCGAAAATTTTAAAAAGTCATCACAACACTTAATCACAAAGTCACAGGTCCTGTTACTTCCAGTAACTGTTACCGGTAACAGTTATTTGGTGATCTATTCGCCTTTTAATCTTTTACTGAATTCTTCTTGTTGTAATTCCCTCCATTCTTTCTTTGCCTTCATTCGTTTTAGTTGCCCGTCCCTGGAAAAAGAGGGTAATGTTGGTTAATATGTTAGTACGAGCGTTAACCCGCAACTTCGTCCGCACAAATTATATACCAGATTTTAAGTCAGATAATAAGCTATCAAACAAAGAAAGAGTTTCATCAAAATCGGTTCAGTAGTTTTTGCGTGATACTCGTTCAAACAAACAAACACACAAACGAACAGACCGACAAAAAATCCAAAAATTGGTGAAATGGAATCAGGGACACCTAAAAACCATATCGTAACTTTTTTTTGTTAATATCTTCAATGTACAGACAAACTTCCTGTTACAGTTTTATAATAGTATAGATGTAGTGTCAAAGTTGCCAAAGAAAAAAGTTATTGAAGAAGTCTAGACTAAAGATAGTATTTTCTTAAAAAAAGTATACCACTACCGATGCTTTTATTATGAATTGGGACCACTGGCAAAGTTATTCAGGATTATAAATAACTAGAGTTAACCCGCGACTTCGTCCGCACAAATTATTTACCAGATTTTAAGTCAGATCATTAGCTATAAAACAAAAAAGATTCATCAAAATCGGTTTAGTTGTTTTTGCGTGATACTCGTTCAAACAAACAAACACACAAACGAACAGACAGACAAAAAATCCAAAAATTGGTGAAATGGAATCAGGGACACCTAAATATCGTAACTTTTTTTTTGTTAATATCTTCAATGTACAGACAAACTTCCTGTTACAGTTTTATAATAGTATAGATAGATTATGAGACAAGTATTTACATGGAAAAATATAGGTATAAATTTATTCGTTTGATAGCTTATTATCTGACTTAAAATCTGATATATAATTTGTGCGGACAAACTCGCGGGTTAACGCTCGTAGCTACTATAATAGTTCAGCGCAGCGTGGCGATTTTCAGTAAGTTAAAAAAAAGTTACAAAATCTCTTAAAACCAAACTTCCAACTTTTTTTTCTATTTTCTCTGAACAGTTATAAACCCTATCTCCTGTTTTTGGCTTGACCTTGGGTTTGGGATTTATACATGTACCTGTTTATATGTATACAAATTTGTCAATTCTAATTAAAATTATTTTAAACGTATGATGCGTTTTTAACGAATTGATGTACCAACTAACCTCTCAGGAATACGAACAAGTTATCAATTTATGAAATTTACTTAGTATAGCAGTACTATACTGCCACATAAACAATGGTGTCGACCACTCACCACATCAGGTCGACCAGGCCGCCCCGCCTCGCGACGACAGCCTTCACCCTGTTTGCGAAGTCGACGGCGGACTCGTCGGTGCGCCGGCGCATCGGCGGCAGGTACCACACGTCGCACACTATGGCCCACGACGACATCATGTTCAGCAGGTAGTGCAGCATGCCGTAGCGCGCGCTGTTCCAGAACGCGTCTCCGAACCGAGGGTCGTATCTGGGAACGAGACCAACTTGTTGGAGTAACCACGTGGAAGGGGGTTAGCGCCATTTTCATTGGCATCTTTAACCAAAATGTTTGGAACGGATGTTTTTTTGTGGAACCACAACATACTGAATACAAAATTAGCTGACTAGTATCTCAACTGACTTGAGGAGTAACTCAACTGACTTGAATAGACTTGACTTTTCTAAGTACCGAGGTAGTCAGAGATATTCTGAAACCTCAGAACATCCACGTTTCACTATAGTACCGAAACTCTGCCCAGTGTGACGGAGAGTGAGCCCGTCGCCACTTGTAAATGGACAGTAGGTACAATACAAGGTTATTTACAATGAAGATGCAAGCAAGCAAGAATAAGTCATAAATTAACTCTTGGCACGAAAATGAGAGAGTGAGAGTTAAATCTGTATTATCAAATGCCTGCCTTGAATAGTATCTCAAGTCTCAAGTGACTTGACTAGTAACTCAACGTCTTGAATAATTTCAAATATTATTGATTTTTAAACATGTTACAGCCATGTTGTGCTATTTCGAATCAAACTAAAGATTGAAAAATGTGTCTCGGGCGGGACTTGAACCCGCACTTTTCCAAACCGGGGAACTGCATTATCCAATTTCGCCACCGAGCCCACTACCCAGAGAACGAAATTTTCAATCTGTTGCGCCTTAAGGCGGTTGCAGAGGGGTCAATTTTATACAAAACTTTGACGCACAATACGCGTAGATGGTATTAATATAAGTAACTTTGTATACATGAAAAAATAGTTTGGAAAATCTAGATGCCGCGTAACAAATAATATTTGCAATTTATGAAATAATTACGAAGATATAAAACTTTGAAAATTTTCATACAAAATTTGAAAAGCTTTATATCTTCGTAATTATAATTATAAATTGCAAATGTTATTTGTGACGCGGCAACTAGATTTTCTAAACTATTTTTCCATATATAAAATATTACTTTTATTAATTCCGTCTACGCGTATTGTGCGTCAAACTTTTGTATCGACTGAAACCGCCTTAAGGGGACGTGAGCGCCATCTACTGGTAGTTATTACAAACTAACCAACCCGCAAGTCCAGCATTACAACTGGAATTCATACGATATAGATGACACACCCTGTTCCAATTTCAAATATTATTGATTTTTAAACATGTTACAGCCACTCAACGTAACTCATCTAAATAGTATCTCAATCAAAAATATCTTATTTGAAAAAGAAAAAAACACCATTAAAAAAATGCTCGAATCAGCAATAGGCTTTGTCAAATCAAAATAGCATTACTAACACCTACTATGGATCTTTGATCTGACACAAAATAAATTCAAGAGCTACATGAGCTCATCCCGCCTTCCCGTCTACTACTATAATACTGTCAGACACCCCTTCTTGGTTGACATCCCACATATCCGCACCAAGCGCCTTTCTGAATCTTTTATAATGCGCACAGCCAAGGAGTGGAACGCCCTGCCTGCGTCAGTATTTCCGAGCGCTTACAACCCGAATTCCTTTAAAGTACGAGTGAATAGGCTTCTTCTGGGTAAGCTCTCTACATCTTCGACCCCATCTTCGTCAAACTAATACTAAGCAAATACAACACTGCGCATCCGCACCATGCTGCGTCAAGTTCATCTCTATTAAATGAATATAGGTAGAATAGCTCAAGCAGGTAGTTCCTGCCTTTCATGTCATCAGTTGTACCTACCAATAAGCCTTGCCTACTATTTTAACATGTAGTGCATCAATATATTAAATAGATATCAGTCTGTACAATGGCTTTTTTTGTGGATTAATAAATATATTATTCTTATATCAACTGACTTGACTTGTAACTCAACTAACTGGCTAATAACTCAACTAAGTGACTAGTAACAAAGTGACTCACTTGATGGCGACCGGGTAGACGGTGCCTCCGACTTCGAGGCTGCCCTTCTTTAACTGAACCACCGAGGTGTTGTTGATGCACGTTCCTCAACTAGCTGACTAGTAACTCAACTAACTGGCTAGTACTCACTTAATGGCAATCAGAAATCAGAAAATTTTATTGCGGCACCGGTTACACATAAATATTTAGGTCTTAATTGACGAATACTTTCGAATCACAGTACGTACCTAGATCGGGCATGCAATTATAGGTGAATACAATTTTTACACTAGCTACTAATAATAAAATTAAACATTCTTTTAAACATAATGTGTGACATCACCTTTTTATTTTACCATTTCTCATGATAATAATAATAATAAATTCAATACAATAATGTAAATATAGCGACCGGGTAAACGGTGCCTCTAACTTTGAAGCTGCCTTCTTGAACTGAACTACTGAATTGTTGTTGATGCACGTTCCTCAACTATCTGGCTAACTCGCCTAACTGACTAGTAACTCGAACTCAACTATCTAGCTAGTGACTCAACTAACTGACTAGTAACTCAACTAAATGACTAGAACTCACTTAATAGCTACAGGGTAGACGGTGCCTCCGACTTCGAAGCTGCCCTTCTTGAACTGAACTACTGAAGTATTGTTGATGCAGGTGCCTTCGGGAAAGATAAGGATCGGGGGGTTGTCTTCAACTGATATGTGCTCTTTTAATCTGTGGGCGACAAATGGTTTTAGCTCGTATTATGGTATTAAAAAAATGTCTCTTAAGCATATAATTATACTTTTTGGCTATATTTTTGGAATAAGAATATTTATACCCAAGTTATGGATGTTTGTTTCTATAATATGTATTCTAAATCGCTATATAGAATGCATGGGATATACTAGAACATCTGTGTGACATTTTAATTTGGAGAATAGCAACGATATGCCTTCTTTATCCGGTGACCTCTCGTACCAGATGTGAGGCAAGCTAGGAGCCCAAGGAGCCTCTTGTGACGCTGGCCGATCTAAAATGAAGATCTTACCTCTGCGCAACGATATGCCTGTCCTTGACCTCCGACCTTTCGAACCAAATGTGAGGCGACGTTTTGGACAGTGCGCGCTGTAGGAGCCCAAGGAACCCGTTGTGACGCTGACCGATCTAAAATGAAGATCTTACCGCTGCACAACGATATGCCTGTCCTTGACCTCCGACCTCTCGAACCAGATGTGAGGCGACGCTCTGGACAGTGCGCGCTGTAGGAGCCCAAGGAACCCGTTGTGATGCTGACCGATCTAAAATAAAGATCTTACCTCTGCGTAACGATGTGCCTGTCCTTGACCTCCGACCTCTCGAACCAGATGTGAGGCGAGGTAGGAGCCCAAGGAACCCGTTGTGACGCTGACGGATCTAAAATAAAGATCATACCTCTGCGCAACGATATGCCTGTCCTTGACCTCCGACCTCTCGAACCAGATGTGAGGAGAGGCTCTGGACAGTGCTCGCTGTAGGAGCCCAAGGAAGCCGTTGTGTCGCTGACCGATCTAAAATATTTGTCATCCTTATAGTTGTCTTATTTTTTAAGGATAGTGGCAACCCTGAATTCTTAAGCGTAGACTAGACACTTCGATCATTTTACTTTGATCGAAGCGTAGTCCAGTGAAAAATATACTTGAACTTGACTTTTCTTACTTTTAAACAGAATATGTACTCACGGCGACACATCAAGCTATACAAAACCAACATAAGCTGGCCGCTCGACGTTATACGTTATGCAACTTACTCGCGGCCAGCTTATGTTGGTTTTGTATATCTTGATGTGTCGCCGTGTGTACAGACACGAAAAAATTTATGACATGTATAGATGCGATGTTGTATCAGACACGCAAAGTATACATTTTTATTACACGTGAAAGTATCTCTGCTTTTCACGGCTGAACCGATTTTGATGAAATACAAATTCCAAGAAAACGTATGGGACTGCAGATTATTTTTCGCGATTTCGATACTAGTCATAGAGAGAAAGTTATTCAGTTCGATTAGCAGCTATTATCACATATAAGGTCTAACAAAATCAGCTGAAACTATTTTAAGGGGATGATCAGACCATCAAACTAAACAACTTTCTCTATGGGACCAATATTGAAATCGCGAAAAAAAAATCTGCTGTCCCATACATTTAGGTCGAGTAGGTTTGTATGGAACAGCAGATTTTTTTTTCGAGATTTCAATATTGGTCCCATAGAGAAAGTTTGATGGTCTGATCATCCCTTTAAAATAGTTTCACCTAATTTTGTTAGACCTTATATAATCACGACCAATTTCCTATCGGGATGTTCAGAAACTTATTGTTAACCTGTTAAAAGGCTTAGATCAAAGTAAAATTAATGGATAGGCCTTACGCGAACATTTCAAACCAGAAACATGAGGCAAAACAAATGACAGTTATACTTCAAATTTATTCAACATCTTACACTAACAGTACAAATGTATAGACACAAATTAATAATAAAACTGAAATATCCTAATTATTTACTTGAAATACGTACCGAGATGACAGACCAAGTGTGCTAGTTTGTATGGACCAAGTGTACTAGTTGTGTGCTTGTAACTTAACGCTCTTTGGGCCGATCCATTAAACTTACTTTGATCTAAGTTAAAAGGCACATGCGCCGCCATATCATATTTATTCTTAATATTAAACATGCATCTTATGTTTTAACCCTCAACATTCACATAAGCTTTGAGACAAGCCTTAGGACAACATTTGGCTCCCAAAAAACATTGATACCTTTGAAATTCTTCCGTGCGGTCACCCGTCCAGATAACGGCTGTGGTGAACGTGATGCCACGAAAATACAGTAGTACCAGGTTTATAAGTCTTACCGATGTACCTGCGCAGTTGACAAATTTTAATAGCGCGCGAAATTATATTGACCACTCAGGATGTTACCTTTAAGACCTTTCCACTATTGGCTGATTGTATTCACGCCCTTTTCACTGCTATCCGACTTTGCACCCTTTGATTACTAAATGACTTCGGGTGTTGTCGGGGACTTGGGCCTGCTCTGCGCAAACGAAGATTAACGAGCGGAATTATTTTCCTGGTCGTACTGTACTTACTGATAGCATTTCTAACTCCGAAAGTTTAGTTTGATGGTCTTATCATCATATCAGCCGATAGACGTCCACTGCTGGACATAAGCCTCCCCCAAGATGGGGGGATTTGCCATAATCGCCACGCTTGGCAGGCGGGTTGGCGATCGCAGTTGGATTGAATATGTGTACTCAGAGGATGCTGCTGCCCATCCTTCGGTAAATCCCTTAGTCGCCTTTTACGACACCCACGGGAGAAAATGGGGTGGTGCTTTTTTTAGCCGACACCACTCGGCCACTATGTCAACGGTCGACCCAACCCAAATGTATGAAACAGCAGATTTTTTTGCGATTTCAATGTTGGTCCCATGGTTAAAGTTGCTCTGTTTGATGGCCAGAAACACCCCTTACAAGTATTTAACGCATTTAACTATACACCCTGTATTCACAAGGTGAACATCTGTCATTATTCCGTCTGGCCGGGATACTTGGCCAAATCCCCTTGGCGATATCAACCACTTTCGCTGCTGACGACCTATACCGTAGGTCGGAGACAAATGGGCCGCAGTGCTGAAGGACCCACGCATCGAGCCGGTTCAATTGCACATCGCCTACGCTCATGACCTACCGCGCGAGTCACCGAAAACCTTACGCCTGTGCGGATGACCCACGACGCGAGCCACATTTATCGTTTTAACGTTACAACTGTGCCGCACAACCTACGAGGGGGGTCAAGCTCTATTGCATTTCGCCTGTGCTCATGACCTATAGCGTGAGTCATCCAAACCTTACGCCTGTGCGGGTGACCCACGAGGTGAGCCTCATTGGTCTTTTTGCGTTACGACTGTGCGCACGACCCACGAGGGGCGTCAGTTTTATCACTGCGCGAGGATCATGGTTTTGAGCTTAGCAGCGAAAGTGTTAAACATTGAGTTAATATGTTCTACGTGCTAGAAGATAAACTGCACTTTATTACAAGGTTCGGACTCCTGTCTCCCTTTAAAATAATAGCTAGGTAATATTCTTAGTTTTATAAGTTATCTTATCTTATAAAGCTGTCCCGTTCAATGTGGCGATATCACCACACCTCACTTCTTCGGGTTCCTATCCATTACTGAAGGTTGGCAGTCAGCTCTGCATATCCCTGCCTATCTCTCGCCAAAAGAAACAGCTCTTCGACGCTGGTAATATCTGTCCGCTCTTTCAGGTTCGCGAGCCATGACATTCGTGGCCTACCAATGCTTCTTTTGCCCTCTACTTTGCCCATTATTATAGTCTGGAGCAGTTGGTATCGCTCATTCCTCAAAATATAACCAAGGTAGGCGAATTTCCTCCGTTTAATGGTTCGCAACAACTCCCGGGACTTCCTGACACGTCGTAGAACTTCCACATTGGTGACTCGTTGAACCCTTGGCACCATTGGCAGCATTCTTCGATAGACCTCTAGTTTCTGGTGAGTAGCTTCCTTAATGGTCCATGCCTCGCAACCGTATAGAACTATTGGTCATATGTAGTACTGGAACATTCATACTCGGAGTCGTATATCCTGTTTTCGATTAGTTAGTATTTTTTTCATTTTTATAAATGACCCGCGGGCTATTTCGATTTCTACACCTCACTTAGTATATCGCTTTCGGTATCTCACACGCCTGCGCTTCTCCTAACCGACTTTGAACCACCTATGCAATATTATTTTATTTCACAGCATTGATGGTAACAAATGAGAAAATATTTCCCAATACCAGTGAAGAAAATTCCTGATTATCACCAATGGTTATAACTGGAAATTTTTTTCCTATCCGGAGCCAGTGGCGATAAATGGGAATAAAAATTCCCGAATGTCCCCACTGGTGACTACTGGGAATTTTATTTCTATCAGTCCCCGGTAGCAACGGAGCCAGTGGCGACAAATGGGAATAAAAATTCCTGAATGTCGCCACTGGTGACTACTGGGAATTTTATTTCTATCAGTCCCCGGTAGCAACGGAGCCAGTGGCGACAAATGGGAATAAAAATTCCTGAATGTCGCCACTGGTGACTACTGGGAATTTTATTTCTATCAGTCCCCGGTAGCAACGGAGCCAGTGGCGACAAATGGGAATAAAAATTCCTGAATGTCGCCACTGGTGACTACTGGGAATTTTATTTCTATCAGTCCCCGGTAGCAACGGAGCAAGTGGCGACAAATGGGAATAAAAATTCCCGAATGTCGCCACTGGTGACTACTGTCAATTTTTTTGCTATCTGTTACCAATGGTAACGTACGGGAAAATATTTTCTCACTTGTTACTGTCACCGCTGTCAAATAAAATACGGCTTAGGTGATTCAAACATATCATACATACATACATATCATGATTAGAGATCGAATATTCGGATGCATATTTACCTAAACTTTATTTTTCATAAGATAATGTGGGCAAGTTTTAATTCATTTATTATGATCGTTCTTAAGTCCCGGGATTGCAAAATATCGTAGAACTTGGACATTTGAATAACTCGGACAACATGATACAATGTTGTCTGAGTTGACAGAGTTGTCCGAGTTGACCAAGTTTTTCATGTTGTCCGAGTTCACAGAGTTATTTATTTTGTCCGAGTTGTCCTGGTAGACTGAGTTGTTCATGTTGTCCAAGTTGTTCTACCTACTGTTGACTACATACGAGCACCAGTATGACTAAACGGTGCGGGTGGCCCGATTTTGGTTTGTGGTTTTTTATAAACTTTATTGAGAAAGGCATATTCATATTAAGTTTTCGTGAGGAAAAAAGTTAAGTTTAGGTAAATATGCATCCTATTATCCGATCTCTAATCATGATACATATCTATTACGTAGTACATATTAACTCAATGGCTTCAACTTACAATTTGTCAATACTAACCAGTGAATAGCAGTTGTCGCACATAAGCACCAGCGCGTCGATGGGGCTGGTGTGGTTGGCGACGCAAATGCCGCCGCGCGCCGGCTTGTCGTGGCTGCCGTGGTACGTGATCACCATGGAGATGCAGCGCGAGAGGAAGTTGAAACACATTATGGAGACTGTGTAGTTGATCCGCTGCTTCAACTGGCCATCCGGGAGCGTGCCCACGCAAGCTGTGCAGATGAGCAGCCACCAGACCTATGGTTATGGTAATGAGATGGGGGGTTTTTCGTGAGTTTTTTGTTTGTGACTGTACTCTTCGAGGTGACAATTCGTGATGATATGGCGTGGATGAAAACGTTACAATAGCCTTGTGGTGTTGATGTTAGATTTTTAATTGGAAAAGTACAGATTGATTTCGAATCATTTGATGAAAAAATTAACAAAACAAGAAGTGTGTAATTGTTTCCATCTTAATTTCATTTTAAGACAATCTGTGCAACAAATATATACTCAATACTTTATATTTATATCATTCATGTTGTAAAATCAGCCAATGAATTCGATCTATTTAATCTTTTTAGAACATAGCGCACTTATGTAACATCTGTTTTCATATGCGCTTGACCTATGTTTCACAAATAAATATGTTATGAATTATGAATTTATTTGTTCACACAAGGTCTTTATTATAATTACCATCTCAGTTAGATAATAAACTTGGTCCATATTTTACAATTGAATATAATATACTGCCTAAGTCACAGGTAAATATCACCTGTACTAACAAACTAAGTATAAGTTTTAACGTTTTCATTGTTCCATATGTCATAGTATCATGACTTAGCGAAAGGAATATATCTGTAAAAAATACGTGTACAGTCACACACCAAAAACTTGACATTCCCTGTGCGAAATGAATGAAAATAATCAACTTTTCTCATTACCATAGTTTCACAATGGTAACGAAAAAAAAACCAATCATTCCCGTCCTACGAATAAGAATAACTATAGAAAAATAACTCTAAACAAAAGCAACATAATTTTTGGCACCTAATGAAAAATTTTGTATGAGTTTTGGCGGCATGGTAGAGTTTTTAAAGAACAAATTTAGAACGCGGTATAGTTCTCTTGGTGCCACTTTTTGAGTTTGATTTACATTTCTATACATTCTTATTCGTAGTTCCCGTCCCAAACCTGAAATGACACATGAAGAAGCACCAAGCGTTATAAAAACCCCGAAGCACCAGAAATAAAAGAAAATCCTACCAAAGAGAAGCAAGTATTGACACTTAACACAGCAACGTCGATAGTGCTAGTGTGGTTTGCGACACAGACGCCGCTCTTCTTCGGTATGTACTGCGTGTCATGGAAAGTAATGACGCAGGAGAGGCCGCGGATCATCGTGCGGAATGACATCTTGTAGCAAGCGACGCCGAGGCGACGCCGCGCGGCGCCGGCCGGCAGCACGCCGACCAGCGCCGTCGTCAGCAGCATCGTGAACGTCTGAGGCAATTATCATTACCGTATCTTCATTAGGTTACATTATTTTTTGTATTTTAGTCAGCAGCTATTCAAAATCGTAGCCTTAAGTCAGTTTACCTAATTAAAGAATATTAAATTCGTAGCAATTTAGCTAGTTTTTTGTGTAGCGATGGCGAACGTGGCAACGCTGCTAGCATTATGGGCTCCTTTGCGCCGGGATCGTCCAGGGGCGGGTTATTTGACTGAGTTTGTATTTCATTGTTTTGACGAAGCATGTTGCTGATTTATGTCAGTTTTTTTTTGTATCTTTATATTTGACGACGTTTGTGCTGACCGCTTTTTTTATGTCTAGTCTAGACTAAATTCTTAACTTGAATCTATAGTATTATTTATCTTATTTTCATTATCATTTCAGCTGAAAGAAGTCTGCGAATTGCATTCATCGGTCACCATGACCTTTCACAATGGTGTAGTTAATAAACTGCACGAACAAAGGAACCACTACACAGTAGTATGTACGTTTTGCCTTCATCTTATGTCGTATCGATGACTACTATCTCGCATCTCTAAACTATTATAAAACTGTAACAGAAGTGTGTCTGTACATTGAAGATATTAACAAAAAAAAAGTTACGATATGGTTTTTAGGTGTCCCTGATTCCATATCACCAATTTTTGGATTTATTGTCCATCTGTTTGTTTGTGTGTTTGTTTGTTTGTTTGAACGAGCATCACGCAAAAACTACTGAACCGATTTTGATGAAACTTTTTTTGTTTGATAGCTTATGATCTGACTTAAAATCTGGTATATAATTTGTGCGGACGAAGTCGCGGGTTAACGCTAGTAAAGAATATTTATGTTAGTGTTTAGGGAAATGGACGTACGTGGAAATTGACGTTTGACTCTATAAACAAGACATTCGGAGAAAAGTTGAGTTGGCTGACAGAGTGGTTTATTTTTTCAATATTATTAATTACCGATTTGAAAAAAACTAAATTATTTTAATTACAGGTATTTCAAATGAGAACATTTTAATGAAACTTTTGCCCTTTTGGATCGAAATCAAAACCTCACTTTTGATCTATGTCCTATACTTTCTTCTATCTTGTTTCATGTATTGTTATGTTTTCTTCACTTCGCGTGTTTGCCAATAGAAAGGCAGTGGACGTAGATTGTTGCTAGCGTAAAACGAAGAATAGAAAAGTCGACAAATAGTAGATAGAGACAGCTAGATGAAATAAAACACAAAGTTGTTAATCAATTAGGATACAGATTAAAAACATTACAAACTACTAAAACATTGTTTTTAGAAAGATTGCAGAGTGAAATTAAATACCACACCCTGAATCCTTCACACAAACCGGCGCGCACGAGAGGTGGCATAGTGAAAAAATAATTAAATAGCAGTAGGCACTGTTTCAACATCATCTTGTGAAATTCTAGCCAAATCTCAGAGGCAATACCGCAAAATTTCCGGCCGGTAAAGGTGGCCGGTTGCCCCCCTCAAGGAAAATCTCTACACTACGCCAATGAGAGGTGATGAGATAAAAATTGTTAGTCTTACACTGGGACATTGGGCTGGCAAAGTGAATATAATAAGATATATTTACTCCCCTACTATTTACGCCGTGGTGGTCCAGTGGTGAGTAACCTTGCCTGCTGTGCAGGAGGCGATGGTTCGATCCCCGTCCGTTTTTCGGAATTTATGTACGTTTTATAACACCACTGGCTTTTCGGTGAAGGAAAACATCGTGATGAAACCTGCATGCTTCAATTTCGAGGCATGTATTGTACCTACTGTCCATTACAAGTGGCGACGGGCTCACTCCCCGTCACACTGGACAGAGTTTCGGTACTACTAGTGAAACGTGGATCTCTGACTACCCCCTCGGGGTTATCGCTCTTTTTAGTCGCTTGAATGCTCTTGGGGACTGGTAGTTGATTTTCGATGCTATTTCAACACCAGCAAAGTTGATAATGGTTTGACAGTGAAATATATTCCGCGTCGTGACTGTCGCTTAGAAGTTTTTACCCTACAATGTATTTAATTTTACTCTGCAGTCGATAAGTTAATACGAAAAAGAAGTGAATAGTACTGAAGCTGGTGTGTGTTAAACAAAAATACAATTTTAGTGCTGGTTACAGACTGATTCTGAAATACGTTAGTAGAGAAAACAAAATAATGATTAAATTACTACATTAACTGTCAGTTGCAGAAACGCTCATTAATTTTAATCCTCCACTCTTGCTGTCACTTTTTGTCTTGTTGACGTAACAAAACTAGCATAAGAGATATAATGGAGGATTAACTCTATTGAGCGTTTCTGCAACCGAGTGTAAAAGAAATACTTAGACCATATAACCAAGGACCAAACTCGCGATAGCTTTTCCCTCTGCCACGTTACAAGATCAATTGATTTGCCTCCATGGTGTGATGGTTAAGAAAGAGCATTGGCTCTCGACACCTAGGACACCTAGTGATATGTCACTTTGTGTGTTTTTTCCCCATTTGGTTAGGACATTGCAGGCTGAATCACCTGATTGTCCGAAAAGAAAAAATGATTCCGTGCTTCGGATGTCACGTTAAGCCAGTGGTCCCGGGGACTATCTCTGGTGGTAGTAGTTGTTACATAAAAACCTCATCAGAGGCCGTAAGGCGGTCTAAAAAAAACTCTGACACCAGGGCTCTGCCCACACGATAAGAAAGAAAGAAGAATTGATCTGCATTTACATACAATTTAATAACCTATCACTAAACGAGACAGCCTATGCGGAATAATAACTTCAAACTAGTCTCGTTTGGGGTTCACACGAGACTATTTAAAAAAATCAAAAGTATAATCTAAATTAATGGAATAAAATCCAAAGTTGCGTATTTCATGTTACCTCGTCTCCCGCAAAAAGTTACAGAAACGTTTGTTAGTAGAATTACTCGCGTACTCGCCCATAGTTATATTGTCTAAGAAGAAACATTAGAAATTTACATTTTAGGTGTAAAAATACATCCTTGGCATCCTTTTAAACTAAGATGAAACAGAATCAGAAAAAATCTGCTGTTCCATACTAAACTGCAATCTCGACGCGCGAGTTCGCGACTCAAATGTATGCAACAGCTGATTATTTTTTTGCTCCGATCGGTTTGCTCCCATAGTAAAAATTTTTTAGTTCGATGGGTAGTCTCTTAGTTTAAAATGTTGCTAATGATATCAATTTCACCATGTGCAGGCTGTTACATAAATACAAATAAACATTTAAGAGGATGGTTAAGACCATCAAACTGAACAACTTTCACTATGGGACCAATATCGAAATCGCGAAAAAAAAAATCGGATGTTCCATCATCATCATATCAGCCGATAGACGTCCACTGCTGGACATAGGCCTCCCAAAAAAAGGGGAGATTTGCCATAATCGCTAGAGATCGCATATCGCTACAGATCTACTCGAGCTAAATGTATGGGACGCAAGATTTTTTTTTTCGCGATTTCGATGTTGGTCCCATAGTGAAAGTTGTTCAGTATGATGGTCTCAACAACCCCCCTTTAAACCCAAGCTTTAAATGTTTCTTTTTACTTTTGTAACACCCAGTATAAAATATAGTTTCAAAAAAGGTCCTCGTGCTGTATATCATACCTGGCCCAACGCATATCATTAGTGATTCAACGCGGAAATGCGGCCAGCATTATGGGCACCTTCGGGCCAGGTATGAGACCTGGGGCGGGCTTTTCGATTAAGTAGAATTAGTAAAATTTTTAGTTTAGAATGCTTAGAATGGTTTATGTTTAGGGTAAGTTTTGTTTGTGCTTACTATTTCATTCCCTTAATAAATTACTCCAAGCTCGTTTCAAAAACAATATCTCTAATCCAATGACTTTTTAATCTAATCTTTTTCAAAACATTAAAATATTAATTTTCTTACTGAAAACAAGTTTACTTTGAAACTTTTCCATAAAGGACTCCCTAGATAATGAGTTTTATTTCAATGTGAATAAGATTGAAAATGCCTTACCCCGATGACGAATATGAATATCCTGAGGGGCAGAAGGAAGAAGTAACGCACGAGGAAACCCATCATCCATATAATTGTTAACCGCCACGTCAGGAACTCGTATTGTCTGTGGAATTACAAGAAAACATCATTTTAGCACAGAATAGGTAATAGTATTATACAGGAAAATGAAATTGATATCATTAGCATCCTTTTAAACTAAGAGTCCATACCCATACCCATCAAACTGAACAACTTTTACTATGGGAACAAACCGATCGGAGCAAAAAAATAATCTGCTGTTTCATACTAAACTGCAATGTCAACGCGCGAGTTCGCGACTCAAATGTATGCAACAGCAGATTTTTTTTGCTCCCATAGTAAAAGTTGTTCAGTTTGATGGGTAGACTCTGAGTTTAAAAGGATGCTAATGATATCAATTTCACCCTGTAGAGTGTAAAAAACACCCTAGCAATACTTAAGGGGGTTCTTCAGACCATTAAACTAAACAACCTTCTCTATGAAACAAACACCGAAATCACCTGTTCAATCATGCTGTACCTTTTGTTCTCAAAGTCGGTGCTTACAGTACAGTATTCTTCTATCTATCTATAACGTCACGACTCTTTCCCAGTGGGGTAGGGACACTTTAGGGGAGCCGAGCAAGGGAATGCAGTCAGGGGCCGTAATATTTAACTACATTGTAACAAAGCGATGTTACAAAGGAGACACAGGCAAGCTGAGACGACGCGCGCGCGACGCGACGCGGCCGCCCGGCGACAGCGGCAAGCACGCCGCGATGACGTCGACGGGCGGAGGCGTGCGGGGCGCGGGGCGAGGGGTGCGGGGCGAGCGGGGCGCGGGGTGCGGGGTGCGGGGCGCGGGGTGCGGGGCGCGGGGCGCGGGGTGCGGGGCGAGCGGGGTGCGGGGCGTGGGGCGCGGGGCGAGCGGGGCGCGGGGTGCGGGGCGCGGGGCGAGCGGGGTGCGGGGCGTGGGGCGCGGGGCGAGCGGGGCGCGGGGCGAGCGGGGCGCGGGGTGCGGGGCGAGCGGGGCGCGGGGTGCGGGGCGCGGGGTGCGGGGCGCGGGGCGAGCGGGGTGCGGGGCGTGGGGCGCGGGGCGAGCGGGGCGCGGGGCGAGCGGGGCGCGGGGCGAGCGGGGCGCGGGGTGCGGGGCGAGCGGGGCGCGGGGTGCGGGGCGCGGGGCGAGCGGGGCGCGGGTCGCGGGGTGCGGGGTGCGGGGCGCGGGGCGCGGGGCGAGCGGGGCGCGGGTCGCGGGGTGCGGGGTGCGGGGCGCGGGGCGAGCGCGGTGCAGCGCACGGTGAGGCGACACCGGCCGGCCATAAAAGGCCCAGCGCGGGAGCTCGGAGCATCATTCGATAGTTGGCGTCCGAGAGTGGAAGCTCTGGCGGCTTGAGGTATTCGGGCAACCGGGCAGAAGCTCATCAAAGGAAGTCCACTATCGGGTGACCACCCCCTCCTCCTCTCCCCATCCTTTCTTCAGTTCTGAAAACCTCGTCCTGAGGGGTTATGGACGCGGCTTAGGGGTTCTCCGGGCCGTGTCCTAACTCATCCAGGACGTAGGTAGCTCCTGAAGACCTGACCAGACACGGTTTGAGGAAACTTCGGGCAGTGTTGTCAGGTCCTTCAGTTTGAGTCAAAATTCTCCCGAAGGCAGAGCCCTTCAGTAAAACGTGCCGGGTCCCCGTTCTCTCCCTGTTTTCAGCTCAGATAGGGTAGTAAATAGAATATAAGAATTAGGTTAGCTAGGGAAACCCCTGTTAACGAGCGTAGGTTAATCTATACTATTATAAAACTGTAACAGGAAGTTTGTCTGTACATTGAAGATATTAACAAAAAAAAAGTTACGATATGGTTTTTAGGTGTCCCTGATTCCATTTCACCAATTTTTGGATTTTTTGTCTGTCTGTTTGTTTGTTTGAACGAGTATCACGCAAAAACTACTGAACCGATTTTGATGAAACTTTTTTTGTTTGATAGCTTATGATCTGACTTAAAATCTGGTATATAATTTGTGCGGACGAAGTCGCGGGTTAACGCTCGTAAATAATAAAGTTGTATATTTCTATTCTTATCTTTTAATTCGCAACCTCAGAACTACAGAAACTTTACCTAAAAATAGGTCAACCCTTCTTCAAAGGGGTATTTTTTTATAACGAGGCCCTCTGGCCATCCTGCCACAGGGGCACCCCGTTACAACATCATCAGTTGTAAAACAAAGTCGCTTCCCGCTGTCTGTCCCTATGTATGCTTAGATCTTTAAAACTGCGCAGCGGATTTTGATGCGTTTGTTTTTTTAATAGATAGAGTGATTTAAGAGGAACGTTTATATGTATACAATACATCAGCATTGCACCCGAGCGAAGACGGGGCGGGTCGCTAGTAAAATACATTTAATATTAATCTCTTCAGTAAAGAATCGTTTGGGATCAAAAACGGACATAAAATGAAGACAAAAGTTCTAATTTTTATTAACAGCATAAACACCAATGAGTTTTTCGGAATTTATATACGACTTTTAACAACACTGGTTTTTCGGTGAAGGATAACATCGGGAGGAAACCTGCATGCTTTAATTTCAAGGCATGTATTGTACCCACTGTCCATTATAAGTAGCGACGGGTTCACTCCCCGTTACACTGGACAGCGTTTCGGTACTACTAGTGAAACGTGGATGTTCAGAGTTTTCAGAATATCTCCGACCTAGTTCGGAATACCAGGTCCAGGTGCTGCGACACGTAAATCTCCAGGTTACTCTGCAATTTTAATTGTCCAGCTCACCTGTTGGTCCTGGTGAGCAGGTTCCAACTCCTCGGCCTCGAACACGGATGTGACATGGTCCTCTGTGATCTACTCCTACCAGCCGAAAGGGGCAGACAGTGAGACAGGTGGAACTCCAGGTTGTAGTGCTCCAGCTCACCTGTTGGTTCTGGTGAGCAGGTTCCAGCTCCTCAGCTCCTCGGCCTCAAACACCGACGTGACCTGGTCCTCTATGATGGACTCCATGCCCGCCTTCACCAGGTCCAAGCAGTGAGAGAGGTGAAATTCCAGGTTGTTCTGCAATTTTAATTCGGAACTTCTGTAAAGATTATAATTATCAATAAACAGCACAACAATTTCTTAGCGCTAGCCCGACACACACTTGGCCGGTATTTATTATTTGATGCTTTACTTTAGAGTATGCACAATAATCACAAAAAGTTTGACTCTTGTATGTATTGCCATTTTTACGATAGAGCAAAAACAAAAAGTTTGAAAAAAACACGTCTCTTGCTAGCTTGTGTGAGATTATCTTATGTAATGACTTATTCTTTTTGTAAATAAAGATATAAAATAAGATTTGTTTGTTGTTCGTATTTCCAAAATCTTTTATTTTTTGATATTTGACACCACCAATTATAATTATGAGAATGGTGTCCTAACGTGCTCTCATTGCGCACGTACATTCTCAAGAAAAATCGGCTATATAGGGCGCACGAGCGCCAACAATGAAGGGATCAGAGGCAGTCGCCGTAGCCGAAATCGGCTAGGAGTAGCATCATTGTTTCGATACGGGAACCCTAAAAATTATGTGAATAGCGAACCCACCTCTCCCTTATGGTCTGGCTTGTGACCGTTCTGAACCCTCTCCTGACTCGAGCTCCTCTTGTAATTCAGCTCCGGAGACGGCCCGAGTATCTCCTCCCTTTCTATCACCGTCATCTTTGTGCCTGCGAGAGAGATGCATAATGATTTAAATTAAACGTCGTACTGAACGAAGAGATGTGGAGTTTAGGGAAGTTTGACCAGCAGTGGGACCAAACATACATGAATACATATACTCACGGCTGTGTCCCATTGGGGTAGAGACAATGGATCGCCATTTGCTACGATCCTGGGCTTCTACCCGGAAATTCGAACTTCGCAACTGCGTGAACGTTTTCGTTCCAATGTCAACTCTATTACAATGACGTTCGGACCGAAACAGTCGCGATATGTCTAAAATCGAAAGTCCGGGTACAGGGGCCTGACACTCTTTTGCCTCTTCCGCAGTCATAAGTCGTTTCATACATTTAATCTGGCCCTTAGTGGGACTAAACATGTTAGTAAACCAGCCAAGTGCGAGTCGGCCTCACGCACCGAGGAGGGTTCCGTACCACCACATAATATATTTTTAGTATTTATTAAAACAAAATTGTTTTCTTTTACTCCCTTCGGGATCCTTAGCACGATCCGGCTCACGCTTGGCCAGCTTTAAATTTAAAAATTTCATTAAGCTGTTAACAGATTAGATCATTAAAAAGATGCAATAGAAATCAAAATCGCATAAAAAATTTAAAACTAAACATAGCGTGTCGTAAGCAGAGATAAACAAAATGACAATCATAATTTATTTCAAGGGTTTCGTCCTCGGATATATGCGTCTCGATCTAACTGAAGACGTTATTATTGACATAATAATAATAATATATATATACAGGGTGTCCCAGAAATGGTGAATCAAACTGCTATGGGAGGCAGCTTAACTAATGTCCTATCCATAAAAAATATAAAAAAAAAATAAAACGCACATGACCATAAAAAAAAAAGATTAAAAAAAAAAGATTTCGGTTCAGAAAAAACAATTAAACTTAGTGGTCTGTGCTCGAAGTGCAGAAATTGTTTTTTGTAAAATGTTAACAATCAGTCGAAGCAACCTCTAACAATTAATATTGGCAGTTTGATGATTTTCCCGTTTTTTTGGATATTCTTTTTTTGTATGGTCATGTGCGTTTTTTTTTTTTTATATTTTTTATGGATAGGACATTAGTCAAGCTGCCTCCCATAGCAGTTTGATTCACCATTTCTGGGACACCCTGTATAAGGTCTAACAAAATAAGGTGAAACTATTTCAAGGGGGTGATTAGACCATCAAACTGAACAACTCTCAATGGGACCAATATCGAAATGGCGAAAAAAAATCAGTTGTCTCATACACACTACAAAACTGCAAACATAACTCGACTCAAATGTATGAGACAGCTGGTTTTTTTTTCGCGATTTCGATATTGGTCCCATAGAGAAAGTTGTTCAGTTTGATGGTCTGATCATCCCCTTAAAATAGTTTCAGCTAATTTTGTTAGACCTTATATTTTTTCTTGCCTCAAAACTTAAAATGCGAATAACTTTAAATTTGAATTATCAAAATAATGAAATTATTGTTTCAATCTAATTATTTTGATATAAATCAGTTGGGGTGTATGAGGTTTTGCGCTTATTCATTAACACGTTGTATAATGTAATATAATAATATGTATGGAATAAAAGGAATGAAAGTCGAGTGAATGCAGTTGAAATGCGCTCCTTACGAAGTATGTGTGGTATTACTTTGGTTGATCGAATCAAGAACAGTGTGATAAGGGATTGGTGTGAGTTGAAGGATGATATTGTAACAAGGATTGAGAGGGGTATGCTTAGATAGTTCGGTCACGTAGAGAGAATGAATGAAAGAAGACTTACGAATGAAATTTATCAAGCAAAGGTGAGCGGAAGTGTTGGGAGAGGCCGTCCGAGGAAAACATACCATGATCAAATCAATGATCTTTTCCGAAAAGGACAAGTGCGTAGCACCCTCAATCGACGGAAGTGCATGAATGTCAATGAGGCTAAAGAGGTGTGTCAGAGTCGTAGCGTGTGGCGGTCCGTGGTCTCTGCTTACCCCCATGGGAAAATGGCGTGAGCTTATGTATGTATGTATGTATGTAATAATATAGTCTGCCCATTAAAATACTTAAATACATGGTGTGAGTATTTAAAGTAGCATAAGTTTAAAGGGTGGGCGGAGAGATCGTCGGTAGCGCGTTGCGGAGAGGTGTGGAGCCTCAATCTTGAGGTCCGGGTTCAAATCCGCACGGACATGCCATGTACCAATGAGTTTTTCTAACTTATACGTACGTAATACCGACTGCTCTCAAACCTTGCCTTTGTCTGTCACTGTGTATCGTGTATTGTTCGGATGAAATAAATGAGTTATTTATCTATCTAAACGGTGAAGTAAAACATCTTGAGAAATCCTGCATTCACTGAAGAATAAATTCCGATGCGTATGTGAAGTCTACCTATCCACATTTGGGCACGCGTGGTGAACTAACGCCCTTACCTCCCTGAGGATAGGCCTGTGCCCTGCAGAGGGACGTATACAACGTGTTAATGAATAAACGCAAAACCTCATACACCCCAACTGATTTATAACAAAATAATTAGATTGAAACAATAATTTCATTATTTTGATAGTTAACATTTTAAGTTACTTGCATTTTAAGTTTTGAGGCAAAAATTATTTGTTATCATATTTCAGCAATGAATGAAAGCGCTAACGTACTTATGGATACATTTTAATAATCTTGTTTTGGTAGTAAGTAAGGTGTGCCCGTGCGGTGGGTTGACATCGGGTTCAGTAAATTTTGCAAAAAAATTATTGAATACTTTGAAAAAAAAATACCTTTGTTAAAACCATGATAATTCGATACTGCTCTCGATTCTAAACAAACTACTTTCTAGTTTTGCGTTAATTCATTAACACATTGTATAGGCTGATGACGATGACGATGAATTCTCTAATAACTCAACAGATGACATTGTTGCGTTGACAGACGGAAATACAATAATCTTGAAAAAACATAAAACTTTCCCGCTTAAAATCCACGTGGACTAAATCGCGGATTAAAGTTAGTACACTATATTATAACATATCTATACCACTACATCGTTCATCGCATGCGCATAATATGCAAACGCCCTCAAACGACACGAAGGTCAGGGAGTACTTAATCGCATGTAATTTAATGTAACCGAAGACTTGGCCGGTCATTTTTATTGTCTTATTACGTTACATGATATGCGTGTACAGATTTTAAGAGAATTTGTGCAATTTTGTGTCCAAAAGTGGGACAGTAATAACTTACAAACTGGCAAACATTTTGAGCAAGGCCTTGACTGCGCAGAACAAAAGCATAAGCATATGCTCACGACTATATTCCCCTAGAAGGTAGTCAGAGATATACTGAAACCTCAGAACATCCACGTTTCACTAGTAGTACCGAAACTCTGTCCAGTGTGACGGGGAGTGAGCCCATCGCCACTTGTAATGGACAGTAGGTACAATACATGCCTCGAAATTGAAGCATGCAGGTTTCCTCACGATGTTTTCCTTCACCGAAAAAGCCAGTGGTGTTACGAATCGTACATAAATTCCGAAAAACTCATTGGTACGAGTCGGCCTGGACGGGGATCGAACCATCGCCTCCTGCACGACCACCACGGCTTAGAACAAAATTTGTAGGCAAAAGCACTACTTCGCAAACCCCCTACCGCCCATTTTTCATGTTTGCCGGGTACTGATACTCATTTTACAACCAAATTAATATTTTATCTATCTATCTATGCATATACAACACGTACATGACTGACTGATTGACAAACGACGACGCACAGTCTAAAACACTGAAGATAGAAATATGAAATTTGGAATATTTTCAACAGAGGATTTAGGGGCGCACCATGAAAGAATTTTTCAAAAATTAAGTCCCAAAGGGGATGGACAGGGTGTTGGAATTTTTGGAAACCCGCGCGGACAACGACCAAAAGCCAAAAATAAAGCTAAATTAGCTACAGTACTTTTATATCACAAAGAAACTATATAAGTACTGTAGGTATCGACATCCTACCGACTGCGCCATAGTCAACAGCAAGTGTTATGAACCGTTGAGTCATCCGTTCTCCTTCATGATCGCTGATGGTGGTTTATCAATTTATCATCCAGTATTGATGCAATCTGATTAAATGACTAAACCTTAATATCCTACCGACTGCGCCATAGTCAACAGCAAGTGGTACGAACCGTTGAGTGATCCGTTCTCCTTGATGATAGCTGATGGTGGTTTGTCGTCCGGTATCGGTGGATCCTCTTCCTCATCAGAACTGTCGTTGCGCTGTAGCTTCTTGGCGACCTCGATGTGTTGTCTGCCATACTGCGGATAAGATTAAAATACAAAATGAAAATATAATACGTAATTCAAACTGATATATCATGCCCTTATGGGTAGTTTATTCCGAAATCTCCCGAGCGCGCTTCATACAAACGAAATTCCGTCCTATTTTCTATATTAACCAATTCATCATCATCATCAGCCTGGTAAACCCCACTGCTGGGTATAGGCCTCTTCATTTCCACGCCAACCAGACCGGTCCCATGCTAGTCTCATCCACCGTTAACCAATTAAAGTCAATGAAATTTTTTAAACGCGATCTTGAACCCAATATCTGGGCTTTTAATGTGTCAGATTTCCTTTTAAATAAATAGTTTCAATGCTAAGATTAATTTAAGATTTGTATGGAAATCTTTGAGGCACTGTAGCTTTAAAACTATACATTGAAATGAAAATCTGACAGCATAGTTTCTCGATTATTTCTGAAAATTCACTGAATGAAGCGCACCATCGGTAGTATAATATCCCCTCTACGCATAATAATTTGTGTTTTGCGGACTTTTTAGTGGTTCACAGACCGCATAATTATGCCTTCATCTATGTATGGGAGTATGGACGAATTGAGAGCTGGCTATGAGTGAAAATCCTAAATAGGAGGGAGTCCCAATTTGTTGATGTAAGTCGCGTTTACAAGAGCACTTTTTTAATAGACTTCAAAAAAGGAGGTTTCTCAATTCGACCGTATGTACAGGGTGAAATTGATATAATTAGCATCCTTTCAAACTAAGAGTCTACCCATCAAACTGAACAACTTTCTCTATGGGACTAATATCGAAATCGCGAAAAAAAATCAGATGTTCCATACAAACCTACTCGGCCTATATGTATGGAACAGCAGATTTTTTTTCGCGATTTCTGTATTGGTCCCATAGAGAAAGTTGTTCAGTTTAATGGTCTGATCATCCCCTTAAAATAGTTTCACCTAATTTTGTTAGACCTTATATATTTTTTTATGTGTGTTCGCGGATAACTTCGTCGTTTATGAACCGATTTTGATGAATCTTTTTTTGTTGGAAAGAAGATATTCCAAGGGTGGTACCATGATAAGGAAACCAGGATCTGATGATGGCATCCCAGAGAAATCGAGGGGAACCTTTGAAAATCGTAGTGCCGGCTAGTACGTTTGTTAATTTAAAGCACTACTGTTAAATTGAACTAATGACCACTGAACATTGTGAAATAAACAAAATTTTAACAAAAATAAATTAAGTAGTCGATAAAACAAATTAATGTTCTTATGATGCGAACGAAAAAGTCATCGGCTGCAATATTATTTTTAAACTTTTTAGTTTTTTTGAACGCGGTTTTAATTTTTTGTTAAAATTTTTTTTTGTTTAGAATCGACGGATTGTCCATACAAAAGTCACGATAATATGGGACGCGATACGCATTCTTTAGCATCGATGTGAAGAACAGCGTCCCATACTAATCGTGTTTTTGTACGGAAGATCCGTCGATTGTCGTCGATCAATCTTCAAAATTTTTATTTTCCGCAAAATTATAAGTTTTTTTCGTCAGTTTCTGTGGCATTCAGTCAACACATAATCAATCGTCGATTGCGGAATAAATATCCGTTCGGAACAAAGTACATAATAATGATACTATTAAGGTCAACAATATATATCTATGTATGAACATTGACCTTCCGAGCAAGGTGCGACGCAGTGACTTGCAATTTGTTAGAAATATAGGACAACAGCTGGTGTTCGAGACTTCGCCCGCGTGGAATCGATACTTCGCCCGCGTGGAATCGATAGAGCTTACATACATAAACTTAACTCTCTTACGGAGTGGTACGAGGCGACTAAGGGATATGGTTTATTAATGCAGTGTTTGTCGTCGAAAGACTAGCTCACAGTTTGTTTTTGGCCTGAAAAGCGGTCGGGGTCGTTTTATTCGCTTATTCGTTTTAAAACCAAGAGTAGAAACTCCCGAATGTCAATTTTGCTTAAATATGAAGTTATCATTTTTTAAAATAACGAGCGTTAACCCGCGACTTCGTCCGCACAAATTATATACCAGATTTTAAGTCAGATCATAAGCTATCGCCATAACGACCGGTCCTTTGCTGCCCTCATCCAACGGGTCGTCGGTCCACCGTGTGCGGGGCCTACCCACTCGAGAACTTTTCGGCCCCATCGGCCGCTTACATTTATAATAGTATAGATATTATAATATGTTCATATGTCAGTATCCAGATTTTTGTTTTATACACCTCAACACACAAACAAACAGACAGACAAAAAATCCAAAAATTGGTGAAATGGAATCAGGGACACCTAAAAACCATATCGTAACTTTTTTTTTGTTAATATCTTCAATGTACAGACAAACTTCCTGTTACAGTTTTATAATAGTATATAGAAGAGCATAATTTTATTGTAATGTTAAAATTGTAATTTTTCGACGACTCATGTTGCTGAAGCAGATTCTGCTACAATTTAAATTATTTTTGATTATGTAATTTTTCTTGTTTCTTTTTGTAATTTTTGGCATTACTTCGCCACAAATAGCTTTGTATAAAAAGAGGGAACCTATCATTGGCCTTACCAGTTATTTTTAAGAATTTATTGTAACAATGTTTAATACGATGTTTTCTCAATAAACAAATAAATAAATAATGTTTCTATTGTTTCCAGAACCCAAGTGACAGACGTCGCCATCACCGCTGCCAATCTAAAGTGGGATTGGGCTGGACATGTCTGCCGCATGCCAGACGACCTGCGGGCCAAAACCACTACCAACTGGTCCCCAGCAAAAGGTAATCGGCTTCGAGGCAGACCAAGAAAAAGGTGGCGAAATCGATAGCTTCATAAAGAACTGGCCTAACGAAGCGCAAAACCGGGACGCATGGAGAGATCGGAGGGAGGCCTTTGCCCAACAATGGGACAGCGACGTCTGATATAATAAAATTCCAGAAAAATCATAGAAATAGCTATAACTATTGCATTTTTATTTTAATACCTTAAATCAGGTTTATTACTAAAAAAACACTGTAAATTTATAGTTAACGAGCGTTAACCCGCGACTTCGTCCGCACAAATTATATACCAGATTTTAAGTCAGATCATAAGCTATCAAACAAAAAAAATCGTCTCATCAAAATCGGTTCAGTAGTTTTTGCGTGATACTCGTTCAAACAAACAAACACACAAACAAACAGACAGACAAAAAATCCAAAAATTTGTGAAATGGAATCAGGGACACCTAAAAACCATATCGTAACTTTTTTTTTGTTAATATCTTCAATGTACAGACAAACTTTCTGCTACAGCTTTATAATAGTATAGATAATCGGAAGGGAGTTACATCGAATATAACGTGTTTTATGTACTTATTTGAACGTATTGGAATTTAATTTGGACACTATGTTGCAGTTTTGGCATCATGAAACACCTCCTCAAAAAATTGCATTCTAAAGTTTCTGTGTTAGGGCTGACACCAAACATAATTATAAATTTATAAGAATTCTTAATATTTCTATACTACTAATCGAGCCGTGGTGGTCCAGTGGCGAGTAACCTTACCTGCCGTGCAGGAGGCGATGGTTCGATCCCCGTCCAGGCCGACTCGTACCAATGAGTTTTTCGGAATTTATGTACGGTTTGTAATACCACTGGCTTTTCGGTGAAGGAAAACATCGTGAGGAAACCTGCATGCTTCAATTTCGAGGCATGTATTGTACCTACTGTCCATTACAAGTGGCGACGGGCTCACTCCCCGTCACACTGGACAGAGTTTCGGTACTACTAGTGAAACGTGGATGTTCTGAAGTTTCAAAATATCACACAAACAAACAAACACACAAACAAACAGACAGACAAAAAATCCAAAAATTTGTGAAATGGAATCAGGGACACCTAAAAACCATATCGTAACTTTTTTTTTGTTAATATCTTCAATGTACAGACAAACTTTCTGCTACAGCTTTATAATAGTATAGATAATCGGAAGGGAGTTACATCGAATATAACGTGTTTTATGTACTTATTTGAACGTATTGGAATTTAATTTGGACACTATGTTGCAGTTTTGGCATCATGAAACACCTCCTCAAAAAATTGCATTCTAAAGTTTCTGTGTTAGGGCTGACACCAAACATAATTATAAATTTATAAGAATTCTTAATATTTCTATACTACTAATCGAGCCGTGGTGGTCCAGTGGCGAGTAACCTTACCTGCCGTGCAGGAGGCGATGGTTCGATCCCCGTCCAGGCCGACTCGTACCAATGAGTTTTTCGGAATTTATGTACGGTTTGTAATACCACTGGCTTTTCGGTGAAGGAAAACATCGTGAGGAAACCTGCATGCTTCAATTTCGAGGCATGTATTGTACCTACTGTCCATTACAAGTGGCGACGGGCTCACTCCCCGTCACACTGGACAGAGTTTCGGTACTACTAGTGAAACGTGGATGTTCTGAAGTTTCAAAATATCTCTGACTACCCCCTCGGGGAATACAGCATATGCTTATGCTTATGCATACTAATCCAGCAATTCTAGGTAAGTATTAAGAGGCTATGTGAAAAAAATAGGATTCTTCAAAGCGTCATATATCATGAAGTTACTAACAGTAGGAGTATGATTAGCGGATATGTGTAAATTGAACATATAATTGAAGTTTTGATTAGAACCAAAACACGATTAAGACACATTTTCTCGATAGAAAAACAAGCCAAAGTAGCTTCCGTTTTTATTTATAAACGCTTGGAACTGCTAAACGGTGAATAATAGAAACACGAGACTTGATTTAAAAAAAAGAGATTGGTATTTTATTATTTCACGACTATATTCCCCGAGGGGGTAGTCAGAGATATTCTGAAACCTCAGAACAGCCACGTTTCACTATAGTACCGAAACTTTGTCCAGTGTGACGGGGAGTGAGCCCGTCGCCACTTGTAATAGACAGTGGGTACAATACATTCCTCGAAATTGAAGCATGCAGGTTAGAGCAGAATTGAACTTACATAAAAGCAATCACAATTAAATAAAGTTTGTTTTACGCTTGCGTCGTTTCAGGCGCGCCGCGCGCCTCATCTCTTTCTCTCGCATCAGGCAGTAATATAAGCTATCACACGCCCATTTCGCTTCAATAAATTTTCGACATAGGCCCTTAAGGTCATTAAAATTGTTTCACAAATAGCTTATTAACATTCCTTTGTTTAAAAGTACAGAATCTCAATAAAAATAATTACGAAATAACCAATTTAATGATTTTGTATACTTCATAAAGACTTTGTAAATCGCTGGCTTTTAAAACTAATTCTAGACTTACTCCAAATGCAATAAGATCTGATATTGTATATCAAAACAACATGACAGTTTTATCAATTCATTATCGACATCCGTTTTGCAATCAGTATGTTAATCTTTATAATAAACGTGTGGCCATTGCTTGGATCTTTAACCCTGTGTTGTCAGTTCAAATTTAAAAAAAAAATTCAACATTTTTTTATTCAAAATAATATCACATAGATAGCTTTTTGACGTCATTTTTTGACTCTACCACCGCGTCGGAAGGTGTTTCGTTGAGAGAAGATGCGGTCAGAAACTCTACAACACACATCTTTTAAACAAAACAAAATATACAAAGTACAATTAAAATACAATATTGCATTACATAGAGTAACATTGTCAAGACCAGACATTTTGGTCATTCAAATAGTCATCGAGTTTATAGTAGCCCTTTTTACAGAGGACTTGTTAAACATGGGACTTAAACTTTTTGTCTGGCAAGTTTAGAATATCCTCTGGTATCTTAGCGTATACAGTGCCCCATGAAAGATGTGTTGACCTTACTGAGTCGAAAATGTGGGGATACTAATTTATTTTTATTTCTTGTATTGTATTTATGAACGTCACTGTTTTTGGGAAAGAGATACAAATTTTTCCGAACGTATAAAATATTTTCGTAAATATATTGACTGTAGAAAGTCAAGATACTGATATCTTTAAAAAGATCTCGTAGTGAATCTCGACAACGCAGATTATAAATGGCTCGAATTGCCCTCTTTTGAAGGATAAAGATCGCCTCAACATCTGCAGCACGGCCCCACAGCAAAATACCATAAGACATGATACTATGGAAGTAGCTGAAGTATACAAGTCTTGTCAGTGGCGAAGCGTAGAGTTCTGTCGGGTACATCATTATTTTGTCGCCCCTTTCTCCCATATCTACAGGGTGCAAACTTAAATGAGGTACATACATAAAGGGCTGCTTCAGACCATCAAACTGAACAACTTTTACTATGGGACTGACATTCTTCTTCTTCTTATCGTGTGGGCAAAGCCCTAGTGTCAGAGTTTTTTCAGACCGCCTTACGGCCTCTGACGTGGTTTTTATGTAACGACGACCACCAGATATAGTAGACGGGACCAACGGCTTAACGTGCCATCTGAAGCACGGAATCATTTTTCTTTTCAGACAATCAGGTGATTCAGCCTGCAATGTCCTACTGGGGAAAAACGCACAAAGTGACATATCAATAGGTGACCCCCGTGAGAATCGAACCCACGACCTCCGTGTCGAGAGCCAATGCTCTTAGGTCTTATTTTCCAATATGGCGCGGCTGAAACCTGACCCCCTAGATTTCTCTACTTGCGCGCGACTCTGCTTTTACCCATACTACATGTCGCGGCAAGCGCGGCTTTCGCTCTCCGAGAAGCGCGGGAACAGGTCATTTTCTATTCAGCGAAGGCGCGGTAGAGAAATCATACTAGACGTGCTGGTTGGGCTTTGAAAAAAAATTCAGCTGTTCCATAGAAAATGTCGTAAGCTAAGAAACAGCTGATTTATTTTCGCGGTTTCAATGTCGGTCCCATAGTAAAAGTTGTTTAGTTTGATGATCAGAAGCACCTCTTTAAGTTTACATTCTTTATACTACAGGGTGAAATTGATATCATTAGCATCCTTTTAAACTAAGAATCTACCCATCAAACTGAACAACATTTACTATCGGACCAAAAAATAAATCAGCCATTGCATACATTTTGAGTCGAGTAGGCATTGCAGTTTAGTATGGAACAGCTGATTAATTTTTTGCTGCGATCGATTTGCTCTCATAGTAAATTGTTCAGTTTGATGGGTAGACTCTTAGTTTAAAAGGATGGTAATGATATCAATTTCACCCTGTATAAGGTCTATCAAAATTAGCTGAAACTATTCTGTGACTTTTTAGCTTTACCCGGGTTTTTTTTCTTTGTTGTTTGTTTGTTGTCACTGGAGTTGATTGATGTATCATCAGATTTATCAAGAGTTTTATCACCCGTCTTATCATCAGTATTTTCATCAGGGGATGGATCAGACCATCAAACTTAACAACTTTCTCTATGGGACCAATAACGAAACCGCGAAAAAAAATTCAGCTGTCCCATACATAACTGCAAACATAACTCGACTCAAATGTATCGGACAGCTGTTTTTTTTTCGCCTTTTCAATATTGGTCCCATAGAGAAAGCTGTTCAATGTAATGGTCTCAAAATCCCCATTAAAATAGTTTCAGCTAATTTTGTTAGACCTTATATACAGGGTTCTTAATATGCTGGCACTTTTTTAAGTGGATGATCAGACCATCAAACTGAACAACTTTCTCTATCGCACCAACATGGAAACCGCGAAAAAAAATTCAGCTGTCCCATACAAAACTGCAATCCTACTCGAACCAAATGTAGGGGACAACTTTTTTTTCGCGATTTCGATGTTTGTCCCATATAGAAAGTTGTTCAATTTGATGGTCTGAACATCCCCCTAAAATAGTTTCAGCTAATTTTGTTAGACCTTATATTTTTCCCGAATGCCGCCAAAAGTGCCACCCGGGGCATTTTCTAGATAATATAATGTAAAAGATATATGTTTAATTATAATAATATCTCGTTAACAATTGACAAGATAACATTTTATCAACAGGATCAACGGATCAATTGCCATATTAGTGTGGACTTTATTTTTAAAAACATAATATTTTGTTTATACGGTGTTACTAAGTGAGATTTGATCGTTTGAGTGAGTTTTGTTTTTGAATGTGATTGTTGGCGTACTACCGACAGTTACGGTATTATAACTTTTTTACGACATTTAACAAGACTTTCAGCCCAGTCATTTTACGGAGTTTTGTTAGGCGGGGTAGGGAGTAATTATTAATTGGACTTTTAAAATGTAACCGGCACCATTTAGTGACAAAAAGACTATCTTAAAACATATTTTAAAAAATCGCTACGCAACATAGAAATCAAAATTGAGTGTCACAGAAGGATTTTAAATTAATAATGTTAATACCAATGCACTCATTTGACTTAGATTTAACAACGTAAATTATTTTTGAGCAATAAAATAGGCATTGAAATTTAAAAAATGAGCTATTTATTAGAAAATGCGAATGTATTTTTCAAAACCTTCTAAGTAGACAAAAATATTCACACCATGTTTGTAGTATGTATAATGGTAAAGCCTTAAATATGTGCAAAAATTATTTACCATCAGGTTTTTTAGAACGAGATAATAGCTAAATTTTTTTTTTATTTTTTTTTTATTTTGGTACATTTCTAGGCTCAAATTGGCTCTTCAATATTATACCGAAAAACAATGTCAATTATTAATTAGTCCCGTCTCAAACCGTAAAATGACTGGGCAATTTTCAGGTTTTTTCGGACATAAGCTCACATCACTTACCCACCATTTAATATTACTTTGATTTCATTCAAGCATAATTGCCTCATCTCTTCTCGAGTCTCGCCGCTTGAGACAAAGGCTCGACAAAGCATATCGCGTCGTACGTGTATGCTAGGGCTCCAGGAAGCAGGAAACTAGTTACAAATACACAACCTGTCCTTTCTAGCGCAGTCAGGTAATTATAGAGTAAAACCTGACTTCGATCCCTGTTTAGTCACATGATGAATGGGAAAGTGATATTTATTGCAAAATTAATGCAGTTAGTAGGGGCGTGCTGTTTCTCAAACTATAATATTTTCTCTGCGATGTTTTCTACGCCTGCGCAACAAAACTATATGCTGATCCAAAGGCCTGAAAGCCAGAGTTCGAAATGATAATATGTTGAAAATTATAACATTTATTGGGAATACAAAAAGCTAGCAATGTGCTAGCTAGCCGAAGCAAAGCAGAAAAGAAGCTCACAAACCCGAAACAATTTTTCTCACCGTTTTCTGTTGTTTTTCTCAATTACTCTTTGTTATGATTAATTGTGATACAAAACGAAAATTCCGAAGACCAGGTGCTGTTTGGTCTGCATACGAGTGCATTAAGGGGGCACCGAGCCTATTTTGCTGCTCTCAATATATATTTTTTTTATTTCTAAACAATTAAACAACATTTAAAAAAAAAAACTAGAATGTCACATTGTATAGTAGCACCAGGTTTATAGGTCTTACCGATGTAGGGTACATTGGCAAATTTTAATAGCGCGCGAAATTATATACCAATCAGGATGTGCCACCTTCAATTCGTTTACGCTATTGGCTAATTTGTTTTCGCGCCCTTTTCGCTGCTATCCGACTTTGCACCCTTTGATTACTAAATGACTTCGGGTTTTGTCGGGAACTCGGTCTAGCTTTGCGCAAACGAAGATTGACGAGCGGAATTATTTCCCTGGTCGTACTGTACCAAGTCATTGCTGATTTTCAATTTATCGGGTTACTGCGGATTTGTTTTTATAATGTTTTATAAGCAAAAACAGAAATTTTAGAACTTTTAGCTATACACACTCAAAGCTAGATAACAGTTTGGATAAATATCAAAGAAAATAATTAACTTGATAATCTCGAACCCTTCTGATATCACAATGTGCCTCATCCAGTCATCCATAACGGATGTTGGCTGGTCGGATTTGGATGAAATGTAGCAAACAGTTAGAATATGAAATATTATTGATTTTAAACATGTTACAGCCATGTTGTGCTATTTCGAATCAAATTAAAGATTGAAAAATTTGTCTTGGGCGGGACTTGAACCCGCACTCTTCCAAACCGGGGAACTGCGTTATCCAATTTCGCCACCGAGCCCACTACCCAGAGAACGAAATTTTTCAATCTGTAAGGGGACGTGAGCGCCATCTACTGGAAGCTATTACAAACTAACCAACCCGCAAGTCCAGCATAACGCAGTGGATAACGCAGTTCCCCGGTTTGGAAGAGTGCGGGTTCAAGTCCCGCCCAAGACAAATTTTTCAATCTTTAATTTAAGTTAGAATATGGTATAAACGAAGTTGCTGGCAAAAGACAAAAAATTAACATTTTGTAATAATAACACAAGGTTATTCTTGAGGTCATGTGCAACTATAAGTACTTAGATTTTAAACTTCAAGTCTTATTAGGTTAATTATCATTGATATCTTTTTACAGACAGTATTAATGTAATAAAATAAAATTTACATGTAATATAGATTTATTAGTATAAAATACAGATTTTTTTCGCGAGTTCTATGTCTGCTGAATCAGTTTGTGGAAAAGAAGTCTGGAAAAATTTTTGGACGTCTACTCCAGGGACTTTTTTTATGGTCCGTGGTCTCCTCCTGAATATTAATATAATAAAAAAATACTAGTTTTGTTCAATAGTTTTTGCGTGATGCTCGAACAAACAAACTGTTAAATTTAGAAATCGCGAACATAAGATGGATATAATTCAGTTTGATGGTCTGAACAACACCTGAAAATTTGAAAAATGTTTACTTGGTGACTAATTTCCCTACTAAATGTATGGTAATTTAATTTTGCGTTTTCTGAGAGTTCTTATTAGAACCTCGACCTCGGTTGACCCCATAGAGACTTATGTTCCTTATCAGTAAGAGAATAGAATAAGATGAGAAAAGTTTTGTGAGAATTGCAGTTTTTCTCGATGACAATGAAGTAAAATACTCCAAGTATGTATGTGGCGGACCTACCGCCACATACATACGGAATAAACCTGATTCGGAATTGGTTCCGAATGAGGTCCGCCACATACATACGGAATAAACCTGATTCGGAATTGGTTCCGAATGAGGTCCGCCACATACATACGGAATAAACCTGATTCCAGATAGCAATTCCGTCTGTGTGTGGCGGACCTCAGGGTTTGTCTTCTAATAGCTGCCCTTTGTGCGCCATCTTAACTTTCCACCCTGTATACCATATATATACAGGGTGGCCGAGTTAAGATGGTCCAACGGTATCTGTGGTAGAGGTCATCATTTTCGACCTTTTTGGTTCTATACAGGTGATCCGGTGTAAGGGAGAATTTTTGATAATTTTCTGTAAATTATTGTTTGTTATAAACTTTTTTTATTTTATGGTTTCATTTTGTTCACATTAGACAACCATCTTTAAACAATTTCTGAAACATTATTTTTTTAAATTATTTAATTTTTTTCATGAACATATTTTTCAAATCGACATGATTTGAAAAATATTCTAAAAGTGGGGCGATTTTCATTTTCCTCCCATAGAAGAACCATAAACCGAGATAGTTTTTAAGATAACGGGCACATCACGTGTAGTACTTTTTTCTTCACAATACGCCTTCAAAAGTTTAATTTTTTCTCAAAAAATAGATTTTTTTTTTAATAAATTTTATTTTTGTAATTTTTTGATATTGCAGTAAGTAATAAACTTTATATCGTTCGCTAGATACGTTACTGAAGTATGTTCATGCCAAATTTCAGCTCAAAATAGTAACTAGTTTGAACACAGTAACCAGTTTAGTGGGACAAGGTAGCAGATCGGTAAAAAATCACAAAAACTTGAATAACTTTGAAACCGTAAATTTTTAGATCACCTGTATAGAACCAAAAAGGTCGAAAATGATGTCCTCTACCCCAGATTTTCCATTGGACCATCTTAACTCGACCACCCTGTATATAGTTGTAGCAAAGTTTCTTACCACACCAAATGTCGTGGTCATGAGTTTATGTACATAATGTACTAAGGTATAAATAATAAGCTATTTGTATTTTTATAGCACGTTCGAGCAATCACAAAATGTACTTCAGTTACATAAAGAAGTTTTGCAATTGCAATTTGCAGCTGAAATGAACGTGCAATTTGTTTTGTTTTAGAATAGATAACGTAAATAAAATAACAAATATTATTTTAACCTTAGTTTGCTATCAGAGACTGAACTGAACTAGCTAATCTATATTAATTTATTTGTTTTAATATTATAGTGCAAAATTATTGATCTGTGATCAATGTTATAAATTTATGCAGTTTGCACCGGGTTCACGCTGAATCCACATGATTAAATGATAAATAACCCTAAGGTGCAGACCCATTTACCGACGACGACCGGCGGCCGGCCCATACAAAAATGTCATTTAGTACCCCTATATATGGGAAGCTGTCCGCCGTCGACGCGGCGACGATGGTGGACAGCTTACACTAAAGGCCAGGCCACACAGAGGCGGTTTTTCGGAAAAGCGGGCCGGATGCGGTTTTGCGGGAAGCGAATATCTCCGGACCCGCGCGTATTTCTATGTGGCAGGGTACATACAAACTCTAACATTACCACCACACCACACCATACACAACTAAACACACAGAAAACCGAGCGGGTCCGGAGATATTCGCTTCCCGCAGGTCAGCCTCCGGCCCGCTTTCCCGCAAAACCGCCTCTGTGTGGCCTGGCCTTCAACCATTTTTGTGTGGGCTCGCCGCCGCCGTCGTCTGTCGCCGTCGGCATATGTGTCTCAACCCCTACAGAACGAAAGCGGCCGCTGCCTGTCATATCGATGCACTGACACATTGCGAGGACAGGTTCGACCGGTGTATGCGGCCGTAGCATTATAATTCTAAGGCTATATCACTCCTTTTATTTTGGTCGTTCGCGCGCAAATAGATAGTTAAGGTGGTTTCAGTCCATACAAACGTTTGACGCACAACACGCGTAGACGGAATTAATAAAAGCAATATTTTATATATGGAAAAATAGTTTAGAAAATCTAGTTGCCGCGTAATAAATAACATTTGCAATTTGTAATATAATTACGAAGATATAAAGCTTTCAAAATTTTGTATGAAAAATTTCAAAGCCTTATATTTTCGTAATTATTGTATAAATTGCAAATGTTATTTGTGACGCGGCATCTAGATTTTTTTAACTATTTTTCCATATATACAAAGTTACTTATATTAATACCGTCTACGCGTATTGTGCGTCAGAGTTTTGTATAAAATTTACCCCTCTGCAACCGCCTTAAGGCGAGATATACAGGGAGTCCCGTAAACCGACGTCAACCCGGTAAATGCTGATAGGTTAGTTCATGCCTAACCAGAATATACTAAAATCAAAAAAATAAAATAAAAAAATCAGTCAATAAATCAATCAACATTTTACTTTAGGAAGAGGTTCTTAGTTTTCGAGATATGGACCGTTTTATGAAATTCGTGAAACTCTTTACCTTAGATTACCATTAAAGACGACAGTGATGAAAGAAAGATATCTGTTAGAAATACCACTAGAGATTAAGCTCAAGATCCTCTCTCCCCATTACTTTTCAACCTAGCTACGACAGAAATATGTAAAAACGAGCGTTAACCCGCGACTTCGTCCGCACAAATTATATACCAGATTTTAAGTCAGATCATAAGCTATCAAACAAAAAAAGTTTCATCAAAATCGGTTCAGTAGTTTTTGCGTGATACTCGTACAAACACACAAACAAACAGACAGACAAAAAATCTAAAAATTGGTGAAATGGAATCAGGGGACACCTAAAAACCATATCGTAACTTTTTTTTTGTTAATATCTTCAATGTACAGACAAACTTCCTGTTACAGTTTTATAATAGTCATCATCATCATCTCAGCCGATGGACGTCCACTGCTGGACATAGGCGTCCCCCAAGGATCGCCATAACGACCGGTCCTGCGCTGCCCTCATCCAACGGGTTCCCGCCGCCTTCACAAGGTCGTCGGTCCACCGTGTGCGGGGCCTACCCACGCTGCGCTTTCCGGTACGCGGTCGCCACTCGAGAACTTTTCGGCCCCATCGGCCGCTTACATTTATAATAGTATAGATATTATAATATGTTCATATGTCAGTATCCAGATTTTTGTTTTATACACCTCAAACAAAAATTTGCAGCAAGGACCAAATTCAAAATGCCTTAGTCTTGAGATAGCCTGACTATCTTCTTCTTCTTATCGTGTCGACTTCAAATTCTGAACAAAGTCGCTAAATAGTAGCTTCCCAGAATCGGGCAACCGATACTGCACCGTCGCTAGCGGTCATGAGCTCTTCCTGCGTGCAGGTGTTAGGGCACGCAGGGCACGATGTGAGATGGGCCATCGTTTGTGGAGCTCCACACAAGCAAGTCTTTTGCGCATCCGAGAATCCCCACCTGACCATGTTGTCCTTACTGCGACCTTGCGATCGACCTGGGTTCGAAGTCGGTTTAAAGACTTCCAGGTCGCCCAAGGCCAGTCATGTTCAGGCGGGAGGCTCTCAGACGGCGACACAAATGGAGTTGGGAGGGACACTTTTTGTCGCCATAGAGTACATCTCGCTTGCGCTGGGCCAGTATTCGGTGGGTCGACACTTCATAAAGCTGCGTCGGCTTGGCATTCTTTGCGGCGCAGGAATGAAGCCATGCATGGGATGTCCACAAAGACAAGCCCTAGTCCAGCTAGTCTGATGGTAATACATATTAGATAACTTAGGTCCAAGAGTGTCTCCGACCGACACTTAATATTGTATCTTTAGCAGGGGTCATAGCAGACAAAGCGTCCATTGGAAAGTACAGAAGTACCAGGTTTGTCTTACTGATGTAGCTGCACAGTTGACAAATTTAAACAGCGCGCAAAATTATATTGACCAATCAAGATGTGTCACCTTCAATACCTTGCCACTATTGGCTGATTGTTTTCGCGCCCTTTTCACAGCTATCCGACTTTGCACCCTTTGATTACTAAATGATTTCGGGTTTTTGACAGGGACTTGGGTCTGCTCGGCGCAAACTTTGATTGACGAGTGGAATTATTTTCCAAGTCGTACTGTAAATGGGTGTCACTATGGGCATTCAGTAAATGAGTGTTCACTTAAGTATGATGTTATAAATATGTAGGCCTTTCCATCCTTGTGATGGAGTGTGTGTCGTTCCACTGTACATAAGGTGGAAGTATCTGGCCATCAAGTGTTGATGTGTGTTGAAGTGGTGTGTCGATGGTGATGTCACAGTAGAGTAGTGTAACAGTCACCTTGTTGTCTGAACTTGGCACTCCCTGCGCCAACAGGTACTGGTCAAATAAAAAAAAACGTTGCAGATTCTATCATTACAGGGTCCTTCTTAATATGCTGACAGTTTTTTTAAGGTTATGATCAGACCATCAAACTGACCAACTTTCTCTATAGGACCAACGACGAAATTGCCAAAAAAAAAATCTGCTGTCCCATACGTTTCGCTCGAGTAGGTTTGCAGTTTTGTATGGGACAGCTGATTTTGTTTTCGCGATTTCTATGTTGGTGGCATAGAGAAAGGTGTTCATTTTGATGCTAGGTCTGATCATCCCCGCTAAAGTGTCAGCATATTAAGAACAGGGTTGATATGATTTTAATCAATACTTTTTTACTGTGACCAAATCAGCCAAAATGTGTCAAGGGACTTCCCCCGACATAAACTATGGCGTGCACTTAACTAATTATTTTGCTTATTCAAATGACAGTGTGATTTTTAATAAAAGTGATTTGATTTTAGAAGAACTTTTTGATTTTTGATAATTTTCTAATATTTTTTGTTACATATTCCAAATACACACGGCGAAACATCTAGCTACGCTAAACAAACATAAGCTGGCCGTGTGACGTTATACATTATTCTACCTGTGCGCGGCCAGGCAGGCCAGTTTATTTTAGTTTTGCGTAGCTTGATGGTGTCGCCGTGTGAACATGTGGATAAAAAAAATATATTGTGTCTTCTTTAATTAATAACTGAATTCCAAATTCAAAAAAGATCAGAATGTAAAAAAAGGCAGTTAAAATATTTTTTTTTTTTTAATTTTGTTTATTTCACAATTTATTGTGGTGAATTCATTAGTTCAACTTAATAGTGGTGCTTTAAATTAACAAACGCACTAGCCGCACTACGATTTTCAAAGGTTCCCCTCGATTTCTCTAGGATGCCATCATCAGATCCTGGTTTCCTTATCATGGTACCACCCTTGGAATATCATCTTTCCAACAAAAAAAGTATAATCAAAATCGGTTCATAAACAACGAAGTAATCCGCGAACACACATTAAAAAACAAAAAAAATATATACTCCTTTTTTGAAGTCTGTTATAAATTCCAAAGTTTCGCATTACAGTTGGGCAGTTTGCTTATGAAATTTGAAATACTGTTATCAAATTTTAAAACCGTAGATTAAGGTTGTATAGTAACCCAGTCCCAAGTTGTTCAGTTTGTTGCTCTGAAACATCCCTTTAAGTATCTAACACATACGATTTAACACCTTGTATACTATTATTGTGGGACATTGAACAGGCTACGCAATACTATGACTACTTATATAGGGACTAGTTACGCGTGTAATTCTACTAACAAACATTTCTGCCACTTTTTGCGAGGGGCGAGGTAACATGAAATTTGGATTTTATTCCCCAGAAATTTAGATTCTAATTTTGAATGTTAAAAATCATGAAAAGTAGTCTCGTGTGAACCCCGAACGGTCTAAGTTCGAAATTATTGTTTTACAATTATAGGCTCTCACGTTCAGTGATCTATCTATCTATATACTATTATAAAACTGTAACAGGAAGTTTGTCTGTACATTGAAGATATTAACAAAAAAAAAGTGACGATATGGTTTTTAGGCGTCCCTGATTCCATTTCACCAATTTTTTTTATTTTTTGTGTGTCTGTTTGTTTGATGAAGCAACACGCGAAAACTACTGAACCGATTTTGATGAAACTTTTTCTTTGATAGCTTATGATCTGACTTAAAATCTGGTATATAATTTGTGCGGACGAAGTCGCGCGTTAACGCTAGTCTATATTATTATAAAACTGTAACAGGAAGTTTGTCTGTACATTGAAGATATTAACAAAAAAAAAGTTACGATATGGTTTTTAGGTGTCCCTGATTCCATTTCACCAATTTTTGGATTTTTTGTCTGTCTGTTTGTTTGTGTGTTTGTTTGAACGAGTATCACGCAAAAACTACTGAACCGATTTTGATGTAACTTTTATTGTTTGATAGCTTATGATCTGACTTAAAATCTGGTATATAATTTGTGCGGACGAAGTTGCGGGTTAACGCTCGTAAGGTATAAAATTGAGTGTAAATGCTCTTATACCGTGGCAGAGGGGAAATGCTACCGCAAGGCTAGTTCTTATAATAAACGAGCGTTAACCCGCCACTTTGTCCGCACAAATTATATACCAGATAAAATCTATAGTTCGAGATAAGAGACGAGATAAGTTCAGTACAAACAAACAGACAGACAAAAAATGCAAACATTGGTGATATGGAATCAGGGATATCTAAAAACCATATCGTAACTTTTTTTTCGTTTATATCTTCAATGTACAGACAAACTTCCTGTTCCTTTATAATAGTTTAGATAGTCAAAGACGTCAAACTATTATCTTAATTGTTATTCATAGATTCTGTGAGTGTTGGCGAAGATAGGATAGAGTTATGTATTGTTGGCGAGCTAATATGTGTCCATACTGTACGTATTACTCATTTCTATACTGTGTATGAAAAGTAATCTACATTAATGGATTATGTCTTTAAAATGTTCAATGACAGTTTTATTAGTGTCGTAAATAGTTTATCGAACGATAATAGCTTCATATTATACGAATATGACTCAACAAAATAGACAAAAAAAAAATTTGGTGCAAATTTGTCTATTGCGACCTAACCTTTTCGTAAGCCGAAATTTTAACAAAATAAACAACATATTCCGCCAACTATTGTTACGCAACGATAATGCATTCAATGAAATTGTAAAAAAAACACGAATTACGTAGCAAAACAAAGAGTTTTTGTCCTAGAAAAATAACCCGAAATCTATTTATTTTTAATTAAGTAGTATGTGAAAGACTTACCTCGAATAGCTTGAGTAGGATGTTCACGTAAAGCCTCCTTACTCCCAGTGATTTTCCGATCGAGGCCAAGAATATTATGCACAAAATAAGAAGAAGAAACGGTGTATAAAGAATAGATATTGCGACCGACACAAACGGCATGATCAACGCCATTTTGACGACTGATTGATTGATGAATGGAAATGAATGAATGAAATTGAAATCAATGACGTCATTCATAAGATTGCGTTTTTAGACACGACTTTTGGATGGATGGTTCATGGCAAAGCAAGAGAGAGCTATTCAAAAGTACTGAAACGTAGTTTTTTTGTCTTTTTCACTCCTGCGAAACGATTTCTTTACCCAAGCAATGAGGACGGCAATCAGCTGTCAAATTAAATGTTGCTAGATTAAAATATTCCGTAAAATCACTAAAAACTATCTAAGTAAAAATCTGATTAGTTCGCAAAATGTTCTTTATTTCTTTAGCTTTGCCTTATTAATTATTTTTCACCAACGAATACCATGCGTAATTCTAGGAAAACTAGAATCCTACACAAAATAAATTTGACAAAGAAATGAATGATAAAGTTTTCTGCCTGGCAACCCAGTTGTAACCTCCGAAAAAGATCGAATTGGGATTTTTATAAAAATCCCTTTTGGATTCTTTATTTATTTCCAAAAAAACAGCTCAAAATGTCTGAACTACCCTACGGACCCCCCGTTCGAGTATCACCACTGATCAGGGTAACTTTTTAATCTAATTCCTAAACTAAAATCCATATTATGTAACACAGTGTTTTTGAACTGAAATTCTATTTTCAAAACCATTTCTTTTTAATTACCGGAACATATTTAATGGCTATAAATTTCATAGTTTTTCTACAATTTTCAGCCAGTAACTTGTGTGGAAATCATTTAAACTTTTTATCATAACCTCTTTGGTAATTTTTTCTTTTGACCGCTCTGGCGAAGGTAAACTCGGATTACAATGTAAACTGAATAATTATAATAATTCCAGTTCGGCCGTTGGTCGTTCCTCGGTGCTGGGATCCTCTACGGAGCCTTCCATCAGAGCCGATTATCCAAGAAGGAGACCAAGCTAAGGGAGATCGAAGCCAAGGAGAAGGTTATCAGGGACGTAAAGTTGAAAGAACAGAAGGCCCTTGCCGCTGCAGGTAAATAGTTTTGTTTTTCTGACATTACCTGTGCTAAGACGGGTAAGACCAAGGATTTCAGAATCTTAAAGGATGCAACTTCTCCTTACAAGCATGGAAACAAGAAAATTGGCCATGGTGGTGGGTAATGTTCGACCTTTCATACATCTCCATAGTCTATATTTCCAACGTTTTTGTGTCCTTTTCTATCAGAACAAAAATAAAATAAAAACTTTTTTTTATTTTTGTCATTGGATTAGAAGGGGAAAAACTAACGTCGAAAACATAGACGGGAATTTACGAAAGAAGAACAATCATTACCAGCCACCAAGGAGTATTATCATGTTTCACCGCTTGTTAGGCAGTGTGCCCTCCAAGGTATAGACAATAATACCTATGCCAGCAAACGTAGTGACTATATTCTTTTTGATGCCAGCTTCCTGGGTTAGACTGTAGACTAAATATTATCAAGACATGGCTAAATGTGTATACTGGAAAGAGATAGAGATCATGCCTTTGTCTAAGTTGCAAGATTTTATAAGCAATTTCAACTTGGCTAAAGAATATACAGTATACGCAGAAAGGGAAAAACAACATTGATTTTCTACAGTGTAGAAAGAGATTAACTAGAACAGGCATTAATAATAATAGCAAAAACGATACAGACTTAAAATGATAATCACATTGAGTGAGCAAGATTAAATCAATGTTGTTTGTCCCTTTCTTCGTATGCGATATTTTTGGTGACTAAATTGAAATTGCTTACAAAATCTTGCAACTTCGCCTTAGAATAAGTTTATGTCTAGAATGAGCCTCATGCTTCTACCGTATAAAACAAAAGGGGCCAACTTTCTTAGGTTGGTGCGCGTGTGGCGTCATACAAATTATGTCTGTGTGGATAGTGTTTAGAGGCCAGTGGTGGTTGCAATTTTTTTTCAATGCTTTATAGCTTCGGCTGTCTATCTTGACATATAACTTATCCAAGGATTTTTCATATACAGGGTGAAATTGATATCATTAGCAACCTTTTAAACTAACAGTCTACCCATCAAACTGAACAACTTTTACTGTGGGAGCAAACCGATCGGAGCAAAAAAAAATATCTGCTGTTCCATACATTTGAGTCGACTAGGCACTGCAGTTTAGTATGGAACAGCAGATTTTTTTTTGCTCCGATCGGTTTGCCCCCATAGTAAAAGTTGTTCAGTTTGATGGGTAGACACTTAGTTTAAAAGGATGCTAATGATAACAATTTCACCCTGTATATTTTTGTCATATCTCCATCCCTTTCCAGTATACTTACGCGATCAGCGAATCTATAGAATACTAAATCAAAATATGGAACAGCTGATTGTTTTTCGTGATTTCGAAGTACATCTTTCTCTATGGAAAAAACGATGATAAAAAATTTCGGTTCTATACAAATCTGTATTCCGAAACGATCCTTTTTTCGCGATTTCGATGTTGGTCCAATAGAGGAAGTTGTTCAGTTGGTGCAAGCCAGTGTCAATCTTACGGCTATTATCTCAATCAGAGTCATAAAACAACAACAGTCACAAACTTAAAGAAAAAAATATCTGAGTGGTGGCACAGTATAAGAAAGAGTATCCATTACAGCATACAGGGCGGACACTCCCTGCCTCCCACCAACTTTTTACCTCATCCCTCTATTGCCCTCTGTTTACTTCGGCAGTTACCAGTAGCATAAATTGACACCACAATTGACATGCTAGAATTTATGTTTTCGAAACAAAGTTTTTATGTATTCATATGAAATGCAGTGAATAAATGAATGAATTATGAATTATAATCTCAGGACGAAGGATTGAACTCTTGACGAGAATTGACTCTTTTTGAATAGACGGGTGTCAAAGTGTTTTATTTACGAAAAAGTGATTATACCGCAAGCAAAGTTCTTGCAGCCCTAGACTCCGTTTCGCATGTGCTGACGTCATCTTGTCAATTTCTGCTACAAAAGCGTAGAAAAAAATTACAACCTGTACTAGCCTCGAAACCCTATCGATATACATACACACACAGACATAATTTGTATGACGCCTCACGCACACCAACCTAAGAAAGTTGGCCCCTTATAAATACGGTAGAAACGTGAGGCACCTTCTAGACATATACTTTTTCGAAGCCTACAGCTATCTTGTTAAGAACATTATCAATATGGTTCATTTAGCATATTGAAGATGTTTTTAGCCAGGGTTTCTTAACCTTTTTGTAGTCTATGCCCCCTTGCAAAATTCTCAAGGGCCCAATAAAAGAGTAGAAATAGAAACAAGCAAATTTTTTCATTAGGTAGGACTGAAGGTACCAGTACAAAAACCTGTGGGTTTCTAGCTTGTTCTTCTCACAGGGAACAGCCTTATGAACGAACGGTAGTATTGCATATGCTCACGAGTATATTCCTCTAGAGGGTAATCAAAGATATTCTGAAACATCATAACATCCATGATTCGCTAATAGTACCGAAACTCTATCCAGTGTGACGGAGAGTGAGATCGTCGCGTCGCCACTTGTAATGGACAAACTGTCGCAGTTCTTTGTGGCGATATCGCCACAGTTTCTTAGTAAATAGCTATTGCTATCTCTTTTACCAGTTAGCGCTCGTCACACCCTCATGTGGCGTACGACAGTTATCGTTTTAATTATAGCATTTTAACATCGTTTTTTTTTCTTTTCAGCGGAAATCAAGGCATTGGAGGAGATGGTGTCCCCCAAAAAATAGACTGGGAGAATCAACTTTAATTCTAAGCAAATAGTGATGACCGCCATCTTGAGTGTTGCCGTTGATAAATAAACATTTTGTGTTCGAATATGGCAGCACAATTCCATCAACTTTGTAAATTAATGTTTTATTTTAACAAATATAGGTGATTATGTAAAAAAGATTTTTTTTCCATTTCCTTCTAAAGGTCATTCTGGGTGGTTCTGGTAATACAACTATATCCATCTGCTATTAAATAGTAGTAGAATTTATGTGGAATATTTTTGTACTGATTAGGTCAGATTAGGTTGAGAATTTGTGTTATTACAATAATTACAGAATTCTAAAACGTGGTCACAGAAACGACATCTACTATCAAGTAGCCAAACTAAACGAAGGTTTTTTTTTTAAATCTGAAGGGCTAACCCCATCTATGAAATCAAACGAAAACTAATATGATTGCTGCCATCTGTTGTCGAGTAGCAGTATATTTGAAAAAAGAAAATTTTTGAACTATTCGACGGCAGATGGCTCTTAATGGTATTGGCCAAAGAGTTACTTATTGGCACAGAGTAACGTATATTGGCTTAGAGTTTTTTTAAATTTAATAAAAAATCTTCCGAACTTACGTAATAAATTGTTAGGTATTCGGGAAACCGAATGTCAAATTGACAAAGAATAGACCAATTATAGGAATCCGCCAATGTTAATTAAGAATTAAATGAATAGGTACCTTAAATTAATACCTTAAAATAATCACAATAACATAACAGTAAATAAAAGTACCTAGGTACGAATTTAACGTACTCAGAAGAAAATATATTCATAAATATAGACATAGTCTAAAGTAGGTTAACTTTCGAAGCCTTCATGCCATTTTCAAATGTTTTTGAAATTTCTTTTCATGAGTTTCTACGAACTTGTTTTTTTTTTACAAAGTTCTATTTGTTCCAGTCACGAGTATACATAAACAACAACAAAAATTAACAATCATAATTTTATTAACTACGGCTATTAACCTTCAGTACCAAACACGTCCTTGAAAAACATTAAATGGTAAAGCTATTTCAATCTCACAAAGTTTAAAATAGCAATTGTTTTTGAAAACGCCCACTGCATATAAATTAAAACAGCAATTTGCACTCTCATGGTACACATACATACATTTATGCCTTGAAGCAAATTGGCCGATGTCCAATTAGGTTGGACGAATGGGATTCATGTTTTTGCCTTTAATAATAAGCAATGCATGTCTTAATTGAATTTGAATGAATTAGGTAACTAATGAAGAGATCCGCAGAAGAACCAGAGTAACTGACATAGCCCAAAGAATTGCTAAACTGTAGTGTCAGCGGGCGGGGCACATTGTTCGCAGAACCGATGGCCGATGGGGCCGAAAAGTTCTCGAGTGGCGACCGCGTACCGGAAACCGAAGCGTGTGTGGACACGACACACATGGGTGGACACACGGTGGACCGACGACCTGGTGAAGGCGGCGGGAACCCGTTGGATGAGGGCACCGCAGGACCGGTCGTTATGGCGATCTTTGGGGGAGGCCTATGTCCAGCAGTGGACGATTATAAGATACAATTAGGTACAACCACTTACGACTAGATATCATATTAGCTAAGTTCTCTAAATGATTTTTGTTTCTTTTTTGTTTCACCTTGTAGTAATTCATCATTGATTCGATGCATTGAAAAATTATTATCTTGTTTTCTTTTTCTTTTTAGTATGTACCTATAGAGATACGCACACGATGAATTGTTTATATCTATTTCATGATGTGCACATATGCTTAGGATCATGGCTTGCTTTACCTTTTAATCTGTCTATATTCGGTGTTTTTATAACTGTAATCTGTTTTATGTGCCTATTAAATAAATAAAATAAATACCTTATATAAATACATATAAATGCCGGGTCATACCTAGCCCAACGCATATCATTAGCGATTCAACGCGGAAATGCAGCCAGCATTATGGGCACCTTCGGGCCAGGTATGACCTGGGGCGGGCTTTTCGACTAAATAGGATAAGTTAAATTTGTAGTTTAGAATGTTTAGAATGGTTTAAGTTTAGGGTAAGTTTTATTTGTGCTTTTACTATTTTATTCCTTTAAATATATAAATAAAAATAAATAAGGTAGGTATATTTTTGGATGTTCTTTATTTAGCAAAAAATGTTTTTTCTTTGTGTTTTCTTTATCAAATGTCAGAGAAGCACCTTGACTTGCTGTAAATAGTACGGAAATTAACTCCATGATGTGCGTAAACAACTAGAATACAAACACAATGTCTTCAATTCAAGGAGACCAGTAAAACTATTTGGCTAACGAAACATTGTATAGTGACCAAGCACATTTTGTGGAAACGGAAGAGTAGGTAATCTGCAATGCGATTTTTGAAACTTATTTGCTGAACTCAGCAGTTGAAAGATGAATATCTCCATAGTAATTTAGACATTTTCAACTGCTGAATTCAAAGTATGAGTTTCAAAAATCGCGCTCCTGTGCATTAGTATTTGTACTTAGAATATAATCCTTTACCAAAGTCACGACCAGGATTGCGATTTTTGAAACTCATTCTTTGAACTCAGCAGTTGAAAATGTCAATATTATTATGGAGATATGCATCTTTCCACTGCTGATTTGACATTCAAAAATCATACTCCAGGAGTGCGATTTTTGAAAGTCAAATCAGCAGTAGAAATATGCGTATCTCCATACATTAGCAACTGCACTCCAGGAGTGCGATTTTTGAATCTCATTCGCTGAGCTCAGCAGTTGAAAATGTCAAAATTACTATGGAAATATGCATGTTTATACTTCTGATTTGACTTTCAAAAATCATACTCCAGGAGTGCGATTTTTGAAAGTCAAATCAGCAATAGAAAGATGCGTATCTCCATACATTTTTAACAGCTGAGTTCAACGTATGAGATTCAGAAATCGTACTCCTGAATCCTTTCTGGGGTGTTCAAAAGCGTTACTACAATTACTTACCTGCTAACAGCTTCTCGATAGAGAGCGTGCGTAATTATGTATGTTACGTACCTACGTACTGGGTAGAAAATAAATGTAAATTTCGTAATCTATAGAAGCTTTTATTTCGTTTAAAATAATTTTATTTCGCACATTAAATCTAATTTGACGTCATAGTAGTAACTGGACAGGGGTAAGAGCCAAATTGCTTCAAATTCCAGCTCCGAGTTCACAAAATGCGCTCGTGACGCGTTTAGTGCCAAAGATAACACTGGACCGTTTGACAAATCGAAATGGCTGACCGAGGTGGGCGCCAGCCATCGCCATTGTATAGTACAGTATTGGCGTTAGAACTAGAAGTTGTGCAAGACTATATCTACCTTGGACAGACTATTTTTTTTTTCTATTGTTTTTTTTTGGAGCTTTTAACGCTGAGGTTACGTCAGCCAGGACAGACTATAAAACTTAGATAGAAACAACTCCGACAAGGAGGCCGCTAGGTGTGCCAACAAGGATGAGCTGCTTTCGGGAAACTCCGTAATTTTTCTAGGCCCTACCACAATCTTGTCTTATCTTAATGCCTCAAAACGAAGTTGTACAATCAGTGCGACTATTGCCAGTGCCACCTATGGTGCGGAGACTTGGACCCTGACGATAGGACTAGTTCATCAACTCGAATGTCACTCAGCGAGCTATGGAGAGAGCCATGCTCGGTGTTTCTCTGAAAGATCACATCAGGAATGAGGTGATACATCAGAGAACTAAAGTGGTTGACATACTAGCTCAGAAAATTAACACGCGCAAGTGGCATAGGCTGGTCGTATCTGCCGAAAAACTGACAATCGATGGGGTGTCAGAGTTCTAGAGTGGAGACCTACACAAACTGTATGAGGAAGGCCGACGATAGAGTTTTGTGGCGCGCCTTCGGAGAGGCATGTTCAGCAGCAAACGGTGATAGGCTGATTATGATGGAAATATCCTAAAACTTTCTTGCAAAGTAAGCTAAACTATAGCTGTACTGTATAAAACCAGAAGTGCCTTTAGCTATATTCAACACACTCACTCATCACGAAATCATCGCCATCGGTACAGTTTCGCGATTTGTACAACATAGGTTATAAGATTTTAGAGCGACTTTTATCCACGGGCAGAAATGGGGTGGTCCACTCTAGAGAAATGGAGTGTTATTATATTCTAAGCCGGTACCACGGCACTACACCACAGGCGCTTTGATGCACAAGATGCAGCCTACTCTAGACCCCAGCTGCCGGGCGTGCGGAGAGGAGGAAACCATGGAACATATCCTGTGTGACTGCGATGTCTTGGCGGCTAAACGCATGTGACTCATTTGGGTATAAAAACTCTTAGATTGGAATCACTTGCATTTGGATATGGGTATCTAAAACCGGAAGACTACATCTTACCCTGAACGGTATTGCCTGATCATTTGCAATGTTTTTGAAGGGTGAAGAAAATAAATGTATAGGTGTCAACACAAAAGATCCCATTGGGTCGAAGTGTTGCTGGTTTGCCAGCCCCGATAATAGGATAAAATGTGGGAACCACGCGGCTTAGGTACTTACTATCTATTCATCGAATATTTAGTTTAGGTACTCTCCATTCATTTACCTAATATTTAGTTTAGTTTAATAAAACAAGCGTCTGATACAAGTGAAGAGAAACATATCAACATGTTGGCATCGCGCCAGTCACTGGCCAGTGTCAATTATTAATTTTATAGCAATTTCATGTCAAATGCTAACGTATCTTACCTTACCTATCTATATATTTTTTGGCAAAGTCATTTTGCCATTTAAATTCTGTTATTTTTCTCAAATAGTCATCATCATCAGCCTATACACAATACGTCTCATTAATATGTTGACGATTTTGAAGGGGATGATCAAACATCAAACTAAGCTTTCGCGATCAACACTACAACCAGCTGTTCCACACAAAACTACAATCCTACTCGACCCGAAAGTATGGGAATCTCATCATCAGCCTATCATAGTCCACTGCTGAACATAGGACTCTCCCAAGGTACGCCACAAAATTCTGTCCACGGCCTTTATCTCCTCCAGTCGCTCCCCGCTATTTTTTAAGGTCGTTTGTCCAGCGGGCAGCAGGGCGTCCCTCACTACGCCTATCAATTCGCGATCTCCGCACTCTAGAACTCTGACACCCCATCGGTTGTCAGTTCTTCGCCAGATGACCAGCCCATTGCCACTTCACCTTGCTAATTTTCTGAGCTATGTCAACCACTTTAGTTCTATGACGTATCACTTTATTTCTGATGTGATCTCTCAGAGAAACACCGAGCATAGCTCTCTCCTATAACAGATCTATTCTGTGCTCTAGTCTGTGTATTTTCGCGGCGTATTTTTTCCCGCGCCGTCTGCGTATCATCAAACGGCCATGATGGCCGCTAGTCACATAAAAAAGTCAAGTGGATTGCTCCAGTGAATTACGATCGATGTTTTGCGGTTTCGACGAGAGAAAACATTTGTTTTAATCCAAAATTATATCATCGTAAAATAAGAGCGGAGTATTCGCCAATCCTGTCTCTTTTCCGCTGGTGCCTTGAGTTCTTGATGCGACACGACATCAACCTTTTCATTCACCTGTGTTAGATCTCCATCTAGTCTAGATCTTCCTCGGCCTGCGTCTTCCAAAGTTATACAGGTAATAAGCTGACGGCTTTTAAGGGGATGATCAGACCAAACTGAACAACTTTAGAGAAAGTTGTAGATATAGAGATACCTAACCAACAAAGAAAACGCTTAAAAAAAATTGTTGCACTAGTTGGGTTTCACAAGCAGTCACAATTTTATAGAAGGACCCTGGATGACCCTGTGGTATAATTTAAGTAGGTAGTTAGAACTAGGTAGGTATCTAGCTAGAACCAATTAGAAATCATTAATACCTATGTATGACATGGAATTCAGAATCAAATTCCATGTCAACCCCCGTCGCCACTCCACTTGTGAAATGTGACGGTGACGGAAACTTTCCGCTCTGAGCGCTATAGCTTCTAAGGATATTGCGATAAATTAATATATGGGGTGAAATTGATATCATTAGCATCCTTTTAAACTAAGAGTCTACACATCAAACTGAACAACTTTCACTATAAGAGCAAACCGGTCAGGAGTGCGATTTTTGAATCTCATACGTCGAACTCAGCAGTTGAAAATGTCAAAATTACTATGAAGATATGCATCTTTCTACTGCTGATTTGACTTTCAAAAATCATACTTCAGGATTGAAAGTCAAATCATCAGTAGAAAGATACGTATCTCCATACATTTTCAACTGCTGAGTTCAACGTATGAGATTCAAAAATCGCACTCCTGAGCAAAAAAATAAACCTGCTGTTCCACACTAAACTGCAATGCCTACTCGACTCAAATGTATGCAACAGCAGATTTTTTTTTCTCCGATCTGTTTGCTCCCATAGTGAAAATTGTTCAGTTTGATGGGTAGACTCTTAGTTTAAAAGGATGCTAATGATATCAATTTCACCCTGAAGAATCTTAAAACTAGTTAAATAGGTAGCTACCTAGGTTTGACAAAAGAATGAAGCACAGTTCAACTTGCATTGTTCACATTAAATTGATTCTGTGTGGTGTCGTCCATTTTCGAAGCGTTACACGCTCAAAAGATATCTCAGCAAAGTTCAAGAAACAGTTAAAGTATAATAAAAAACATGCTAATTCCGCGGGCTAGTATGTAGGTAGGCTTGGTCCAGTAATAAATCAAACTGCAAAACTGAAAACATCTTTATTTTTAAACTTTTATTGTTTCCCAATTTACGGTCCGATTTTAATGTGTTTATTTTCCCGCTAAAATTACGACGTGTCAAATAGTCTAACGTTCCTTTTCACGCAGCCGTCCCACCTCAAAGCGTAAAATAATTATTTTGTTTGGATATTTCCGTTAGAACATCAGCGGTGCTTTATGGCGGAGTTGTAAACTATTATTGACATTTTAATTGCTGTTTAGGAACTAATGTGGTCTCAGTTTATTTAACTGAATTGAAAAAGATAAGGGTTCTGTTTCTCGTCGTGACTTTTTAACTTTGCTCTCAATTTTCATCTATTTTACTTTATTTTATTTTAGGGCAACAGGCTCACCACTAGCACAGGTTTGAGCATGTTTTGATTCAAGTATTGTTTGATCGACCCAAGTTTGAGCGTGATGAGATGAAGATGTTTCTTTGTTTGATGTTCATTTGACAGATCTTTATTTATCTTTGCTATTGCAATGTCAAACTAAAGCAGAGATTACACTTGCAGTTCGTCGGGCGGGCCTGATTTCAGCATATATTGCCGGATTTGTTCTCTCTATTTTAAAGTGTACCGATCAAAGCAAGCAATGTATGCCGATTTCGGCCCTAAATGTTGGGTAATGTAATCGCTGCTAAAAGAGTTTAAATGAAAGTCAATTAATTTATTTAAATAAATGTGGTTTGAAACATTGCTGTCATGTCAAATATGGAAGGTGGTCTTAGTTTTTCCAAATTTGCTGTCACACCTTCAAGCCTTTGCATACAGATTTTTAGAGTTCCTATGTTATTGTAAATGTTTAAATATGTATACTGTTGGTGTGCTATATTAAATAAAATAAACAGATTTAATGATAAAATTAAACATTACTAGATTTGTTTAGCACCTTGCTATTTAAAGATCAAAAAAACATTTTTATAAAATGTTGAAAGTTAAATTGAAAAAAAGGTGACGAAAAGCATTCGAAAAGTCAACAAATTAAATAATAAAAACACAGTAGAAGCTTATAAAACAACATTATTATCCGAACATTAACAGCATATTGACGCACTCGCTAAAATCTCAAGTTCGATAAAATCTAAATATAAATCTCGTCTTGCAGTCTGTATTATTTCTCCAGTAGTCTGGAGTCGGCCATTACGATTTGACAGCTATTCGCGCGCTTTTCTTTTTTTAAATAAATTCTGTCAAAGACAGTTGGTATTTTTTTTTTCTGTGAGTGCGTTCCAAAACACTCGAAGTGATTAAAAACGTGAATTATTTTTGATTGTTTTTGTTAATTTTCGTTGGCATGGCATCGTTGAAATCGATAAGTTTTCGGTTAATAGTGATTTTTGTTTTATTGTTGTGTACGGAGAGTAAAGCGAAGTTAACGGAGAATGAGACAGAGGATAACGATGTCGCTGACGAAATGAAAACTCAGAAAAAGGTAAATTTAATGCAAGGTTTAATGACTATAAATCAATAAAATAAATATAATACAATGATACAGTAATATCTACATTGTAAAATAAACTATAACATAGAGGGAAAGTATAGGTACCATAAAAATAAGGTAGGTACTGACATATTAAAGATAATATAATGTTTTACCATTGTACTTATAATACCTGTTTTACTCAAAGGAATTAAGGTAGGTTAAGGTAGGTACCATATAAAGTCCTAACAATTTTTTTGAAACAAGAATAAATAAAATTATGAGTTTTGAATGTAGTCAACAACTACAGGGTATCTAAAGAAGTAATGCGAGTACTGTGGCATGTTGCTTGTAGGTATAATGCGCGATATATTTTATTTACTTATTTTTATTTTATTTGCTTTTATTTTTAATTCATTCATTTTTATTTTATTCATTTTTGTTGTATTGGAAAACCAACAGCAATATAATGTAATAGTTAAAAAAATATAATATAGCCGAAGGTCAGTCAGAAGAAAGTCTTCGATCAGTGTGTGTTGCCAGTGATGACATATGGAACAGGGACGTGGTCGTTCACTCAAGGCCTCATAAAAAGGCTGAAAGTCACCCAAAGAGCAATGGAGAGGGCTATGCTCGGAGTTTCCCTGCGAGATCGAATCAGAAATGAAGAGATCCGCAGAAGAACTAGAGTAACTGACATAGCCCAAAGAATTGCTAAATTAAAGTGGCAGTGGGCGGGGCATATTGCTCGCAGAACCGATGGCCGATGGGGCCGAAAAGTTCTCGAGTGGCGACCGCGTACCGGAAAGCGTAGCGTGGGTAGGCCCCGCACACGGTGGACCGACGACCTTGTGAAGGCGACGGGATCCCGTTGGATGAGGGCAGCGCAGGACCGGTCGTTATGGCGATCCTTGGGGGAGGCCTATGTCCAGCAGTGGACGTCCGTCGGCTGAGATGATGATGATGATGATGATGATAGCCGAAGGTCCATTTTTGAAGCTACTTTAACAGTCGGGCAGGACCCATAAAAATTCTAGACCGGATCAAATACCAATAAAGCCATTATTGGTCGACCATGTTCCGACTGTCCCGAAAGTCGCTTCAAATGGCTTCAATATTACCTAGTTAAGGTGGTTTCAGTCCATACAAAAGTTTGGCAGTTTCAGCACAATACGCGTAGACGGAATTAATAAATATATGGAAAAATAGTTTAGGAAATCTAGTTGCCGCGTCACAAATAACATTTGCAATTTATAAATTAATTAAGAAGATATAAAGCTTTGAATTTTTCATACAAAATTTTAAAAGCTTTTTATCTTCGTAATTATATTATAAATTGCAAATGTTATTTGTAATGCGACATCTAGATTTCCTAAACTATTTTTCCATTTTTATATAAAGTTACTTATATTAATACCGTCTACGCGTATTGTGCGTCAAAGTTTTGTATAAAATTGACCCCTCTGCAACCACCTTAACAGAATTCTAGACTACTGGACTTGTTTATTTCTTTTCAGTTTTTATTTAAAGTTCACTTTTACGCAGACGGGTTTTTTGATTTTATAAATTTACTTTTTTATTTAAATGTTCACTTATGTAGTCAATTTTGAAGAGGAAGTTAGTAAACCTAAACGTTTCATCGGAGGGTATAGAAAGCGTAGGCATTATGGGCCATAAACCCGACCGCCTATAAAATTTGTCGACCGCCGACAATTTATGAGGCAAATATTATTTTTAAAAGATAATAATTCTACGTGTTCTTGTTTAAAATAACAAATAATAACTGAAATAGCTTCAATGCCGGTGGAGTCGTAATTTTTTTTTTGCATTAATGACGTTTGCGCGATACAATAATCAAACAGTAGCGATGAAACAACATAGGTAGGTACTACCCGTTCCTATAGATAGCAGAAATCGAAACAGAGAGGTACTTGTATAGAAACTGTGGTACCTATGGATCCTATCCGGCTATCGGCATATTCCAGCACGGCTGCATGTCACCCACGACAAAGCGTTCAAACGAGAAAAAGTCATGCGCGCTCTTTCTGGCGTACGTAAAATAATAAGGATGGAGGCACATCTCGATTTTTATCCTTTTCTCGGGGGTGGCATGCGAGGTCTCCTGCCCCTCTAATAGTATGATTTCTCTTTTCACGCACGACGTGCTTCCGTTGCAAAGAATACGACCCCTTTTACAGCGCTTTTTAGAGTGTGAACTTCGCGCTTACCGCGATATTTAGTGATGAGTATGGAAAAAGGCAGAGTCGCGCAAGTAGAGAAATCATACTAGTAAAGTTACTTAATTAGGGGCGTTCTCACCGAAAGCAGGAACATTATAAGAAGGTATTCACAATTTATTAATCATAATCATGTCAGCCGATGGACGTCTGCTGCTGAACATATAGGCCTCCCCCAAGGATCGTCACTACAGGTCCTGCACTGCCCTCATCCAACGGGTTCCCGCCGCCTTCACCATGTTGTCGGTCCACCTGACGACGTTGATCACGTTGACCTGCCTCTTTGCTTGGCATACGTTGACTACGAAAAAGCCTTTGATTCTTCTTTGATCGAGGCTTGGGCTGTACTGTAGTCTCTTCAGCAATGCCAAGCAGACTACCGGTACATCGAGGTGCTGAAAAATGGTTGTACAAAAACGCCACTATATCAGTCCGACTACCAGAATTCGAAACCTATCCTACAGCGAGGTGTGAGGCTGGGAGACGTTATATCTCTGAAACTGTTCACCCCTGCACTGGAAGATGTTTTCAAGGTTCTGGACTAGAAAGGGCTAGGCATCAACATATTAAACGTCAAGTACATCAGTCACCTTCGGTTCGCCGATGATATAGTGATCATGGCGGAGACTATGGAGGAGATCAGTAGAATGCTCGATGATCGCAGTATCCGAATGAGTTGGTCTGAAAATGACCATGGAAAATCTTAATATTATATGATTAATGCTTAATGACGTTAAATATACCTATAGGTAAATGTGACTTAAACTTCTTAGGGGGTTGGTGTATGATATTGAATAGGTAAACAAGTGTTAACCTATTCATTCAGTTAGCGCGTCTGTGATTTTCATCGCTGACATAATCAATGTGTAATCTGTTGTAATCAACAACAGATAAGACTAGACTGATATGGTCTAGGCCTAGTGTGTGTACTGCTTGTTCAATGTGTTGAAACGTGTGCGTGCGTAAGTTCCAAGTTTTTTGAAATTTATATTAACAACTCTTTGATGTAGGTAATGCAAGGAGACATGGTGAATTATTTTTGAGACGAAACTTCCGGTCGTTCAGAACTTCACAATAATCTTTGTCCATTCAAAGTACTTACCTATGGGCGAGCGAGCTTTGTTCGCTAAAAACGAGTTTTTCCAGGGATGAGACCTATTATCGATATTTTTAAGTCGAAAGTTAAGTCTCATTTCCTTGATCACTGAACTGACCCTCGATCTGTTTTCCGTAGGTACATCTTTTCCTATGTCTGTGGTTCATGTTTTCCTATAGTATTTTGTTGTGTAGTACGCGTATTTATGTATGATGTATGTGTGTATATATATATATATATATATATATATATATATATATATATTTATATGAGTATGTATATTATATATGTATTTATAATAGGTTTATTTTGTATACTTACATTTTGTTTTACTGATAACTGCTCAACACCGCCTACCTTTCTTCTTTTCACCGTTTCCTCTACCCTAAGGTTGTATGGAAGAAATCGCTTCTTAGCGATAAGACCGCCTTATTTTGTGCCTCTTGTATTTTTATTTCTGTATTTTACTGTTTATGTTTTGGTGTAAAATAAAGTATATTTGATTGATTGATTGATCGATTTTTTGCCACCGTAAATCCTTAATCTGAAAATTTCACCCGAATAGTTAGAGCAGTTTTCGAGAACGCGATAACAGATATACAGTGTGTCCTAAAATTCTACGTCAAGCCGGAAACAGGAGAATAGGCCCGTTTATCCGTTGAAGGAAAAATAAAAAAAAATAAAAAACAGTTGGATTATTTTTGAAATTTTGATCCGAAATAGATTTAAAGAAATTGTCGTGTCGTATCAATCAAGTGTCCGAAGTGTCCGATCATTTTAACCGCACTCCCCTTTTTTATTATTATAAAAAAGTAGGTACGCACGGCGACACATCAAGCTACACCAACCCAACATAAGCTGGCCGCGCGACGTTATACGTTACTCGACCTACGCGCGGCCAGCTTATGTTGGTTTTGAATAGCTTGATGTGTCGCCGTGTGTACAAGTCATGAAAAATACTTTTAATTTCAATTATGTCTCATAAAATTAAAAATTATTTGAATGGGTCGCAAGGTAACTAACTAGGTGTTTCCCTTTTTTTACTATTGAAGAGGGTCGCGACTCTAAAATGGTTGAGAAATGATATTCTAGGACCTACATCGTTTCTCAACCGAAATGTAGGATATTCAATGTGACAGGACGTAAGCTACACAGATTTTAATGTGAATTTATTATGCACGTTATAATCAAAGTTGAAATAGCCGTCAAAGCTGAATGCCAGCGCAATGCATTTACGTATCACATTGAATTACTTGTCAGTTGATATGATATGATTCATGGCGCTTGCGTTGCCGTTGGCGTGACGATTATGACGTAACAATAAACACCTACACACGTAATATATTATACAAAAATATCTGACCCCTGGTATGGGACGCTACCTGCGTTGACACTCTGGCACCGTCCCATCTCCAGAGATCATCCACGGGAGCCGGTGCAGCGGCGGCCTTCGCCGAAAACTCGAAAAGACGCAAATATGCAGCCCTCGGTCAGAACTACATATTTGCGCCTTTTGGAGTAGAGACCATGGGCACCTGGGGTCCAGATGCCAGGAAGCTATTCAAAGAAATATCTTCCAGGCTGATCGACGCCACAGGCGACACGAGAGCTGGCGCGTACCTCGGGCAGAGCATTAGCATCGCCATCCAAAGAGGCAACGCCGCCAGCCTTCTTGACACACTCCCGCACGGCAGCAGCTTTGATGCAGTGTTCTACCTGTAGTTAGTCTAGTTATATTTTAGTTTAATTGTTTCATTTTCTTTATAACTGTTTTACTAAATAAAACTACAGAATAAATATTGTTACTTAAAATATCTTTTAGGCTTTTGTAGTAAGTGTTGAAAATAATATTAGATGAAAATGACAATTTATTTGAATAATAATAGGTCATCATCATCATCGTATAAACGTCCCACTGCAGGGCACAGGCCTACCCTCAGGGAGGGTGTATAAGCATTAGTTCACCACGCGTGCCCAATGCGGATTCGTAGACTTCACATATGCATCAGAATTTTTTCTTCAGCGTATGCAGGTTTCCTCACGATGTTTTCCTTCACCGCTTGAGAGCAGTGGATATTACGTACGCACGGCGACACATCAAGCTATACAAAACCAACATAAGCTGGCCGCGCGAGTTTATACGTTACTCGACCTACGCGCGGCCAGCTTATGTTAGTTTTGTATAGCTTGATGTGTCGCCGTGTGTAGTGTGTACATAAGTTAGAAAAACTCATTGGTACATGGCATGTTGTCCGTGCGGATTCGAACCCGGACCCCCATAATTGAGTGTTCATACCTCTCCGCAACGCGCCACCGACGCTCTTTAAGCCTAATAATAATAATAGGTCAGACAAAAATAATGTTTCGTTTTTTTATTATTGAATGTGGTGGACACGGACTTAAACAAATTTTTTTTATCTCCGTGGCACTGATTAATGTTACTTGTCCGTGGTGTAAGATGGGTTGTTTTTTCACGCAAATTGTGTAAATAATAAGTAGGTATACTTAAATCTAAATTTTGCTGCGAACCCCCTACTGCCATCTTAGTCATTTTACGGTTTGAGCCGGGACTAATTAATAATTGATATTTTTTCCAGTATATTTTTTTTTTTTACCTTTATCACGTACATTTATTTATATTAAAGCACTACATACATAACCATTAACCTAAAATAAAAACAAAAAAAAAAACAAAACTAATACTACTTACAAATAAAAAATGTCCTCGAAATTTCCGCCGCTTGGCGGCAAGGTGCCCAGGAGGCTGGCAGCGTTACCTCTTTGTATGGCCAGGCTGATGCGCTGACCGAGGTAGCTGCCAGCCCTCTGGTCACCGGAGACCTCGATTCGGCGCGCCGATAATTCTTTAAATAATCGGTGCGCCTCTGGCCCCCACAGACCCAATGTCTCGACCCCAAACGGTGCAAATATGTAAGCCTCGCCGAGGTTTACATATAAGCGCCGTTTGAGGTTTTCCGCGGTAGCCGCCGCCGCACCCGCATTTGATGAGGTCGCATGGACGTGGGACGGTGCCAGTGTATCTACACAGGTAGCGTCCCAGACCAGCGACCTCCCCAATTTCCATGGTACGAGCGTTATTCCGTCGGGCCTCTTCCCATCGCTCCGTATTAGACCTCTAGGTTCTAAGATCGCGGGTACATTGGCAGTAACAAGGGCCCGACGGATAACGTCGTTCAATGTTGCGTGGCGTGACCAGCGGCCAGCGCTCCGGGAGCAGGAGAGTCCGTGGTGGCTGAGTTCGTTGACGGCCTCACCGCATTGGCAGCGGTGAACTCTACATGTCCGAACGCCCAGACGGAGACCAACTAAAACTGACAGGTATGAGTTGCTCAGTAGGGTGCCCAGATTTGGGGAGGGTAGTGCCTGCAACCAGTAGCCTGACTCTTTCTCAGAGACAGCGAGTAGGCGAGCGCGGTCCGTCTCGTTCTCGGCAGTCGATAGAAGATCGCGCTGGATCTGGAGGCAGAGCGGCTCATCCCACTGTCTCTGGGACTGAGGAGCAACCGGTTGCACGCTCGGGCATGCTATTCCAGTATAGTATTTCAGAGCCAATTTGAGCCTAGAAATGTACCAAAATTTAAAAAAAAGTCTGCAACAGCCCCAAATTTAAAATTTTGCATTTATGTCGTTTCTAAAAAACCTGATAGTAATTCTTTTTCTAAATTTTTAAGGCTTTACCATTATACATACCTACTTCAAACATGGATTAGAAGGCTTTGAAATATAAGGTCTAACAAAATTAGGTGAAACTATTTTAAGGGGATGATCAGACCATCAAACTGAACAATTTTCTCTATCGGACCAATATCGAATTCGCAAAAAAAAAATCAGCTGTTCCATACATTTGAGTCGAGTTATGCTTGCAGTTTTGTATGGGACAGCAGATTTTTTTTCGCGATTTCGATATTGGTCCTATACAGAAAGTGGTTCAGTTTAATGGTCTGATCATCCCCTTAAAATAGTTTCAGCTTATTTTGTTGGACCTTATATACATTAGTATTTTCTAATGAATACCTCATTTTTTAAATTTCAAGGCCTATTTTATTGCTTAAAAATAATTTACATTGTTAAATCTAATTAAAATGAGTGCATTGGTAATAATATTATTAAGTCAAAGGCTTTTACCTTCTGGAAGATAGAATTTTGATTTCTAAGTTGCGTATAGAATTTTTGTTTAATATGTTTTCAGATAGTCTTTTTGTCACTAAATGGTGCCGGTTACACTTTAAAAGTCCCATTGATAATTACTCCCCACCCCCCCAAACAAAACTCCGTAAGATGACTGGGCTATCTAACGTACCCCTCTAGGTGTACGCATAGGTACTCTTGGTATAAAGTAAGAAGTTGTGGACACTGATGAGGAAGAATATTTATACATAAACCATAAAATAAATCAACTCCTACATATTCGTATACCTACTCGATTGCATCAAGGTACTTTCTGAAACTAGAAAATAGAGCGAGTGCAAATAATTTATTGGAACATTTCTAAAGTAAATGTTCGTTATTTATGTTCATAGCTAATTTTGTTTTGATTTTCAAAAAGAAATACAATTTTAAATTAAGTTGTTTCTTGCGACAATATTTTGTAAATAGGTGAATGTTTATTTTTTTAAATGTGTTATGGCTCCAGCAGTTTTACGACAGTTTTCGAACGAGTCATTATATTTTAAATAGTAAAGAAAAATTTTACCTCTATTTAAAACCCGCTAAACATAAGTGCGACCGAGCGTGCGATGTATTTCATTTCTAATTGCACGCGATCGATTGCTTAATGTACAGCCTGCGTTAGATTTAAATTAAAGCATGCTCACCTCACCTCACCTTCTGATCATTAATTGACCTTGGAAATAAATCTTAAAAACTTTCTACACATATTTGATATTAAATCTTCCACCCCGATGATTCACATGTGACTCAATTGTTTACAATTGAAATTGACACGTATTTCCAGCTTTGGCTAGATTTTGTTAGTGCTTTTGGATAAATTAAATGCACCACTTAGGTAGGTATCTGCCGTGTGGTGTCGGCTTGGGTGTCCGCTAAGAATAGCACCATCCCATTTCCTCCCGTGCGTGCTGCGTGGGTGTCGTAAAAGGCGACTAAGGGATCTACCGGAGGATGAGCCGCAGCATTATCTGAGTACACAATTCAATCCAACTGCGATCGCCAACCCGCCTGCCAAGCGTGGCCATTATGGCAAATCCCCCCATTTTGGGGGAAGCCTATGTCCAGCAATGGACGTCTATCGGCTGATATGATGATGAGGTAGGTATAACAAAACGGTGCAGTATTGTATAAACAGCAAGAGTCATCTTAGCCTTCAAAGTTTCCAATAACTTAATTTACATTTACAATTAGAATGCGACGTGGACACAAACCAACAAGCTACAAGACGCCGCCGTATAACCGGGCACGTGAGCATAAGAAGTACAATATTAATTATGCTTATGGTACAACTACGTATGCACAACTCAAAATTCTTCCAAGGACATGGCCCATGGCACGGCGCCTAAGGTCCGCCACACACAGACGGAATTGTGATCTGGAATCCTGATTCAGGATTCAGTGTTGTCAACTATGGTTACAAAAAATACTAGAGTGCTGTTTAAAAAATGCCTAAAATAAAAATGTATTAAACGCCGTGTGGTGTCGGCTATGAATAGCACCATCCCATTTCCTCCCGTGGGTGTCGTAAAAGGCGACTAAAGGCTCTACTGAAGGATGGGCAGCAGCATCCTCTGAGTACACACATTGATTCGAACCAACTGCGATCGCCAACCCGCCTGCCAAGCGTGGCGATTATGGCAAATCCCCCCATTTTGGGGGAGGCTTATGTCCAGCAGTGGACGTTTAATGGCTGATATGATGATGATTAAATGCCAAATGAATGACTAATTGCATTAAATTAAAGATTGAAAAAATTGTCTCGGGTGGGACTTGAACTCGCACTTTTCCAAACCGTGGAACTATAGGAACTATACTTTGATTCGGAATAACACAACATGGCTGTAACATGTTTAAAAATCAATAATATTTGAAATAATTGCATTTTTAGGTATTTATATCTTACTATCATGTAATGATGTCATGACGTTACGATGATGATTTGTAAATTGTATTACAATATTATGCAACTATATCAAAAGTCTGCCGATAGTTTTAGCATTAGACATAACATGCATACAAAATGGTATAAACTATTATCACACAAGCGATTTTTGAGCGTAGGCGATTTCGCAACTATACCGCAACGACGTCGCAACTGCACCGTCACGATACGGTATCGTTCCAACGCCTACGCTCAAAAATCACTTTTAAATATGCCACCTAAGACATCAAAAAATCACTAGATCTAGTGAAAATATCTCTGAAAGCGGCAACACTCCATACGGAATCTAATTCCGAATCAGGTTTATTCCGGATGTATGGGGCGGACCTAAAGGTGTGTTCGGGAGTAGCGTGGCTATAGGGCTCACGATCACGAGTAGACGTTTACCGTTCGACACGTGGGTTAAGTGGCCACATGGTTCCACCATTTTTTGGTCGTTCGGGTGTGTGTTTTTTAGTAGAAACAGGCCGCGAGATCGCTATATACTCGTATTTATTACCGGGCAATATCAAAGCACTTTTGCTATTTAAACCAGATATTAGCAAAATCATCATCATCATCACTACGATACTACGAATAAAATAGATACTGTCTCTTTCCACCTAAATTAAGATTAAATGATGTACAACAATGTGTAGAGGCAATTTAGACTGAAAATTTGGTTAGCGGGCTCGGTGGCGAAATTGTTACAGTACGAACAGGAAAATAATTAACCTCGACAAACTTCGTTTGCGCAGAGTCCCGACAAAATCCAAAATCGTTTAGTAATCAAAGGGTGCAAAGTCGGATAGCAGCGAAAACAATAAATTAGCCAATCGTTGGAAAGCATTGAAGGTGCACATCCTGATTGGTCAACGCAATTTCGCGCGCTATTAAAATTTGTCAACTGCGCAGGTACATTGGGGAGACTTATAAATCTGGTACTACTGTACGTATTTTGAAAATAAATGTCTGGTGTGCGGGTAGCGAACAGATTAGAACTCGCTGTCCTACCCCCCGGTACCCACCACTTTTAGGTGATATGGTTACCACGCCGGACTGCCAAACTGGGTTCGAATCCCGGTTCCGTCATGGATGTTTATATGTTTGTGCCGCTGTTGTATGGTTTTCGTAATAAACAGCGTACTAGTGCTTGCTTGGGATCATTACAATGTATGTACCTATGAGCGTTATTTATTTATTTTCTTATTTTATACAATATTCGTACGGCAGTCGATGAAAGCGGCGTCTATAGCTTATTGGTCTGTGAACGCGAACAAACCAAGGTACACAATAATAATGAATGACTCTGGCGCAGAGCCAGCTGCTCGGACGCGGGTTTATATCAAGTGTGGAAATGCGAATCACCTGAATTAATAGGTGTTACATCGAACAGTGCCATCTATCAGTGAGCTATGACGTACTTGGGTGCGGTTGAAATATCAATGTCTTCTCGCATCGCTTTATTACATTTCGTGCGTTATATATGAAGTGTTATTTTCGAATGCACGCAATCTTATTTGGAAAATTGAGTATCTTCCTTATCTACCTCATCCTTATAGCTTCCAAATGCTCGACCTCATCCACACTTTGTGCATTGAGACAGCTGCCTATACACTCCCCGAGTGCTTGACATATTTGCAATACAAATTATACAACACATATGTGGGTGTCATTTATGTTCCATAACTTTATTAATCATATTTTGAACATCCATGACAGAAATGACATAACGCTATTTCATATAAAAATTAAAACGTTTAATATGAAAATATACAGCACTATTTGACATAATTATGAAAATTCATAATTTGAAAAACTATAAATAAAAATCCATAACTTTGAAAACCTCTTTTTTAGACCCCAGATCTAACTCAGTTGGGTAGGTTAGCGAGGAGCGAAGCGAGGAGCGTGTTAGGTTTCTCGCGAGCACAGCGCACGAGCCGAGCGGGCGCAGCGAGCGTGCCGCGGCACCGGCCGGGCCGGCGAGTGCCAGAACCGAATCGTTACTGTTTACCAAGTTCACCCGAAAATAATGCTTTTTCTCCTCGGGGAGTTTACTTCGCCCCCATTCCACCACGCCATGATTTGCTGACGCCATATTCAAATAATATACCTCTGTCACTATTTTTTACGAATCCAACGACACATCATCCATTTATCCATTTATAGGCTGCAGAGCGTGTAACATACAAATATTTATTTATTAGTGTTAAAATGATGTGTATACATTTTACGTTTTTTAACGTTATGCATATTTACGCTATTCATATTAAAGATATACTTGTTAAATCTATACATTTCAACATTATGGATTTTAATAACTATTAAGTGTTAAGCGTTTTCAATATAGGCCTTTTTTAATTATTGATTTTAATATAGACCCATAAAATGATTAAAATAATGACAATTGGATACCTACTCAAGTCTAAAGAACTATTTAAGGTGGTTGCAAAGTGGTCAATTTTATACAAAACTTTGACGCACAATACGCGTAGACGGTATTAATATAAGTAACTTTGTATATATGGAAAAATAGTTTAGAAAATCTAGATGCCGCGTCACAAATAACATTTGAAATTTATAAAATTATTACGAAGATATAAAGCTTTGAAAGTTTTCATACAAAATTTTAAAAGCCTTATATCTTCGTAATTATATTATAAATTGCAAATGTTATTTATGACGCGGCATCTAGATTTTCTAAACTATTATATTGCTAGACTACTATATACAGACTACTATAGACAGATGCATGGTGTGAATTCTTTTTTTTACGTTTTTTATAAATAATACTATGAATGATGAAGTGAACTGCCTCCGTGGTCTAATGGTTAAGAGCATTGGCTCTCGACCCGGAGGTCGTGGGTTCGATTCCCACGGGGGGCACCTAGTGATATGTCACTTTGTGCGTTTTTCCCCAGTTGGTTAGGACAATGCAGGCTGAATCACCTGATTGTCTGAAAAGGAAAATGATTTCGTGTTTCGGATGGCACGTTAAGCCGTTGGTCCCGGTTACTATCTCTGGTGGTAGTAGTCGTTACATAAAAACCACGTCAGAGGCCGTAAGGCGGTCTGAAAAAACTCTGACACCAGGGCTCTGCTCAAGCTCTGCCCACACGATAAGAAAGAATGATGAAGTTATTGTACTTTACATTCAAGGTAACATTCACGATGTTTACATTGCAGCGGTTACCTAAAATATTTATGAAAATGATTTTATTTGCGTGGATTTGTTAAAAGTACAATAATCTGATGACCGCACTCCCTTTCGAGGTCGTCAGAAACTTTGCCATAATATCTACACATTTACAACATCTGCCAACAACGAAATAAATGTTTTTAATAAAGATGTCTGATTTTCGGATAAAGTGCATTCAGCGGGCCTTAGACCTGCAATTGATCGAAGACTTTATTCCAAGGCCAAATCGCAATTGTAAAAGCTGTTCGCACTTTGTAGAAGTGCTACTATAAGTTAAACTATTATTTTGATGAATAATAACCACATGTTATTAGAGCCTACCTACTATATGTAATAGTTTCATAGTCATAGAGGTCGTAGTCTAAATACATTTTAATGTAATACTATTATTTAGCATAGTTGTTGACATTCAAATATTTCATTTTGGTTTACAATGTAAGCCACCTAAATATTGTACGTCCGTGCTGCGGACCAAACTGTTGATTCTGTTTTATTTTATTGTAACATCTTTTGTACATTATTGTTTGAACAATAAATATTCTTATTCCTATTCTTATATAGGGACTAGTTACGCGTGTAATTCTACTAACAAACATTTCTGCCACTTTTTGCGGGGGGCGAGGTAACATGGAATCCGCATCTTTGTATTTTATTCCCCATAATTTTAGATTCTAATTTTGAACGTTAAAAATCATGAAAAGTAGTCTCACGTGAACCCCAAACGTTCTATGTTCAAAATTATTGTTTCGCAATTATATGCTGTCTCGTTTAGTGATAAGGTATAAAATTGAATGTAAATGCACATGATTAATTGATCTTATACCGTGGCAGAGGGGAAATGCTACCGCAAGGCTAGTCCTTATAATGAATAGTCAAAGTCTTCGCACGATTACAAACCCGGTCTCACTCCGCCAATGAGGAGCGCGTACTGCTTTCCTCTACCCACCCGCCTTTGCGATTTGGCCTTGATCGTAAGCCTGCGATATAGGGCACTTTAAGTACATATACCGCATTCTTTTTTCAAGTAGGATTGAAAAGAAACAGACTTCTGTATAATACCTAAGTATGTGGACAAGAAACATAAAAGAAATCATAAATGGCATCTCTCTTTTAAAAAATAATGATTAAGCACGCTCTGCACCTCCCGATTTGAGTTACATTGCTGCAGGAATGTGAATGTGTGTAACTGATGAGGTAAGGGTCGATTCACACCAGCCTAGCCAGCATGCCACCCACGATAAAACGACAAAAATCGAGATGTGCCTCCATCTTTATTATTTTACGTAGGCCAGAAAGAGCGCGCATGACGTTTTTCTCGTTTAAACGCTTTGTCGTGGGTGGCATGCTAGCTAGGCTGAAGAGCATGAAAGAGCATTTGCTCGCATCGTCAATCTTATCACTAGTGAATAAAGGTTACATTTATTTGCACGTCACCGTCACTTGTTGGCATGTTGAAAAAAAATTTTTTTTAATAATATGCATTACGGCACTGGATTCTAGTCTTTTTGTGCCACTCGTATTTTAGGTACTTAGTGATACCACATTATATGCTAAAAAGCTACCATCTTCGTTGTCCTCAGGTGAACGATGGAGCAGCGATGTTATTTGCCGATGAACTGAAACAAACTTTGGAGATGTATTTATTCGGAATGTGTCCACAGACATTCAAGGTGAGTTTTTATATCCTCTGTGTTGTTTTCGAAAATATGAAACGTTGACACTGTAGTTAGGACATTGTTTTAAGGCGGGTGCCAGACTTAAGTAGCAAAGCTGTGTTCAAATATGAGCCATCCCATTCTATCTGTATAGACTATAGAGGCTGGAAAGGGAAAAGGGGGAAAAGAGACAGCTTCCCTTTGAATACACCTTTTCTGCTATGTCTGGTGCTCGGGTTTTATGAAATATTTTGGTTTCTTCATGCACCAAAAATGATTATAATAAACGATGGCCTTCGAAATTCTCTGACAAGATCTTCTAAGCAGTTACTTTCTTCTTCTTCTTCTGCCGAGTCGATGGCATATCATTGAGTATTCTCTTGCCATTGTCGTGAAAAGATCTGCCAATAAACCTACATAGGTGTACCTACTCAATTCAGATTAATTATTTTCATCACACTTTTGTTCATTGTAGTCTCGTTGGTCGCAGATGCTGACCAACCGAGGGAAGAATCAAACTACGACGACGTGTGAAGTAGATATTGAACAGGAGGATCTAGCCGGCAAGTAAGTATAACCTTTTAAGGCTCTGATTGACGACCGTCCTGTCAGAAAAGGGCACTCACCCACACAGTACAAAATATCTACTGAATATCTATTTGATATTTTGTAGATATTTGTGCTGTTGGGGCAAAGGAGCGGGCTTAACAGACATTTCATCATCCTCACAGCCTCTATACATACCGCTGCAGGGAACATGCCTCAGGGAAGGTGTATGGGTGTTACTCCGTCACGCGTGCCCAATGCGCATTGGTAGACTTCACATACGCATCAGAATTTCTTCTTTAGCGTTTGCAGGCCCTCACGATGTTTTCGTTTGCCGTTTGAGAGCAGTCGTTATTATGGTACCTACATGACATGTCGTCGATGCGGATTCGAACCTGAACCTCAAGATTGAGTTTCCATTACTCTTCACAACGCACCACCGACGCTCTCTAATAGACGACTAAATAAAACAAAAAAACCAATATCACGTTCAGTGTTAAAAAAATGATATTTTTAAAGTAATTCATGAATAAGTTAAACTGATAAACCAACACACCAAACCACCACCACCACCACCACCACCACCACCTTGACAAATTTTTCAATCTTTAATTCGAAGTTAAACTGAGTTGTAGTTTAAAATTGAAGTAGCTAGCCATACTTCAACTGCATAAAATATGTAAATAATATATAAATAATAATGTTATTATTTCTAAATAGATTAGCGACGCTAGCGCTGCGTGCGCACTCCGCCGCTCGGACGGACTGTTCGCGGTTCGGCGCAGCCCTCGCGAACACGCTCGGTGAGCTCGCTCGGACCGCCGCGAACAGACATGCGCTTGCTGCTGGTAATTATATGCTTCCTTTTTTTTAGACTATATCGACAATTTCGATAAAATTATCATGATCGTATTTATAGGAACTTCATTAGAATTTATTCTAATGTTAGTTCAACTTTAGTTGATAGGTATTCGTACAAAAAAGTTTCACAATTCGTAAATCGAATGTCTGAATAGATCCCCAGAATTTTTGTTCTTTTAAATAAAGCAAAAAAAGACATTACCTAGTTTTATGATGCAAAATGTTTCTTTAATCCAGCCAGCCAGCAACTTCTAGTTATCCAGTCAAGGTACTTATAACGGCTACTCAATTACTATCTAGGCATTGTGCCAGGGCTAGTTCAGGTATATACCGGATTTAAAACGTTACGTCATCTTCTCTTACGTTGTAAACTTTAATTTAGTTCTAATTCACTTGCAACACATTGAAAATGAAAATACCGACATAAAACGTACTGGCACCTAAAATTTTCTATATTTGGCAGCCGGTTCTGCTTCCAAATTCTAAATAGCTATACTGCTTAATATTAATTTTCTAAATAAATAAAATGCATCTTTTCCACAGCCAACGCAAACGACAGCAAGAAACGAAAGTTGTCCAAGAGTCAAAAGGCGAAGATTCAAGCGAAGCAGCGAACAGCGCTGGCGGTTAAGAAGAAGGCGGCAGCGGCAGCTGCGGCGGCCGCAGCAAAAATTACTTCGTGAAGACATAGGTCTTTTACGATTAATTAAGTATTCTATAATTCCCTAGTTGACGTTCAATAATGAATACATCTAATGAATGATTTTTTCTAGTATAGCGTCTATAATATTGAATATGTCGATACAAAGAGGGCTGTCGTGTGATACCTGCCTGTTTTGTTTTTCAAAGAACAACATTATTTACTAGCTTAGCGAAAGCTAAGCTACATATATCCAATTTCAGGAAAAATGTAAGTAGGAAGGTACTTACCACAATTAAAGTTACCTAGCTTTCGAATATTATGAAACTCAGTCATTTTTGCGTAATAACCGCTCAAACAAGCATCAATTCAATATACATTTTTAACCACTAATAAATCTTTTAACAAATCATCACCAGATAATTAATAGGATTTCATAGGATAGACTTATTATATTGCTTATTACCTAAACTGTTTTAACAAAATATTTTATTATTAGGTGATGATAATCATATAGACTTATTATATTGCTTATTACCTAAACTGTTTTAACAAAATATTTTATTATTAGGTGATGATAATCATAAGATAGGTAATCCTAAATATTTTAAGCCTTCCATAAGTTAAATAAAACTTTAATAATGTATGAAAATGTTGCTAGAAAGCTAGTGATTATAAAAGTTGTATTCTTTTTTTTTATATATTTTTTATTGTTCTTCTATTTTGTCAAATGTTTTTGTTTGACAAGCTAGTGCAAGATCATCGGCAAAAAGAAAACGTCTCAGGACTGGGAGTATGGGTTGATCGTTGGTGTATGATGGCGCCCAAACGCTATCCTGAGGAAATAGCCTTAAAGTTGTATAATATTGTCTTGTATATTATCAAATTATGTGGACGACGTAATAATAATAGAAAACGCTATCAAATTCATTTTCAAAACAACCTCATCCTTGGTTCTTCTACCAATATTATATGCCGTCCGTTTTGAAAAAATACCTTTCATGAGAGAAATTTCAATAAAATATTTTGTTTTTTTATGCTGTTATCATAGCACCGTAGTAGTTTTCTTAGACTGTTATGTATACGTTTTTGAAAGGTTGAAGTCATAAAGTAATAAATAAAATATTAATCCTAAAACGAACAATTTTTTTGGTGTTAATAAATGTTGCAGCTTGTTAATGTTTAAATAATTTTACATATAGTTTAATTCCTTATGTATACTAAATAATTTTATAAATAAAACTATTGTTGTTTAGTGTTTGTTGGATCTGATTTTGAAGTAATTATTGAGGCTAATTTTATACCTATTATTTAGTACCTACACAATTTTTATGTCAGAGCACAGATAACTTTCATGTTCATTATTATAATATAATATAAACATTTATTCTTCTCCACACAGTTTTCAATATACAAAATGGTCTTAAAATTATAGGTACAGTCATTTATGTGGAGACTGGTGTTAGTGCTAAGACCTAGAAACTAGGAATTGTGCTACAGCCACCAGGCCTCCATCCGGACGTAATTGAAACTCAGAAGGAGATTTAAAACAATAGAGAAACAAAAGAAAAGAGCAACAGGGTACTTAAAAATGAAATTATGTATAAATGTGTGTGTGTGTGTATATGTGTATTATTAGGTATCTACATGAAGTGGCGTTTTCTATTATTTAGTAGGAATAGTGCCGAAGCTGGTAACATTTTTGACAAGTGAATTAAGACTTGGCCCAAAGGTCCATGTAGCCAGACCATAAACTAAAAAAAAAATAGTGTCAAAAATGAACTGTCAATGTCACATCTGATTGTTTCAGTGTTGCCAGAAGGTTAATTTTGTAACCATTTAGGTGATTTTTAGCTCCGTCTGGTTACTTTTAGGTTACACGATTCAAAAGGTTACCTTTAGGTGATTTTTTGGAATTTGTATTAAAGTTCATATTTTTCCATGAAATTGATCACTTTTTCATATTTTTTGCAATGTTTTATAACACAAAACGTTCGTAACATAGTGAGTGCAAACTGAAACTCATAGAAATATGTTTTTCTCACTCGCACTAATGTGTACCAAATCAGAAACCAAATCACAAAGGACTCTTTAGTTTTCTCACTTACTCACTCGATCAATCAATCAGATGAAACATGCTACTAAATTGTTTCTAGTTTGGTAAGTTAATAAAACCAACATCGGTCTATCAAATTTTAATACTTACCTTATTACTGAAAAAAAAACATGAAAGGTTTGGAAAATTTCCGGTTTCTTTTGACAAGATCCGGCTGGCCACACTGGAATGTTTACAAAATAATAGCTTTTATTTGTGGTACGTATTTTATATTTATTTTCTTTAAATAAATCATCTAAAGTAAGAATTCGAAAAGAAAAATATTAGTTTTCGTAAAGAAGCAAAAAGTATGAAAGATATGTATTTAGTTCGAAGGTTAGTTCAAATTTTATCATTCTTATACATATATTTTGTGCTGTATTGAATATGAAAACTCGTAATTATAAAACAGATTTTATGATTCAGATACCATTGAATTAAACTACATATAACCACATAAAGACCTAACATATTTTTCAGAGTACAATTAAAAAATGAATGAGGAAATTCATATTTTTGAGTCTATTATTAACGAAGTTGAGGTACAAACCAGTGTTCACAGCGACCCGATGACTGATCACAACTATTCGTAAGTAAATTTACTTCTGCATTTTTTATTTTTTTATTTATAATTAATGGACCCTTGCTTGTGCGTTAGCACTGCATTTCCGCCAGTGTCACGTGTTTATGGGAGAATCTATCCCAATCTCAAGGATTGTTTTTTGTCAAGAACAAGAAGAGATTGAGGATTGCAGAGCCTCATGGCAGGCAAACGCGACGCGCGAAATCCACGCGAGACGAGTGCTCGGGTCAGAACCTGCAACGTTACTCTACTACTTCTGCATTATACAATAGTTATTTGTTATGCAAGGCTGCAAAGTTATTTTTTTGGCGCGAGTTCCTGTATTGAAACCTGAGAAAGTGGAGGATTGAAGGAAATATGCAGAATAACTTTGCAGCCGAGCGAAACACAACTTTTTACCTCTTATCTTATCTTATCTTGTTGTGGGGGCTGGCAAGCCAGCAACACTTCGACCCAGTGGGATCTTTTGTGTTAGCCCCAACACTTTTTGTTTTCTTCACCCTTCAAATACATGGTCAATGAAGGAGGCAACACCATTGAGGGGAAGAAACCTAAGATCTCCCGGTTTCGGGTATCCATCTCCGAGGAGGCACATGCGTTTTACCGCCAGGACATCACAGTCACAAAGAACATGCTCCATAGTCTCTTCATCCTCTCCGCATGCTCTGCAGCTGGGATCCAGGGTGAGTTTCATTTTGTGCATCATCGCGCCTGTAGCGTAGGGCCCAGTGAGGGCTCCGACTATGGCACGAGCCTTGCTCCTGCTATTATTCAGTATGAATCTTGAGACGCGAGTTGTCACATTGCTGATAAAGTTTTTGGAGTGTTGTAGGCCTACAAGGCTAGACAACTCCAGTTTGTGTGCTTTATCAGCCCAATCCCTAATGGCCATTCTTATACTGCATGCAGGGATTCCCACACTTGGTTCTGGGCCAACCATCTTTCGTTCTGACTCATTACCCTGGACGCCGGTATGTCCCGGAACCCAAACTAATCTTACGGTATTGTGAAGACCAAGCTTGTTGAGGGTCTTCACTCCGTTCAGAATTAGCTTGGAACTCACATAGTAGGAGTTCAAGGCTTTGAGAGCTGCTTGGCTGTCACTGAGGATATATATAGTCTTGTTGGTTACCTTCCTATATATATTCTCCTGCGCACATGCTATGATAGCATATGTCTCTGTTTGAAAGACAGTTGCAAATTCTCCTAGACTAACACTTTCGCTATAGTCTTTGGAGTATACACTCCAATACGCCTGCACCCGTACCTGACTCGGTTTTTGAACCATTTTTACCTCCCTACAGCAAGGAAAATGTTAGATGCAAAGAAAAACAGTTTGGCGCATATAACAACAAAATTGTAATTGCGTTTTCAGTGGACTGGCAGAATAGAAATATATTGAATAGAAAGATTCTAATTTTAATAACTCTTTCTCTCATTTAGTGATAACTGATAATGATAAGGTATAAAATTGTATGTAAATGTATTATTCTCGTGAGACCGAGCCGTAATTGCAAGAGAGAATAAAGACCGATGGTACTCTGTAAAGTACAAATTTTTTTTAGTCATAACGGCTACAAATAAGGTAACACTTCAAATAAAGATTTTTCTTTTGAAGAAACATTTCAAATTAACTTTCAAAATATCTCTGCCTTTAAGACTACAAACATTTTGTCCCTTTTAAAGGGACGAGAACGAGGGAGGGAAGGTTCCCTGGGGGTTTACGAGGTTTTATTTACAAACTAGATTTTACCTGCGGCTTCGTCCGCACTAATTATACAGGGTGAAATTGTTATCATTAGTATCCTTTTCAACTTAGAGTCTACCCATCAAACCGAACAACTTTTACTATGGGAGCAAACTGATCGGAGCAAAACAAAAATCAGCTGTTGCATACATTTGAGTCGAGTCGGCCTTGCAGTTTAGTATGGAACAGCTGATTATTTTTTTGCTCCGATCGGTTCGCTCCCTTAGTGGAAGTTTTTCAGTTTGATGGGTAGACTCTTAGTTTAAAAGGATGCTAATGATATCAATTTCACCCTGTATAGCAGATTTTAAGTCAAATCATAAGTTACCAAACAAAAAAGTTTCATTAAAATCGGTTTAGTAGTTTTTGTGTGATGCTTGTTACAAGCAAACAAACATTTTCAGTTTTATAACAGTATAGATTAATTAAAGGACTCTTGCTTATGTGTTAGCTCATTGATTTTGAGTTTGCCATGTGGCACCCTTATGGCAAACTCAAAAGCGAACTCCACACGAGTGCCACAACCGCTCACAGCAAAACTTGCAAAGTGATTTTGCTGTTAATCGTTGTTTACACGAGCCCCTTTTTTATCATTCTACTAAAAATTTCGTTTCAGCTCTAAAGAAAAAACTCTACGCAAGAATCCAAAAATCACTCGTCTCACAGCGATCTACCACTGCAAGCTATGTGGGTTCACAACTATGAAGAAAGATGTCCTCGATAATCATAGTACTTCCCACAATCAGTCAAAAAATAAAAATACTGCATTTATACCCTGTACAAGCTGTGACATCAACAAAAAATGCCCAAGAAATAATTTGAAATGCCCAAGAAATAACTTGAAATGCCCAAGAGATAATGTAAAATACCCAGAAGATAATTTAAAATGCCCACATTGTAACTTCATCACCCAAAACAAGAAAGCTCTGACGATACATATGTATCGACACCGTCAAGGCAAAGCTATTAAATGTATAGACTGTAATTTCTATGCTGAAAATATTAAAGAACTAATCGCTCATAATAGAAACGTAACAAAAACAAAACTGCATCGATAAGGAATTTAAGTGAATAAAAAATTGGTATTGAAAAAAACTAGATTTAAGTCTGTGTTTCGTCCTCATTCGGTGGATAATTAAGGTTATATCAGTAAATAAATTATGTAATTATTGCACATTTTATTGATTTATTTGTGCAGTATAATAAGAAAAAAAGTATCCCATATTTTTTATAAACTACGAAGTCTAGATTTTACGCGATGCATTGAGAAGCGCCGAGTAGAATGTACCATCTGAAAAGCTTTAATTCTTCATTCGTCTGTAAGCCAATGAGTAAGTTTAGCTACTCCTTAATAGATGGCGTTCCACAATTTTTATTTTCAAAACGTCCATCAGCTACTCTTTTATAGATGGCGCTGTCTTAAAATTCTGTTAGTGAACGTTCTTCTACTCCACAATAGATGGCGCAAAGTGTGTAATGTAAACACGAATGAAAAGACTAAAATCTGTTGAGATTTTTTGGCGTCATCCACGAGTTTACCCAACTTTCTAGTAGGAGGTTTATTTATTTTTAGTGGGCGAATGGGTAGCAAAGCCGCTTATCACCACCACAATGTAATTATACCATTCTACTTCAAAATGCTAAGTGAACCTCGCTCGCTACAGGAGCCGCCATCGCCATCCAGGAGTGCGATTTTTTAATCTCGTACGTTGAACTCAGCAGTTGAAAATGTATGGAGATACGCATCTTTCTACTGCTGATTTGACTTTCAAAACTCGCACTCCAGGAGTATGATTTTTGAAAGTCAAATCAGCAGTAGAAAGATGCATATCTTCATAGTAATTTTGACATTTTCAACTGCTGAGCTCAGCGAATGAGATTCAAAAATCGCACTCCTGAGACTGTAAACGGTCGTGAGTTTATATATGTTTAGTTGACCCACTAAAATCGGAGTTATTTTATGGTAATTACAAAGTAGAAATGATTAGTTCTACATAATATAGAACGGCCACTTCAACTCTTGACTTCAAATACACCTCACCCGCACTTTCTGAGGATACTTTAGAGGGGAGCAGAGCAAGACGCACACAAAGCATTCGCGCGTGTGCGAGCAGGACGGCGCGTGTGTCGACTTCATCTTGTTTCAGTAGCAGTACTAGTCAAGCATCGTGAGACCGGTCTATGGAGTGCTGGGGGCCAGGGTCACAGTATAAAAGAGTATCTAGTTCTATATACAGTACGGACACTCCCTGCCTCCCACCAATTCCTTATAGCCCAGTCATTTTACGGAGTTTTGTTAGGCGGGGTAGGGAGTGATTATTAATTGGACTTTTAAACTGTAGCCGGCACCATTTAGTGACAAAAAGACTGTCTTAAAACATATTAACCGACCGCCTTATTTGTACCATATTCAGTTTATGTTCCTATTGTGCATTGTGTAACCTCCCAAGAAAATAACACAAGAAAAATAAATTTAAACTTTTAATGGAACTTTTATTTAAACTTTAATTAATATTTAATAGGTACAACGGACAGAGTTTCTGCTTACACTTCTATTCGCAACTTGATTATAACGACGACTGGCCGTGTCAGGGCCGATGGTGGACTTTTAAGCCCTCGATGTCAATTCCCTCCCCTTACAGTTTGCAAGTGTTGCCAGATATTAGCAAATATTTGTAACTAGTATTTCAGTAACAGTTATTATGGATTCAGTGACTAGTGTACAGTGGCTGGACTATTATTTATTAGGGGCTTATTATTTATAGATATTACTGGTTGTCTATAATAACTGTTACAGTCGGCCATCCTTCCCGAAACGAGTCCCATAGTTATTTAATTTTTTTAAATACCTAATTTAATATGAATAACAAACCAAAATTATTAGAAATAATAATAGGTAATTTACATAGTTATAATTATTAATTGTAAGGATGTAATTATACAAATATAACAAATCTAATATAAGTAAAATAACATTTTAAGAACAAATTTTAACGTTAATCTTCGGTGTATGTATTTAACATAGGTTTAAGACTGCTTATTTATTTTAAAACAAATTGTGATATGTAAATAATATAATAATAATATAAATGTATATATCAAGGATATTTAAGATACGGTCAGATCTAATAATGACTAATAATTTAATGGCTCTACTAACAGTCTTCAGCCTTCGTTATCTGTATGCATTCATAATATTTTATTAATTTATACACGAATCACAGTAAATTAAAACCATTTATTTGTCTTCTCTAAAGACAGGAGTCATCTCAAATGACTACAACCATAATATACGTCATCTCAAGTGACTGCAACTGTAAGAAACGTCATCTCAAATGACCACAATTGCAATAAAAGTCATCTCAAATGACTACAACTGTATCAAAAGTCATCTCAAATGACCACAACCGCAACAAAAGTCATCTCAAATGACCACAATCGTAACAAAAGTCATCTCAAATGACTACAACTGAAATAAGTCATCTCAAATGACTACAACTGAAATAAGTCATCTCAAATGACTATAATCATACCATTTATAAATTAATAATTAATCATAGAGTGATGTCATCTCAAATAATGTTTTATTGCATTAATATTGTATAACCCAGCATCATCTAATGATCAATGATAACAACACAAAATAAATATTTTATTTAATACTAACCAGTGAACGTGCAAACATAACAGGGAATAATTTTAATGATAATTTACTTAGTCTTCACTATCTAAATCTAGCAAGCTTAGTATAGACTTATTGTAAAGTTCAATCGGTAACATTATACTTGCTGTTGTTACTAGCAGGGACATTATTATCGGACTTAGAAAAGAGAGGTTCCTCAAAACATTGGTCAGAACCATCCAACTTTCAACCAACAACAAGACTTTCAAACGGTCTTAACCTTAGGATCAGTTTTAGGGTCATTTTTCTTACGACATTCGGTTTCATTGTGGCCAACTAGGTTACAGTAACTACACTTGACTAAAGGTTTTGGGCATCTGAAACTTGGGTGTCCTTTCTGTTTACAATAGAAGCAAACTATTTGATGGGGCTGTTGGTTCGACCAGACGTTATTTGACTGCTCATCACTCCATGACCTCGAGAAAACTGGGTTCTTTTTATTATCAGTCCTATCATTATTATCTCGCACTGTTTTGAAAAACTCAAACATCTTCTGGTCTTCCAAATTTGGCAGCCTGAGCTCCTACTCTAACGCCCCTATCATCCACACCATTTACTACACAGTCTACAGCGTTCCGACCAAAAATTTTGCAGCGATTCAAAAGATTTATTTTTGAATAGTAATATAACTCAAGGGAGTCACCAAAACGAGCTCGCTTTTTGAGCATTTCCGTAAGAAGCTCTGCATAATTTTCAGTGGACGGAAACGAGTCTTTTAATAGTTGCTTCCATTCTATCCACGAGCGCTTTAGTGATGGTAAACCTTGGTACCACATTTTAGCATGACCAATTAATTTGGGGAGCGTATAGTGTATCGTTTGTTTTTCGCTCCACCCATAAAATTCTGCGCACTCTTACTACTTTGCCTAACCATACGCTAATTGTCTGTTCTTTTACAAGAGGATCGAACTCGGGAATAGCATTGTCAATAGTAGGAAAGCGTTCACGTTCACTGGGTCTATTTTTCATTAATTTTATAAATTCTTCAAAAAAAACAGATGCTGGATCATACCTTTCACTCTCCCCCGGAACCACCCGGCTTTGATTCGAATTCCCATGTGATGGATCATCATTGTGACTCTCTAGTGCCGCCAGTCGTTGCTTCAGTATTTCCAATTCCTCACATTTTTCACGCATTCTTCGTATTTTACTACGATTGCGAGTTCGTGAGCGAGATTGACGAATAGCTCGGTGCTGGCCATCGATACGGCTGGGCCTTCCTGAATTTCGTTCAGGCGTTCTTACGCATCTTCTTCGCTCGCTACTTATAACCATGCTCCGACTACGGCTGCGGCTACGGCGCCTGCCATTAGATTCATTCTCATGCTCAGGTATCTGAAACTGCTGTGGGCGGTTCATCCCGGTTCTGAAGAGTTGTAACCTCCCAAGAAAATAACACAAGAAAAATAAATTTAAACTTTTAACGGAACTTTTATTTAAACTTTAATTAATATTTAATAGGTACAACGGACAGAGTTTCTGCTTACACTTCTATTCGCAACTTGATTATAACGACGACTGGCCGTGTCAGGGCCGATGGTGGACTTTTAAGCCCTCGATGTCAATTCCCTCCCCTTACAGTTTGCAAGTGTTGCCAGATATTAGCAAATATTTGTAACTAGTATTTCAGTAACAGTTATTATGGATTCAGTGACTAGTGTACAGTGGCTGGACTATTATTTATTAGGGGCTTATTATTTATAGATATTACTGGTTGTCTATAATAACTGTTACAATTGTATTTTCTTTTGGTGTAAATAAAGTATATTTCATTCATTTCATTTCATTCATTAAAAAAAACCGCTACGCAACATAGAAATCAAAATTATGTGTCCCAAAAGGCTTTAAAATTATTAATATTAACACCAATGCACTCATTTGACTTAGATTTAACAATATAAATTATTTTTGGGCAATAAAATAGGCATTGAAATTTATAAAAATGAGGTATTTATTAGAAAATACGAAAGTATTTTTTAAAACCTTCTAAGTAGACAAAAATATTCACACCATGTTTGTAATTAGCTTTAAATAGGTGCAAAAAAAAATAACCATCAGGTTTTTAACAACGAGATAATAGCTAAATTTAAAATTTGGGCCTGTTGCTGAAGTGATTTTTTTTTAATTTTGGTACATTTCTAGGCTCAAATTGGCTCTTCAATATTATACCGATATTTAAGTCCATTATTAATTAGTCCCTGCTCAAACCGTAAAATGACTGGGCTATTACCTGATCCACTCTGGCAGGATCGGCACTTTGGACACTTACCATCATCATCTCAGCCGATGGACGTCCACTGCTGGACATAGGCCTCCCCCAAGGATCGCCATAACGCCTTAAGACATTGGACACGTTTATTTTGGACAAATGAGAAAAAAATTAAAAGAAGAGGTAAGAATGTGGGAAAGTGAGTGCGAGCGAGACAGGAATAAGCGTTTGCTTACATTTTACGCCACGATCCTGCCAGAGGGGGGTGAGGTAAGAAATCGGTGGGAGGCAGGGAGTGTCCGGACTGTATAACTACTATAAACTATATAACTACTAGATAGTCTTTCTATACCATTGTTATTGTCAATTTGGCGGGATTTCGGAATTAACGAGGTTGCTTTCTATCATCATCATCTCATCCTATACAGGGTGTAAGTGATAGCCTAGCAAATACTGAAACGGTGAACGGTCTGAGTTCACCGTTTCAGTATTCAACTTTCACTAAATAGTGAAAGTTGTTCAGTTGAGAGGTAGCTGAGGTAGGGTCCATACTAGGGATGCAACGATTACGAAGCGGTGCATCGATTTGCATCTGTAATCGTAATAATCTCGATTAATACCGATGCAATGCACCGTATTAAGAATCGTACGATTATTAAATACGTCAATTACTTGTCAGTCAGGCACTTGTTGACAAATACCAGACCTGAATACTAGATTCCAGAGCCGAAAAACAATCGGATCCTTGGGATCGTTTGAATGGCGGGTCAACGCTCATATTTATATTTGAAACAGAGTTAAATAATTGCTTACCAATTGCTTATATAAATCTGCCATCATGATAAGCAAATATAAGCAATTGGTAAGCAATTATTTAACTCTGTTTCAAATATAAACATGAGCGTTGACTCGCCATTCAGACGATCACAAGGATCCGATTGTTTTTCAGCTCTGGAATCTAGTATTATTCTACTGAGTATTACATACATTCTCGTCTCGTTCTCGCGATATCTCATCCACATTTCAAAAGATTAATCTCCCACGTAAATCGGACGAGATATCGCTTGATTAACGAGATTATACAGAATCATGTTCCATATTGTGTTTTTCAAAGCTAATTAGCCTCTATGCATCAAAAAATCAGAATTCTGACCAAGTGTACCTTTGACTTCGATCTCAAATTAGTAGAAAAAGTTACAAAATATTGGAATTAAAAAAAAAATTTAATGATTTTACTTTCATTGGAATGCAAAGAAACACAATGAGAACTCATTCTGAGGATAATCTTAACTAAATTTGTTTAAATAATCGTAATGGATCGGTTATCGTAATAAATAACGATTAATATCGTAATCGTGATGGCCGAATCGTTGCATCCCTAGTCCATACCCTACGTCACCAAATGAGAAAAAAAATCAGCTGTCCCATAAAAAGCTGCTGCACCTACCCGAGTAAAATGTATGGGACAGCTGATTTTTTTTCGCGTCTCTTGAGGTAGGCTCCATAGTGAAAGTTGTTCAGTTTGATGGTCTGAGTTCACCGTTTCAGTATTTGCTAGGCTATCACTTACACCCTGTATACGTCCCACTGCAGGGCACAGGCCTACCCTCAGGGAGGGTGTATCTTGCCCAATGCGAATTGGTAGACTTCACATACGCATCGGAAGTTCTTCTTTAGTGTATGAAGGTTTCCTCATGATGTTTTCTTTCACCGTTTGGGAGCAGTCGGTATTACCACAGAACATTATAAGAGGGGTTAGAAATGCAAAGTAGCGCTTTTGTTTCGGAGACGTCTGTCGCCACATGTCTTCCCTGTTACAATTACTTATGCCCTCTCGCTCGCACTACGCGGCGCGCCTTATGGTGTTATGCAAATCATTGCATAACCTGTGGCGACAAGTTCCACGCCACGCCATGTTTTGTGGGTATTACGTACATTTTCTTTATTTGTTTTAGCCTAATACATCCCACTGCTGGGAAAAGGCCTCCCCTTATATCCTCCATGCAACCCTGTCCTGATCCAGTTCCATCAACTCTTCGTCGAATGTATCCATGTCGTCTCACCATCTCTTTCGGGGTCGACCCTGACGGCGACACCCATTCACCGGGATCCAAGGTGTTAAGACTTTGGCCCATCTTTCCGGGTGCAATCGACAGAATCTAAAACGGGGCTCAAGCCAACCTCACCTGCACGTGGTACTCTCGTTCAACGAACGAGGCTCTGGCGGCCCGCCAACCCGCACTAGACCAGCGTGGTGGGTTGTGGTCCATACCCCCTAAAAAGTATGACAGACATGCCAATACCCCGGCCCCAAGTGTAATTACGTACATAGGTGAGAAAAACTCATTGGTACATGGCATGTTGTCCGTGCGGATTCGAACCCGGATCCCCATGAGGGATTTTGCAAAAGCAAAAAAAGTTAAAAAGTTAGTTCCTAATTTCTCGATAGATGGCGTTGACGAGAGAGGGGTCCAATAGGTATGAGCAAATATATTAATTAATATTAATAGTAAAAATACACAGTACAAACCCTTTCTTATTGTTGTTGGTTTATTATTTAGCAATCTCGGTGTTATTGTCCGTCAACAACGAGTCGAGTATTAGACGTGGCTGTATGGGCTACGTATCCGTTTTGAATATACGAACAATAAACGAGAAACAATAACAAACTACAAAAACCTAACAGAAACAGAATTTCAATAAAAATAAACCGGAAATATTTAAATCGTACGTCAGATTCCGTGAATGAAAAGCAAAGCCATAGACGAAAAATTGGACCCTGGTTTGACAGTCTGGCGTGGCAATTATTACACCAACCGGATCGTCAATAACACCCAGATTGTTAATAACTTGTACTGTGTATTTTTATAATTAATATTAATTCATATATTTGCTCATACCCCTCTCTGATCAACGCCATCTATTGAGAAATTAGGAACTAACTTCTTTTTTCTTCTGGAAAATCCCTCATTGGGTGTCCATACCTCTCCACAACGCGCCACGCTTTTATTCTGTGGGTACATACATAGAATAGTACAAAGGAAACAAAAATAGTACAAAAATGGTGTTTTATTTACAAAATACTTTTACAAAAATGATTTCATCTTCAAGTACCTACGATACATAAGTCTATTCTATTCTATACTAAACTTGGAGTATTGAGTTTAATAGTCTTGCGTTTACATTATCTTTTTTAAGGCTATATTTGGAACACCTACAATAATTTCTAAAGCTTTTTCATACAAAATTGCTACATTATGATTTTGCGTCGTTTTAGATTATTTGGATTTTTTTATATTACAAAAATAGCCAAAAAATATCACTTTAATGCATCGAAATTCAACATAATTTGTAGACTGATATGGAAATATAAAATACAATTTTATTTAAATAGATAGCTGAATAGATAGGTGCAGTCGATGGTACAGTGGTACCAGGTTTATAAGTCTCACCGATGTACCTGCGCAGTTAGGCCCACCACACATTCCCACCGCTGTAACTACTGTAAGCCAGGATCAACAGCGGCGACCATTCACAACACTGGACAATGAAGTCCAGCGAGCCCGGGGGATGACTCTAATCTGTCTTGGAACCCGCAATGAATTAATCAAAGAAGATAGGAGTAGGAAAACGAAATATCCGACTTCCCTCCATTGCAAACGGGAGACAGCAATAAGAAGGAAAAAAACATGGCTATTAGAGAGCCAATTCAAGAGATCATTTATGGCAGTGTTGAAGACACGACCGCAAAAGCACCAAAAATACAAAATAAAACAATAGGAACCTAACATTGTACCTGCGCAGTTGACGAATTTTAAAAGCGCGCGAAATTATATTGACCAATCAGGATGTGACACCTTGCCGCTATTGGCTTATTGCTTTCGCGCCCTTTTCGCTGCCGAAACATCCATAAGTCTGCTATTCGAGTTGGAGCGAGATAACTACTACGAGACAAACGAAGATTGACGAGCGGAATTATTTTCCTGGTCGTATTGTACATAGTTAATGATTTTGATTTTCGATTGTATTTTTTATGTGAATTGTATGAACATTTTAGTACTTATGTGTTTTTGTGATTTTATGTAGAAAGTATGATATGTAATGAAATTGGACTGTTGATTATTTTTCTTGCTGACAATTTCTTTTTGTCGGAAATAACATAACATACAATGTTCATAGGAATTGAGTTCGCGCAATAATAGGAAGGTACGTAAGTATAAATGTTACATATTTTACTACATCAGTATTATAACAATAATTGCTATCGAACGTAAAAAAATATCTTTTTCTTATTTTAGTGGTGGAAACTGATTCCATAGCCAAAAATACAGATTTTACTGACTAAAACCCTCTAAAATACTGACCATTTACTGGCCAAATCTCTATCAAATTTTACCTGTGATTAAATACTGGACAATGTTTTGCTTCCGCTACTTATAATTTTTTGTTATGATTTGATGAACCGAAACAATAAAAAGAACTGATATTATACCAATTCTTAATTAAAGATAAGTTAGGGTTGAACCAAAAAGAAAAAGATATGTTAAGAGATTTTTAAAGGACTACCCCACTCCAAAACAGAATTTTTTTTCACCTCAATCTACTTAAACCAGACCGCTTTTGTGGGTGGTAACGTAGCTCCTGATCCTCAGAAAACTGACTCGTACTGACTTTACTGACCATTTTCCACACCTGTTATTTTAATAGCAATGAAGAATGAGAAGATGAATGAAGAGTAGTTTCCCTTACTTTTTTTTGAAAATGCCTCATTTATTTGTATGAAGACTCTTAGTTCACAAAGGAACTATTCTTTAATGTTTTTACTACACTCCATTTAGCTATTATGTACTAAGTACTAGAGGTGACACGACAAACAAACGTCATGCGCCACATGCTAGCGCGGGTAAAAGAGAAACTACAGTGTAGCGGCATGTATGGTGTCAATTCTAGTATGTAGAACATGATAACTCAATGTTCTACTCCTAATAAAAGCTGCCTTGATAATGAAACCACAGTGTAGCGGCATTAAAAACGGGCATAGGCCCACCACACATTCCCACCGCTGTAACTCCTGTAAGCCAGGATCAACAGCGGCGACCATTCACAACACTGGACAATGAAGTCCAGCGAGCCCGGGGGATGACTCTAATCTGTCTTGGAACCCGCAATGAATTAATCAAAGAAGATAGGAGGAGTAGGAAAACGAAATATCCGACTTCCCTCCATTGCAAACGGGAGACAGCAATAAGAAGGAAAAAACATGGCTATTAGAGAGCCAATTCAAGAGATCATTTATGGCAGTGTTGAAGACACGACCGCAAAAGCACCAAAAATACAAAATAAAACAATAGGAACCTAACATTGTACTGAAACTATGACCTATTTTGCTTCCAGTAATAAGTATGGCAAAAACATCTGAACGCACGGAAGTTATCCCTAGTCGCAACAAGATCCATGTAGTAAGGGACACCGGAAAACGATTTTATTGAGTCAAGCATGGTCTGGCGCTCGGCGTACCAGAGCTCACACTCCCAAAGAATATGATGAGCGGTCTGTTCGAACTCGTTACTGTCAACAGAACATTCACATAAAGGTGACGCAACCAATTTAAAATAAAATAGCTTTCCCTTAAAGTTACCATGTCCAGTAAGAAATTGGGCTACGCAGTGATCCACCTCTAGCCACGCTTTGTCAAGACGATCGCGAACAGATGGAAAAAATTGGTATAGATGTCGACCCTTTGTAGACCCTTGCCACCGTAGTTCCCAGTCTAATAAAAGTTCATCAAAGATGTTGCAATCAAAGTTAAATAATTTACTAATTCTATTTCGGTCGCGAGGTTTTAAGAAGTTATGACTAACTTTTCTTGAACGAAAGTAATTGGCCGCGCGGCGTTGTATTTCCAAGTCTACGGGAACCACCCCCGCTAGAACGGGGAGTGCTTCGGTGCTGACCGTTCTATACGCTTTACACAGGAAAATCAAGGCTAAACGTTGACTTTGAAGTAACTTACGGCGCGCAGCGCCAATAGCCGACCTATCTGCCCAAACGGGGGCTCCATAACACATGCACCCGAGGTAAGTTGCGGAATATATTATTTTAAGTGTTTTGTAACAAAGACCCCATGTCGAGGTGGAAATACGCGCTAAACTCAAAAAATTACTTTTGGCTTTCTCTCCTATTGTCTTGATATGATTTACGAAGCTAAAATTACGTTCCAAATGAAAGCCTAAATAGGAAACAGAATCTTTACTTTTAATATTAATGCCTTGAAATTTTATTCGTGGTGGTACTTTCAGGTTCCCTTTGAGCAATAGTTGGAATGTTTTATGCGGGGCGAACTGAAGACGATTTCTGTATCCCCAATCTGTTATTTGCTGCAGGCAGTTGCTAGCCAGTCTTTCGATACCTACTCTAGTATTGGAATGTATGAGCAGGAGACCATCATCGGCGTATCCTATTAGCGAGCAGCTTTGAGGGAAAGGAAGTGTCAGAAAATCATCAAAACCCATATTCCATAAATAGGGTCCAAGGACAGAGCCCTGAGGACAGCCCTGTGTCAGCACTTTGGACACTACATGGTGACCAAGCCTCAACTTTGAAACTCCGTTCGTAAAGTAAGAATAAATAAGCGAGTAGATGTTCCGATGACAACCTCTATTTTTGAGCTTTAGGAGAAGCATTGGCCACCATGCGTTGTCAAAGGCACCCGATATATCAAGAAATATACCGACGATATAGCTATATTCAGAGAGCTCTACCGCCTCTCTCACAAGTAAGCACGCGTCTGAAGTCGATTTCCCTATGGTAAAGCCAAATTGCCTGTCACTGAACTTAGGTCCTCCCGGAATTAACCGAGGGACAACGAGGCGTTCCAAGAGTTTACCCAAAGATGGAAGAAGGGTAATAGGTCGATAAGACTTCGGATCATCAGGGGGCTTATCACCGGCTTTGGGGATTATTTTAATGCAACCACGTCGCCATAAGTTTGGAAAAACTCCCCCAGCAATGCAACGGTTGAAAACTGTTAGAATAGACTCACCGGCAACTTTAAAAGCCTCCTTGATCATCCGATTCGAAATCTTATCCTCACCGGAAGCCTTACCCGCCGGCAGAGATCCCACGACATTTCGCAGTTCATCAAGAGACGGTAAACAAGAAGATGGTGTTTCAGGCAATTCAGCAGCTCTCTTTCTTATTTCACGATGATAATCGCTGTCGTTTTCAGGTGAATCATCCGGAATTAGTGAACCTAAAAGAGCAGCCGCCGTCTCCTCGACCCCGATAGTATGGGTGTCATTTACTTTTATATTTGAAAAATATGTAGAAGCAGGTGTTTTGCTAGTTTTACATTCGTGATAAAGAGGAGACCACGGCCCCTCCCTCTCGAGTGCTGCTACCATACGCTGCAGTAATTGTTTCTTAGACAGTTGAACGGCAGCACGATAGTGAGACCTAGCAGTTCTAAGGTCCCCAATCGCATTTACAAGTTGATCCTCCGAGGCAGCATCCGATTTACGTACTTTATTATATTTTCTACGAGCTTGCCTAAACACTCTACGAAGTCTAACTAAGTCATCGTTCCACCAATCACATTTACGTGTTAAGGTTGCACTTGTACGTCCCAAAGCTACGTCAGCACAAAATGTAAATGTTTCAGTCATTACTTCGGCGCACTCAGTCGGAGTCAATTCCGACCGAGTAAAACCATCAGCAAGCGAGACAAAGAGTGAGCCAAACAATGACCAATCAGCATTTCTAGTCTTATAACTATAGTTAGGTAATGAAGCAGGCAGAACTTGTTGCGACCGCGGAATATACTCGTACACGATCAGACGATGATCACTACAAGACGCATCAGGAATGACGCGCCAACAGTCTATGCGAACGTCCACATTAGAAAATGTGACGTCAATAGAGGACTCGCCTGAAGGGCTGCTGTATGTAGGTGGTGCATCAGGGGTGTTGTGAGTGTAGCGGCATGTATGGTGTCAATTCTAGTATGTAGAACATGATATCTCAATGTTCTACTCCTAATAAAAGCTGCCTTGATAATGAAACCACAGTGTAGCGGCATGTATGGTGTCAATTCTAGTATGTAGAACATGATATCTCAATGTTCTACTCCTAATAAAAGCTGCCTTGTTAATGAAACCACAGTGTAGCGGCATGTATGGTGTCAATTCTAGTATGTAGAACATGATATCTCAATGTTCTACTCCTAATAAAAGCTGCCTTGATAATGAAACCACAGTGTAGCGGCATGTATGGTGTCAATTCTAGTATGTAGAACATGATATCTCAATGTTCTACTCCTACTAAAAGCTGCCTTGATAATGAAACCACAGTGTAGCGGCATGTATGGTGTCAATTCTAGTATGTAGAACATGATAACTCAATGTTCTACTCCTAATAAAAGCTGCCTTGATAATGAAAACACAGTGTAGCGGCATGTATGGTGTCAATTCTAGTATGTAGAACATGATATCTCAATGTTCTACTCCTAATAAAAGCTGCCTTGATAATGAAACCACAGTGTAGCGGCATGTATGGTGTCAATTCTAGTATGTAGAACATGATATCTCAATGTTCTACTCCTAATAAAAGCTGCCTTGATAATGAAACCACAGTGTAGCGGCATGTATGGTGTCAATTCTAGTATGTAGAACATGATATCTCAATGTTCTACTCCTAATAAAAGCTGCCTTGGTAATGAAACCACAGTGTAGCGGCATGTATGGTGTCAATTCTAGTATGTAGAACATGATATCTCAATGTTCTACTCCTAATAAAAGCTGCCTTGATAATGAAACCACAGTGTAGCGGCATGTATGGTGTCAATTCTAGTATGTAGAACATGATATCTCAATGTTCTACTCCTAATAAAAGCTGCCTTGATAATGAAACCACAGTGTAGCGGCATGTATGGTGTCAATTCTAGTATGTAGAACATGATATCTCAATGTTCTACTCCTAATAAAAGCTGCCTTGATAATGAAACCACAGTGTAGCGGCATGTATAGTGTCAATTCTAGTATGTAGAACATGATATCTCAATGTTCTACTCCTAATAAAAGCTGCCTTGATAATGAAACCACAGCGTAGCGGCATGTATGATGTCAATTCTAGTATGTAGAACATGATATCTCAATGTTCTACTCCTAATAAAAGCTGCCTTGATAATGAAACCACAGTGTAGCGGCATGTATGGTGTCAATTCTAGTATGTAGAACATGATATCTCAATGTTCTACTCCTAATAAAAGCTGCCTTGATAATGAAACCACAGTGTAGCGGCATGTATGGTGTCAATTCTAGTATGTAGAACATGATATCTCAATGTTCTACTCCTAATAAAAGCTGCCTTGATAATGAAACCACAGTGTAGCGGCATGTATGGTGTCAATTCTAGTATGTAGAACATGATATCTCAATGTTCTACTCCTAATAAAAGCTGCCTTGATAATGAAACCACAGTGTAGCGGCATGTATGGTGTCAATTCTAGTATGTAGAACATGATATCTCAATGTTCTACTCCTAATAAAAGCTGCCTTGATAATGAAACCACAGTGTAGCGGCATGTATGATGTCAATTCTAGTATGTAGAACATGATATCTCAATGTTCTACTCCTAATAAAAGCTGCCTTGATAATGAAACCACAGTGTAGCGGCATGTATGGTGTCAATTCTAGTATGTAGAACATGATATCTCAATGTTCTACTCCTAATAAAAGCTGCCTTGATAATGAAATCACAGTGTAGCGGCATGTATGGTGTCAATTCTAGTATGTAGAACATGATATCTCAATGTTCTACTCCTAATAAAAGCTGCCTTGATAATGAAACCACAGTGTAGCGGCATGTATGGTGTCAATTCTAGTATGTAGAACATGATATCCCAATGTTCTACTCCTAATAAAAGATGATAATTAACATTAGTATTTAACGCAATTAAAATAATACTGTATTAAATTGTGGAGAACTTAGTAGGGAAAATTGCTTTTACACTTTTTAAATTGGTTTTAAATAACAGAGGGTTTGTTGACTGGGGATTATAGTACTACGCCACCTAGCGACGCTTATATGGTAGCATTCATTAATACCATAGTTAATACAGAAAAATTATGATTGAAATTTACTTATCTGTATTCACTACATCTAAGGCACCTATCTATCATCAAGTTCTCGATACTTTGACTACTTATATAGGGACTAGTTACGCGTGTAATTCTACTAACAAACACATTTCTGCCACTTTTTGCGGGGGGCGAGGTATAGTTCAGTGAGTGCTCGCAAGGGGGGTGTAGACGGAAAGGTCGAAAGCAGAAAGTTTTGACTTCGGAACTTTGTTTGGACTACTCGTAGATAAAAGACAAACATACCAAAAGTCCTCACCCCTCTGAGATAAGCCCGAGGGGGCACAAAGAAGGTCCCATTTTTTGGTTTTTTGCTGACATCTCGAAAACGATGCGGAATAGCTATGAGGTCCGAAAAACAGTCGATTTTGAAAAATGCGTTTTTTACTTCACGTTTTTTGTCGTACATTCAAACGCCAAAGCAGCTTGTAAAGGTTCACCGAATGGACTGAATATTTGTATCCAACGGTTTTCGGGGTCGCTAATCAAGAATATAAAATCATTTTCTTTTTATCTTCAACTTTCATGAGGGTCGCCATACAAATGTCATAATTTTTAAAATGCTGTTACTTTCGCGACCCTGTAGCTCTCAAAGGTTAAGTCCTATGACAAAAGTACATACAACTAGTTTTGTAGGAGATTTTATCAGGTTTAATTTGTACCTACAAAACTTTTCGGTTAGACTTCTAAATTTCGAGTTGTAAGCAAAAAACCAAAAAATGGGACCTTCTTTGTGCCCCCCCTCGGGCTTATCTCAGAGGGTTCAGGACTTTTAGTATATTTGTCTCTTAACTAGTCTAAATAATGTTGCGTAGTCAAATATCCTGCTTTCGACTTTTCCGTCTAGAATCATTCGTTGCCTGAACTAGTAACATGAAATCCGCAACTTTAGATTTTATTCCCCATAACTTTAGATACTAATTTTGAATGTTAAAAATCATGAAAAGTAGTCTCGCGTGAACACCAAACCTATGTTCGAAGTTATTGTTTCGCAATTATAGGCTGTCTCGTTTAGTGCTAAGATATAAAATTGAATGTAAATGCACATGACCAATTGTTCTTATACCGTGGCAGAAGGGAAATGCTACCGCAAGGCTAGTCCTTATAGTAAATAGTCAAAGTATCGATACAATAAGATGCTTTTGAAACTTAGATATAACCAAAAAGAGGTTTACATTGATTCCAGAGGACTTAATGTGTACTTTTACAATGATCGGAATCTCCGGGCATTTTCGAACATTGTCATTAATATGGATATGCTTTGGGTATCATGGACTCAAGGATTTGGTTAAATAGAAATCCCGTGATTTCCTTTATAAAAAAAATCTACATAATAAACGCAAATAAGATTAGAGGCATATCTATTTAAAAAATGTTGTTCAATGACACCAGATGGCGTTAAACCTAAAAAATGTAGGAGTTTGATTTAAAGTGTTCAGGTTTTTTCATTATTTCCTAGTTTGAGGGAGAAATTTGATAATAAATTAATACGATTTTGATGGTTAAAATGAGAGACGAATTGATACTTTGAATTGATCTAGTTTTTAGGCAGTTGATGTTCGTTTAGGTAAATTGTCAATCATATTGTATTATTGGTAATGCTCAGACTATCTATTGGCAACACCAGAAAATTTCAATGTCAGTCAATACACATGCCATAGACAACCTACCTTTTTAATTTTTAAATTGACAGGTTTCTTGTCAAATTTAGTAACGCCATCTGCTGATTTTATTTTTATTACAGCCCTTAGAAACCAACAAATTTTTTTTTTATTTCAAATGGGTTTGCTCTTGACCTCAATCCAGTCCTCAGGACAAAGATGGGGTCGATAATGTAGCGAGCTCACCCAGATGTCTATTCACGATGCCTATTCAATTAATTCTAAAATTGCCGTCCAAATAATTACTTGGAAAAAATTTGTAGTCTAACAGTTGAGATCGGCATGGGTCTTCTTCCTTATTTTGGTTATATCCAAGATTTTAAAACTACAATAATCTCCATAAAAAGAATGTCTAAAGTAATATCGTAATACTCATTTAAATAATTGTCAATATTTACAAATTAAAATTTAAAGCTAATTAGCTACACGGGTTAAACTAAACTAAAAAAAAAAATTAAGCGTAAAAAAAAAATGTGACTTCTTAGAAAAAAGTTAGCTTATTGTCGATTGTCTGACCGCTTGACAATAAATTACCTTTTCTCAAATATCACAAATGATTACAAAATTAATTAAAATGCGTAAGTAATACTGTTTCGATTTGGTCTCTATTGTATAAAAACTGTAATAGCCCAGTCATTTTACGGTTTAAGCCGGGAAAAAAAATCATTTATTAATTATAAATTATATTTTTTTTCGGTATAGTATTTAAGAGCCAATTTGAGCTTAGAAATGTACCAAAATTTAAAAAAAAATCCTTCAGCAACAGTACCAAATTTAAAATTTAGCTATTATCTCGTTATACAAAAACCTGATGGTAATTTAATTTTTGCACATATTTAAGGCATTACCATGATACATACTTGACGGCCCGGTAGCACAGTCTGTAGTGAACCTGCCGTTGCTGTGCCGAGGGTCGCGGGTTCGAATCCCGTAAGGGACAAATATTTATATGATGAATATGCATATTTGTACCCGAGTCATGGATGTTTGTATCTATACATATGTATTGTATATCGTTGTCTAGTCATCATAATACAAGTCCAGATACTTTAAATGTGACTAGATAATTTGTGTGACAATGTCCAAGATATTAATTATACTTCAAACTTGTAGGCCTAGCATGCCACCTCCGAGAAAACGATAAACATCGAGATGTGCCTCCATTTTTATTATTTTACGTATGCCGGAAAGAGTGCACATGACGTTTTTCTCGTTTAAACGCTTTGTCGTGGGTGGCATGCTAGCCGTGCTTGTGTAAATATTTTTGTCTACTTAGAAGATTTTGAAAAATACATTAGTATTTTCAAAAAAAAAATCTTATTTTTTAAATTTAAATGTCTATTTTATTGCTCAAAAATAATTTATATTTTTAAATTTAATTTAAGTGAGTGCATTAATATTATTAATTTAAAAGCCTTTTGGGACTCACAATTTTGATTTCTATGTTGCGTAGCGAATTTATTTTTAATATGTTTTCAGATAGTCTTTTTGTCACTAAATGGTGCCGGTTACACTTTAAAAGTCCAATTAATAATTACTTCCAACCTCTCCTAACAAAACTCCGTAAAATGACTGGACTATAAGATGCTACGACTACATTAATGGCATATTATTACTATTATTATCACTGTACAGGCTGGCTGGTACATGAAGATAGAAAAAAGGAAGAGGGTGTCAAAAGAAAAATACAGGGTGTTAAGTGACAGCCTAGCAAATACTGAAACGGTGAACTCAGAGCAAGAAACTGAACAACTTTCACAATGGAACCTCAGGAAACGCGCCTGAGGTTCCATTGTGAAAGTTGTTCAGTTTCTTGCTCTGAGTTCACCGTTTCAGTATTTGCTAGGCTGTCACTTACACCCTGTATATCGTATATCTTCACGATAAAACCTAAAGTTCAGCGTCGGAACAAACTGTGCGTTCCGTGACATGAAAACAGTGCTGTGAGCGATTACAGCACTAACACCCGTTCCATTTGCGTTATCGCGCCGACATCGCTGGTAGCATTATACCAATTCGGAACGCTAGATATCGCGCTCACACCGTTCACATCACAACATTCAAATATTCCTATTATTTTCTTCATCACTAATCGTTATTAAACTTTTATTCGTCTTTTTTAGAACATAATCAAACCCAATACTACTAAAGAAACCTAAAAAAATTGAAAATTTACCACAACAAAACTGTCTAACGTCAGTTTTGACAACTCGCTCACAGTGCTGACGCTTCGAGCCGTGAGCACTGTTATTGCAAGATGGCGTCGGCAGTGACGTCATGGATGACGTCACGTTTTCGAAAGTGGTCTCCCACTTACGTCAAATCGGAACGACATTTATCGCGCTCACAGAGCTGTTGGCGTGCTTCGGAACGCACCGATAGTAAATAAGTCATGTGTGTTCAGGGACGTTGTATACAGGGTGAAATTGATATCATTAGCATCCTTTTAAACTAAGAGTCTACCCATCAAACTGATCAACTTTAACTATGGGAGCAAACAGATCGGAGCTAAAATAAAATCAGCTGTGGCATACATTTGAGTCGCGAACTCGCGCGTCGACATTGCAGTTTAGTATGGAACAGCTAATTTTTTTTGCTCCGATCGGTTTGCTTCCATAGTTAAAGTTGTTCAGTTTGATGGGTAGACTCGTAGTTTAAAAAATGTCACCGTGTAGTTAAATAGTAATTGGATTTCAATGTGATTAGAACTGAAATTGGATTAGCATTGAACTTGGATGTTTAAAATTAGCGCAATCGCCCTCCAGGCCTGGTCCAGTGGTAACAATGAATAGCCATTTGAATATATTCTGTCTATATACTTGAGATAAGGCCTAGGGTCCTAAATATTAGGGACACGATAATTATTATTAAAAAAAAAAAAACGGGAACATCAAAATAAATGCATAAAAATGGTCATATAAAAATACTGGTATACATTTTTTTTGTACATATTGTTTATGGCCTATTTTTTGAGTTGATATTTTGGGGTAGACTAAAAAAGAAATTATTTCCAATAAAATATTAATTAGACTTAGGGGCTGTTTCACGACTTCTTAGCAAGTTCTTGTTAGCTTATCCGACAGGTATTTTGACATATCTTTCATACAAAATATGTCAAAATATCTGTCGGATAAGCTAACAAGAACTTACCCAGAAGTGGTGAAACAGGCCCTTACTAATTAAAATCGATTACAGTGCCAACTTATCTGTAGTATGGCCAAAAGCTACTTTTGAAAACATCATTTTGTTGCTGTCAGTCGATGTAGCCGTAGTCTCTCATTCTTAGATACAGAAAGTGGCGCCACCGCTCATTCTACAGATAAGTTGGTGACACTGTACAATCAAAATGACATCGCTTTTATTATACTTTGTGACAAAAACTTTTCATATCTACCAAAATACCAACTAGAAAAATCAAGACCAAAAATTACTAAAAAACTACTATTTTTCTAACTGGCAACACTATCACTTATTAAAAAAAAAAAGGTGGATTCTTTAATACTAATTTCTATAAACTACTTTTAAGGCTTATTTCATGCTTATTTACAATTTGATGCATCAAAAGACACGTTATATAAAATATAGTTGTTCAAAGCTGTCTTTAAGTGCCTTCTATATACGCAGTTTAAGGAAATAGATGCCAAAATAGATAGGATCAGAACTTTGACTACTTATAAGGGACTAGTTACGCGTGTAATTCTACTAACAAATTTCTGCCACTTTTTGCGGGGGGCGAGGTAACATGAAATCCGCAACTTTAGATTTTATCCCCCATAACTTTAGATTCTAATTTTGAACGTTAAAAATCATGAAAAGTAGTCTCGTGTGAACCCCAAACGTCATAAGTTCGTAGTTACTGTTTCGCAATTATAGGCTGTCTCGTTTAGTGATAAGGTATAAAATTGAATGTAAATGCACATGATTAATTGATCTTATACCGTGGCAGAGGGAAAATACTACCGCAAGGCAAGTCCTTATAATAAATAGTCAAAGGATCAGAAGGCCGAATCCATACAACAATCTATATAAGGTCTAGCAAAATTAGCACAAACTATTTTAAGGGGATGATCAGACCATCAAACCGAACAACTTTCTCTATGGGACCAATATCGAAATCGCGAAAAAAAATTAGCTGTTTCATACAAAACAGCAAACATAACTCGATTCAAATGTATGGGACAGCAGATTTTTTTATCGCGATTTCGATATTGGTCCCATAGAGAAATTTGTTCAGTTTGATGGTCTGATCATCCCCTTAAAATAGTTTCAGCTAATTTTGTTAAACCTTATACAGAGTGTAAGTGACAGTTTAGCAAATATTGAAACGGTGAACTCAGGCCATCAAACTGAGCAACTTTCACTATGAAGCCTACCTCAGGAGACGCGAAAAAATATCCCATACAAAACTGCTGAATAAACCCGACTAAAATGTATGGGACATCTGATTCTTTTTCGCGTTTCCTGAGGTAGGCTCCATAGTGAAAGTTGTTCAGTTTTACCGTTTAAGTATTTGCTAGGCTGTCACTTACACCCTGTATACGAGCACGCACACATAACCGCGTACGTACGGCGATCTCGGGTCTAGTCGGTCGAACGCCAGTACCACATGAGTAAATATCTGTACAGAGAACAAGCTTCATACAAGCGTTGTGGTTGCACTCTGTGAGTTAAGGCCCAAGCGTATTTCAGCAATTCGCAAATAAAAACTAGATGTACTGACGTATATGAATCAACTTTCCAAACATTATATTAAGCAAAAGAAATTATACGACCAGTGTATTAGGAGTCCGTTTCAAAACATGTAAAAATTACTCAGGGAGTACCCGGTAGGGTGTAAGGAAAAGTATCATTAACCTTTAAACCACATACTCTACCCATCAAACTGAACAACTTTTACTATGGGAGTAAACCTGTCAGAGCAAAAAAAACAGCTGTTCCATACTAAACTGCAATACCTACAAGACTCAATTGTATGAGACAGATGATTTTTTGTTTTTACATGTTTGCTCCCATAAAAGTAAAAGTTGTTCAGTTTGATGGGTAGAGTCAATGAGTTTTTATAAACATGGACTCATCATGTCATACAAAAACAAAGTCTAAACATGGTACATGTCTCTTATGTCACCTTTGTATGCATCAGTTATGTCCAGCTGTCATACATTGCCACTGACATTCCAGTCCTTTCAAATGTATTCGATTATAAAGCAGTAATGTAAAACAACTGTGCGTACCATAGTGGTCCCGTTAAGAGGATATGTGAAAAAAATAGGATTCTTCAAAGCGTCATATATCATGAAGTGCTAACAGTAGGAGTATGATTAGCGGATATGTGTAAATTGAACATATAATTGAAGTTTTGATTAGAGCCAAAACACGATTAAGACACATTTTCTCGATAGAAAAACAAGCCAAAGTAGCCTTCGTTTTTATTTATAAACGCTTGGAACTGCTAAATGGTGAATAATAGAAACACGAGGCTTGATTTAAAAAAAAGAGATTGATATGTTACAAATTTTGATTAGAGCAGAATTGAACTTACATAAATAGTACAATCACAATTAAATAAAGTTTGTTTTACGCTTGCGTCGTTTCAGTCGCGCGCTGCCCCATCTCTTTCTCTCGCATCAGGCAGTAATATAAGCTATCACACGCCCATTTCGCTTCAATTATTTTTCGACATAGGCCCTTAATAGCGCACTGATGCAAAGTCTTCCTTGTCCTTCTTGTATAGAATGTCATTGGAGTATGTGGTTTAAAGGTTAATGATACTTTTCCTACTCTATTCCTTTCCTTCCCTTTCCTTTTCTTTGCTTCCTTTCTTCTTTTCCTTCTCCTTCGATCTTACTCTAGCATACATATGTTCGTATGATTTTTCTCTTTCGTAATGGCAACCCGAGTGATTTCAAAATGAAGTCTAGATTTTACATTATAATTACAGGAAGAGGTAGGTATTTAAAGTTTATTCGCTACTTCTAAAGGCACATCTAGAATTATTACTGATTTTATGAACACCTTGTAGGTGAAATTGATATCATGAGCATCCTTTTAAACTAAGAATCTGCCCATCAAACTGAACAACTTTTACTATGATAGAAAACCGATCGGAGCAAAAAAAATCAGCTGTTGCATACATTTGAGTCGAGTAGGAGGCCTTGGATAAGTTATATGTCAAGATTGACAGTCGAAGCTACAAAAGCGTAGAAAAAAATGGTAACCAGTATTGGCCTCTAAACCCTATCCATATACACGCACACATACATAATTAGTATGGCGCCTCGCGCACACCAACCTAAGAAAGTTGTCCCCTTTTGTTTTATACGGTAGAAGCATGAGGCTCCTTCTAGACATATACTTTTTCTAAGTAGGAGGCATTGCAGATTGCAGTTTAGTATGGAACAGCAGATTTTTTTGTGCTCCGATCGGTTTGCTCCCATAGTAAAAGTTGTTCAGTTTGATGGGTAGACTCTTAGTTTAAAAGGATGCTAACGATATCAATTTAACCCTGTATATTTCGCTTAAATACTTTTAAAATCAAAGTCTTTTGTGATTTTCATGCAAAATACTGTTAGTTTCGCTTTAAAGCCGCGCCATTTTTTCATTGTTTTTTCGAGAAAAAAGACATAATCCATGTTTCATACATTTTTCGGTCCAAATGAAAAGTGTCGGCCATCAAAAACGAATGGTAAATTATATTAGAATGTGCCGTCGTCGCCCGATTCTGGCAAGCTACTATTTAGCGACTTTGTTCAGAATTTGAAGTCGACACGATAAGACGAAGAAGATTAAAATGTGTCCGTCGAAGCATTTATTATTATGGCACCAAAGCTATAGCTATGTGTTATATTCCGTCAAAAATCTATGAAAAAACAGATTTTTCGAACCCAAATAAAACCAAGGATAATGGGCCTATAGTTTTGGTGCCATTACAATTAATATTTAGACTAAAAAGCCGTGGTGGTCCAGTGGCGAGTAACCTTGCCTGCCGTGCAGGAGGCGATGGTTCGAACCCCGTCTAGACCGACTCGGACCAATTAATTTACAGGAATTTATGTACGATTTGTAACACCACTGGTTTTTCGGTGAAGGAAAACATCGTGAGGAAACCTGCATGCTTCAATTTCGAGACATGTATTGTACCCACTGTTCATTACAAGTGGCGACGGGCTCACTCCCCGTGACATTGGACAGAGTTTCGGTACTAGTGTACCGTGGATGTTTTGAGTTTTCAGAATATCTCTGACTACCCCCTCGGGGAATATAGTCGTGAGCATAAGTATGGTTCTCTTTTAACTAATAGACATCATTTAATTTTAAAAAGGTACTAAAATTTTAAAACCATTTGGAGATTATCTCTCAGTTGCAGAAACGCTTATTAGAGTTAATCCTCCATTAAATCTCTTGCTAGCTTTTACTACGTCAACGAGACAAGAAGTGACAGCAAGAGATTTAATGGCCGATTAACTTTAATGAGCGTTTCTGCAACTGACACTAAGTCATAAAAATGTATAAAAATCAACCGGTTTTTCTGTCAATTTCTTGAGTTATTGGAAAAATACTGTAGAATTATATGCTAGGCTGAATGAGATACATTTCGTTTCAGTTTTCAGAATATTTGTGGACTACCCCGTCGGGGAATATAGTCTTGACCATAATGCTACGGACCAGTACTATCATAATTTTTTTTTTTTTGGCCTGCACTTTCACCTTTTGGACCACAATGGATGATGTCTTTTGCAATGTGATTTTTAACTTTATTGATACAAAATATACAATTCAAATTCAAGCGCATTAAAAAGATCGCAGCGGTATTTCAAACCTTATCACCTACTGATAAAGATTAATATCGCATCTCCAACGCGGCATAAAAAAAAATAAATACACAGCCGCCAATTTTTAAAAATAGACCTCTACACCTTACATATCCGCTTCCGGAAACATAAAGACATCTAACAATATTTTTTAAAGGCAAAGGTCACGTACAGCCATACAGCCTCTCAAATCTGTGTTGCCAGCGTCAAATTAATAAAAACTACCGTACTTACTAAGATTATTAACTATTTGGCATGGTGTCTCCCCACGTGCACATCCAGCTCGTGTTGAATAGGCCGGAGTAGGGATGTTTTCTCTTCTTGTGTAGACGGAGAGATTCTTCAGATGCGTACCAATATTGAGGATACTTGTCGTATGAATATTTTACAGATTCTTTTTCATACGGCTCGTTGGGGTCGGCTGAAAAAAATATATTTAGGTTCAATTGAAACTCTCAAAAATCATGTGTAAATATGTAGTATAATAAAAAAACAAGATTTTATGTCAAATTATAAGCTTGCAAACAAAAAAGTTTCATCAAGATTGGTTCAGTAGCTTTTGCGTGATGCTCGAACAAACAGACAGACAGACAAAAAATCTAAAAATACCTAAAAATATCGTAATCTTTCTCTTGTAAATATCTTCAATGTACAGACACACTTCTGATAGAGTTGAATAATAGTTTCATCATCATCATCTCAGCCGATGGACGTCCACTGCTGGACATAGGCCTCCCCCGTGGATCGCAACTACGAGCGATCTTGCGCGGCCCTCATTCAACGTGTTCCCGCCGCATTCACCAGGTCGTCGGTCCACCTTGTGGGGGCTTACTGCCTACCCACGCTGCGCTTTCCGGTACGCGGTCGCCACTCGAGAACTCTTCGGCCCCATCGGCTAAATGTTCCCCGCCCATTGCAACTTTAGTCAATCAATTCTGACTATGTATGGTTCTTCTGCGGATCTCTTCATTTCGGATTTGATCTCGCACTGAAACTCATAATCATAACTCCAAATCAACCTTTTTTTATAATATTTGTCTGTCTGTTCGTTTTGAAGAGCATCACGCAAAAACTAGTGAACCGATTTTGATAAAACTTTTTTGTTTCATAGTTTATGATTTGACTTAAAATTATACCTAATATACCTATAATTTGTGTGGACGAAGTCGCGGGTAAACTCTAGTTTATTTATACTAACGTGGGGGCAGACAGTAGAGGCAAAATATCCTATGTTTCCTGGACGCGTGGCTCTCTAGGTGCTTCTTGTGCAGCTTCTTGCGGATGGAGACGTGAGGGCAGCACGGGCACGGGATGCAGAGGGAGTTGGGTGCACACCCGTGACGCTCCGCCGCGTGCGTGAGCAGTGTTGACGCTACGCGGTAACCCTGTGGGGGGGATATATGCTTAATGAGGAGTTTTCTGACTTGTATGCCCTTGATGGCGTGACTTTACCAGTCTGCTCCGACTTCCGGTACCTCGGTGCACTCATACAAAACGATGGAGACATAGATCGGGACGTGAAGCACCGAATCAACTCAGGGTGGATGAAGTGGGGGCAGGTTACGGGAACTTTCTGCGACTCCCGAATCCCCTTCAAATTGAAGGGGAAAATATATAGACCTGTCGTTATGTACGGATTAGAGGGTTGGGCCACAAAAGAGACGGATGAGAAACGACTGCATGCAGCTGAGATGAGAATGTTGAGATGGATGTGTGGTGTAACTAAAATGGACAAGATTAGGAATGAGTATATTAGAGGAAGTTTGAAAGAAACCCTAGGATGGAAAAATTGCAGGGTAATATATTATCGTGGAATGGGTATGTAATGCGGAGAGAAGAGTGTTAAGTGAATGTGGCGGGTGAGGCAGGCCGAAAAAAGATGGATGGATTGTGTGAAGGATGATATGTGTAATAAAAAGGAGTGAGTGTTGAAACGACGGCTAGGAGAGATGAATGGAAGAGGATGACATAATGCGCCGACCCCAAATAATGGGAAATGGGCAAGACAATGATGATGAGATGTTTTCTGACAGAGACAATCAGGTGATTCAGCCTGCAATGTCCTAACCAACTGGAGAAAAACGCACAAAGTGACATAACCCACGACCTCCATAATAATATACAGAGCCCAATACTCCAACGGTGGTAGTTATAAATAGATGGCATAGGCGTGAGTTAGATGCGAAGAAGAAAATGTTGGCTAAAAAGTAAACAAAAATATACGTGTCAGACGCAGCCGTAGACGAAGTATCGGTAAGTAAGATTTTTTTTTCTTTTTTACTGGCTTTCGGAAAATCCCTCTTATCACGGCCTAGCATGTAAATTAACAGTATTTTTCCAATAACCCAAGAAATAATAGACAGAAAAATCGGTTGATTTTTATAAAATTTGATGGACAAAATCTCCAAATGGTTTTCTAATTTTGGTACCTATTTAAAATTAAATTATGTTTATTAGAGAAAAGAGAACCATACTTATGCTCACGACTATATTCCCCGAGGGGGTAGTCAGAGATATTCTAAAACCTCGAAACATCCACGTTTCACTAGTAGTACCGAAACTCTGTCCAATGTGACGGGGAGTGAGCCCGTCGCCACTTTTAATGGACAGTGGCCACAATACATGCCTCGAAATCGAAGCACGCAGGTTTCCTCACGATGTTTTCCATCACCGTAAGTCCAGTAGTGTTACAAATCGTACATAAATTCCTAAAAATTCATTGGTACAAATTGTTCTGGACGGGGATTCGAACCAGCACCTCCGGTACGGCAGGCAAGGTAATCCCCACTGGACCACCAAAGCTACCAGAAAGATGATAAAAGGCTATGTTACCTTAAAGCAGTGTTCACATCGGTAGGGGAAGGTCTTCCACTTGGGGTTCTTCTTCCTGCTGAAGGACATCCGGTAGGGCTCTGAGGGGAACCAGTCCTCGGGGTCCAGGAGTAGCTCCACCAGCTCCACACCTGCAAACATACATCGTCATCCTATATACGACCCACTGCAGGGCACAGGTCTACCCTCAGACAGGGTGTATGTATGCGTCAGTTCACCACGCGTGCACCACAGAACATTATAAGAGGGGTTAGAAATGCAAAGTAGCGCTTTTGCTTCGGAGACGACTGTCGCCACTTGTCTTCCCGCTCACGCTGCTACAATTACTCCTGCTCTCTCGCTCGCTCCACGCCACGCGCCTTATGGTGCTATGCAAAATATTCATAACCTGTGGCGACACGTTCCACACCTACTTTGCACTTCTAACCCCTCTTATAATGTTCTGTGGCGTGCACAATGCGGATTGGTAGACTTCACATACGCATTGGAATTACTTCTCCAGCGAATGCAGGTTTCCTTACGTTGCTTACCTTCACCGTTTGAGTGTTTGTTTGTTCGAACATCACGCAAAAACTACTGAACCGATTTTGATGAAACATTTATTGTTTGAAAGCTTATGATTTGACAATTTGTGCGGACGAAATCGTGAGTAAAAGTTTGTATGTAATTAAATAAATCCAACCAACCTTCAGGCACCTTGATTTGTGGTACCACAGTCAGCTGCTGTGGCAGCACCGGCACAGGCGCGACGGGTGCACCAGCCGGGGCGCTGGCAACACTTGTTAGAGTTGTGTTCGTAGCTGCCAGCAAACTGGTTAGTATTGTGTTCTGTGCCTGCAAACATATACAGGGTGAAATTGATAACATTACCATCCTTTTAAACTAAGAGTCTACCCATCAAACTGAACAACTTTTACTATTGGAGCAAACCGATCGGAGCAAAAAAAAAACAGCTGTTACATACATTTGAGCCGCGAACTCGCGCGTCGAGATTGCAGTTTAGTATGGAACAGCTGATTTTTTATTTGCTCCGATCGGATTGCTCGCATAGTAAAAGTTGTTTTGAAACGATAATCAAATAAATAATAAGGCCGCACCAAGCCTCTTGTGCTGCCCACAATCGTATTTTGTTTATTTCTTAACAATTAAACAATATTTCCAAAAAACAAGAATGTCACATTGTAGTCATTGCTGATTTTAAATTTATCGAATCACTGCGAATTTGTTTTTATTATGTTTGTAGTTATTTGTAGCCAAAAGTGGATACCTTTGGCGATATGTACAAGCATAAAACATAATAATGAGTCAGGTTGCAGGTTCTGACCCGAGCACACGTCTCGCGTGGATTTCGCGCGTCGCGTTTTTGCCTGCCACGAGGCTCCGTAATCCTCAATCTCTTCTTGTTCTTGACCAAAAACAATCCCTGAGATTGGGATAGATTCTCCCATAAACACGTGACACTGGCGGAAATGCAGTGCTAACGCACAATTCAATTTCAATTTTTTTTAAAGGGACTGTCCCTTTAAAAAAAATTGAATAAAGAAAAAAAAAAAAAAAATACTTTTATAACATGCTATCGGTCAGAGGACGATGAGCAGTTTTTTTGTATGTATCAATGGTTGCAGGCATGCCTTTCCACTGTCAGGCTGCCTTCATTTGGTCACTACTGGTGATAAGTTGTCCCAAATGTGTCGTCGTTTTAAGCGTCTTATGCTGAGTGGTTTACTTAGAGGCAAAGCCAGCTTATTTATGTGGTGAGTGATCCTCTCTCTGTAGGCCTTGGTAGAGCTGTTCACTTCGTGAATTTCTCATCATCTCTCTTTAAAACTTAATAAAAATGTTTAAAAAAAATCATAATGGTACCTGTATCAGCGCTCCATTCGTAAAACTATGCGACAAATCAGCTTTGGGTTTCCTCTTGTACCCTTTAGGGGGCCCCCTCTTCTTCGCTACCTCTCCGTTCTTTTTATACCTCACCACCTCTCCGGAAATAATGGGTTTACTCTGAACCGGAGTTATTGTTAACTTTGCGGGCAATGAATATCTACTTTGCAGATTTTTAACTATATTTGTCGCTGCTTGTAGGTTGTTTAAGTTGCTCGTAGCGAATGCGAGCGGATTCGCTAAGTTTAACGGATTGTTAACGAATTTAGGTAGATTGGAAGTTGGTGAGGGGAATATTGAGAGGGATTTTGGTGTGTTGAACGCAGGTATTTGATATACTTTGAGGTTTAGCGATGGGGACGCGTATTTTAGTCGCTTAGCATCTGGTTCGTCGGAGTCTGAGTCGGAATGCGTGTTGCCGCTCAACGGATCTTGCTCCGTGTTCGAGAACGGGTCTGTTTCTTGTACGCAAAACATCTGTAGAAGAAATTTTTTATGATGAGTTTTGTATATCTCTAGATACGTACTGGTGAATATAGTCATATTATTAGGGATATGTTTCAGAGTGTGTAAAAATCACTTGGGGAGTCATATCTACCCACTCTAGCATACATATGCAGGGTGAAATTGATATCATTAGCATCCTTTTAAACTAAGAGTCTACCCATCAAACTGAACAACTTTCACTATGGGAGCAAATAGATTGGAGAAAAAAAAAACTGCTGTTGCATACATTTAAGTCGAGTAGGCATTGCAGTTTAGTATGGAACAGCTGATTATTTTTTTGCTCCGACCGGTTCCCCCCTAGTGAAAGTTGTTCAGTTTGATGGGTAGACTCTTAGTTTAAAAGGATGCTAATGATATCAATTTCACCCTGTATTTGTATGCTTTTTCTCTTTTGTATTCCCTTGAGTGATAGGTACAGAATTTGATTTCATATTGATAGAAGAAAATTTTAATATTAGAAGAGAGCATTTGTGAAGTAAGAAAGGCATTTCCAAAAACATAATTAATTATGAAATCAGGTAGCATTTGAGACCTACTTTTGTACTATTCAATATTTTGTATAATGGCATTTTACTTTGCTAATGAAGAATTAGCAATGAAGAATAATGAATATTAAAATGCACTAATAAAAGATACAAAATTGACGTGGTGTAATTAGATAGTTTAAAAATACGAATTTCACCAAAGAAATACTGGCTAACAATACAGACGCCGAGTTCAAGAAAAAAACAAACATAACTTACGATTCGATATTCAAATTTTTCATACAAACAAACGAAGAATCAAAAGACGTAGGAGAAACACGAAAAGCTATAAACGTCTACAAAATGGCGTATTAATTTAAAAGATCGAAACAATAGGCGATCTCATGAAATAACTGCACATGCCAGTAAAAAGTTAAGCGTAAGTACATTGATCTAATTATGTAGTATTAACGCGTCATTTTTGACTGAATAACATACCTTTTATGCGTTTTTAGGACACAAATAGATGGTTTTGACACAAAATCACAGTTTTAGAACAGTTGTATGTTGATTTTTATAGTTTTTGCTGTAAAATAAAAGCGAAACATAGGATATAAGGTTATAATAATAACACAAACTCGTCCACTAATCAACGCAAAGCTTCGGTCAATGCTGCCACACCAAAATTTTATTTTCCCTAAACGGTTCAGAAATTCGCCTACAGCTGTCTATTTTCCCCTAAAAATTTTTTTTTTTTTAATTCTGGTATGTCCAAATTTTTTGTTAGCCTACCTATTTTCAACACTGTTTTAGTGTATATTTCTTTGTAAGTAAGAAAAAAAATTAAAAATGTGTAAGTAAGAAACGATACGTAAGAAAAATTAACAACAGACAGATGTCTATCAAATGTAGATAGTGCGGAATAGCTTTTCCGAAAAACATCGTTTCTCGTCATCAAATATTTATAATCGTAAAACGCCAAGCAAGCTGCTACTTAAACTAGACGTTGGCAAAATCAGCAACACTTAGTCGAGAGTAATTTACCTCTAGTGCCTTCTCTCTGTACGATAATTTATGATTAATTTATGGTTATCATTGAATAACAATTTTGATTGAACTAGAACCATTATTCCCAAAGATGTATTTCCCCAAAAATGCATTAAATAAATGTAATGTATTATGCTAACAATTACATAGACGTGAAAAATACCCTGAATTTTAGGGAATTACCGTAAAGTGGGGACACTTAGCTTAGTTTTTTCTAGAAATTGAATGAACTCCACAGACTAGAAAGAACCTTTGTTTGCAATAATCGGTGCTGCCATCTGTTAATGAATATTTCAAAACAGCGTTTTTCGGCTGGTTGTTTTCGCTTCAATTTCATGATTTTTGTGAAATTCAGCCAGTCTCATAACGTCACATATTAGCAAATAAAATGTAGGTACTTAACCTTGAAAATTATTACGAGGGCTTTTCGAGGTTTTCTTACTTCCTAAAAAACTCAACAGATGGCATGTTCATCGCTCCTTAGAAAAGTGTGCGAGATCAAAATTTTAAGACTGTCTTGCCAAGGTAAGTGGCGTCCTCAATTTTGCTTCTAGTTACTCTTTATGGCCAAGCTGTACAGTGCAACAAAAAAGAGTAGAAAACGGTGGCAAAAGGAACTAAATATTTTAGTACAAATTGTAATAGCCCAGTCATTTTACGGAGTTTTGTTAGGCGGGGTAGGGAGTATTTACTAATTGGACTTTTAAACTGTAACCGGAACCATTAAGTGACAAAAGGACTATCTTAAAGCATATTAAAAAAAATTCGCTACGCAACATAGAAATCAAAATTATGTGTCCCAGGAGGATTTTAAATTATTAATATTAATACCAATGCACTCATTTGACTTAGATTTAACAATATAAATAATTTTTGAGCAATAAAATTTAAAAAATAAGGTATTTATAAGAAAATACGAATGTATTGTTCAAAACTTTCTAAGTAGACAAAAATATTCACACTATGTTTGTAGTATGTATAATGATAAAGCCTTAATAATGAGCAAAAAAAATTTACCATCTGGTTTTTTAGAACGAGATAATTAGCTAAATTTAAAAATTGGAACTGTTGCCGACGTGATTTTTTTTTTTAATTTTGGTACATTTCTAAGCTCAAATTGGCTCTTCAATATTATAACGAAAAAAATGTCTATTACTAATTAGTCCCGGCTCAATCCGTAAAATGACTGGGCTATAAAGTCAGGCTGTTCCGTACTGAGGAAATACTGAGGCAGAGACGCCGCGGGCAAAATGTCCGAGTCTATTTAGAGCCTTATTGTGTAAAAAAGTATGTAATTTCTGTTCTTATATAAGGTCTAACAAAATTAGCTGAAACTATTTTAAGGGGATGATCAGACCATCAAACTGAACAACTTTTTCTATGGGACCAATATCGAAATCACGAAAAAAAAATCAGCTGTTCCGTACAAACATACTCGACCTAAATGTATGTAGCGCAAACCCATTATGAATAAAAAAAAAAAAAAAAAAAACTGAACAACTTTCTCTACGGGACCAATAGCGAAATCGCGAAAAAAAATCTGCTGCCTACATTTAAGGTGGTTTCAGTCCATACAAAAGTTTGACGCACAATACGAATTAATAAAAGTAATATTTTATATATGGAAAAATAGTTTAGAAAATCTAGTTGCCGCGTAACAAGTAAAATTTGCAATTTATAATATAATTACGAAGATATAAAGCTTTTAAAATTTTGTATGAATATTTCAAAGCTTTATATCTTCGTAATTATTTTATAAATTGTAAATGTTATTTGTTACGCGGCATCTAGATTTTCTAAACTGTTTTTCCATATATACAAAGTTACTTATTTTAATACCGTCTACGCGTATTGTGCGTCAAAGTTTTGTATAAAATTGACCCTCTGCAACCGCTTTAAGTCTTAGTTTGCAGTTTTGTATGGGACAGCTGATTTTTTTTCGCGATTTCGATATTGGTCCCACAGAGAAAGTTGTTCAGTTTGATGGTCTGACCATCCCCTTAAAATAGTTTCAGCTAGTTTTGTTAGACCTTATATTAATACTATGTGATATTACGCCCAGACTCCAGCCTAGCTAGCATGCCACCCACGACAAAGCGTTTAAACGAGAAATACGTCATGCGCGCTCTTTTTGGCCTACGTAAAATAATAAAGATGGAGGCACATCTCGATTTTTGTCGTTTTCTCGGGGGTGGCATGCTAGCTAGGCTGAGGGGTGCAAAATGGAAACTGCCACAGTTGTTCGATAACCATTTTTATTTTGAAAACTTAATCTAAACTCCAACATTGTTTTTAATATTATGTCGTTTAAAAAAAAATCAAAATAAATTAAAATCACTAACGACTAGATGACAACGCTATACAGACCGGAAAAAAACACTTATAATGTCGTTTTACTTTTATCATTAAAAAGAAAAAAAAATAATTATATCACATAAATTATCTTAATTTTTTGTTATTGGTACACATTTCCTTTTTAAATTAGTAGAATGTGGATGAAATATTTTGACCTGGGACCTTCGATCACTATAAAAACTAGATACACAATCAACATTCAAAAAATGGCAGAATCAAAAGTGTCCTCAAACGAATATCTGAGGGCATTTTTGTCTTAGTGTTGCTACATTTCGCTGACAGTAAAATGTCATTTCGGACGAACATTTTCTAAGATTTTACATGAGACTGTGCATCTAGTTTTATTTATGATCGATACATGGTCCAAAAGCAAAGTTGTTTTTTTTTGTTTCAAGAATATGGTTAACACTTTTAGCCCCTGGCATGATTACTTAACAAAGGTTATGTACCAACATCTAAAAAAAACTATTTACATGTCTAAATACTTATTTAAGATTTGGCTTGAAACATAGTAGTAATTTTTGCAATTATTAGTAAGTTTTTAAATCAATAAACTGGTCACACTGTTTTGGTATAAATGTGGTGCTAACTGACTTAACATTAAAAAATAAATATGTAGATTTAAATTAAGATACGAGATTCTGAATTTAAAATTTTTATTCGAGTCAGAGAGATAAAAAAAGTCTAGATTCAGAACCGCGTCATTAAATTGTTACATTATAATAAATAAAACACTAAACATGTCAAAACTGGCTGCAAAATTTTGGTATTAAATAAAAAATTGGTATCACCTAAAAAACTTAAAAGGAATGATTACAAATTATTTACAATAGACAGTCAAAAGGGATAGAAAAAAGTCAAAAAATGATATGATTTTTTTCTCAATATTGCCACAGTGAAAAAGTTGAGCAAGGAATGATAACAAGGATAGTCCAAAACACTTTCTTTTTTAATTTAAAGCGAAAACTATTGTCATTTCAATAGAAAATGTTTTCTGTAAATTATCTCGGATCGATACGACATATTTAGCACTAGCAACACTGAGCAGTAGCGTAAAATTCTACTGACGTATTTCTACTAAATATTCTATCATTTTTGAAACAATTTACCAAAAACATTTTTAGGAACCTGTGCTTACACTAGAGTAGAAAAAAATTAAACAATTATGATATGGTTTTTAAATTATTAAATGCATTAAAACTATCACCGATTCGGACGTCTGGTTGCAGCCTATGTCCTAGTTTCTTTAAAATCTAGTCTATAATCTATATCTTGGTATTATTACAAGCTAGCATATCTACTCCGATATACGCGACAATACAAAAGGTACCTATATGTCGTAACAGAAAGAAATCAATTTAAATTCGATGTTTAACCCCGCATCACATGTGATGCACATGATTACATGTGTATCACATATGATATACATGTGATGGTGGATATCACATATGATACATGTACGGATTGGGTTTAACAGATTCAAATATCACTTCAAATTATATTTGAAGACTAACATACTCCATAACGCCACGAGGTACCCTTTCACATGGATCGACACATAATTATGTACGTATAAAAGAAAACTAATAAGCTTAAGCTTAGCCTCTCTTGTTTCTGAATAGAGAACAAAAAAAAAGCAAGAAGAAAAAAAAGAAGATTTTTTTCTCATTGTTATTTTTTGTGAAGGGGGGTAATTTACTAGCCGAATTTGCCATAGCTAATAGTGGCGCCGCGGTGGCAAAACTAGGCGGTAACTCTCCCCATTTGGATAAACGCAATTTTCCTTTTTGTTTCTGAAATTTTTACACCAGTTTTTTTTTACGTCTAAATAAATACACGTCACTAACGCCATATTCCCGCTGTACACGCGAAACTTAAAAAAAAAAATACGCATATATTATTATAATAGTAATATTCATATATATTATGCTTTTCCAATTATGTTTTACCCATAAAGTTATTACACCTTACGGAATAGAGGAACTGACAGCTGAGAGAGCGAGATGTACGCACGGCGACACATCAAGCTATACAAAACCAAAATAAGCTGGCCGCGCGTAGGACGAGTAACGTATAATGTCTCGCGACCAGCTTATATTGGTTTTGTATAGCTTGATGTGTCGCCGTGTGTACCTAGCGGCACCACCGTATAATAGAAAGAGATACGTGACGCGAGGCAATAGAACCGTTTTTGGGGATCTTATCGCGGGATAAAAATTCAGTTTCTGTGAATAATTGCAAGTCGTAGATAATTTTGTGACACTATTTCATTAAATAATCCACGATTTCACGTTTGACTTCATATTATAGACAGTGCTCGAGATTTTACCTGCCGATAATCTCCTGAAAACGTCCAAAAAACGGTTTCATTTGACAACTCATGTCAATTCCTCTGTTACTGTAAGGTATAAAAACTTTATGGTCTTAACGCCTTATTAATTCTTACATTGATAGTCACGATAGTCAAATTACAAGTCAAAATCATAAGTTTATTCGAACTAAAGTTGGACTGAAATGTTATGAAACTAATGTCAAATCAAATAAATAAAATTGTCTGATGTTGCCGCTAGATGGCGTTAGTCTACAAATAATCCGACCGCAAGTTCACAACTTCTCCCAAATAACCTTTGTGAGAAGAGCTAAATTTAAAATGTTTTTTCTTTCACATTAGTTTCACAAGATCTCTATCAATCTTTAAAATGCTAACGTAGTTTTAGAAACATATTTACATAATTAAGGCGCTCAGGTCGAGGTTATATTTTCCATCAGTTCCTGTAAAACCTTTTCAATTATTTTATTTACTGCAAGAATCAAATTGTCCATTTTCGCTTTTCTTTAACCATAAATATGCATTAAAACGAATGCAGTATCAGCTCATCTAGGCCATTGTCTATTTCATTTTAAAATAAATAAAATGATTGCAAAGATTTTCTATGATGCAAAATTATTAAAGTCAAAAATGGCCGCCTAACGCCAAAACCTACAACTCAATATATTATTTTATCAAATTTAAAAAGTCGCGTCCGTTATTTTTTTGGCGTAAGTTATGGATACTATCATCATCTATCATACTGATTTATCATTCTTTAACATAATACTAATTTTTCACTTTCCCAAGCAACGCTCCGCCATCATAAAATATCACGAAAGTTGGTGACAAAAAAATAGATTTTCAATTCAAATTGTAAGTCTACATTTTGTAAGCTGTTCAATTGTCGGCCTCAAAAACGAATATTTCAATGTTTAGCACATAGTGCTATCAAATGCTATGGGATAAGTTACTCAAAACTATTATTATCTTTTTCTCACACCATTGACGTTTTCCCGACAATTCCCAAGTAATCTATGACCCCAGAGCGCTACTAAATTCCCCAAAAGAACATACGCAAACTATAATACAAATTCAACCACATCAAGACTTATACGTCCTGATGACATCTTTGATCTGAGCCCTGCAGAGTGGACACTGACCACCCCCCTTCCCTCTCCACTGCTGAACAGCGCACCTATAACACATACACATATGTCCGCACATATATAAAACACTATCTATGGGGTTCTCGTAACAGATGGTGCATTCCGTGCCTTTCGCTCCTTCGCCGATTACAGTGTATAAGTTCTGATGGTGTGAAGAGGAAGCTATATTCCTGCTTGTTGAAGGTGTTGGTCGTAGATCTGGTATTTGCGCTTCGTTGACGTTGTTCTGGCTGGTTGTGCATTCTGTTCGTGGAGGTCTGTAGGGAGCGCAGGATGGAGCTGCTGGAATTTGCTGCAGGTTTGCTAGGCAGAGCTGTGACGATTGTATCGGCTGGAAAGATGAGAGAGGTTAGGTTAGTTATTGCTGATTAAGGCGTGAAAATGGGAACAATAGTTTATAGTCTCCGGATGGGGAAGTTGCTATCACAAAGAATGGTCCTGCATTCTTTCGGGGTGATTTGAAATGCTACAGCTACGACCTAACTAGTCGACGAATTTGTCCTTTATTCCCACTAGTTCATTTCTCCAGTTCAGTTGACTGAACTTGTACCCAGGTTTCACTATCGGCATAATTAAAGTTTCTAAATTGACAGAAGATCTGTAGCTAATTATTCGCCTATACTGCAAAAGAAACATTATCCTTCCATTTTGGCCCGTGCAACTTCTTCGATGAGGATTATCACATGGAAAGCAAGTATCATACCACAGTCAAAATACTTATATTTATGACTTATATTGTTACTAGAAATATGGAGTAACAGAATAAGACTCACCTCAATATAATGAGCACTGGCAAGCGTCAAGGCCTGCTGATTGACGCCATTTTGTCCATTCTGCGGCGGCAAGCTAACAACCAGCACTGTGCCTCCATTGCTCGTCGTGATCGGCGCGGAGCCAGCGAGCACCCTCAACTGCTGCGGCGGAGTCTGAGGCTGAGAGCTCAGCATCCTGACCCTCTGCGTTGCTCCATAGATATCCACAAACGCCCACAGTTTCAACGTGTGGTCTACATGCATAACCGTCACTTGGTTTGTCCCATTTCTACAAACCCTGACTTCCCCGTCTAAGGTAAGAGTCACTGCTAATTCGTCGCCTCTTCGGAGGCCGTTGGCAGCGTCTCTGCGGACGACCCAGTATTCAGGCCTGTCCAGTAATTGGTCGGTGTCATCAGGCAAGTCACACGGACGTAGGGTTGCAGGATCGCACGAAGTGAGTCCAATGGATAAGCTTCCAGCGTACGCCGATTCTGTTGCGAGAATTTGGACTACAATTGTTTGTCCAGGCCTCATAGGTCTAGCTGTGAATACGTATCCTTGGCAGAATTCGGCGTCGACTCTCGCTGCCACGCCTCTGTCGTTAACGAAATTCACGTTTCTTCCTTTCGTTCTATGCAGCGTTAGAGGTACTAAAGGATTTTGGTATCTCGGCGCAGGTAATTGTTCTTCCACTGACAAGGACCTCATGCTTGCTACGAGTCTATCTTCATCTACGTTTGAAGACCTTCTAATCTGGTTGGGTACTCTTGGATCAGCGAATTGGACAGCTGTGCAATTGCCGTAAACGTCAACCAGAGCCCAAAGAGGACTCCTTGTGTCGACACCAGAGAAAAATAAGCCTTTGTCTTCGCCGTTGACGCCGAAATGGACATCTCCGGCGGAGTTCACGTAGTAGTACAAAATATTGTCTTTTTCGCAAAATCTCTCGCCTAACGCTTTCGCCCAGTTGCCGGGTTTGTTGGTCAGGTCAGGGCAGGCGTACTTTGGGAGAGCGTGGGCAAGCGTATTGGGGTCGTGGCTGGTGAAGCCGAAGCGAATGACGCCGCTCCAACTGTTGGAGATCTCGACGAAACGAATGCAGACCTGGAAAGAGAAAATTTATTATTAGTTACATTCATTTCAAACAAATTTGTACTTTTATAACGATTTTTTAAATTACCTGAAATACGATATGGTAACTTTGCGTTGCTATTGACAATCGATTTTTGTTAGAAAATATTGCAATCAGATTAAACCAATCATCAATAACATAAAACTGGACAATCGACTAATTATTAATTGATATTGACGCTACATTGACATTATCTAAAGTGTAAAAGACACGAACAGCTTGATTAATACTATTTTTGATTTGCATTGGTCAATATACCAACCTTTTCATTGACTCTAACAGGTCTAGCGCTGAACGCGACGCCCTTGCAGAAGGACTCGACGCGCCTGGCGACGGAGCCATCTCGCGATATCCTCACGTTCTCGCCGTGCACGCTGTGGAAGCCGAGAGGGGGGAGGTTGTTCGGTGTACCACCCGTGCAGGTTGTTCTGGGGGCTGTAACAATAAGAAGACATACGTTAGATATCAGTCATTATAACATAAGTATATACCGCCGTTTCCGCATCTTCTCTACAGCGACAACATGTTCCGACGCGATGGTAGCTTCAAAAAACGTTTTGGCGTCTAATAAGTGGGCTTCAAGCTCCTTCATTGAATAAATTACTTTCAGTTTGAATTGAGTACACTTAGATAGGAACAATATCTAAGATGTGAAGTCTACCTTAATTCTTTATTTTTATCAATTATCTAATGATGTAACATTTAATTAAAGAGCCTTTTGTCACATGGCAACCAAATAAATAAATGACCCTTTTAAACCACAGTGAAAATTTTTCATTCTGATGCACCCCCTAAAATATGTAACGCGTTTAAGGTTACAAGTTACAACCAGTATTATAGGTAGTTGGTAATCCATGACCTGGACAGGATGACCTTTTGAGGGCATCAGCCAAGATAGAGGGGCGCTGCTGGCAAGATATTGGAAGCAGACGTAGATGTGATGATTGTACACGAAAAAGGTGTTGTTAAAGTAAAATAGATTTCTGTTCTGCTGGAATACGAGCTGGAGAAAGACCTAGACAGACTTTGCTCACACTTTGACTTTCTAGCACAGGTGAAAGAAAAAGTTGATTTCTTGTCCAATTTAAGAACTCAAAGCATCAGCGGAAAAGAGATAGGATTGGCGAATGCTCCGACGAATAGGGCGTACCTAGCTCATTAATAAGATGATGATGGAATGCAAAAAAATTATTACATTTGACTATTACCATCAAAACTAAAAATATACCAAAAGAACAGTAAATGCATTGTCGTCTCCCCTTCGCCCTTAAGTCCCTTCAAGATGGCCGTCACCTGCGCGGCAGATGCGCGAGCAGCTTGCGCACGATCACCACCAATAACACAAATATCAAGCCCCAGGAACCAACCCAAATTCATTCTTATACCAATGACATAAGAATTCTGACAGGTAATTTCTTATAGAGAAAAAATAATGTCAATTATTGGAATAATGTTAACTTATTCTGTAAGTTAAATGAAATTACTAAGTAGTAAGTACACATCAAATTGGTAGAAGGATATCGGTTACAAAAAAAGTTTTTATATAACAAGTAAGACTTTAATTTTAAACCATGGTGGTTGAAGTGGTTTCCTATCTTCTATTTTCATCGTTGGAAGTGAAGTCATTTGAGCAAATTGTAAAATCTAAGATCTGTCTGTCTTTAAGAACAACCTCTGAAAATAGTGTACCGAATATCTAAATATCACTGAAAACAAGAGATTCCAAAAGAAAACTTACACACAAAATGTACCTTGTTTGCAATAAATCAGGTGAAAATCATACTTATTATAAATATGCGAAAAAATACAAAACAATGTTTTTGAGAAAAAAAATCAGTCAAAATTAGATCAAGACACGTCGTATATTAAATGCAGAGTTATTTCAATCCATCATTTTCTCGAATAACTTGTGAACCGATGATAATGAGCACATGAACCGTGGTACTGTACACTACACCCCATTGAATAGTTTTGTCACCCTCTATCAACCAAGGGGAACACCCCTATTGTGAGAACACGTGCGGACAGTTTCCTATGATGGTGGTACATGTACATACAAAAAGGAAGTCAGGAAGTGGTGTAATAAGAGATTTTTCGTGATTAATTTGAAGAGGAGGTGGACGGCCATCTTGTGTGGTTTGGCGCGCAATCTAATTTATTTCAAGGATTTTTTTGGTTCTATTCGTTCATTTAGGAGAGACAGACCTCAAAACTGAATCGTCTTTAATTTAAAATCTTACTGATATTTTTTAGTATTCATGATTATGCCGTGGTGGTCCAGTGGTGAGTAACCTTGCCTGCAGTGCATGAGGCGATGGTTCGATCCCCGTCCGGGCCGACTCGTACCAATGAGTTTTTCGGAATTTATGTACGATTTGTAACACCACTGGCTTTTCGGTGAAGGAAAACATTGTGAGGAAACCTACGTGCTTCAATTTCGAGGCATGTATTGTACCTACTGTCCATTACAAGTGGCGACGGGCTCACTCCCCGTCACACTGGACAGAGTTTCGGTACTATAGTGAAACGTGGATGTTCTGAGGTTTCAGAATATCTCTGACTACCCCCTCGGGGATTATAGTCGTGAGCATATGCTATGCTATGCTATGCTCATGATTATTTTTCAATGTCATCATTTCGCCATTCGTAAAATTAAATAAACATTATAAGTAGGGTCGAACATGTTTTGGAGTTTATAATTATTAATCTGTGTTTTGGGTTTTGGGAAACGAAGATCGAACCAAGACTTAAAAACCTCGAAACAAAAACAAGTCTAAAATTAAGTCTAGTTGCACTATTAGAACCTGTGTAGAGGATTATGTGACCTAGGATAAAAAAAGGAACAAAAACTTGTAACATTAAAGAATCATAGTGGAGCATAGATAAAGAATCATAGTTGTAAAATTGTCTTTGAAACCGGAACAAGAAAAAAAGATTATACTTCCCAAAAACCACTAGAATCGAACGAAAAATGAGATCGATCTGCCCTAAGATCCGGCGGAAGCGAGATCCCCTCAAATTCAAAATGGCGGACACCCTCGTAATTTTTTTCTGTACCAATTTCAAAGCACCTGGCTGTTCGCACCCCCTGTTTGTTCATTTATTTGTATTAATAGAAAGATAAAAGGACATTTTGCTAAAAATAAATACGCAATAATTTTGTACTAGGTATTTTAGTGGTTGGTTCCCGGATCAGAAATAGATTTGCGTGAGTGTGGACCGAACAGACATGGATACATTTTTAAACAGACTTAAAAAAAGTACTTTCTGTGTTTGACCCGTAATAGGCTGTCACTTTTTATTACAAGACATTTTATGTCTAAACTATTATAAAACTGTAGCAGAATGTTTGTCTGTACATTGAAGATATTAACAAAAAAAAGTTACGATATGGTTTTTAAGTATCCCTGATTCCATATCACCAATTTTTGGATTTTTTGTCTGTCTGTTTGTTTGTTTGTTTGTTTGTTTGTTTGAACGAGTATCACGCATAAAGTACTGAACCGATTTTGATGAAACTTTTTTTGTTTGATAGCTTATGATATGACTTAAAATCTGGTATATAATTTGTGCGGACGAAGTCGCGGGTTAACGCTCGTCTATTATAAAAGCTACTACACTAGCGGATTGCATAAAATATATCTTAGTTTTTCTTAATAAACAAAACGTTTAAAAATAACTCTAAACTCACATTTCCAGTTATTCTTTAGCTTGAATGAATTGAATGAAATATACTTTATTTACACCAAAACAAAATACAATGCACAATAGGAAACATAAACTGAATATGGTACAAATAAGGCGGCGAATGATATTGATGATATCATTGATATGACTGAATGGTATTTTCAATAACAGAATGAACTATAAAAAGTTATGAACTGTTGATGACGTTATTTGTGAGTATTTAGTACAATTTTTCATACAAAGCGCCCGTTTTGACGTTCGATTAAGAGTTGCTAATTTGACTAATCTGTAAAATCAGTTGCTCCAAATTGCTGTCACATTTCTGCTCTCCCCGGAAAGGATGTCTTAAGGTGGTTGCAGAGGGGTCAATTTTATACAAAACTTTGACGCACAATACGCGTAGACGGTATTAATATAAGTAACTTTGTATATATGGAAAATTGTTTAGAAAATCTAGATGCCGCGTAACAAATAACATTTGCAATTTATAAAATAATTACGAAGATATAAAGCTTTGATATTTTTCATACAAAATTTTAAAAGCTTTATATCTTCGTAATTATATTATAAATTGCAAATGTTATTTGTGACGCGGCAACTAGATTTTCTAAACTATTTTTCCATATATAAAATATTACTTTTATTAATTCCGTCTACGCGTATTGTGCGTCAAACTTTTGTATGGACTGAAACCACCTTAAGTGTCGCGAGTATAATGTTCTATTTAATATCAACAACATTCAGAAATCATACGCCCAAACGTAAGGCACGTGCTGCCGATTATTATTACAGGCAACATGGCTTCGTTTAGAGCGGTTTAGCGCCATAACTAATTTGATGAATAATTAGATTATTTTGTTACCCTCTTCGCTAAAAGTTGGGGGAAATATTATTAAGAGTCTGTTATTTTAAATAGTTTCTGGTGCTATTTAATTTGCTATTCCTAATAAGTAATAAATTAAGTTACTTACTTAACAATATTAATTTTGTAAAATGAAAAATTATTTCCTTTGAAATTTCTTTATAAATTAAGATGAAGCCCAGCCTGTTTGCTTTTATTTTGGGTTTTCAACAATTATCTAAATAACTAAATAAATAACAGGCACATACATTGTAATGATCCCAAATTAAGCCTTAACACTTTTTTTGATGGGATTAACTATATACAACAACGATGGGAACCATATACAACAACGGCACACACATATAACATCCATGACCGAACCGGGATTCGAACCCAGGACCCTGGCTTGGCAATCCGGCGCGGCGGCGTGGTAACCATTTCACCAACCGGGTCTTCAAATAATTAATAAAATATTGGTTTGAAATAAATTTTGACGTATGCGTTACATCAGCAATACCACCAAGTAGCAATTTAAAAAGGGCCAGGTCAGATCAACCCGAAACCGACAAACATGCATGAAAGGACTAATGAATGTGGAGGATGCTAGAGAGGTTTGTGAGGATCGTAGCAGGTGGCGTTCCGTTGTCTCTGCCGTTCCCAGTGAGGAGACAGGCGTGAGAGTATGTATGTATGTAGCAATTTAGTCAAACTACGAGCATAATTAATTAATTATTCCGACCAATACAAAACGACAGTAATAACATCAAACGTGCATCAAACCAAACGCAAGACATAGGTACTATTTTAGACACCTCTAAAAATAACCAAACAAAATAAAACAATATAACCCAACTAAAACAAGAATACGTTACAATGCAACTGCTTCTTAGAAGCGCGGGCGCATTCAAAATGTCACGTTTTACGTCATAGAGTCTTCCTGGTGCAATCTGCGTCGCTAACTATAGATCTTTGACGTCAAAACTGATCTAGATCAGGAATAGTTCTTTACGATCGTTCACTAATCTGTTTCGTCACACTCACACGATTCGGTTACGTTCAAAAATTGCATCAGTATAGTTTAGAACAAAGTTTTGAGAAAGATACAAAAATTATAATTCATTAAAATAACTTCATAGCCTGCAGAATCACACTGCAGGGCAAAGGCCTCAAACGAATAAGGGTGAGATGAGAGGAAGGGGGTAGGCCAAAATTAAATATTGAAATTTAATTTTATATATTTAAAACCATACAATCAGCTAAAAACTAAAGCGAATCCAAGCAAACATTTATTTTTCAAATTCAAACAAAACTGAATTTCAAACAAAGCAATACTTAGTTACTACTTTTATTCAAAATGTTATTAACAAGGAATAAAATTATATAACACATAATATCGCACTTTTGGAGCGATTAGAAACATTACTATACCCCTTTTTAAGTGCAATTTTGATATAATCAAGATTAAACAACTTTTTCATCACCTTCATAATATTATAAACAAAGGAAGCAGCATTTTCGTAACGTGTCATAAACAAAAGACGATCTCGTACGCTATAGGTTCGCTGCCGACCAATCACAGCGCAAGGAGATGCGCTCCGCTGCGCCAGCGCATCCGAGGTTCCTTTTTCGAAAAAGGAAATCGACGTCGTTTGATTACAGAAGGGTGCTCAGTGGCATATGACGTAAGGTCTGTTTTAAATAGGTTTTTCCCGGGTTTAGAAATAGATTTTTTAAATTGTCTTTGCCTGTAGTTTTAAAGTTTTATAATATACCAACAATATTACACTTTACACTAAACAGGAAGCAGAAACATTCCTTTTTTAGAACGATATTCTTTTCAGAATAATTTACTTTTACTTTACATTGGATTTTTCTTTTTATTTGCATTCTTATATGAATTGTCGTCCCTATTACCACTTACTTACACATGCCTATTGGAACTCAATATACACAAAGGTATAAAAATGTAACCCTACTTTAAACAACGAATTTATTCCTTTCACAACCCCCTAACCTAAATACCCACCCTCGCAATCTTGTTATATCAACCCCCAACAATTTCAATTCCGTTACCAAAGCCCTTATATCGAGGTCTTACGTAACAAAATGGATTGGTGTAAGAGACTCCGTATACTGAACGACGTGAATACAGATGCGTTAATGTGTGAAGGATCTCAAGGGATGATGCTAATAAAATGTATATTGTTATAACTAAGCTTAGGGGTTGATTTTCTGTAAGTTTATGTGGTTGGTATAAAATATGAAATAAAATTTAATGTAAATAGTGAACCATGCTATAACAACTGCAAGATTAGAAAGATGGTTTAAACTTGAAAGCAATGTTTCTGACCACGAAAGGGATTAAGGTGGAGTCTTGTAATTGCAACTATCTGGTAATTGCAACTATGGAGCAATTGCACTTATAAGAATCACGATTCAGTTCTTCTCTCAATAGACTTTGTCTAGTCATCTAGAAGGCAGGTGTTGGTATTAAGAGAAGGACTGAATTGTGATTCATATAAGTGCAATTGCTCCATAGTTGCAATTACCAGATAGTTGCAATTACAAGACTCCACCTTACATATCTTTTCTTTGAATTTCAGACGAAGAATACCTACCATATTAATATTAAAGAGAGTTAAGTCTATGGTGAATTAGTTGGTACTACATGGTCTTTCGGCGAAAAGAAAAGCCACACAGTGTTCCTAATAGGTGACCAAAATAGAGTTTTTTCCCAATTTTTTTTATCACATCGCATTGTCTAATTTACAAGTGGCAAATGCAACAAAGGACACAAAACAAGAACGGTGTCAATGTTTGTTTGAAAACCGTCAACTTGCGACAAATTTCGTAATAATGACGTCACACGGATGCCATTGTATTACCGTCATCGCGATGATCATCAACAATCAACGATTATGGGAATAGAGATGACGTTATAATGCAGTGTTGAGGTAATGATTGTAAAGTAAACGTACTTATAATAACACACAGGCTTCAAGGATACAAGCGGATTAAGAAGTATCACATGCAGTTTATACCTTACTATTTTCAAACGTCAAGATAACACATAAAAACATCTCCAAACGCTTTCTATTGACATATTCATATAACAACATAAAGGCACTAAAATATATTTGTAATAGTAAAATAAAACAAACACAACTCTTAACAAGTTTGACCCAGAAAAGTTATTAAATACGAAAATCGATGAGTAAAATTAAAGACAGGGTAGCGGACGCTTTCCCTGGAGGGTTGATTCGATTTATATTACCAGGGGGTGCAGATGGCATCCTTAAATGTAGGTTATTTCACGGATCGGGTATTTTCGAGGTCTTAACACAATTGCGTCCTTGGTCCTTGTTTTGAGTTAGATTTAATATTTTGGTAGGGATTAGGTAATAGGTACCTACAGGAAAATTTCTTAGGAGCTTCGGGTCTAAAATATGCTACAATTTTTGTACCGTGAAAAGTACAAAAGTATCAAAATGAAATCGATACTCAGTTTCTGTGTATAAGAAAATACAAGTCAAACGTTGCAAAACTATACAATTGCATGAAATTGTATTTTTTAATCTGTATTACGTTCAGGAACGCTGCACGCGCGGTCGAAGACCTCCGTTCAGAAACCGTGACGAACCCGCTAGATATAAAATAGCATTGATGCATTAACAAAAACAAAAAAAAACGTTACTTTTTCCAACGATTCAATTAAACTATTAGCTCCGGTTTCAAATGGACCAATTTTAAAAAATCTTGCGAAGTTACAATAACGATTCTCGGACGATAATAATGTCTGGCATGTAATCGATTTGAAGTACTTTGGATTTGCTTCAGCTATTATTTTATACTTTGTTTAGATTTTTACACTTCAATCACACTTCTAATTTTATCTTAAAACAGTTACGAATGATGGCCATGATAAAAGACCTACAAAAGCGCGCGATGTTGTTTTCTTTTTTCTTTAAGCAACGATTCGACGCATTCAGCCAAGTACCAAATATAGTCGTACATTTCAAAACAAAGATACAAAAGGAACTATTTTAGATGAGTGAATCATTCTTTTGTGAAAGGATTTTGATAGGGTTGTACAGAAAAAAAGGGGGAATAGCGTTTGAACTTGACTTTAAATAAAGTAGTTTTAAATTGGATTGGGGTGTTAAAAACCTAATTTAAATTGTTGAAACAAGGGTTAACAGCATACAGCCAGCTAAATAAGACAAAACGAATATTCTAGATCACAAATCTACAAGACATTGTGAACCTAATCACATTGCAATAAGACACAGAAGAAACCAACCGAGCGTGCCGTTCTAAAAAATCATACAGCGTGACTTACACGCATGCGCTTCAACCGTAACATTATGTATGTGAAAGAGAAAGGTATAATATGGCTGTGGTTTACAGAAGTACATCTCAAGAACTATTTCGTAATTAGATTGTACGCCAAAGAATTAGTTTAGCCTAAAAGTTGAATAGAAGAAAAAAAATCTTCGAGTCCTATCGGTTTTATGTACACCATAATTTAGATGCTTGTTTAGTAATGGTTTTATAATGGTCACATCGATGCATAAAATTTTAAAATCCAATCACCGCCTCAAAAATTATAATTAAGTTATTATTTTAGAGAGAACCAAATACTCGTCACCTGAAATTAAAATGTGAAAACCATAAAATCAAACTTGCTTAATATACTTAACTGAGTAAGTATGCAATTCCTTGTGCAATATTCATACAAAAAAAAAAGATGAAACAAGTAGACGGCAAAATGAGTCACCAAATGAGGAAAAGTAAACCCAAACAGGTACCTACGAGTAAATAAAATGAGTCATCAGAAAGACTACATTCGAAATTCGAAGAGTAAAAGTAAAAACCCTAAAAACACCTTCATTTTGAGAGTTTTTACCAAGGATTTTAGAATCATAAAGGATTCCACTCTTCCTTACAAGCATAGAATCAAGAAAATTGGCTATGGCGGTTGGTAATGTTCGACCGTCTATCATCGTCGATATTTTGATATTTCCAACGTTTTTGTGTCCCTTTCTATCCAATGACGTGTTGTAATTTATGACAGGAGCTACAATTTTTGTCGTTGGACGAGTAACGTCGAAAACAACGACGGGAATTTACGAAAGAAGAACGATCATTACCGACCACCAAAGAGTATTATCATGTTTCACCGCTTGTTAGGCAGTCTGTACTCCAAGGTATAGACAATACCTATGTCAGATACCTGGTTTTTACTCTACGAATTTCAAAAAAAGCAAGCGTCAATAAGCCATGAACAACATTCTAGCCAAATTTCAAGCAGTGCCGCGACACTCAGAACAAAATCGTAATTGTATGAACTACACTAGATTGTATGGGCTCCAAAGATTTAATACCCTAGCTCTTCACTAGCTTCATACTATTTTGGATTTCGAAGCTAGTTAGGGAGTGCCGACTCTTATAAACGTAGTGATTCCATTCTCTTTGATTTCAAGCTTATAGGCGTTTGTTTGGGATTTATCTTATTCCAATACTATTGGCCAGTGACTAAATAATAAATTAAAAGCCTATCAACTTTTATCTAGGTTACAAGTAAACACCACCATGTGTTACTTAATATCAAATTCTCAAACAATAATAAATATCTCGACAAAATCCCCGTGGGTCGAGGCCATGTGCGAGCGACAGTTGTTATGGAATTATCTATGGTCCTCCCCCGCTAGGTGATAGTTTTAAAAATGGCGTCCTCCCGCCTTTTGTATTTTTGGAGGGAATGACAATAATTTTTAGGTTAGGTAGGATAGAAATTTAATAAGTGAAATATTTACAAAGGGATCAGATTTTAACAAATTTCGAAACATAGTTTATGTTGGAGGAGTGGAAATAACAGCTATATAATAGGTGTTATAATTGTATAATATTAAAATAATCCTTTGGATGATTTTTTTAAATACTTACCTAAAGAATATTTTTTTATGTTACGTTTATCCGAACAATACGATAATTTTTTTAATACTTACCTAATTTATTGTATAAATTATATTATGAATATACTTATGCAACGAGGTTAGAGAAGAATAAATTTACACTCGTACCTAATTGTCAGAATATATCACTTAGGTCCGATTCGACCAAACGCGAGTAAATCTTATTCTTAGATTAAGTCGCCGGTTATTCTAGAGTAAACTGATTTCGCGTTTTACCAACCTTTATCTATGAAAAAGTTGAAATAAATTTTAAACGGCCGATTTTGACGGTGATAATCTTATAGCGAGACTAATGAAATGTCAATGTCACATAATTTAAAAAAATGTAATAAAAAGAAACCTAACAAATTAAATTGTATAACCTCACATTGCAATAAGTTCGGATACAACGAACTCTTTCTTTAGGTGGATTATACATTCGTTCTTTTATTATGGGTTTAGTGTGGTAGAAGATAAGTTAAGTTATTTAGGAGTAAACACTAGGAGTAAAATTGTTCCTTGTATAGTTACTCTTCTATAAATCAAAGTTTGGTCGAATCCGCCCTTAATTAAATACTATTACAAACAGATACGGATCAAGGCTCAAAACAGCTATGTTTATAATTATTTTATTAAAACAAACAACAGTATTAAAAAAAAAGAATAAATATCGTAAAAGGTATTTTTCCCACCATCCGATATCAATAAAAAAGATGGCCAAAGTGGAAGTCGAGACCGCAACATGGCCGCCGGATGCGAGCATATATGTGGCGATAGTTACTAACCAAACTTGATTTTAGCATTACAATTTATATCAACTTGTTTATGAAGGAAACGAAAGTTTATCTTTACTTAGTTTGTGGATTTTGTGGTGAAAATCTGATATCTATTAAGATTTAAAATGTCGCAATCCTACATTCACTTAATGACTCTACTATATCAGAAGTGGGATATTGATTTTGTCCACTTCATAAACTTATGATCGCCTTTTATAGTTGTAGTTCATCTAACATTCTCTCTAACATTTTTAAGGTTTCAGGACGGTATATAAGGTCTAACAAAACTAGCTGAAACTACTTTAAGGGGATGATCAGACCATCAAACTGAACAACTTTCTCTATGGGACCGATATTGAAATCGCGAAAAAAAAATCAGCTGTTCCATATAAACCTACTCGACCTGTATGGGACAGCTGATTTTTTTTTCGCGATTTCGATATCGGTCCCATAGAGAAAGTTGTTCAGTTTGATGGTCTGATCATCCCCTTAAAATAGTTTCAGCTGATTTTGTTAGACCTTATATAGCGTTTCTTCTGGTGATAAAGGTAAACCCCGACCCTTACTCGCTTCGTACGACACCTATGGGTAGCTCGGGTAGCTCGGTAGCCCGTACATATCAATTAAAAATCTGTAAATCTTATTTCGGGAACTATAATGCTATATAAAAGGTATTTAAAAAAATATATTATTTTTGATAGATTAGGCTTCATTTTTCCCGATATGGAAAGTGCATGTGTGTACTGTCCCTAAACCTTGACTTGTCATAAATACTTGTACCATATTCTTAAAAATAAAGTCTTCTATTCTACTTCATAGAAAACGGACAAAGGAAAAGATATCGATTCAACATAAAAGCTCAAGAATCGAATTAAAAAAAAAAACATAAGTCTCATTACGGATAATGACGAAACGGTTATGAATGACGAAACACTGAACTAACAAAAAGTCTTGTTTTTCATACTAATTTGACACTTAAGACGTTCTAATAAGAATTATGTTAGGAGACTTGTGGTGCGTAATGATTACCAGAACCGGTAGAAAAGGTACTAAATTAATAAGTCATTATTGTAAGTTAGCCGTGGGAACGATACGTCCCGCGTCGATCGGATTGGATACAAATTAAAAAAACAATATGGCTTCCACGGCCATATTCGATTTTTATATCTAAGTAACATAAGTAAGTCAGTAAGTTTTGTTATGTTTCTGGTAACCCCGAAATTGAAAACGGTCGTAAGATTTGTATGTTACAAAACTAACAATATTGTATAAATTTATTAGGTGGAACTAATTATTTAAGTAAAAAATTGTAGGTGGACTTGCCAGGTTATGCATGATTTCGACGTTCTTTCAAAGAAATTGGATCACTTTTTTCTAAACTCTTTTTTTGCCAAGCTGTAACTCCATTACGCTCAAATATATGAAAGGATATCTATGTTTCAACATTCCCAAACTAGCAAAAATCCTTAAAAGAGACAGAAATAAATTCTCACAAAATCATTACACTACCCTCTCATTTTCACCATAGTTGGATAAAAACAAGACCGAAACACGTTGTAAAAAAAAAGTAAACAGTAGCGCGCGAATTACAAAAAAAGTAAAAACAAAATGGCGACATGGATAGTGTAAAAAGAAACAAGTAAAATTACTACGTGGGAAACGGGATGTCGACCGTTATAAGTGTAGAGAAGAAGACTTAGAGTTGGCTATTTTTAAAGGTTAACCCTTAAATGGTTAAAATGAGAGACTTTGTGCGTACACCCGCTGGGTTGGCTTGTTTTTTAAAGTTCAATTAGAGGTAAAAGTGGCAGGACCTATGTAAGGAGTAAAAGACATTTTATTTTTTAGACAATACGGGTAAGACATTAAAAATTTTTTACAATTCGATAAATGAATTAATTTTTTACACCTTTCTTCCCGCTCACTCTCCTTATTCGTGTAAATTGCTGTAGGTTTCTAAGCTGTACTTGAACTTATACTAATTACTTACCATAAATACTAATAATTTAACCTTGATAAATTATTTATAATAAAATCTCGAATAAATATTGTTCAAGAAACACGTGTGTTTATGATAATATCATTGGATTTATTTTTTACAATAAAAGAAATTCCAGTTAATGGATGTTTTAAAAAAAGCACGGGAATTTTTTTTTTATTTCACACGTTCCAAATTTGAAAAAGAAAAGGGCGTATACTCTATTATCCAATTTTTATCATTTTCGTTACTATTTAGAACCGAATTAGAATGTGGAATTAAAAAATAGCACTTCTGAATGCACAATGTTCATTATTAGCTGGTTTTTAATTTAGACTAGGCCCTGTTATAATCATACGACCTAAAGACTAGGTTTGTTGTAGTAACAAACTTGATTCAATCCTTTATTTATCAACAAGCGAGCGAGCGTGAGAATGAGCGAACTTGCTTCTTCTTCAGAGGACTTTAAACGCTATCTCTAAATATTAAAGTTTATTATAAAATGTAACGTTGTTATTAAGGCTCTATGTCCTTGTGCCTAGTGAATGAATATCCTTCTATTTTTAAAAGTAACTGTAATGGTCATCCGGTTGGTGCAATCAATTTATTTTTAAATTGAGCGGGCTTTTTTTCTTTTTTTTTTAATGGAAATTCAGACTCGCTTTTAAAGGCAATGGGAAAAACATTATACAGCTAGGATTGTTTGTTTAGTTTTTTTATCAACATTGAATTTTGCAAGAACATGTTATTTAAACAAATTAACGCATTAGCTAAAAAATCGTTATCGCTAAATCGATAACTTCAAAATGTTAATTTCGTTATTATGACATGAAATTCGCCAAATTCCGTTTCGATTTTTTTTACAATACAATACGAATGGTTGAAAAAATATAATTTTGTTACATCATTTATGCAATATTTGACAGCGACTTTTTTGTATAATTTTCATAAAATACGACTAAACAATTTTTTATCCAGTTGATTTTAAATTCTAGAAATAAACATTTTAACGGGTTCTTACCGCGTTTTGGTATATTTGAGTTCCCGATAAGTATATCGGCAGTGTTACAACTGCCATGATCACGGGATGACTCGGTAAGAACCCGTTAAAATGTTTATTTCTAGACTAAATAATAACCGCGTAACTCTCAAAAACTGATTTTAAATTGTTAAAAATTGCCTCAATTTACCTATTAGTTTCTCAAACGCATAAAGATTTATAATACTAAAAGTCATCTCATTGGTCGTAACATTTTTATGTAGATTTTACACTTTCAACTGGTTGATTATTTTCTGTCCCGTGCGACAGGATAAGTTACTTTTTTTTAAACGCCGGGCGTGGGAATCGTACGCCTACGAGTGCAATCTGTGATGTATTGTGTTATGGTTACTACCGTTAATCTTTTCGATTCTTATATCCACGCTTATTATGACTAATGGGGGGTAGAACAGAGCTTCAGAAACACCCTGGGCACTGAAAAGAAGAGGTGTGACCTTTATGCTGAGTGAGTGCAAGTGAGAGAGGAATACACCATTGCTTACGGTCTTCCCCCTTTCGTAACACCGACAGGGATTGAAATCGAAAAGTCTATGTCTATGGTAAACCACCGACAGGGGTTGAAATCGGAAATTTGTCTATGCCTATAGCAATACCATAGCGTAAATTTTGGCAATACACCGAAGGCGTCGCCATTTTTGATTGTCATGGGCTAGCATGTTGTCATGATTTTCCCATTATAGTGACAAGTTGTCAGCCCAGGCGGAGGACAGTCGCCTTTTGGTGGCTTTTTCCGATTCAGTTTGCATAGAATGTGCTGCCATCTATTAAATATTTCGCAGAACTATGAAAAAAAAGATTTTATTGTCTTGTCAAATTCAAATTGACTAATTCACAAAATGGCTACCTATCTTGCGTAATGTGCGGGTTGTTTGTAGTTTTCGTTCAATTTCGTGACGATTTAGTGATGTTCTGGAGTTTCTGTTGTTCTCTTACCAATGTTTAGATTACAGGAATAGTAAGGATAGGTACTGGAATTTCACTCGATCGGTGCGGGATTGAACGAAAACTAGCATTCAAAACAATAATATCCATCGGTATGAGTAGATATAAGTAGGTGTGTATAGTATAGGTTGAATTATTGTCGGTGAAACATAGATGGCGCTAGCTAGCCTTTAATTTGACATAAGGTGGATGCATAATGTTGCCACGAGTGGGTTCTCTTTTCTTATATATTTATATTACTCTTTGTGTCAGCCTATCTCGTATAAATCTGAAATCTGAACATTATTGCCCATTCAGTACACTTTTTTACGACATGTGCGGGACCATAAGCTAGACAAGTGTTTTCCCATTCCCAGATGAGCGTGGAAAGCTAATTCATTATCATTAATTCTAAAATATTCAGAGAAAATTACTACAAAACTTGAATTCTGATAATAAATAACGTTTAAAATCGAACATAAGAAATAACGCGTTAAATAACGAGTTTAAAAACGTTCCCATAAGAATCGTCATAATTAAAAAGTTTCAAAGAATTATGTTCCTAATAAAGTAAATCAAAATTGAATCGTAAATCTCCGTAAAGAAAATTTAAAATACTATAACCGGTTTTTAAATATTGCTGCGAGAAAATTCTAACACTGTTTCCAAAGTAGTTACCGGTTAATGTTGTTTTAGTGCTATCTCACTCGCACAAGAAGTTTTCTTATAGATGTTTAATTTCTTTTTATCTATGACTTCTCTAGCCATGAAAGTACCAAGATTTAGTAGCGCTTTTACCCATGTTTTGAGACTACTTAACCGACTTCGACAAAATTTGTTGACCAATTTGAAGGATTCTTTTTTGTTGTTCCGATTTTCGAAATTCGGTGAAGATCTGATGAAGCGCAAAGACAATTGAACTCCTCAAAAGTTGATAGCAAATTATAAATTTAAGAAATTGTTTAATCTAGAAATAAACATTTTAACGGGTTGTTACCGCGTTTTGGTATATAAGGTCTAACAAAATTAGGTGAAACTATTTTAAGGGGATGATCAGACCATCAAACTGAACAACTTTCTTTATGGGACCAATATTGAAATCGAGAAAAAAAAATCTGCTGTCCCATACATTTAGGTCGAGTAGGTTTGTATGGAACAGCTGATTTTTTTTCGCGATTTCGATATAGGTCCCTTAGAGGAAGTTGTTCAGTTTGATGGTCTGATCACCGCCTTAAAATAGTTTCACCTAATTTTGTTAGACCTTATATTTGAGTTCCCGATATTTCGGCAGTGTTACAACTGCCATGATCACGGGATGACTCAAATACTCCAAACTCAAATATACCAAAACGCGGTAAGAACCCGTTAAAATGTTTATTTCTAGATTAAACAATAACCGCGTAACTCTCAAAAACTGTATTAAGAAATTGTTTTTTAATTATTTGAAATATAACCTACATATACTTTATAAGAATATTTTAAACGCCCAAAATATCTAAATATTATCTTGTTACACCTTTTTTCACACGACCCTATTTAAAAGAAAATAACAAAATTGACAGTAATTTTCTTCTAACTTCAACTTGACATCAAACTGCCAAAATGCGTATCAATTTAGAACGGTGTCGCAACCTATCTCGTTCACTCGCTATGTCGCAACATCTTCTGTCCCTGTCTTACTGCGCCTGAGCATTCTCACGGCCCGTGGGAACCTCACCTTTCCTCGTGAATCGATGTTACGATCTGTCATTCGATACTACTCGATTCTAATATCGATTTTTATGTTTGTTTGTTTCTTGTTACATTACTGTTCTGCGTAAGCAAGGATATGCTTATGCACGACTATGATCCCGGGGGTAGCCAGGTAGTTATTTTTTTCAAAAATCAAAATCAAATTTAAAATCCTATGCACTGTGTTAAGTTTTTAATCAAGTATGCACTCTTGAATTTTCCGAATATGGAAAGTGCCTATGATTTTTCTGGAGCGAATGTCACAATAGGTAGGTACATACTATAAGGTATCACACCTGTATTCATTGTACGTAATAACAGGTGTTTATGAAATAATCAATATCCCGGAAGCAAAACACCTTGCGAAATATTACAATAAGGAATTAGCAATTCACAACCTGCACTTGACTTACAAGTTTACGTTTACAATCATCTACATCGAAATTAGACCTTATCTCTTAGCAAATAAAGCTTAACAACTCATTATGCAGATGCATTAAGATAATTTGTTTTAAGTTTGACATCTGAATTCCCACGCAAAAGTTCGAGGAAGCTCAAAACTTTTTAAAAAGGGGTTGCCATAAAACATCTGGTTGCAAGATGTGTTAGTTCTTTTCAATAATTTTGGACTTATCCGATTGTTTTGTTTGGTGGGAAAATTATTGAATAGAGAAATATGCACTGTAGTAAAACAAAAGACTAAAAGATTATTTACAAGTTATTTTTTTTAAAGTATGCGGGTGGTATTTAACTTTTGGCGCCTTTGATTGCATGCTTTGTATAATGTTAGGTACCTATTGAATTGACACATCGAATGTAGCCAGCCATGTACGCAAAATACATGCCGCCTGCATGGAGGGCCCGCGTGATTAGAAAAAGGCCCTAAGTAGTCAATTAGGTTTTTATAAAAGGTGATTCAATTTTCGTCCTTAGTCCAGACTAAGGGATAACATTCCTTTGCAAGTTTGCAGTGTTACATGGTAAAAATGAACATGGCTACAAAGTGCTTTAAAATGTACAATAATTAATATTTGTAGCATTATTTCTGCCAACCCCAAAAAGCCATTCCGGTATAAGCGTACTAATAAAAATTTCCAACTAAAACAGATTTGTACAACAAACTTTCAAAAAAATCAAGCGGCAAGTCGTCACGTACTAGATCACGGCTGTAGATCTCTCATAGATCATCGCCGTAGATCATTAGACGCTCGCGCCGCTCGTGATTCGAATAAATCGGATTAGTAACAAAACAAGTCTCCTAATAACACTCTTATGTCTATAGATATAAGTACGAAGATGCCTTAATTCACACGTCATCGTATTTGAATTTGGAACGAACGTTGAGTTTTTTTTTCTAAAGGCCAAGCGTAGCCCGTAATTAGTTATTGAAGTTTTTTGTGTGGGAATTGTTTAGAATCTGTTCGTTACCTTTTTAATGCCAGATTAAAAAGTTATCTTTTTTTACTAGCAACTTTTTTACAAAATGGAAGACAAAGCTCAACTCGAACGGATGTATTTAAATAAAAGCGTTACTAAACTGCATAAAATCACACTGAGTACAAACATAAACTCAAGATCATAATCTCCATAGGGGTGGTCTGAAACCAAGCTACAATTAGCAACCATCTTTGTAAGGTTGTAGTGCAACAAAAGCTTACTACGTTTCTGTCAAATATAAGTATCTACCAAAACCACGGGAAGAAAGGAGGTAGTCCATTTAATGCCATACATGGTAACTTTTTAGTTTTTTCACATCATTTTGGCGGACTTTTATTTTGACATGTCAGTGCATGTGATCCACGTGCCATCTATTGAATTGAAATTATAACTATTTCTTTTTTTTTTAAAGAAAAATCCTCATCAAGGTGCTTCATCAAGTCACTTTCTATTATGCAACGGAACGTGATACCGGTAACATTGAAGCACCAGTACTAGTTTCAGCAAACTATTGCGTATCGCTCGTTCGTTACTCGCGCACGTAGAGGCAAGCGCATCGTCCCACGACCTCGTGACCTCTCGCTCTCACACCTTTTGTACTTGCAAGGCTGCTTAGGAAACTATTTGCCTATCCTAGTACCACGGTCTGGTGTCCTTCGAATAGCACCGACCTAGACGGGTGTCGTTAGATATGACTAAATCAATACTCAATCATCATCTCAGCCGATGGACTTCCGCAGGCCTCCCCCAAGGATCGCCACAACGACCGGTCCTACGCTGCCCTCATCCAACGGTTTCCCACCGCCTTCACCAGGTGCTATCTACCTTGCGCATTCCGGTACGCAGTCACTACTCGAGAACTTTTCGGCCATTGGATCGGTGTGCCCCGCCCATTGCCACTTTAGTTTAGCAATTCTTTGGGCTACGTCTACTCTAGTTCTTCTGCGAATCTCTTAATTTCAGATTCGATCTCGTAGGGAAATACGATACAATACCTGCTTTAATATTTATTCCTTCAGCCTATCCTCAGCATCTCTTTATCCCTTAATGTTTAGCTGCCAGTTATACTGCATCCGACCCCACGTCTATGAGTATTGGTTTACCGTTTTATCAAATTCAAGAGGAAAAGGAAAGAGCAAGGACTGAGTGTGCACATGTACTTAGTGAACTAACTAATGCAATGAAGCGGTTCCAAGATTAGTAAAAGGAAAAATCTGTAGATGGCGTAATTGAATTCGAAAAAGCCTTTTCAATTTGAACCTTGATTTGAACGCAACGCAGAAAAAGCCGTTTGTCTTTGATTTGTCTATTGACTGACATTGACAATCACCGGTGTTGCCAATAAATAAATTGTTCACTACCAATAAATACGCAATAATTACGAAAATTTTAGATTGTTGTATTGTATAATGAGGCACTTCGTCGAGATAATCAAATCTCAATAAGTTATTAAGTACTAACTTAGTTTGTAAGGCTGTTTTTGTTGTGTTTTATTTTGTTTGTACTAACCCTGTATGGATCTCATAGTTATCTGAATAAATAAAGATTTAATTGTACTGTTCATAAACAACTCGACTCCTTAAAATTTCAATCAATCTAAAGCACCAATTTACCAAAATGTTCTTCACAGCTTTTACCCGGCTGCGCCAGAACGAGGGTTATGTATTTCACTGTAATCATTGAATGAATAAATTTTCAGTTTCTTTTTTATTGATTTTTAAGACAGACCCTATTGAAAAAGAAAATTGGATCGCAGAGGTTGTACAACATGCGACCTTAGCCTGCCCTTGGCGAAACATTCGAAATAATTCGAATTTCAATTCATTCAAAATTCCAAACTGTATCTTCCACGAAATCACGAAAAACAAACTATTATAAATCTTAAACTAAAGAAATAAGTGTTTGTTAATGTGCCCTAACGACTGCAGCTCATTACGAAATACAAAAGCATTGAAATCAAACAGTTATAGCATTTAAGGTAAAGCAATAGGATGGTTTTAACGTGTCTTGTTAAGAGGAATTAACTGTAGTGTCCGAAACTTTGAACATCGAATCAAAGCTAATGATCGTGAGAAGAGAACGGTGGAATGTCCAGCGCTCGGGACGTTCGAAATTTGAAATTTAGTCACCAGTATCAACCATGGAACGCACGTTTATATATGGATAATAATGTTCTTACAACGATTCAAGAAGATAGGCTATTTGCATTTTGCATACAATGTGCACTAAAATCTCCTACAATCATAGGCAAATTGACTTATTATAGGTACCTATAGTAGAACGAAAAACTCTTCGTCTATGGTACCTAAAAAAGCTAATATAGGATTTTGAAATAGAATTTTAAGGTTTTTTCGTTACGTAACTTGTCAAGATTATATTATCAAGAAATTCTTTTCCCAGAATTAAATAATGATATTGGTACCCGTATATACTGGTCGAATGTATAAAGATTATAGACCGTAATAATTTTCTAAAAAGAAAAAAAAAAGCATCAGCTGCCAGAAAACACCTTTTGCAAAACAATTTACACATCTCTCTCTTACTGCTAGACATGTGCATCTTGCATCTTTATCTCGCATGTACTGGCTATCAATGACAGCTGCTTTAATCCAAATGTCTATGTCCGTCTCTATTTTATTGATAGTGTTAGAAGAGATAAGATATATATTAAAGCAGATGTGAAGTAAATTATAAAAGGGAACCTCCCTTATGAGAAGCCATTTTTATTAGAATTGCTGTAAAGCTATTGAAGAAAATTTCTGAAAGTCTTTTTAATACGTTAGAAAATCAAGTCTTTAAAAATAATCTAGACCCTTTTAAGTTCGAATTGTAAGTCATACAATCATCCAAAGTCTCTGCCTATCCAAATAATACATAAGCGTGAAAATAATATGTATGTACGTAACTCATACACAATAAAAATGTAAGGGACGATATAAAAAAGGAAAATACCTATCTCTGGTACGTTTAATAAAAAAAAAACTATTTATTTAAAAAAAAAAATGTTATCACCAGTAGTCAACGTTATCAATAACAAACACATGGAGTAGTTGCATCTCTCTCTAGCGGCAGCAAGACGCAATAAGTCTCTTTCACTCTTATTTTCAAATGTCAACAGCTGTTTCGCAACGGGATCTTGGGAGGCATGCGCCTGCCCAGGATGCTCTAGGGTTGTCAACAACAAGTTTATAAAATGTATCTGCTAAGATATTCAAACAATAATAATAATAACTAATTTCGATAATAATACAACTTCATTGTCTAGTGTTGTGGTTGGTCGCCACTGTTGATCCTAGATTACACGAGTTGTACAGTGGGGGGATATGTGGGGTGGGGTAGCCGTAAAAAAAATTAGGAATATAAGACACACCGACCGCTTGTTTTTGTGCCTTTTGTATTTCCTGATTGATTGCTCTCTGTATACTCTGTTTTTTTGGTGTCAAATAAAGTATAATTGATTGATTGATTGATTGACACACTTAAGTGTTAATTTTGTTTGATAGAGTAATTCGGCTTTATTTAAAAAAATACTTCAACATTCGATCATAAAATAGCAAAAAAATTGTATAAAAATTATTGGGCGGAATATAACTTACTTCAAATCATCAGGGAAGTTTAAAACACGCTCGTTACATGATTCTTGTACTATAATTTTAAAGTTCTATAATTTTATAAGTTGAATTAGTCTTTTATTTAGGGTCTGTTTCACCACTTCTCAGTTAGTTCTTGTTAGCATAATAGACAGATCTGTTGACAGACATGTCAAACGTCTGACAGATATGTTAACAAGAATTTACAGTGAAGTGGTGAAACAGGCCCTTGATCTTTCATTCATTTCGTGAAAACAAAAACATACATACAATTATTAAAAAAATATATAATTTTTCATGATATTTTACAGAATACATAGCGCAGGCAAAAGAAAAGTTATGTTTTTATAGTTAAAGGATTTGATTAGTGAAACATTCTAATTTTCGAATCGCATTTTAGATTTTAAGACAGTACAATAAGACTTTAACCTACAATTGGCAACCCTACAGTCTATTGTCGCAGTCAGCTGCTCTCCCGTTTAAATTTCGAACCCGACAAAGCCTTGGCACAGCTGTTCTTTTGTTACAGTTCTTTTTTTCAAAAACCAACGACCTTCCATATTTAGACTGAATACAAGTACGCCATTGGAAGAGCCAAAAAAAAGGCACGTTCCAATACCTAAAACTTAAAGAAAGGAATTCCTATTCCTAAGAATTACAAGTAAGTTATATCCTCCATAAGATCGCCAAAAGTTTGAAGTTCTGAATAGGTAAAGAAAATATAAACAATAACTATTAAATTAAATTTTCATGTGAAAAAAGGGAAGTAACTATCTGGTATTGCAACTATGGAGCAATTGCACTTATAAGAATCACAATGTAGTCCTTCTCTTTATACCAACACCCGCCTTCTAGATGACTAGACATAAGTCTATTGAGAGAAGAACTGAATCGTGATTCATATAAGTGCAATTGCTCCATAGTTGCAATTACAAGACTCCACCTTATCCCAAAAAAATTAAAAAATAGCTTTTCCAAGATAGTAGAAATAATAAAGGGGAGGTTTTAGATTAGCAGTGGGATGATAACAGGCTACAGGAAAAGATTTAGAAGAATCTACATTTGTCTTTGACTGTACAAAATATATTTTTACAACAATAAAAAATCACATTACAAATAAAGTACGGATATAATGATTGATAATAATACATCCGCCCCTTTCCGGTTGTAAAAGGGAAACCCATCATAGTTAAAAATTAATCATAATGTTGAATAACTAACCAAATTTCTCACTTCACTTTACTATTAGCTATCAGTTACTTTTCGAACATAAACTTAAAACAACTGGAAACCTCACTATGAGGGTAGGCCTGTGTCCCAGTAGAAGAGGCGATACAAGCTGTAGATGATGATAACCAAATGACAACTCACGACACTTAATTTGTTCAATCCGTTGATGCGTTTAAGAACAAGTGTCTTTTAAGTTCTTGTCGGTGGACGCAATGGAATAAAATGAAATCAAACATAGAATTCACATTTTTAACGAGACGAATATAATGAGCTTATCGCCTAACACATGGTAACGTACCCTTTTTACTTCTGCGAAGTCGGTTAAAAAATTGAAACACACGCAATGTATTTAAACAAAGAAGTCACGAGCTGTGTACCATCACGCCTGGACGCTAATGGGCGTCAGAACAAAGGGAATTAGCTTTTAACTTATTTATAAATATCGATAACTTTTGACGGCTGCACGATCTTATATGTATTCATGTAAGACGGCCCGGTAGCACAGTCTGTAGTGAACCTGCCTACTGTGCCAAGAGTCGCGGGTTCGAATCCCGTAAGGGACAAATATTTATATGATGAATATGAATATTTGTACCCGAGTCATGGTTGTTTGTATCTATATATGTATTCTATATCGTTGTCTAGTCATCATAATACAAGTCCAGGTACTTTAAATGTGATTAGATAATTTGTGTGACAATGTCCAAGATAAAAAAAAAAAAAAAAAATCGTTATGAATATTACGTTCTGGATGGATACATGGAGAGAGTATCAAAGAAAAGATGGACGGACTGTGAAAGATGGCACGTGGAAATAAAGAAGCAGGTTAAAATTGACTTCCTAGATTTTCTTACATACTTAGTTACATACAGGTGAATCTAATATAAGCGTGTTAAAAAAGGAGTGAACTGAAAGAGATGAATTGAGGAAAACAACGTTATCCTCCGATCCGGTTCAAGTTTCGGAACCGTTCGAGTCTTTCTGTTATTCGATCATTTTCACAAAACTCGAAATTTTTCGGTTACGTATTATTTTTCACAAAATTACACTGAGTTATTATACAGTTCCGAAATACAACAAATATTTCCCAAATAATAAGTATGATAAGTTATCAATATCTATTACTGGAAGCAAAATAGGTCATAGTTTCAGTACAATGTTAGGTTCCTATTGTTTTATTTTATTTTGTATTTTTTGTGCTTTTGCTGTAGTGTCTTCAACACTGCCATAAATGATATCTGGAATTGGCTCTCTAATAGCCATGTTTTTTCCTTCTTATTGCTGTCTCCCGTTTGCAATGGAGGGAAGTCGGATATTTCGTTTTCCTACTCCACCTATCTTCTTTGATTAATTCATTGCGGGTTCCAAGACAGATTAGAGTCATTCCCCGGGCTCGCTGGACTTCATTGTCCAGTGTTGTGAATGGTCGCCGCTGTTGATCCTGGCTTACAGGAGTTACAGCGGTGGGAATGAGTGGTGGGCCTATGCCCGTTATTAAAAAAAAGTTATCAATATCATACCTTGGAATATCTGTTAGTATTTCTTCTCATTGATAAGTAAGTATACCTACCTACGCTTGTAAGTAACTTCGATTGCTATTAAAAAATAAAAAAACGGCCAAGTATGAGTCTGGCTCAAACAAGGAGGGTCTTCTTCTTCCCGGTCCCGGCTACTATCTCTGGTGGTAGTAGTCGTTTCATAAAAACCACGTCAGAGGCCGTAAGGCGGTCTGAAAAAACTCTGACACCAGGGCTCTGCCCACACGATAAGAAAGAAAGATCTTATCAATTTCTCAAACAGACATCTGGCGAAGTGTTTCACGTAGGACCAATATCTTTCTCACATCTGTCTACTTGGCATAATGCGCGCGTTTCCTTTACCTTCCTTCTATTGTTCAGAACATCTGGCAATCGTTTAGTTCGAAATTTGTAATTTGGCGTTTTGTTCTTGCCAAGAAATAAGAATTGGCTTTTTCTTTTCGCACATGTGGCGTTTTGTTCATTGTTTTGTTTTTTTGGAACAATAAAAGTACAATTATTTTAGTGCTGTACAACAGGGTACATGCCAACAATTGTAGGATATATATACAAACTCAGAAAGGGTCAGAATCTTACCTACGAATAAAAAACTAAATTTTCTTAGCCCAGTCACTTTACGGAGTTTTGTTAGGCGGGGTAGGGAGTTTTGAATTGGACTTTTAAACTGTAACCGGAATCATTAAGTGTCAAAAGGACTATCTTAAAGCATATTTAAAAAAAACGCAACGCGACATAGAAATCTAAATTACGTGTCAGAACAAAAATAATATCAGCTGTCCCATACTAAACTGCAATACCTACTCGATAAAAACGTATGGGACAGCTGATTTTTTTTTGTACTGACAGGTTTGCTCCCATAGTAAAAGTTGTTCAGTTTGATGGGTAGATTATGTGGTTTAAAGGTTAGTGATACTTTTTCTTACACCTTGTATAAATTAAGTTAATGAAGTACTCAAATGAACAAAGCGATTCTTTGCCGCTGTTTTAGTATAAATAGTGGAGAAGTATTTGAAATAAGTGCCGTATAATATTGCCGTGTGGTGTCGGCTAAGAATAGCACCATCCCATTTCCTCCCGTGGGTGTCGTAAAAGGCGACTAAGGGATCTACCGGAGGATGGGCAGCAGCATCCTCTGAGTACACACATTCAATCCAACTGCGATCGCCAACCCGCCTGCCAAGCGTGGCGATTATGGCAAATCCCCCCATTTTGGGGGAGGCTTATGTCCAGCAGTGGACGTCTGTCGGCTGATATGATGATATGAAATAATTAATTATTAAACGGAACAATATTTTCTGTCACCTAAGTTTAGATGGGTCACTAATCTGCAATACCCTAATAATAATTTCTATCCCCAAGAAATATATCAGCCATCATATTTATCAAAACTGTCTCTAAGTATAAATCATTGGATTAATGTATATGTTACAGTCAAAACTCATAACCAGTCGAAACCACTTTTGCCTGATTTTTACAGTCCGAATGACCTATATGCCATAATTAATATTTTCTAGTAAACAGAAGTAATTCGGTTCTGGTCGCAAGAAACCTAAGACTAAGGTTGCACGTTCGGTATACAGAAGCACCATGATTTAAAGGGAAACAGACGCGAGACTGACCCTACTAAATATACGTGACCAGACTGATGGACTTACATGCTCGTCGCTAGGATCTAAAAATTCATAACCGGTCAAAGCCACTTTTGCCGGATTTTTGCAGTCAAATGTAGTTTTGACCGGTTATGAATTTTGACTGTAACATATATATGTATCTTAAATTATAGTTTGATCACTTTTTTCTATAGCCTGAAAATAAGATCTTTCCTCTAAAAAGTAAGTCACGGGCAGCAATAATACATTTGTACCCAAAATAGTAAATCTTTCACCTTAAAAATCTAATCAACAAATTATTAGTATCATTTTATTCGTTCAATCATCAAAATAATAGATCTGTCACCTAATAAATAAATCAGTTCCTTAATTCAAACAAAAAATGCCTAACAGGAGCGGAGTCAAAAGAAGTCATATTCACGCACACTGATGAGTCTTACAAATACTACGAAGTACAAGTCAACAAGGCAGATAAAATGCAGTATTTTGACAATCCTTGGACCGACTTCAACGAATACAAAATTCAGTTTTTCAGCAAATGGAAGGTAGCTTTGCCTCTCAATAATGAGTGGATAAATGGGAAATGTAGCTGTACAGGATTTTTTTAAAGTACAAATGCAAACACATAATAAATAAATATCTTGGACATAGTAACACAAATTATCTAGTCGCATTTAAAGTACCTGGACTTGTATTATGATGTCTAGACAACGATATAGAATACATATATAGATACAAACATCCATGACTCGGGTACAAATATTCATATTCATTTAATAGGGTTAGCAATCCGTTTGAAAATTGTAAATCCCCCACTAGAGGCGAAAAATGTACCCATAGGCTAAAAACGAAAAAGAGGGCATCCCTCTAAATCAAAACCAGCACTAATAGTGCAGTAATAAAATTTCTCTTTTTCATTTTAAAGTTACAGTGCAATATAAAAAAACCTATGTTATTTTTATTTAATTAATCATGTATCGTCAAATTTCAGTTGAATTATTTGATAAATCAATATAATTTTCCAGTGATTAAAAATTAATTTTTAGGATAACATTTTCATATGGTTTGGTGATTCAGTTTTAGTGACACTTTTATTATAAAGAAACCCAATATAATTATTTGATGATTGATATTACATCCAAGTCATCATCAGCCTATAAACGTCCCACTGCAGGGCACAGGCCTACCCTCAGGGAGGGAGGTTATTTCCAAGTAATTCTTATTTAATACGAGCGTTAACCCGCGACTTCGTCCGCACAAATTATATACCAGATTTTAAGTCAGATCATAAGCTATCAAACAAAAAAGTTTCATCAAAATCGGTTCAGTAGTTTTTGCGTGACACTCGTTCAAACAAACAAACACACAAACAAACAGACAGACAAAAAATCCAAAAATTGGTGAAATGGAATCAGGGACACCTAAAAACCATATCGTAACTTATTTTTTGTTAATATCTTCAATGTACAGACAAACTTCCTGTTACAGCTTTATAATAGTATATAAGGTCTAACAAAATTAGGTGAAACTATTTTAAGGGGTTGATCAAACCATCAAACTGAACAACTTTCTCTATGGGACCAATATCGAAATCGCAAAAAAAAAAACTCTGCTGTTCCATACAAACCTACTCGACCTAAATGTACGGGACAGCAGATTTTTTTTTCGCGATTTCAATATTGTTCCCATAGAGAAAGTTGCTCAGTTTGATGGTCTGATCATGCCCTTAAAATAGTTTCACCTAATTTTTTTAGACCTTATAGATTAAGGTAAGCGTTTTAATATTATTTGGTGATTCAATTTAGGAGACAGATCTACTATTTTAGGACCAAATATTATTTATTATCCCACTGAAAATGCATTTATTTGGTGATTGATAAAATCATACCCATTATTAAATAAACTATTATTATGACAAAACTAAAATACCTTCACAAGTGTATACTGTGTAGGATATAAATACATTTTTATTGTTTATAATTGAGGTCACTTCAAGTGTGCACTATAAATTACCTTTTTACGTCCACTAATTTACTTTTAAAAACAGTTAGTTCTAGATTACAAATTAAAAACTTGTTGCTCGTTATTTTTTTTATTGAAAAACATGGCGTTCATAGAAAACCAACTCTATATTTTATTATTTTCCAAATTTATTGAACTCAATTCGTTTTGGTTTTAGTTTATTTTTATTAAAACCGCAATTTAGGCAAGGTGTAAACGCAGCTGGCTCGTTGATGAAGAAAAATAAGGACATTTACCTGGCAGATGGCACGCGCCATTTTTTTAATTTAATGCGCAAAAATTTAACGTCATTCTTTCATGGTAATTAAAACAATATCTTGAATAAATGAACCTTTAAAGTCAACATGATGATTTTAAGGCTTTACATATATTTTTATAGCCAGTGCGAAAGTGAATTACCCACCGGCTTGAATTTATTAATGTAAGTATTTCGTAGACAATAAAAACTATTTTATAAGAAAAATTATTTGAACAATTTTTTTTTAATTATTTTTTTTAATGGTTTTTATATATTTTTTTTTCTATAAAGAATATTTATGTTATGTTATGTTATTTTATAGGTATTACTGATAGGTTAGGTATACCTCTCAACCCACTCACAGTACACAAACAACTTTGTTACAATAAAAATGTATTTGTTGCAAGTTACATTTTGATGAAGGATATAAATATAGGGCGCGGCAAGTGTGTATGTCATGTGTATATTTTGTTATGGTGTGCAATAAAGTTTGTATACTTAAGACGGTTGCAGAGGGGTCAATTTTATATAAAACTTTGACGCACAATACGCGTGGACGGTATTAATATAAGTAATTTTGTATATATGGAAAAACAGTTTAGAAAATCTAGATGCCGCGTCACAAATAACATTTGCAATTTATAAAATAATTACGAAGATACAAAGCTTTGAAATTTATCATACAAAGTTTTAAAAGCTTTATATCTTCGTAACTATATTTTCTCAACTATTTTTCCATATAATATGAAATATTACTTTTATTAATTCCGTCTACGCGTATTGTGCTTCAAACTTTTGATTGGACTGAAACAACCTTAATTGAAGGAAATATAGCTAGAGGCAGACCAAGGAGAACGTACCTAGACCAGATATCGCATCATTAACAAAATGCCCGGTTAAAAGTAGCCGAAATCGACAGTAAAGATTGCAACCAACTTAAGGTCCACTTAACGATGTCGTTCAAATTAAACAATGAATCGAACTTACCTGTTTTTTTAGTCTTCGGATTAACAGTAACCATCATTATGGTAACAATTAAACTAAATCTTACGTCAATTAATAAAGAAATAAGTCCAAATTTGAATTAAAATGTCCGATAATGTCGGAAGTTAACCGTTAGGACGCGGCGTGACTTCCGAATTTAAAAATAACCTACCATAGTTGGGTAACGTGGGGTACCCTTGCCTATTTTCATGCTACCTTCAAAAATAAATATCAAAACTGACAATCAATGTTATTTATTGACACTTCATAAAATAAACAAAAGAAAAAAAAGGTATCAACCCACGACAATATCCTCATTCGGGATGATCAGAAATATCAACAACAGCAACAAATTGCTTTAAACAACGATTTGTAACGAAAAAAACTTACCTAGACCGATTTTTTTCTTGATTTTCTTAAGCACTTTCATTTTGGAGCCTTTTTTGTCCTTGACGGGCGTAGTTTCAGGCTCCAGGGCCATTGGTGGCAGTACCAGAGTCTGCGGCGGCATTTGAACCCCATGGCCCGAAGCCCTAGGACAGGCAGGGCAATGGCAAGACCCCCTTGCTTGCCGCACGCTCATACAACTGCTTACACCCATCATTTAAACCGTTTATTTACCGAATAAACAACAAATAAAGTCATAAACTCTCAATACATATTTCAATCACAAACTTCAGTTCACAGTCACGTTTTTCATCAAAATTAGAACACAGGACGTTACGTTACATTAAATAATTTAACACGATAAATCCATAACACTTTGAACGTGGTTTAAATGGTTTTACGCGAGGGACGTCCGCTCCCGACGATGCCTAGCGGCGGAGTGATGGTTTTCTTGACTCACGCACGCACGAGGGCGAAGCAAAGCTGCGTACGCAGGCCTGTTTGTGCCTCTCTACCCGTCCCCCTCAGACAGATAAGGACAGATAATGTGATAATGTCAACAAGGGTTGGAGATGAGACAAAGGGATGGAAAGCTTCGTGAAAAGTTAATTTTAGAATCGCCATTGTGTTGGACAATTAATTATGAGGGTCTTGTAAGGCAGAAACAATACAATTGTTTGGGAATTCATTTTTGAACTAACTACGACCATATTCCTTTCAGGCCTGTCAGTAACAATGCTACAACTAGCAACTTTTGCAGTGCAGTTGTTTTTAGCATCAGAAACGTATAAAGTGGAGATAGGCGACCAGTCTATCGTACTCAAAAAGATAGCAACCAAGTCCTTTCATCAGTCCCTTCATTGGACACCAAGAAGAAGAAATGGGAACATATATTCTAAGTCAGATCGTGTTCCTAGAATATAAGGATACATTGGATAGATGGGAGAGGATCAGACCGATAATCACGTATGCCGGAGTGTGCTTCGCGCACGCCGCCCCCACCAACATCCACCTACTGGAAGTCATCCAGAATAGGTTCATGCGTACGGCCACTGGTGCGCCATGGTTCGTACGCAACAAAAACCTTAATCTCGACTTAGAGTTGCCTACCATCAAGCAACTACTCAAATGCATGGTGGCGGACTATTTCGCCACCACCCCCCGCCACTCCAACCCTCTAATTAGGGCAAACGCCATCTATCCTTGTGATACTACTAGGACGAATAGACGTCGACCCCGCAATGTACTGGTCGATCCAGACGATGAGATCACGGTTGCCGTACAGGCGGCCCAACAGACACGACTAACAATCGCAAATTCACAACACACGACAACAACACGCCGACACAGTAATCGACGTCCCCGCCGGCGGAGACAGCCGCGACCACTGCACACCCCCTTCAATTCAGGCGCCTACAGACGCTATAGGCCAATCCCAGGCCGCTTCTCACCTATCCCAGCTACACAATCCGCCGCGTAGCCCCAGCAACGTCCTTGGCCGAGGTCCGTACCCCTCTGGGTGCCCCTAGGTCGGTTGCTTAAGTTCATTCAATTGGCTCGGTGACCCTTCGTGGTCCCCCCAATAGCCCGCAGTAAAAAGCAGTAGTTGCTCCCGGAGCAAAGCTGTAATAGTCACTTTCAAAAAAAAAAAAAAAAAAAAAAAAGATGGGAGAGGATGGAGTTGGACGATCTAAGGATAGTCTGCGAAGATGGGACACAATATTGCCGGACATCTATCGCAGTGTAGCTTGTGCTCTGTATCTAGAACTAATAGAGGTTTCATCACCTTCGCACGAGAAAGAAGAAGTCACCCCAGCACTACCCACTCACTTTGCACTTTGATCAAGGAATAGGCAGCATTCACTGTTGTATCACCTTCACATCCGTCTAACTAATAAATCGGGTCAATCCAAGAGTGGTGAATGTTGATCGATCTCTTGAGGTTCATGTCCAGAACCTTTCGCCAACCCACGGTCATTCCACACTCGCGTCGCGTTTACATGGTCAAGCTGAAGTAGCAATGGGCTGGTCATATCTGCCGAGGAACTGACAACCAATGGGGACACTTAAATCTAGAAAGGAGACCACGAACTTTTAGGCGCAGTATGGGACATCATCCAGCGCTGAACGAGCAGCGGGAAGCGATTGGATAAAAAAGGACTAGAATATTATATAAGGTCTAACAAAATTAGCTGAAACTGTTTTTAGGGGATGATCAGACTATCAAACTGAACAACTTTCTCTATGGGACCAATATCGAAATCGCGAAAAAAAATCAAGTGTCCCATACATTTGAGAAGAGTTATGATTTGCAGTTTTGTATGGGACAGCAGCTTTTTTCACGATTTCAATATTGGTCCCATAGAGTGAATGTTGTTCAGTTTGATGGTCTGATAATCCCTTTAAAATAGTTTCAGCTAATTTTGTTATACCTTATATAGTTGTGTTGCTCGCCTTCGGAGAGCCTATGTTCAGCAATGGACGACTATTTTTATACGGATCGAACAGGTAGATGTTTCCAGTGCTTGCTTGTGGCTCTCGCCCGGAATCAACTTAAATCCCTTTAATATGTAAATGGTAATCGAGCCGATGGAAGCCGGGGCCGGGGCAGACCAAGAAAGAGATGGCGCGACGACCAGGATGCCCACGAAGCAAAATGGCAACTGATGGCACAGGATAGGGAAGGCTGGAAAAGCTTGGAGGAGACCTTTGCCCAACAATGGGACAAAACAGGTTAAAAAAAAAAATCGAGCCATAAGCGATCCTAAGGTGAGAATCTTTGACACTACTTCTAATTGTATCAGTCTCCCGGCGTCACCAGACAAAGGAGGATAAGGAGGAGAGAGTGCATCTGTGTTTAGCGCGTACACTTAGGTATGCACTTCAAAATAACCTGCATAGGTGCTTTTCTATGAAGATTAGTAGTCGCCGCGCGCCGTAATCGAAATCGACTAAGAATCTAACATCATCATCTTTCTCTTTCTTATCGTATTGGCAGAATTTTTTCAGACCGCTTTTTGGTGGTTTCAGTCCATACAAAACTTTGACGCGCAATACGCGTAGACGGAATTAATAAAAGTAATATTTTATATATGGACAAATAGTTTAGAAAATCTAGATGTCGCGTCACAAATAACATTTGCAATTTATAATATAATTACGAAGATATAAAGCTTTTAAAATTTTGAATGAAAAATTTCAAAGCTTTATATCTTCGTAATTATTTTATAAATTGCAAATGTTATTTGTGACGCGGCATCTAGATTTTCTAAACTATTTTTCCATCTAATACAAAGTTACTTATATTAATACCGTCTACGCGTATTGTACGTCAAAGTTTTGCATAAAATTGACCCGATGTAACGACTACTACCACAAGAGATAGTAGCCGGAACCAACGGCTTAACGTGCCATCCGTCTTTTTTTCAGACAATCAGGTAAAACCTGAAATGTCCTAACCAACTGGGGAAAAACCGCACAAAGAGGTGTCCCCCGTGGGGATCGAACCCACGACCTCCGTGTCGAGAGCCCAATGAACCGTTTGACCACGAAGGCAGTTCCTATCATTATTTACTTTTTGTCTTTCTGGTGCATGTAACACCAGGTCCTTTCAGATTTTTATGCCAGGCATTGAGTGTGTTTCAGCTTTAAGAGCCTATTACGAAAAATAATTGAAGCGAAATGGGCGTGTGATAGCGTAATTACTGCCTGATGCGAGAAAAAGAGATGGGGCGGCGCGCGCGACTGAACGACGCAAGCGTAAATCACACTTTATTTAATTGTGATTGTACTATTTATGTAAGTTCAATTCTGCTCTAATCAAAATTTGTAAAATATCAATCTCTTTTTTTTAAATCATGTCTCGTGTTTCTATTATTCACCGTTTAGCAGTTCCAAACGTCTATAAATAAAAACGGAGGCTACTTTGGCTTGTTTTTCTATCGAGAAAATGTGTCTTAATAGTGTTTTGGCTCTAATCAAAACTTCAATTATATGTTCAATTTACACATATCCGCTAATCATACTCCTACTGTTAGTACTTCATGATATATGACGCTTTGAAGAATCCTATTTTTTTCACATATCCTCTTAAGTTCTGCAGTGGACTTCTTTCGGTTGTTTACCTTCTTCGCGCCTTCGTCGCTGATTAATTAAATTCATGAATTATCTCTTTTCCATACTTTTTATCGTGTTTGATAATAATTCGATAAGATTCGTTTTCCTGGTTTTGGTAATTAAAGTAGGTACGTTAATTGTATTGTTTCTGCATTACAAGAAGAAGTGGTCGGTCGGTGGTCCACTGGCTTTCTGTCCAATGATTAAGGTTCGATCCCAGACAAGAATGAGTTTTTTTTTTAAATTTTAGATCATCATACTGAATAACTTATGGGAGCAAACATGAAATCGCAAAAAAATCTGCTGTTTGACAAATTTGAGTCAAGTAGGCCTTACAGTTAAGTATGAAACAGCGGATTTATTTTTTGCTCCGATCGGTTTGCTCCCATAGTAAAAGTTGTACAGTTTGATGGTCTGAACCACCCCTGAAAATTTGAAAGTGTTTAAAAATCATCATTCGGTGATTTTGTTATTTCCTTACTAAATGTATGTGACAATGTGTTATATAAGGTCTAACAAAACTAGCTGAAACTATTTTAAGGGGATGATCAGATCATCAAACTGAACAACTTTCTCTATGGGACCAATATCGAAATCGCGAAAAAAAAAATCTGCTGTTCCATACAAACGTACTCAACCTAAATGTATGGGAGAGCTGATTTTTTTTTCGCGAATTCGATTTTGGTCCCATAGAGAAAGTTGTTCAGTTTGATGGTCTGATCATCCCCTTAAAATAGTTTCACCTAATTTTGTTAGACCATATATATGTTGATTATACAATTACACATCTTATTACTAAATCAAGTAATTTTAGTGTTTAGATTACTATAATAACCAAATATTATAATTATGTTAACATAAGGAAACCTATAATTGGATATACTACTTACACGAATTGTTAATTTTATATTACCCACTGTAACGCTGTTGGTATCGACAATCATCATTGTCTTGCCCATTTCCCATTATTTGGGGTCGGCGCAATATGTCATCCTCTTCCATTCATCTCTCTTAGCCGTCGTTTCAACACTCACTCCTTTTTTACACATATCATCCTTCACACAATCCATCCATCTTTTCTTCGGCCTCCCTCTCCTACCACAGCCATCCACATTCATACTTAACACTCGTCTCGTAACATGACACTCTTCTCTCCGCATTACATGCCCACACCACGATAATCTATTACCCTGCAATTTTTCCGTTATAGGTGCTACTTTCAAACTTCCTCTAATATACTCATTCCTAATCTTGTCCATTCTAGTTACACCACACCTCCATCTCAACAATAAATAAAATAAATAAATAAATGCATGGGAATTTAATTTTGCGTTTTCTGAGAGTTCTAATACCTCGACCTCGGTTGACCCCATAGAGAATTATGTTCCTTATTAGTAATAGAATCGAATGGGATGAAAAAAAGTTTTGTGAAAATTTCAGTTTTTCTCTGAATGTAGAAGTAAAATGCTCCAAAAGTTATGATTAGTCTCCTCAGAACTTTTTCTTGTAGCTGTAATGCTTCTGGTAGCTGCCTTTTGTGCCCCATCTCAACTCTCCACACCGTATAAGTCCCACTGCAGGGCAAAGGCCTATCTTCAGATAGGGTGAGTGGGCATCATCGAACGTAATTATACGAGTATACTCTGAATTATTAATTAAAATCGATTTGCAATTTGCACAGATCATGATGACTCTTTACTTTTATTTTCCGATATCAAGTTACCTACTTTGAAGCACCATCCCAATGCTACTAGAACAATTTTCCCATGGTCAAAACGAAGCTTTTGACTCTTTTGGCAGAGAAGGGAGACTCTACTTTAAAACTGATTAAAGGCCAGGCCACACAGAAATACGCGCAGGTCCGCAGATATTCGCTTCCCGCAGGTCCGCCTCCGGCCCGCTTTCTCGCAAAACCGCCTATGTGTGGCCTGGCCTTTAAGCATCCTGGATTTATTAAATCTGGCTAGCCATCAGTTAGTTTAGGTAGGTAGGTTTAGGGGAAGAGAAATCACCTGTTACATACATTTCACCTGGAGGTTTGGCCTGTATCTAATTTTATTGTTGTGATTTGAACCTTAAACCTCACAATAAAAGTTATTTGTTTATATTATATAAATACAGATCTAAAAGCATTTATAAATACTTGTGATTGAAATATCTGTAAATGTTCTTGTTTATTTTCTCATATACCTTTTTCCTCTTTGCCGTATATCTTTTATTAGCAAAGTAACATTACCGGTTTGGATCCCTGTTCCATGGAAGAATGAACATTTTCCGAAGCTTCTGCCTATAAATCCGGGGGAGTGCGGGGCTGCGTTCAGAACCTACACCCCAGGTGCACCCCGAGTGCAACTTTTCGCACTAACGCCGTTCCGAGCCTCGGTGAACGGTTCCGTACCATAGAGCGTGTTGAAACAACAACCGCACCTAAAGGTCGTGAACGCAGCCCTGGATTTCCATAGCGTATCATAAATAAACAAAGTGCAGAGCAGAGATCGAGACAGGCAATGTGACTTTGCTGGGGTAGCAAAAGATAAACGACAAAGTAACATTGTTGGAGCAGCAACAGTGATAAAGGCACAAAGGAAGATTGCTATTGCAACTTAAGAAAAGTAGATCTAGGGACAATAAACTTTTGTCTTTTTAGCAAAATTCTTTGTCATCGAAACAAAGGTACATTGGTAGACCACACCACACATATGCAGCTAATTTAAGTAGTCGTAGAGACAATATGCTTCTGATTATGTAGCTAAACAAATTCGTCATGAGAACTGTTATGTATGTAGCTATAAGTAGGTGTGTGGCTGCGTCCACCCCTCTCCATTATTGAATAAAGAGTGCGTTACGAACCAGCGATCGTTTCACTAGTCTCACCTGTCACCTAAATACGTATCAGTGGCGACGAGGATGGGATCGCCGCCGGCACCGCCGTCATCGTCACCGACTATCGTGAACTCACCGCCGACAATCTCTCCAGAGCCATGTAGTTCAGCCAGAGGAAGGAGAGCAGAAGTGTATGAGCCACACGATTCATCGTCATTGACACCGACTATCGTGGACTCACCGCAGACAATCTCTTCAGAGCCATGTAGTTCAGCCAGAGGAAGGAGAGCTGAAGTGTATGAGCCACACGATTCACCGTCAGCGGAGAGAGCTAGTGAGGGAACAGAGGTGCCTGGCGAAAACGTGTTCTCAGAGTCCGAAGATGAGTTTCATGAAGCCAGAACCGAGTCAGAATGTCAATTAGAGACTCAGGATGCACTTCTCAGGACTGCATCTAAAAGAGTGTTACGTGATCGTCCCAAAATAGATTTTAAGAAGTATTATTAATTGTTGTACGAGAGTAGAGTCATTTTAGTGTTATCTGTAATAAGAGGGAGGGATGTTATGTATGTAGCAATAAGTAGGTGTGTGGCTGCGTCCACCCCTCTCCATTATTGAATAAAGAGTGCGTTACGAACCAGCGATCGTTTCACTAGTCTCACCTGTCACCTAAATACGTATCAAGAACAAAGGATCAATTTTAGAAATGAAACTGCATAAATTATACTTAGCTTTTCTGACAATATTTTTATTGCTGTATCATCAAGATTGGTAATTTTGTTGCATTAGCAATTTTGTAACAATAAGAACGTTGCTATCATAACTATATACCAGCATCAACATTTTTTTTGTTGCGATAGCAATATTTTTTTCTTAGTCTACAAGTCTAGGGTGCGGCCTTGACGCCGGAGAGCGTAGACTACGTCCATGGCGGTGACCATCTTCCTCTTGCCGTGCTGAGTATATGTTATAGCGTCACGGACCACGTTCTCGAGGAACACCATGAGAATGCCGCGGATCTCTTCGTATATCAGACCGGAGATACGCATCACGCCGGCTTTGCGCGCCAAACGACGGATGGCGGGATTCGTGATACCCTGGATGTTGTCACGAAGAACTGTCCTGTGACGCTTCGCTCCTCTTTTTCCGAGACCTTTGCCTCCCTTACCGCGATCGGTCATGTTTGATGATTGTTTTGCGAATTCAATGCGCGCGAACAGAACAGAACGACCACGTAGCGCTGCCGCTGGCGCCGGCAACGAGAAACTGATTTAATATAATTCTGGTATTATCTCTTTGTCCGCACTTTTTATCGTGTTTGATAGTAATTTGATAAGAATGTAAAAATAGGGGATCGGGCTGCATAAAATATATTCTATTTTTATCTTCTTAGTAAAAAAAACATTTGAAAAAAAACCCTATACTTACATTTTTAGTTTTTTTTAGCTAGAATACTATTTTTAATAACATGATGAACTATAAAAAATAATGAAATGTTGATGACGTCACTTGTGAGGTATTTATATGGTACTACTTGGTCAGTAGGTACAGGGGCAATAAATACAATTTAATTCGTTTTTTCTAATGATTCGACTTCTTCTTCTTCTTATCGTGTCGACTTCAAATTCTGAACAAAGTCACTAAATAGTAGCTCGCCAGAATCTGTCAACCGATACTGCACCGTCGCTAGCGGTCATGAGCTCCTTCTGCGTGCAGGTGTTAGGGCACGCAGGGCACGATGTGAGATGGGCCATCGTTTGTGGAGCTCCACACAAGCAAGTCACATTTTGCGCATCCGAGAATCCTCACCTGACCATGTTGTCCTTACTGCGACCGACCTGGGTTCGAAGTCGGTTTAAAGACTTCCAGGTCGCCCAAGGCAAGTCATGTCCAGGCGGGAGGCTCTCAGACGGCGACACAAATGGAGTTGGGATGCTTGTGCGCATTTAATTCGCAAAACAATCATCAAACATGACCGATCGCGGTAAGGGAGGCAAAGGTCTCGGAAAAAGAGGAGCGAAGCGTCACAGGACAGTTCTTCGTGACAACATCCAGGGTATCACGAATCCCGCCATCCGTCGTTTGGCGCGCAAAGCCGGCGTGATGCGTATCTCCGGTCTGATATACGAAGAGATCCGCGGCATTCTCATGGTGTTCCTCGAGAACGTGGTCCGTGACGCTATAACATATACTCAGCACGGCAAGAGGAAGATGGTCACCGCCATGGACGTAGTCTACGCTCTCCGGCGTCAAGGCCGCACCCTAGACTTGTAGACTAAGAAAAAAATATTGCTATCGCAACAAAAAAAATGTTGATGCTGGTATATAGTTATGATAGCAACGTTCTTATTGTTACAAAATTGCTAATGCAACAAAATTACCAATCTTGATGATACAGCAATAAAAATATTGTCAGAAAAGCTAAGTATAATTTATGCAGTTTCATTTCTAAAATTGATCCTTTGTTCTTGATACGTATTTAGGTGACAGGTGAGACTAGTGAAACGATCGCTGGTTCGTAACGCACTCTTTATTCAATAATGGAGAGGGGTGGACGCAGCCACACACCTACTTATTGCTACATACATAACATCCCTCCCTCTTATTACAGATAACACTAAAATGACTCTACTCTCGTACAACAATTAATAATACTTCTTAAAATCTATTTTGGGACGATCACGTAACACTCTTTTAGATGCAGTCCTGAGAAGTGCATCCTGAGTCTCTAATTGACATTCTGACTCGGTTCTGGCTTCATGAAACTCATCTTCGGACTCTGAGAACACGTTTTCGCCAGGCACCTCTGTTCCCTCACTAGCTCTCTCCGCTGACGGTGAATCGTGTGGCTCATACACTTCAGCTCTCCTTCCTCTGGCTGAACTACATGGCTCTGAAGAGATTGTCTGCGGTGAGTCCACGATAGTCGGTGTCAATGACGATGAATCGTGTGGCTCATACACTTCTGCTCTCCTTCCTCTGGCTGAACTACATGGCTCTGGAGAGATTGTCGGCGGTGAGTTCACGATAGTCGGTGACGATGACGGCGGTGCCGGCGGCGATCCCATCCTCGTCGCCACTGATACGTATTTAGGTGACAGGTGAGACTAGTGAAACGATCGCTGGTTCGTAACGCACTCTTTATTCAATAATGGAGAGGGGTGGACGCAGCCACACACCTACTTATAGCTACATACATAACAGTTCTCATGACGAATTTGTTTAGCTACATAATCAGAAGCATATTGTCTCTACGACTACTTAAATTAGCTGCATATGTGTGGTGTGGTCTACCAATGTACCTTTGTTCCGATGACAAAGAATTTTGCTAAAAAGACAAAAGTTTATTGTCCCTAGATCTACTTTTCTTAAGTTGCAATAGCAATCTTCCTTTGTGCCTTTATCACTGTTGCTGCTCCAACAATGTTACTTTGTCGTTTATCTTTTGCTACCCCAGCAAAGTCACATTGCCTGTCTCGATCTCTGCTCTGCACTTTGTTTATTTATGATACGCTATGGAAATCCAGGGCTGCGTTCACGACCTTTAGGTGCGGTTGTTGTTTCAACACGCTCTATGGTACGGAACCGTTCACCGAGGCTCGGAACGGCGTTAGTGCGAAAAGTTGCACTCGGGGTGCACCTGGGGTGTAGGTTCTGAACGCAGCCCCGCACTCCCCCGGATTTATAGGCAGAAGCTTCGGAAAATGTTCATTCTTCCATGGAACAGGGATCCAAACCGGTAATGTTACTTTGCTAATGAAAGATATACGGCAAAGAGGAAAAAGGTATATGAGAAAATAAACAAGAACATTTATAGATATTTCAATCACAAGTATTTATTAATGCTTTTAGATCTGTATTTATATAATATAAACAAATAACTTTTATTGTGAGGTTTAAGGTTCAAATCACAACAATAAAATTAGATACAGGCCAAACCTCCAGGTGAAATGTATGTAACAGGTGATTTCTCTTCCCCTAAACCTACCTACCTAAACTAACTGATGGCTAGCCAGATTTAATAAATCCAGGATGCTTAAAGGCCAGGCCACACATAGGCGGTTTTGCGAGAAAGCGGGCCGGAGGCGGACCTGCGGGAAGCGAATATCTGCGGACCTGCGCGTATTTCTGTGTGGCCTGGCCTTTAATCAGTTTTAAAGTAGAGTCTCCCTTCTCTGCCAAAAGAGTCAAAAGCTTCGTTTTGAATAAATAATAAATCTTTGCATCTAATTGGTGTTTAATTTTAAACTTAGGAAAATTTGTCCTAAATTTAACAAAAAGTTAGCATCTCTGACTTGAAAGCGTCACTACCTGTCTCACTCACATTTCATGAACGACTCTCCGTCTCACTTGGTCTTAGGCAAGCTTTGAACGCACTACAATAATTTTTAGTAGGTAAAGAAATATTTTTCGAAACTGGGTTTCTTGAAGGAATTTTTTTTCCCCCGTAATCAAAGAAATAATGTAGCAAGTATTATACCATTTTAGAATCCTTATTAAATGCGTCAACTTTTAGTGCTACTTGCCAACCTGGCGTAGTACTTTTTTTTTCAGTACGGTCCGTTAAAGTTGGACGAAATATTAATTGTCTATTCATTGTACGGCATAATGTGACACTTTCTTCCAAGCTGCAGCAGTTGACTTAGAATTCTAAGTAATAGGTTAGATTAGCACTATTCGGGATAACCTAAGAAAAATAAAATTTAAAAAAAGTTAAGATTTGTAGCAACAGGAGCTAAAAAACCATCACAGGGTGTACATTTTCTCGAAAAAAAAAGAAATGCCTATAATTTAAAAAATTCAAGACTTAGATTTTTATTTTTATTTTTCTAGTAACTATTATGATTTGGACTATCACCCGATTTCGGCTTGACGTCGACTTACGGGACACCCTGTATAAGGTCTAACAAAATTAGGTGAAACTATTTTAAGGGGATGATCAGACCATCAAACTAAACAACTTTCTCTATGGGACCAATATCGAAATCGCGAAAAAAAAATCTGCTGTTCCATACATTTGGGTCGAGTACGTTCGTATGGAACAGCTGATTTTTGTTCGCGATATTTTGTTAGACCTTATATAAGGTCTACCAAAACTAGCTGAAACTATTTTAAGGGGATGATCAGACCATCAAACTGATCAACTTTCTCTATGGGACCAATATCGAAATCACGAAAAAATAATCAGCTGTCCCATACATTTAAGTCGAGTTATGTTAGCAGTTTTGTATGAGATAGCTGATTATTTTTTCGCGAATTTGATATTGGTCCCATAGAGAAAGTTGTTCAGTTTGATGGTCTGATCATTCCCTTAAAATAGTTTCACTTAATTTTGTTAGACCTTATATTCTGGTTAGGCATGAACTAGCACCGGGTTAACGTCGGTTTACGGGACACCCTGTATAGAATATTTTATGTTATTTCCAAAAGCGAAACACCACTACGCCAAGCGCCTCTTTTAATTTTAATCTTTAGGTATTAAACATTTCCCTGGCAACAATACATAAAACTAGAAAGCTCGCACAGGCTAAGCTGCCGGCCACATTGCCGTCTGACAGATGCCCACGCGCACCTTGCGCGCGGCGCGCGGAGCCTGCGCGTGGCACGTTTTTTTCGCGCAGCTCTCAATTTTCACTCGCATCTGCTTAGATTAAAGGTTCATGGACCCTATGAAATGTCATGTTGACATTTGAGAAAAAAAATGCGAAGCTACGTAAACTTGGGATCGATCTAACGTGGGATCTTGGTCAATAAAATTAAAAAAGAAAAAAAAATTGCTAAGAGAGCATCGGTGGCGCGTTGCGGAGAGGTATGGACACCCAATTATGGGGGTCCGGGTTCGAATCCGCACGGACAACACGCCATGTACCAATGAGGTTTTCTAACTTATGTACGAAATACCGACTGCTCTCAAACGGTGAAGGAAAACATCGTGAGGAAACCTGCATACGTGTATGTGAAGTCTACCGCGGCGCATTGGACACGCATGGTGGACTAATGCCCATACACCCTCCCTGAGGGTGGGCCTGTGCCCTGCAGTGGGACGTTTATAGGCTGATGATGATGATGACTTAGCTAAGAGTTGTGGCAAGCTTCTGACTACCCCAATGGTAATAGACCACATTTAATTTTATGAAAGTTACCAACATTCGAAAACCATTTGGAGATAAGCATGAATAAAAATTTACAGATTTTTCTATCGATTATTTCTCGAGTTATAAGTAAAATACTGAAAAAAAGTTAGGATGGAATGAGATAGGTTCCTTTGCCTGGCTGTCTTTTCCATTGACTATGACGGTATTTTTTTTAATTTCTACAGTCCAAGACAATAGCCATGAATCCTTACTATTTCAGAAATATAAATCAAAAATTAAATCAGAAAAATACTGTACTTAAGTATGTTGTTCATTACGGCCGTGAAATTACAAAAAAAAGGCGTGCATAATTTTGTTTTTTAATAGTTTTTTTTTCTTCAAATTACCTATTGATCCCTTGAAGAAACAAGCATTGTACAAACTTACGTAGATATTAACTATTTCTCTAATTAACTTCGTTGTACGGCCGTTAACTAACTAATTTCACCAATTAGTTTATTAGTTCACTTGTGGGGTTAACTGCTTCCTTTGAAATCCATTGTTAAGTCTGTTAATTGATGATGCATCAGCTTACGTAGTTCATTACTGCTGTGCTTGCTTTCCTCCAGTAAAGCTTTCTCAATCATAAAATCGACACTGAGTAGAGGAATTTCTTATAGTAATTTTTTTTTTGCCAAAGGATTTTCCTCGACTATGGTAGTAATAAAACTATCAAATTTTATGGACATCATGTCTGAAATAACTTAAAATATTTTATTATTATAATAGACTACGAGATAAGTGTACTTTTTGCAACCATCAGCAGCAAGGCTGATTCAGTGTTTATTGGGTGCAGAGCATCTCTGCGATGGGGATGGACCAGGTCTGCCTGCATAACTCCAGTCGGTTTAGGAGTTACTGATGTTTAAAGGTCAGTAAAAAATTAACGATCTGCTGTAAGGCTGATCGTATTATATTATTGTAGTATGCACTGTAGCTATTTGAACAGTATGCACTGTAGCTCTCGTATGGTTCAATAGAACCATACGAGAGCACCCAATATTTTTTTGTGTAATTGGGTTTCAAAATGGTGCCTTTATTTTATACAGGGTCCTTCTCATAGTAAAAGTTGTTCAGTTTGATGGATAGATTCTTAGTTTAAAAGGATGCTAATGATATCAATTTCACCCTGTATAACATTCTTGAATATCTACGCTAATCTTAAAGAGCTGATGATGATCAGCAAAAATTCCAGAACAAAGACTCGTTAAAACCTCCAGTTACCAGTAACTATTATAGGTATCAAATACTTGTAACTAGTATTGAATACTAGCCAACTGCATTTAACAGTTATAATATAATGCGTGTGTAATCGACGTTTAAAGATGTTTATCTTCGACCCTTATTACTATGAAAATAAAGTTTAAAATAGACAATTTTTTTTAAACAAAGAGGTAAGAGCTTTTAGAATTTATTTCGTCTTTATCTAAAGGAAATACAGTCTATTTTCAAATGTTTTATTATTAAGGCAAGTTTCTAGTTCGTTCAATATAAAAAATCACCTGTCAAAGTCCATATGTGTCACGTAATAAGTTTGAAAATTGATAGTTTTGTATGACTTATGTGTTTGGTACAAAAATATAGAAAGGTGGATGTTTTTTTTTTAATTTAATTATAGGTTTCGAAAGTTCACGATAGAAAGGGCAGGGGGTAATAATAATTTCGCAAAAGGTGGCGCGTGCCATCTTTGCTTTTTTTTTGACGTGCGTGTGTCAAAATGCGATGGTAACTGTACTTATAAAGTGACAGATGCACGTATTGTATTAAAATATGGATGATTAGATGATTTTGAAAAAAATATATACAGTCTGTTTGTGCTTCCGGTTAATCTATACTATTATAAAACTGTAACAGGAAGTTTGTCTGTACATTGAAGATATTAACAAAAAAAAAGTTACGATATGGTTTTTAGGTGTCCCTGATTCCATTTCACCAATTTTTGGATTTTTTGTCTGTCTGTTTGTTTGTTTGTTTGTCTGGTATATAATTTGTGCGGACGAAGTCGCGGGTTAACGCTCATGTAAAATATTTTTGGGAGTTCGATTCAAAAGACTGTTCTAAATGCAAATTTTTTTCAGAGAAATACGACTTTTTAATGACTTTTTTTAAATCTAAACTATTATAAAACTGTAGCAGGAAGTTTTTCTGTACATTGAAAATATTATTTAGGTATCCCTGATTCCATATCACCAATTTTTGGCTTTTTTGTCTGTCTGTCTGTTTGTTTGTTCGTGTGTTTGTTTGTTTGAACGAGCATCACGCAAAAACTACTGAACCGATTTTGATGAAACTTTTTTTGTTTGATAGCTTATTATCTGACTTAAAATCTGGTATATAATATAAAAATTTTGACGTCATTTTTTGACTCTACCACCGCGTCGGAAGGTGTTACGTTGAGAGAAGATGCGGCCAGAAACTCTACAACACACATCTTTTAAACAAAACAAAATAAACAAAGTACAATTAAAATACAATATTGCATTACATAGAGTAACATTGTCAAGACCAGACATCTATACTATTATAAAACTGTAACAGGAAGTTTGTCTGTACATTGAAGATATTAACAAAAAACAAGGGTACGATATGGTTTTTAGGTGTCCCTGATTCCATTTCACCAATTTTTGGATTTTTTGTCTGTCTGTTTGTTTGTGTGTTTGTTTGTTTGAAAGAGTATCACGCAAAAACTACTGAACCGATTTTGATGAAACTTTCTTTGTTTGATAGCTTATGATCTGACTTAAAATCTGGTATATAAGGTCTAACAAAATTAGGTAAAACTATTTTAAGGGGATGATCAGATCATCGAATAGAAGAACTTTCTCAGCTTATTTTGTTAGACCTTATATAATTTGTGCGGACGAAGTCGCGGGTTAACGCTCGTTTATTATAATATTATTTGATAGTTTGTTACAAATAATATACCTACTTAACTTTTTAAGGTAGGTAGTACTTGTACTTGAAGCAGGGTTCCTTCTAACATATACTGTGCTTGGGGGTGGTGAGTCGGACCCTTGGTCTAGTCTTAATTCTAATTATTTTAATTCATAAAATATGCAAGCATACTTACTTACCTACTTTATTTGAAATTATTACGTATTTGGCTTGTCACAATATACCTAAATGATTTGTAACCGTGGGAAGTTGCGAGTTCCTCCCAACACAAGCATTTATCATGCTCGAAGGGTGGATCTCAACTCAAATTATGTAAAAATATTGAGAAATAATAAAAATTTTTTTATATTGAAGGTAAAAAAATTAAAAAAAAAAAAAAAAAAAAAAAACTTGGTGGAAGTCCTAGTGGTATGCAGTCCAAAATGGAATGACGTGTCAAGTGGTGACATAGGTTGCTATAAATACTGCACAAAATTTTTTTTTTAGACAAATTGCACGTTCAGATGGCCAGAAATCCAATTATAGGCCACTGCTAATAAAAACTAAATTACAATAAAAATACGAAGCAGTTCTTGAACTAATAAAAATATGAAAAGAATAAAATGAATTAAGTGACGATAAACCATATCCCTTAGTCGCCTCGTACAGTATTGAACCATACGAGAGCACCCAATATTTTTTTGTGTAATTGGGTTTCAAAATGGTGCCTTTATTTTATACAGGGTCCTTCTCAATATTGATGACAGTTTTTAAGGGGATAATCAGACCATCAAACTGAACAACTTTCTCTAAGGAACCAACATCGAAATCGCGAAAAAAAATCAGCTTTGGCTTTACAAAGTCTATTTTTATATTCTTTGTTAGCATGTAAGGTTTTTATTTATACTGTATTATTTTTTTTTTTTGTATGTTCATTTCTATATGGGTTTTTTGCCTCTAATAAAAACTTTATTATTATTTACAGGTTTGCAGATTTGTATGGAAGAGCTGATTTTTTTTTTTCACGATTTCGATGTTGGTGCCATAGAGAAAGTTGTTCAGTTTGACGGTCTGATCATCTCCTCAAAAATGTGTCAGCATATTAAGAATGACCCTGTATATATTCAAATAAAAGCCTACTCAATCTTAACTATTATAAAACTGTAACAGAAGTGTGTCTGTACATTGAAAATATTAACAAAAAAAGTTACTATATGGTTTTTAGGTGTCCCTGATTCCATATCACCAATTTTTGGATTTTTTGTCGGTCTGTTTGTTCGTACCAATGAGTTTTTCGGAATTTATGTACGATTTGTAACACCACTGGCTTTACGGTGCAGGAAAACATCGTGAGGAAACCTGCATGCTTCAATTTCGAGACATGTATTGTACCTACTGTCCATTACAAGTGACGACGGGCTCACTCCCCGTCACACTGGACAGAGTTTCGGTACTACTAGTGAAACGTGGATGTTCTGAGGTTTCAGAATATCTCTGACTACCCCCTCGGGGAATATAGTCGTGAGCATATGCTATGCATGCTATGCTGTTTGTTTGTTTGTGAGTTTTTATTTTATTTTTTATTTTATTGTATTAGGGAAACATACATCGTTAATATTTACACTTGGATTACAAAACTTAATCAACGAATTAGCTAAAACAGTTTCCCCTTATAAAAAAAGTTAAAAAAAAAAAAATAATAATAAAAATACATTTTAAACAAACACTTCAAAAAAATCGTTAGGTGCCTACTATTTAAATTATGGCTTTGTTTTTTTGTTTGATCGAGCATCAAGCAAAAACTGCTGAATCGATTTTGATGAAACTTCTTTTGTTTGATAGCTTACGATCTGACTTAAAATCTGGTATATAATTTGTGTGGACGAAGTCGCGGGTTAACTCTACTACTCAATAAGTTGAGAATTCAGCATTTTTGCACACCTTTCAACGTATGAGCGCAGGCATTTTCAAAAGGAGGGGTGGTTTTTTCTTCCAAACAAATAATAAGTATGTAAAAATATCAATACAGGGACCATGTGGGCTCGCGACATATGCCGGAAGCCATTTTGAAAGCGGCACCTTTGAAAAAAGAAATTTAGATTAGTGGAAGTACATATTTATTAAGTTCAAATTGAGTGGTGCACAACTGAACGATTCAAAAGACAGTTGGTAGTTGTAGCGATGTTTCTGTTCACCCCGAAAGGGATTTTGGTCGTTGGGTGTAACAAAACACCCTAGTAATATTTAAAAGGGTGGTTTAAATTTTAGACCATCGCATTGTACAACATTCACTAGACTCAACGTAGAAAAAAAATGCAATAACCCTCCTTCTGGCGCAGTCAGGTAAAAAAATAGCTGCTCCATACATTTGAGTCGAGTCGATTACTGCAGTTTTGTATGAAGCAGCAGATTTTTTAATTTTTTTTTCGATGTTATCTCCATAGTTGAAGTTTTTCAGTTTAACCCTATTATACAGGGTCCCACTTAATATACTGACGGTCTTTTAAGGTGATGATCAGACCATCAAACTGAGCAACGTGCGAATAACATTGAAAGAAAGAAAGAAAATATTTTTATTTGCAAACACCACAAAACACACTGACATAATTATACATAAAAACTAAACTAACACACAATTTAAAAATAACATAATTAAGAGCAGTGTGTGCCGCAGCAGCAAACAAGGATACGACTCAGCATTATGCTGGGCTCAACGAGCTCAGCGCTGATTTTCAGTCGCACCCCAGAAGTGCCATTTCTGATACTCACCCCCCCTAAAGTTGTGATCGAATGACGCATAAATTATGACATTTTCACTGCTGATTTGAACGTGTGACCCCAAAAATACCACTCCATTAGAAAAACGCAACGCAAAATTTTAATAAATAGATAATATAATAAATGTTACATATAAATTTTTGTGATAGGAACGAAATAAAAACTAGAAACTGTTGTGGATAAGAATAAATGTTTTCTTTAACTACTTTATGTGTATGTTTATGTGTTTGAGGTTTTGAATAGAGGAAAATGACTTTACAGCTGACTATTCGACTAAAACTGCTACACGAGCTTGGCTTGTTCCGCTAAAAGATGAATGTTGTAGTGATGCTTGACGACTGATTTGGAAAGAGTACCTCTCAGTGGTTAGGGGGAGGTTATTCCAGCATTGCGAAACAATATCAGCTGTCTCAAACAATATCAGCTGTCCCATACATTTTTCGCGATTTCGAACTCCTCACATTTCGTGTCTGAATCTCGGCCTAAATTAAGTATTATGTGTATGAACTTTGGAAACATCTTGATCCACTCACACCATCTAGCAGTAACTAAACGTATCATCAAATTGTGATCAAGTCATCTTCAATAATAGCAGGCAATTACGATCAATTTTATCGACAGTTCCATTAAAATTCAGGTGTTTCCGATCAGAAATAAAACAGGTCATGTTTGAGTCTGAATTGAGAGAAGAGTTCCGTACATGCCCAAACTTTATACAGTGTTTAAGTGACAGCCTAGCAAATACTGAAACGGTGAACTCAGAACATCAAACTGAACAACTTTCACTATCGAGCTTATCGCAGGAAACGCGAAAAAAATCTGCTGTCCCATACAAAACTGCTGTACCTACCCGAATAAAATTTATGGGACAGCCAATTTGTTTTCGCGTTTCCTGAGGTGAGCTCCATATCGAAAGTTGTTCAGTTTGATGGTCTGAGTTCACCGTTTCAGTATTTGCTAGGCTGTCACTTAGTCACTTACACCCTGTATAATACTAGCGACTCCATTCTCGTAAATCAGTTTAACTATTAGTAAAAACTTTATCAAAATCTCTACAGTAGTTTCTGATATTAGCCTATGGCAGATGGACAGGACGACGGAAAAACGCGGCGGGGATTTTTCTGAAAGCCAATTCAAAAGAAAAATAGTAATTGTAATTGTTAACTGTCTCTTCTACGGGTCTGCTGGAAGAAATCTCTTCAGAGATAAGCTCGCCCTTTGTACATGTTTTCTCAACTTTGTGTATTATTATGTCCGTGTGTACAATAAAGTGTTATAATAATAATAATAGTTCGAAAAATAGAAAAAATTAAAAAAAATGTGTTTCTAAGTTAAGTTTAGTTTTTTAGTTGTTATGCACTGCACTGCAGGGCAAAGCACAGGCTTCCCTCTCTCGAATAAGCCAGGGATTGGGTTATATTCTACAACATTGTGGATAATACGACTATAGTACACACGGCGACACATCAAGCTATACAAAACCAAAATAAGCTGGCCGCGTGTAGGTCGAGTAACGTATAACGTCGCGCGGCCAGCTTATGTTGGTTTTGTATAGCTTGATGTGTCGCCGTGTGTACATAGTACAGAATAGATAGATAAATAACAGTTTCTATGTATGATCAAACCTCTAGAGCCTGATGCGGAACCCTAAAATGTCGAAACAGGTGTATTAACAAACTGACACAGCCCTGCCTGTCCGACCTACCAACAATGTAGTTCGTTTAATTGTAGAGTTTATCAACTTGTTTCATTTATACGCTCCATTGTTCAACTGCTAATATTTAGATTATAAATACCTAAATAAACAAAAAACCCTAGTGGTCCAGTGGCGAGTAACCTTACCTGCCGTGCAGGAGGCGATGGTTCGATCCCCGTCCAGTAGGCCTCGCATGCCGCCCCCGAGAAAACGATAAAAATCGAGATGTGCCTCCGTCTTTATTATTTTACGTATGGCAGAGAGAGCGCGCATGACGTTTTCGACATGTCGAAAAATAATTGAAGCGAAATGGGCGTGTGATAGCTTATATTACTGCCTGATGCAAGAGAAGGAAATGGGGCGGCGCAGCCGCCTGAAACGACGCAAGCGTAAAACACTCTTTATTTAATTGTGATTGTACTATTTATGTAAGTTCAATTATTCTGCTCTGTTGTAATTAGTAGTTGTAATTAATAGTTGTTGTAATGTTCAATTTACACATATCCGCAATTCATACTCCTACTGTTAGTACTTCATGATATATGACGCTTTGAAGAATCCACATTTTTTTCACATATCCTCTTAAACGCTTTGTCGTGGGTGGCATGCTAGCCGTGCACGCCGACTCGTACCAATAAGTTTTTCGGAATTTATGCACGATTTGTAACACCACTGGTTTTTCGGAGAAGGAAAACATCGTGAGGAAACCTGCGTGCTTCAATTTCGAGGCATGTATTGTGCCCACTGTCCATTATACTCTAAGTGGTGACTATCTCACTACCCGTCTTACTGGACATAGTTTCGGTAACTAGTGAAACGTGGATGTTCAGAGTTTTCAGAACATCTCTGTCTACCCACTCCTAAAATTAAGCAATGTACAAGGTCTAACAAAATCAGCTGAAACTATTTTAAGGGGATGATCAGACCATCAAACTGAACAACTTTCTCTACGGGACCAATATTGAAATCGCGAAAAAAAAATCTGCTGTCCCATACATTTAGGTCGAGTAGGTTTGTATGGAACAGCTGATTTTTTTTCGCGATTTCAATATTGATCCCATAGAGAAAGTTGATCAGTTTGATGGTCTGATCATCCCTTTAAAATAGTTTCACCTAACTTTGTTAGACCTTATATAAAAAATAAATAAGCCATTTTAAAATTACTGCGCTTTTGACAAGGTAGGTTGAAGCAAGGACGGTCAAAGCCTTCCTCGGTAAAATTAAAAAAAAACTGGAACAGCTGTCGCGCGCGCGGCACGCGTCGGCGTGCGTCTGTCGACCAATGGGAGACCGGAGCGTGTGCCGTTCCAAATTTGAACTTTTACAATGGGGTAGTTAAAATTAACTGATATTGGAAATTCAGGTTTTTGACCAAATTCTAAGACAAAAACAGTTTAGATTTTTAGTGCTTCTCTTTTCTTTACTTTTTATTTTTATAGACCGAGTGGACCCCGTAGGTAACCCTATCTCATCAAGTCAAGTAAATACCTACGCTACTTTCAACTATAGACAAAAAGCAATAGTTAAAAGTATAAAAGGCACGCCTACAGCCTACACGCATGTAACTAAACAAATAAAGAGCTATTCACACGCCGGATGAGCTATGCCTTCTCACGTTGTGGAAAATACGTCGTATTACTGTTAGAATTATTGTTCTTATTCTTCTCCACGACTGTATTAGGCTAGGGGTGGTTAGAAAGAAGCTGTGAGCTTAATACCAGTGTATTTGGCTATGCCTTGCCCTAGAGGCCTGGAGTCTAGGGCAAAGAGTAATATAAGTATATTAGAAAAGAGAACCCACTCGTGGCAACATTATGCATCCACCTTATGTCAAATTGAAGGCTAGCTAGCGCCATCTATGTTTCATCGACAATAATTCAACCTATACTATACATACCTACTTATATCTACTCATACCAATGGATATTATTGTTTTTAATGCTAGTTTTCGTTCAATCCCGCAACGATCGAGTGAAATTCCAGTATTCTTACTATTCCTGTAATCTAAACATTGGTAAGAGAACAACAGAAACTCCAGAACATCACTAAATCGGCACGAAATTGAACGAAAACTACAAACAACCCGTACATTACACAAGATAGGTAGCCATTTTGTCAATTTGACATTGACATAGACAATAAAATCTTTTTTTCATAGTTCTGCGAAATATTTAATAGATAGCAGCACATTCTATGCACACTGAATCGGAAAAAGCCACCAAAAGGCGACTGTCCTCCGCCTGGTCTAGGGTCTACCAGTGGTTCCCAACCAGTGGTCCACACCAGACCACAGGTGGTCCGTTAGAGCCTCGGATGTGGTCCGCGGGAGGTTCTTGCCTACCAGCACATATAAAAGAATTGCCAATAATTTGAGATTTGAAAACAGTAGTTCTGACTACAGCCACAGCCCAGACACTGATGACGTCAGCACATGCGAAACCAAAGAAATTGAACCTTAAGTGTTCTTCGTAGGTAACTGCCGGGTAACTGGAGGGCGATAGAGGGGGTGAGGTAAAAAGTTGGTGGGAGGAAGGGAGTGTCCGTACTGTAACTAGTAATAGATACTTATTCTTATACTGTGCTACAGCTAAGGGTGAAGCCAAACGAGCGTAATTTTGTGAGTTGTGAGTCGCGTATTTTGAGTCCGTTTCATATAAAATCCGGGAATGCATTGTCTATAACCTAAGCCTTTATATGAAACGGACTCAAAATACGCAGCTCACAACTCACAAAATTACGCTCGCGGTGCTAAAAATTTCAAGCTCGCTTCCCTCGCTTCATACCGTTTCCTTAGGAAACATGTTTTGTACCGAAAGAGCTCTGGCTAAAATAGATTCGTATCCAGGAGAAAATTTGCCTCGCTTCTCTCGTTCTAAGTTTCTATTTGCATGTATAAACCAAAAGATATTTAGCCACGATCCGAACACAGAGTTGCGCAATTGTTTAAACATATGATGCTGACAGAGTCACTGAGGGTGACAGATACCTTGAAAAAATTAAATAAACTATTGAACTATTATTACTACGTACTAGGGGGATAGCAGGAGGAGAATGGATGCGGAAAACGAGAGATAGGGTGTGGCAGTCTCTGTATACCTTGCATGCCACCCCCGAGAAGACGATAAAAATCGAGATGTGCTTCTATCCTTATTATTTTACGTATGCCAAAACGCATGACGTTATTTTCTCTCGTTTAAACGCTTTGTCGTGGGTGGCATGCTAGCCGTGCTGAAAGAGGCCTTTGTTGGAAGACAAGCTGAAGAGGTGGTCGCCGGACTGCCAAACCAGAGTCCTGGGTTCAAATCCCGGTTCGGTCATAGATCAATCAATCAATCAATTATACTAACTTATGTTTACTAGATGTTCATATGTTTGTGCCGTTGTTGTATGGTTTCCATAATAAACAGCCTATAGTGCTTGCTTGGGATCATTACAATGCGTTATTTATTTATTATAATGTAGGCAGGTAACTTTTCTATATTTTTTTTACGTTGTTCTGGTTTTTTATTTTTGTTCATTGTTTACACACACACACACACACACACACACACACACACACACACACACACACACACACACACACACACACACACACACACACACACACACACTTGATGCTAAATAGTTACAGTATAATAATAAGTGTTTATTGGATTCGTTGCACATAATATAATGTTTGATTCAACACTTAAGCCAGGCCCCGACATAAATTCAGATTTCGGCTTCCGAGCCGAGCATTTTGCTCAGTTGGGACCTTTTTGCCACTGCGGCGCACAAATAATCTCTTTTATTAACAGGTCTCTTTTATTAAAAATGTATCCGTGATAATGTAAAAGATTGAATGTGTGTCGGAGATCCAAATAAATAATTTTTCTTTCTTTCACAGAATAGGTACATAGGTTCTACATAACTGAGGCAATACTAATATTACCTACCTACCCCAACTAGTTACATATATGATACACTGTGCCTATACATAAAAAAACGTTCTACGTCCTAAGATGTTTAGGGAAACAATCAATTTTCGTTCTTAAACGTTTTACAATAAGAACTGTTTTGTATTTTGTAAGGAATGCAATATTACAGGTATACGTTTTTTCTCGAACATCTGACGGTCAGCTGTCGCTTATAAATTACAACACCGTATTCCCTATAGGAGTGAACACAGACTTTGTTATAACTGAAACTTTTAATGAATATGTCACTGTTACGGGCCTATGTCGAAAAATAATTGAAGCGAAATGGGCGTGTGATAGCTTATATTACTGCCTGATGCGGGAGAAAGAGATGAGGCGGCGAGCGCGCCTGAAACGACGCAAGCGTAAAACAAACTTTATTTAATTGTGATTGTACTATTTATGTAAGTTCAATTCAAAGATTTAAGATTTGGGGCTGTTGCTGACGTGATATTTTTTTAATTTTGGTACATTTCTAGGCTCAAATTGGCTCTTAAATACTATACCGAGAAAAAATATCAATTATTAATTAGTACCGGCTCAAACCGTAAAATGACTGGGCTATTAAAGGATTTAAAATGTCATTTCTTTGTCTTTGTTTCCTAGGTAATTTATTACTTTGCGTTGTGGTTTCTTTACAAAGCCACTTCCAATAATTCCAATACTTTGTACAAATAAAACCGAATAATTTCGACCTTACTCCCTTTACTTAAATATCTTAAAATAGAACAATATGTAAGAAATTCTTAAGAAATAGTTCGAGGCATTATTAAAAAGTAACATCAACAACAATTTAGTTCTGTAAAATTGAACTTTGTGTCTAAGGAATTATAAACTAGTTTTGGTTCAAAATTCAGTTTTTCTGACAAGTTTTGTGAACAGCTGATTCACAGCTGTTGCACAAAGTACCTGTTGTTTTTTTGCGCAAACGCACGTGCAGTTCAATTCTATAGGTCTTTATGCAAAATGGACATGACTTTTAGTCGCTTAACTAAATTGAACCTTATTCTAATGGCGTATAGTTTTACAAGAAAATTTTCGTCTTTTTTAGGGTTCTCCAGCCAAAGCCGTTGGCGCCCCAACGGAACTTTATTACTAAGCCTACGAACGACGTCCGTCCATCCGTCCTAACTTTAAAGAGCTGTGTAGAGTACCCGGCAACATACATAAGGTGGAGTCTTGTAATTGCAAATATCTATGTAATAAAAAAAAAATCTGGTAACTATGGAGCAATTTCACTTATAAGAATCACGATTCAGTTCTTCTCTCAATAGACTTATATCTAGTCATCTAGAAGGCAGGTGTTGGTATAAAGAGAAGGACTGAATTGTGACTCTTATAAGTGCAATTGCTCCATAGTTGCAATTACCAGATAGTTGCAATTACAAAACTCCACTTTACAATGTTTTTTTTTAAATAAACTCACGCCTTTTCCCCAGAGGGGTCGGCAGAGACTATGGATCTCCATTTTGGGCGGTTCTGACACACCTCTCTTGCTTCCGGGAAACAACTTGAAAAATGGGTGAGGGGAATGCGCAGTAGAGCTTTCGTCTGCAAATTTTAATTTGCGCAGATCTTGCTCAAGATGTTTACCGGCCATTTTGTCTATCTTTTGAACCATAATAGGTAAACATTATCATTGAATACGTCACGTGGATGTTCTGAGTTTTTAGATTATCTTCATTATCACAAGAAGATAAAAAAAAAAGAAAAATCAATGTCCAAGATATTTATTTATTTATTTATCACAGAATGGATGTCACGTGGAAGTTCTGAGAATATCTCTGTATTACCGCTCGTGGAATATAGTCGGGAGCACAGAACATTATTATGTTCTGTGGTCGGGAGCATATGCATGTATGCATTATCAATTTATCACAGAAAATATGTTATTAGTGTTATGACGTTTTAAATTTACTAACAAATAACAAAATACTACGAATATTAAAAAAAGGTAAAGGGGGTACCATACAAAAAACTAGTTTTTTCAATCTTTTTTTTCTATCAAACTTGATGATTATAAATAACAGTGCCAACTCTAAGTTAAATAACAAGGAATAAAAATCGGTCACGTGCGAGTCGGGCTTGCTCTGAGGATCTTGGAGAAAACATTATTTTGGTAAATACATAGTGTTGGTACGGAACCCTCGGCGCGCGAGTAAGGCTCGCACCTGGCCGTTTTTTTATTTTTATTTTCAGTGACGCAAAGTTCCTACCTGCTTTTTTTCTTGTATTAGAAATCAGCTGATGCGACAATAGGAGAAAGATATCGGGTTTGAGTCTCGGCTCGATCATATGATATTTCCCACGATCCGACGCGCTCGCGTTGTTGTAATAATAACAACCTTAGATTGAAAACTTTTCGGTTACTATATCTATGATAACAACATTAACAACACAATATTGCAGCCGATGACTTTTTCGTTCGCATCATAAGAACATTAATTTGTTTTATCGACGTCGCTGTCAAGCCGGTACGATTCGCGACCGGGCTTGCATTAGTTTTTTGGCTTGGCTTGACACCGACTTCTATAAAACAAATTAATGTTCTTATAATGCGAACGAAAAAGTCATCGGCTGCAATATTATTTTTTAACTTTTTAGTATTTTTGAAGGATTCGGAAGAAAAATTCGGATTTCGATAAATCCCACCTATCCCACCACCCTCCCCCCTGAATAAGTGCCTGGCCTAGCCACCTCTCACCACTTGATACGTCATTCCATACTCAACCTTAAATTGCTAAATGTGAACATTGCTACAACCAGATTCTTAAGAAGATATGTGAAAAAAATAGGATTCTTCAAAGCGTCATATATCATATTCATAAAGGACTAGTACAGTAGGAGATGAAGTTTTGACAAGAGCCAAAACACAATTCAGACACATTTTCTCGATAAAAAAACAAGCCAAAGTAGCCTCCGTTTTTATTTATAAACGCTTGGAACTGCTAAACGATGAATAATAGAAACACGAGACTTGATTTAAAAAAAAGATTGATATTTTACAAATTTTGATAAGAGCAGAATTGAACTTACATAAATAGTACAATCACAATTAAATAAAGTTTGTTTTACGCTTGAGTCGTTTCAGGCGCGCGCGCCGCCCCGTCTCTTTCTCTCGCATCAGGCTATATAAGCTATCACACGCCCGTTTCGCTTCAATTATTTTTTGACATAGGCCCTTAAACATACAGTTGTAGCAATGTTTCTGACCATCCCTTACCCCATTTCTGTTTTAGACGGCCAATACCTGGACATTGAGATATTCAAATCCTCGCTTATTATTCTTATATTATTATCCCGTTCGTCCAATTAATCTTCATAGGTTCGATATAAACACCATCTCACTCTCACTGTTCAGGGCTGCTGTCTCCAGATAGGAGACGGCACCACAAGAAGAAGTATGTCAATAACCTTAAAATCATGTTTTTTTTTTTAACCTTGTAGTAGTGGACCATTTCCATCAAGTTTCAAAAATGTCATGAACCTCTTTCGAATAGAATTGTAGAAAACAAGGGAATTTAAAAGAAAGTGACCTTTGTTACAGTCGTTTTTATGTTTAAATTTAACGAGCGATAACCCGCGACTTCGTCCGCACAAATTATATAACAGATTTTAAGTCAGATCATAAGCTATCAAACAAAAAAAGTTTCATCAAAATCGGTTCAGTAGATTTTGCGTGATACTCGTTCAAACAAACAAACACACAAACAAACAGACAGACAAAAAATTCAAAAATTGGTGAAATGGAATCAGGGACACCTAAAAACCATATCGTAACTTTTTTTTTGTTAATATCTTCAATGTACAGACAAACTTCCTGTTACAGTTTTATAATAGTACGAGCGTTAACCCGCGACTTCGTCCGCACAAATTATATACCAGATTTTAAGTCAGATCATAAGCTATCAAACAAAAAAAGTTTCATCAAAATCGGTTCAGTAGTTTTTGCGTGATACTCGTTCAAACAAACAAACAAACAAACAAACAAACAAACAAACAAACAAACAAACAAACAAACAAACACACAAACAAACAGACAGACAAAAAATCCAAAAATTGGTGAAATGGAATCAGGGACACCTAAAAACCATATCGTAACTTTTTTTTTGTTAATATCTTCAATGTACAGACAAACTTCCTGTTACAGTTTTATAATAGTATAGATAGATTATTTATTCTCTGATGAAGTCACAAAGGTTTTAGCGTAATATGAAGTAGATCGAGTCGAGTAGGTTTGTATGGAACAGCTATACTTCTTTTTCGCGATTTCGATATTGGTCTTAGAGAGAATGTTGTTCAGTTTGATGGTCTGATCATCCCCTTAAAATAGTTTCACCTAATTTTGTTAGACCTTATATATAAGAGTACAACAGAAGCATAACAAGCAAAGCAAGGCAAAACATACCAAAATATTCAATGCAAGCTAAATTGAACTCTATGTGGAGCAAAGAAAGTTTATATTCCACTAAACCCTAGAACAACACAAACACATTGACACTCTGTGCGTGAATGGCAAGAGATCCCGATTCCATAGAAACCACTAGACTGATTTAAGCCTAGATGTCCGCGGGCACCATAACTTTGTATACACAATGGTGTATGTCGCAAGTAAGAGTGACTTCAACTTGTAGATGCACGTAATACAGAATTTTTCAAATATTTACAGCTTTCCTTTCAAATATTTACAGGTTTCATAAGTATTTTTCAGAAAAATAAGAAATATGTATACATACATACATATGCTCACGCCTATGTCCCACTACTGGGGTAGGCAGAGACAACAGATCGCCACATGCTACGATTCTGACAATAATAATAAATATGAAATGAAAAAAATAAGAAATATGAAATGTACAAAATAAAGCCGAGATGTTGAAATCATTGCTATATTTTTCATTAATTTGTATGTCTTTCAAATAACGAGAAGATAGCCCTGCCCTGCAATAATACTATAGTGGGAGCGTCTTATGGATGAATCATATAGCGTATGCCACCGGCACTCATGACATGGACCCTGCTTTAAATACAACAGGATCTGAGACCTAAGGGATACCGTGTCTCTATTAGGTCTGCAATCTGCATACATACCTGTAGGGGTGGCTATACTTTTCATGTACGCGGTCTACATTGAAACTCAGATATACAGGGTGTCCGGTGGCAGATTTAGGATTTAAATTTCGAATTTCTCCGTAACCGTTGCACGGAGGAGCGGGGAGGGGGCCGCGTTGGCTTCGTCATTCGTGCGGGTTTTTTAGTCGCAATGTCGCAGTGGACGGGTGAACAACGTGCGTTCGCAATCGAAGCGTATTTTAAAGCCAATGATTCGTGTGCAATTTCTCGTCGAAGATTTTGTTCACGTTACAATATTCGACGGTTACGTGACGCCCCAAGTGAAGATTTGATTCGATCATGGGTGCGAAGGTTCCGGGCAACAAGTTCAGCAGAAAATAACCCACGACCGGGGCCCAGCCGGACGTCGAGAACAAATGAAAACATCGAACTCGTCGCGTCCAGTTTGAGCGATAATCCGCGTCAGTCCGTTCGCAAGAGAGCGGCTGCCTTGGGGCTTCCAAAAACTATAGTGCACGAGATATTGAAGAAGGATCTTAAACTTCATCCATTTAAAATTCAAATTGTGCAAGCGCTTAAGCCTAATGATTACAACTTGCGTAAAAATTACTGTGAGACAATGTTGGAGCGATTTCGCACGGTGAACACTATTTTTTGGAGTGATGAAGCCCACTTTCACTTAAATGGCAGTGTAAACAAGCAGAATTGTCGTTATTGGTCTCCTAAAGGACAAAACCCCCACTTAAAACACCAAAAGCCACTTCACAGTCCCAAAGTGACGGTTTGGTGTGCATTATCAAGCAGGGGAATAATTGGACCCTATTTTTTTGAAAATGGTCAAGGGCACGCAATTTCTGTGACTGGTGTTGCTTATCGGCGAATGCTCAATGATTTTTTTTTTCCAACATTGAGAGACCATCCTTCCTACACTTCACGGACATGGTTTCAGCAAGATGGCGCCACCCCGCACACTGCTAGGGAGACCATGGCGCTACTGCGTGATTTCTTCCCCAACCAACTGATAAGTCGTTTCGGTGACATCCCCTGGCCACCCAGGTCACCGGATCTTACACCCATGGACTTTTTTCTGTGGGGATATCTCAAAAATAAAGTCTACGAAACAAACCCGGCGACTATCTCATCATTAAAAGAAAATATCGTTCGCGAAGTTCATGGCATCTCGGCGGCACTTCTCCAGCGAGTGGCAAGAAATACTGAAGCCAGATTCCATGAATGTATCCGACGTGACGGTCAACATTTAGACGACATAATTTTTAAGAAATAAAACCCGCATTTGTCTTCTTTATAATGATTAAAAATATAAATGTATATTTCACGTAGTTTTTTTGTTATTTATATTTTAAATCCTAATTCTGCCACCGGACACCCTGTACCTGGCCACAAATGTAGACCACATTCAATAACTGAACTTTTGACACATTGATTTGATAAAAAAAATTATATTTTGGTGGTGGATGTTTGGCATTTTTAATGCTAGTCTGTTATTCGAGACCGATGTTTCATAAAATCATAAAAAAACGCTATTTCTCTTCGTAGGTTATATGGAAACTTGCCATAGTTTAAAAAAATATGCACTTTCAAAAAGTATGTCGTAAGAATCAAGTTTGAATATTTCCTCCTTGACCACTAAAGACTTAGCAGCAATTACCTAATCTATGAACATTTTATAAAACTAATAAGCGTTTTTATTTTGGTTTTCTAGGGAATTGATAGATGGCGCTACGGTCTGTGCGAATAAAAGTCAAAATTTCAAAAAGTGTTTTTGAGAGTTAGGTGGTTATTATTTAATCTAGAAATAAACATTTTAATGGTTTTTTACCGTGTTTCGGTATATTTGAGTTGCCGAAATATCGGGAACTCAAATATACCAAAACGCGGTAAGAACCCGTTAAAATGTTTATTTCTAGTTCAAAAAGTGTTTCTTTAAAATAATAAAGAGAGATGATCAAAAAGATGCCAACGCATCTTATGATGGAATATTACATCATTTGCAGTTCATTTTAATAGAAAATGGACGACATGGATACATGGGCTCGATTCCTTGGCCTTCAAAAAAATGGCATGCACAGTCTTGACATGATTTTGACAGGATGTCACAAATGTCTCTATGGAGCGATATACATGCCATCTGCCGAGTTTTTTAGGAACTGAATTTAATAAAGAAAAGAAAAACACTCATTGCCCGATTTGAATCTAATTATCTATCTATCTATACTATTATAAAACTGTAACAGGAAGTTTGTCTGTACATTGAAGATATTAACAAAAAAAAAGTTACGATATGGTTTTTAGGTGTCCCTGATTCCATTTCACCAATTTTTGGATTTTTTGTCTGTCTGTTTGTTTGTGTGTTTGTTTGTTTGAACGAGTATCACGCAAAAACTACTGAACCGATTTTGATGAAACTTTTTTTGTTTGATAGCTTATGATCTGACTTAAAATCTGGTATATAATTTGTGCGGACGAAGTCGCGGGTTAACGCTCGTAAACCATAAAGCTTTGATGTCTTATACAGTTTCAAAATTCCACATCATGTAAACAGCCTAATTTGATCAGCGAAATTTTGGAATTTTCTTAATTAAAATAGGAAAAATTGTGTGATGGGTTAGATTTTACTATTTATTAGCTACCATATAATAAGATCCGTGTGGTGTCGGGTAAGAATAGCACCATCCCATTTCCTTCCGTGGGTGCCGTAAAAGGCGACTAAGGGATCTACTGAAGGATGGGCAGCAGCATCCTCTGAGTACACACATTGATTCGATCCAACTGCGATCGCCAACCCGCCTGCCAAGCGTGGCGATTATGGCAAATCCCCCCATTTTGGGGGAGGCTTGTGTCCAGCAGTGGACGTTTAATGGCTGATATGATGATGATGATGATGATGATATAATAAGATGGGAGTCACGTTGCAGGTTCTAACACGAGAACTTGTCTCGCATGGTGTTTGCGCATAGCGTTTTTTCCTGCCTAGAGGCTCCTGCCGAGAGAATCATAGAGAGAAACTGGCCAGATGTCAACGGGCAATGGAGAGAAGTATGCTTGGAGTCAAACTACGTGATAAAATTAGAAACGTTGATATAAGGAATAAAACCAAAGTCGCAGACATACTTACTCGAATCGACCACCAAAAATGGGGCTGGACAGGACACATGCTACGTTGCACAGAGAATAAATGGAGCAAGCAAGTCACACTATGGTACCCAAGGGATAGCACCAGAAGACAGGGACGCCCAATAAGACGATGGGAAGACGATATTCGTCTGACCCTGGGGCCGTATTGGATAAGGGTTGCAGCTGACAGAGTTCAGTGGAAACAGTTGGAGGAGGCCTATGCCGAAAGGCACGCCGAACTGAGAGACATTTTATAAATTCACGATAAAAATTTTCTTCATACTCTTACTAGAGTTAGATATTACTTAAAAATTAGATTAATTAAAATTAGATTGTAAGAAAATTATGTAAACAAAACTTTCGGAAATAAATGGCTATTATAAAAAAAAGAGGCTCCGCAATCCTCAATCTCTTCTTGTTCTTGATCAAAAACCACTGACATAAACTCTAGCGATAGACAGGCTTTTTCATAGAAGCAACATGTTCCACTTGAATAGGGTCCCACACCGCATCGATATTCCCAAATTCACTACCGCAATGTGTCATTTTGTGTGACATGCTGTTTGTTTGAATATGCGTGTCTATTGCTAGAGTTTATGTTAGTGTCAAAAATAATCCCTAAGACGGGGATAGATCCCAGGCTCATACAACTTTCTAACAAAAAAATTTTATATGAAACATGCACCACCGCTGTTAAATTCATTTGAACGGTCGCACACGTTTTTTACGTTTTACACGTTTTGTAGTTTTAAGTATGTAAGTCCCGACTCTTATAACGCAGTGAGTTAAATTCTCTTTCGATACTCCCACAAACCACTTGACACTGGCGGAAATGCAATGGTAACGCATAAGCAAGAGTCAATTAATTATAAAAAAAATATATATATATTAAGATGCAGTCGACTGCGGTTGGCCACCCTTGCTGATAGGGTAGCCTGTTACTTGCCCATTAAATGTTACGCATCAATCGAATATATGTAGACATTTGTAGACTAAAAACATAATTCTATTAACAAAAAGTAAACAAAATCTAACAAACCTATACAAATCTAAAAAATCAGGTTATAAAAAGGAAATGCTATCTTTTCTCATTAGAATCTAGTTAGAACGTATAAATGTATGTTTGGAATACTAATTAGTATAACTTACCCGGCATCGCGCTGCCTGTTTGCCCCATCTTTACGTTTTCTTGGTGCACTTGCAGCAAAAATTAACACGATAAAAACGTTTGTTTATACAACACTTAGAATGCCATTAACACGTAAATATGTTCACATTATAGTCCCTTCACGTGCGTAAACGTGAACTATGAACTTTATAAGTACATGTTTGTAATAAAATTAATGAAAAGTTAATTGTCTCATCGAGGTGTTATGTATGAAAATTTCTTATTGGAATCTCTTAAGTTATACACTAAATTAAGCTAGGATTAAAGTATTATGCTAGTAAATGTTATTGCACTTGTTGATTTCACATTATTGCGTTTATTTGTATTGTTTTTAACATTAAATATTATTTTTTCAACCCTGCTGCGGTAATCTCTTTGACAGATTAGGAAATTGTGTTTGGATACATGTGGAATTAATTCGATATTTTGTAATGAAACCTGAGCGTGTATCCGAATGTGAGAAAAGTGAAGGCCGCTCGATACACAACGACTTTGAGAACCGATAAACCAACAAAATCGGTTTTTTAAAACGGTGTTCAATGAAAGGACAATATTTTTTTAGGATCATTCAAGTTCTTTTCAAATGTTTGTAAAGCTGCAGGGCTGCGTTCAGAACCTACGCCCCAGGTGCACCCCGAGTGCAACTTTTCGCACTCCCGTTCCGAGCCTCGGTGAACGGTTCCGTACCATAGAGCGTGTTGAAAAAACAACCGCACCCAAAGGTCGTGAACGCAGCCCAGCCGGTAACGATAACGATCGCAATAAAAATATATGCTGGCAATACCTACCAAAATGTCTGCAAATGTCAAAAAAATCGTTACTTTGATTTGAAAATGTTATTGTTATTGTGTGAAATAAATGCGTACAGTTGAAAATATACGTGAAGAATGTCAGATATGAGTGAGAAAAAGAAAGCCTTACTGGCTCAGAAGGAAAGACTGCTTCAGGAAATAAGTTATTACGAGAAGGAAATTGAAGATGCTCGATCAAATGGAAAAAAATGTCACGTCGATGAAGATAGGTAAATATCTTACGATTTCAGTCGTATTTTCTGAAGTTTGGATACAAACATACATAAAATCACGACTGTAACTCTTTTGGAGGTGATAATAGTCTGTTCTATAACTATAAAAACTTTTTTTTATGTTTGTCATAAACGCTAAACGAATGTGGCTCCTCGGAGATGAATGTCCAAAACCGGGAGATCTTAGGGGTATCGCATACAGAAGGAGTCGAGGCGCAGGTAAACCTTAAAAACCTTGACATATCGTCGGTAATTGTATATCATACTGAACCGCGCCGCTCGGATTCTTGGTATACAATTATCGACCTTATGTCAAAGTCAACAAGGCACACCCGTGCCTTCGTGCAAAGAGATCTTTGAGAGAGAGGCGTCGGGATTTCCATACTAAAAACTGGTCGTGACCGATGATCCAGAATGTATGAAACGTGTGCAACCGTTCAAAGGAATTTAATGGCGGCGGTGCACGTTTCAAGTTGCGCGAGCCTGCCATCGTGTGCAGAAGCACTTGGTTTTTTATTCCGCCTAGAATTAAAAAAGTATTCCAATCACGCAATGCCGCTCGTCTTGCGACTAAGTAAATTAGGTGACGGAGGCTTTATTTATGCGGTCCATGCGCTATTGCGTAGTCACCTATCTTCGCTATTTATATTTAATCAAAGGTTAGAACGAGAAGGTAGGTAGCCAACAAGACTATATATATCCTCAGTGACAGCCAAGCAGCTCTCAAAGCCTTGAACTCCTACTATGTAAGTTTCAAGCTAATTCTAAACGGAGTGAAGACCCTCAACAAGCTTGGTCTTCGCAATACCGTAAGATTAGTTTGGGTCCCGGGACATACCGGCGTTCAGGGTAATGAGAATGCTGACGAGCTGGCGAGGGCTGGGTCAGAACGAAAGATGATTGGCCCAGAACCAAGTGTGGGAATCCCGGCATGCAGTATAAGAATGGCCATTAGGGATTGGGCTGATAAAGCACACAAGCTGGAGTGGTCTAGCCTTGTAGGCCTACAACACTCCAAAAAATTTATCAGCAATGTGACAACTTGTGTGTCAAGGTTCATAGTGAATAATAGCAGGAGCAAGGCTCGTGCCATAGTCTGAGCCCTCACTGGGCACTACGCCACAGGCACGATGATGCACAAAATGAAACTTACCCTGGATCCCAGCTGCCGAGCATGCGGAGAGGATGAAGAGACTATGGAGCATGTTCTTTGTGACTGTGATGTCCTGGCGGCAAAACGCATGTGCCTCCTCGGAGATGGATACCCAAAACCAGGATCTTAGGTAATCCCATCTTAGGTTTCTTCCCCTCAATGGTATTGCCTCCTTCATTGACAATGAATTTGAAGGGTGAAGAAAACAAAAAGTATTGGGGCTAACACAAAAGATCCCACTGGATCGAAGTGTTGCTGGCTTGCCAGCCCCCACAACAAGATAAGATAAGATAGAGCAAGAAACATTGCTTGCCTTATTAAATAGTTTGTAGTTGTAGAGAAAACAAGTTGTGGTGGTCTAGTGATCACTAACCAAGTCCATCTTAATGTGTCCACTATGCAAAATAACTCAAAATCTTCCTCATTCCAGCTCTGATTCAGACACGGAGTTCTCCATACAAATAAACACGGGACCGACGGTGATGGAGCTCAATCGCGAGCAGTTGATGTTGCAGACATGCCTCCAAGCCACGCAGGAGCTGACGAGTCTGGAAGTGCTGCAGTCGGAGGTCAACATTGTGGTTGATGAGCCTACTATAGTCGGGTTCGTATTGATATCACAGCTGGATGGTGGAGCTCAAACACAAGCAGTTGATGCTGTTGACGTGTATGTATCTATTGAAATCATCATGGGAGATAGTTATCCAAAACAAGGTGATTACAGATTTCTTTCCCTGAACAGTATTAAATAAAATAAAAATAAAAATTAAACCATTTATTTCAGGAAACCAGGTCCCATACACAAAGCATTACATAGGTAGTTTGTCAGAAAATGAAGTTATTATGTTATATTAAATTGAATTAAATTACATACATTACATTTCATTTTTACATTTACATTTATTATTATAAGTCCAATTTCTCCTGGTACATACACAATGTTAATTCACATTTCCATATAGTTATCTCGTGTGAGCGAGATCACCCCACCGCAGTCCAGTGCCGCAGGATTGGACACTCGCACTTATCACCTTCAGGATGCTGTTAGAACTTCCACGCGCTCTGTTCATTGCCTCTGCAAACATGCCTGAAGCGCTACAGAACCGTGCCAGTCCCAACAACATTCTTCATCTTATCGTGTGGGCAAGCCCTGGTGTCAGAGTTTTTTCAGACCGCCTTACAGCCTCTGACATGGTTTTTTATGTAACGACTACCTACCACCAGAGATAGTAGCCAGGACCAACGGCTTAACGTGCCATCCGAAGCACGGAATCATCTTTCTTTTCAGATAATCAGGTGATTCAGCCTGCAATGTCCTAACCAACTAGGGAAAAACGCACAAAGTGACATATCACTAGGTGTCCCCCGTGGGAATCGAACCCACAACCTCCATGTTGAGAGCCCAATGCTCTTAACCATTAGACCACGGAGGCAGTGTTATTATTCTGGACAAGTTGGGCGCTATAGGCCTTCTGTGTATTGCCTCCCTCATTTATCATGTTTTGAGGAGGGAAAAAACATGTCTAGGGGTCAACACAAACCCCATTGGGTCGAAGTGTTACTGGCTTGCCACCCCCCATAAGAAGATAAGATAATTGACATTTTCGCCAGTACACGGTACAGATCGCACAACTAAACGTGACCGCCTGACCCATGGCCGCATGGCCCCTTGAATGTACAGAAAACAAATTTGGGTCTATTTTGCGGGGAAAAGCAGGGGGGGCCAAAGCAAAAATGCCATTGCTCGATCAATCGCCTTTTAAAGTCATCCATAGGCGCGAAAATCCTTACCACTTGCCCAGAGCATTCAAGATTCCTTGCGTAACATGTAGTAACAAATACATTAACTCAAGACCATTATCCCTTTCGACATCGTCTGAAACATTACTACTCAAATTCTATTCATGGTATCAACAATTTTATTCTTCAGTCCATACAGTGCATACCTGCCGATCTTAAATGTTCAAATCATGAACATTTGAGCCCTAGTTCAGATGAAGTTTAGGGTATGATAGGACTGATACTTAGATGTGTTTTTATACATGTGTATGCATGCATGTCCATAGAATGGCCATTAGGGATTGGGCTGATAAAACACACAGGCTGGAGTGGTCTAGCCTTGCAGGTCTACAAAAAACTAAGAAATTTATCAGCAATGTGATACCTCATGTCTCACAGTTCATACTGAACAACAGCAGGAGCAAGGCTCGTGCCATCGTCGGAGCCCTCACTTGGCACTACGCCACAGGCACGATGATGCACAAAATGAAACTCAACCTGGATCCCAGCTGCCTAGCGTGCGGAGAGGATGAAGAGACTATGGAGCATGTTCTTTGTGACTGCGATGTCTTGGCGGCAAAACGCATGTGCCTCCTCGGAGATGGATACCTGAAGCCAAAACCGGGAGATCATAGGTTTCATCCCCTCAATGGTATTGCCTTCTTCATTGACCATGTATTTGAAGGGTGAAGAAAGCAAAAAGTATTAGGGCTAACACAACGATCTCACTGGGTCGAAGTGTTGCTGGCTTGCCAGCCCCCACAACAAGATAGATAAGATGCATGACCATAAACAATTATAAAATAAAATTAACTTTCGACGTATCACAATTTCCAGCGAGCCACCCATCACTGAGGCGGGAGTGTGGCGCGAGGTGACGGCGGAATGCTGCGTGGATCTAGTCCCCTTCTCCATCACCTTCTACACGCATACACCTGTGAGTTTTTCTACATCTATCTATTTCTATTCTTATAAAAGAGTCAACAAACACACAAACAAACAAACAGACACAAAAAATAAAAAAATTGGTGATATGATATCTGGGACACCCACAGACCAGTAAGGAAAAGACCCCGCTTCGATCCAGCGTAGTACGAAAACGAAATCGCCAAAAGGTGGCGGCATGCGGGGGGAAGTGTCCTTGAATGAACCAATTAGAACACTTTTGTTTGACCGGTTGTCAATCACGAGAAATCAAACTAGTGATGGGACGTCGTATTGTCATCTGTCGACATGTATCGATAAATTGTTTCTGTTTTTTGTTGTTTCTTTAATACAAGACAATTCTAAAACAAATGTTGAAATTGAACTTAATTATTATTAATACAGTAATAAAACAAGTTTGAAAATTTAATAACACCTTATGCTGTGTACCGCTAAAACGACCTCCCACACCCTACTTGCACATAGGAAGACGCGTGCAACAAGCAATTTTTGTACTTATTGTCTCTTGACATAAGTGTCATGTCTAAAGTCATCCTATGTTATGTGCGGACGAACCGTTACGGACCAAAAGGGTCGATCCACAATAAAAAATTATCTAGGTAAAGGCATCGATTACTCGATTGAAAGTTACGAGTCACTTAACTGAAACTTCCGATTGAAGTACATGCCCTATACATTATTAAAACAACAATTAATGTGACATACCAAAGACGGTAACATAAGTGTAGGCACAGAATTTTCGACCAGTATGCGTCGATTCCCTTTTATGTAGCGGAAACAATCCTCCGAAAAATGTCGAGAACAAATAACATGAGTTTTGCTGGGAAACCAATTATCATCTCGTTTTGTGGAATTAATCCATTTTTCTTTGATTTCTGGACACTTCGGAAACCTTAAACGAAGTTAATTAATATTAGCTACCTTATCTCACACATTTATTTCATATTTGTTTAGAGGGAAAAGATAATCAAAAACATGCAAACTATTTTCTTATTTTAACAATTATTTATTTACAAATCTTTTGCTAAACAACGGTAGGCACAGTCTTGATATGATTTTGAAAACATTATCACTATGGAGCTAAGAAGTAAATTTCCAAAAAGATAAGAAAATAGCTCATTCTATTAAAAATGAAAGTTAAATAATAGGTACATGAAAATATAAAATACCTAATATTTCGTTATCACTTTGAATGAGTCTGTTATAGAAAAATAAAAGATGTGTAATGTAGAATTTTTGACCGCATCTTTTCTACAACGGAACACCTTCCAACACGGCGGTAGAGTCAAAAAAGGAAGTCAGAAAGCTATCTAAGTACTTATGAGAAATTATTTTTAATAAACAAATTTTGAGTTTGAGTTCATTTTTATCGATAAAATTTTCCATCCCCATTTCGTTCTTCACTAGCTTGTGGTAGTGCGAGATAGCAATATGTAAATTGACGCAAGAAAGAAAGAGACTTCAAAAAAGACATCAACGGGGGCTTTCTAATCAAATTTTTGGTTGCACAATTATTTTGTTATTGTTTTAATCTAAAAATGAAGGAATAATTACTTAGCGGTGAAAGGAACTGCCATCCTTTGTACGACTGGATGTTGCAGCACATTTTCCACACCATTTCACTGAACAATAGGGCATTTTTATTGGCTAATTTCTCTTTAAACGATTTTATAAAACTGCTTATATCCCGTCGAGTGTTGACAGCGGAATGCGGCGACGAAACGGAGCGCGGCGCTACATATGTAGTAAAACGACATATGCTTGGCGAGCGCGGGGGCCCGGCTAAGCTCCGTCTAGAGGCTTAGTGGTCTGTGGGGACACCTAAAAACCATATCATAACTTTTTTTTGTTGATATCTTCAATGTACAGACAAACTTCTGTTAAAGTTTTATAATAGGTACATTAAAAATATTAAGAACTTATAACTGACTTAACTTGAAATATGGTGCAGGTTTGGACCGCGCGGGAGAGTAGCCATCTTGGCCACCCTCCAGCGCTGGTAGAGTTTCCTCGCTGAACGGCTAAACTGATCCGTAGAGCGAGGAAAGCGCCAGCCCTTGGAACCCTGGTCTAGTCTACCAGGCGTTTTGCCAGATCTTTAAAAAGCGCCTGGGCGCCGGGTCCCCACTGTCCAAGAGTTTCGACGATAAATGCTACGAATTTGTGTTGAGTGCCGATACCACCCGATACCCTATATTTAATTGTATTTAATTCAGTCATATTTAACTAATAGGAAGCAAGCCTTGTTGCTTACAAAGTACAATAAAGTTTCCAAATCTATGGAAGAAGTGAAATCGTCGTATAAAACTAATTTGATAGGTGTACCACAGGGAAGTGTCTTAGGTCCACTTTTCTTCTTAATATACGTCAATGAATTACCTTATTTGACACATCATTTGTGTGCTTTGACTATTTATTATAAGGACTAGCCTTGCGGTAGCATTGCCCCTCTGCCACGGTATAAGATCAATTAGTCATGTGCACTTACATTAAATTTTATACCTTATCACTAAACGAGACAGCCTATAATTGCGAAACAATAATTTCGAACTTAGAACGTTTGGGGTTCACACGAGACTACTTTTCATGATTTTTAAAGTTTAAAATTAGAATCTAAAGTTATGGGAATAAAATTCAAAGTTGCGGATTTCATGTTACCTCGCCCCCCGCAAAAAGTGGCAGAAATGTTTGTTAGTAGAATTACACGCGTAACTAGTCCCTATATAAGTAGTCAAAGTTTGTGTGTTATGTTTGCCGATGACGCGACTATGTTGTTTATTAATGAAGGATGCAGTATAGCGAAGTTTAGACCTGAAATCTTGAATACCATTGAGAAATTAACTACATGGCTTGGGAAAATCAACCTGAAAGTTGTTTAATTTTATTCAGACATCGCATGTAAAATAGATAATTTTTGAATATTATTGTATGCCTGATATGGTAAGAGCTGCTTGCTCACTTTGTTTACTCTAAGATCTTTGTATACCACCAGCTCTAACAATAAATGATTCTTATTCTTAACCTCTTACTAGTTGATTTTCTTGTATAAACATAGGTTTATTAATTATTAGTAATCTGTTATATTTTCAGGATCGTAAATTCGCGCCGACATACTACCGTGGCCTGCGCGTGGTCCCTGTGAAGACAGCCCACGAGGTGGAGCTCGTCAAGTCGGTCCTGCCGGGCCTGGTGCGACCCAGCGACGCGTTCGAGGTATCACTAACATATGTTCATGACTATTATTCACCTAGGGAGTAGGCTGGATATGGGTCAGTCTACGGTACATACATACATAAATAAGCTCACGCCATTGTCCCATGGGGGTAGGCAGAGACCACGGACCGCCACACGCTACGACAGTCACAGCGCCACAGTCTACGGTACGGCTACGTTTATTTTGTCGTGTCGTCAATCTTCGGTCGCGAAGACATGGATGAACAGAACATTTCTCGATGATACACAAGTATGTCATAGACTGTAGAATTCCAGTCATTTAACGGAGTTTTGTTAGGCGGGGTAGGGAGTAATTATTAATTGTACTTTTAAACTGTAACCGGCACCATTTAGTGACAAAAAGTCTATCTTATAACATATTAAACAAAAAATCGCTACGCAACAGAAATCAATATACGATCTCCCAGAAGGCTTTTAAATTAATAATATTAATACCAATCCTCTCATTTTAATTAGATTTAACAATATACATTATTTTTCAGCAAAAAAAGGCATTGATATTTAAAAATGAGATATTTATTAGAAAATACTAATGTATTTTTCAAAGCCTTGTAAGTAGACAAAAATATTAACACCATGTTAGAAGTATTAAAAGGGTAAAGCCTTAAAAGCTTGATTTAACAATATACATTATTTTTCAGCAAAAAAAGGCATTTTAACAAAAAAAAAGTTACGATATGGTTTTTAGGTGTCCTTGATTCCATTTCACCAATTTTTGGATTTTTTGTCTGTCTGTTTGTTTGTTTGTTTGAACGAGTATCACGCAAAAACTACTGAACCGATTTTGATGAAACTTTTTTTGTTTGATAGCTTATGATCTGACTTAAAATCTGGTATATAATTTGTGCGGACGAAGTCGCGGGTTAACGCTCGTAGAAAATATTTGTCTGAACCTATGGCCCCTTAAGGTGGTTGCAGGAGGCGATTCCGTTGTATTGTAAGTATTGGGGCCAACACAAAAGATCCCACTGGGTCGAAGTGTTGCTGGCTTGCCAGCCCCCAGAACAAGATAAGATAAGGTGGTCAATTTTATACAAAACTCTGACGCACAATACGCGCAGACGGTAATAATATAAGTAACTTTGTATATATGGAAAAATAGTTTGGAAAATCTAGATGCCGCGTCACAAATAACATTTGCAATTTATAAAATAATTACGAAGATATAAAGCTTTGAAATTTTTCATACAAAATTTCAAAAGCTTTATATCTTCGTAATTATATGTTATTATTATTCTTATTACTTTTATTAATTCTGTCTACGCGTATTGTGCCTCAAACTTTTGTATGGACTGAAACCACCTTAACCAATTTTTTTTTAAATCATAATCTGTTTCCTGTAAAATATACACCACTTGTTTTTAATTATTAACATAACTTTAGGATGGAACTTCGTTTTGTAAGGAGCGCCATACTAATTATATCCTCTTATCAGGTATTAAGAAGCTACGCGGCTGCGCACAGATCGCGTCGCACGACGCTGGCGAGACTCGCTGATAAATTCGCAGCTGCGTTATACATGGAACCCATGGTGAGTGTTGTTAATTTATCATTTTTTTATACCTTTTTGTGGGGTTCCGTACCCAAAGGGTGCCAGCGGAACCCAATTACTAAGCCAACGTTGTCCGTCCATCCGTCCGTCCTAGCTGTAAAAGGCTTGTATATATTTTGAACCGTAATAGATAGCGAGTTGACATTTTCACAGACTATGTGTTTTATTTTCTTTATTGATTTCCCAACAGTTGTTACACGAATACAATACAACAATATACAACGTGTTAATGAATTAACGCAAAACTAGAAAGTAGTTTGTTTAGAATCGAGAGCAGAATCGAATTATCATGGTTTCAACATAGGTAATTTTTTTTTCAAATTATTAAATAATTTGTTTGTAAAATTTCAAATTTACTGAACTCGCCGTCAACCCACCGCACGGGCACACTCGCCCTACTCACTACCAAAACAAGATTATTAAAATGTATCAATGAGTACTTAGCGCTTTCATTCCTTGGTGAAATGATAACAAATCATTTTTGCCTCAAAACTTAAAATGCGAATAACTTTAAATGTTAACTATCAAAACAATGAAATTATTGTTTCAATCTAATTATTTGGTTATAAATCAGTTGGGGTGTATGAGGTTTTGCGCTTATTCATTAACACATTGTATATCTTCAAAAACATTTATGCTAAATGTACAACTAATTATAGGGAAATACAGCATGAAACAAACAGATTAATTACTTAGATTAATGATACATTTGCTTACTATTAATTAAATTACATACACAGTATAATTAACTGTTCCGATCCCAAAAGTCTTTTTAGAGCTTATTCGTCCCAATCAAGACACACTAATAATACTTATTTTTATTGGATCGTGAGGAAACCTGCATGCTTCAATTTCGAGGCATGTATTGTACCCACTGTCCATTTCAAGTGGCGACGGGCTCACTCCCCGTCACATTGGACAGAGTTTCAGTACTAGTGAAACGTGGATGTTCTGAGGTTTCAGAATAAGTCTGACTACTCCCTCGGGGAATATAGTCGACAGCATATTTTGGATTTGCTAAAAAATTATAAAAAGAACAAAAAGTTACAAAAAAAAAAATTACATACAAAAAACCTGTTTCGTTCAACGTTTTTTGTTCAAATCGTAAAAACGATAATACATACAAGCGTCAAACTGTGTGTGACTATAGTTCGAATTCTGTAGTATAATAATAACAACAAATAATTAGAAACGGCCAAGAGTGAGTCGGGCTCGCGCTCCCGGCGAAAACATTTTTTTTTGTAAGTATATTACGTGATGGTACGGAACCTTCGGCCTCGGTACACGAGTCCAACTCGCACTTAGCCGGTTTTATTTTTTAATAAGCTTTAACTAACATTTCAGGCGGAAGGAGGCTACAAGTTGAAATGCGCCAACCTGATGGAGGTGTCGTGGACGCTGCAGAACAAATGGTCTCCCATCGCGCCGTTCCATCACAGGATGAAGTTCGACCTCGAATATATGGGTGAGATTCCTTTAATTATACGTTATTTCTTCCCACTGCTGGGCAGAGGCCTTCCCTAATGTTGTTAATAAAATACAGTTATGTATTACTCTTTTAAAACCAATTGAACTATCATCATCATCATCATCATTGTCTTGCCCATTTCCCATTATTTGGGGTCGGCGCAATATGTCATCCTCTTCCATTCATCTCTCTTAGCCGTCGTTTCAACACTCACTCCTTTTTTACACATATCATCCTTCACACAATCCATCCATCTTCTCTTCGGCCTCCCTCTCCTACCACAGCCATCCACATTCATACTTAACACTCGCCTCGTAACATGACACTCGTCTCTCCGCATTACATGCCCATACCACGATAATCTATTACCCTGCAATTTTTCCGTTATAGGTGCTACTTTCCAACTTCCTCTCAATTGAACTATCGAGGCTTTAAAATAAAAAATGTTGTTTTCCAGATGAATCGTACATAAAAACAATACAGCTCGCTCACAGGCAGCTAGCAGACCCATCGATGGACACCGCCGAGCGAACACAAATACTTGCTAAAATAATATCCACATGCCTGGAAGCCCAGGGTCCGACCCAAGAACTATACGAAAGTATGTCATCAGACCCGGAAACTGCGAAGATAGAAAAACGTAGAACAACTTTGGATAAGGAACCGGAAATGCCTGTTATGGTTAAAAATAAAAAAGACAATGAGGTCATGGCACCTCCGAAATCGATCCCTAAAAAAGGGAAGAAAGGGGTTAAGAGATCTGTCAGTAATGAAGGAAACGGGAAGAGATTAAAGACTGACGATAATTTAAATGTTGAGATATCTGAGAGTCAACATGAAAATGGGAATAAAGAGGTTCAAAAGAAAAATAGTGAAGCGAACAGTATTGCTAGTGAGAAAAATGCTAAATCTACCAATGGAGAGATCAGGTCGAAAAAAGACGCAGACAATGTAGCTAGCGCGAAAATTAATAAAACTACCGGTTCAGAGAATGTGAAAAAACTTGGTGATAAAGATGTTGAAAATGCAAAAAAAGATGGTCCAAAAACTGGTAAAATATCTAACAATACAGATAAAATGAAAAGGAAAATTGATGGCGACGAGAAAGGTGTTGCCAAACCGAAAATAAGAAAAACTTCTGCTGATACCGAGAAAATTAAGAAAAATCAAGTTGGTACAGAAAATAATGTAGCCAGTTCCAAAAATACCAAAACTTCGAGTGTCACAGATAAAATTAAAAATATTGTTGAAGTTACGAAAGAAACGAATGATAAAATAGCTAAGAAAACTGTTGCTAAAGTGAAAAATGGTGATCAAAATGAAATTCAAAAGAAAAAGGCAGAGAACAATTCCGAAAATTCTGATAAGCATAAAGAAAAAGCTACCAAGACTGTTGTTGGAAAAAATGATATTACAAAAACAACTGAACCTGAAAGCGCTGGACGCGAAACAAAAAAGGTTGTAACAGCAAAAACTACGCTTAAATCAAAAGATAGTGTTACTGTTAAAAATAAACAAACCATCAATAATGTACAAAACCATACTGAAACGAAGAAACAAGCTAATAAAATTGACAACCCTGCTGCAGAAAAAGTAAAAAAGGTTGCCAGCGAGAAAACTGTAACGAAACCAACTAATAATAATTTAGAAAATCATTCTGAAACGAAGAAACAAGCTAATAAGGTTGACAACCCTACCGCAGAAAAAGTAAAAAAGGTTGCCAGCGAGAAAATTGTAACCAAACCAACTAACAATAATGTAGAAAACCATTCTAAAACAAAGAAACAAGCTAATAAGGTTGATAACCCTACTGCAGAAAAAGTAAAAAAGATTGCCAGCGAAAAAACTGTAACCAAACCAACTAACAATAATGTAGAAAAACATACCGAAACGAAGAAACAATCAAATAAGGTTGAAAACCCCACTGCAGAAAAAATAAAAAAGATTGCCAGCGAAAAAACTGTAACCAAACCAACTAACAATAATGTAGAAAAACATACCGAAACGAAGAAACAATCAAATAAGGTTGAAAACCCCACTGCAGAAAAAATAAAAAAGGTTGCCAGCGAGAAAACAAATGTCGTAACCAATAATTTACCAGATAAAGTAACAAAAGTTGCTGAAAGTGGAAAAAATAACCAAACCAAAGCTGTTAAAAAAGTTGTCAACACTCAGAATGTACCTTTGGAAAAACAAACAAAAATGAAAACAAATCCTCTCAAAACAATGAACAAACAAAAATTATCTGCTGGCAACATTAAGAAAGCTTCGAGTATTGGCAACACTGAGAAAGAAAATCAACTGAAAACGAAAATCCCTTTGAAAAAACTTCCTTCAATATCTGAAGGATATTTTAAGAAAAATCCTTTAAGAATAAGTCCGAGTAAGTATCTATATCTTAATATAAAATCACGCCCACGTCCCACTGGGGTAGGCAGTGACACCAGGGGTAATAAAATACCCTAGACATATTTAAACTACTTTAAACTTTAGAGTTAGACCATCAAACTGAACAACTTTCATAGCCAACGTGGAAAAGAAAGAAAATCTGCTGTCCCATACATTGGAGTAGAGTAGGTACTGCAGTTTTGTATGAAACAGCAGATTTTTAGGCTTCCGAACCCATATAGTGCCAATGGGACCCTACTCATACGCCCTCACTGTCTGTCCACCCGTCCATCCCAATTTCAGAGGGCTGTAACTTTTGAACCACAATAGGTACCTAGTTGAAATTTTCACAGAATATGTATCAATATCTTTGACTGGCCGTGTGGTGTTGGCTAAGAATAGCACCATCCCATTTCCTCCCGTGGGTGTCGTAAAAGGCGACTAAGGGATCTACCGGAGGATGGGCAGCAGCATCCTCTGAGTACACACATTCAATCCAACTGCGATCGCCAACCCGCCTGCCAAGCGTGGCGATTATGGCAAATCCCCCCATTTTGGGGGAGGCTTATGTCCAGCAGTGGACGTTTAATGGCTGATATGATGATGATGATGATCTTTGACTACTTATACAGGGTGAAATTGATATTATTAGCATCCTTTTAAACTAAGATTCTACCCATCAAACTGAATAACTTTTGAGCTTTGGGAGCAAACCGATCGGAGCAAATAAAAAATCTGCTGTTCCATACTAAACTGCAATGTCGACGAGCGAGTTCGCGACTCAAATGTATGCAACAGCTGACTTTTTATTTGATCCGATCGGTTTGCTCTCATAGTGAAAGTTGTTCAATTTCACACTGTATATGTATGCTAGAGTGGATAGATACGACTCCCCAAGTGATTTTAACACATTCTGAAACAGATCCTTAATAATATAACTATATTCACCAGTACGTATCTAGAGATATACAAAACTCATATGTACAAAACTCACCATACAAAATTTCTTCTGCCAATACATATTCTGTGAAAATTTCAAGCGGCTACCTATTATGGCTCAAAAGTTACAGCCCTCTGAAATTGGGATGGACGTATGGAGGTGTTCCTCCATTGAAAAGGGAAGATCTTCCACCAGGCTATGTGTGAAGCCTGGGGACCGAACGTGGTCCAACAGTTCTTAGTTGTACCTTGTATATGTATCGAATCTCTGTGATTATTTCTCTTGCGCGATGTATGTCTTGCATTCGATTGTGAACCTTATTTGTAGTAGGTTACGAGTTACGTATTCACGGTGAACGTTGTCTATGTATTGAGCATATTTCCGGGAGCGACGGTATCGCCATCTGTTGGAATCTTTGCTATAACTTGTGGGTGCTGACATCTGTAGTAAGTCCCCACAGACGGATGGACAGACAGAGAGTGCGTATGATTAGGGTCCCATTGGCACTCTATGGTTACGGAAGCCTAAAAATATGCTGTTCCATACTAAACTGCACTGCCTACTCTACTCAAATGTATGCAACAGCGTTTTTTTTTGCTCCGATCGGTTTGCTCCCATACTAAAAGTTGTTCAGTTTGATGGGTAGACTCTTAGTTTCAAAGGATGCCAATGATATCAATTTCACTGCTGTATAATTAGAAAATATTTAATATTCGCAGGAAAACTCGTCACAAAAGGCAAGATGTCGCCGAAATTCCTGACGAATTCGAAGAAAACTATCCAGAAACCAAATACGAACATACCCCGTAAGTGTTTTTTAATTTTGATACAATCATCATCAGCCATGCCACAGGGTGTTAGGGTAAACAGTTGCATTACTTTAAGGGGCGATTGTACCCATGATACTGAACAATATAGTATGGGGCACATAATATACAAGCTTGTAACATATATAACTATGGACGAGTCCCGCGTGACCAGGAAAATAATTTCGCTCGTCAATCTTCGTTTGCGCAGAGCTGCACGGCTAGCATGCCACACACGACAAAGCGTTTAAGTGAGAAAAGCGTCATGCGCGTTTCTCACCGATCCCCACTACCCAATCGTAGCCCGCGTAGTCCCAGCAACGCCCATTGCCGAGGTCCGTACCCCTTAGGGGTGCCCCTTGGGCAGGTTGCTTAAGCTCATGCATTGGTTCGGTAGACCTACCAGGGCGCTTCGTCGTCACTGGTGTGGTCCCCCCATAGTCCGCAGTAAAAAGCAATCGATGCTCCCTGAGTAATGCTGTATTTGTCAATTCGAAAAAAAAAAAAAGTCGTGCGCGCTCTTTCGGGCCTACGTAAAATAATAAAGATGGAGGCACATCTCGATTTTTATCGTGTTTTCTTGGGGGTGGCATGCTAGCCGTGCAGGACCGAGTCCCCGACAAAACCCGAAGTCATTTAATAATCACAGGGTGCAAAGTCGGATAGAAAATAAAAAAAAAATTATAATCGTTTATTTGTCTTTTACATTTGTATACAAACCGAAGTAGGTAATACGAGACAGAAGGACATCTATCTATCTATACTATTATAAAACTGTAAAAGGCAGTTTGTCTGTACATTGAAGATATTAACAAAAAGAAAGTTACGAAATGGTTTTTAGGTGTCCCCGATTCCATTTCACCAATTTTTGGATTTTTTGTCTGTCTATTTGTGTGGGTGTTTGTTTGTGTGTTTGTTTGTTTGAACGAGTATCACGCAAAAACTACTGAACCGATTTTGATGAAACATTTTGTGTGGCAAACTGAATAAATGAACTAAATTTGAGGTTATAAAACAACCGTGATCGTTCCGTACCTCATAGCGAGTTAAAAATTGGCGCGGTCGTTCCGTACCTTAGAGCGAGTTGAAAAACAACCGCACCTAAAGGTCGTGAACGCAGCCCTGTTATTCTGCCATAAACTGCGTGAAACACAATACCTAAATATTAAAGAATCTATATAACTTCCAGGATACGAAGTAGTGAAATTTATTGTTATGGATAGGTGAAAACTATCAGTATACATAAATCATGTCCAGACTGTGCCTGTCTTTTTTTTTAAAGGCCAAGGGATCGAGCCCAATGCAACCATGTCAGACGTAAACAGTTTCATATTTTCGATTAAAATTATTCTTAAATAATGAAATATTCAATCAAAAGATGCGGATCATCTTCTCCCTCTTTATTATTTTAAAGAAACACTTTTTGAAATTTTGATCTTTATTCGCAACGCCATCTATCGATCCAAAAGAAAAACGCTCATTATAGTACGCTGTGGTTTCAGTCTGCAGAGGGCTGTCCCTTACAAACTTGTGTAACAAAACCTTTGTATAAATGGATAGAAAACTGTTTTTTTTTTTTTGCTATTTCGTCGCCTACTCATATTTTTATATTTTTACCCCGTCGTGGAAGATGACAGTAGGCGATGGCGTATTCCTCTCTCATCCTCTACCTCTTGTCAGTGCGAGCGTGTTTGTATAAAGTGTCCTGGTGTGATGAGACTTAGGGTTGAACCTCATCCGGCAGCACGGCATCGCATTTTTCCGTCCCTCCAACCTTTTCTGTCACTCAGGAACGCCATTTGATAGAGCAAATAAGATAGACGGAACGCAATCGCGCGCGGAGGTGCTGCGGCGTGTCAGAAAAGGATGGAGCGACGGAAAAAGGCGATGCCGTGCTGCCAGATGTGGTTCAACCTTTGACTACTTATATAGGGACTAGTTACGTGTGATATTCTGCTAACAAACATTTCCAAATCCGCAACTTTGGATTTTATTCCCCATAACTTTAGATTCTAATTTTGAACGTTAAAAATCATGAAAAGTAGTCTCTTGTGAACCCCAAACGTTCTAAGTTCGAAATTATTGTTTCGCAATTATAGGCTGTCTCGTTTAGTGATAAGGTATAAAATTGAATGTAAATGCACATGATTAATTAATCTTATACCGTGGCAGAGGGGAAATGCTACTGCGAGGCTAGTCCTTATAATAAATAGTCATAGGGTTCAACCCTTATTTCAACCCTTATTCTACGTCTTTTTGATTATTTTATGTTATTTGTTTCAGGTCTAATGGGGAAACCAAAAGCGAAAGTATAGCATCTTAATGTAATGCCTATGCCCATACACCCTCTTAGAAGGGTGGGCTTCCTGTGCCCTACATTGGGACGTTTACAGGGTGAAATTGATGTCATTAGCATCCTTTTATACTAAGAGTCTACCCATCAAACTGAACAACTTTTACTATGGGAGCAAACCGATCGGAGCAAATAAAAAATTTGCTGTTCTATACTAAACTGCAATCTCGAAGCGCGAGTTTGCGACTCAAATGTATGCAACAGCTGATTTTTTTTTTGCTCCGATCGGTTTGCTTCCATAGTAAAAGTTGTTCAGTTCGATGGGTAGACTCTTAGTTTAAAAGGATGCTTATGATATCAATTTCACCCTGTATATGCTGATGATATAATAGCATCTGAAAAAGCTACAAAGAAATTAAGTAAGGGTATATGTTAGAATAATAATCATGTTACTTAATTATATTTATAAGTTGTCATTGATGAAATAAAATAAAAAGATTTAAAATTGATTTTTACTTTTATTATATTTTATTAGAAAAATCATAAAAATGAATTACACAAATTAAATTATAAAGTCAAAAAATATCATTACATTTATTTTAAAATCCATAAAAGGAAGAATAAGTACATAAATTCAAATTAAAAAGTCACACAAATAATCATAAAAAATTAATTACAATAAACAAAATATTGTAATAAAAATAAAAATGAATTATAATTAAAAAATTATAAAAACAAATACAATACAAATGAAATTTTATTTAAAGTTTCTACTATCAAATCTGTGTCCAAACTTAGGAAATGTTCGGTTTCTGCTTTAAGTTAATTTCTACAAAACTAATTAGTTGATTTTATACTTGGAATTATAGTTCTAGCGTGGGATCTTTGGGATTGAATATAGGGATGAAATATGACGCCATAGCGCGACAGTCGACACGTCTATTAAGGGAGCACCGAGCCTATTGTGCCCTCCATCGATTTTTATTTTATTTCTAAAAAAACAAGAATGTCACATTGTAGTCTTGATTGGCTTTCAATTTATTGGGATTTGTTTTTATAATGTTTGTAGTTATTATCTTTAAAATCCAAAAGTGGCCACTTTTGGCGGTTTTAACGATAATAGCTACAAGCATAAAACATAATAATCCGTAATGTTTCGATAAATTGAAAGCCGATCAGAACTACAATGTGACATTCTTGTTTTTTGGACATGTAGTTTAATTGTTTAGAAATAAAAATAAAATACGAATTGAGGGCAGCGCAATAGGCTCTGTACCCTTTTAATAAAATGAATACTCGAAACTCTATCAAACATCCAAAAAATCCACGAGTTTTTTTTTTCGGAAATTGACAAAAAACAAACCGAAAGTACATTTTGTACATATTCACTGGTTTCAATTAAATCTTACATACTAATTTAAAATAAATGTCAATAAGTAAAAAGCTAGTAGAAAATTATACGAAAAAAAAGACAAAATAGAGAAATGACCATTAAAAGTCAAAAATAGTCAAAAAAATTATTAAAATGGAATCTTGAACGGGTAGTTTTTGTGGGTGTCTCCCATCCTGAAAAAGAAATATAGGTTTATATTAATCACTAATTAATAGACGCGGTGGCGCGTTGTGGACGCCATTGGAAACTCAATCTTGAGGTCCAGGAGTGCGATTTATGAATCTCATTCGCTGAGCTCAGCAGTTGAAAATGTCAATATTACTATGGAGATATGCATCTTTCTACTACTGATTTGACATTAAAAAAATCATACTCCAGGAGTGCGATTTTTGAAAGTCAAACCAGCAGTAAAAAGATGCGTATTTCCATACATTTTCAACTACTGAGTTCAACGTATGAGATTCAAAAATCGCACTCCAGGTTTAAATCCCCACGCACAACATGCCATGTACCAATGTTTTTCTAATTTGTGTACGTAATACCGACTGCTCTCAAACGGTGAAGGAAAACATTGTGAGGAAACCTGCATACGCTAAAGAAGAAATTGCGATGCGTATATCAAGTCGACCAATCCACGTGGTGGGCTGACGCCCATACACGGGTGTTTCTCCTCAGCGTTTGAACGCCGTCATTATCCTCACCAAATATTTTCGCTTTGTTTATAAGAATAGGTATACAATTTTATAACTAACTGCGTTATAGCCCGCTGGCCCCTTGTACCAGCGCTAAAAAATATACCTTTTCTTATATACAAGGCAAAAAAATTTAGTGAGGATAATGAAGGCGTTCAAAGTCCGAGGAGAAACACCCACACCCTCCCTGAGGGTAGGCCTGTGCCCTGCATGGGGACATATACAGGGTGGAATTGATATCATTAGCATCCTTTGAAACTAAGAGTCTACCCATCAAACTGAACAACTTTTACTATGGGAGCCAACCGAATCGGGGCAAAAAAAAACTGCTGTTGCATACATTTGAGTCGAGTAGGCGTTGCAGTTTAGTATGGAAAAGCAGATTTTTTTCTTCGATCGGTTTGCTCCCATAATAAAAGTTGTTCAGTTTGATGGGTAGACTCTTAGTTTAAAAGGATGCCAATGATTCAGTGTGGGCAGAGCCCTGTCTAGTTTTTTTTTTTTTTTGCCTTACGGCCTCTGACGTGGTTTTCATGACCAACGGCTTAACGTGCCATCCGACGCACGGAATCATCTTTCTTTTTCAGACAATCAGGTGATTCAGCCTGCAATGTCCTAGCCAACTGGGGAAAAACGCACAAAGTGTCATATCACTAGGTGTCCCTCGTGGTAATCGAACCCACAACCTTCGTGCCAAGAGCCCAATCCTCTTAACCATTAGACCACGGAGGCAGTGGTGATAATGATGATGAAGCCTAAATTATTTATGTGCAATCCACCCTAAGTTTGTGCAAGTTTTCTGGTGTTGGGGAATATTGTTCCAGAGTTAGGTAAGTAAATTAATATCAACTTACCCTTTGAAAGCAAAAGTCCTCTTATTCCTGTTTAAAGCGGTTAGAGCATCGACTTGTATTTGCGACAGAGTTATGGTCAAAGATTGAAGGTTCTCCCACAGGTGGGACGCTGATGAGGATTTCACTACGGCGCTGTGTCCACGTTCTATTTGATATCTGTTGGGAAAAATTATACATCACACGTGTAATTTGTATAGGGTCCGTAACAAATAAAATAATTTGTATTTATTTAATTTTTATTCTGTGGCAATCAAACTGAACTACTTTCTCTATTGGACAAAACTACGATTATACTCGACACAAAAAATGTTTTTAGGGTTTGAAAATGCCTTTTCATAAATTTTTTATGTAATAAAACTTACAGCTACAGCTTTCATGCCATAATAATAAATACTTAGACGGCAAAGTTTTAACAGAATATAGCATTAGTTTTTGTTGGCCGGCACTTGCACATTTGGACCAAAAATGTATGTGTCGTGTACAGTTCTTCAGAGGGTAAATAACAATATAGTATTTCACTAGTTGTTACACACGGCAACTGGTGGATGCAACATCCGTTCGGTACAAGGAGTAGATTAGTAATGATGGCGGGTGTTGCCCCCACCACCTACAATGCATACATTTATTTAGATCAAGACAACAACCAATATTATTTATTACAATGATCTTATTACTTGATGTAATATAATTATATTTATAATTAATTATAGCTAAACACCACAGTATGAAACGCCGATGTCTTTTGTACCAAATTACAGCTAAGGGTCCGCGGTGTGAAATCAGTTTTAGGTTATAATGGATCGTACCTGAGTAAAAGCTGCGCTGGGGTGATCTTCAACCCAGCGGCCATGCACTTAATCAATGGATCCTCGATGACAGGCAGCAAGTTGCTCTTGTACTCGTCCGGGGTCCCTTTAGATCCCAGCACGCCGAAACAGTTCAGCTTAATGTCGCGATCCCCGCAGAATTGGTCCAAACGTTCCTGGGTTAGGTAGGGGTGACATTCAACCTGGGGAGAGATGTTACACTCTTTTACTATTATTATTTAACATTTTATTGTGCACACGGAAATACAGCATAATAGACAAGTACAGAGGGCGAGCTTATCTTTGAAGAGTTTTCTTCCAGCAGACCCATGATAAAGAGAAAGTTTAGAAAGTGAGGCAGGCAAGGTGTATTTATTATTATTTGGTTATAAGGGCTTGGTCAATGACCAAATAGCTATTGCGACCTGGATAGATCTCAGGCAAGGTGTACACAATTCAAAGAAATTAATAAACTAACGCTCAGTTGCAGAAACGCTCATTAAAGTTATCAGAATCAGAATCAGAAAGTTTATTTATAGAAATGGGTACATGGTATGGGTTATTCCTTCGCGTACGCTGACGGTATTCAGGGTGTAAGTGACAGCCTAGCAAATACTGCATCTGCTAACTTTCACTATGGAGCCTACCTCAGGAAACGCGAAGAAAAATCAGCTGTCCCATTCATTTTAGTCGGGTAGGTACAGCAGTTTTGTATGGGACAGGTGATTTTTTTTCGCGTTTCCTGATGTAGGCTCTATAGTGAAAGTTGTTCAGTTTGATGGTTCACCGTTTCAGTATTTGCTAGGCTGTCACTTACACCCTGTATAGTCGTATTGACAAAAAAAATTCTTTCAACCCGGGAATGCCATTTTTATAATTAGCTGACATAAACGCGGCCAAAATCTTTGAAACTCTTGGTTGACTGTACTTTAAAGCTACGAATAAGAAATATTTTTATACCCAAACTTTAATTGGCCACGAGCGAACATATCTTGTTAATGACAGGCTTGACCTTGGCGTTCTCCGTGATCCTGGCGATGCTCCTCGCCAGTCTTGAGCTCCTCCATGCGTCCAGGTATAGCACCGTCGAGTATTGTATCACAACAATATACCTAGTTGATGACAGGCTTGACCTTGGCGTTCTCCGTGATCCTGGCGATGCTCCTCGCCAGTCCTGAGCTCTTCCATGCGTCCAGGTATACCACCATCAAGTATTGTATCACAAGAACATTCCTGGTTGATGACAGGCTTGACCTTGGCGTTCTCCGTGATCCTGGCGATGCTCCTCGCCAGTCCTGAGCTCTTCCATGCGTCCAGGTATACCACCATCAAGTATTGTATCACAAGAACATTCCTGGTTGATGACAGGCTTGACCTTGGCCTTCTCCGTGACCCTGGCGATGCTCCTTGCCAGTCCTGAGCTCCTCCATGCGTGCAGTAGGCCTCGCATGAAACCCCCGAGAAAACGATAAAAATCGAGATGTGCCTCCATCCTTATTATTTTACTTATGCCAGAAAGAGCGGGCATGACGTTTTTCTCGTTTAAACGCTTTGTCGTGGATGGCATGCTAGCCGTGCTGGTAGACCGACGTCGAGTATTGTATCACAACAACATACCTGGTTGATGACAGGCTTGACCTTGGCCTTCTCCGTGACCCTGGCGATGCTCATCGCCAGTCCTTAGCTCCTCCATGCGTCCAGGTATACCACCATCGAGTATTGTATCACAAGAACATTCCTGGTTGATGACAGGCTTGACCTTGGCCTTCTCCGTGACCCTGGCGATGCTCCTTGCCAGTCCTGAGCCCCTCAACGCGTGCAGGTAGTCCGACGTCGAGGATTGTATCACAATAACATACCCGGTTGATGACAGGCTTGACCCTGGCCTTCTCCGTGACCCTGGCGATGCTCCTTGCCAGTCCTGAGCTCCTCCATGCGTGCAGTAGGCCTCGCATGCCACCCCCGAGAAAACGATAAAAATCGAGATGTGCCTCCATCCTTATTATTTTACTTAGGCCAGAAAGAGCGGGCATGACGTTTTTCTCGTTTAAACGCTTTGTCGTGGATGGCATGCTAGCCGTGCTGGTAGACCGACGTCGAGTATTGTATCACAACAACATACCTGGTTGATGACAGGCTTGACCTTGACCTTCTCCGTGACCCTGGCGATGCTCATCGCCAGTCCTTAGCTCTTCCATGCGTCCAGGTAGACCGACGTCGAGTATTGTATAACAACAACATACCTGGTTGATGACAGGCTTGACCCTGGCCTTCTCCGTGATCCTGCTCCTTGCCAGTCCTCTACTGATGAGCTCCCCCATGCGTCCGATAATCCGACGTCGACTATTGTATCACAAAAACGTACCTGGTTAATGACAGGCTTGAACCTGGCCTTCCCCGTACCCTGGCGATCTGTTCAGAGTTGAAGTTGATACATGCGTCAAGTATAGTATCACAACAGCATACCTGGTTGATGACAGGCTTGACCCTGGCCTTCTCCGTGACCCTGGCGATCTGTTCAGAGTTGAAGTTGCTGACGCCGATGCTCCTCGCCAGTCCTTTCGTCACGAGCTCCTCCATGCCGAACCATGCGTCCAGGTAGTCCGACGTCGAGAATTGTATCACGTTTGCTATCGTAGGTATTGGGTCCGCGCCTTCCTGTAAAGATGAATATGAACAAAGGATCAGTTATATCACACAGTACTATAATTACGTAATATAAATCAACTTCGGTTGGTTCGGTTCGGAGCTTCGTCTGCGCTGATTTAAAAAAATGTTTCCTACGAGTATAAATAAATATCGTGGCCATTGAGTTGAGTTAAATGTACCTAGTCTTAAATTAATTGTACCTAATTATGTTGAATTGAATAAATTGAACCTAATTACGTTAAATCGAATGTAGTATCAAATCAAACTACACTGACCTGCAAAACTAAGTACTACACCAAAGAGTAATATAAGTATATTAGAAAAGAGAACCCACTCGTGGCAACATTATGCATCCACCTTATGTCAAATTGAAGGCTAGCTAGCGCCATCTATGTTTCACCGACAATAATTCAACCTATACTATACATACCTACTTATATCTACTCATACCGATGGATATTATTGTTTTGAATGCTAGTTTTCGTTCAATCCCGCACCGATGGAGTGAAATTCCAGTACCTATCCTTACTATTCCTGTAATCTAAACATTGGTAAGAGAAGAACAGAAACTCCAGAACATCACTAAATCGTCACGAAATTGAACGAAAACTACAAACAACCCGCACATTACGCAAGATAGGTATCCATTTTGTGAATGAGTCAATTTGACATTGACATAGACAATAAAATCTTTTTTTTTCATACTTCTGCGAAATATTTAATAGATGGCAGCACAATCTATGCAAACTGAATCGGAAAAAGCCACCAAAAGGCGACTGTCCTCCGCGTGTACTACACTATTAATATTTAAATTTTTTCTAAACTACAGAAAATAGAGATTTAAAATAAAAAACATTTTATAGTAAATGTTTTCAGCTTTCTTTGTAACTATTCTTTTTAAATTAAACTCTTTTTCCAGTCCTTTTTATTTCGAAAGTATATTTTATGTACTTACAATGTTATTGCAATTTTAAAAGTGTGATACTTAGTTTTGCAGGCCAGTGTAGTTTAAATTAAAAGGTCTGTAGAAATTGTCAGTAGTTTTAATTATCCTAATTATTTTATAATACGCGTATAAGTATAAATGCAGCGGTGATAAACTGATAGATAATAACATTAAATTAATTTGATGTATCTTACTGAGGCTTAGTCGTAACATTTAAGTCATATAACCCGGTCTCCAAGTTCGGGCTTGCCTAAAACGGGGAACACAGCAAACTTGTATATGTGTTAGAAATAGATTTTTAGCGTTCCCTAGTTATTGTAAATGTTTAAATACGTATACTGTTGGTGTGCCATCTATACTATTATAAAACTGTAACAGGAAGTTTGTCTGTACATTGAAGATATTAACAAAAAAAAAGTTACGATATGGTTTTTAGGTGTCCCTTATTCCATTTCACCAATTTTTGGATTTTTTGTCTGTCTGTTTGTTTGGGTGTTTGTTTGTTTGAACGAGTATCACGCAAAAACTACTGAACCGATTTTGATGAAACTGTTTTTGTTTGATAGCTTATGATCTGACTTAAAATCTTTTCTTCTAATCTTAATTTGTGCGGACGAAGTCGCGGGTTAACGCTCGTATTAAATAAAATAAAACTTTTGTCAAGCCGTTTCAATATGCATACCAGATATTTATGTATTTGTAGTCTTAAGTTTAAAATTGATTCTTATTATGCATGTTGCTAATAAACATTTTTACATTTTTCATTTTCATTTTTCATTGTCACACAAATTATCTAGTCACATTTAAAGTTCAAGAATCTAGACTGAACTTGTATCATGATAACTGGACAACGATATAGAAAACATATAAGGTCTAACAAAATTAGGTGAAACTATTTTAGGGGGATGATCAGACCATCAAACTGAACATCTTTCTCTATGGGACCAATATTGAAATCGCGAAAAAAAAATTTGCTGTCCCTTACATTTAGGTCGAGTAGGTTTGTATGGAACAGCTGATTTTTTTTTCGCGATTTAAATATCGGTCCAATAGAGAAAGTTGTTCAGTTTGATGGTCTGATCATCCCCTTAAAATAGTTTCAGCTAATTTTGTTAGACCTTATATACAGGGTGAAATTGGTATCATTGGCATCCTTTTAAACTAAGAGTACCCATCAAACTGAACAACTTTTACTATGGGAGCAAACCGATCGGAGCAAAAAAAATCAGCTGTTGCATATATTTTTGTCGAGTAGGCATTCCAGTTTAGTATGGAACAGCTGATTTTTTTTTGCTCCGATCGGTTTGCTCTCATGGTAAAAGTTGTTCAGTTTGATGGGTAGACTCTTAGTTTCAAAGCATGCTAATGATATCAATTTGACCCTGTATACTCGTAGATACAAACATCCATGACTTGGGTACAAATATTCATATTCATCATACAAATATTTGTCTCTTTCGGGATTCGAACCCGCGACCTTCGGCACAGTAGGCAGGTTCACTACCGACTGAGCTACTGGGCTCGTCAATGTCGAGTATGTAACACAGAATATAACTTTACTTTTGGGAGTCGCGCTGCAAGTCTGGGGGAGGTAAGACGCGTGCGTATTGGCATCTGTTAGAGATTATAATATTATAATAAACTACTTGACATTGGCAGAAATGCTACTAATCATTTTCCTACGTGTACTCTCCACATAACGGGACATTGGCACAATTGTGATAACGCATCGGACGCCATTAAATAAAAATAGAATAGAACTTTACTTTTGTGAAAGCCCAATTCTGATTGGTTTAGCAGTTTTACGATGATGCATGCATAAACAAACAGTCAAACATGATCTATGACCTAGGGACAGCTGATTTTTTTTGGCGTTTCCTGAGCTAGGCTCCATAGTGAAAGTTGTTGAGTTTGATGGTCTGAGTTCATCGTTTCTGTATTTGCTAGGCTGTTACCACCCTGTATTCAATATCAAATAATTTATTTTAGACAAGATGTCCATATAGTGTTAGTATACATTTATCTTAAAGCTAGTGTTAGTAACAAAAAAAAAAAAAAAAACAAAAACATTTTATTTTAAAAACCCGGTGTGGAGCTTCACCCAGTGATTCAACAGCGGGGAGTCCCACCGGTCTTTGAACACATTCAGGAGATCGTTAGTGCTGGCTCGGAGCCTGCCCAACATGGAGGCGCACCGTTTTCTCAATATAGCATAGAAGTCGTCCGTGTGCGCCTCCGCAAACATTCCCGACGCGCTACAATGCCGTGCCAGCCCCATCAGTATTATCCTACTGCCTATAATATAAATTCATTTCATTTCATTTATTCACGTTAAATTGTAGGTATAATAATGTGAATCGTATAAATTAATTATTACAATGTCATATTAAAACAATTAGTGATTATAACATACATATTTACAATATTACCTAATACACAAATTAACAGCAATGTCAGTTCCGAATTAATTATTACAATGTCACATTACAATTATTGACTATTGGGTAGGTACATTACTTAGGAACACCAAAATATTTAATTTTTAAATTAACATGTAGGGGAGCAGGGGGGAATTGGAGCCAACTAAGGAAAAAGTTCAATAAAAGTTCAAAAAAAGGCAAATTTTCGGGATACTTTAGGAACTTTTTATTAGAAACTAAATCCTTACTTCTTTGACTATCATTTAATCACAGCGTCAACGTTACATTATTAGGCATTTGGCAACAAATATACTTTTTTTCAAAAAAACAGAATCGCTCCCATTACCCGACTCTGCGAGAAATGAGAGCCTATAAATTCCCATATGTGTAATGGGAGCTACTTAATTATTAAGTCGGCCTCAAAAATGTCTACAAGTCAGTCTGAAATCTCACTTATTCATTTAAATATTAATATAAACGTAACCGCATTAAATTAACTTTATGGTAATTGGAGCTACAAGGGGTAATCAGAGCCTAATAAGCTCCAATCACCCGAATACCACCATCTTGAAATTGAATAAAATGATATCCTGAATCTAACTTGTAATGAAATGTTATGCACATATACTCAAAATTGATAACATTAGCTATAAAATAAAACAGGTTTGATTGTAACAAACATATAACTTCAAACTTACCTGGCCGTTGAAATTTCGTATTTTTTATAAGCGAGGAGCAAAAAATCGACAAGCGTCCGTGGTCACATAATGCGTGGCACTGGCGAGCCGAGCGCGGCAGGGGAACATGACAACAATGTGACGAAGGCGCCCGAGTGAATACGAGCTATAGTTTTGTCTCTAGTCGCACCGCTCCCATTACCCGCTGGCTCCCATTACCCCCTGTTCCCTATCCGTCGATCACTTCACACCACCTCAGTCAAAATATTCATGGACACTTGGTGATTAGGAAATCCTTAAGTTCCTTGAAGAATTTATTATTATTCATTTCTTTCATTTCGTTTGGCAACCTGTTGTACACTTTTACCGCATTATATTTAGCTGTCCGTTCAAAAAGTGCAGTTTGAGATCTCGGTAGCTGAAGTTGAGGTTCACGAAGCGCGTTTAATCTTTTACTAAACATTATTAAACATGAAATTTTGTGACGATGTGTGGATGTTTGTCACGCATAACCAGCTGAACGGATTTGGATGGAATTTGGCACACAGATAGAATATGTTCTGGATTAACACATAGCATACTTTTTTAAAGTCAACGCAGATGAAGTCGCGGGGAACAGCTAGCTATTTATAAACGCCGTGCAGCTATCGACTTTTGAATCTAGCGCCTTACATCTATGCTGTCTTGCGTTTCTCTATTTGGAATCTTACCAGGAAGGACATAGGGTTGTGAATCATAAAGAGGTCGAAGTACTCCAGGCCCATAGCTTCCAGCGACGATCTGCAGGCAGTCTCCACCAGGTCCTGGCGGTGGAATGTGCTCCATAGCTTGGAGCTTATGAAGAGGTCCTCTCTGTGAAGTATTATTTGTATTTTATAGTCCTTTATATGCTTTAGGGGATGATCAGACCACGGAGTACTATCATTACATCATACCATCAAACTGCAGATTTTTTTTTTTCGATGTTGGTCCCATAAAGAAAAGTAATGGGACCAACATCGAAATCGCATAAAACTCTGCCGTTCCATAGAAAACGGCGATCGCTGATCGACCCAAATGTATGGAACAGCAGATTTTTTTTCGCGTTTTCAATGTTGTTCAGTTTGATGGTCTAAAGTACATTGTTTGATATGTAGGTATCGCATTAAATTTTATAATCTGTATACAGGGTGAAATGCTCCGATCGGTTTGCTCCCATAGTAAAAGTTGTTCAGTTTGATGGGTAGACTTTTATTTTAAAAGGATGCTAATGATATCAATTTCACCATGTAGATACAGAACGGCAATTTGGGGACACTACGGGACCTGGAGTGCGACTTTTGAATCTCATACGTTGAACTCAGCAGTTGAAAATGTATGGAGATAAGCATCTTTCTACTGCTGATTTGACTTTAAAAAATTGAACTCCTGGAGTATGATTTTTGAATGTCAAATCAGCAGTAGAAAGATGCATATCTCCATAGTAATATTGACATTTACAACTGCCGAGTTCAATAAATGAGCAAGAAGCATATTTACAGCAAGCGCTCACATGCAAGCGGGACGGGACGTGTGCCGACGCCATCTTATTTCTGTAGCAGTACTAGTCTAGTCTAGCAGGTACAGTAGAACCGTTCTATTATGGATTGTGGGTACCTACAGATATGATCAAGAACTCACCTCTGCACAGTACCGTCGTCAATTTTAGCCTTTATAGCTTGTCCGACTTCCTTCTCGTTGCCGTAAATGTAAGCAGTGTCGAACGCTCTGTAGCCGAGGTCTATAGCGGCGCCGACCACGTGGTGCAGGAGACGCGGATGCACCTGCCAAACAACAGTCTCTAAATGAAAGGGACGTCAAAGGGGACAGCTAAGCGATTGATTATATCGGATAGTGTTGCGTATATGATCATCATCATATCAGCTATTAAACGCCCACTGCTGGACATAAGCTTCCCCCAAAATGGGGGGATTTGCCATAATCGCCACGCTTGGCAGGCGGGTTGGTGATCGCAGTTGGATCGAATCAATGTGTGTACTCAGAGGATGCTGCTGCCCATCCTTCAGTAGATCCCTTAGTCGCCTTTTACGACACCCACGGGAGGAAATGGGATGGTGCTATTCTTAGCCGACACCACACGTTGCGTATATAAGGTCTAACAAAATTAGGTGAAACTATTTTAAAAGGATGATCAGACCATCAAACTGAACAACTTTCTCTATGGGACCAATATTGAAATCGCGAAAAAAAATCTGCTGTTCCATACAAACCTACTCGACCTAAATGTATGGGACAGCAGATTTTTTTTTCGCGATTTCAGTATTGGTCCCATAGAGAAAGTTGTTCAGTTTGATGGTCTGATCATCCCCTTAAAATAGTTTCAGCTGATTTTGTTAGACCTTATATATAGGGTGTAAAATTGAATGACATCGAACTTATAGAGAATAAGAGATAAGTGTACTTTTTGCAACCATCAGCAGCAAGGCTGATTCAGTGTTTATGAGGTGTAGAGCATCTCTGTGATGGGGATGGACCAGGTCTGCCTGCATAACTCCAGTCGGTTTAGAAGTTGCTGATGTTTAAAGGTCAGTAAAAAATTAACGATCAGCAGCAAGACTGATCGTATGATTTTATTGTAGTGTGCACTGTAGCTATGTAAAAAGTACAAAAGTACAAAGGTCGGACCTTTGAACGGCTGTATCTCCTAAGCCGACTGACGAACCATGTCAGTTTTAGTACTACAGCCTTGCAGCTGATCGTTAATTTTTTACTGACCTTTAAACGTCTGTAACTCCTAAACCGACTGAAGTTATGCAGGCAGACCTAGTTCATCCCCATCGCAGAGATGCTCTACACCCCATAAACACTGAATCAGCCTTGCTGCTGATGGTTGCAAAAAGTACACTTATCTCTTAGTCTATTAACAACTTTCTCTATGGGACCAATATCGAAATCACGAAAACGCCGCGGATAGATATGCGTCCACTATAAGGCGGCTTGAAAATTCTCTGAAGGTCGATTTACACATCCATAAGTAAGTAAGTAAGTCCAACTTACCACTTCCTTGCTTACTTAATCGAGAAGGAGACAGCAACGTCCACACGGTGAATTAGGCTTATCGATAAGTAAGTTGAATACTTTGTCAGAACCTTGCGAAGACGGACGCGAGACACGTCCTGCCAACACGGGCGGCAGGCATTCGCGTGCTTGTTGTTGTGCTTGTGTGTCTACTTATGAACTTACTTACTTGTGCCGTCCACACGGCGGCATGATAAGTTGGCGGGGAGCGGGAGACGAAGCGGGAGGGGGTTACGCGCTACTGTCCTGTCCAAAAAATAGAACTGGTTCCTATCCTGCGGCAAGTCGCTACTTACTAACTTACTTGCCGCCCAGGTCCACACGTAGTTTTTACTTACTTATGTGTAAATCGGCCATGACAGCAAGTTGAACAGTAACTTGCCTCCACCAACCCGCACTGGGCCCGCGTGGTGGAGTATGTCCCACTCCCTCTTACCATTATTCGTGAGAGGAGGCCTATATCCAGCAGTGGAATCCTACTGGCTATAACTTAAGTTACTTACCAATGCAGTGCCTATAGCTAAAACAGGCATTTCAGCCCCATTCCTCAGTTTCAAATAAATCATGTCGTCCATTCGTCCGTATTTCGTCTTAGCGTTCGTCAATTCAGCTATCTTTTCATTGAAAACTTCATCAGAAACGGTTGGTTCTACTGGCTTTTTTGTTTCTACTTTTGTTGTTTCTTCCGTTGTTGTAGTTTCTTCCATTCTCACGGGAGTCAGTTTTTTCTGGAAATGAAAAAACCAGATGAAAAATTAAGTAAAAAAAGAAATGCTGAAAGAAAAATTTTAATGTTTTCCAAATCTTAAGTTTAGTTTTAAGATTTGGGAATTATGTACGATTTGTAACACCACTGGCTTTTCGGTGAAGGAAAACATCGTAAGGAAACCTGCATGCTTCAATTTAAAGGCATGTATATACAGGGTCCTTTTTAAAATGGTGACAATTATTTAAGGGGATGATCAGACCATCGAACTGAACAACTTTCTCTATGGGACCAACATCGAAATCACGAAAAAAATAACAGCTGTCCCATACATTTGGCTCTGGAGTGCGATTTTTGAATCTCATTCACTGAGCTCAGCAGTTGAATATGTCAAAATTACGATGGAGATATGCATCTTTCAACTGCTGATTTGGCTTTCATTCAAATCGCTCTCCTGAAGTATGATTTTTGAAAGTCAAATCAGCAGTAGAAAGATGCATATCTCCATAGTAATTATGACATTTTCAACTGCTGAGCTCTGAGCGAATGAGATTCAAAAATCGCACTCCTGGTAGGTTTACTGTTTTGTATGGAAGAGCTGATTAATTTTTCGCGATTAAGATGTTGGTGCCATTGAGAAAGTTGCTCAGTTTGACTGTCTGATCATCCCTTTAAAAAAGTGTCAGCATATTAACAAGGACCCTATATTGTACCCACTGTCCATTACAAGTGGCGACGGGCTCACTCCCCGTCACACTGGACGGAGTTTCGGTACTACTAGTGAAACGTGGATGTTCTGAGGTTTCAGAATATCCCTGACTACCACCTCGGAGAAAATAGTCGTGAGCATAATATGCTATGCTATGGTATGGAAGAAATCAATAGATGGCGTTAGTAGTGGTCAAATTAATCTGTCAATTTTGAACATCAACTGTTTCAAAAGGAGTCGCGCAATAGGTCTGCTATTGGGTGGTCGCGCGTCGCGCCTTTTGCGTTTCGCTGGCCTACAACGAAACTCCAATTGTCGTGGCTCAAGAAAGTGTTTTGTTTGACAACCCTTGACGTCATCAACTATAATCGTAAAACGTCAACTTACTCACAGTGTTGTTGAGTTTTGGGAGTAAACATTTGAGCTACAAAATGGTGGAGCCACGAGCAAGCCGGGAAGCATTCGATATGCGACCGCTCACTAACAGACTTACAACACGACACTCCAGTGTGAAGTGGCGCCCTCTGTTATTTGCAATGATGAAATGATGAACGAGACCAAAACGAAGGACCAGTATTCCGCATGTACGCTACTGTATTCTACCGGTCGAAGTCGTAGACCACTACATATATCTGGGCCGTGTTGCCACATACTATTTTTCGAAATCCGTAGGTCATGGTGGAAAAATCTGGAGAAATCCGTAGATGACCTCTTGAAAAATCTGTAGATCTACAGACTTTTTTAAAATGCTTTATCTGACTATTTTGACCCGAAACATCCCTCTAATTTGGCGAAGAAAATGGAAACTTTGAAAAGTTTAAGCGAGAATAATGCCCAGACAACGTGACACTCAATCTCTGCCGGTCCTTTTGTCATACATGCTACAGTTAAATATTTCTGTACTGACAGAAAGAAGGAAGGATATGGAAAAGAGATAAGATAAGATTTATTTATTTGCAAGATTATGGTATACAGTAAGATCTTAACATAAGGATATAGCACAAGACATAATCTGCCACACAGGATGGCGTGCAAATTTTAAAAACAGAAGACAAACACACAAAATAAAATTTACATCAAGTCTGTTAGGTTAAACGAGAACATCGACCATATATTCGTTTACAGAGTAATAACATTTATTGATTAAAAATTTATGTAAATGATTTTTAAAAGAACTTGTATTCAATGTTTTAAGCATATTTGACAACCTGTTATATATTTTGATAGCCATACAGTATGAGCTTTTGTTATACACCTGGAGGTTTTGTGGCGGAAGTACAAGCTTATTTACGATACGCTTTTCTCAATTTTCTTTCGGTGACTTCTCCGCACTTAGGAAATAGCCCACCATTCTGGTGTACAAATTTGCATATTTCGTAAATGTAAAGACAGGGCATTGGCAAGATATTCAGTCCCATAAAAAGCGGTCTACAACTGTCAAGAAAGTCCGCCCCACATAAGGCTCTAATACATCGCTTTTGTGCTTTAAATGCTCTATCAGAGTCTACAGAGCAGCCCCACAGAACAATACCATACCGCAAGATTGAAGATACCGCAAGTAGAGTAAGGACGAGCCATATTTTATGAAACACAGTCACAAAAAAAGTAAACATGAATTGATTTATTTGCGGTTGGGTATAATTTTATGCAACAAATTGACATTTTAGGGAGGAATTCTGAAGATTTCTAAAAATCCGTAGTTCCGTAGGCCCGGCCAAAAATCCGTAGATCTACGGATAAATCTGTTGGTCTGGCAACGCTGTATTTAGGCCACAAAATTACACTTGGCTCCGAAACCAAACAGCTGAAGTCGATCGCAGGATAGCTCAAGGCTGGTCCGCTTATGGGGCAAACAAACATATACTGGGCTCCAAACATATACCACAATACCTCAAGACGAGAGTGTCCAACCAGTGTATCCTCCCGGTACTGACCTACGGCATGGAGACTACTAAACCAACGGAAAAGTCCGCCGAAAAACTCCGAGTCGCGCAACGAGCAATGGAGAGAGACCGATAGCGCAATGAGTGGATTACGGCGAAATAGTCGGGGAAATCTACGGATTTTTGTATCGAGTAGATTGCATTAATTGCACTTTAGGTGATAGTTTAAAATATTTGTAGATACATACCTTAAAAACATCAATTCTCAATAATCCCCGATTTTTTATTGTGTATTATGGAATAATTAAGACATTTACAAAACATTAAATTTAGATATGAACAAAAAATGGAAAACTGGTGATTTTGAACAGGATGGCTTTATTCAATACGTTTTACTTATAAAAATAATAATCCCCGGTTAATATCGTAAATTTGAGTAGATATTTAATATTTTGTAAGAATTCAAAAATTATAACCTCAAAACTTAATTGTTTACTGTTTGTTTGTACACAATCAATTTGTATGGGGTTAATTAACTGTCTCTTTTGCTAGTATGCTGGAAGAAATATCTTTAGAAAAAAGGTTGCCCTTTGTACAGTTATATCGATTTTAAGGTATTTCTCAGGGTCCTCAGCCTATATTACCAACAAATCTCGACAAAAGTGTTAGAAACTAACAGTTGTATTAGTTCAAACGCAATTTACTAAAGTGTATTTAATGCAATCTCAAACCGTATTTTTCCTAGACTAAAATACAAAGGTCGTGGATGTGGTAGTCAAGCCACTATAGAAAGCTGGCAGTGGAGATGAGCAGGCCACGTTGCACGTATGGTTACTGAGCGTTGGACCAGAAGAACACTGGAGTGGAGGCCCAGAGAAACCACGCGTGGTAGAGGTCGCCGACCAGAAAGATGGGTCAATGGTATTAGGAGACACGCGGGTGTCAACTGGATGCAAAGGGCGAAGGACAGAATGTCATGGAGAAATATGGAGGAGGCCTATGTCCGAGGAGGGACTGATCAAGGGCTGTGATGGATAGATGGAAATCACAGATCACAAAAACTAAAGGCAGATGTGAAAAGGGGGCGGGGCCAGTGTCGCAGCAATATGCGTAAAAACTGAACACATTGCTCGTGACAGTAAGGATTCAATGTTTTATAAGGCTGAAAGCCAGTCAAGATATTATGTGTAAAGAGTTTACAATGCTTGCGTAGTACTGAAGATTATTCGAACGTTGAGTTCTGATACCGCAATGGATAATGAGCTCATTCAAGCTAACAAAATACTTTCTATCGCGTGGTACTGGTGGTAATGCGACACTAGGTTTTGTACTCAGCGCGTTGGTTGGCATCTCTATGATGGAAATAGTAGCAATAAGGAGACTAATCGCGCTGAATAAATCTCCACTGAACCGTGATTGGACCGCGTGCGAGCCACAACTTTTAACACATTCAAGCTCTAATCATTTGACAGCCGTTAAAGCCGTTTCGACAGATCGCTCAGACGTTAAAGGTCACATAGTAAATTACTAAGGCCAGATTCGACCAAACTTTGATTTTTAAAAGAGTAACTATACAAGGAACAATTTTACTCTTAGCGTTTACTCCCAAATAACTTCATTTGTCTTCTACCACACTAAACCCATACTAAAAGAACGAATGTATAATCCACCTAAAGAAAGAGGTCGTTGTATTCGTACTTATTGCAATGTGAGGTTATACGGTTTTAATTTGTTAGGTTTCTTTTTTCTTTAATTTTTTTTAATTATGTGACATTAGGGAGGGAGGGAGGCCTTTGCCCAACAATAGGACAGCGACGGCTGATACATATATATATATAAGGTCTAACAAAATTAGCTGAAACTATTTTAAGGGTATGCTCAGACCATCAAACTGAACAACTTTCTCTATGGGACCAATATCGAAATCACGAAAAAAAAATCAGATGTCTCATACATTCGAGTCTAGTTATGCTTGCAGTTTTGTATGGGACAGCTGATTTTTTTTTCGCGATTTCGATATTGGTCCCATAGAGAAAGTTGTTCAATTTGATGGTCTGATCATGCCCTTAAAATAGTTTCACCTAATTTTGTTAGACCTTATATATATATATGTGACATTGACATTTCATTAGTCTTGGTATAAGCTTTACACCGTCAAAATTGGCCGTGTAAACTTTACTCTCAACTTATTCATAGATTAGGGTTGGTAAAACGCAAAATCAGTTTACTCTAGAGTAAACGGCGACTTAATCTAAGAATAAAATTTACTCGCGTTTGGTCGAATCGGGCCTAAGTCAAGTTTAGCGCGATACGGAATTCAGCACAGTTGAATAGTAATTGTATTGCAATGTAATTAGAACTGAAATTGGATTGGGATTGAACTTGGATGTTTTAAATTAACACGTAAGTATAAGTAGGTGTTAGAAAAAGTATATGTATATTGTATAATAACTGGGTTAAAGATGGTAGTCGCACCTATCTGACTACCTACATAAATAAGATCTCAGGATTAGGTAAGTATTACAAAGAAACCCAAATGGTTTAGAAACTTGACTGTTCACCTTTTGCCATTTCTCGCCTTCTTCGTCTTTCAGATATTCTAGCATCTTTACAATCCAGGGATATTGAGAACCGGTCAATGGAAACCCCATCTTTCTTTGGATATACGATTTTGAGTCTATCTCCTTTACATTTGTTCGTCTACCGCGGTCATTTACTATCTATAAAAATAATATAAATAGGTAACTAGGTTCCTCCCATTTTCTCTCGTGGGTGTCGTAAAAGGCGACTAAGGGATCTACTGATGGATGGGCAGCAGCATCCTGTGAGTACACACATTGATTCGATCCAACTGCGATCGCCAACCCGCCTGCCAAGCGTGGCGATTATGGCAAATCCTCCCATTTTGGGGGAGGCTTATGTCCAGCAGTGGAAGTTTAATGGCTGATATGATGATGAACTAGGTTCCTATTTCAATAAAAATTTAAGATATAATTAATCTAGGTACACTGAGATATAAATTACATGTGCAAATTTAGGATTACGTCATAATGCGCTGAGCAAGTGACGGACATTTTGTTCGCCGGACAGAAATGACTGTTAGGCTTAAATCGTCCACCGTGTTATCCTAGTTCCTTATTATTTTCAGGAATAACGTGTCTGGCGGACCAAATTTCCTTCGTCGACAAAGCGTTTTAATAGCATAGCAACGGTTGCATAAAAGAACAAAAAAAATGTGAATTAAAAAAAAAAAACCTAAAAAAAAACAAATCAGTCAATAACTTACGAATAAAAGAACACAAATTATCACCGTAAGCTTCATTTTTACTTTCTTTTAAATGTAAAATTCGATATTTAAAACTAAAATTGAGCTCCCACTCGAACAGTCTCTGAAGAAAGGGAATTTAATATTTGAAATATTTACGAGGGTACATTCAAATTTTATTGTTTTTAAAATTCTTTCTTGCAGAAAAGCATGGGAATCGAACCCAAACAGCCATGTCTGAAGATGGTTTCTGTATTTTGATAGACATTAAAAAAAATGAGCGAGTAAATTTAAGGTCCGCCACATACATCCGGAATAAACCTTATTCGGAATTAGATTCCGTATGGAGTGTTGCCGCTTTCAGAGAATTTTTCTCTAGATCTAGTGATTTTTTGATGTCTTACGTGGCGTATTTTAAAGTGATTTTTGAGCGTAGGCGTTGATGGAACGATACCGTATCGTGATGGTGCAGTTGCGACGTCGTTGCGAAATCGCCTACGCTCAAAAACCGCTTGTGTGATAATGGTTCATGCCATTTGTATCCAGATTATGTCTAATGTTAAAACTATCGATAGACTTTTGATATAGTTGCAATAATATTGGAATACAATTTACAAACCATCATCGTAACATTCGTAACGTCATGACCTCATCACATGATAGCAATTATCATGAATAGAAATAGATTGTTTTGTTTTAATAAATACCTGAAAATGCAATTATTGTCATTCATTTGGCGTTTCATACATTTTTATTTTAGGCTTTTTTTAAACAGCACTCTAGAATTTTTTGTAATTATAGTTGACAACACTGAATCCTGAATCAGGATTCCGGATCGCAATTCCGTCTGTGTGTGGCGGAGCGAACGTCTAACTTTAAAAAGCAAAAAACCCTATTTTTATTTACGTACCAGTTTTTAGAAGGAACTGCACCATTTAAGTTGTCAATACACCCGAAACCAGTTTAAGAAGTAACAAAGACTTTGTTTATCTTAATCGAACAAGTAATTTCTTTTTACAACAATAATTTAATCATTTAACGACTTAGGCCCGGTAGCCACCGACGACGCGGAGAATCTTGGCAGTTATTGAAGCTAAACGATGCGAAGATGTATGCTGCCTTGTTCACAAGCGACAAGCGGCACCGCTCGTCTTTCGTACATCGCACACATCTCCGCTTTGATTGCTCCATACAAATATGAGAAACGAAATAGCCCAGTCATTTTACGGTTTGAGCCGGGACTAATTAATAATTGATATTAATGAATTTGAGCCTAGAAATGTACCAAAATTAAAAAAAAACAATCACGTCAGCAGCAGTTCCAATTTTAAAATTTAGCTATTATCTCGTTCTAAAAAACCTGACGGACGGCTTTACCATTATACATACTTCATACATGGTGTACATATTTTTGTCTACTTAGAAGGTTTTGAAAAATACATTCGTATTTTCTAACAAATAACTAATTTTTAAAATTTTAATTCCTATTTTATTACTCAAAAATAATTTATATTGTTAAATCTAAGTGAAGTGAGTGCATTGGTATTAATATTATTAATTTAAAAGTCTTCTGGGACACGACACATAATTTCGATTTCTATGTTACGTAGCAAATTTTTTTTTATAAGTTTTAAGATAGCCTTTTTGTCACTAAATGGTACCGGTTACAGTTTAAAAGTCCAATTAGTAATTACTCCCTACCCCGCCTAACAAAACTCCTTAAAATGACTGGGCTTAAACGGCGGTCTGAAAAACTCTGACACCAGGGCTCTGCCGACAACAAAGAAAGAAGAATATGAGAAATATCTGAAGAAGCTGAGAGGAGATGGGTAAATAATGAAATCTTATTGGTTTTTCATGACACATTTCCGCTCCTTCTCGCCTATTCCGGAAAGAAAGACACGGAGCGAAGCGTGAGCGATCAAGGAGTAAATAATGCAAAACTAAAAAATTGCTACTGCAAAAGCTGTTCCACACAAAAGTGCACTCACTGACTTGGCTACTCGACTCAAATGTATGGTCGGACAGCTGATTTTTTCGCGTTGTTTATCCCATAGAGAAAGTTGTTCAGTTTGATGGTCTGATGCCATAAAGCCGTCAGCACATTAAGAAGGACCCTGTATAACATCCATAATTTGAACCCAGGAGCTCTGAAAGGGCAGGGTGGAAAGTACTACATACAGAATGGCCACTCCCTGCCCCCTCCTGACTTCAGATACCGCACTTCACCCCTTACTTCCTGGGGACACTTAAAGGCACAGATCACAAAAACTAAAGGGAGCTATGAAAAGAGGACGAGGCCAGTGTCGCAGCAATATGCGCAAAAACGGAACACATTGCTCGCGACAGTAAGGATTCAATATATTATAAGGCTGAAAGCCAGTCGAGATATTATGTGTAAATAGTTTACAACGCTTGCGTAGTACTAAAGATGAACACATTCAAGCTACCTAAATACTTTCTATCGCGTGGTACTGGTGGTGATGCGACACTAGGTTTCGTACTCAGCGCGTTGGTTGGCATCTCTCTAGATCTCTATGCTTTAAGGGGATATAATTCGGAGCGCGCTCCATACAAACGAAGTCTGGTTATATTTTCAACACTAATCTAACCAATTAAAGTCAATGAAATTATTCAGAAAAAAATCTAGAAACTTTTCGTTCGATTTTCGTTAAAATGTATAGTTTTAAAGTTGCTCAAAGATTTCCATACAAATCTTAAATTAATCCTTACATTTGTGGGGACTTGCTACAGATGTCAGCACCCACAAGTTATAGCAAAGATGCCAATAGATGGCGATACCGTCGCTCTCGGAAATATGTTCCACACAAAGACAACGTTCACTGTGAATACGTAACTCGTAACCTACTACAAATAAGGCTCACAATCGAGTCCAAGACATACATCACGCAAGAGAAATAATCACAGAGATTCGATACATATACAAGGTCCAACTAAGAACTGTTGGACCACGACCGGTCCCCAGGCTTCACACATAGCCTGGTGGAAGATCTTCCCTTTTCAATGGAGGAACATTGCCAGTAGCACCTCCATACATTGAATATATTTTAATGAAAATCTGACACATTACAAGTATAGTTCCTAGTTTGTTTTTAAAAAATTTAATTGCCTTTAATTGGTTAGTGTTGAAAATATAACCAGACTTAGTTTGTATGGAGCGCCTAATTATATCCCGAGTAAGCATATAAAGCGCGCGCGTGCGAGAGGGACGGCTATCTTATTACTTTACAAGCATCGTATGGAGTGCAACGTCTGTGGCCGAGGCTTTTGTTTAATATTTACGTTTATAACATCGCATTCAGGCTCGCGCAACTCTCTAACAAAAAAATGTTATACGAAACGTGCACTGACGCCATTAAATTCCTTTGAACGTTCGCACATGCTTCATACATTCTGGATATCGGTCACGACCTATGAATATTTATTATAAGGACTAGCCTTGCGGTAGCATTTCCCCTCTGCCACGGTATAAGATCAATTAATCATGCGCATTTACATTCAATTTTATACCTTATCGCTAAACGAGACAGCCTATAATTTCGAAACAATAATTTCGAACTTAGAACGTTTGTGGTTCACGCGAGACCACTTTTCATGATTTTTAACGTTCAAAATTAGAATCTAAAGTTATAGAAATAAAATCTAAAGTTGCGGATTCCATGTTACCTCGCCCCCCGCAAAAAGTGGCAGAAATGTTTGTTAGTAGAATTACACGCGTAACTAGTCCCTATATAAGTAGTCAAAGGTCATGACTAATTTTTAGTAAGTCCCGACTCTTATAACGTACTGTAAAATTATCTTTGAATCGCATTAGCTTAGGTTGTTTAAGTGTGTTCTTAGCTTTAATTAAATTAGGTTTTGAGTTTACGATTCAGCATTGTCCGTTGATTTTATGTCGCATCGACACTATAAGGCGTTTTATTTATTCTATAATAATCAATCAATGCTGTAAATCTTCCTAAGAATAATAAAATAAAATAAAATAAATAAATACACTAAATACAGGGTGTCCCAAAAAATAATGTTAAGCAGAAGTCCATGGACAGAGCACCCGAAACACTCCCATGTATGTTCTACGATTTTTTGCAGTTTTCGAGTTATGAATATTTTTCGGAATTTAAGAGAATTCTCTATCTCGACAACTTAAAACATTTCCAAAAAAAAAACTAAGACTTTTTAAAATTTTCTTTTTTGCTAATTAATCTTCAAGAGTTTACCTTTTATGGATAAAATAATCGGCTTCTTAACTTTGATGAAAGTCATGAAAATTTTAGTGTAAAGTGAAAAATTTATGTTCTGTTAATTATGACTTAAATTTTCAACTCGCAATTAAAAATCTAAACAGGTGACTTCATGATTTCTAAGCAAGTCTAAAAACTTCTTCAGACTCTCAGCTTTCTTAATCATTTAAAAAAAGTAGTACTTAATGGGGTTACTTTGGCTCCAATCGGCCTTCAAAGACAAGAGGCGGATAATTCTTGAAATTAGCGATGGGATTATCAATGAAACAAAAACTAATTTTAAAGTGCTAACAGCAGAATGGTTGTCAGTGCTGCATTAAAAAACGTTTAGTGCGGTCAGAATATGGATAGGTGACCACCTATGTCACTTTTTTCTAAGATTTTTCTTATTTTATTTATTTATTTAACACTTTATTGTACACATAACATTACAGAAAAAACAATTAAAGTAGACATGTACAAAGGGCGAGCTTATCTCTAAAGAGATCTCTTCCAGCAAACCCGCAACAGAGACAGTTCTGAAGTGTGAGGCAGACAAAATGTGTACAGCACAAATGATAAAAACTAGATACTTGTTGTTAAATGGAAGTTAAATATATATATATATATATAAATATAATATAAATAAACATAATTATAAATAAACAAATAGATACAATAAACATACATAAACTATGGCTTATTTTAGAGAGTGATAGTGTTCATTCACTTGCTTTTTGAAGGACGCAAATGTTTGACAATCACGAATATCGGCGGGGAGTGAGTTCCACAACCGGGCAGCATGGATAGTGAAACAGTAGGAGTAGAAGTCGGTGGAGTGGGTCTGGATTCTAAATTGGGTACGGATATGAGATCGACAAGGTTTGTCAGGAGGGCGGGAGAAGGAGAAACGATCACGGAGATAGCTAGGGGCGGAAGGATTGTAAGATTTTTCTTTTACATGTATGACTTCTTTTTTGTGCATCAATTGTGAGACAATACCTAAACAGCCGCTTTAGAGACAAATGGATAAGTCGTGGTAGACCCACTGAATGGCCACCACGGTCACCATCATTACAATAAATCTTACGCTGTAAGAAGAAAAATCCGTAGGTAAAAAAATAATTAGGTAAAATAAAATTTGTGATGCAACTATTAGGTGATTTGGATACGATGTCGATTATAATCTAAACTATCATAAAACTGTAACTGGAAGTTTGTCTGTACATTGAAGTTATTAACTATATCTTCAATGTACAGACAAACTTCCTTTAAGTTATATGGAATCCTCACGAAACCAAGTACACTCTTATGGTTGAAAAAATTCAAAATAAATACATAAGGTACATGTACTTCAAACAGTATGGGGTATATCCGTTATATCCCCTAATGTACCCAACCCTCTTTGTGCTTGGTATGGTCGGTTACCACAATCTGGAGGTTAGGAGAAATATTGCCCTCACTACATATGTTTTTAAAGTGTTTCGCGGCATACTTAATAACTACTAGAAAGTATTGGACAGCGCGTCCCCAATACGAGAATGCGTAGAGGCCCCCGAGATCAGGTGTTTGTGATACCAAAGTGCAGGACCAATATATTAAAGTACGCTCCATTAACCACAGCACTCAGAATACTAAACGCGATATCTAAAGAGGTAGATATATTCCAGTGTTCATTGACAGAATTCACAGAGGCCGCTATAGATTATAGATAGAAAAAAAAAGTGAAAATGGTTTTTAGGTATCCCCGATTCCATATCACCAATTTTTGGATTTTTTGTCTGTCTGTTTGTTTGTTTGAACGAGCATCACGCAAAAACTACTGAACCGATTTTGATGAAACTTTTTTGTTTGATAGCTTATTATCTGACTTAAAATCTGGTATATAATTTGTGCGGACAAAGTCGCGGGTTAACGCTCGTTAAAAATAAAGGAACACAAAATGTAATTGCAATTTTTTTTTGACCTGTTGCTTTTTGTTTTTGGTAAGTAGTTCTATACAAAATTGCAATACCTACCGACTCGACTCGTAGTTGGCTACAATTGTGAAAGTTGCTTAGTTTGATGGACAGATGCACAAATGTTACGCATTTATGTTTATACCCTTAAACTTTAAAGTAAGTATACACAGTTGGTTTGCGGAGAGCAAAAGCACAGGAGTGGTATTTTTGAGTTACCACGTTCAAATCAGCAGTGGGAACTGTCAAAGTTACTATGGAAATTATGCATCATTCGATCATGATTTTGAAAGTGTGACATTCGGAAATTGCACTCCTGCTCTACCAAGTAAGGCACATTGAGTCGTGTCCTATTCACCGTCGCGGCACACACTACTACCTATTATTTCTTTTGATATGCTCTGTTGTTTTGTGTGTGTGCCTTTCATTATCATCATCTCAGCCGATGGACGTCCACTGCTGGACATAGGCCTCCCCCAAGGATCGCCATAACGACCGGTCCTGCGCTGCCCTCATCCAACGGGATCCTGCCGCCTTCACAAGGTCGTCGGTCCGCCGTGTGCGGGGCCTACCCACGCTACGCTTTCCGGTACGCGGTCGCCACTCGAGAACTTTTCGGCCCCATCGGCCATCGGTTCTGCGAGCAATATGCCCCGCCCACTGCCACTTTAATTTAGCAATTCTTTGGGCTATGTCAGTTACTCTGGTTCTTCTGCGGATCTCTTCATTTCTGATTCGATCTCGCAGGGAAACTCCGAGCATAGCCCTCTCCATTGCTCTTTGGGTGACTTTCAGCCTTTTTATGAGGCCTTGAGTGAACTTACTATCATTATGCACTTTAATTATGTGCCTTTAATGGTGAATAAAGATTTTTTTTTTTTTTTTTTCTGTATATAAAAATACTGACTGCTCTCAAACGGTGAAGGAAAACATCGTGAGGAAACCTGCATGCACTGAAGAAGAAGCACGCGTGGTGGACTAGAGCCATACACCCTCCCTGAGGGTAGGCCTGTGCCCTGCAGTGGAACGTAGGTCTAAAAAAGTTAGGTGAAACTATTTTAAGGGGGTGATCAGACCATCAAACTGGACAACTTTCTCTATGGGACCAATATAGAAATCGCGAAAAAAAATCTGCTGTTCCATACATTTAGGTCGAGTACGTTTGTATGGAAAAGCTGATTTTTTTTTCGCGATTTCGATATTGGTCCCATAGAGAAAGTTGTTCAGTTTGATGGTCTGATCATCCCCTTAAAATAGTTTCAGCTAATTTTATTAGACCTTATATAGGCTGTGATGATAATGAAATGATGATATAAAAATTATAAGGCATTGTCATATTTAAAGGGTTATTTCAGTTCAGAACATCAAATTGAACTACTTTCACTAAGGAGCCTACTTATTTATTTATTACGAGCGTTAACCCGCGACTTCGTCCGCACAAATTATATACCAGATCTTAAGTCAGATCAGAAGCTATCAAACAAAAAAAGTTTCATCATAATCGGTTCAGTAGTTTTTGCGTGATACTCTTTCAAACAAACAAGACGAACAAAAAAACCAAAAATTGTTGAAATGGAATCAGGGACACCTAAAAACCATATCGTAACTTTTTTTTTGTTAATATCTTCAATGTACAGACAAACTTCCTGTTACAGTTTTATAATAGTTATTTATTTAACACTTTATTGTACACATAACATTACAGAAAAAACAATTAAAGTAGACATGTACAAAGGGCGAGCTTATCTCTAAAAAATCGAGGAACCGATAAGCAACTTGCGTCCGTTAGAAGAGTACAGCAACATATTATAGCGGCCGTTTGTGATAGCTTTGTGAAGTAAGTTGTCATTTTGAAAATGCGGCATTTCGAGAACTTGGCGTTTTGCAAGCGGTTTACACAAAGAGTAATAAAAGTATATTAGAAAAGAGAACCCACTCGTGGCAACATTATGCATCCACCTTATGTCAAATTGAAGGCTAGCTAGCGCCATCTATGTTTCACCGACAATAATTCAACCTATACTATACGTACCTACTTATATCTACTCATACCGATGGATATTATTGTTTTGATTGCTAGTTTTCGTTCAATCCCGCACCGATCGAGTGAAATTCCAGTATCCTTACTATTCCTGTAATCTAAACAATGGTAAGAGAACAACAGAAACTCCAGAACATCACTAAATCGTCACGAAATTGAACGAAAACTACAAACAACCCGCACATTACGCAAGATAGGTAGCCATTTTGTGATTTTGTCAATTTGACATTGACAGAGACAATAAAATCTTTTTTTTTTCATAGTTCTGCAAAATATTTAATAGATGGCAGCACATTCTATGCAAACTGAATCGGAAAAAGCCACCAAAAGGCGACTGTCCTCCGCCTGGGTTTACATCTTGCGAAGTTGGCATTTCTGTGATACTCCCATTTTTGTTACACCCTATAGACAGATACCAACGGCCTGATAGCTCAGTCGGTAGTGAACCTGCCTGCTGTGCCGAGCGTCGCAAGTTCTAATCCCGTGAGGCATAAATATTTATATGATGAATAGGAATATTTGTACCCGAGTCATGGATGTTTGTATTAGTATTTATAATTTTGTATTCTACAGGGTAACATTGATATCATTAGCATCCATCTAAACTAAGAGTGTGCACATCAAACTGAACAACTTTTACTATGGGAGCAAACCATAGAGAAATTACGCGCTCCCCAGAGCAAACCGATTGGAGCAAATAAAAAATCTGCTTTTCCATACAAAACTGCAATGTCGACGCGCGATTGGTTTGCTGCCATAGTAAAAGTTTTTCAGCTCGATGGGTAGACTCTTAGTTTAACAGGATGCTAATGATATCAATTTCACCCTGTATATCGTCATCATTTTCTAGTCATCATAAAACAAGCATAGCATAGCATATGCTCACGAATATATTCCCCGAGGGGGGAGTCAAAGATATTCTGAAACCTCAGAACATCCACGTTTCACTAGTACCGTAACTCTATCCAATGAAGATCTAATGTGACGGGGAGTGAGCCCGTCGCCACTTGTAATGGATAGTGGGCACAATACATGATAGCATGCAGGTTTCCTCACGATGTTTTTCTGATCATAATACAAGTCCAGGCTAAATTCTGGTAGGTACTTTAAATTTGACAATTTCCAAGATAATTTATTTATTTATCTTACCTCAAACAAAGCAATCTTCTCTGAAACCGACCTCTTTCTTGGTCTCTCTTTCACATTAATCTCCTTCTTCTCCGACTCTATCTTCTCTATAGAATTAATTCTAACTATCATTCTGTGCACTTTTCCCTTTATGGTATCTCCTATATCTAATTCAGCGACTGATTTTGATCTCTTCATTTCTTCTTCTTTGCGAGAAGTCATTCTTTTTAATCTATCCTCTATGGTTAACATAGGTATCTTTGTAAACGCGTCATTTTCTTTTGAACTGTCAATTGTATTAAATTCGTTTTGGGCTTTATTGTCTTTTGGTTTAAATTCATTTTTAATTGTTTCGTGTTTTTGTGTTTGTATTTCGTTATTTGACTGCAAATTTTTTTGGACTTCAGTGTTTGTAGGTTTAAAATCATTGTTGTTGTTGATTAGATTAGATTTAATAGCATCGTTCGCCATTTTGAATTCACTCTCTTCATTATTTTCGGTAATAATTTGTATGTATTCATTATTATTTTCTTCATTTTCATATATTTCGCAGGATACTTCAATCCCTTCTTTTGTGACAAAAACATCTTCTTTTAAATTATTTAATTCAATTTCTATATTATTAATAGCTTTTAAATTATCATCGAGTACAGGATCTAATTGTATAGGAATTTCTTCTTTAGTGACATTGACTTCAGAGTCTACATTTCCTTGTGATTTTAATAATTCGTCAACAATTTTCGGTTTTTGTGTATTTGCTCTTAGTTTCGGTTTTGGAATTTTTGTTTCGATGAAAGGTCTTGATGTTGTTTCTGATTCTTGACGCTGTAAAGGAAAAACAATATTATTAGACTTACTTTAAGACTTTTAAAGTTCTGTATCCTTACCTAATACCCACTATGCATTAGCTACATTATAATAGCAAACTCACCTCAAACATAGCAATCCTGGAAGATACTGATTTTTTCACTGTTATAGGCTCAACATAATCATTTTTCTCTTTGTTTACTTCTACACCATCATTGGATACCAATCTATTAATAATTTTACTGACATTTCCTCTCAAAATCGGTGAATGATTATTTCTGACTTCATCAACTCCTTTTCTTAAGTTATTTACATCGTCTGAAGTAAGTATTTTATTTGTTTTTTCAGGAATTTTAGTACTTTTGTGTTTTATATGTACCGGTACATATTTTGTTTGTGTTTCTTTAATTTTTATAATAGGTCCCTTTTCTGTTATATTTTCGATATCAATTGATTGTTCGATTTTACTATGTTTTATCTTTTCGATGTTGTTCTGTACATTAATATAAGAATCAATTTCATTGTATTTCGTATCAACTTCTGTCTTAACTTTCTCAGTAGGTACATCTTTCGGTTCTTTAAAATCTGTTTGGTCAACATGGCTAGCCGATCTCTTTGGAATACTAACTCTTTGAGCATCACTAATCGGTTCCATAGAATCAAATTTCTTAATTCTTTTGCTAAGTCTTTCTCTTAACACTGCCAATTCTTTTCTAATCTCATAGCTCTCGTTTTCTTCTGGAGTATCTTTCTTTATTTCATCAATTGGATTATTGTTGGTACGAGTTACAGCTTGTATATTTATAACCATTTTAGATGAATCTGGTATTTCAAAGTTATTATCAGAATAAACGCTTTCAGGTTTTATAAACTGTTTTCCTCTGTTGTCATTGTTTTTGATGTGTTCAAAAATTGGTGTAGCTACTTTGACAGATTCTTTGACGTCGTTATTTGTTGATTTTTCATAGATAATTTCATTTTCTCTAACGACTTTCTTAGATCCGGAGTTGGTATCGCCTTCTATATCTTTAGAAACATCAACATTACTCTCAATAGGTCTTAAATCTTCTTTGACTTTTAAAGGATTATCATCCATATTATCTCCAGCAACTGCAGCATTTTTGAGTGAATTGTCCGTTTCTTTAATTTTGTTATTTAATTCTTTTTCATCAAAAATTTCATTATTTCTAATGACTTTCTTAGATTCGGAGTTGATATCACATTCTATATCTTTAGAAACATCAACAGTACTCTCAATAGGTCGTAAATCTTCTTTGTCTTTTAAAGGATTATCAACCATATTGTCTCCAGCAACTGCAGCATTTTTGAGTGAATTGACCGTTTCTTTGATGTTGTTACTTATTTCTTTTTCATCAATACTTTCATTAATTCTAATGACTTTCTTAGATTCGGAGTAGGTATCGTCTTCTATATCTTTAGAAACATCAGCATTACTCTCAATAGGTGTTACATTTTCTTTGACTTTTAACGGATTATCAAGCGTATTGTCTCCAACAACTGCAGCATTTTTGAATGAATTGTCCGTTTCTTTGATTTTATTACTTAATTCATTTTCATCAATAATTTCATTATTTCTAACGACTTTCTTAGATTCGGAGTTGGTATCGTCTTCTACATCTTTAGAAACATCAACATTACTTTCAATAGGTCTTAAATTTTCTTTGACTTTTAACGGATTATCAACCGTATTGTCTCCAACAATTGCACCATTTTTGAGTGAATATCTTCTATCATATTTCTTTGGTAATTTAATATCGTGTAAGCTCTTTTGTTTTAATAAAGGTATTTTGGATTTTACAACAGGGTTTTCTTCGTAAGAGTGAATTATTTCTTCGAAGCTAGTTTCCAGTTCATCCGGGTCTTCGATACTATCTATTAGCATATCATTATTTACTTCTGTTTGTTGATCGTCAACAATTTGTTCGTATATTTTGTCGAATTCATCCTCTGGTTTAGTTTCAATATTTGTCCCGGTATTGTTGGTGTTTTCGTTATTTATTATCATGTCAGTTTCTACATTGTTAGCTTTTTCATCGTTTGTATTGTCTGTGACAGTCGATGCTGTTTTGCGTCCTTTTAGTCTAGGTATAGAAGATCGTCGCATGTGTGATATCCGAGACGGTGGTACCTGTACAATACTATACTGATTAAAAATTTATATTATATTAGGTTGGGGAAAAAGTTTCTTCGCATATCTTCGCAAGATCGGCATATCAGTAGTTACGACGTAGCTGAAGAACTGGGAATTGACCACAAAACAGTTATGGCGCATTTGAATAAAACTGGGTACACAAAAAAGCTCGATATTTGGGTACCTCACAAGCTCACTGAAAGAAACCTAATGAACCGTGTACTCATTTGTGATTCTTTATTACGACGTAATGAAACCGAACTATTTTTGAAAAGTGGATCACGTACGACAAGAACGTGCGAAAAAGGTCGTGGTCAAAGGCCGGTCAGGCTTCACAGACAGTGGCGAAACCCGGGTTATCTCGTAACAAGGTGATGCAGTGTGTGTGGTGGCATTATTCATTATGAGCTTTTACCACCAGGCAGGACCATCGATTCTGAACTCTACTGCGAAATGATCAGATTAAAGTAAGAAGTTGAGAGAAAGCGGCCGGAATTAATCAACAGAAGGGGTGTGGTTTTTCATCATGATAACGCTAGACCTCACACATCTTTAGCCACTCAGCAAAAATTAAGAGACCTTGGCTGGGAGGTGGTAATGCATCCGCCGTATAGTCCTGACCTTGCTGCTTCAGATTTCCACCTGTTTCGGTCTCTTCTGAATTCTTTAGGCAGTGTCAGGTTAACATCACGAGAGGACTGCCAAAACTACTTGTCGCGGTATTTTGATCAGAAGCCCCAAAATTTCTATAGCAATGGGATCATGTCCTTACCTACAAGATGGCAAAAAGTTATCGAACAAAATGGTACCTACATACTTTAGTTAAATGTAAATAAACTATTATATATTAAAAAATGTTTTGAATTTTCTTAAAAAAATGCGAAGAAACTTTTTCCCCGACCTATTATGTATATAAAGTCTAACACAATTTTGCTGAAACTATTTTAAGGGGATGATCAGACCATCAAACCAAACAACTTTCTCTATGGTACGAATATCGAAATCGCGAAAAAAAATTCACCTGACCCATACAAAACTGCAAACATAACTCGATGCAACAACTGTATAGAACAGCAGATTTTTTTTCGCGATTTCGATATTGGTCCCGTAGAGAAAGTTGTTCAGTTTGATAGTCTGGCCATCCCCTCAGTATATTAAGAAGGACCCTTAAGTCCAGGCTATATTCTGGTACTTTAATGTGACTAGATAATTTATGTGACAATGTCCAAGTCATTTATTTATACTCGTAGAAAACATTTTTTAATTCAACGCAGAGGAAGTTTCGAACTACAGTTCTTATATTATATAAATATCATATATACATTCAATATCAATATCTTATTTTATGATTACCTACCTCATTCTCCTCTCTCCTTTCATCTTCTCTTTTCTGCTTTTGCAATTTTTCAACTGTTTGCTTGAATTTTGGTATCCTTGTCTTACTCTTTTTTTCTTCTATTGGTTTTCCATCTGAAATCGTAGGTATTTTTTAATTATTAACTACCTTAGCATTTTATTAATTGTATAAAATATATTTTTTATTTTTTTCGATTTCCCCTGTTTCCTCCTCTATAAAACTAAACCGATTGTACTAATTCTTTCAAGAATAATATGAGAAAGACTTCGGCTACATCTGTATGTTTTGCTTTTTTTGTTTATATTCGTCAAATTTGTTCGGTGGACGTCTGAAAACGGGCGGTAAAACTGGTCATTTTCGAAGGTCCCTAGTTCTTACAGTAATTAATTAATGCAAAAAAGCAAAACATAGGGACCTTGGATAAGTTATATGTCAAGATTGACAGTCGAAGCTACAAAAGCGTAGAAAAAAATTGTAACCAGCCTCTAAACCCTGTACATACAGGGTGTCCCGTAAGTCGACGTCAAGCCGAAATCGGGTGATAGTCCAAATCATAATAGTTACTAGAAAAATAAAAAAAAAAATCTAAGTCTTGAATTTTTTAAATTATAGGCATTTCTTTTTTTTTCGAGAAAATGTACACCCTGTGATGGTTTTTTAGCTTCTGTTGCTACAAATCTTAACTTTTTTTCATTTTTATTTTTCTTATGTAATCCCGAATAGTACTAATCTAACCTATTACTTAGAATTCTAAGTCAACTGCTGCAGCTTGGAAGAAAGTGTCACATTATGCCGTACAATGAATAGACAATTAATATTTCGTCCAACTTTAACGGACCGTACTGAAAAAAAAAAGTACTACGCCAGGTTGGCAAGTAGCACTAAAAGTTGACGCATTTAATAAGGATTCTAAAATGGTATAATACTTGCTACATTATTTCTTTGATTAAGGGGAAAAAAAAATTCCTTCAAAAAACCCAGATTCGAAAAAATTTTCATTACCTACTAAAAATTATTCTAGTGCGTTCAAAGCTTGCCTAAGACCGAGTGAGACGGAGAGTCATTCATGAAGTGTGAGTGAGACAGGTAGTGACGCTTTCGAGTCAAATATTCTAATGGGTGAGTGAGACAGATAGTGACGCTAATGAGTCAGATACAGAGAAAGTCATTTTATGAAGTGTGAGCGAGATAGATAGTGACGCCACTTTTAATATTGGCACACGCAATACAGATCAGTACGTTACGCTCCTTCGTTTACTACGCATCTTTCCGTATTCGTTCGTGTTATTTCGTACTTTCGACTTTTTGCTTCGTTTATTGGACTTGATTGTTTGCTTGTGATTTGGACAGTTTTGATCTCTTTACAACGACCTTTGCTTTCTCCTGGACTATCGTGTGATTGTGTAGTGCCACCATGCCTGTGTACACCACTCAGGAATATGCCAACATGCACTTTATTTATGGCGAATGCAGAGGGAATGCTAGTGCTGCGGCTAGACTGTATCGCGAGAGGTACCCAAATGCTGATCGTTATCCAGATCACCGAGTTTTTACAAATGTGCACCGTCTACTCTCCACAGAAGGCATACTTCCAAACCGACCACATGCTGAAGGAAGAAGTTCCTTGCCTTACGAGGACGTAGTACTTCAAGCAGTTGAAGAAGATCCAAGTATTTCGGTACGTGCAATCCAGCAAAGCACAGGAGTGCCCAAAACTATAGCTCACCGAATTTTACAAAAACATGAGCTCCACCCATACCATGTACAGCGAGTACAAACCCTGCATCCTCAGGATTATCAACTTCGGGTTGCGTTTTGTCAAACGATGCTACAAAGACACCGGGAAGATCCGCGATTCTTAGAGAAAATTTTGTGGTCGGATGAATCGACATTCAAAAAAGACGGTTACATGAACCTACACAACTTACACGAGTGGCACGTAGAGAATCCGCATTTAATGAGACAAGATAGATCTCAGTATCGTTTTAAAATAAACATGTGGACCGGAATTTTAAATGGAAGAGTCATAGGACCTTTTGAGTTGCCAGAGATCTTGACTGCTGAAGTTTATTTAGATTTCTTACAAAACAGTTTATCTAGTTTACTGGAAGACGTGACACTCAGTATTTACAGAGAGATGTGGTATCAACAAGATGGCTGCCCAGCGCACTATGCCCGCTCAGTTAGAGCATTTCTCAATGAAGAATATCCGGGCAGATGGATAGGTCGGTCTGGTACGATCTCGTGGCCAGCCCGTTCACCGGACTTAAATCCATTAGACTTTTTTACTAAGCAGTGAAAGAGAAAGTTTATTTTAAGCCAATCGAAAATGTAGCTGAGCTTCGGCAAAGAATTACGGAAGCAGCTGAATTTGTCAACAACGGAAGATTTGCCCGTGTGATAATCCGATCTTTTTTAAGAAGATGTCGAGCTTGTATTGCAGTTGAAGGAAGGCAGTTTGAACATCTTTTGTAAATAATAAATCTTTGCATCTAATTGGTGTTTAATTTTAAACTTAAGGAAAATTTGTCCTAAAGGAGAATGGGCATTTTGGTACCCGCTCCAATAGCAATGACTGTAGTTACGTTCGATGGGTCTTTTTATGACCACCAATGTTTAATAAGACCGCTTGATCCAAATCATTGTGAGTTCGGAGATATACCAATATGAAAATGACAAGTTTTATAGAAATTAAAATGGCACATGGTGTCTATTATTGCTATTTATATTTGTAATAAAATACTTTTATGCCAGAATGTTATATAATAATAATAAAACAATATGATAACAATAAAAAATATATAATAATAGTTAATAACAATCTATTATATATATAAAACAGCCGGGTTGGTTCGAACACTTATAACTCGAAAACGGCTGAACCGATTTCGATGAAACTTGGAATATAGATAGTTCATTACCTGGATTAACATATAGGCTACATATTATAAAGAGAGCCGGGTAGCGGGCGAAGCCGCACGGGTCCACTAGTAATATATATTAATTATGTGGTATACTAACATTGTATTATTGTGTTGTTGTGGTACTCTAAATAATACGTTGCAATACTATGCTCAATACTATGCTCGAGTAATACTATTGAAAATAAAAAATCAATATATTTATATATATATATAAAACAGCCGGGTTGGTTCGAACACTTATAACTCGAAAACGGCTGGACCGATTTCGATGAAACTTGGAATATAGGCTACATATTATAAAGGGAGTTGGGCAGCGGGCGAAGCCGCACGGGTCCACTAGTAATATATATTAATTATGTGGTATACCAACATTGTATTATCGTGTTGTTGTGGTACACTAAATAATACGTTGCAGTACTATGTTCGAGTAATATTATTGAAAATAAAAAAAAACTAAAGATTTAATTCGAAATGACATTTATTTTCATTCAAGACCATCTACAATTACATCATTTAGAAATGATGCAGGGGCAGTAAAACCTTCATGTCTCGCATATCCAAGATACCAGATAATTGAAATAATATGAGCACAAGTGCCCATTGTACGTCGTCCAGTGAGGCAAGTACAATAATGTTGCACGATATCGTTGTCATTATTTGTGTTATTGTTTTTTACTAAAACATAACAATAGTACGTTTTCGATCTCCTGTGGCGTGACTGTACGCGCCCACGTAACAGCCAAACATCTTCGTTAATGCCGTAGTCTGGCAAGTCTTCCAGAGCGTTTTCTCTGTATATTTCGATTGAATATAAGCCATTCCTTAAATACTCACTGCAATATGATCTCGCAAGCTTTAATTGGTATGTACCTAAAGAAAGCAAAATGACATGCTCTTCTGTTAGATGTGGGAAATTCTGAACATTATTTGCTTCTATTCTTAGAAAATCTGCTCTTCTGTTGTTTAATCTTTTCCTCTCTACATAATTGTGCAGAAGGTTTGGGGAATCCATTTTGTTTCGGATGATATTTAAATAGGATTCTACATTATTACTATCGGCGATGGGTTCGTGAAAATGATTTATAATAGCAGCGGCGATTTTAAAATCAGTGAACATGTGTGGAAGAGCTCTATTGAAATATTTTTGCCGTAAGAGCTTAAAATCTCGCTTGAACTTTCCATTCACTACTTCCACAACCCATCGACATATCGTCACCGATCTAGCTTCATTGGCCTGCTCAGTAGTCAGCTGTGTCTCGTTTCTATCTTTTGTTGGAGGCATGTATGATTCATAGCCACATGCTTCAATATCGTTCAAACTATCTCTGAATCCTCGGTCCAATATAAACGCATCGTTTGCTTGCAGGAAGAAATGTAAAGGATTCTCTCCATTGTTCATTATATCACTCATTATATTTGCATCAGTCTTTGTTGCAGCGTATGGACCCAGTACGTCAAGAATGTATCCATCAGTGCATACTATCAAAAAAGGTTTTAAAAGATTTTGGAATTTGTGCAAACTGTATGATTGTCTTTGAAATAAAAAGTTCGAGCTTTTGTTTATGTAAATATAAGTGCCATCATATATTAGTATCACTTTATCATTTTCTTCGTTACCAAACAAAGCTTTAGGAATTGTGAGGTTTCTTTCTAATACCTCATTTCTATTGATGTGGTCCAGTCCCAAATGTAATATTACATATTCATTAGCTAGGCATTCACGCACAATAGCTAATAAACGCTCCAGTTTTCTTCGAGACACATTAAATAATGTTGCCAATCTCTCATCGGAATCTCCGGTACGTAGTTTTGTAAGGTATATACCTAATGCAGTTCTTGGTTCCTTGCATCTCTCACTTAGAGAAGGCACCTGATCCAGTATGGCATCGAACTGTTCGCCATTACGTCCGGTCCAAAAATGCATTTCTTCATTGCTCAATGAACCTCTTGTGTTAAAGTCGAGCCTAGGTCCACGTTCTAAAGCCCTTCTCATCATGTCACAGACGTCTGTAAATTGTTGTGCATTGAAATGATGAGTGACATTGCAAGATTGAGGCAGTTCATCCCAGATGTTGCTCTCAAGGTGTTGGCTGCACACTCTAGCGCCCTCGGGAATATATAACTTATGTTCACAAAACATATTAAGTTTGATAGTCTCAGGTAGGCGATTACGGGTTGGGTTTCGGCAATCGTTGAATATACAATGCCTTGGTGTGTTTGGGGCTCGAACGTAGTCTGGAACCTGAAGTTCCTGGGCATTTGGTTCTGCTTCTGGTATAGCAGGTACCACGTCGTCATTGTGTCTAACAGCGTTCTCAATTCTCTGCCAACATCGATGACAGACACATCGAGTATAGTTGAACGCCACCTGAAAAGGGTAAAATACGATGTAGATGTTTTTTTATTTACTCTGGCTTGATAACGTTTTGTCATAAAAACCTAATTCGGTCCGGTCAGTAGGTATCTATAGTAGGATTATTTACTCGGTGCATACTCCGATGATTTATGACCGAGTTTCCAGCGAGATAATAGTATAAAACGATGCCACATAATCGTAATAATTCGAAACAATAATGTAAGCAGGTAGAAAATGTTGACCCTTCTAGTGCTTATCAGAACCGGTTCACGCATCGGTCGGCGCATATTTCCGTCCTTCATTTGTTTTACTGTCCACGTGCACAATAAATGCCAAAATGTTTTGTTATTTAGTGAATCACTACTGGTACGGACAGAACACCTGAATTCCGTGAACTGATAAAACGAGGTTGGAGTTTCGTACGCAGGCGGATTGCCCTATCCATACACTATATTAGGAAACGTTTTTGATAACACTCTAGAACATACTTCCAAAACTTAATAGTTAATACGTGTTTATCCAGTGAAATGTTCATGAGTCTTATTGTAATCCGTTATTTAATGTTGCTAAACGTAGCTTAGAAACATTGAAAAAGTAAAGCTTAGAGAAGATATGGTATGGCGTTTGTAGTTTAAGACCAATTACATTCAAGCTGCATGACAGTTGACAATCATACGCTTTTCAAAAGAGCGCTATTTTCTAACATGAAAAAGTGAAGCTAAGAGAAGATATGTTATGGCGTTCGTTGTTAATGCGGTATGACAATCACACGCTTTTCAAAAGAGCGTCATTTTCTAACACTGCTAACAATTTCGTAATAAGGAGAATCACCTGTGACACATTTAAATAGTATAACGAAGTGGGTACTAACCTCCAATTCAGCATGTTCTTGTATGTACGCCGCAAACGCTGGTCGTGTCCTTGGGAGGTCATCGGTCAAAACATGTCGCTGGTATCTTGCATTATGTAGGCCTCGCCGGCACACCACACAATTGCTATGTTGTTCCATTGCAACAGTCCAAATCGGTAACGAAATTCACAAAAACACTTCACAAGCCGAGGTCAACGTTTAAAGCAGGTAGAAAATGTCCAAAAAGAGGTGCAGGGGTCGGTGATAAAAGCGAGATGAGAACGTATTCTGATGAACAGCAGCGGGACGTCGTCTTTCGTACGGTACGATTGAACGACTGGAGTGAAGGAGCCGATCCGATGACGCGCTAAACTGCCCAAGCGCATCGCTCCCCACCACTCCTAGCTGGGATATAGCCGCGCGCTCACATTCCTCTTCTTATAACCGTCGGTTGTCGTCAATGTAATAAATATAATAGGAATTATTTTAAGAATATATGCAGTTCTATTTTATTTATTTGGTAAAAACAGACAATAGACGTTACATGGTTAATTACATAAGTTTACAAAAAAATAGTAGTTTAATTAATAGTTCGTAGCAATTAGTGTAATATTATAGTACATTTATTTATTTATTTATTTTAGGAAGATTTACAGCATTACATTTTAATAAACGTTCTTATATAAATCTAAACGCCATTTAAAAAATCTCCACATTTAACATATTATTTTTAATATATTAAATAAAATACATTAAAAAAATAATATATAATAAGCATATTATGTATATAATATGTATATATAATTGTAATAATGACATTAAAAAAATAATTGCCTAATAATGTCGAAAAACCAAAAAAAATAATTAAAGAATCATCACGAATAGCTCCGTTCCCACAGCGAATGATGACAAGCGTCCTAGTACAAATTGATGTACATAAAGTAACCTTTAAAATCTGATATATATTATGTCTATTGGGGCGGGTACCACATTTCATACATTTTTGCCCATTGTCCTTTAACAAAAAGTTAGCATCTCTGACTTGAAAGCGTCACTACCTGTCTCACTCACATTTCATGAACGACTCTCCGTCTCACTTGGTCTTAGGCAAGCTTTGAACGCACTACAATAATTTTTAGTAGGTAAAGAAATATTTTTCGAAACTGGGTTTCTTGAAGGAATTTTTTTTCCCCCGTAATCAAAGAAATAATGTAGCAAGTATTATACCATTTTAGAATCCTTATTAAATGCGTCAACTTTTAGTGCTACTTGCCAACCTGGCGTAGTACTTTTTTTTTTCAGTACGGTCCGTTAAAGTTGGACGAAATATTAATTGTCTATTCATTGTACGGCATAATGTGACACTTTCTTCCAAGCTGCAGCAGTTGACTTAGAATTCTAAGTAATAGGTTAGATTAGCACTATTCGGGATTACCTAAGAAAAATAAAATTTAAAAAAAGTTAAGATTTGTTGTGCAACAGGAGCTAAAAAACCATCACAGGGTGTACATTTTCTCGAAAAAAAAAAAAATGCCTATAATTTAAAAAATTCAAGACTTCGATTTTTATTTTTATTTTTCTAGTAACTATTATGATTTGGACTATCACCCGATTTCGGCTTGACGTCGACTTACGGGACACCCTGTATACACGCACACAGACATAATTTGTAAGGCGCCTCACGCACACCAACCTAATAAAGTTGGCCCCTTTTGTTTTATACGGTAGAAGCATGAGGCTAATTCTAGACCTATACTTTTTTTAAGATAGGGACATAGCAGAGGTAATTTGATTGTAGATAGATTATAGATTGTAGATAGATAGATTGTAGTGCATTTTTTTTTTGCTCTAGTGTTATTATCCAGCGAGAAAACAGGGAAATAAGTTTGTATGTGAAAAACGGTACCCGCCTGTCCTCTTAAGTAAAATCATAAGCTCTCAAACAAAAAAATGTTTATCAATATCGGTTCAGTCGTTTTTGCGTGATGCTCGAACAAACAAACAAACAAACAGGCAAAAATTCTCAAAATGGTTGATTTGGAGGGACAGCGACACCATATCGTAATCTTTATATCATAAATATCTTCAATGTACAGACACACTTCTGTTACAGTTTTATAATTATAAAACAATAAAATAAAGCATAGCATGCATATGCTCACGACTTTATTCCCCGAGGGGGTAGTCAGAGATATTAAAACAAAATATATAAAAATATGTAAAGCCTGCAATCTAAAAGAAATTGGAGAACATTTTTCTTAATTCATTCACTAATTCACTTACCTACTTCAGTAGAAACTTGTATATTCCCGTCGATCTGTCGAAGCGGCTGTGGACCGGTAATCACTTCGCCGGTAATTGTGGAATACATCGGGTTTATAACTATGTACATGCCGCCGTTTTTGTTTTCCTGAAACAAAATGTTGTCATTGGTTTCAGTCCATACATAAGTTTGACGCATAATACGCGTAGACGGCATATAAGTAATACCTATTTTATATATAGAAAAATAGTTTAGAAAATCTAGATGCCGCGTCACAAATAACATTTGCAATTTATATCACTGAACAAGTAATCACTACGTAGTGATTACTTGTTCAGTGATTTATATTATAATTACGAATATATGAAACTTTTTTTTTTCTATACTTAGGTTTTAAATCTCAGCAAAGAGATTTTAATGTAAAAGAAAACAAACCTTTTTCTGAATAAATCAATCTGTTTTAGATAAAATATGACAAATAAACGCTTCATTTCATCAAACAATTTATTTTAGTTAACAAATTAAAATGTTTTTAACATTATATTGTTTGCAACAAAATATCGTTGGTTGAATGTCGGTTAACGTCTTTGCCTATTCGTCGACCTGCGCGCGCATAGCTATCTTGGTTGAGTTAGATACAAAGGTACGGAACGCAAAAAAAACAAGCCCAGCGCCATATTTCACAAGTATTTATCTAAAATTGTTGTATGTTGAAATTTTTTCACTTTTTCCTCGCAAGTATGTTGAAAAACGTCGCATGAAACGCGAGAGCGTTGGTCATTACATCCCTCGGCTAGTATGCATCACTCGCCTCGCTGCTCGTGCTGCAATCCTACCTTGGCTGTAATGACCAACTTTGCTCACTTGTATCATAATGTACTATTTCTAACTTATGTATGCAATACCGACTGCTCTCAAACGGTGAAGGAAAACATCGTGAGGAAACTTGCATATGCTGAAGAAGAAATTCCTTCTGAACGACCTACCAATTTGCATTGGGCATGCGTGGTGGATGAACTTTAATGATGGTGAATGGAATGGATTACACCTTGCTCAAGGGTAGGCCGTGCCCTGCACTAGGACATAGCGTAGTTATACTATTCTTTAAATGAATTTTTATCAGAGGAAGTTTTGTAAGATACTTACTATCATGACCGAATTACTTGCATGTCTTATATATAATATTGAATATTGTAATTATTATTATACTGACAACTTTAATTTAATTGTTTGAATGTTTTGACAAATGTATTATTTTTAGTACTTAGTGTTGTTTAATTTAGATTTTTTATGTTTATTTAAACTGGACATTAATTTTGTAATAATTAGTTATGTTATGATTGTTTGATAATTATATTGTTAATTGAATTTAATTCCCAATTAATTAATGTCAATTTTATATTTTTATATTGTTATGCCCTGACGGGGTGCTACATTGTAAAAACGTTTAACATTCTGTACGACTACTTCATTACTATGTACATTATAATGTAGCAATGCAATAAAATATCTGAATCTGAATCTGAAAATATACCTACAGGCTGAAGTTGAAATGTTCCTAAACACACTCCTGCCGCAGATAAAATAATACTATCTCCTGCTAAGAATTAATCAAATAACTCCACATGCATCGACACCGTATCAACGTTCCCGCCGGCGGGGACAGCCGCGACCTCTGCCCACTCCTTTCACTTGTGGCGAAGGCCAATCGCAGGCCGCTTCTCACCAATCGCAATCCACCGCGTAGCCCCAGGAACGTCCTATGCCGAGGTCCGTACCCCTCTGGGTGCCCCTAGGTCGGTTGCTCAAGTTCATTCATTTGGCTCGGTAGACCCTTCGTGGTCCCTCTAATAGCCCGCAGTAAAAAGCAGTAGTTGCTCCCTGAGCAGAGCTGTAATGGACATCACCAAAAAAAAAAAACCCAATGCTGTTTTAATTACCCCATTTGCCACGGTCCTGTGCTAATTTGTTCCAATACGGGCAGTCTTTGGCTGGGTGACCGATTCAATGGTATTTCGTCACGATGAGCGCCTTCGTGCTTCGGAAGGCACGTTAAGCAATTAGTCCCGGTTAGTTACGTGAGATGGCAGTGTAACTAACTATTCATTAAGCCATGTCAGAGGCCTATTGAGGCGTTTTAAAAGAAATTTATCTTTCAGCGAGTTATGATCACTAATTTGCCTCCACCGTCCGCCAAGGGCCACTGTCACGAAAATGATCAATTTTGAAAATTATTCTTATTTTAGCAATAAGCACATAATTTTACAGGGTGTTAAGGTTAACAGGTTTTTTTATTTTTATTTTATTTCTTCAGGATCGCCGACAAGGTGAACACAATATTATTAACAAATACATAGAGAGACAAAAGGCGTGTGCCACCTCAATTAAACGCAACCACGGCATGCAATAGTCATACGCAGGTTTGAGTTTGGTAGAAAATACAACAAAAATGAAAAACTCCAAAGAAAAAGTCCAGTTGCATTACTTTAAGAGCTGTTTGTGCCCATGACACTGAACTTTCCCTAAGAAACCTATAAGAAATACGCAATTTTTAACAGACTTCAAAAAAAGGAGGAAGTTTCTCAATTCGACCGTATATACATTTTTTTTTACTTTTCATACAAACGTTCGATCAGCTGATTGAATTTAGGTAGTATGGGAAGTCCAAAAACTTTTTCGCGAGTTTCCTATACGTTTCTTTGGGAATGTTGTTCAGTATCATGGGTACAGTCGCCCCTTAATGTAATGCAAGTGCAACTGTTTACCCTAACACCCTGTAGATACATCAAACGCATCAGAATTTCTATTACGCAGTACGCATTTAAGTACGCAGCTAATTTTCATTTACCGAAGTGGTGAAATTGAATGGCGAGGCTTCTTCTTATCTAGCTATAGGGCTGCTTTTTTGCCAGAGATGTGCGAGGTAGCAAGGCGGTGAGCGAGGAAACAATCCGCCAATAGCGCGCTCGCTCGATCACGTCATTGGGAAATTGAAGCACTCTCATTGGTCGATTTTTTCCTCGCGAATAGATATCCAACCAGAATAAAGCTTCAAACAAGCTTGCGGCGCGGCGGCCAGTTCCCTAAATGCGCAGTGTGTGGCAATACGTAAAAGTTCACGTACTAAAATGTATGCATGTAGGGGTGTGTACCGCCGCTAGCTTAAATGAAGTTGTTTTTCTGGTTGGATATCTATTCTGTGCCACTCCTTGATAGCCATCGCTGTCATAGGGTTAAAACTTTGACTATTTATTATAAGGACTAGCCTTGCGGTAGCATTTTCCCTCTGCCACGGTATAAGATTAATTGATTATGTGCATTTACATTCAATTTTATACCTTACGAGCGTTAACCCGCGACTTCGTCCGCACAAATTATATACCAGATTTTAAGTCAGATCATAAGCTATCAAACAAAAAAAGTTTCATCAAAATCGGTTCATTAGTTTTTGCGTGATACTCGTTCAAACAAACAAACACACAAACAAACAGACAGACAAAAAATCCAAAAATTGGTGAAATGGAATCAGGGACACCTAAAAACCATATCGTAACTTTTTTTTTGTTAATATCTTCAATGTACAGACAAACTTCCTGTTACAGTTTTATTATAGTATAGATCAGGAGACAGCCTATAATTGCGAAACAAAGATTTCGAACTTAGAACGTATGGGGTTCACATTGGACCTCTTTTCATGATTTTAACGTTCAAAATTAGAATCTAAAGTTATGGGGCATAAAATCCAAAGTTGCGGATTTCATGTTACCTCGCCCCCCGCAAAAAGTGGCAGAAATGTTTGTTAGTAGAATGACACGCGTAACTTGTCCCTATATAAGTAGTCAAAGGTCACGACTAATTTTTAGTAAGTCCCGACTCTTATAATTATAACGTACTGTAAAATTCTCTTTGGATCGCATTAGCTTAGGTTGTTTAAGTGTGTTCTTAGCTTTAATCAAATTAGGTTTTGAGTTTACGATTCAGCATTGTCCGTTGACTAGTTAAGTCCCTATATAAGTAGTCAAAGGGTTAAAATGATAATGTTCGATGAAAAGAGAAAAACAAAAACAAAATTTACAAGTTTATTTCAAACCTAACCGCTCGAATGAAACTCTACTTTTTTTACCGTATTACCGGACTTGAACAAATGTCGGTAACTTACCGAAATGTTTTCGGTAACCGATATTTTCTGTAGTTTCATATCGCCCTTCGTAAACGCCGCCTCTTCTTTCTTAACTGTCATAACAGGCGCAAAGGTATCTTCTTCAAATATCACTATTTGGTCATTTTCCCTCAATTTTTGTTCATTTGGCACTTCCGCGTCTATGTTTTCTGGATTTTTGTAATCGAATTTCACTTTGTAGGAATGTGGCTCCGACATTTTTGATCTATAAAAAAGAAAGAGATTTAAAAATATTGAATGTCTTTGTTTGTTAAAGTCTTAATAATATGTAATATTTGCCTGAAATTATCTAAATTGCGAAGTTCGAATGTCCGGGTAGACCCTCAGAAGTAAACTACACCCAACATAGTATAAGATTAAGGCTATTAAAATTTAAATGTTAAGACGACTCGTAGAGAATTCAGTCGTAGAATACATACTTTAAAGTATTTTCTTTAGATAGTGAGTAAGTTTAACAATAAAAAAATCATTTTTTCTTGGTCTTTCTTTAATTTAAGATACTATGTTGTTTAAAAGAAATTGATTCTTATGAATGACTCTTTCGGTTGGTATCATAAAATACAGGATGTTTTTTTCACATTTCACCGGTTCGATTCCCGGCTCAAAAGTATATTTTTAGAACCGGAAAGCATGAAAGCCTCATGAAGCCCTTTCATTTGATACCCCACACGATAGGTTTCAGAATTTTTTTTTAAATCCCATACACAAAATTAATGACGTCATAACTGAAGATCCTGACACCTCAAAGACTCCTGACAGTTTTGGGATCTAGAGAACATACCTAACAACATACTAAAATTTGGTGCTGGTATCCGAAAGTGAACTTTTTCAGCCTTTTTTGACCGTAAGGCAAGTGCACTACAAGCCGTCAGACCAAGTTTAAAGAACAATGGGCAGTTTTGTATGGACCCTGGGCCCAGTACTGTAGCACTTTCTTACCTACTTTAAATTAAAGACCTGAATAATACTAAGATTTTATTACTTGGCAGCATAACTGTAACGCGTTAAATAAAAAAGTTAAAGCCGTTTAAAAATTCAATCAATTACCTATATGACTGCTAATATGTTATTACCTAATAGTGCCCATACAGTAGAAGAAAGAGTATGGTACTGTGGGAGCTTGCCAAAACCAAACATAACCGCCCAAGACCCACAACCAAACATCCAACGCCCAACACCCACCACACCAGGCATCACCCACCACCCACCAGGCAGCACCCACTATCTAGCTAGCTCCTAGAGTACCGTTCTCTTTCTTCTACTGTATGGGCATTATTAGGTCAAAAATATAAGCATTCATATGGGTAAGTAATTGAATTTTTAAACGGCTGTAACTTTTTTATTTAACGCGTTACAGTTATGCTGCTAAGTAACAAAATGTTAGTATTATTCAGGTCATTAATTTAAAGTAGGTAAGAAAGTGCTACAGTACTGGGCCCAGGGTCCATACAAAACTGCCCATTGTTCTTTAAACTTGGTCTGACGGCTTGTAGTGCACTTGCCTTACGGTCAAAAAAGGCTGAAAAAGTTCACTTTCGGATACCAGCACCAAATTTTAGTATGTTGTTAGGTATGTTCTCTAGATCCCAATATGATCTCTCAAGATGATGCCGTATAATAAAATGTTGGTCTTATTCAGGCCTTTAATGTAAAGTAGATAAAAAAGTGCTACAGTGCTGGGCCCATTCTGCCCCTTGTTCTTTGATGATGTCACTGTCACCAATATGAATGGTATAGAAGATAGAACGTTACCTAAGTGATTAGTTTTAAGCAAGCCACCCTTAATATTTTAACTAGATTTAGATAATAACTAATAAGTAGGTGTACTTACGTGTGAATCGGAGATGACGGCAACAAGTATTTTAATAATCTACTATGTCCTGCACTTTCCATTAAATCATTAAGTTTTTATCTTCATGCGATAAATACGAATCAATGATTACGTATCTTATATCTATATACGAAGTTTCAAGTAGGTTAGGTAGACACTAGCTGTAAAAATTTTAAATAACAAATACAGTGTATAATTGAGGGAGTAGACTGCATCAAACTTAGAAAAACTATGAATGAATGAATGAAATATACTTTATTTACACCAAAAGAAAATACAATGCACAATAGGTTACATAAACTGAATATGGTACAAATAAGGCGGTCTTATCGCTGAAAAGCTATTTCTTCCAGACAACCTTAGGGTAGAGGAAATATAACAAAGAACGGGTCGGTGTTATAAAAAACAAAATTATAGGTGAAAAAGAAGTGAATACAACAAATACATAAATACATAAATATTACATATAATTAAAGGTACATAGATAAATAACATATAAATAATAATATATAATATATAAGGTCTAAAAAAACTAGCTGAAACTATTTTAAGGGGATGATCAGACCATCATACTGAACAACTTTCTCTATGGGACCAATATCGAAATCGCGAAAAAAAAATCTGCTGTTCCATACAAACGTACTCGACCTAAATGTATGGGACAGAAGATTTTTTTTTCGCGATTTCGATATTGGTCCCATAGAGAAAGTTGTTCAGTTTGATGGTCTGATCATCCCCTTAAAATAGTTTCACCTTATATATCATACATGCTACAACAAAACATAAACATACCTAGACGTACCGGATTAATTTAGATAGAAAAATAGAAGGGGGGGAAAGGAAAAATCAGGAACAGAGGTCCAGGAAGTGTGCTTTGACTTTCGATTTAAAAACATCCACAGAAGGAGAATGTCTGATCGACTCTGGCAACAAGTTCCAAAGTCGAGCAGCTTGGACTGTAAAGGAATGGGTGTAGAAGTCGGAAGAGTGGGATGGGATATTGAGAGAGAGATTCTTAGAGGAACGTAAGGGACGGCCAGTAGTAAGGGAGCTAAAGATGAAGCGTTCTTTAAGGTAGTGGGGAGTCAATGGATGGATGAACTATATGTCTAGGAAGAGCCTCATGCTTCTACCGTATAAAACAAAAGGGGCCAACGTTCTTAGGTTGGTGTGCGTGAGGCGCCATAGCATAGATTAATATGTATATTGGATATAGATAGGTAACTCGCCTTGAATTTTAGGACGCCCTAATTGCGTTGCCGCTTATTAGCACTAGGGGGCGCCACATGAAATAAATTGAAAAAGACGATCGGCCGACACGAGGATCGAACCTTAGCTACCCGGATCGTGAGCCGGTTGTCTAGACCGCTAGACCAACCAGACAGTGATTGATATGGGCGAAATCTCTCACTACTACAGGCGGTTCATGAGTCGGTTTAGAAGGAAACCGACTGGCAGTTCATGTCAGTTTTTGTACTGTTCACTTAGCTACAGTGCACACTACAATAATATCATACGTATATAATAATATAATTTTTTACTGACCTTTTAACATCAGTAACTTCTAAACCGGCTGGAGTTATTCAGGCAGACCTGGTCCATCCCCATCAAAGAGATGATCTACACCCCATAAACACTGAATCCTCCTTGCAGCTTATGGTTGCAAAAAGTACACTTATCTCTTAGTCTATCGTGTTTTGACGTTTGATAAAGAGGCGCTGATTTGACTAGTTAGAAACTCGCGGATTTGTCTGTCGTGTGGTCCCCGCTTAGAATGGTCCACCCCGAGGGTGTCGTACGAGGCGACTAAGGGAAAAGTGTTTGTGTGTGAAAAGCTAGCCACCTATTCACCACTTTACACGCCATTTCATCTTGAAACCTTCATTACGCTAAAAGTCTAGCCTCTTTACAACTGCATGCAAGATGTTTGTTGTAGCAATGTTTCTGAACACCCCGAAAGAGATTATGGTCGTGAGTTTACGTATGTATTATTGACCAGATTAGTTTCTAGACTGTTTCTGAAAAATGTAATTACTTTAATTGGATTTTATTCAAAATATCACCAGACTTCGTTTGTATGCAGAGCGCATTTACGCGCTCAGAATAAACTTCTCTTAAGGGCCTATGTCGAAAAATAATTGAAGCGAAATGGGCGTGTGATAGCTTATATTACTGCCTGATGCGAGAGAAAACGACGCAAGCGTAAAACAAACTTTATTTAATTGTGATTGTACTATTTATGTAAGTTCAATTCTGCTCTTATCAAAATTTGTAAAATATCAATCTCTTTTTTTAAATCAAGTCTCGTGTTTCTATTATTCACCGTTTAGCAGTTCCAAGCGTTTATCGATAAAGACGGAAGCTACTTTGGCTTGTTTTTCTATCGAGAAAATGTGTCTTAATCGTGTTTTGGCTCTAATCAAAACTTCAATAATATTATGTTCAATTTACACATATCCGCTAATCATACTCCTACTGTTAGTACTTCATGATGTATGACGCTTTGAAGAATCCTATTTTTTTCACATAGCCTCTTAATATGATTCCATACAAAAGGCGGGCAAATGTTAGTTGGCACTTACAAACGCACACATGCTCACGCGCACTCACACATTTAATTCATTTCACTTTAAATTGTTTTTGTTATCTTATGTTTACAATAAAATTAATAAGAAACAATTACTACAAGGCACTAAAAAAACTTTAATTACATTTAAAATAATTAAATATAAAAAAATTGTATTTTCATCGTGAACTCGTCATAGATATACATCGTACGCTACTTTAGTGATGGGATTCATAAAAAAAATCGACCAAATATCGAAACGCTCCTATTAGAACAGATTTTTTTACCGATGTTTAAAAAAAATATCTTTAAAATTAGCCCAGTCATTTTACGGAGTTTTGTTAGTGGTGGTTAGTGTTGGTGGGGAGTAATTATGAATTGGACTTTTAAACTGTAACCGGCAACATTTAGTGTTATTTTTCAATATTTAATTTGACAAAAATACTATCAGAAATAATATTTAAAAAAAAAAATCGCTACGCAACATAGAAATCAAAATTGTATCTCCCAGAAGGATTTTAACTAATAAAAATGATTACCAATGCTCTCATTTTAATTAGATTTAACAATATAAATTATTTTTGAGTGGTGAAAATGGTCATGTTTGAAGTATATATAAGGTCTAACAAAATTAGGTGAAACTATTTTAAGGGGATGATCAGACCATCAAACTGAATAACTTTCTCTATAGGACCAATATCGAAAACGCGAATAAAAATCAGCTGTTCCATACAAACCTACTCCACCTAAATGTATGGGACAGCAGATTTTTTTCGCGATTTCAATATTGGTCCCATAGAGAAAGTTGTTCAGTTTGATTGTCTTATCATCCCCTTAAAATAGTTTCACCTAATTTTGTTAGACCTTATATAATGGTAAAGCCTTAAAAATGTGCAAAAAAATAAATTAACCATCAGGTTTTTTAGAACGAGATAAATACTAAATTTTAAATTTGGGGCTGTAGCGGACGTAATTTTTTTTTTAATTTGGTACATATCTAAGCTTCAATCGGCTCTTAAATACTAAACCGAAAAAAATATCAATTATTTATTTGTCCCGGCTCAAACCGTAAAATGACTGGGCTAAATTGACAGACAGATTATCTAGTCCAATTTAAAGTTCCAGAATCTACAAAAAAAAACATCAATATCACCAACATTATTTTAATTATTTAATAAAAATAGAAAAGAATATGATCACTTATACCTACAACTACTTATTTAAAATTCTCTAAGTTAAGATTCTTCTTTCAGAACTAGGTAGTTATCAAAAGAAAAATAAAAACTTATTTAGAAAACGTTTTAACGCATATCTTGTGATTGAACCTTTGACTACTTATATAGGGACTAGTTAAGCGTGTAATTCTACTAACAAACATTTCTGCCACTTTTCGCGGGGGGCGAGGTAACACGAAATCGGCAACTTTGGATTTCATTCCCCATAACTTTAGATTCTAATTTTGAATGTTACAAATCATGAAAAGAAGTCTCGTGTGAACCCGAAACGTTTTAAGTTCGAAATTATTGTTTCGCAATTACAGGCTGTCTCGTTTAGTGATAAGGTATAAAATTGAATGTAAATGCACATGATAAATTAATCTTATACCATTTTTCATTTCATTTTCATTTCATTTATTCATATAGACAACAATACATCATACATTTCACACCTTAAACAATAGTGATAATAAAGAGTGACTTGGCTTAGGTGAACGTTTTTTTTTAAATATTATTATCAAGGCGTTGAAATAGCAATCCAGAATGACCAAAGAGGTCCATGGCAGAGGGGAAATGCTACCGCAAGGCTAGTCCTTATAATAAATAGTCAAAGGATTGAACCGATGGTAATAAAAAAACTTACTGCAATAAACAGTAGGTACGTAAAATTAAAAGACAGTTGTTTTATCACACTTTTATTTAACATAAAAGCAAATGCAATGATATTAGTCATAAAAGTACCTAAATTATGTTTTTTTAAAGAAATTAACATAATTATGTAAATATGATCTCCTGGGGTAATTGCATCTATAGGGCAATTTAAAAATCTCAATTCTTCGTTGTCTAATAAGTAAGACCAACTAAACTTATTTAATAAGAAGATAGAATAACATGTAAATTTAACTAGATTGCATCAAAGATGGGGAAATTTCTCCCCATAGATGCTTTGACCCCAGATGACTTTAAAATGTTTGGTCAACCCAACATAAGAAAATTAGTCAACGTAAACTTACAATACCTATCTTGTAGGTAGTTTTTTCATAACCTATTCACTCTCATTTAACCAACAACTTATATTAGCACATCATGTATGCCTAGCCGTATTTTAAAGGAAAAAACAACTAAAAACCAAAAATTTTTTTTGGATATTTCATCCCACTGCTGGGCAAAGGCCTCCCCTTTTATCCTCCATGCAACCCTGTCCTGAGCCAGTTCCATCCACTCTTCGTCGAATGTATCCAGGTCGTCTCTCCATCTCTTTCGGGCTCGATCCTGACGGCGACGCCTATTCTCCGGGATCCAAGGTGTTAAGACCTTGGCCCATCTTTCCGGGTGCAATAAACAGACATGGCCGGCCCAATCCCATTTCCCATACCCCCTAAAAACTATGGCAGACATGCCAATACCCCGGCCCCAAGAAAACCAAATTAAACAAATAAAAAAAATTGTCACAAAAAAACTTCCTTAACGCCTAACCTAGACTAAAATAACAAAATGCAAAAGCTAGGATGTACTTATCTGGCACCGAGATTATACCACCGACACTTTTAGACGGATGATCAGACCATCAAACTGAACATCTTTCTCTATGGGACCAACATCGAAATCGCGAAAAAAAATCAGCTGCCCCACACATTTTGCTCGAGTTGATTTGCAGTTTTGTATGGAAGAGCAGTTTTTTTTCGCGATTTCGATGTTGGCGCCATTGAAAAAGTTGTTCAGTTTGACAGTCTGATCATCCCCTTAGAAAAGTGTCACCATATTAAGAAGGACATATGCAGGGTGTAAGTGACAGCCTAGCAAATACTGAAACGGTGAACTCAGACCATCAAAATGAGCAACTTAAACGGTGAGCATGCCTCAGGAAACACGAAAAAAAATCAGCTGTCCCATACATTTTAGTTGGGTCGGCACGGCAGTTTTGTATGGGACAGCTGAAGTTTTTTCGTGTTTCCTGAGGCTCACCGTTTATGTTGCTCAGTTTGATGGTCTGAGTTCACCGTTTCAGTATTTGCTAGGCTGTCACTTACACCCTGTATAACATCCTAGAATATCATTTGTGTACCTAAGTTTACCTTTCGATATTCGAAATACGCGCGAACGAAATAATAAATCGATTAATTTTAATCGATATCATATTTTCCCATCCCTAATATTTTTTTTCTGATATCATTAAAGTAGATATAGATAAGACTTATCGATAAAGGCTGATTAACGAATGATAATAACTGCTTGGAAGCAAGTAATCGATAATGAATTTGGTGAGAAATTAAACCTGCATGCTTCAATATCCAAGTATTTATAGTCTCCATTATTCATTCTATTCTATTTAAAAAAAAATGGCTGCCATCTTGATAGTGATGATTTTGCCAATATCTAGTTTAAGGAGCAATTAGTGCTTGACATTGTACGGTAATACATATGGCGATCTCAAAGCCCCGTTTTTATACAAAAAAACACACCCGAAACCGTCATCAAATGGCGGAACCGCGTGGCTACTTAAATCGCGAGCTGAACGAAAGACGTCTACTCGAGAGACCTCTAGCCACGCGACTCCCCCATTATTCATTAACCCGTTGGATGAGGGCAGCGCAGGACCGGTCGTTGTGGCGATCCTTGGGGGAGGCCTATGTCTAGCAGTGGACGTCCATCGGCTGAGACGATGATGATTGTTCATTAAGAGGCTTTTTACCGCCCTCAATATCACAAAGTTAAAGATTTCTCTATCATGAAAATATAGGTACAATTAGATTTTTTCGCTTTCAGGAAAAACTAAATACTTATTTAAATCGTTATTTTACATTTCCTTAGTTGATTGTTTTAAACATACAAACGTATTGAATAAAATAGGTTTTTTGCAGTAAATTGGTAATTATTGCACTTTTTTATCTAGGTTTTTTTAATTGAGAAATCTTGTACTCTATGATGAGGGCGCCACTGAGCGATAAAAAGCCTCCTAAGAGGATCGTTGGCGCGTTGCGGAGAGACTAAGACTTTCAATTATGAGGTTTCGGGTACGACTCCGCACGCGCGACATGCAGTACAGCAATAAATAGGCCGCAGCGCACAAGAGGCGTCAAGTTCAGCACTGATATTATTATATGATTTTCTATTTAATTCATTTTGTGTTTTATCAGACAAATATAAAAAATCATTACAGTATCATATTCTGTGTTGGAATGCAGTGTAACTTGTACCAGCAAATCAAATACAGAGAAGTTTCAAAGGTAAATTACTAAAAGTAAATTAACCATTAGTACAGTACTACTTTCATAATACTTCTTTTCATATATTACGTTATTCTTAAAATTATTTCGTAATACATTCATTACATGCAGTAAACGTCCTATTTTCTAGATAATATATTATTTCAAATAATTATGTGCAAGATCAAAAAATATTGTATATGTGTAAAAGAAACCGTTTCGCATAGAGATTGATTTCCAAAACTCACAAACGTATCAATTTCGCACATATTGACGATTCGGTTTCGGTGATGCGATCATGAGAAGATGGTTGGTCTATTACGATAGTATATTAAGTTTATGGTTCCCTCTCTCTTGCGATGGACGCCATACACGTCTCGATATTGAAGCATGTAGGTATCACTGATTTACCTGTTATTAATACTCATTACTGAGAATAGAATTACAGATCCGAGCTATTTGGTCTTTTTTATCGCAAACATGGTTAGAATTCGCATTCGGATGATTTTGCAGCCACTCTATGGCATCGTTGCATTTGTTCAGTACAGTTTGACGGTCGGCTTTAGATATTTGCCTCATGTTTTTTACCTTAGATGTCATTTGGTAACAATACAAGTCAAGGTCGTTCCTCGCCTCAGCGGTTTCTTTACGCTTCTTATCCTGAGACTTGAACTTTTCAGCTTGATCCATGATCTTATTTATTTCTTGCTTACTCAAACGTCCTTTGTCGCATGTAATTGTTATTTTATTCCTATTGCCTGTTTGTTTATCCACGGCTGTTGCTTGTAGGATGCCGTCAGTGTCTATTTCAAAGGTCGCGTCAACTTTAGCCTGACCTCTGGGCATAGGAGGCAGCCCTTTAAGAGTAAATTCACCGAGCAGATTGTTATCTGATGCCATAGAACGTTCCCCTTCACGGATCTCAAAGCGTATTGCAGTCTGATTATCTGCAGTTGTGATATATGTTTCCGTCTTGCGCGTTGGTATAGTTGTATTACGAGGTATTATAACCGACATTAGGCCACCAAGGATGTTGGTTCCCAAGGACAGAGGCGTGACGTCGACGAGCACAAGGTTTTTAATCTGTTCAGACATGTCTCCGTCCAGGCTTGCGGCCTGGATCGCGGCGCCGAGAGCGACCGCCTCGTCAGGGTTCACCGTTTTCTTCAGCTCCTTGCCGTCGAAAAACTCTTGCAGCAGTTTCTGCACCATGGGGATGCGTGTGGACCCCCCGACGAGCACGACTTCGTGGATATCACACTTGCGCATATCAGCGTCTCTCAGCGCCTTCTCGACCGGCTCCAATGTGGATCTGAACAGGTTTCCGTTCAGCTCCTCGAACCAGGTTCTAGTCATCTTGGAGCGGAAGTCAATACCGTCGACGAGCGAATCTATATTGATGCTTGCTGAGGTTGAGGTCGAGAGAGTTCTCTTGGCGATCTCGCAAGCCGTTCTTAGACGCCTGATTGCCTTTAAATCATTGCTGATGTCTATATTGTATTTCCTCTTGAATTCCTCGGTGAAGTGTAGCACCATGTTGTTGTCAAAGTCCACGCCGCCTAAATGAGTGTCGCCGGCGGTGGACCTCACCTCGAAGACACTCTCCTCGATGGTAAGGACGGACACATCGAAGGTACCGCCCCCGAGGTCGTAGATCAACACGTTGCGCTCGATGGAGGTGTCAGTGTCGAGGCCGTACGCGAGCGCGCCGGCGGTGGGCTCGTTGATGATGCGCAGCACGTTGAGGCCGGCGATGGTGCCCGCGTCCTTCGTGGCCTGCCGCTGCGAGTCGCTGAAATACGCCGGGACTATGATCACTGCGTTCTGCACCTTCTTGCCAAGGTAAGCTTCGGCAGACTCCTTCATTTTAGCGAGCACCATCGAGCTCACCTCCTCGGGAAACAGGGTCTTATCTTGACGTCTGAATTGGACTCTAATTTTGGGCCTACCTCCGTCATTGAAGACTTTGAACGGCCAGAAAGGTATGTCGGTTTGTACGAAAGGATCGGCGAACTTGCGTCCGATGAGGCGCTTTGCGTCTGTAACAAGGGATATAAACTATAGATTGTAAGGCTTACTATAGCCTTAATAAAATCGTAAACAATGTCACATTGTTGAGACTAGGATTGCCAGGCGTCCGGCTTTAGCCTTTTGCTTTTTCCGGCCTGTCCGGCTTCTCTTGAGAATTCTGTTAATGGAACTATCTAACACGAAACATTGGCACGTAAGTATTAACGCAGCGCAGAATGAACAAGGCAAGGTGGAATCTAGTAAATGGCGCGGCTCCACCAATTTTGATGGTATACCTAAAATCTTGAATTCATCAACCTTCACCGATCTTTTCGAGAAATGCGAATTCCCTCGAAAATTAAAACCCACCTAAAGTGGATCACGTACGACAAGAACGTGAGAAAAGGGTCGTGGTCAAAGGCCGGTCAGGCTTCACAGACTGTGGCGAAACCCGAGTTATCTCGCAACAAGGTGATGCTGTGTGTGTGGTGGCATTATTCATTATGAGCTGTTACCACCAGGCAGGAACATCGATTCTGGACTCTACTGCGAACTGATGAGATTAAAGCAAGAAGTTGAGAGAAAGCGGCCGGAATTAATCAACAGAAGGAATCTCTCAATCCACACGTTTCAAAATAACAAATAATTTGTAAAACAATGAAAATAACACCTACAATAATGCAATGCCGCAAATATTTAGTAGTAAAGTTCTACTAAATCTTACCAATTTCAGATCCTGAATTAACGGCGTGAAAAATCAAAAATTTGCAACATCTCGCTTTCCCGCCCCGTTTTTTTTTTCGCGCAACTATGGTTTTTTTTTTTTAGACCAGGCAGTTTTTTGTTGACAAGGTTTTAATTGGGGTCACTTTTTTCTGTCTGCTTATAATTTTTACAAAAGTTTACAAATGGATAAAATTGTGTAATTTAAATTAACTACTATTATAATTAAAATATTTGGTTGTATGGTAATTACAAAAAATTAAGAATTAATACTACTACTACTAATTACTATAGCCGTCCATTTTTTTTCTTTTCCACCCTAGGGTGGAACTCCACCCGCTTCATAGATAAACAATGACGAGAATGAAAAATCATGACGTCCCAGGAAGTTATAGTTTGTGGTCACCTTGCTCAGTTTATTTGAGCAGAATATGAACAGAATTATCCAAGCTGTTTTTCTCATTTTTCACGCCGTTAATCCTCCAAACGAGTACGTACACTCCAAATATGGCCACCTGCCTAGCGAGCATGCCACCCCCGAGAAAACGACAAAAATCGAGATGTGCCTCCATCTTTATTATTTTAAGTAGGACAGGAAGAGCGCGCATGATGTTTTTCTCGTTTAAACACTTTGTCGTGGGTGGCATGCTAGCTAGGCTGGACCCGATATGGTAAAACTGCATGCTTCAATTTCGAGGCGTGTTTTGTACCCACTGTCCATTATAAGATTACGAGCGTTAACCCGCGACTTCGTCCGCACAAATTACATACCAGATTTTAAGTCAGATCATAAGCTATCAAACAAAAAAAGTTTCATGAAAATCGGTTCAGTAGTTTTTGCGTGATACTCGTTCAAACAAACAAACAGACTGACAAAAAATCCAAAAATTGGTGATATGGAATCAGGGAAACCTAAAAACCATATCGTAACTTTTTTTTTGTTAATATCTTCAATGTACAGACAAACTTCCTGTTACAGTTTTATAATAGTATAGATAAGCGGCGACGGGCTCACTCCGATCACTATCCGTAAAACGGGACAAAGTTTCAGTACCAACTAGTGAAACGAGGATGTTCTGACTTTTCAAAACATCTCCGACTAACCCCTCAAGGAATTTAGTCGTGAGCATATTATAATAAGATACCAGAGGATATTCTAAACTTGCCAACCAACAAAAGTTTAAGTCCAATGTTAAACACAAGTCCTCTGTAAAAAAGGCTACTATAAACTCGATGACTATTTGAATGACCAAAATGTCTGGTCTTGACAATGTTACTCGATGTAATGCAATATTGTATTTTAATTGTACTTTGTATATTTTGTTTTGTTAAAAAGATTTGTGTTGTAGAGTTTCTGGCCGCATCTTCTCTCAACGAAACACCTTCCGACGCGGTGGTAGACTCAAAAAATGACGTCAAAAAGCTATCTATGTGATATTATATTAATTAAAAATTTTTGATTTTTTTTTTTGAATTGCATATGCTGATGCATGCTAAATGATAACGAGGTATTCATTGTAAAAAAAAAAAATTTAATTGTTTTTATTTTTCAATAAAAATTACAAACAAAATAAAACTCAATGTTAAACTTATAATAAACAATTTTAAAACCACTCTGAATTTATACTGGTTTTTTAATAATCTTAATCAACTTGTTAACATCAATATTTTTTACGCATAGCGCATGTAAGTATTAATAACAATTTTGAAAATTCAAAAATACTGCAAACAAAAACTAGAAGGTACAAAATATACCCCCCGGGAATAGACAATTGAACAAAATAATAAAAATAGAAAACTAAATTTAAATGTACTAATCACTCTACAGGTGAAATTGATATCATTAGCATCCTTTTAAATTAAGATTCTACCCATCGAACTGAATAACTTTCACTATGGGAGCAAACCGATCGGAGCAAAAAAAAAATAGCTATTGCATACATTAGAATCGAGTAGGCATTGCAGTTTAGTATGGAACAGCAGATTATTTTTTTGCTCCAATCGGTTTGCTGCCATAGCAAAAATTGTTCAGTTTGATGGGTAGACTATTAGTTTAAAAGGATGCTAATGATATCAATTTCACCCTGTATACAGGTCCCAGAACAGATAATAAAACTACATACAGAATTGACACTCCCTGCCCCTACTAACTTCAGATACCGCACCTCACCCCGCACTTCGAGGGTAACTTTAGGGTGGCCGAGCAAGAAGCATGATACGGTCAGCGCGCGCGTGCGAGTAAGGCGGCGCGCAGTCCGCGCGTAGGCACACGTATGAAGTGCCAGGGGTGCAACATGGTGTAACATTTAATGCGTTATGTATTATTGCGTTATTATTATCATTATTATATCACTCCCCATCACACTGGACAGAGTTTCGGTACTACTAGTGAAACTTGGATGTTCTGATGTTTCAGAATATCTCTGACTACCCTCTCGGGGAAAATAGTCGTGAGCATATGCTATGCTATGTATTAATAGGGGTGATTCAGAAGTTCAGACCTACAAATTGAACAACTTTAACTACGGGACCAATATTAAAACCGCGAAAAAAAATTGGTTGTTTCTTAAAAAAAATGTAAATAGTGAGTAGCCAAGTGTATGAAACGGCTGATATTTTCGAGATTCCAATGTTGGCCCCAGAGTGAAAGTTTATTCAGTTTCTGGGTCTGAAGCACCCCCCTAAGAAAGTATGGCATTTAAAACAACCTGCATAAAATACCTAGGTAATAACACAATAGAGTCCCTATGACGCTGCCGAGTATTCTAATATACCAGGTGGCTGTTTATACGAGGGAGAATCTGAGTGAGTATAAGCGACTCGGTGACGGCCATTCGTACAGTGTCCGGCACACCCACAGGCTCTGCTCGGTTACTCGCAAGCTCACAAAGTCCTCAATGACTATTAGAGTCATGGGTCCGTCGGTATACAATCGTCTGCCGCTAGATGTCACTAATGCACAGAGTCTACCTATTTTAAAAGACTGCGCCTGTGGCTTGTCCAGCAAGCATTCTACTCATATAATGAGTTCTTGTCACGCAAGATTGTATAATTTATGACATTTATTTAATTGAATTTCAATGCACATTGTAATAAAGTATAATTGACTGTATTTATTATTGCTAATATAAATTTTTTTTTATTGTTTTAAAATGAAATATTTACCTATGCATATAGTGTATACAATAAAATGACCTGTAATGAAAATTATCAATAAACATAATATGTCTATGTCTATTAAACATTATAAAGAGCAACCAGAACTTTCGTATGGCGCCTAGTATCAACTTTTCGTAAGTTAGATAGAACTTACATTTTAATCTTATGTACAAGCCAGTTAAGACTACAAAATAATAATTTTAATATTTTACCGACATCTCTTAAGGTGGTTGCAGAGGGGTCAATTTTATACAAAACTTTGACGAACGATACGCGTAGACTGTATTAATATAAGTAATTTGTATATATGGAAAAATAGTTTAGAAAATCTAGATGCCGCGTCACAAATAACATTTGAAATTTATAAAATAAAAACGAAGATATAAAGCTTTGAAATTTTTCATACAACATTTTAATAGCTTTACATCTTCGTTATTATATTATAAATTGCAAATGTTATTTGTGACGCGGCAACTAGATTTTCTAAACTATTTTTCCATATATAAAATATTACTTTTATTAATTCCGTCTACGCGTATTGTGCGTCAAACTTATGTATGGACTGAAACCACCTTAACCTTTAAATACCCTGGAGTGCGATTTTTGAATCTCATACGTTGAACTCAGCAGTTGAAAATGTCAAAACTACTATGGAGATATGAATCTTTCTACTACTGATTTGACTTTCAAAAATCATACTCCAGGAGTGCGATTTTTGAAAGTCAAAACAGCATTAGAAAGATTCATATCTCCATACATTTTCAACTGCTGAGTTCAACGTATGAGATTCAAAAATCGCACTCCCGGATTAACGTAACGTATTTCGGGATAATTACAACTATGGGGCAATCGCATTTATAAGAATCACAATTCAGTGCCTACTCTTCATAGACGGCATGTCTAGTCAAATCATCTCAAAATAAAACCGGGCGGTTAAAAACGGCTTCATCATCATCATCTCAGCCGATGGACGTTCACGGCTGGACATAGGCCTCCCCCAAGGATCGCCATAACGACCGGTCCTGCGCTTCCCTCATCCAACGGGGACCCGCCGCCTTCACCAGGTCGTCGGTGCACCTTGTGGGGGTCACTGCCTACCCACGCTGCGCTTTCCGGTACGCGGTCACCACTCGAGAACTTATCAGCCCCATCGGCCATCGGTTCTGCGAGCAATATGCCCCGCCCACTGCCACTTCAATGTAGCAACTCTTTGGGCTATGTCAGTTACTCTGGTTCTTCTGCGGATCTCTTCATTTCTGATTCGATCTCGCAGGGAAACTCCGAGCATAGCCCTCTCCATTGCTCTTTGGGTGACTTTCAGCCTTTTTATGAGGCCTTGAGTGAACGACCACGTCTCTGTTCCATAATGTCATCACTGGCAACACACACTGATCGAAGACTTTCGTTTTAGGACACTGCGGTATTTGGGACGTGATAATACTACGTAGCTTCCCGAACGCTGCCCAACCGAGTTGGATTCGACGGTTGATCTCTTTCTCGAAGTTGGACCTACCTAACTGAATAGTTTGTCCCAGGTAAACATAATCGTCAACAACTTCGAGAGCAGAGTTTCCGATCATTACAGGAGTAGGTACAACATGGGCATTTGACATGATCTTCGTTTTGTCTATGTTCATCTTCAGCTCTGCTTCACAAATTGGAATTGGTATCAGACTTGACCGATTGTATACTAAATCATATCAAGGCAGGTGTTGGTATAAAGAGAAGAACTCAATCGTGATCCCATTGTAAATGCAATTGCTTCCAGCACGGATAGCATGCCACCCACGACAAAGCGTTTAAACGAGAAAAACGTCATGGGCGCTCTTTCTGGCCTACGTAAAATAATAGAGATGGAGGCACATCTCGATTTTTATCGTTTTCTCGCGGGGGGCATGCAAGGCCTATTGGTCGCAATCAGGGCCTCTACCCGCACATTCGAACTTCGCAATTGCGTGAACGTTTTCGTTTTAATGTCAACTCTATTACAATGAAGTGCGGACCGAAACAGTAGAGATATATCGAACATGGAAAGTCCGGGTACAGGTCCTGGGTTCGAAATTATCAAGATAATTATTTTCTTTCATAATTATCAGATAATTATCGGATAATTATTCAAGCTGATTCTTAGTTTTGAGTAAAATTGCTAACTAAAAGTTCTAAAATTACTGATTTTGTTTTAATACATGCGTATCCAGACCAACCAGCTCACAGTCTTGGGCATTTTCGTTTCGTATCACAAAGAATAACAAATAATTGAGAAAAACAACAGAAAACAGTTAGAATAATTATTTCTTGATCGTGAGCTTTTTTTTCGCAAATCGTGATCGGATCATGACCAGATTAACATGTAGTGACATTGCTAGCGACAGGTTTTTGTTTTTTCAATAATTTTAATAATTATCACATCGAACCCTGGTTGCAATTGCCCCATAATTGCAATTATCCCTAATTAATCGATATCAAAATATTCATAAAACTAGCAATTCAACACTGGATAACAAAGAGCTTTCAACTCCTTCAATTTCTTATCATAGTCCATCTGGGCGTCTGAATCCAGCAATTGGAAGGTCTCTTTGCATGTGTCCAAAACACGCTGCCTTTTAGCGTCCGAGACCTCTAGTCCCCTATCCTGAGCCCTAGCATTCATACTGAACAGATATTTCTCAAGAGCATTCTTCGCGATTGTCTTCTCACTTTGAAGTTCATCGTCTCTTCTATATTTCTCCGCATCTTGCAGCATTTTATCAATCTGCTCTCTAGACAACCGCCCTTTATTTGTTATAGTAATTTTGTTCGACTTCCTAGTGTATGCTTCCTCAGCGGTTACTTGCAGTATGCCGTCAGTGTCTATCTCGAAAGCTACTTCGATTTGTGGTTGACCTCGGTGCATGGGGGGGATGTTCTTGAGTGTAAATTGACCCAGAAACTCGTTGTTTTCACACAGTTTGCGTTCACCCTCGTAGACTTGAACAAGGACTTCGGTCTGATTGTCTACGGCGGTCGAGAACGTCTTGAACCGTCGAGTTGGTATGATGGTGTTGCGCTCAATAAGGGTCTCCATGACTCCGCCCAGAGTTTTTATACCTAGGGATAGAGGCGTCACGTCGATGAGGACCAGGTCGTTTGTCTGTCCAGACGTGTCTCCGTCCAAGTTAGCGGCCTGGATCGCCGCGCCGAGGGCCACCGCCTCGTCAGGGTTCACCGTTTTCTTCAGCTCCTTGCCGTCGAAGAACTCCTGCAGCAGATTCTGCACCATGGGGATGCGCGTAGACCCACCGACGAGCACGACTTCGTGGATATCACACTTGCGCATACCGGCGTCTTTCAGCGCCTTCTCGACCGGCTCCAATGTGGATCTGAACAAATCTCCGTTCACTTCCTCGAATCGGGCTCTAGTCATCTTGGAGTGGAAGTCTATACCGTCAATGAGCGAGTCTATGTTGATGCTCACTTCCTCGGAGGTCGACAGACTTCTTTTCGCTTTTTCGCAAGCCGTTCGTAGACGGCGGATCGCTTTAGGATTACTCGTTAAATCCTGTTGATACTTCCTGCTGAACTCTTCAATGAAGTGTTCAACCATGTTGCTGTCAAAGTCCTCACCACCCAGGTGAGTGTTGCCAGCGGTGGCTCTCACTTCGAAGATATCTGCCTCGATCGTCAAGATGGACACGTCAAAGGTACCACCGCCAAGATCGAAAATGAGGACGTTGCGTTCTTCCGCGTCCTCATTCCCATAACCGTACGCGAGGGCACCGGCGGTGGGCTCGTTGATGATGCGCAGCACGTTAAGGCCGGCGATGGTGCCCGCATCCTTCGTGGCCTGTCGCTGCGAGTCGCTGAAGTACGCCGGGACTGTGATCACTGCGTTCCGGACTTTCTTGGCGAGGTACGCTTCGGCGGACTCCTTCATCTTGGCGAGCACCATCGAGCTCACCTCCTCTGGGAACAGGGTTTTATCTTGTCCCTTGTACTGCACCCTGATCTTTGGCTTGTCATTATCGTTGATGACTTCGAAAGGCCAGTTTTTCTTATCTTCTTGTACTGAAGGGTCGTGGAACCGACGTCCGATCAGGCGTTTTGCATCTGCAACAACAGACAGGCCGATGTCAACACTTTTTTCACCTTCCTCTCTTCACTTTAATGCAGTACAAAGGTAAAATAATCAGGCTCTGTCGATGCTGATTTTAAAAGATCCTGGACTGGAATAGGACAGTCTCTAGACTGGTTAATGTTTCAGGCGGCTGATTTTGGCATGATACGGACAGCAGCGTTCTTAACTTAAGCTACCATATCCCGGGCATCCCATAGAATAATCACACGATTAGAAGTTTAGTCAGAAGATATTCTGAAAATTCAAAACAATTACGTTCCACGTATGACGTGACGGGTAGTGAGACCGTTGCAACTTAAAGTGGACAGTGGGTAAAATACATGCCTCGAAATTGAAGCATGCAGGTTTAATGTTTTGAACAGTTTGATTGTATAAAAACGTGTTTTGTATAATCTATACTATTATAAAGCTGTAACAGAAGTGTGTCTGTACATTGAAGATATTAACAAAAAATAAGTTACGATATGGTTTTTAGGTATTCCAATCAGGAATACCATATCACCAATTTTTAGATTTTTTGTCTGTCTGTTTGTTTGGGTGTTTGTTTGTTTGTTTGAACGAGTATCACGCAAAAACTACTGAACCGATTTTGATGAAACTTTTTTTGCTTGATAGCTTATGATCTGACTTAAAATCTGGTATATAATTTGTGCGGACGAAGTCGCGGGTTAACGCTCGTTAGTTATAGTTTTGTTATGTTTAGCTTCGTAGTTTAAGTCAATATTAAATATACGTTTTTTATAGTTACAGTTTTAAGGTTTTTTTTTTTCAATAAAGTAAGTCATTTCCAATAGTATTAGAAGTTTGAATAGTATTTTCAAACCCTCATAACTCATAATAGGTGTATTCTCTCTGTTCTTCTTTCAAAAAGGTCTAGTATCTGACAGAGGGCGTCATGTAAATGAAACAGCCGTTCCGTGCTAAACGAAGGCAAAATATTTATTTATTATTAAACCGAGGTACGTAAACACGGGCTAATCTGAACAGCGCGATCCAGGATCGCACTCTCCGATGAACAGCGCCATCTAGTGGCGTCAAGTAAAAGTAGTGGTTGGACATACCGCCCACCATGGACAGAATGGCCATCGAAACCACCGCCCACCGTAAGGTAAAGTAAACTAGTAACTATTTGAACCCAGCAAGTCAATTAACATTACATATTAATACACAAAAGAAAAGAAAATGAATAAAGAGTTTGATACAATTGGGAAAAACAATTATACAATTTGACCAGGTGCAAAAAAAAACATTAGGTAAGTAAAACATGCGTTATTTCATATTACACATGGATACTTAAAGTAACAACTGACAGTTTCAATTGCTAGTAGTTTAACTTTATGCGGGATTCTCCGTACAGCTAAGTGCGATTTGAAGTATATTGCTGTGTGAGCTTGTTATGTTTCAAGCTTATGTCGAACTAACCAGTCAGTGCCTCCGTGGTCTAATGGTGATGAGCATTGGCTCTCGACATGGAGGTCGTGGGTATGATTCCCACGGGGGACACCTAGTGAAATGTCACTTTGTGCGTTTTTCCACAGTTGGTTAGGACATTGCAGGCTGAATCACCTGATTGTCTGAAAATAAAAATGATTCCGTGCTTCGGATGGCACGTTTATCCGTTGGTTCCGGCTACTATCTCTGGTGGTAGGAGTCGTTACATAAAAACCACGTCAGAGGCCGTAAGACGGTCTGATAAAACTCTGACACCAGGGCTAGCCCACACGATAAGAAGAAGAATAAGTCAGTGAGTGTACTTCTAATCGCACTTAGCCGCACGGCGAAAATCAACCCGTGTATATCCCGCTTTAGTTTCAAGTGTCCGAAGCCAGACAATAGATCTATCGAAATCTGGTTGACTACAATGCTAAAAGATAAAAAAACAATAACAGTGACGTTATTTTTATTTATCAATAAAAATTGCAAACAAAAAAACTAACTCAATGTTAAACATATAATTAACCATTTTAAAGAATCCTTTAATTTGTAAAATGCAACTTTGAATTTAATCATATTGATGTTTAATCATCATTATTTGATTAAAGCCTGTTAACCACGTATTAATTAATAAGTAGCAATTTTGAAAATTCAAAATTAATAATGCAAACAAAAACTAGAAGGTACTAAACTAAATACCCAGGAACAGACAATGGAACAAAATAACCTTAAAATTAAATTCAAATATACTAATAAATCTACTCTACAGGGTGAAATTAATATCATTAGCATCCTTTTAAACTAAGAGTGTACCCATCAAACCGAACAACTGTTACTATGGGAGCAAACCGATCGGAGCAAAAAAAAAATCTGCTGTTCGCATTACAAAAGTAACGTATTTCGGGATAATTGCAATTATGGGGCAATCTCATTTATAAGAATCACAATTCAGTGCCTACTCTTAATAGACGGCATGTCTAGTCAAATCATCTCAAAATAAAACCGGGCGGTTAAAAACGGCTTCACAAATTGGAACTGTCATCAGACTTGATTAATTGTATACTAAATCGTCCAGAAGGAAAGTGTTGGTTAAAGAGAAGTGAACCACGAACCTCATAATTGCAATTATCCCTAATTAATCGATATCAAAATATTCATAAAACTAGCAATTCAACACTGGATAACAAAGAGCTTTCAACTCCTTCAATTTCTTATCATAGTCCATTCTGGGCGTCTGAATCCAGCAATTGGAAGGTCTCTTTGCTCGATGTCACTACCTATCTTGTAAGTTCTTATTTTAAAAGATAATTTTACTCTAAGTTATCTTTATTTTTAAAGCCAACTAGAATATTAAGACCTATTTATTGAAAAAAAAAAAAACAGATTGACAAACAAGTTAAATTATTGGTACAAAAATAAAAAATAAAGAATGATTTCAATAAAGTATTCATATTTATCATCATGTAAGATAATTTAAGCATCTTACAATTTGTTTAAAAATAACGCTTAATTTACATTTTCAGTAATTCTTTAGCTCAAATACCTATTATTTTTAATAACAGAACGAACAATAAAATGTATCCAAATTTAGATGACGTTAAATGCAAAGTGCGGCTTTCAACCCTACACTGGACAGTTTGCATGTGCGCATGTGCATTTCGAAATTCAAAAACGTTCTATAGAGTGCCGGACCTGTGACGGCGGTCTGAAAAAGATCTGGCGCTACGCAGCGCTAGTGTTGAGCACCCAGCGAATAGCTTTTATACATACAGGGTGTCCCGTAAACCGACGTCTACCCGGCGGATGCTGATAGGTTAGGTCATGACATTACTAAGCAGAATATCAAAATTTGACAGAGTGTCTTAATTTTCGAGATATTGACAGTTTTAACACAGATACGCATAGAACATTATTAGCCATGGCACTCAAAATACAAATAAGGTAAGGTAGTTAGTTTCACGAATTTCACAAAACTGTCCTTATCTCGAAAACTAAGAACCTTTTCCTAAAGAAAATGTTGACAGATTGATTGATTGACAGATTTTTTTTTTATTTTAGTTTATTCTGGATAGGCATGAACTAACCTATCAGCATCCACCGGGTTGAGGTCGGTTTACGGGACACCCTGTATACTCAAAGTTCCCACCACTGAAACACCTGTAAACCATCAACAGCATGGACCCGGTCTAGAAACATTTGGATGCATTGCATGAGGACATTTGAATGGAGTTATTAGTTGTAGCACAGCATAACTATATCACATAGTACTGTAACAACTATTTTAAGGGGATGATCAGACCATCAAACTGAACAACTTTCTCTATGGGACCAATATCGAAATCGCGAAAAAAAAATCAGCTGTTCCATACAAACCTACTCGACCTGAATGTATGGGACAGCAGATTTTTTTTTCGCGATTTCAATATTGGTCCCATAGAGAAAGTTGTTCAGTTTGATGGTCTGAGCATACGCTTAAAATGGTTTCAGCTAATTTTATTAGACCTTATATAGTTCTTACAGTACAGTAACGGATGTACTTGCGCAGAGCAACGGAGGGGGCCTTGCGGGAAAGCGGGCGGCGGGTGTCGCATCACAAGATCTAGGTATAAAGGTGTCGGTATTGCCTTGCATATCTGCACATGACAGCGTAAGTAAAGAAAGAAAAAGAATGAAGAAAGAAAAAAGATGGTGGATAAAGATTTTTCTTTCTTTCTTTCTTCTTTCTATCGCCCGCCAAATGCGCCGCGTGGGGCTTATAGTAGTATTGTGGTGGTAGGTACTAACCGAAGATGGTGTTGGTGGGGTTGAGGGCGTCCTGGCTCTTGGCGGCGTCCCCGACGAGCCTCTCGGTGTCGGTGAACGCGACGTACGAGGGCGTGATGCGGTTCCCCTCCGCGTTGGGGATGATCTCCGCGCGCCCGTTGCGGTACACGGCCACGCACGAGTACGTCGTGCCGAGGTCTATGCCTATCGCCGGTGCTGACATCTGCAATCATCGATGGGTAGATATGAAGCTATATTTGTATCCAAACTATTATAAAACTGTAACAGGAAGTTTGTCTGTACATTGAAGATATTAACAAAAAAAAGTTACGATATGGTTTTTAGGTATCCCTGATTCTATATCACCAATTTTTGGATTTTTTGTCTGTCTGTCTGTTTGTTCGTGTGTTTGTTTGTTTGAACGAGCATCAAGCAAAAACTACTGAACCGATTTTGATGAAACTTTTTTTGTTTGATAGCTGACTTAAAATCTGGTATATAATTTGCGCGGACAAAGTCGCAGGTTAACGCTAGTTTTTAATAAACGTGAGAATTGACAATGACAATTCAGAGTACATTGCTGAGAATGCCAGGACACACAAAGCACTGCAAGTTTAGCGTCATTAGTAACCAGCAATATACTCTGAATTGTCATTGTCAATTGTCACGTTTGTTAAACAGGACCCAAATTGTAATATTGAGTACAAAATTAGCTAAAACTATTTTGAGGTGATGATCAGACCATAAATTTGTACAACTTTTTTTATGGGACCCGACATAGAAATCGGGAAAAAAATATCTTGTTTGCTCCCATAGTAAAAGGATGCTAATGATATCAATTTCACAGAGTATAGTCCTTACAATACGGCAACGGATGTACTTGCGCTGAGCTACGGAGGGGGCCTTGCGGGGAAGTGGGCGGCGCCGCCGGTGGGGGTCTCATCATGAGATCTGTATGAAGGTGTCGGAATTGCCTTGCACAGTGTTGCCAGACGTGCGATAATTATCCTAGATACACGAAATTTTTGAGGGGCATGCGATAGAAAATAAAAGTCGAGTATCGCACGATAATTCAACAAAATTGCAGGATAATCCACGATAATTTTGTAATTTAATGAAATCTGTGTATCAAATCACTATTTTCAACCATATTATCCGTCAAATTCCATTTTGGCGTAAATTATCGCGTAAAACAGTTTTCAAATACCTATTACTAAAATTGAAGTTCTAATGAGAACAATTGAGATAGAAAATATTTCCTCACTATGTCGTTTCGATCAAGAGTTTTTACTAAATTCCCTAAAAACTTCGTACTTGCCTAGATATAAATAGGTAACATTAAATAATGGCATGCAATATAGGTAAAAATGATTGAATTTCACGCATCATTTCACACTCTTTTAGGTTCTAAGATACGAGAATTTTAGGAATTTTTGATGCGATAAAAACTCGATAATTTTGTTGTCAATCTGGGATAATTCGTAAGTGTGGATCTGGCAACACTGGCCTTGCATATCTGCGCATGACAGCGTAAGTACACGGGCGCGGCGGAAGGGGGCGGCGGCATCGCCCGCCATCAAGAGCGTTGTCATACTGTGAGGCATAGATTAATATGTATATTGGATATAGATAAGTAACTCGCCTTGAATTTTAGAACGTCCTAATTGCATTGCTGCTTATTAGCACTAGGGGGCGCCACATTATGAAATAAATTGAAAAAGACGATCGGTCGACACGAGGATCGAACCTTAGCTACCCGAATCGTAAGCCGGTTGTCTAGACCGCTAGACCAACAAGACAGTGATTGATATGGGCGAAATCTCTCAATACTACAGCGCAGCGTGAGGTGTAGTGCGCTGTTACTCCGATATGAACCCTAGTGCAACACATAGTGCTTCGATACATCACCGATAGATGGCGGAAGCAGTCTATGGAAAATCAGCGACTTAGTTTGTACTAAGATAACATAGCATGCTGTGAGGCTTATAATAATACTGTGACAATAGTCTGCATAAATAAAAAATACTGAGAGAAATAAATACAGTGGCATTTGAAGGTCATGCAAATTCTTATTTTGAACCATATGAAGTTATCCGTCGGAAATAATGGAGACAGTGGGCATTCATTCTTATGAGGATGAATTGAATTGAAAAAAAAAGCAGCAAAATATGGCCCGGGCCAGCGTTTACATAGTGGGGACTATGTAAACGCTGGCCCGGGCCATATTTTGCTAGTTTTTTTTTCAATTCACTTCATTTATTTTATTACAGATCATAGATCCATAGTTGTGTTAGTAACAATGACTTAAAACAATTTTTTTTTTATAATCTATTTCTCGTTGAAAGACGTACAAATTAATGAAAAATATAACAATGATCTTCAACATCTCTGCTTTAGTTCTATAAAATACATAATATGAAACCTGTGTTCAAGTATTATGTGCATCTACTTTATAAGTTAACGTTACTTTTACTTGCAACACACAAATTGAATTATAGACAATCAAAAATGCAATTTGAAAATTTTATGTGAATTCGGTTGAAGTGTCATCTTAGAAATTGTTATGATTTTCGAATTTGATTTCCTTGGATTAGAAAGCACCACAGTGACATAATGAAGGACAAGCATGTCAAAAATAGGTATACCTAGTACTAAAATGATGGAGGTTGATGAGCAGGCACTTCACTCTCGCGAGAACTTTCAAGGAAGATTACAACGGCTTATGATGCCACGAGAACAATGAAGGGCAGCCACACTCTCGTTCTTGGTGAGAATGAAGTGCCTGCTATAGATTTGAGGTGGCTCTGAAAGAGTCAAGGTCGTTCGGTCAAGGATATGTCCGACTTCCCATAAGCAGGATTTGTATGAAGAAATGTAGTACAAATTGTGAAGGTCTTCAGTGTTTTTAGAGAAAATTACGCCTACATGGTGATAAGCATAAGCATATGCTCACAACTATCCACATCCACATTTCACTAGTACAGAAACTCTGTCCAGTGTGACGGGGGGTGAGCCCGTCGCCACTTGTAATGGACAGGGCTGTGTTCACGACATTTGGGTGCGGTTGTTTTTTCAACACGCTCTATGGTACGGAAGAGCGATGGTAGCCCATACGGAAGAGAGCTAGCGCCTCAATCACGAGGACGCGGTTCGATTCCTGGCCTGTACCACTAAGTTCTTCGGAATTTATGTACGGTTGTATTTATCATTTACTAGCTCGGCGGTGAAGGAAAACATCGTGAGGAAACCTGCATTCCCGAGAATGAAAAGAAAATACCATAAGTTCGGAGGTATGCGTGAAATACGGGTGAGCTAGGGGCGAACACAATAGATCAGCGATGGTCGCAGTGTTACATAACCCTTGCTTGCAATAGCCCAACCACAAATAATAATGGTACGGAACCGTTCACCGAGGCTCAGAACGGCGTTAGTGCGAAAAGTTGGTGCACCTGGGGCGTAGGTTCTAAACGCAGCCCAGTAGGTACAATCATCATCATCATCATATCAGCCGACAGACGTCCACTGCTGGACATAAGCCTCCCCCAAAATGGGGGGATTTGCCATAATCGCCACGCTTGGCAGGCGGGTTGGCGATCGCAGTTGGATTGAATGTGTGTACTCAGTGGATGCTGCTGCCCATCCTCCGGTAGATTCCTTAGTCGCCTTTTACGACACCCACGGAAGGAAATGGGATGGTGCTATTCTTAGCCGACACCACACGGCAGTAGGTACAATACATGCCTCGAAATTGAAGCATGCAGGTTTCCTCACGATGTTTTCCTTCACAAGCCAGTGGTGTTAAAAATCGTACATAAATTCCGAAAAACTCATTGGTACGAGTCGGCCTGGACGGGGATCGAACCATCGCCTACTGGTGATGATGGTTAATATTCAAACTAAGATAAAAACTTATATCTTATCTTAATTTGGTCAGTGTCACCTTAGTGGCGGTTTCTTATTAGGCTACAGAGATTCACAATAGTCTCTAAATAACAGTGGAATGAAAATAAAACCAATGTGAAACATGTCTCAGATTGTTTGTCGCCATTTTCTTTCATTCTTGCCAACTTGCTAGCTTCTTAACCGGAATGTTTATTTTATTATAAGATTATAACTGAATTTCTACAAAAAATTTAGCTTAAATCACGCAATTAAGTTCCAAAGTCACCACCGATTGATTTTCAGAGAAATACACATGAAAATGATGATTGGAAAACGTTAAAAAATCACGAGAACTTTGCAAACTTGAAATGAAAAACTAGGATCGAAAGTCATAGAAAATGTGCACAAACGCATTGTAAAGTTTATTCTGTATACGAAGTGCGTTTAAATTAATAAAAATAACATAATCTTACCTTGAAAAACTCAACAAAACACTTAAAATTCTTTCCGTGTGTCTACTTTCAATAATGCAATTCTGCAACTTTTATTTTTCTTTTCGAAGTTTCATTTCATTCGATTCATTCATTCACAACAATATAATTAATTCTATGAAAGTCTATTTCCGGTCCTAAAATCATTGAAATTGATACCTTATTACATTGCCAGAAGGTGCTATTTGTACTGAAAGAAAACAGAGTGTAATGGAAGTACTTCAAGATGTTCGAAAAAGAGAAAAATCTATAGTGTTGTGCCATTATGGGACCACACTAAGAACTGGTATCGATAAATTACTTCTAACGTGACATTATTATTTCACTCACAAAAACACGAAATTGTTTTTTTTAGTCATCTCGAACGACTCTCACGGTCAGAAACGATGTGGTCCATTATAAGCCAGAAATCAAAACAAGTAATCAATTAAATGTTTTTCTTTCTTTGAATTATTAAAGGGGCGAAAGATATTAAAAAGATGTCATCTTTTAATGGAATATTTCATTATATGCGAATAATTTTAATCAAGAATTTGAATTTATCGACTATTTAGGCAGTTTACGTTCGGTTATGTGCAACAGACTAATATTTCAATTATAATAATAAATAAATAACGCACGACAAAACCTGAGACGACACCTAAACACGTTATTTTGTATATAGTTTTTACCTTATTTTGTTTTTGTATACTTTTTAAAGTTATAGGATAAGTTTTATAAGTTTCTCGTTTAATAAAGTACTATTTTCTTATTAGAATTAGGGCTTAGCACGTAAGTTATGTAAATAGTTCAATTAGGATTTCAATTTCATTCTGTATGTGATTTCCTTAGCGATTCCTACCCCAGTTAGATAGGTAGACATTCCCCAATTAGAATAATTCATTGTTCTCAAGTAAATAAGTAGTAAATTACACATTTAAAGTACATAATTCCAATTAGAATTTACACTGATTAGACTGAGTATCTCACTAGAAGGGGTAGAATCCTAGGAGAAAAAAGTGTTAGAAAGAGACATAACATTCCATCTCTGTCAGCGCATACAGGCGAGCGAGGCGCCCCGCAACCCGCGGTATGAGGAAGCGGGGGACGGGGTCATATAAATATTGAACCTTACGCGCGCGCTCCTTACTTTATTATGCGCCGACGGATGATGCGAATGGTATGATTTGAATAAAAACAATTATCGTAACACTGCACATTGTTTTGTGAATGTAGATTAAATGTTTGTATAAGAAATAAAGATATTTGAGTACAGGGGAAGAGTGCAGGGTGAGGAGGGGTGGTCGCTCCGAAATCATATAAAAGAACCGCTGAATCGGCGCAGATTCATTCTAGATCCAGCACTCAAGAAGTAAACAACAAGAAGCAAGAAGATTGACGACCGACCACTAGCCCTCTCTCTACCCCAACCTCCAGCCTGGCTCACTTCGGAAGAATTCATCGGCACTTTTATTTGAAGAACCCGAAACCTAACTACAGTCCACGCTCCACACTAGTTGGTTAGGTCCTAACCAACTGGGGGAGTAAGAAGCTAAGAGCCAGCAATGTCCTAACCGCCATAACCGAACCTGATTGTCTGAAAATAATGATGATTCCGTGCTTCGGATGGCACACTAAGTCGTTGGTCTCAGGTACTATCTCTGGTGGTAATAGACGGAGGCCATAATGTGGTCTGAAAAAAACTCTGACATCAGGGCTTGCTGCCCTGAAAACGCCTCATTAAGATGACATTAGACCTGCCACACACATATGAAATTCCGATCCGGAATCTGAATCCAAATTACAGGTTACACAATACCAGATGTTGTTTTGGCAGCCGAACTCTAATTGAACTGTTAAAATGGTTCGATCAGTCGTAATCGTCAACTTTACACAATAGCTCCACAGGATTGTGATTTTGTATAGGATTTGAAATTATGGAGGGGCAAAAATTATACGAAATCGTAACCGGATTCCGGATCAGAATTCCGTATGTGTGTGGTGGACCTTAAATCTCGAACTTGCCCTTGTGCCCGAACTCATTTTCGATTTTCGATATATCGCGACATTTTCGGCCCAAACTTTATTGTAATTGAGTTGACATTGGAACGAAAACGTTCACGTTCACGAATATTCGAACTTCGCAACTGCGTGAAGATAGCCTATAGATATACCCCTGTTTCCTGAACCTGATTATCATAAGACCAGAATATGAAATCTCCATAACGCAACCAAACAATCGACCCCAAACTGGACGTATCCAGGATGGCGATCGCGCTAATTTAAAACGTTCAAGTTCAATCATAATCCAATTTCAATTCTAATTACATTGCAGTTCAATTACCATTCAACTGTGTTTAATTCCGTTTTGAGCTAACTTGACTTATTTACTATGTGACTTACAGCCTTTAACGTCTGACGAGAGATCTGTTAAAGCGGCTCTTACAGCTGTCAAATAAATAGCGCTACACCGGATGTGTTAAAAGTTGTGGTTCGCACGCTAGTTCAATTGCGATTTAAATACCGCAATTGTCCTCCAGCCTCTTTAATATTACCTATATCACTATCCGCGCATGACGCGCTTTCGCTTTATAGTAAATGACGTCTTCGCACACTAAACAGAACAAAAAAGCTGGCTGAGTTCCCATCAAAGCTCTAATTAAAGCTTATGATCTTGAAAATTCCTTTATCAATTCTCAGACAGCGCTATGAGTACCGTGCGCGCGTAGTTAGTTAGTTAGAGTAGTCCATTCCGTACGCTACGCGCACACGGTACTGACGGTATTGACCAATCAAGTAACGCGTTTAGTGCTGCAGGCCATTAATTGGTCAATACCGTAGGTCTGTACGGCTCGCGCGCACGATACGCATAGCACTAAAACCAGCTTCAAGATTTCGTTTTTCACGATATAAAAATATCGACACCCAGAAATATTTGTGACGTTGCATCCCTATTTCGTGAAACGAATCGACTTGGGGACTTCCCAGAAATAGTGTTTGACACCACTTGACACAAACATCTTTTCATAAAGTAAACAACGATCTCTTTGTTATTCAACCTTGAGATGCCTTGAGGTATTTTCTTTGTGTCGATACGCCACATTAATATTATTTTAATGTTTAGATTATGGTTATTATTTATATTATGTATTGATATCCCACGTATTATTAATAAATTACGTTTTTTTGTTAGTTTTTTTATGTTTATTGGCTTAACTTTTTTCTTTTTCATTCTCATTCAACATTCATTCGTTCACTTCATTCCATTTCATTACAAAAGGAAGGAAGGTAACAAGATATTTTATTAAAATTTGCTTATTTCCGTTTATTTCTTTAGTCTAACTGTGAAATAGTGGTTAAAAGTGATAAAGGTGGGTTTAATCCGTTTTATATTTCATTTATACCCGGCATGCATCACCTAAAACTGTCAAACAAGATCGGAATTTGGTTTATAATTTACACTGTTCAAAATGGTAGTTTGCGTTACGCAGAAATAATTTTCAACGAGTTCAAAGTTCAAATAGTATCCGTGTTTCTGTATATTGTTCATAAAATATACATTTTTACTGTTTTTGATGATCAAAAGTAAGTTTTAAAATTACCTACCGACTAGTTTGTGAAAAGTTAGGTAACTATTTTTTTATACCACCTTTTTACATCGATTTTGCTTTCCACATGGGCGTCCCTTGACTCCGATGCCTCCTGGACTTGGCTGGAACACCCTGTCTCCCGTACTATAAGTTTCCTAGTTATGTAGAAGATATACCTAGAAATTCCTAGGCTAAAAGCTGGGTAGTGGAGTAGGGATGCAGCAATTATTCGGTCAGAGTGTCATCGTAGGTTTGTAGTGTAGGGTTCACCAGTAATTTTTTTTAATATACATTTATCCTTTCGGAAAGGCAATGGGAACTAGCCCTTACAGCCGATGTCTCTAGTATTATTTTTCTTTGAACCTAACCTAACCTACCTAACTTTTGAATTGCGAGGGTGGTTCACACATTCCAATGCTCAAGGGAGTTTTTTGTGGGGATCAATTCGTATCAAGCAGGAGCTCCTATCTTTATTTCCCATTTTTACTATATAGTTCTCCATTAATAGCACATTATTAAACTAATTTCACCATATTAACACAATAATAGCCACGAAAAACTAATTTAAAAAAATTAAGAAACAAAGCCTGCGCTTTCTGTGCAGGAACCCCGCGCAAAACTCCGCTCCGTTCTCTGGTCAAACAAGGAAGTAAAAGTAATGATCAGTGTTGCCAGCTTCTAATGCAAAAAATCAGTTCAATAGTACCAGGTTTATAAGTTTTGCTGATATACCTCCGCAGTAGACAAATTTTTATACATACATCATATACATCATATACCTCATATACAACGGAACGCCACCTGCTACAATCCTGACAAACCTTTCTACCTCCACATTCATTATTTATATCGGGTAGAACTGACCACTATTGAGGTCCATATTCTATTTTATTAGCGTGCGAAATTAAAAACTATATTAATAATAATAAATATCTTGGACATTGTCACACAAATTATCTAGTCACATTTAATGTACCTGGACTTGTATTATGATGACTAGACAACGATATAGAATACATATATAGATACAAATATCCATGACTTGGGTACAAATATTCATATTTATCATATAAATATTTGTCCCTTATGGGATTCGAACCCGCGACCCTCGGCACAGCAGGCAGGTTCACTACAGACTGTGCTACCGGGCCGTCAAACCCTGCATATTGACCTGTATATTGACCAATCAGCGTGTGCCACCTTCAATACCTCGCCGCTATTAGCTAGTTATCGCGCCCTTTTCTTTGGGTTTTGTCAGAGACTCTGGTCTGTTCTGCGCAAACGAAGATTGACGAGCAGAATTATTTTCCTGGTCGTACAATACTAATTACTAACTGCGTAATTTACTAAAGTCTTATTTTATTTAGCCCACGTGCACCATTGCTGGGCAAATGCCTCCCCTCTTCTCCAATCTGTATTCGCTGTGAACTCAGGCCAACCGTTCAGGAAGGTATTCATATCAACGTTCCATCATCTCTTGGGTATTCCTCGACGTCTGCAACTTTGTTCTTGATGAAAATCTGTATCTATACTATTATAAAACTGTAACAGGAAGTTTGTCTGTACATTGAAGATATTAACAAAAAAATAGTTAAAATATGGTTTTTAGGTGTCCCTGATTCCATTTCACCAATTTTTGGAGTTTTTGTCTGTCTGTTTGTTTGGGTGTTTGTTTGTTTGAACGAGTATCACATAAAAACTACTGAACCGATTTTGATGAAACTTTTTTGTTTGATAGCTTATGATCTGACTTAAAATCTGGTATATAATTTGTGTGGACGAAATCGCGGATTAACGCTCGTCTAAACTATTATAAAACTTTAACAAAAGTATGTAGAACTATATACTATTAGTAGGTGTCCCAGACTACAAATCAACCTTTTTTAGACCTTTTGTCTGTTTGTAGCCCAGTCATTTTACGGTTTGAGCCGGGACTAATTAATTGATATTTTTTTCGGTATAATATTGAAGAGCCGATTTAAGCCTAGAAATGTACCGAAATTAAAGAAAAATCATGTCAGCAACAGTTCCAGTTTTAAAATTAAGCTATTGTCTCGTTCTAAAAAATCTGATAGTAAATTGGAAATGTTGCTGACGTGATTTTTTTTTAATTTTTGTTACACTTCTAGGCTCAAATTGGCTCTTCAATATTATATCCAAAAAAAATTCCAATTACCAATTAATTTGTCCCGGCTCAAACCGTAAAATGCCTGGGCTATTATTACATACTTCAAACATGGTGTAAATATTTTTGGCTAATTAGAAGGTTTTGAAAAATCCATTCGTATTTTCTTATAAATACCTCATTTTTTAAATTTCAATGCCCATTTTATAGCTCAAAAATAATTTATATTGTTAAATTTAATTCAAATGAGTGCATTGATATTAATATTATTAATTTAAAAGCCTTCTGGGACTCACAATTTTGATTTCTATGTTGTGCAGCGAATTTTTTTAAAATTTGTTTTCAGATAGTCTTTTTGTCACTAAATAGTGCCGGTTACAGTTTAAAAGTCCAATTTTTAATTACTCCCTACCCCACCTAACAAAACTCCGTTAAATGAATGGGCTATTGTTTGTTTGAAACAGCATAACGCAAAAACTACTGAACCGATTTTGATGAAACTTTTTTGTTATGATTTGACTTCTTGTTATCGTGTGGACAGAGCCCTGGTGTCAAAGTTTTTTCAGACAGATTAAGCTTTCTTTTTGCTCCGATCGGTTTGCTCCCATAGTAAAAGTTTCATGGGTAGACTCTTAGTATAAAAGGATGCTAATGATATCAATTTCACCTGTATTATGATGACTAGATAACGATATAGAATACATACAGGGTGTCCCGTAAACCGACGTAAACCCGGCGGATGCTGATAGGTTAGGTCATGACTAAGCAGCTAGCTTAGCGTGATTTTACGCCACGATCCTGCCAGAGGGGTTGAGGTAAAAAGTCGGTGGGAGGCAGGGAGTGTCCTTACTGTATACAGGGTGTTACAAAAGTAAGAATAAACATTTAAAACTTTTAAGGGGGTTGTTGAGACCTTTTACTACGGGACCAACAACGAAATCGCGAAAAAAAAAATCTTTTGTCCCATACATTTAGCTCGAGTAGATCTGTAGTTTTGTATGGAACATCGCAAACGCATCGCATCCATTCTCCCCAACAAATCTCCCCATTGTGGGGCAGGCCTATGTCCAGCAGTGGACGTCAATGGACTGATATGATGATGATGGAACATCCGATTTCTTTTTCGCGATTTCGATATTGGTCCCATAGTAAAAGTTGTTCAGTTTGATGGTCTTAACCACCCTCATAAATGTTTATTTGTATTTTTGTAACAGCCTACATACAGGATGAAATTGATATCATTAGCATCCTTTTAAACTAAAAGTCTGCCCATCAAACTGAACAACTTTTACTATGGGAGCAAGCCGATCGGAGCAAATAAAAAATCTGCTGTTCCATACTAAACTGCAATGGCGACGCGCGAGTTCGCGACTCAAATTTATACAACAGCTGATTTGTTTTTTTGCTTCGATCGGTTTGCTCCCAGAGTTCGATGGGTAGACTCTTAGTTTAAAAGGAAGGCTTACAAATTTGCAGTTTTCTAAAATATATAATGAAGTCAGGGTTAGAATTTTTTGTTAGTAGTAAGTAGTAAGTAATCTTTATTTACTCTTGATTAGGGTACAGTATTACAGATGGTAGGTACAAACATTGTGGCTTTCCTAGATCAGCCATTAACAGCATGCAAAATATTAGTATAAGTATAAGTCAAATTCATATTAGGGTATTGATTAGGGTATTTACATAATAGTACAATAATTTTACATATTAATTTTCATATAACATTGTCATCCTTAGTTAAAAATTCTTTTACAGAATAAAACGTATTTTGTAAGAGCCAGGTGTACAAGGCGGTCTTAAATCTAGTTAATGTCAAATCTTTCAAACTCTCTGGTAGTTTGTTATAAATAGTTTTGCACATGCTATAACATTTTTTTTGATACCGTGTTGTATGAGGTACTTCGTTGAGGACTATGTCATTTGGATATCTAGTATTTGCGCGAATATCTTTTCCGAGTTTAAAAAACTTGTTCAATGAAATGTGGCTTTTTTAACCAAAGATCTTTTTCGACAGTTTTTTTAAGGTGATGAACAAAATTAATGTTTGTAGCGACTTATGCAGGCGAAACGTTTTAAGTGGACTGTGAAGCTAGAAATTTCCATACATATTTTTTTTTTATGTTTTTACCCAACTAAAAAACCTAACAGGAATCAAAGAAGGTACTATGCATTGTGTTGAATATTTTAGGGGGTGCAAATCTTCAAACTGCACTACTATCGCTATAATAATAATAATCAAATAACCATTTTTTGAGAGTTACGCGCAGGCGGAGGACAGTCGCCTTTTGGTGGCTTTTTCCGATTCAGTTTGCATAGAATGTGCTGCCATCTATTAAATATTTCGCAGAACTATGAAAAAAAAAGATTTTATTGTCTATGTCAATGTCAAATTGACTTATTCACAAAATGGCTACCTATCTTGCGTAATGTGCGGGTTGTTTGTAGTTTTCGTTCAATTTCGTGACGATTTAGTGATGTTCTGGAATTTCTGTTGTTCTCTTACCAATGTTTAGATTACAGGAATAGTAAGGATACTGGAATTTCACTCGATCGGTGCGGGATTGAACGAAAACTAGCATTCAGAACAATAATATCCATCGGTATGAGTACATATAAGTAGGTATGTATAGTATAGGTTGAATTATTGTCGGTGAAACATAGATGGCGCTAGCTAGCCTTCAATTTGACATATTGGTTACGCGGTTATTATTTAACACGTTCCGGGGCAGTGAACGAGACACAATATAACTTTTATTGTTATCACATCTATAGCCGGTCACTGTCCCGGAACGTGTTAATCTAGAAATAAACATTTTAACGGGTGCGATGGCGGACTTTTTCGCACAACCGGGGCAGTGAACGAGACACAATATAACTTTTATTGTTATCACATCTATAGCCGGTCACTGTCCCGGAACGTGTTAATCTAGAAATAAACATTTTAACGGGTGCGATGGCGGACTTTTTCGCACAACATCTTCTCGAGGCGAACCATTGGATTGAGTTGCACAAACCACGGGTCCTCTCTACTGACTGCCATTACTACCCAAGAATGGTGAGAGAAGCGATCGAAATTAAGAAACATCGAAATTTCAACAGAGAGGATGGTTTCAAATTGTCAAGTACGTGGAATCCAGTGGTTATAGGTGTTAGTGCTTCACCGTCATACTCGGGTTCGAACAAACGTCGGAGTGACACAGTCAGTGTATTTTGTCGGGCTGGACCAAGTGACAAAAGTGACAATGACAATCGAGTGAGATCCGATAGTGTGCAGAGCAAACGACGAAGAGTGAGGATAGACAGATTTGTCTGCTCTTAAAAATCTACCTGGAGTTCCTCAGTCATCCCGTGATCATGGCAGTTGTAACACTGCCGAAATATCGGGAACTCAAATATACCAAAACGCGGTAAGAACCCGTTAAAATGTTTATTTCTAGATTAAATAACCATTTATCATTATAAGAACACTTTCTTTTCGAAATTGAATTATCTAAGCCCCTGCCCCTTTTTTTTCACCCTGTATAAATAGGTTTACTTACAGGTTTCGATTTTACTTCAATTAAAGTCACTTTTTTAACCTGTTTTGTCCCACTGCTGGGCAAAGGTCTTCCCCAAACCGTTCCACTTCTCAAAGTCACTTAATTTTTGTAAAAAAATATGTATATAAGGTCTAACAAAATTAGGTGAAACTATTTTAAGGGGATGATCAGACCATCAAACTGAACAACTTGCTCTATGTGACTAATATTGAAATCGCAAAAAAAAATCTGCTGTCCCATACATTTAGGTCGAGTAGGTTTGTATGGAACAACAGATTTTTTTTTTTCGCGATTTCGATGTCTTATAGAGAAAGTTGTTCAGTTTTATGGTCTGATCATCCCTTTGGATCATCCCCATAAAATAGTTTTGTTAGACCTTATATATTTTAGCATCACTGAGTGAATAAAAAAGCTCATATCTAAAAATCCTATGGTGAAATTAAAAAAAGTCAAGAGCATTGAAATAGGTTAGGTTATAAAAAGAGATTGTAAAAACGTTTTGTATGGAGAGTGCTAGCGACACAGTCCCCTTAAGGTGGTTTCAGTCCATACAAAAGTTTGACGCACAATACGCGTAGACGGTATTAGTAAAAGTAATATAATTACGAAGATATAAAGCTTTTAAAATGTTGTATGAAAAATTTCAAAGCTTTATATCTTCGTAATTATTATATAAATTGCAAATGTTATTTGTGAAGCGGCATCTAGATATTCTAAACTGTTTTTCCATATACAGGGTGTAAGTGACAGCCTAGCAAATACTGAAACGGTGAATTCAGACCATCAAACTGAACAACTTTCACTATGGAGCCACACTCAGGAAACGCAAAAAAAAATCAGCTGCTCCATACAAAACAGCTGTACCTACTTGACTCGAATGTATGGAGCAGCAGATTTTTTTTTTGCGTTTCCTGAGGGTGGCTTTCGGGGGTGGGTGAAGTTGTTCAGTTGAATTCAGCGGTCCAGTATTTGCTAGGCTGTCACTTACACCCTGTATACAAAGTTACTTATATTAATACCGTCTACGCGTATTGTGTGTCAAAGTTTTGTATAAAATTGACCCCTCTGCAACCACCTGAACGTAAAAATCTATGAGCCGCAAGTTACACAATGTAATGATCAGACAGTAGCGACAACGCGCATGTATCTGTGTGCGTATAGTGTACCAAACTGCGGGTAGGGGGAGACTTGGGAGTCCACCGCCTTCAGTGCAGTGCCGGATTGAGATTCATATTAATTGAAGGAAGCCATGAAACTGGCTTGCCTAAAGCGTGAAACATACTGAAGAGTCGTAAGGCGATGACGCGGTACGGACGCGGCGCAGCATTGACTTACTAACTTATGGACTTCGTCTGCGTTACCGGGATAAAAAGTACCCTATGTGTTAATCCAGGCAATGGTCTATCTGTATGCCAAAGTTCATCGAAATCCGTTCAGTAGTTTTTGCGTGAAAGAATAACAAACATACATCCACACTCAGAAACTTTCGCATTTTTAATATTAAGTAGGAAGTAGGATTCTCAAAAAAAGTGACCCCAGACTAACCTACTTAAACGGAAGTACGTGTTAGTAATATAATCCAACTAAAACACTGAAACTGATACACATATATTAATGGTGTACTCTCGTGTCCGCAATGTGCGAGGACCTTTACTCACAAAATAGGCTTCGTGAGTCACATTCGAGCACATGAGCGCCAAAATCGGAGCTGAAGCAGTCGCCGTAGCCGAAATCGGTCAAGAGCTCATCATCATATGTATAATATCATATGATTATCTGATTGCATACATATAATGCAATAGGCACGGTGTGTATGCACACCACAGTCCGAACCAAAAAAGAAACAAAACACATCACCATCACTCTTTTGAGCGGGGACCCTACGTCCAGTAATTGGCAAGTCAATGCGGCGCAACAGTTGCGCCGCAGCATCTGTCCCGTACCTTCGCCTTATGACTTTGGTGTATGTTTCACTCCTAAGGGCAGTGACACGGCGCCCCGCGGACACCTGTGCCGCTGTAGTCGCGGCGCTGTTTGTAACTGCCCTAAGGGTAGGGACAATTCTAGGCTAAACAAAATTCCGCTTCGTGACCAAACGAAATACACATTTGGTTATGAAAAATTCCGCAACGATTTTTCCGTATGGACATGTCCCCAGCCTAAGAACCAAGCCACACGATGCGGTGCGTTGCTGCAGGCGCAGTGGGTTTCAACATATAAATAACTGGCCAAGTGCGTGTCGGACCACGCGCAGGGTAGGGTAAGTTGGCCGGTTTTTGAAAATAAAAACACAAACGCGTTAGGAGTATAAAATACGCCGGCGTGGCGCCGCACCGCACCATGTGGCTTTGGTCTCAGTGTGTTTGCTAAAGAAGTTGTAACCTCTTTTCCTGCACGCCATAGATAATATAGGGCTGCTACCAAGTATTTACCTGTAAGCGGGAAACCTGCAAGCACCCTAAGCTTCTATTCATATGGACAACCACACCACAGCGACCAAAATGTTTTATTCACACGGAAAACTTGCTGTCAGTGGTTGTGTCGTAGCTGTGAATGTCGCCAAGCAACGTTAGGACGAAACCGAACACATCGCGACCCGTACTCAAATACAGGATGTAAGTGAAAGCCTAGCTAATACTGAAACGGTGAACTCAGACCACAGATCACAAAAACTAAAGGGAGATGTGAAAAGGGGGCGGGGCCAGTGTCGCAGCAATATGCGCAAAAACGGAACACATTGCTCGCGACAGTAATGATTCAATATATTAAGAGGCTGAAAGCCAGTCGAGATATTATGTATAATTATAAAACTGTAGTAGGAAGTCTGTCTGTACATTGAAGATATTAACAAAAAAAAAGTTACGATATGGTTTTTAGGTATCCCTGATTCCATATCACCAATTTTTTGATTTTTTATCTGTCTGTTTGTTTGTTTGAACGAGAATCACGCAAAAACTACTGAAACGATTTTGATGAAACTTTTTTTCTTTGATAGCTTTTCTTATCTAACTAAAATCTGATATATAATAATTTCAGCGGACAAAGTCGCGGGTTATGTATAAATAGTTTACAATGCTTGCATAGTACTAAAGATTATTTGAACGTTGAGTTTTGATACCGCAATGGATAATGAGCACATTCAAGCTAACAAAATACTTTCTATCGCGTGGTACTGGTGGTGATGCGACACTAGGTTTCGTACTCAGCGCGTTGGTTGGCATCTCTCTAGATCTCTATGCCTCAGACCATCAAACTGAACAACTTTCACTATGGAGCCTACCTCAGGAAACGCGAAAAAACATCAGCCCATCCCATACATTTTAGTCCGGTAGGTACAGCAGTTTTGTATAGGACATGGGACAGCTGGCGTGTCCTGAGGTAGGCTCCATAGTGAAAGTTGTTCAGTTTGATTGTCTGCGGGGCCGGGTTAAGCCATATAGAGGCCCCTATAGTTCAGTAAATGAGTGCTCGGAAGGGGGTGTAGAAAAAAAAATGGGACCTTCTTTGTGCCCCCCCCTCGGGCTTATCTCAGAGGGGTCAGGACTTTTAGTATATTGGTCTCCTAACTAGTCCAAATAAAGTTCCGAAGTCAAATATCCTGCTTTCGACTTTTCCATCTAGAATCATTCGTTGCCTGAACTAGTAACAGAGTTGGGCAAAAATTATCTATTTACGAAAAACCGGGAAGATAACTAAATCATCTTTTATTTGAAGTACCTATTATTATTATTATTTGGTTATAAGGGCTTGGTCAATGACCAAATAGCTACTGCGACCTAGATAGATCTATTGTAGCTGTCACCCTAGACCTAGAGGTCATTTCCTAGGCCCACGGACTTCATGAACCGTGTTATGCTTTTGGAGGGGAGGTCCCTAATGTCAGTAGGTGTTATTATGTATCGACCTAGATGGCGACTCCTGCTGTGAATGAGCACTTCGCATTCGCAGAGGAGATGTATGGGCGTTTCCTCTGCTTCACAGCAAAATCTGCAAGTGGGTGAGTCTACAAGCCCCATTCTGTGTAGGTGTTTGTTTAACTTGCAGTGTCCTGTTAAGGCTCGTACTAAGGGCCTTAAGTCGTTGCGGTTTGAATTGATGGCATCCGAGGTATGTCTGTTTGAAAAGCCGGTCACAAGTTCTTTCGCATGCCTCAGTCCTGGTGTATCCGACCAGAGCTTACGGCTTTGGTCCACGGCCCATTCCTTTAGCACACGTCTAGAGGTGTTGCGGGAGATGCCGCAATAAGGCTCGCAGTACCTAACTAAATAATCCGTCATTTGTTTATCTAGATCAGTTTCATTTTTATCTAGATAAATTAGTTGGGATTTTAAATAAAAGATGAATGTCAATAGTACAGTCATGTAGAACTAGAAGTGGTCGGGCATGATGAAATGAAAATAACCTACAACAAAAGTAATGAATGTTTTGTACATACTTAAATATATGAAATATAAATATATGGGACATTTTAATATTGCTGAATTGGAGACATGTTGAGAACCAGAGCCAGGCTCGCGCAAATCTCAAACAAAAAAACGTTATATGAAACGTGCACCGCCGCCATTAATATTCTATGAACGGTTGCATACGTTTCATACATTCTGGATCATCGATCACGACCAGTTTTTAGTATGGAAGTCCCGACGCTTATAACGTAGTGAGTTACATTCTCTTTGGCCAGAGCTAGAAGACGTGATTGCAGCGCTTATGTTGCAACAATTATTTTCTGATTATATGAGCAATGTCTATTCTATTTTTATTAAATGGCGTTTCCTTAAAGATTTCGCCAGTATCAAGTGTTGAAGATATTATTATAATTCAAGTTAACGTTCATTGTACGGTAATTGATATGGCGATCTCAAAGCCCTGTTTTTAAAACAAAAACACACCCGAAACCGCCATAACATGGCGGAGCCGCGTGGCTATCTAAATCGCGAGCCGAACGAAAGACGTCTTCTCGAGAGACCTCTAGCCACGCGACTCATGAGCAATGTCCCTGTGACGGTTTCACCCGAGACGTGACATTCTGTATACATTTATTATTATAAGCTTACTTCAATAACAAACGAGGTCGGTTATCTTCATCTAGATAATTTATCTAAATAAAAAAGTTGTCAACTTTGAATAAATTTATTTGAGTTTATTTTATTTGAAATAATTATCTAGATAAGAAATTATCTAAATAACGCCCAACTCTGGGCCCCTAGGCAATGCAAGTCTTGGGGCCCCGTGGGATGAACTTGTCTCTGTGGCCCCTTGGGCCATATACAGGCTAAGGTGGAACCAGTAAAATAACCACCAAATAACATAAACCACAAAAAATGTAATTTTGCAATAAAATTTGAAAACATTTTTTTCTTTTTTGGGCCAAAACTTTTTTTTTTAATTTTTTTTTTATTACGTATGGGTTTGCTCTTGACCTCAATCTAGTCCTCAGGACGAAGATGGGGTCGAAGATGTAGCGAGCTCACCCAGAAGAAGCCTATTCACTCGTACTTTAAAGGAATTCGGGTTGTAAGCGCTCGGAAATACTGAAGCAGACAGGGCGTTCCACTCCCTGGAATCTCTGAGTTTTTACTTCTTTTTCTCTCGGGTCGCGGGGCCCCTAGGCGGCGCTGGGCCCATAGGCACCTACCTACATTTTCCTATGGTTAATCCGGCACTGATGGTCTGAGTTCACCGTTTCATTATTTGCTAGACTGTAACATCCTATATAACTTCGTAACCACGCGTATTTGTGGCTGCCACAACCAAACATTAAGCAACTGCAAAAACGCAAGCGGACCAGACGGGGACTGGTTTCAAAATGAGGAAAAGTGCACTTAGGATTTTGAAACTTTTTTGGCCGCCATTTGTTTACCATTTTACAACGTTTGTATGCCACATTTTTCAAAATAAGCTACAGTTTCAAAGATATTAAAACTTATATGATTTTTTACAACTTTTTACATTTCTGAAAAATGGGTTCATTTGGGACGCCTACCTCTTGAAGTAGTTTATAATTATACGGACTTTTCCAGAATCTATCCCAGTGAGAACCAAGTCCCAACTCGTCCCGGTTCTCATGATATGGGGCGAAGAAACATACAACAATTAATGGCTCACAATTTCAATCTTAAATTATTAGTTTTCGCATGTTTTATTCGCATTTATTACCACAATCTTATGAAATACTGTAAAATAGTGAGAATCAATAATGATGCACCTACCTGACAAATTACGAAAAAAACACTGGTTTTTACATTTTGGTCGTTTTCTATGGAACAGTTGATTTTTTCGCGAATTCGATGTTAGTTTTATAATAAAATTTGTTCAGTTTCATGGTCAGAAACACACTGTTTGATATTGTAACGTATTTTATTTTACACCCTGTATAATCTGTACTATCATAGATAGTGTTAACTGTTAAGTTGTATAAGATTATGTAAACTGCCAATTTTGGGTTTTTAATCATTGTCGCTATTATCTGTAACTTCTTCTTATCGTGTGGGCAGAGCCCTGGTGTCAGAGTTCTTTCAGACCGCCTTACGGTCTCTGACGTGGTTTTTATGTAACGACTACTACCACCAGAGATAGAAGCCGGGACCAACGGCTTAACGTGCCATCCGAAGTACGCAATCATCTTTCTTTGCAGACAATCAGGTGATTCAGCCTGCAATGTCCTAACCAACTGGGGAAAAACGCACAAAGTGACATTTCACTAGGTGTCCCCCGTGGGAATCGAACCCACGACCTCCGTGTCGACAACCAATGCTCTTAACCATTAGACCACGGAGGCAGTGTCTGTAACTAATAGGTACACTGACTTCTGCTGGTTATACTTATAGTTTTCTTAACATTTTTTTTCTTATTATTGACATAATCTAATGGAATTATTGTATTGATTTGTTTAACTTGCTTACCATTTCAATGACAATTTGTTTAGTAGTTGTATGCATAATTATTTTGTATCTCAGTGTTTTTTTTGCTTTGTGCAAGTCTGGAAAGACAGGGTTCGGTGAGCCATATTACTTTATATTGCAATGTGAACAGCATAATGTACACACGGCGACACATCAAGCTATACAAAACCAAAATAAGCTGGCAGCGCATTTTGGTTTTGTATAGCTTGATATGTCGCCGTGTGTACCTGAATACCATATACAATAAATGATTTTGATTTGATGTTGATTTGTCAGTTCAGTGCTGTCGGATGATTTGTAAACAGGAAGATAGGTACACACGGTGACACATCTAGCTATACAAAACCAAAATAAGCTGGCCGCGCGTAGGTCGCGTAACGTATAATGTCGCGCAGCCAGCTTATGTTGGTTTTGTATAGCTTGATGTGTCGCCGTGCGTACGTCATTATTGATTCAGTATTTCATAAGATTGTGGTAATACCCCCACATGCGAAAACTTATCATTTAAAATTGAAATTGTGAGCCATTAATTGTTGTATGTTTCTTCGCCCCATATCATGAGAACCGGGACGAGTTGGGATTTGGTTCTTACTGGGATAGATTCTGGAAAAGTCTGTCTATAAACTACTTCAAGAGGTAGGCGTCCCAAATGAACACATTTTTCAGATATATAATAAGTAGTTTAGTTTTCATACAATAAAATCATATACGTAGTAATAATATCTTGTCATACAACATACGTTCAAAATCCCTAGGTCCACTTTTCCTCATTTTGAAACCAGTGTGCCCCGGCGTCATTTTTGGCCATATGGTGTGATATTTATCTGAATGGATGGTTAGGACATACAGGGTATTAGGGTAAACAATTGCATAAATGGGTGATTTTACTAATTATAGTGAACAACTTTCCCAAAGGAACTACAGAATTCGAAAAAAAAATTGCGACTCTTCATGCAAACGTTGCATTTAGTATCTAGTCCACAGTTTCTTTTGCGTATTTCCTATAGGTTTCTTTGGGAAAGTTATTCAGGCCCTGTACCCGGACTTTCGATGTTCGATATATCTGACTGTTTCGGTCCGCACTTCATTGCAATAGAGACATATTGACATTGGAACAAAAACGTTCACGCAATTGCGAAGTTCGAATGTGCGGGTAGAGGTAGAGGCCCTGTCTGTATCATGGGTACAATCGCCCGTTAAAGTAATGCAACTGTTTACCCTAACCCTGTATATGGGTCTTAATACAGCACTCCACAGTAATCTCTCTTAGAACCTACATTTTGACGAAAAGACATAAAAGGACAATACTAATGCCAGGATGGATTCGAAACATCGATTCAATCTATACATGAACAAAGCTATTAATGACTTTGAAGACGGATACCTTGACGACGCCGAAGCAATTTTGCTTGAAGCAAAGAACATTTGCGACGATGACAGTGTTACGTCACTTCTGAAGAAGATACACGATGCAAAAGCGTGCTTAGTCACCGAAACGTCTGCAGCCCGTAATGATGTGGATATGAAGGATACTCGAATTATCCCCAAAGATCTCGCTGAACAGAATTATCAGATACCAGCAACTTTGGCAGAAAGAGAAACTCAAATGACCAAAAATATGTTATTGATGCGCGTTAGAATACTAAAGATGCAAATTGAAATCACCTATGACAGAATTCAGACAGTCAAAAGACCGGAATTCGTGATAAAGAATACTAAAGAAACAGAAAAATTCAGAGGGAAAGCAGAAATGTTCCTTCGTAATAGAAATTTTTTCCGAGCAAATGTCAATTTGACTAAAGCTGAGGGCTTTTTTTCCGAAGTATCAGCTATTTTGTTTCCAATTAGGGTGAAAAAAGAACCAAGCAACGAGTATTTGCGAATAAAAAAACCTGTCAAGGTTTCAGCAAATCCAGGGGTCACTATCGGAGTAAACAAGGAAGAAGTTGTCTCATGCTTAAAGAAAGCTGAAACAGCCTTTTCCGAGGGAGACCTGCAAAAAGCCGAAAAGTGGTTAATGAAATCTCTACGTATGTGCCCGACTCGTAATGCTCAGGACATGCTGTCTAAGATACGTGAAGCTATTTCTAAATCCGAAAATGCTAATCCTCCTCTCACTGAAGACAGTTTCGATCCTAACGATGAACAACAATCCTCCCAAGAATGTGAAGCTGAAAAGTGTCTTGAAGCTGCAAAAAATGCTTTCGCTAACGAGGACTTTAATAAATCACAACGTTTATTTTTAAAAGCTAAGAGAATGAACGATAGTTTGGATGTCGATAACTTTTTGATGCAGATTGAAGCCGCTAAAGCTTCAAGAAGCTCTACTGACGAAAATTTTCGACAAAATCAATCTCGTGGCTTATCAGAAAGAGATTTGAAAGAGGAAGCTGAAACGTACGTACAGATAGCATCGAATGCTTATATGGAAAACAATTTTGAAAGAGCTGAAGAGTTTGTATCAAAATCCTTTGAATGTTTCCCTTTAGAGTCTGCTAAAGAATTACATACGATCATTGAAGCTGCTAAGTCGAGACAAAGAAATTCGAAAGAGGAAGCTGAGACGTACTTACAAATAGCAAAGAATGCTTTAAAAGAACAAAAATTTGAAAGAGCTGATGAGTTTGTATCAAAATCCTTTAAATGTTTTCCTTTAAAGTCTGCTATTGAATTACGTCAGACAATTGAAGCTGCTAAGTCGAGCCGCAACAAAACAATATCCAAAACAGCAGCAACAGCAAAAGCTGGATGCTCCTCTGAAGAGACGTCCAAGGAAATCCACTATTCTGACAATATTACTGAAGAAAACTTAACTCAGTCTGAGCTTCAGTCAAATGAAAGTTCTAAAGAAGAAGCAAAGACGTACCTAGAAGTATCAGAAAATGCTTTAAGGAACAACGATATCGGCCGAGCCGAAGAATTTCTATTTAAGTCCATGCACTGTTGTCCTACGGAGCATGCTAAAGAAATCAAAATGAAAATTGAAGAATTTAAAAGGGGGATGTCAAAACCTCATCCAAGATCTTACCAATGTCCGACCTACGCCAGCGCGGCGAAACAGAAACATCGACATGTAAAAAAAGGTGAACCATTGAAAGAAGTCTTTGAAGAATACGTTGAAAAAGCTGAAAAATTCCTCGAATTAAGAAATATTATAGGAGCTGAAGATTGCGTTATAAACGCCCGGCGCATTTGTCCACAATACAACGAGAAAATAGAATTGTTACTCAAGAAAATACATTGTATAAAAAAACAGAATAAATCTTACACTAGAACATCGGGTTTGAATTATAACTTCACCATTCCAAACGACGGATTTGAAAGACATGCACCTACCGTGAACGAATGGTCTCAGAACGAAGCGGCTTGTACAAGTACAACTAGGTATGAAATCGAAAATTTCGTCAACGATGGAGTTAAAGCATGCGACACAGGAAACGTTAGCTTAGCTAAGAAGAATTTTCAGAAGGCCTACGATCTTGAACCCAGTGAATGTAATAAAGATTTACTGTGGCAAGTTGAGGAAATAGAATGCCAGACACCAAACGCCACAGGATCGTTTCAAAACAAAGCCGACTTGAAGCACGAATCGACTTCGAAAGATGCTAAACCAAAAACTGATGATACAGAGAACAAAAATTTTAACGTTACTCCTAATGTTGACCAATTCCTTATAATTGCGCAGGACTCTTTAAACAGAGGTGACATTAAAAATGCCGAATTGTTTTTGATAAAAATTGAGAGTATCAAGCCTTGTAACCTCAGCCGTGAATTGTACATCAAAATAGTAAAAGCTAAGCATGATATACGTAATAACACACAGGATGGACGAGTCAATAGAAATGTAAATGATTTTAAAAAAGGAGAATACATAATTAAGGCTGAAAGGGCGTACATTAGTGGATGTGATACTGAAGCATTGGAGTTCATACAAAAGTGTAATCCAAGTCCTTATGTCGAAGAACTGATTGAAAAATTTCAATCGTTGGAAGGCAATAAAGAAAAACTGAGCAGGTTCAACAGGGTAGCTATGTTCGGTAAAAATTTGATTAAACGTAATTTTTTTAAATAACTATTATATGATTCCTTTTTTTTATATTAACCTAATGTAACCGTTTTTTATTAGTAAGTTATCTACAGAACAGTGAAAGAGCAAAATGACTTCGCTGTACGATTTATCTGAATTCGAAAAGTGCATGAATATAGCTAAAAATTCATTAGAGTCTGGAAATTTTGAAAAAGCTGAGCGTTTCGCTTTAAAGGCTGAGCGAATGTACCCGGGCTCGAACGCCATCGCCAAAATACTATCTAAAATCCGCGACTACAACTCGCAAGACACTACAAACAACAATTTCAACAAGGTTTTGAAGAAAAGACAAAATCCTGAATACGTAAACTTTTCTCCTGGCGTCATTAATAAAGGTGAAGCAGAAAAGTGCTTGAATTTAGCAGAAAACGCTTTGCTTTCCGGCGACCTCGAGAAAGCTGAGCGTCTAGCGCTCAAAGCAAATAGAATGTGTTGCTCACAACGAGCCGAAGAGCTTTTGAACCGAATTAAAAACGGCGACTCCAGCAGCACTTGGAACCGTCGGTCTGTCAAAACTCCTCGCCCCTTTTCCAACATATACAACCAAGGAACCCCGAAGACCATGACAAGTAAAGAGGATGCTGAAAAATGCATAGATGTCGCGCAAACTGTCTTCAACGCTGGAGATTATGATAAAGCCGAACGTTTTTTGGAAAAAGCGCAGCGGCTGTATCACACGGCGAGAGCAAGAGATTTGTTGCAACAAATATCTGATGCAAGGAAGAGAACTCCTACTGGTCACAGAACATTTGAATCGCCGAGAGTGGAGAGGCCGCTGAAAAAGGGACTGCAGCTTGAAATGACTTCGCCGCCTAAGAACCTTGGAGCAATACCGCCGAGAGAGCCTCCGAAAGAAGAAAGACAACATCGCCCTCCTTATACCCCGGAGCAGCTGGAAGCAATTCGCCGCGTCAGATCTGCTAAGGATGACTATGATATTCTTGGTAAGTAGATACACTTTTTTTTCTCCTTCACCTTTTATTTATTTATTTATTTATTATAAAAATTACATGTAAATTTACAGAGCAATTTCCAAAATACTTACATGCAAAAATACATAAAATAACTACTTACTAATGGTAATACTTATTTAAATGAGATCAGAACCAAATAGTTAACTTATAAATTATTGATAACAGATATTGCATAACTATAAAACAAATGAGGACTATTGTTAAAAACATCAGCTTCAGGAAGCTGCATTAAAACTAAATTTAACATCTTAATGGCTCGCGATGAAGGAGCGTTTGCGGCGCGACAAGTGCGCACCCCGGCCTGCGCGAACAGCGGCCGAGCCCTGCGCAGCCCCACGCGCAAGTACTGATCAGGCACGTAAAGCCCTACACGTGACAAATTTGTTGGGTTGTCCACTTTATTGTTAAATAAAAAGTAAAAGTACATCAAAAGTTGCAGCTTCCGTCGCGTCTCTAGAGTGTTTAACCCTATCATACCCAACACAAATAGCGATGGGTATAGGTAGGGATAAAATCCGTATTTTTTTTTATAAATAAAACGTGCAAATTTTCTCTGGATTTTTCAATAATATCCCTGTATTTAGCTTCATATGGATCCCATACCACTGCACTATACTCCAATCGACTTCTAATAAAAGCGTTGTACAACATGAGAGCGACTCGGGTATCGCTGAACTGCCAAGTTACACGCATTATGAAACCCAGCATCTTGCTAGAGCGTTTACATATAGACTTGATATGGGTCCTTAGATTTAGTTCAGAGTCTAAGATAAGCCCTAGGTCACGAATTTCAGTAACTCTATTTAGTTGGTTACCTTGTAGACTATACGTTTCCCATATTGGTGCCAGGGATCGAGTGAAGGTAATTATTTTACACTTATCGGTATTAAATTGTAGACGATTTCTCTCACTCCACTCAGAGACGGCATTAATGTCACGCTGCAGTGCCGCGCAGTCGCTCGTGTTCCCAACTCCTAAGTAGAGTTTAAGGTCATCGGCAAATAGTAAGCAATCAGCAGTACCAACGACATTTGGCAAATCGTTTATCATAATTAAAAACTGAGTAGGTCCAAGAGTACTGCCTTGGCTAACTCCAGAACGGGTGTAATAACTTCGCGATCTACAACTAGAGACATGAACAAATTGACGACGATTCTTTAGATAACTGGCAAAAAATGACAATAGTTTATAAGTGAAACCTATAGAAGCAAATTTGGAAAGAAGAATATCATTATCAACAAGATCGAATGCTTTCTTGAAATCAAAATACGCTGCATCTACTTGGCGCTTATTGTCCATTTCAGTTAGAACGTGTTCAACAAAATTAATATGGTTTGTGGTGGTAGATCTTGACGCTCGGAAGCCATGCTGGCTGTCATGTAAGTGGACGCCAATCTGTTGTCTGATAATGGAATCAATCATAGACTCGAAGATTTTACCAAACACCGATAGCACAGCTATAGGCCTAAATGTCGTCACATCATTATTAGAACCATCTTTGGGAACAGGAGTAACTCTGGATATTTTCCATTGAGACGGATAAATCGAATTTTTAAGAGATAAATTATAAAGGAACAGAAGCGGTTGCTCTAGCACAGATATACAATCCTTGACTAAATACGGTGGAATGGAATCAGGCCCAGCCGAGGAGCCAGCTTTCATTCTCTTCACAGCCCGACGTAACTCTGCAACCGTCACGCTTTCAATAGAGACTCTTGAGCTAGAGTTATCAAAAGCCTTAGCGGCGCTTTCCACATTTAGATAAGGTTTTTCTTTTAAAAATACTGAGCTGAAGTATTCAGCAAATGCATCTGCAGCTTCTTGTCCTGTCAAACTCCTATCTTTGTAAATGAAATGGTCTTTATTACGTCTGTCTGTTCTTTTGTCCTTTACATAATTCCAGAATTTTTTAGGATCATTTGCTATGTCTATTTCCATCTTCTTTATATAGTGTTTATGTGCAACTGTAATTAATTGTTTTACATGGGTTCTGTAGTATTTAAATAGTTCACGATTGTATTGTTTACCATGGGTTTTAAATTTCTTATGATGGTAGTACTTGTTACGAATGTTTTGAATTATTTCTGTTGTGTAGCACGGAGGGTAAATATGTTTTGCAGCTATAGCGGAGGCCTTTTTTGAAGGAACATTTTTTGATATGCAATCGCTTAAAAGATCATAGAATTTACGGGTTGCTACATCTACATCTTCTACAATGAAAAGTTCATTCCAGTCTATGTTGGATATTGACGAGTATAAACTAAGAAAGTCGGCACGATGGAAATTCCACTGTGGAGGATTAGAAAAGGAGAGCGACTCACACGGCATTGACTCGACGGCTGGAGAGGCGGGGGCGGGGGTGTGGGTCGGGGCAGGCGCAGGCGCTTGCGGCACTCTGAGTGTGATCTCCAGCGCAGGGTGAGGGCGGTCCAGCCAAATCAGAGGCTCTACTTCGCCGGAAACGCTCACTACATCGCTACTAAAATTTGTTAATACTAAATCTAGGATACCTCCATATTGATTACATACCGCATTATGTTGATGAAGATTGCACAATTCTAAAAATAGTTCGTACTGATTTTTTGCATTAACACTGCAAGAGTTTAAATTAAAATCTCCTATTACTAGTACATTATAAGTAGAAAATTTACATATAGCGTTTTCTATACAATTCAAAACGTTTACATATTGCTCATCATTGTACCTGGGTGGAAGATATACAACACAACAAAGAAATTTAATATTTTTCCAGGAAACAAAGGCAAACAAAACTTCCTTGTCTTCTGTTAGACCATCAATATTTGTTATTCTATGCAATGAGTAACATTCACGAACGGCTAGTAGAACCCCTCCCCAGCCAGCATCATTAGGTCGATCTTTGCGTAACACCACGTAGCCAGGGGGGAACAGTTCTCCGTCACTCACAGAGTCAGTCAGAAAAGTTTCATTAAGAGCAATAATGTCAGCCGTGGATAAAAGTACATTCTTACTAAATATTGCTGATTTTTTTATAGACCTAATGCCCCGGACATTTTGATAATAAATACAAATTTGCTTGGGACGAATAGTATTCTTATTTTGTTTTTGTACGAAAGTTCTGCCTCCAAGGTTTCACACATATGTTCGTAGCCCAGTTATTAGAGTTTAGAGCATGTTCGGATAAGCGCGCAGGGACGCCAAGCTTGAACGATGCGTAATTACCACGAGATTTTAGTACCTCAACCGTACACTCATCACTGTTACAGATGTATTTAAGGTGTGCCCGTACCTGTTCATCTGTCGTACCCTGCTTGACGTAGTAGAGATGGATGTACCTCACTCTTTCAGAAGCTTCTAATAGTGTAGATCCCGGAGACGCGGTGCCTCGCAAGATACCGGTTTGCTGCATCCGTGTACGTCTGCGCTTAACCTCATGCCACTCACCATCTGAATCGTCTTCGATCCCTCCAGCTTCATCCTCGGGTTTACTTTTCTGCTGATTACTTACTGGACGCGTTTTGGGCGCTTCGGTTTGTATCTTATTAACACTATCTACGTTATTGTTATTGTTGACAGTGTTCGCCAGAATTCCAGTCTTAGTGGGTGGTGGGATAGATCTAACACCAGGTTCCTCAAGCACAGAACTCTTTGTCACTGTGTTAGATGCTGGTTTCGCAGGTACAGGTCCAGGTTTCTCCGACATAGAGTCTGGCTTCACAAACGAAGATTTTGGGCACACAAAGGTGGACATCACGTCGTGTTTAGTGGATAATAAAGGAGCAGGCATCGCAGGCCAATCCATATGCGTCTGTATCTGCTGATTTTTAAACGTATTGTCAATTAGTTTTGCCTTGAAATGCTTGGAATCATTCACAAGTGTTTCTTGCATTACCTTCAATTTGTTTTCGACTTCTGCAATTCTATCACTAAGCATATCAATGGAGTTACGCATGGACGAGGATATCTGCTCTGCTACAGTTTTGCTAATCCTATTCACGAGACGCTCGTTGAAGACTTCTTGTATTTCTTCTCGAATAACTATACGTAGGTTTTCTAGGAAGTAGGAATCATTGGCACACGAGTTATCAACAGGATTTTCATCATTAACAGTGCCGTAGTATCGAGATTCCAACCGACGGATTGTAACGTTTTCAAAAGTCTCCTGAGCTTCGATAACGGAGTCGTCTTCAAAAAGGCCAAATTCATTAGGCTGGAGCAAAACATTGCTAACAGATTTCGCTGAGTTATCCATGCCGTTTACCACTTCTAAAGAATGTACTGGCGTCTCAGTATTATCTCTTTTAGGTTGCTTGCATTTACATGCTTCGCATTTCCAAGCGTTCTTATGGTCTTTCGTCATCGTGTTATAAAAACGCGCTTCGGACACTCTTGCACAAATAATGTCATAGATTTGTGCGCATAGGCAACATTTCAAATATCTCCTATTTTCTATATTGTTTAAGCAACCTGCACAGGTTCCATACACATAAGTTTCCATATTTTATTTATTAGCAGACAGGTGTAACGCTTATTTTCTTACTCTATTACTTTAATAATAATAATAATAGAAAATAATGTTAATTGAAAATAAAAAATTTTTGTTTTCTCTGGGATTTGAACCATGCACCTTTGCGCGTTTGAGTTGTCAAAAACAACATGCGCTACCGCAGAGCCAACCGGCAGATAACAGGAGCGCCGAAAAAAGTCACCTTACTCCGCGAAGCGTGTCTACAAGTCAATGACCTCAAGATTACTCGTTGTTTTTTAAATTTAACGAACGGCGCAGCGTCTATGAGAATATTAAATCACTAAATCGAAAAAACGATGAACTTCACTGTTGATACCTAATTATTAAAATGAAGAATTTATAATATTCGAACACTGATATTACTTTCCTTGAATAAACACAAACTTTGGAATTTTGCCGGAGCTGTCTATATTAGATGTTTTTGCCACTAAGAACATAAAGTAACTGTAAAAATATGTAGAACTTTACTGTTTTAATTGAATTTGAAACAGTTTTAGATAATGAACACATTGATATAACTTTCTTAACGGAACACAAACTTTTTCCTACTATTTTTAATTTTTAATTATTAGAGAAACAAAAAACGCGTCCTTGAGCTGTCATGGCCGCGGCCCTGTTTCTTTCTCGGCCTTTCTCCAAGTACAAGAATTAAAGGATTTCAGTATGAAAATTACACTTTGAAAATGATTGTAAATAAAAATTGGGTAAAGTATTAAGGTATATGAATGAGCGTTTTTCTTTTGGTTTTCTAAAGGATCGATGGATGGCGCTACGGTCTGTGCGAATAAACGCCAAAATTTCAAAAGTGTATCTTTAAAATAATATAGAGGGAAAAGAATGTCAAAAAGATGCCAACGCATCTTAATTGAAAAACGCATTAATTGAAAAATTTTACTGTTTACTTCTGACATGGATGTATAGGCTCGAACCCTGGGCCTTCAAAAAAAGGCAGGCACAGTCTTGACATGATTTTGACAGGATCTCGCGAACGTCTCTATGGAGCGGTAAACATGCCATCTGTCGAGTTTTTTAGGAACTAAATTTTAAAAAGAAAAGAAAAACGCTCATTATAATGCATTAAGATGTTCTTTGTCTATAAGTCTGTTTGTTTGCACACACCACTCAAAAACTACTGAACCCATATGAATAAAGTTTTTAAATGAACAGCTTAACATGCAGTAACATTTAAGGCCTTTTTTATAGCATAGCATATGCTCACGACTATATTCCTCGAGGTGGTAGTCAGAGTTATTCTGAAACTTCAGAACATCCACGTTTCACTAGTAGTACCGAAACTCGGTCCAGTTTGACGGGGAGAGAGCCAGCCCGTCGCCACTTTTTTATACCGTTTCTGAATACGTTCTTAATACAGGATGATGGCATAGGTACTCCTTGGTGGTCGGTAGTGTTCGTCCTTCTTTCATAAATTTCCGTCGTTCTTGACCAAAAACAATCCCTGAGATTCGGATAGATTCTCCCATAAACTACTTGACACTGGCGGAAATGCAGAGCTAATGTACCAGCAAGAGTCCATTAATTATAAATAAAAAAAAACAATCAATCAATCAAATATACTTTATTTTACACCAAAAACATAAACAACAGAACAAGGGTGGAAACAAGAAAATTGTTAATGGCGGTCGGCAATGTCAGACCTTCTTTCGTTCGTCTCCGCCGTCGATGTTTCCAACATTAAGTTTGTCCCTTTCTAATCTAACGACAAAAATAAAAATAAAAAGTTTTTTTATTCTGATAGAAATTTTTGTTCTGATAGAACGGGACAAACCTAATGTTGAGATTCGGAATTGGTTCCGGATGAAGTGTTGCCGCTTTCAGAGACTTTTTCACTAGATATAGTGATTTTTTGATGTCTTAGGTGGCATTTTTTAAAGATTTACAGTCATATCACACAAATGATTTTTGAGCGTAGGCGTCTATGGAGCGATACCGTATCGTGACGGTGCAGTTACGACGTCGTTGCGGTATAGTTGCGAAACCGTCTACGCTCAAAAATAGCATGTGTGTGTGCACTGAGAGATCACCTCGCGAATTCGTGAATAAAGTACTGCAGGTTTTAGTAGTAGTTGTAAAACAATTGTAGAACTGCGTCCTGGAATTTGTAAAGCGATAATTAAAAAGATACAGCCTAAAATGTGTGATATCTCAATCCTCACAGAGGTCCTTCTACATCTGGGAAAGTATTGAGTTTAAACCAAGTTTTTGTTTACAGACATTTAGTAGTACTTTATTTACAATGAATCTACCATATAACATGATACACAGTATCGTTTACAAAAAATTACAAAGCCTTTTCACTGATCTCTCAATCCACACACATGAAATTTGCAATGATATAATTTTATCGTTAATTTATTTAATAAATCAATATTATTTGCGTTTAACTTTTATTAAAAACTGTAAGGAATTTTGTAAAAGAAAGAATACATAACAAATATGTCCTCATTCTATGTAATTGGCATTTAATTGTGATCTCTCAATCCACACGTTTCAAAATAGCAAATAATTTGTAAAACAATGAAAATAACACCTACAATAATGCAAATATTTAGTAGTAAAGTTCTACTAAATCTTACCAATTTCAGATCCTGAATTAACGGCGTGAAAAATGAGAAAAACAGTTTTGATTATTCTGCTTAAATATGGTTCAAATAAACCGAGCAAGGTGACCACAAATTTAAACTTCTTGGGACATGATTTTTTTCACAAACGTGGAAAGAGTTTTTAAAATTCGAATCTTTCTATTCAATATCTTTTCTATACTGCCAGTCCACTGAAAATTGCATTAATAACTAGGGCCAACATGTTTTTTCTCGCATTCTCCTCGCTGTAGTGAGGTGAAAAGCAAGCATGTATCCAGGTTTTCATCATCATATCAGCCGACAGACGTTCGCTGCTGGACATAAGCCTCCCCCAAAATGGGGGGGATTTGCCATAATCGCCACGCTTGGCAGGCGGCGATGGGTTGGGTTTTATCCCCCCCAAAACCGAATATGGAACAGTGATTATGAAATTTATAGATAGTTTGTAAATAATACAAAAGAAATTTGCCAAAAAAGAATGTGCTTTTATTTTAATTAATTATTTTCATACAAAATCGTTTTTTTCAACTATTTACATTGAATCTTAATCATCTGTATTATATAATAGTACATTATGATACAAGTGAGCAAAGTTGGTCATTACAGACGAGTCACGAGCCGCCAGGCGAGTTTATGAAACATACATTTTTATTTTAGGAATTTTTTAAACAGCACTCTAGTATTTTTGTAACCATATTCAATCTTTTGATGAAATGAAGCGTTTATTTATCATATTTTTACTAAAACAGATAAATTTATTCAGAAAAAAGTTTTTTTTTACATAAAAACTCTTTGCTGAGATTTAAAAAAAACTATAGAAAAAAAAGTAACATTTCCGCACTAGTGCGGTTACCAATTTACTTTTTTGTTTTAAAAAAAAAAACCAAACATATCGCATGTTTTCTTTTTGGCGCAACTTACTTTATTCACGAATTCGCGAGGTGATCTCACAGTGCACACACACATAAAATAGCTTGTGTGACATTTTGTATGCAGATTATCTCTAATGTTAAAACTATTGATACCCTTTTGATATAGTTGTATAATATTCAAATACAATTTACAAATCAGCATCGTAACGTCATGACCTCATCATATGATAGGAATTATCATGTATACAAATTGTTTGTTTCGTTTTAATAAATATTTAAAAATGCAATTGTCATTCTTTTGGCGTTTCGTACATTTTTATTTTAGGTATTTTTAAACAGCACTCTAGTATTTTTTGTAACCATAGTTGACAACACTGGATCCCGAATTAGGATTCCGGATCGCAATTCCGTCTGTGCAGTGGTCTCGAACGTCAAAATGTGAAATCGGTAGATTTGTACCAAATATCGGTAAATGTTTAACCCTTTCCACGCCACGGATTTATTTAGAAAACGCTCGTCACACGCCACAACCCAAAAATTGGCACTATCTGGAAAACTTATACGTACGTTGATAAGTTTATTTGTGATAAAAATAAAAGGTTTTTTCAACAATTTTTTTTTTGTCTGATATATCAGACTTTGGCGGCGAGGGCACGAAACTTATACGTCTGATATATCAGACTTAAGCGCTGAAAAGGTTAAAAAACAATATTCAATCGAATTTTTATCTTTTTAAACATCAACGTGGTTAGATGTTCGTCTCCAAATCACAAATTTTTTCTGTCTGTTTGTTTGTTCGAGCATCGCGCAAAAATAGGTTTTTTTTTCAAGAAGAAATACATCTATAAATCAGAAATACATCTGTAAATCAGAAATACATCTGTAAATCAGATGTTGTTAGAGAAAGTAGGCAGTTGGCAGTACAAACCAACATAAAGAAATCGGTTTTACTTATATAAAGAGTTGTTATCTTAATCCATCCATACATTAAACAACTTTTCTCAACGTGGGGGGAATCTGCGGTAAAACATAAACAAAACGAACAGGGTTTGTAGTTCAGAAACGGAAAATCGGTAAACAATTCGGGAGAATTTCCTTGTATTCTCAGAAATCGTGGAAAAATGTATACATTTCGGTAGAAGAGACCCCATATCGGTTCGAGACCAGTGCGTCTGTGTGTGGCGGACCTAAGGCATCGGTGCATATTCATTGGATGTAAAGTAAAACAACAAATAATAAAACTGCCAAGTGTGAGTCGCTTCCCTCCCCGCGCCCGGTGCAGTGCGTTGCTCTGCGTATCGCTGTCGCGAATTTAATCATTTTATGTGGTTAATACATCGTATTGGTGTTGTGAGTGATCCTAAATCATTGATTACGTCTGTGACTGTGTAAAATGTAGGTTTTCTAATAGTTTTTCACGGTAATTGTACAGTTTTAAATAAATAAAATCATCGGATAATCGTAAGTACTTTTTTTCTTGTCACTTTAGGTAATAGAGGGTAGGAGCGCGGCGAGCGCTCGCTGGTAAACCGTTAGCGGCCGGGGTCTTACGTCATCACTGATCAGCTGTTTATCGAGGCTGATTACCGTAGTTTAGATTTAGTTTTGTTTAGTTTGGGTACTAATTTAGATATTTGCAATTAATATTAACTAAAAGAACAGTTTTATAGTTTTAACCGGAGTTTACATGATGTCCGGACGTCCGGGTAAACCGCCAGATGATGGCGGGCAACCGGAACCGTTTGTGCGTAGCCAGCGTACGCCTCGTTCTCCTCCTAGTTCAAACAAGCGCAATTTTGGGGACATCACCCCGAATGAACTTTCTCCAGCCAAGAAACGTGTTTTAATCGCCGGTGGTAACGTCGGCGGCGACGGCGGTTCGCCGCCCATTGTTAATGATAACGTTGATTACTCGAATGACAATCTCTCTTTTACTGCTCTTGTTTCTAACGCGTCGGATTACTTGTCTAAAATTAATGATCTTGTTAATGATCAGGGTTCTCGTTTGAATATGTCAAATAAAACAGCCGTTATGGATATGACTCAAATGGTTACTGCCGTAGTGGGAGTGCTTGCTCTTAAGTGTTCAGAACTTCAGGTTCAGCTAGCTCAAACAGAGCGTGACTTAGTTTTGGCCAAGTACCAATCAACCCGTGCCACATTAGATGCCAACAAGCCGAAGCTCTCGTATGCGGAAACGCTGAACCTCAGGGTCGCGCCTAAAGCGCAGCCAGCCGTTCGTGAGTCGCGCACGCCGCTTCCCTGTGTCATCGCGTACCCATCTAATGAGAGGGCGGGTGAGTTGCAGACGTCTTCTGCTACTAAGAAGGCATTGAAAGAGGTTATTGATCCTACCGACGGGTTCCAGATTGTTGGTTTGAAAAAGACTGCTAAGGCTGGTGTAGTTCTGCGTGTTACAAATCAAGAGCAGGTTAAAAAACTTTCGTCTGATGTCGCGATCGCGAAGGCTGGTCTCCGTATAGAACAGCCAAAAAAAATCAACCCTCGCATTTTAGTTAAACACGTTCCGGTTGAAATGGACGATAACTTTTTTCTTAAGTGCCTTTTTCAGCAAAACATTTTAGATGAAACACCCGTTACTGAGGATGAGTTTAATAAAACGACTAAAATAGTGCGTACTAAACGTTGGGGTGACTCGAAATTTAAATGGTTAACAGTTGAAGTCTCAGCGACCGTTCGTAAACACTTGATCGATACCAAGCAAAAATTGTTCATCGATTGGGACACGTGTCACTTCGATGATCAAGTAGACGTCTCGCGTTGTTTTAATTGTCAACAGTACGGTCATATAATTAAACATTGTACTCAACCCGTTTGTTGTGCCTACTGCACGGGGCCTCATGAGTCTAGGTCATGCATGGCTAAAGGCGCTAGTGATTTTAAGCCTGTCTGCGCATCTTGCAAATGTTTTAAAAAACCATCAGATCACGCTTCGGGTTCATCAAATTGTCCTATGTATAAAATTAGAGTAGATAATCTTGTATCCCGCATCAACTATGGATAAGCTAATAATAGGCCAATTAAATCTTCATAACAATAAGATTGCAACTTTAGAGTTAGATAGGCTCGTTATTGATTATAACATAGACGTAGTCTTAGTTCAGGAACAGTACCAGCTTACTGCTTTAAAAAATAAACTTTTACAAGTATCTAAGTCGGCTCTCGCTGGCATTTACATTCCGCGCGCTAACTTCACAGTCACAGCCTTAAACAATCTCTCTACTACGCACTGCGCCGTTGCGGAGGTATCCTGCCCTTCCTTTACAATTTACCTTGTTAGCTGTTATTTCCAACACGCCGATCCTGCTACTCCTTACCTCCACCATTTGCGATCCGTCCTACACTCCTTGGCTGGCCGTAGGGTCATCATAGGAGCTGATACCAATGCTTCATCTCCCTTATGGCATGGCAAACTGCGTACCTTTGACGCTGTGCGTCGCACAGCTGTGGAAGAGTTCATCGCTGAGCTCAACCTCTATACGTATAACACCCCTGATGCACCACCTACATACAGCAGCCCTTCAGGCGAGTCCTCTATTGACGTCACATTTTCTAATGTGGACGTTCGCATAGATTGTTGGCGCGTCATTCCTGATGCGTCTTGTAGTGATCATAGCCTGATCGTGTACGAGTATATTCCGCGGTCGCAACAAGTTCTGCCTGCTTCATTACCTAACTATAGTTATAAGACTAGAAATGCTGATTGGTCATTGTTTGGCTCACTCTTTGTCTCGCTTGCTGATGGTTTTACTCGGTCGGAATAGACTCCGATTGAGGGCGCCGAAGTTATGACTGAAACATTTACATTTTGTGCTGACGTAGCTTTGGGACGTACAAGTGCAACCTTAACACGTAGATGTGATTGGTGGAACGATGACTTAGTTAGACTTCGTAGAGTGTTTAGGCAAGCTCGTAGAAAATATAATAAAGTACGTAAATCGGATGCTACCTCGGAGGATCAACTGGTAAATGCGATTGGGGACCTTAGAACTGCTAGGTCTCACTATCGTGCTGCCGTTCAACTGTCTAAGAAACAATTACTGCAGCGTATGGTAGCAGCACTCGAGAGGGAGGGGCCGTGGTCTCCTCTTTATCACGAATGTAAAACTAGCAAAACACCTGCTTCTACATATTTTTCAAATATAAAAGTAAATGACACCCATACTATCGGGGTCGAGGAGACGGCGGCTGCTCTTTTAGGTTCACTAATTCCGGATGATTCACCTGAAAACGACAGCGATTATCATCGTGAAATAAGAAAGAGAGCTGCTGAATTGCCTGAAACACCATCTTCTTGTTTACCGTCTCTTGATGAACTGCGAAATGTCGTGGGATCTCTGCCGGCGGGTAAGGCTTCCGGTGAGGATAAGATTTCGAATCGGATGATCAAGGAGGCTTTTAAAGTTGCCGGTGAGTCTATTCTAACAGTTTTCAACCGTTGCATTGCTGGGGGAGTTTTTCCAAACTTATGGCGACGTGGTTGCATTAAAATAATCCCCAAAGCCGGTGATAAGCCCCCTGATGATCCGAAGTCTTATCGACCTATTACCCTTCTTCCATCTTTGGGTAAACTCTTGGAACGCCTCGTTGTCCCTCGGTTAATTCCAGGAGGACCTAAGTTCAGTGACAGGCAATTTGGCTTTACCATAGGGAAATCGACTTCAGACGCGTGCTTACTTGTGAGAGAGGCGGTAGAGCTCTCTGAATATAGCTATATCGTCGGTATATTTCTTGATATATCGGGTGCCTTTGACAACGCATGGTGGCCAATGCTTCTCCTAAAGCTCAAAAATAGAGGTTGTCATCGGAACATCTACTCGCTTATTTATTCTTACTTTACGAACGGAGTTTCAAAGTTGAGGCTTGGTCACCATGTAGTGTCCAAAGTGCTGACACAGGGCTGTCCTCAGGGCTCTGTCCTTGGACCCTATTTATGGAATATAGGTTTTGATGATTTTCTGACACTTCCTTTCCCTCAAAGCTGCTCGCTAATAGGATACGCCGATGATGGTCTCCTGCTCATACATTCCAATACTAGAGTAGGTATCGAAAGACTGGCTAGCAACTGCCTGCAGCAAATAACAGATTGGGGATACAGAAATCGTCTTCAGTTCGCCCCGCATAAAACATTCCAACTATTGCTCAAAGGGAACCTGAAAGTACCACCACGAATAAAATTTCAAGGCATTAATATTAAAAGTAAAGATTCTGTTTCCTATTTAGGCTTTCATTTGGAACGTAATTTTAGCTTCGTAAATCATATCAAGACAATAGGAGAGAAAGCCAAAAGTAATTTTTTGAGTTTAGCGCGTATTTCCACCTCGACATGGGGCCTTTGTTACAAAACACTTAAAATAATATATTCCGCAACATACCTCGGGTGCATGTGTTATGGAGCCCCCGTTTGGGCAGATAGGTCGGCTATTGGCGCTGCGCGCCGTAAGTTACTTCAAAGTCAACGTTTAGCCTTGATTTTCCTGTGTAAAGCGTATAGAACGGTCAGCACCGAAGCACTCCCCGTTCTAGCGGGGGTGGTTCCCGTAGACTTGGAAATACAACGCCGCGCGGCCAATTACTTTCGTTCAAGAAAAGTTAGTCATAACTTCTTAAAACCTCGCGACCGAAATAGAATTAGTAAATTATTTAACTTTGATTGCAACATCTTTGATGAACTTTTATTAGACTGGGAACTACGGTGGCAAGGGTCTACAAAGGGTCGACATCTATACCAATTTTTTCCATCTGTTCGCGATCGTCTAGACAAAGCGTGGCTAGAGGTAGATCACTGCGTAGCCCAATTTCTTACTGGACATGGTAACTTTAAGGGAAAGCTATTTTATTTTAAATTGGTTGCGTCACCTTTATGTGAATGTTCTGTTGACAGTAACGAGTTCGAACAGACCGCTCATCATATTCTTTGGGAGTGTGAGCTCTGGTACGCCGAGCGCCAGACCATGCTTGACTCAATAAAATCGTTTTCTGGTGTCCCTTACTACATGGATCTTGTTGCGACTAGGGATAACTTCCGTGCGTTCAGATGTTTTTGCCATACTTATTACTGGAAGCAAAATAGGTCATAGTTTCAGTACAATGTTAGGTTCCTATTGTTTTATTTTGTATTTTTGGTGCTTTTGCGGTCGTGTCTTCAACACTGCCATAAATGATCTCTTGAATTGGCTCTCTAATAGCCATGTTTTTTCCTTCTTATTGCTGTCTCCCGTTTGCAATGGAGGGAAGTCGGATATTTCGTTTTCCTACTCCTCCTATCTTCTTTGATTAATTCATTGCGGGTTCCAAGACAGATTAGAGTCATCCCCCGGGCTCGCTGGACTTCATTGTCCAGTGTTGTGAATGGTCGCCGCTGTTGATCCTGGCCTACAGGAGTTACAGCGGTGGGAATGTGTGGTGGGCCTATGCCCGTTTAAAAAAAAAAAAAAAAGTGTGAGTCGGGCTCCCAGCTAAGAATTCCGAACTGAACGATGGAAAACAATACAAATATACAGGGTGTTAGGGTAGACAGTTTCATTACTTTGACACTGAACAACTTTCCCAAGGAAATAAAGAGAAATTCGCAAAAAATACTTTTAAACTTTCATACAAACGGTCGATCAACTGATTACATTAAGTAGCCCAGTCATTTTACGGTTTGACCCGGGACTAATTAATAATTGATATTTTTTTCGATATAGTATTTAAGAGCCAATTCGAGCTTAGAAATGTACCAAAATTAAAAAAAACCGTCAGCAACAGTTCCAAATTTAAAATTTTGGTATTATCTCGAAATAAAAAAACCTGATGTTAATTTTTTTTGCACAAATTTAAGGCATTATCATTATGACATATTCCAAACATGGTGTAAATATTTTTTCTACTTAGGTTTTGAAAAATACATTCGTGTTTTTTAATAAAAACCTCATTTTTTTAATTTCTATGCTTATTTCATTGCTCAAAAATAATTTATATTGTTAAATCTAATTCAATTGAGTGCATTGGTATTAATATTATTAATTTAAAAGCCTTCTGGGACTCCAAATTTTGATTTCGATGTTGCGCAGCGATTTTTTTTTTAATTTGTTTTCATATAGTCTTTTTGTCACTAAATGGTGCTGGTTAGAGTTTAAACGTCCAATTAATAATTACTTCCCACCTCTCCTAACAAAACTTACCGCCTTATTTTGTGCCTATTGTATTTTATTTCTGTATTTTACTGTTTATGTTTTTGGTGTAAAATAAAGTATATTTGATTGATTGAACTCCGTAAAATGATTGGGCTAAAGTATGGAAAGTACTTTTTTTTGTTAATGTTTTATTTTTTGTATGTTTTTTAGTTGTTTTGTAATAGGATTCATAGGGAATGTTGTTTAGTATCATGCATACAATCACCCCTAACACCCAGTATTGTGTGGTGGTACGAATACGGAACCGTCTGGTTTTTCTTAACTATTATAAAACTGTAACAGAAGTGTGTCTGTACATTGAAGATATTAACAAAAAAAAGTTACGACATGGTATTTAGGTTTCCCTGATTCCATATCACCAATTTTTTTTTTTTTTATCTGTCTGTTTGTTTGTGTGTTTGTTTGTTTGAACGAGCATCACGCAAAAACTACTGAACCGATTTTGATGAAACTTTTTTTCTTTGATAGCTTATTATCTGACTTAAAATCTGATATATAATAATTTCAGCGGACAAAGTCGCGGGTTAACGCTCGTTATGTATAAATAGTTTACAATGCTTGCATAGTACTAAAGATTATTTGAACGTTGAGTTCTGATACCGCAATGGATAATGAGCACATTCAAGCTAACTTTTGGATTTTTTGTCTGCTGTTTGAACGAGCATCACGCAAAAACTACTGAACCGATTTTGATGAAGCTTCTTTTTATTTGATAGCTTATGATCTGACTTAAAATCTAGTATATAATTTGTGCGGACGAAGTCGCGGGTTAACGCTAGTATTGTATAAATTGTCAACGCTTTTTATGAAAACGCTTGTTTATAAACACCTTTTTTTTTTTTTGTTTTCATAATTACAAAAGGTACAAATTGGTTGCAGGTGTACCGAGACTCAGCAGTAAGACCGTCATAAAGAGAGCCTACAGGAAGCTGACACCTCTAATCCACCCGGATAAGAACAAGGCGGCCGGCGCTAAAGAAGCGTTCATGGTAACTATTAGATACATCTTTTTTAACCGACTTCAAAAAAGGAGGTTTCTCAATTCGACCGTATATATAGGTCTAACAAAATTAGGTGAAACTATTTGAAGGGGTATGATCAGACCATCAAACTGAACAACTTTCTCTATGGGAACGATATTGAAATCGCGAAAAAAAATCTGCTGTTCCATACAAACCTACTCGACCTAAATGTATGGGACAGTAGATTTTTTTTTCTCGATCTCGATATTGGTCCCATAGAGAAAGTTGTTCAGTTTGATGGTCTAATCATCCCCTTAAAAAGGTTTCAGCTAATTTTGTTAGACCTTATATATAGGTCTAACAAAATTAGGTGAAACTATTTTAAGGGGATGATCAGACCATCAAACTGAACAACTTTCTCTATGGGACCAATAGTGAAATCGCGAATTAAAAACAGCTGTCCCATACATTTAGGTCGAATAGATTTGTATGGAACAGCTGATTTTTTTTCGCGATTTCGATATTGGTCCCATAGAGAAAGTTGTTCAGTTTAATGGTCTGATCATCCCCTTGAATTAGTTTCACCTAATTTGGTTAGACCTTATATACAGGGTGAAATTGATATCATTAGCATCCTTTTAAACTAAGAGTCTACCCATCAAACTGAACAACTTTCACTACCTATGGGATCAAACCGATCGCAGCAAAAAAAAATCTGATGTGCATACATTTGAGTCGAGTAGGCAGTTTAGTATGGAACAGCTGATTTTATTGTTGCTCCGATCGGCTTGCTCGAATAGTAAAAGTTGTTCAGTTTGATGGGTAGACTCTTAGTTTAAAAGGATGCTAATGATATCAATTTTACCCTGTATAGAACTAGAGACTCTTTCTTATACGGCGGCCCGGTAGCACAGTCTGTAGTGAACCTGCCTGCTGTGCCGAGTGTCGCGGGTTCGAATCCCGTAAGGGACAAATATTTATATGATGAATTTGAATATTTGTACTCGCGTCATGGATGTTAGTGTCGATATATTATGTGAGGCAAGGCAATTTTTCTATTCAAGTAAGTGTCGCCAAAATGCGGTGGACGAGGTACGAGATGGGCGTAGGCTCCGCCCCAAAAACCAAATCCATCTAGCGGCGAAAGGAGTAACTACAACAAATGCAGAGTAACATGACAACCAACTAGTGCATCTACTCGCCGCTATTATCAAACTAACCGTCTAATTCGAGAATTATTTTCAAAAACAACTCTTATTAAATTATATTGGACCTACCTATGAAAAGTTATGCCATCTGCAAGCTTTGTCTGTGATCCTAACAATTTTTTACATCCAAGAACAGCGCAATTCATCGTTCTAGATGTATTTTATTGACAAAACACCACTCAGCAAAAACAATAATTACGTACGAAAACAATGGCGGTCCGATTCGAACTGAGCAGCATAGGCCACACCCACTGTGACGTCACGACCTCTTCGAATGGCGACTGACCTCATTGCCTTGCCGCACCTCCGCTCCCTTTCTTTTCTCCATGTTGTCTAGTCATCATAATACAGGTCCTGCCTAGCTAGCATGCCACCCACGACAAAGCGTTTAAACGAGAAAAACGTCATGCGCGCTCTTTCTGGCCTACGTAAAATAATAAAGATGGAGGCACATCTCGATTTTTGTCGTTTTCTCGGGGGTGGCATGCTAGCTAGGCAGGTACTTTAAATGTGACTAGATAATTTGTGTGACAATGTCCAAGATATTTATTATTAAGTATTATTATTATACCTTGCTATTACTACGCTAAGTGATTTGTAACACCACTGGATTTTCAGTGAAGGAAAACATCGTGAGGAAACCTGCATGCTTCAATTTCGAGGCATATATTGTACCAGTAGGTGTAGTCCATTACAAGTGGCGACGGGCTCACTCCCCGTCACACTGGACAGAGTTTCGGTACTACTAGTGAACAGTGGATGTTCTGAGGTTTCAGAATATCTCTGACTACCCCCTCGGGGATTATAGTCGTGAGCATATGCTTATGCTATTACTAAGCATACACTTTCCTTCTGTCTGTCCTAACTCGGAAGTGCTGTATCTTTTGATAGGTAGAGAGTTGACATTTTCACATAGTATGTGTTTAGTGGTGTTGTGTTGTGTGTCTGCTTGTACACACGGCGACACATCAAGTTATACAAAACATAAGCTGGCGGCTCGTGGGTCGAGTAACGTATAACGTCGCGCGGCCAGCTTATGTTGGTTTTGTATAGCTTGATGTGTCGCCGTGTGTACTTTGAATGATCATTATCTTTATTTTTTTGCATTTGCTAGCAAATAATGAAAAAAATCACAATCATTTATTGATAAGATAAATTTTTATTCTTTATTTGCCCACCAAAATATACAAAAAACAACAATATTTATTGTTTAAAACAAATATACAAAAAAAGTAAAAATAAAGCCTTCCCTTTCTTTTTATTTCAGAAAATGACAGATTCTATGGAGAGGCTCCTCAAAATCACTTTTCACTAAACAAATAAAATACTTTTTAAGTGTAATTGTGTTCCGTTGATGAAAATTAAAAAAACCAGATACACAATCGACGCTACAAAAATAACAGATTCAAAATTAAAACGAAAAATTAAACTTAAAAAAAAAATACTTACACTTTTCTAATAAAATTTATGTTGCTTGTATCTAGTACTTTTATTTGTTCGATAGTATATTCTATTAAAAAAATACTTAATAGCTCAGCAACTCTATGCGGTGCGGCAGTGGCGAATCTCATAAAAAAAAATAAGTTTTCTCCATTGTGAAAGTTGTTCAATTTGATGGTCTCTAAGGCTGCCTGTCCATTGACGCGGAGTTAGGTGGCGGAGTGGAGAAACGAGGAAATATTAACCAATCAGGATTGTATAAAATTTAGGCCGAGATTTTGATTGAAAAATAAAAAATATTTTTATTTCAACATGCATAAAAAATGATACAAAAATAAATAAAATTAATAATGTGTCCGGATCTTAACTATGCATGTTGGCATGACATATTTATAGGCTTAGCTGGGTTAACATTGGTCCCCTCACAAGGCAAGCCTGGAAATTGTGTGTCCCAGAAAATTTAAAATCATTACAAAAACACAGAACCTCGATTGGTTAATATTTCCTCATTTCTCCGCTCCGCCGCCTGTCTCCGTAAGTTTCTCAGTATCTAGTTATCACCTGTTAAAGTGAGTGGAGATCTAGAAATTCGCCAATGAATCGCTCATTTGCGTCAATTTAATGTATTTTATTGGTTGAATTGACACATCTCCAGTCCGCTTTGGTGGTTTCCGGGTCTATGTGAATCCCCGTTGATGCACATGTGCACATTATCAATTCGGCATCCATTGTTTATGTTTTGTGTCCGTATACAGGGTCCCATATTAAAAGTTGTTCATATTGATGGGTACTTTCACCCCTTACGAGTTTTCGGGAGCGAACTTCTTACACCCTGTACATGTGGTTTGACAGATTTAACTAGTAAATACAGTGTGTTAGGGTAAACAGTTGCATTACTTTAAGGGGTTAAAAGACTTTTCATACAAACGAAACGTTCGTATCGAAAGTCCAATTTTTTTCGCGAATATCCTATAGGTTCCTTAGGGAAAGTTGTTCAGTATCATGGGTACAATCACCTCTTTAAGTAATGCAACTGTCTACCCTAACATCCTGTATACGGTGAATTTGATATCATTAGCATCCTTTTAAACTAAGAGTCTACCCATCAAACTGAACAACTTTTACTATGGGAGCAAACCGAGCATTGCAGTTTAATATGGAACAGCAGATTTTTTTTGCACCTATCTGTTTGCTCCCATAGTAAAAGTTGTTTAGTTTGATGGGTAGACTCCATAGAGAAATTACACGCTCTCCTAGGTAGACTCTTAGTTTAAAAGGATGCTAATGATATCAATTTCACCCTGTAATGTCGGTTGGTACCTTGTAATTTCCTTTTGAATATTTAGTTCCCAAGCCAGCGCCAATTTTTAACTCGCTATGAGGTACGAAACGATCACGGTTGTTTTATAACCTCAAATTTTGACATTTAAAGTAATATGGGCTTCCAGGGCTTCCATCATTTCCAAATACAATAAAAAAACTCATTTTCCATGTTAGCAAATCAAAAAGTGAATAAAAATAGTTTGAAAAACAAACTTTTATTCAAAACGCGCGAAAAGTCAAGTAACTACAGATAATTAAAACGTCAGAGTGTTTTTTAACCATCGAATTTGATGGTTAAATGTTGCAACCCGTCAGAGGTTCTGAACGGTTGAGTTGTGACAACCGAATTGCAAAGAGCGTTTTTCACCGAGCCTCGGAACGGCGTTAGTGCGAAAAGTTGCATTCGGGGTGCACCTGGGGCGTAGGTTCTGAACGCAGCCCAGTGGCTCAAAGAAAATACAAATCTTAAATTAATCCTAGCATTGAAACTAAATATTTTAATGGATTTCTGACAAAGTACCGACACATATATTGGCACAAAACATTATAATAGGGGTTAGAAATGCAAAGTAGCGCTTTTGCTTCGCAACGGCTGTCGCCACTTGTCTTCCCGCTCGCGCTGCTACAATTACTCATGGCCTCTTGCTCGCACCACGCCGCACGTCTTATGTTGTTATGCAAATTATTGCATAACCTGTGGCGACTCGTTCCACGCCTACTTTGCATTTCTAACTCCTCTTGTAATTTTCCATGGATATTGGTTTCTAGATTGTATCAAAAATATTTCTTTTTACTTTAATTGGTTCATTTTGAAAATATGATGAAACTTTGTTTAAATTATTATTGATTTTAAACATGTTACACCCATGTTGTGCTATTTCGAATCAAATTAAAGATTGAAAAATTTGTCTCGGGCGGGACTTAAGACGCAACAGATTGAAAATTTCGTTCTCTGGGTAACGCAGTTTCCCGGTTTGGAAGAGTGCGGGTTCAAGTCCCGCCCGAGTAAAATTTTTCAATCTTTAATTTGAAACTTTGCTCGGGCTCGGAATATACAGGGTGAAATTAATATCATTAGCCTCCTTTTAAACTAAGATTCTACTGATCAAACTGATCAACTTTTACTATGGGAGCAAACCGATAGGGGCAATAAAAAATCAGCTGTTCCATACTAAACTGCAATATCTACTCGACTCAAATATATGGAAGATATTTTTTTGCTCCGATCTTTTTGCTGCCATAGTAAAAGTTGTTCAGTTTGATGGGTAGACTCGTAGTTTAAAAGGATGCTAATGATATTAATTTCAACCTGTATAAGACTACAAGCTGACGAGTGTATTCTCTTAAGGCGGTTGCAGAGGGGTCAATTTTATACAAAACTTTGACGCACAATACGCGTAGACGGTATTAATATAAGTAAATTTGTATATATGGAAAAATATTTTGGAAAATCTAGATGCCGCGTCACAAATAACATTTGCAATTTATAAAATAATTACGAAGATATAAAGCTTTGAAATTTTTCATACAAAATTTTCAAATCTTTATATCTTCGTAATTGTATTATAAATTGCAAATATTATTTGTTACGCGGCAACTAGATTTTCTAAACTATTTTTCCATATATAAAATATTACTTTTATTAATTCCGTCTACGCGTATTGTGCGTCAAACTGTTGTATGGACTGAAACCACCTTAAGAAAGCTGTCTATTATGCTTGGTTTTCAATGTTTATTCCTTAACGAGACCAAGCTTATGCTGGATGGATGCGGACTGATCATGTATCGATAATTTCATATAAAGTCAGACCAGAATAACAAGAACCTCGCCATGTTGCGCAAAATCATTTGTACTAATTTTTGTACTTGCAATATTGACATTAAAGGTTATAGTCGATTGCAGCGCCCCCAAAATAAGTTTTTTATTTTTCTGGTCAGGCTTACGAAACAGATTTTGTGTTTATTAATTTTTAAGTTTGCTATTTTTTTTTATATTTGTTTAACCTTTTCAACGCCGACGGTGGAATATTATCTGTAGGTATTTGTGAACCGCCAGCAACTGATAAAAATTGTTAATGTGGTTTCAGTCACAATACGCGTAGACGGAATTAATAAAAGTAATATTTTATTTATAATATAATTACGAGGATGTAAAGCTTTTAAAATTTTGTATGAAAAATTTCAAAGCTTTATATCTTCGTAATTATTTTATTAATCGCAAATGTTATTTGTGATGCGGCATCTAGATTTTCCAAACTATTTTTCCATATATACAAAGTTACTTATATTAATACCGTCTACGCGTATTGTGCGTCAAAGTTTTGTATAAAATTGACCGCTTTGCAACCACCTAAAGGCTCTTTTTGCCGTACAGCAGCGTGCCCTCGTCACAATATTTATGATTTCTCAGTCAAGAAATCCTTAAGGTCAGGTATCCCTAGTGTAAGCGTCTCTTTCTTACGAGCAAACGTTTGCAATTAGCCATCTCGCTTCAATGAGCGTTTTTCTTTTGGTTTTCTAGGGGAACAATAGATGGCGCTACGGTCTGTGCGAATAAAGGTCAAAATTTTAAAAAGGGTTCCTTTAAAATAATAAAGAGGGAAAAGATGATCAATAAGATGCCAACGCATCTTTTGATGGAATATTTCATTAATTGCGAATCTATTTGATCGAAAATTTTAAACTGTTTACTTCTGACGTGGTTGCATGGGCTCGATCGATGGCCTTTAAAAAAGGCAGACACAGTCTTGACATGATTTTGACAGAATCTCACGAACGTCTCTATGGAGCAATAAACATGCCATCTGTTGAGTTTTTTAGGAACTAAAATTAAAAAAGAAATGAAAAACGCTTTTTGAAAGCAAAATCGCAAAAAATCATATATCTTTATCTTTTCTCATTTATTCACATCAATATCTTTTCTCTTTGGTGTTTGGGGTAAAATCATCGGGTAGAATCGCTGCTATAATTAATTACCTTTTAAATGATGGTATATTCAGAAGAAATGGTGTATCGTGATTCTTGTAAAACTGGTTATAAATCTGAAATCGAACTTACTTTGGTCCTCTTTTCTATCGAGAAAATTTAATTGAATTGTGTTTTCAACGGTTAGATTCACTGCAGACAGCACGTATCTACAATGTTATTTGAACTATACATGGTGAAATTGATATCATTAGCATCCTTTTTAAACTAAAGTCTACCCATCAAATTGAACAACTTTTACTGTGGGAGCAAAAAAAAAACAGCTGTTCCGTACTAAACTGCACGCAACGCCGCTGCCTACTCGACTCAAATGGAACAGCAGATTTTTTGTTGTTGCTCCGTTTGGTTTGCTCCCTTAGTAAAAGTAGCTTGATGAGAAGACTATTAGTTTAAAAGGATGCTAATGATATCAATTTCATCGTGTATTATTAAATGTAATAATTTGGTTATCAAAAACCGGTTCGAAAACAGACAAAAAAAGTGCTACCTACTCCAACTTACTAACAAAACTTTTAAGTACTCTAAATAAATTAATTTGAAAAAAAAAGGAAAAAGGTCTCTTTTACATTAAGTGTTTAAAACCTATAAAAGCATACTATAAAAATAGCTTTTATGTTGTAAGTTGGGAGTTCTTTTACATTTTGTTTTTATGTTTGTGTAATGGCGTTTCCTTGATAATTTCGCCAGTGTCAAGTGTTTATGGGAGAATCTATCCCAATCTCGGGGATTGTTTTTGGTCAAGAACAAGAAGAGATTGAGGATTGCGGAGCCTCGTGGCAGGCAAAAACGCGACGCGCGAAATCCACGCGAGATGAGTGCTCAGGTCAGAACCTGCAACGTGACTCCCATTTTGGGTTTTCATGTTTGAGAAATCTCTAATATTGTGATGAGGGCGCCCCTGAACTGTAAAAAGACTTAGGACAAACAGAAACAACGCGCAAATAACCGTTACGTATTGGCAGTTTACCTATAGCTACATACCACCGACTGCTTTAGATTCTAGCCAAATTAATGGCGCCAAATTAGTTATGTTATGATACTATAAGAACTATGATTAATTACCTGCTAAACCCCACGTGGGTCAACCTAGGTTACCAGTAAAGTCCAGCTCCCGCGGCATGATGCCTCAATAAACGTTTTACCGCGCCTGCTAACAAGTTCGTTCTCGCGCAAAAAGAAAGAGACCGAGGGTGCGATAACGCTTTATCGCGCCGCCATGCCGCGGGCGCTGGTTAAGTTGGTAACCCTTGGTTTTTTTGTTTAGAAAAAATTTGTAACCTAGGCACTTGCGTCAGCAAGTGCGGAGAGTTTGTAATACAGAGGTTGCCTTACTTTAATATTTTTTAAATAAAGATCTTAAAATATAAACGTTCTTCTGTTTTTTTTATTCAACCTGTTTATGAACATGAAAATAAGTTGAACGCAGATTTGGCCGCACCGCACGCGCCGCAGTCTCTTTTTGTATGAACTGACAGAAAGGCTGACGCTGCTGCGGCCTCATCTGTCAGTTCATACAAAAAGAGACACCCAAACTGAACAACTTTCACTATGGGGCCATTTTACTATGGAACTGGAGCAACTTCGGGAAAAAATGAAATAAATCATTGTTTCATATAAAAAGTCGACGTTCGTTGGCTTCTTAGTGTAAGTTGCTCAGTTTTATGGTCTCGACCACACCTTTAAATATTACTAGGATGTTTTGTTACGAACTGGCGGGCGTAGTGTAGTGTAGTATGGGACGCTTCGGCTCTGGACCGGTGACCTTTCGTCGTTTTTCAATGAAAATGAATGTCGTCCCCCGAACTCAGTCTCAATACGTGCTTGAAGTAACTAGCATGCGCCTCCTAGAAAACGATAAAAATCTAGATTTGTTTACTTCTCTCTATCTTAGTAGGCGTGGAACGTGTCGCCATCTTTGACTACTTATATAGGGACTAGTTACGCGTGTAACTCTACTAACAAACATTTCTGCCACTTTTTGCGGGGGGCGAGGTAACATGAAATCCGCAACTTTGGATTTTATTCCCATAACTAAATTCTAATTTTGAACGTTAAAAATCATGAAAAGTAGTTGTTCGCGACAGCGGGTTACAGATTTGTGCGTCGACGCAGGAAGCTAGGATTCCTCCCTGCGAGTTGAGACACCCAACGTGATCAGTGCAAATTCTAATTAGATTTTATGTTTTTTAAATGCTTATTTACAGCTTGTTTACTTTATAGAATGCACTGGTCATGTTGGAAATAACGTATTTGTATAGTTAGTTATAGTTTTGTATAGTTTCCTTAAGTTTTATTCACCGTTTTCAGTTTTCTCGTTATTTTTGTTTATTTCGTTGTTTACATTTATAATTGATATGGTTTTAGGTTTTTAAACAATAAAGTTCCTCATTTTACATAGTTAGAATAAGTTAGGATAAGTTTTGAATTGTTTTAATAGTGTTTTTAGAGAGTTTTATTTTAGAAGTTTTCAAACCCTTATATCTTACGATGGGCAATAGATAGATCTTACCTGAAAGTTTATATAGCAAATAGTTAACGAACTTTATCTAGTTCACATAGTTTACATAGTATACAAGTCATAAAAAGTAAAATATGACACATTAAAGGTTCATTTTTGTACCTAACAGTTTGGCCCCGTATTTTGCATAGTAAATAGATTGACACAGTCATAAAAATAGACGCACTAAGTACGGTTGGTCCAGGTGCACTAAGACAGAACCCTAGGCCATGGATAGAGTGCCTAGGAATAGCATAGACGAAAATAGTTTGAACATAGTGCGGTAAAAATCGGTAATTTTACCGCTTTACTCTGTCTTAGTCGCCTGGATATCATAGTTATAGTGGACTGTCACACATCAAAATACGGGGCATTGTAAGGGCTTTCTAACCATATATAAAGTTTAAACCTAAGTCATATAGTTTATAAATTATAGACCAAAATGTATATAATTCATAAGAAAAAAAATGATGTAATATAAAACTTTATTACGTAATAAACCGAGGCCGTCCTTACGGTATTGCTCTGAGAGGCTCAACGCGCTCGAAAACAGAGCAAAAACAATCAGTCACGACAAGTCCTCCAGAAGCAATACCGGAAGAAAAACTAGTGAAGAAAACTGAAGAACCTCTTTTAATTCGAAGAACCCCTGCCCTGCTCTCTCAAGATCAGCTGTTCGCTCTCTACGGCCTACTGGTCCCATATCTCACAGTACTGCCGTAATCGGGACGTCGTCCGGCGATAGCATAGTTTGCTAAGTGTGTTAGACCAGGTCTGTCGAAGGCTGGTCGACCACATTTTATGGTCCTTCGAGCCGGATACCGTCCTGAGCGTACTGTGAGACCTGGGTGAAGACCTTCAAGAGCTGCTGTATAGAAGATGCCGGTGACAAGAAGTATGAAGTCAACGCCGCGTCAAGACGGACTCCCGCCCCGTGACGAGGAGTCCACGTCACGTCCTGATGCATCCGCGTCGGGCACCCCGTCCGACTCCGAGCCGACGGCGTCGTCCGCGACGACCGCGGAGTCGCGTACGGCCACCACAGCCCCGGATACATCAGCCACGTCGACAGACGCCACCAGCGCGTTGAAGAAACCCGTACCAGAGAAGCCCGTACGAACACCGGCACGATCCAGAGCATCAAGCAGAAGACGACGGGAGCTGGCGGAGGCCCGGCTCGAGCTCCTACAAGCTCGCGTCCAGCTAGCCGAGGCCAAAGTCAGCGTCCTAGAAGAGGAAACTTCAGACGAAGAGGACTCAATAGAAGAAACGGTCCGTGAAGAAAGAACGTCGGAATGGGTCGACAGAAGCACTCTCGCCCTCACGATGGAGCCTCACAACGTGCAAGATCATAGTTCGGAACCACCGCCCGCCGTGCTGCCGCCACCACCGACGTGTGACGACGAGCCAGACGGGTGCCGCGTGGACGCCGAGGCACGAGGCCCCATCAATAGTCAACCGACGAAGACCCCGGAGGCGAGGCCCTATAGGGAGGGCCTCCCCGGGGACCACAGCCACCCTGTCGCGATGCTGGAGCCGCCGCCACGACAGGAGCAAAGACTGATTATAGACCGAAGAGCGGCCCTGGCGCTGGGGCCCTGGGACAACAACACCGGGGAGCCACGTCAGCCTGTAGCGCCGCGCCAGCCGCCTACGCTACAGGAAATACGGAAGCACATAGAACATAGAAGATGGGATGCGGCGCAGAGGCCCCCCGGTGGGGACGTCGCCGAGGATCCGCATCAACTTGTCGCGCCGCGCCAGCCGCCTACGCGACAAGACAGCAAGCCGAACGAGCTGGCGATCCAAGAACTCGCCAGTGCCATCACTCTCGCCGCACGGTCGGCGGCGCAGCCCGCAATAGCATCGAGGGTTCCTGACCTACCCTTCTTCAGCGGCCAGTCGGCGGAGTGGCTACCGTTCAAGATAGCAGTAGAAGAGTCAATGGCACAGCTGACGGAGCAAGAAACCATAGCGAGACTGCGGAGGAGCCTGCGCGGGCCGGCACGGGACGCCGCCCATTGCCTGTTTGTAGGCCACACGTCGACACACGAGGTAATGCAGCTTCTTCAGGCAAGATTCGGACGACCCGACGCGCTCGTCATGGCGGAAATAAAGAAGCTTAGAGAGCTGCCGCGCCTCACAGAAAACCCCAAAGATGTCTGCGTCTTCGCGTCGCGTGTGGCGAACATCACCGCGACAATCAAGGCGCTGGGTCGGTCGCACTATCTACACAACCCAGAGATAGTGCGGGCCGTAATAGAGAAGTTTCCGCCTACGCTACGGTTCCGCTACTACGACTTCGCTCCGGAGCAGCCTGCGTTCCAGCCTGACATGGTAACGTTGACCAAATTTTTAGATCATACCGCCGAACGGTGCGGTAACTTTGCTCCCCTCGAACACGTGCCGCAGTTCGACCGGCGGGAGCAGACACACAGAGGACCAGCGCGCACATACCACGCCGACGGACAGCGAGCGAAGCCCGAGCCCTGTCCAATCTGTAAGAAAGGCGACCACAAGGTAAACAATTGTGAAGTGTTTAAGAAAGAAAATGTGTCGGCGCGCTGGGACATAGCTCGAGAGAAACGACTGTGTTTTAAGTGTCTTCGTGTTCGCAGCAAACAACATAACTGCAAGACACGCAGGTGTGAGACGAGCGGGTGTCAATACAGTCACCACCCGCTACTACATAGTACGCCGCAGCCGAAGCCGCCACCCCAATCAGATCAAGAGGAAACAGTGTCGTCGGCGCGAAACAAGTTTAATACGGCGCTATTGAAGATTGTTCCAGTCATAGTTAGCGGTCCTAGGTCGCAAATTGAGACCTACGCGCTGTTGGACGACGGCTCTACGTGCACTATAATAGAACGAGAGATCGCTAATAAGGTAGGTGCGAAAGGGACAGCATCACCGTTTACGATAGAAGGGGTGGCGGGCGCGCGGATCGACGCAAGCGAGTCGACGCGCGTGCGCTTGAAAATTGGCGGCAAATATAGTTTAGAAGAATTCGAGGTAACTGCGCGCACGATGGAAAAACTTCATTTATCACCACAGCGGGTCTCGCCGGAGCTTATCTTCGGCCTCGATCACCTCAAGGAGATAGCAGAGGAGCTCGTCTATGAAGAGGGCAAGCCAACGGTACTCATCGGGCAGGACAACTGGCAGCTGCTGCTCTCTCACGCCGTGCGCCGGGGGGCGGACGATCAACCCGTCGCTTCCCTGACGGACCTAGGGTGGGTCCTTCATGGCGTGCGCGATGGTCGGCGTGAGAAGGTCCATAGTCATCGCGTCAGCTACGTGTCTTCGCCCCAGCCCGAGAGTCCCATAGAAGAACTAATACGAGAACATTTTTCGCTAGATTCGCTGTGTGTCGAGCCGCGACGAAGTTACAATGATAGTGAGAAGCGTGCGCTATCAATTTTAGATGAAACAACCAAGCGGTTACCGGCGGGAGGCTTCGAGACCGGGCTCCTATGGCGTCGTGACGACTTCACGCCGCCTGACAGCTACTCTACTGCGCTTCGCCGCCTCGAGCTAATAGAAAAGAAGCTGGATCGGGACCCTGCGCTGAAGAAAAGGTACACCGCTCAGATTCAAGAGTACATAGAAAAGGACTACGCGGAGGAAGCGCCCGTGTCTACCGCGCGACCAGAAAAGGTATGGTACCTACCTCACTTCGGCGTAGTCAACCCAGAGAAGCCCGACAAGCTGCGTATAGTGCACGACGCGGCGGCGAAGTCGAGAGGGACGAGTCTGAACGACCTACTGCTGTCCGGTCCCGACCTACTTCAATCGCTGCCCGGCGTGTTAATGAGATTCCGACAGCGAAATATAGCCGTGACAGCCGATATTCGCGAAATGTTCATGCGAATAACCGTTCGCGAAGAAGATAGAGACATGCAGCGCTTCCTATGGAGAGGGGAGCGACGCGACGGACCTCCGACCGAATATCGCATGAAGAGCGTAATATTCGGGGCCACCTCTTCGCCTAGTACAGCTATTTTTGTAAAAAATAGGAACGCCGAGTACTTCAAAGAAAAATACCCGGAGGCAGTGGACGCCGTAGTACGTAGTCATTACGTAGATGACTACATAGCTAGCTACGACAGCGAGGAGGACGCCCTACGAGTCTCAAACCAAGTCGCCTTCATACACAGTCGAGGTAATTTTTTTCTTGCTAAATGGGCATCGAACTCTCAACGTGTTCGTGGACAGCTGGCGCCGGGCGAGAAGAAAGAAGTAGTACAACTTGACACCGAGAAGATATTGGGGATGGTCTGGCGGACGCAGACCGACACGCTTTCGTTCAACATAAACGAACGTAAGTTGCCTACTTCACTACTCGACGGCACCCCTACCAAGAGAGAGGCCCTACGCGTGGTAATGTCCATATACGATCCACTGGGGCTCGCTACGCCTATCACCGTGCAAGCTAAGAGAGTGCTACAGAACACATGGCGCTCTGGCATCGAGTGGGACACCGCGCTACAATCGGCAGAGGCGGAGGCATGGAGGAGTTGGGTAGGCGAGGCTAAGCGACTCTCACGCTTAGCCGTGCCACGTTGCTACGCCCAACTAGCACACGCGACGAACATAGAGCTACACACGTTCGTCGATGCCAGCAGCTCGGCCTACGCGGCCGTTTCCTACTGGCGAGTGACCGATTGCGATGGAACAGTCTACGTGTCCCTCATCGCTGCGAAGGGAAGAGTCGCGCCGCTGAAGACTGTGTCCATCCCGCGCCTCGAGCTACAGGCTGCAGTGCTGGGCGCCCGCCTAGCACACACGATCGCCGCCGAGCACGACATCAAGCCGCATCGTCGGATATTTTGGTCCGACTCACGCACCGTGCTAACCTGGCTACGCAACGGTCCTCGTGTCTACAAACCATTCGTCTCGCATCGTGTCGCCGAGATCGGTGAGTCTACAAAAACGACAGAGTGGAGATGGGTCCCCACTAAGGCGAACGTCGCAGACGACGCGACGAGAGAGACGCCTGCCAACTTCGAGTCGACGCATCGCTGGTTCGTAGGGCCGCCTTTCCTACACCTACAGGAAAGTGAGTGGCCAATAGAGACAGAAGATAGTACCCCAGACGACGTCGACGCCACCGAAGAAAAACTACATGCGACGAGGTCAACGACACGACTCACCGAAGCCCTACCCGATGTGAAACGTTTCTCCAACTTCAATCGCCTGCTACGAGCGACCGCACGAGTTCTACAGTTCATCGAGTTACTACGCACGCCGCAACAATGTAACGCGGCCTACAAACGTATGAAGAAAAACACAGATAGCGACTCGACGTGGGGAAACAAGAAAGAAAATCGCAAGAAAATAGTCAAGAAAACGGCGACGGGCGACGTGACTACATCGCCGTACAAACCTATAGAAGCACATCATGTACACCGTGCACAGCTCCTGTGGACTCGAGCTCAACAAGAAGAGGTCTACGCGGACGAGGTGATTGCCCTGCGACTGGGCCGCCCTCTACCGACAGACAGCAGACTCAAACAGCTGTCCGTTATCTACGATCAAGACGGCGTGATAAGGTTACGATCACGCATAGACGCCGCTACGGACATCTGCTACAGTCAACGAGAGCCTGCTATTATCGACGGCGGCCACGCGTGGACCCAGCTGTACATCACACATGTACACACACAGCTACACCACGGCGGGTTCGAGACTACAGCGAACGAAGTACGACAACACTACTGGGTGCTACGACTACGCTACGCCGTTCGTAGCGCCGTGAAACAGTGTCTACGGTGCCGCATCGCTAAGGCGAAGCCGGCGCAACCATCTACGGGCAACCACCCACCGAGTCGCCTTGCTCATCATCAGCGGGCCTTCACTTTCACCGCCCTCGATTATTTTGGGCCCCTCACCGTGACCGTCGGCCGTACCCATCAGAAGAGGTACGGCGTGCTCTACACGTGCCTCACTACCCGAGCTGTCCACATAGAGCTCGCGGGTAGTCTTAGCACGGACTCTGCGGTGATGGCGCTAAGAAGGTTCATTGGACGACGTGGCTGCCCTACAGAGCTCTGGTCGGACCAGGGCACCAACCTGCGCGGCGCAGACATCGAGCTCCGCCGCGCGATCGACGGGGCGACGCAAGAAGAGGCGTCGCTGCGCGCCATTCGGTGGCGCTTCATACCGCCGAGCGCCCCATTCATGGGGGGCGCATGGGAGCGTATGGTGCGGAGTATCAAAACCGCACTGTACACCACACTGAACGAGCGCGCGCCGAAGGAAGAGGTGCTCGCTACCCTACTCGTCGAGGCGGAGCACACAGTCAATAGCCGCCCCCTCACACACCTGTCGACGGCCCCGGACGACGAGGAAGCCCTCACGCCCAACCACTTCCTCTTGGGCGGGCCATCACGCGTCCCACAACCCGGGACGTTCACCGACGGCGACATCAGCGGGCGCAGAGAGTGGCGAGTCAGTCAGCGGCTGGCCGACTACTTCTGGGCGCGCTGGGTGCGCGAGTACCTCCCCGAGCTGCAATACCGGCGGGAGCCCCGCGCCACGGGTGGCGCGATCCAGCTGGGCGATCTGGTCCTCATCGCAGACGGGACACTACCTCGCAACATCTGGCCGCGAGGCGTCGTGATCGCCACCTTCCCCGGTCCCGACGGCGAGGTACGAGCCGTCGACGTGCGCACCAACAAGGGAGTCCTGCGGCGACCTACAAAGAAACTGGTGATCCTGCCCACTGCCAACGAGTCGCCCTGATGGTCTACGAGCCTGCCTGCCTGCCTGCCGCTCACTCGAAAAGTTCCAGCTGCGAGAGCTGCGGCGGGAGATAATGTTCGCGACAGCGGGTTACAGATTTGTGCGTCGACGCAGGAAGCTAGGATTCCTCCCTGCGAGTTGAGACACCCAACGTGATCAGTGCAAATTCTAATTAGATTTTATGTTTTTTAAATGCTTATTTACAGCTTGTTTACTTTATAGAATGCACTGGTCATGTTGGAAATAACGTATTTGTATAGTTAGTTATAGTTTTGTATAGTTTCCTTAAGTTTTATTCACCGTTTTCAGTTTTCTCGTTATTTTTGTTTATTTCGTTGTTTACATTTATAATTGATATGGTTTTAGGTTTTTAAACAATAAAGTTCCTCATTTTACATAGTTAGAATAAGTTAGGATAAGTTTTGAATTGTTTTAATAGTGTTTTTAGAGAGTTTTATTTTAGAAGTTTTCAAACCCTTATATCTTACGATGGGCAATAGATAGATCTTACCTGAAAGTTTATATAGCAAATAGTTAACGAACTTTATCTAGTTCACATAGTTTACATAGTATACAAGTCATAAAAAGTAAAATATGACACATTAAAGGTTCATTTTTGTACCTAACAGTTTGGCCCCGTATTTTGCATAGTAAATAGATTGACACAGTCATAAAAATAGACGCACTAAGTACGGTTGGTCCAGGTGCACTAAGACAGAACCCTAGGCCATGGATAGAGTGCCTAGGAATAGCATAGACGAAAATAGTTTGAACATAGTGCGGTAAAAATCGGTAATTTTACCGCTTTACTCTGTCTTAGTCGCCTGGATATCATAGTTATAGTGGACTGTCACACATCAAAATACGGGGCATTGTAAGGGCTTTCTAACCATATATAAAGTTTAAACCTAAGTCATATAGTTTATAAATTATAGACCAAAATGTATATAATTCATAAGAAAAAAAATGATGTAATATAAAACTTTATTACGTAATAAACCGAGGCCGTCCTTACGGTATTGCTCTGAGAGGCTCAACGCGCTCGAAAACAGAGCAAAAACAATCAGTCACGACAAGTCCTCCAGAAGCAATACCGGAAGAAAAACTAGTGAAGAAAACTGAAGAACCTCTTTTAATTCGAAGAACCCCTGCCCTGCTCTCTCAAGATCAGCTGTTCGCTCTCTACGGCCTACTGGTCCCATATCTCACAGTACTGCCGTAATCGGGACGTCGTCCGGCGATAGCATAGTTTGCTAAGTGTGTTAGACCAGGTCTGTCGAAGGCTGGTCGACCACAGTAGTCTCGCGTGAACCCCAAACGTTCTAAGTTCGAAATGATTGTTTCGCAATTATAGGCTTTCTCGTTTAGTGATAAGGTATAAAATTGAATGTAAATGCACATGATTAATTGATCTTATACCGTGGCAGAGGGGAAATGCTACCGCAAGGCTAGTCCTTATAATAAATAGTCAAAGGTCGCCATAGGTTATGCAATGATTTGCATAACACCATAAGGCGCGCGGCGTGGTGCGAGTGAGAGGGCATGAGTAATGAGGGATTTTCCTCAATAGATGGCGTTGACCAGAGAGGGATCCAATAGGTATGAGCAAATATATTAATTAATATTAATAATAAAAATACACAGTACAAGTTATTAACAATCTGGGTGTTATTGACGACCCGGTTGGTGTAATGATTGCCACGCCGGACTGTCGAACCAGGGTCCTCGGTTCGAGTCCCGGTTCGGACATGGATGTTATATTATATGTTTGTGCCGTTGTTGAATGGTTCAACAAAAAGCCTAAGGCTTACTTGGGGTCATTACAAAGTATGTGCCTGTGAGCGTTATTTATTATTTATTTATTTTCTGTCAAAAACGAATAAAGTATCAGACTTGGCTCTATGGGCTTCGTATCCATTTTGAATATACGAACAATATTTAAATTGGTCACTTCACTTTTCAGTATAAAGAATATTGAAATTGCTTTGCTAATAAAGAGCGAGATTTTTCGTCTATGGCTTTGCTTTTCATTCACGGAATATGATGTACGATTTAAATATTTTTGGTTTATTTTTATTGATATTCTCAGTTTCTTTTAGGTTTTTGTAGTTTGTTATTGTTTCTCATTTATTGTTCGTAATAGTTCGTATATTCAAAACGGATACGTAGCCCATACAGCCACGTCTGATACTCGACTCGTTGTTGACGGACAATAACACCGAGATTGCTAAATAATAAACCAACAACAATAAGAAAGGGTTTGTACTGTGTATTTTACTATTAATATTAATTAATATATTTGCTCATACCTATTGGACCCCTCTCTGGTCAACGCCATCTATCGAGAAATTAGGAACTAACTTTTTTATTTTTTTTGCTTTTGGAAAATCCCTCTAGTGTGAGCGGGAAGACAAGTGGCGACGGCCGTCTCCGAAGCAAAAGCGCTAATTTGCATTTCTAACCCCTCTTGTAATGTTTTGTGCCTGTCACACACATACGCAATTTCGAATCAGGATAACGATTTCGTATGGATTTTCCCCCTTTTCAATTTCAAATCCTACTTATTCAAAATCGGACCATCAAAAAATTATAGTCTATGTAAATAAAAAGGATAGTATTTGGCAGAAATTATAGTACGATTTTTAAAATAAGCTTTTTTGAATAAAAATCACGTAGATAATTTGTTTTCATACAATAAAATTCAATGGTAAAATTATAACAATTTTAGAAGGTAAGAATGATGACAAATGAAAACGAAACGATGATTATCTCATCATAAAAACTTCTTTCACGAATTAATCGTCGGTTGGCTCAAATTCAATACAATTTTAGTATTTCTTAATTTGATTTTTTTTTGGTTCTGTTCAAGGTAAAGGGCTTATAATATCCCATACAACCGATGTCGTCAATATAATTCTCTCACATATAGCAATTAAAACATTGGAGTTCGATGATTTAACGCTTCTTTGGAGTTTTTGGAGGCAATCGAGAAACGCAGGAAACGCAGAGAAGTCCACAGGAAAGAGGTGAACCGGCCGCTTTGCCGCGCTATAAAATGACGGAACACTTTTCCTGTTTACGACCCATACACCTTCATATTTCACTGAACTGCATATTGTTCACTTGCACGACACTTTGTTACGCAAAACAACACCAATTTTACGAACCAAAACTCACTATAAACAATAAAAATTCAATAAAATATGAGGACTCCAAACGTAACTGACCAATAACCGCCAAAAACTCTTTCTTAATTTGAGATAATGCGCCATGCTGCTGTAAGTGTCAAAAGACAACATAAATGTTCATTTTTGAACGCAACCTCGATTAACTTTACCGCGATAGAAAACATTCCATAAAAGAAATAATTTGGGTAAAATATTTATTAAATTATAAATATCGGAGGTATGGACATATTATAGTATTTTTGTGATCGATAGATGGCGCTACGATCTGTGCGAATAAAGGTCAAAATTTCAAAAAGCGTTTCTTTTAAATAATAAAGAGCGAAAAATGATCGAAAAAATGCCAACAAATCTTTTGATTCAATATTTCATTATTTACAAATAAATTTTAACCGAAAATATGAAACTGTTTACGTCTGACATGGTTGTATGGGCTCGATCCCTTGGCTTTTAAAAAAAAGGCTGGCACAGTCTTGACATGATTTTGACAGTATCTCGCGAACGTCTCTAACTCATAGTACTTATTATCTCTATGCTCTAACTATACTTATATTACTCTTTGGTCTCTAAGGAGCTCAGATTAATTAATACAATGCTAAGGAGCGATAATCATGCTATTTGTCGAATTTTTTAGGAACTAAATTTAAAAAAGAAAAGAAAAACGCTCGAAGCGCGTGTGGGACGCTGTAGCAGGTACCACGTTCCACACTAGATACTCACTTTACTATAGGTAAGATATGAAACTAAGCAAGAATGAAGTGATTGAGGATGATAGATGATTTTACGAGAGGTGAAGAATGAATAAGCTCGAAACGAAATGAATGATATTATTGAAAAAGTAGAAAAGAAATATAATTATTATAAAGCGAGAAAGCTAGCGACTCGATACAAAAGTAAAGCAAAGCGCGCGAATGCTTATGCGATGGCGGTAGGTGTTCGAGTCAGCTGAGATGCGCTGACGCCTCGAGGAAGTCCGCGGCACGAAGCGCGGGTGCGGGGCGGCGGTGTCTCCATGCGCTCGGCTCGATCACCTGATTTTAGCGCTTGGTCCAAGGTCCATAAGCGGAAGCGATTTCGACGACTCGTAGGCGTTGGTCCAAACATTACCAAGTGGCGGTTTAGTAGGACACGCCACATCACTCCCCCGGCCAGACCGTAACTACGGTCGATAAAAATCTGGTAATTTAACTCTGCGGCCGCTTCTAGTCTTCTTCTCTTCGTGAATTGGTTTTTCAAGCTGGACTTCTGGAGCGATGTTTTCCCTCGTCATATAAGCCGGTTTCAGCCTATCGACAGTGACTTTTTGTTGCTTGCCACGTACAACAATAGTGTAGAACTTCGGCTGCCTTTCTATGACTTTGAAGGGACCAGCATACGGTGGTTGGAGTGAGCGGCGCACGTGGTCCTGTCGAAGAAACACATGTGAAGAATGGTGCAGGTCCCGTGGAATATAAAATGGAGAATTGGAGTGCCAGGAAGTGGGTCTAGGTGTCAACTTGGCCATATGAGAGCGGAGTCGCGTCGCATACTGAGTGACGTCTGTTACGGTGTAGTCGTCCTTCGGTGACAGGAATTGCCCAGGTAAGCAGAGCTGCTCGCCGTATACTAGCTCGGCTGGCGAAGCACGTAGATCTTCCTTCCAGGAATTTCGCATTCCCAAAAGCACTAGCGGTAAGGCTTCGGTCCACTGCGACGTGTTGTGGCACATGATCGCCGCCTTTAGCTGGCGATGCATGCGCTCGACGATGCCGTTCGCAGCTGGATGGTACGCTGTGGTGCGAAAGTGGCGCGCACCGATCATGGCAGTGAGGGCTGTAAAGAGGTTGCTCTCGAACTGGCGGCCACGATCCGTTGTCACTCGGGCCGGACAGCCGAACCTGGCTATCCAGCCAGAGACGAGAGCAGCTGCGCAGGCCTCCGCGGTTATTTCAGTGAGAGGGACCGCCTCAGGCCATCTGGTAAAACGGTCAATGACGGTAAGGCAGTACCTGTAATTTGAAGACAGAGTTAGGGGCCCTACGATGTCAAGGTGTACATGGGAGAACTTTGACGAAGGAGTAAGGAAAGTGGAGAGTGGTGAGATGGTATGACGAATTATCTTGCTTCTTTGGCACTGTAAGCATTGCCGTGACCACTCTCTACAGTCCCTGCGAATCCCTGGCCAAACAAATCTTTGCGCCACCAGTCGCACTGTAGCTGATGCGCCTGGGTGATGAAGATTGTGCAGAGTATCGAAGACTTGCCTTCGCAGCTCTGGTGTGATATATGGACGAGGAGATTGCAATGAAGTGTCGCAGTAAACAGGTAATTTATTAAGTGAGGATGATACCTTCCGTAGTTTCAAACTACTGCCGTTTAGCAGGAGGTCTTGCAGCTCTGGGTCATTCTCCTGAGATCGTGCAAGACTCTCATAGTCGATATTTTGGGTAATCTCTTCGATACGGGATAGAGCATCTGCTACAACATTGTCCTTACCAGGAATATACTTTATATCTGTTGTGAATTGAGAGACGAAGTCAAGGTATCGGAATTGTCTCGGCGAACACTTGTCTTTGCACATTGAGAAAGCATAAGTGAGTGGCTTATGGTCGGTGAATACCGAAAATGTTCTTGCCTCAACCATGTGTCGAAAATATTTTATTGCCTCATACACCGCTAGCAACTCTCGATCATATGGGCTGTACTTTTTCTGTGCTGGGTTTAGCTTATGCGAGAAGAAAGCCAAGGGTTGCCAATGCTTACCGTTCGTCTGCTGAAGTACCGCACCGATAGCCGAGTCAGAGGCGTCTGTCACTATTGCAAGATCTGCTGACGCATTCGGGTGTGCTAGTAGTGTAGCTTGAGACAGAGAAGTCTTACAGTCTTCAAATGATTTCAGCAGGTCCGGTGTAAAATTCACAGGATGAGAGCCTTTTACCTTCGGTCCACTTAATAACGCGTTCAGGGGCGCCTGCAGTTTAGCAGCATTCGGTATAAAACGGCGGTAAAAATTCAACATACCCAAGAAACGTCGGAGTTCCTTTACTGTTTTGGGTATCGTGTATTCCTGAATGGCTTGAACCTTTGAGTCTGATGGTTTGGTACCAGCAGCAGACACTTGATATCCCAGGAACTTGACTTCTTTCTGACCTAGAACACATTTGTTAGTATTAATTAGAATACCATACTGCTTCAGGCGTTCGAACAGACGACGAAGATGGTCCATGTGCTCCTCCAAAGATGATGAAAATATCAAGATGTCATCAATGTAGCCGTAACAGAAGTCAAATCCTAACAGTACCTCATCAATGAACCTCTGAAAGGTCTGGGCGGCATTCCTCAACCCAAAGGTCATGAATGGGAATTCATAAAGCCCGAATGGAGTCGTAATTGCAGTTTTGTGTATGTCATCTGGGTTAACTGCAATCTGATTATAGGCTTTAACTAAATCGATGGTAGAAAATATAGAGCAACCGAAAAGTTGGTGTGAAAAATCGTGGATGTGGCGTATTGGGTACCGATCAGGAACGGTCCTGGCGTTGAGAGCTCTGAAATCGCCACACGGCCTCCATCCGTCGTCCTTTTTCCTCACCAGATGCAGGGCAGAAGACCATGGACTATCAGATCGCCTGGCGACACCATTCATAAGCATGTCTTCAAATTCTTTTTTCGCTGCTTGTAAACGGATCTGGTCGAGACGGCGAGGCTTACATGAAACAGGAGGTCCTGGTGTAGTCTTTATATGGTGGAGAGTCTTGTGCTTAGGAGCAGAAAGCATACCTGATGGCCTGGTAATCTCTGGATAATCTCGCAGTAAGTTATGGAAATCTGTCTGACCAGTAACAGCTTTGACCGAGAAGTCGTTTTCCGAAAGACCAGTGGAAGTAGCAGCTACTGTCAGCGTCGTGACGTTGTCGATTATTCGCTGGTTTCTACAATCAACAAGAAGATTATAAAAGCATAAAAAGTCAACGCCAATGATTGGCTTGGAAACGTCGGCGATTGTAAATTTCCACTCGAAGTCGCGCCTGAGACCAAAGTTTAGATGAAGCGTCAGTGGACCATAGGTATGTATTACTGTGTTATTAGCGGCAACGAGTTCATACTTCGACTTGGTGCAGGGCGTCCTTACAGCTGAACGAGGGAAAACACACAGGTCAGAACCAGTGTCCACGAGGAACTGCATTTTCGACGTTCTGTCAGTAATAAAAAGACGGCCTGACGATGAAAGGCGGTCGTTGGCCTCTACTTCCGGCCGCCCTTTAAGTTTTCCGACTTATAGCTGCATGGCTCTTCGCATTTGTGGGCCTTGCTTCCAAAGTTGTAGTGGTAGAAACAATGCGGGTAGTCCGAGGGTGGCTGCCTGTATTTAGAGCGGCTCTGTGAACGGTCATACCTTTTATATCTCGGTTGAGAACGTGAGCGACTTCTCCTTCCAACCTGTTGGGTGAGCAAAGCTACCTGCTTAGTGAGTTCGCTTATCTGCATTGCCATGGCGTCGCTGCTTCCAGAAGCACTAGCTACCTGTGGATTTGAAGGTGCCATCTCATAAACAACGTCTGCTAAGTCGGTAAGCTGGTCGACAGTAGAACCCTTTAGTGTAGCTACGGCGGTTTGTACGTTCAGTGGCAAGCGGCTGGTCCATATCGCGGTGAGAAAATCGGTAGGTATGTCTGGGCCAGCTAAAGCCGTTAAATGTCGCAGAAACTGTGAGGGCTTACGATCCCCAAGCTCTTCATGCATCAATAATTGCTTTACTCGTTTTTCCTTCGAGGCTGAAAGTCGCTTAATAAGCTCTTCTTTTAGTTTTTTATACTTATCGGTTTCGGGTGGTTTAGCAATTATATCTCTGACCTCTCTAGCATATTGCGGCTCTAAATTGGAAGATACGTAATAAAACTTTGTCTCATCGGAAATTATTTTGGCTAGCTTAAACTGGTAATCTATCTGCGCGAACCACATCTCAGGGTCTTCTGCCCAGAATGGTGGTATCTTCACGCCTACTCTATATACTGCCTCTTTAGGTTCCTCTTGTTCCATCTTAGTTAAAATAAAAATATCGCTCACCGCCTGTAACTTGGACCACCGCGCAAAATCCTTTGTCTACGTTGCAAAATCCAACGATGTCCTTTTCTTCGGGGTCACCAATTGTGGGACGCTGTAGCAGGTACCACGTTCCACACTAGATACTCACTTTACTATAGGTAAGATATGAAACTAAGCAAGAATGAAGTGATTGAGGATGATAGATGATTTTACGAGAGGTGAAGAATGAATAAGCTCGAAACGAAATGAATGATATTATTGAAAAAGTAGAAAAGAAATATAATTATTATAAAGCGAGAAAGCTAGCGACTCGATACAAAAGTAAAGCAAAGCGCGCGAATGCTTATGCGATGGCGGTAGGTGTTCGAGTCAGCTGAGATGCGCTGACGCCTCGAGGAAGTCCGCGGCACGAAGCGCGGGTGCGGGGCGGCGGCGGTGTCTCCATGCGCCCGGCTCGATCACCTGATTTTAGCGCTTGGTCCAAGGTCCATAAGCGGAAGCGATTTCGACGACTCGTAGGCGTTGGTCCAAACATTACCAAGTGGCGGTTTAGTAGGACACGCCACACGCGTTTTTATCGCTGCAAAAGCTCAGTTGTACAGGGCCTATTTAAAATGTTCTTGGTCTATGCTAGAATTGATCTGAGATGCTAGTCACGTCCCTGCCAGCAGGGACGTTGTATTCTTAATACTTGGTCGAAGCTGCTAGGCACACAACCTCAGATTAATGAATACACACACAACATTAGTGTTCCATTTTTTTTATTAATTCAAGGCAAAGGGATCTATTTGAAGCATAGATATCCAATAGAGGATTGAGCTGTGCCAAATTATCTTTCTCTCGGTTTAATCAAAAATAATCCATAGCCCAAACACATAAAAACTATTTGACACGCATAAAGTTGACCACAATAGAAGAAGAAGGCAATCGTTGTCCGCGGTGTCTCATTCTAACAGTGTACTGGTGTTGCCATTTGCTAATGTTATGATTTCTACCGAATTGGTAAGATCAAATGAAGCAAAATGTATCAAATCTTTTTAAATTATTTGTGTGTTGAAAAGCCGTGGTAGTAAAAAAGATAAAATTTGACAACCCAACCTGCCATTTTATTTGAAATTGCCGCCAGCCGTCAAATTAATTTTTATTATTTTTTAACCACATTTTTATATTAAAATGGTTCGTATTTGCTTAATCGACGGCTGCAAACGCGAATATTATCCAGTTTGTGGCTTATCGTATCACAGGTTTGTATTTTAAATATGTTTTGTTTTGGAAATATCAAAGTAGTTAGGGCAACAACAAACATAGAAGGTAAGCTTCGGAAGCAAACAAAATTTCAGTTTGAATTAAAATTGCTGCGTAATACCTAAATTATGAAAAAAATTACGAAGATAAAACATGGACACTAGGACATTCAATCGCGAGGGTCCGGGTTCTAATCCGCACGGACAACATGACATGATAATTATGTTCCTACCAATGAGTTTTTCTAATACCGGCAGTAATAATAATTTTACTTCAGCGTGAGAGCAGTCAGTGCTCTCACGCTGAAGTAAAAAATCTCATGTTTATGTGAAGTCTATCAATCCGCATTGGGCACGCGTGGTGGACTTACGCCCATGAAACCTCCTCAGGGAGACCCCACGTGGGACGTACGTCGTACATGATGGAGAACCAATGTATCATCTTACTGGCTGGATAATGTGTTAAGTTTGTATCTACGGTTTTATGTTTTTCTAGCTGTTGTTGTTGGTCTATAATGGAAGTTTAAGTTTGACGGTTTTGTTTGAAAAGTAAAAATGTAGAAATGAAGAAAATAAAAGATTAAGTTTATAAAATATTTTTATTAAACACAGCACCTCACCAATAGTGGTAGCAGAGCGTGGTTACGTGAAATTTATACCTGCGGGAAAATTAGATTAATTGGGATTTAAAATACGAAAGATGGCGGAAGCAATAAAAGCGAATATAAAACAGTTCGACGGAACAAATTTTTCAACATGGTTATTTAGGATTAAAAGCTGTTTAAATGAAAACGATTGTCTGGGGGCAATTGAAGATAAAGTGTATGCAAGCCTTCCGGAAAACAAGAAGTTGGAGGCGAAAGCAAAAAATATCGTTATTAGTGGAATAGCAGATACGCATTTAGAATATATAAAAAATGAAGATACAGCATATGGAATGATTAAAAATTTAGAAGCAAATTTTATCAAGAAAACTACCAGGGGAAAAATTTATCTAAGACGGAATTTGAGTGAGATGAGATTTGATGAACGAACCTCCATGATGAAACACCTAACAGAAATGGAGGAGATTTTTTCACAGCTTAAAGATGCTGGTTCTACACTCTCAGAAGAAGAAAAGGTTAATTATGTACTGCTGTCGATGCCTAAAACGTACGAAATGGTAGTAACAACTTTAGAAATGATAGAGAATTTAAAGTTGGATTTTGTAAAGGACAGACTTCTTGGAGAAGAAGAGAATATAGAAACAGGGAGAGGCATGAGACATAAAAGATTACCAAAGAGATTTGAAGATTATGAAATAGATCTAAGTGATTATGAAGAGTGTTTGTTTGCGTATATGACAAGTTATGAAAATGCTCCTATCAGTTTTGAAGAAATAGAACAAAGAGAAGATAAAAAACAGTGGGAAAAAGCAGTAAAAGAAGAATTAAAAGTTATAGAAGAGAGTAAAACTTGGAAAATTGTACCTAAACCAGTAAATGAAAAGTTGATTGACTGCAAATGGATATTTGCCAGAAAGGAAGTAGGAAATGAAGAAATTTATAAAGCAAGGTTATTAGTTCGTGGATTTAAGCAGAAGGATAAGTTAGAAGATATTTATTCACCAGTTCTGAAACTCCAAACATTGAGAATTTTGTTATCAGTTGCTGCTCACAAGGATTATCATATAAGTCAAATGGATGTTAAAGGAGCTTTCTTATATGGAGACATTAAAGAAGATGTTTATCTTCAACCACCAGAGGGATTACAGATACCAGAAGGTCATGTCTTAAAACTTACTAAGTCATTATATGGATTGAAAAAATCACCAAAGTATTGGTATGAAAAATTTCATGATACGATTACAGGATATGGTTTTAAAAGGTCGCAAAATGATTACTGCCTATATACAAAGGGGGAATTATATTTATTATTATATGTCGACGATATACTCATTATGGGAAAAGATTTACTGGAAAATGAAAAGGTTAAACAATTTTTATGCACCAAATTCAGAATGAAAGATTTAGGTTGTGATAATTTAACTTATTTAGGAATTTCGATTAATAAGGTACCAGGGGAGGTTCATATAAATCAGTCTAAGTATCTAAATGGCGTTTTACGTAAATATAACATGCAAGATTCTAAGGGTTGTGATACACCAATGGATCCGAATTTTGTTTTGAATATTGAACTCAGTGAAATTGATTACAATTGGGAATACAAGTGTAGATCATTGATTGGATCCTTAATGTATGCTATGATAGGCTCAAGACCTGATATTGCAACTGCCGTATGTTACCTCAGTAGATTTCAATCTCAACCATGCGAAAAATTATACAAAGCTTTGAAAAGGATTCTGAGATATGTTAAGCATACTGTAAACTATTCTTTAATTTATAAGAAAAGTGACTGTGAGTCAGATTTTGTTTTGATGGGTTATGCAGATGCTGATTTTGCGAGAGATGTAACGGATAGGAAGTCAACTTCTGGATATTTATTCAAGTTATTTGATAATACTGTAATTTGGAGATCTAAAAAACAGTCAACGGTTTCTCTTAGTACAACTGAAGCAGAATTAATTTCTTTGTGCGAGGCTTCTATGGAAGCATGTTGGTTGATAAAAATGTTATCAGATTTGAATATAAATATTGAAAATGTCGTTATTTTTGAAGATAATTCCAGCACTATTAAGACAGTTAAGAATCCAGATCAAAAGAGGTTAAAGCATCTTGATGTAAAATTTAATTTCATAAAGCAGAAAGTTGAAGAGGGATCTATTATTGTAAAGTATATTTCCACTATGGAGCAAATAGCTGATATTTTGACAAAACCTTTGCCTAAGATAAAGTTTTTAAATTGTGTTAAGTGGATAGGTATGTATTGAAAGATGAAACATTGAGGGAGAGTGATGGAGAACCAATGTATCATCTTACTGGCTGGATAATGTGTTAAGTTTGTATCTACGGTTTTATGTTTTTCTAGCTGTTGTTGTTGGTCTATAATGGAAGTTTAAGTTTGACGGTTTTGTTTGAAAAGTAAAAATGTAGAAATGAAGAAAATAAAAGATTAAGTTTATAAAATATTTTTATTAAACACAGCACCTCACCAATAGTACATAGGTTAATGATGATGATGTATAAACTGGCATATTATCTCCTGCTTTCGGCTTGACGTAAAATTTTGGGTCTCAAAATGAGTATTGTTTTATTTATTTTAGGATTCCCAAGAAAAAATTTACCTGGTACGCTAGTTTTTTTCTCATCAAGGTAGCGTAAGCATAAGTAAAAAATTTTTTAAAGTCCTAAAAGAATAATCGCATTGCCACCCTACTAAGGATAGGGACACGACGGCCAACAGCTTCTATCCCGCTTTGCCCAAAATTCCGAGAAGAGCTCTCTCCAGGTGTACGTAGTACTTACTATCTCTATGATTTGAAGAGAATCAAAAGGCACAGGAAAGAGGTGAATCGACTGCTTTGCCGCGCTACAAATGACAGAACACTTTTCCTGTTTATAAATGGGTCGTAAACCCACCGTAAATCACCACCACCACCATTATCAACTGTATACACTTGAATGACACTTTGTTTGCAACACCAATTTTAGGAACCAAAAATCACTAGAAAAAAAACCACCTATAGAAATTCGATCCCGCCAAAAAAACTCGTAGAGTTCCATTGATCGTGCAAACAGATAAGACAACGTGCTCGCGCCGCGGGCGAAATTGTCCAACGTCTGCGTTTTCTTAAAGTGCGCGTCGCTTACCGTTATACCTTGCTTAACTTATCATTAATTATTTTACTGCCGCCAAATACCGCCTTGATACGCGATTTGAAAGCTTCGAGTTTGACAACTATGATGACATGAAAAGTTTCATCGGACTTGTACCCCGAGCCGTTAAAAATATTATTTATTAAAGTCAAAAAAGTTTTTAAACTTCTGACATAAAAAAAAACGTTGTGAAACTTGTGAAAAACCGTTGAAAAACCCATTCTCTTTGGTGAAAAACTGAGAACTTGTGAAGTTGCTTTTGTTTTTTGAACAAGGAATATAATCAAGGAATATAATACTCCCTAGGCGAATATAATTCTCCCTTGGGAGTGGTTAAAATCTACCTAACTATTAACAATCACAAAAGTTTTTAGAAGTTACGCATTGTGTGCTGAGTTTGGTGTAGTTTTTCAAAGGTCAGTGCCAATTGGGTTTATTTAGTTTTACAACGAACGGTCATTCCATTCGTCATGTCAACAACAAAGCTATCTTTTTACTGTGCCAGCAATGGGTTTGAAATCCATTATTGTAAAGAAAGAAAAGTCCGAATGGTAGCTATTCTAATTTGACGGTAACGGTACGGAAAAGTGTGTAACGTTTTGCGTTATCGGTAGATAAAATAATTTAAATTAAAAGAGATTATAAATTTAAAGTTACAATTGAATTATATAGACTCAGGGGGGTACAATTCACTGGCCGAGTTGTCAGAACAATCTAAAGTAGAATCCACTGCCCTGGTAATGCGAGCGACGTCCAGCCGTCGTCCGGTGGTTGTAAAATCCGCCTTCTTCCGCTCGGGTTAGATCCGTCCGGAAGTCCGGGATCAGCAAGTAGATGGTAGCGTCAGGCAGAAGCAGTAGGACGTATGGTAGTAGCCCAAAACTGGGTCCCCAGTCCGGGGAATAAATGGAATACTGATTTTATATTCTAGTTAGTTTTAAAAGATTTAATTAGCAACAGCAATCACAGCACTGAAGATTTATTGATTTTAATAATAATCAGAACAATATTTTAGAAGTAGTTAAACGCAGTGTTATCGCTGTGCTCGCGCAGGTGAAAGTGCACGACGGTTCATCCACCCCTCACCTCCGCCTTACCGCAGTGACGTAGTTGGATCTTAGATCATAACGTAAGCGTTACAAGTGGTCTAATCAGGTGCCCACTCTCCACTTATGCACTAAATCCACTCTTCGAGCATATATAGCTCTTGCGACTCCAACCTAAGGCCGGCTAATGAAGGCAAGCACAGAAGTGGGCACCTGTTCCTCTTGGAGAATTTTTTGCGGGAACCGTAAAGAAAAGCCCTGACTTTTTTTCTCAGATAGACATGTTCTATACAGTGCTGTATTGGAACAAACCGAGAGAAAAAATGAAGCGCTTACCAACGAACACCACTTAATTTTTTTTTATTTAGTTTTAATTTATAGGTAGGTATTAGGTACAAACAAAATAGATGTAAAATCGAAGTTGTTTTGATTAGTTCCTACCTACCTAATTAATGATGCGTATAAATAATTCCATTTCATAAAGTCTAACATCTAGCCATCGATGATGATTGCAGATGTCAGCACCGGCGATAGGCATAGACCTCGGCACGACCTACTCGTGCGTGGCCGTGTACCGCAACGGGCGCGCGGAGATCATCCCCAACGCGGAGGGGAACCGCATCACGCCCTCGTACGTCGCGTTCACCGACACCGAGCGGCTCGTCGGGGACGCCGCCAAGAGCCAGGACGCCCTCAACCCCACCAACACCATCTTCGGTTAGTAATAAAACTAGTCAGTCGCCGACTGTTATAATTACAGAATATGTATGTAGGCTATTGATCATCATGGAACAAGAGGACATTTATTTCTCTTGTTACAGATGCAAAACGCCTCATCGGCCGTAAGTACGACGACCCTTATCTACAAAGCGACATACTTTTTTGGCCTTTCAAAGTAATTAACGATAACGAAGGAAGGCCCAAAATAGAAGTCCAGTACAGGAGTAAGAATAAGACAATTTTCCCTGAGGAGGTTAGCTCGATGGTGCTCGCCAAGTTGAGGGAGTCCGCCGAAGCATACCTCAGTAAGAAGGTTCAGAACGCCGTGATCACAGTCCCGGCGTACTTCAGCGACTCGCAGCGGCAGGCCACGAAGGACGCGGGCACCATCGCCGGCCTCAACGTGCTGCGCATCATCAACGAGCCCACCGCCGCCGCGCTCGCGTACGGCCTCGACACTGACTCCTCCACAGAGCGCAACGTGTTGATCTACGACCTCGGGGGCGGCACCTTTGACGTGTCCGTTCTTACCATTGAGGAGAGTGTCTTCGAGGTGAAGTCCACCGCCGGCGACACTCATCTGGGCGGCGTGGACTTCGACAAAAACATGGTTCTACACTTCATTGAGAAATTCAAGACGAGATACAATAAGGACATAAGCAACAATTTGAAAGCAATCAGGCGTCTTCGAAAAGCTTGCGAAGAAGCAAAGAGATTTCTGTCGTCCTCGACCGTAGCAAGCATCAACATAGACTCTCTCGTCGACGGTATAGACTTCCACTCCAAGATGACCAGGGCACGATTCGAGGAGCTGAACGGAGACCTGTTCAAATCCACATTAGAGACAGTCGTCAAAGCGCTGAAAGATGCCCGTATACTCAAGTGTGATATCGACGAAATCGTACTCGTCGGCGGGTCCACACGCATCCCCATGGTGCAGAGACTGCTGCAGGAGTTCTTCGACGGCAAGCAGCTCAAGAAAACGGTGAACCCTGACGAAGCGGTAGCTCTCGGCGCCGCGATCCAGGCTGCCAAGTTGGACGGTAAACATGAAGAAACATCTGAACAGATAAAAAATCTGGTGCTCATCGACGTTACGCCTCTGTCTCTTGGAATTAAACTACATAGTGGTGTCATGTCCGTTATAATACCTCGTAATACAACTATACCAACAAGCAAGACACAGACCTATTTCACAATCAAAGATAATCAAACTTTGATGGAGCTAGATATCTTTGAAGGGGAGCGTCCCATGTCATCAGATAACAATCTGCTAGGTAAATTTTGTCTTGCAGGCATTCCTCCGATGCCTAGAGGAATGGTTACAGTTGATGTGACATTCGAATTGGACACTGACGGCATCCTCCGAGCAACAGCTGTTGATAAACAGACTGGCAATTACAATTCAATTGCAATTACATGCAACAAAGGACGTCTGAGTGAAGAAGAAATAAATAAACTCATAGAACAAGCGGAGAGACTGAAGTTTCACGATAAAAAGTGTAAAGAAAACGCTGAAGCGAGGAATGATCTAGAATTTTATTGTTACACTATTAAATCGAAGGTACGAGGCGAGTTGAAAGAGCAATTATCAGAATCTGATAAAGCAACTGTGTGGAACAAATGTGATGAAGCACTGACATGGTTGCTAGAACATCCGCTAGCAGACTCTGTTCATGTTTGGCGGAAATTAGAGAATTTAGTTCGAATTTGTGAATCAATCATTTGTCCAATGCCAATTGCCAAAAAGTTAAAATTACGATAAGAACAATTCAGTAATGCCCATAGATTATTTCAAGAGTACGCACAGCGAAAGCTGCTGCTTATTAATTTATATATATATATTAATAGTAACCTTAGATGAAAGGGAAATTAATGGATTGAGGATCTCTTCATTCTAAAGCTTTGACTATTTATTATAAGGACTAGCATTGCGGTAGCATTTCCCCTCTCCCACGGTATAAGAACAATTGATCATGTGTATTTACATTCAATTTTATACCTTATCACTAAACGAGACAGCATATAATTGCGAAACAATAACATCGAACTTATCACGTTTGGGGTTCACACGAGACTACTTTCATGATTTTTTTATCATTCAAAATTACATAGTACAGTATAGTATGGGGTATAGCGCCTTTCTGATTCTTTTATAATGCGCACAGCCAAGGAGCGGAATGCCCTGCCTGCGTCAGTATTTCCGAGCGCTTACAACCCGAATCACTTTAAAGTACGAGTGAATAGGCATGTTCTGGGTTAGCTCGCTACATCTTTGACCCCATCATTGTCCTAAGGACTGGATTGAGGTCATTGGTATTGGTATTGGTTGAACGGGCTCATTTTCCGCAACTCGACGACTTAGGCGCCTATTTTGCGTTAGGTGGGAATGACTACTCCTGCCATCCCAACTCCTCCAGAAACCCCACCAGCTTGTTAATGCTGCCGAAGACTTCTGGAAGAGACCCCAGTGATCCGAGGTGTTGTGCCCGATAGTGTGCTAGCCCGTTGCATTCCAACAGCACGTGCGCAGCCGTTTCTTCAACCTCCATGCACACCCTGCATAGAGGACTGTTAGTAACACCAATATTGAACAGATGTTTGTTAAAAGGACCGTGACCAGTCAGGGCTCCAGTAACTAGGCGTAATTGAGCTCTCTTGAGACGCAAGAGGCACTTGGTGAGGCGAGGATTGAGGTCAAGAGCAAACCCATTTTAAATTAAAAAAGAAACTTTTGTTAGTAGAATTACACACGTAACTATATAACGTGTTAATAAATTAGCGCAAAACCTCATACACCCCAACTGATTTATAACAAAATATTTCGATTGAAACAATAATTTCATTCAAATTAAAGATTGAAAAATTTGTCTCGGGCGGGACTTGAACCCGCACTTTTCCAAACCGCAACTGCGTTATCCAATTTTGATTCGAAATAGCACAACATGGCTGTAACATGTTTAAAAATCAATAATATTTGAAATAATTTCATTATTTTAGTAGTCAGAGTTAAAATTTAAAGTTGATCGCATTTTAAGTTTTGAGGCAAAAATGATTTGTTATCATTTAAGCAATTAATGAAAGCGCTAACGTACTCATGGATACATTTTAATAATCTTGTTTTGGTAGTAAGTAGGGTGAGTATGCCCGTGGGGTGGGTCAACATCGGGTTCAGTAAATTTAAAATTTTACTAACAAATTATTTAGTATTTTGAAAAAAATTATCTATGTTGAAACCATGATAATTCAATTCTAAACAAATTACTTTCTAGTTTTGCGTTAATTCATTAACAAGTTGTATAAGTAGTCAAACTTACGCGAATATTTCAAACGAGAAAAATAAGTCAAAACAAGCGTCAGAAATACTTCAAATCATAAAGATATTATACCTTACAGTAGCTTCAAATACCTACCGAGATGACAGACGAAGTGTGCTACTGGTGTGCTTCAACCTGGCTTCAACTAAACGCGCTTTGGGCCTACCCATTAATTTTACTTTTATCTAAGGTAGTGAACTGTTTTAACTAAATACGGGTTTTGACTGTATTATTATTATATATCTCTGTAAAAGGCTTACTCACGGGCCGTAGCCCGGACCTTTGGAAGGCTTGCGTGGGGACACAGGTCCAACACGTTGAGACACTTTTATCTGAATGCGATGGGATGCACCAAGCGTGGTCTATCTGTGAATGCATTATGAAAATGCACCAGAAGACATACCACGTTCGGTGCAGAGATTATTGTAGGAAGGACAAAATAAAACTACTCGGGTTATGGGGGTGAACTTAGTGGGCCGGGAAATCTGGGTTATTGCGGAGAGACTCGGGACGCCTGCCGTAACAAATGTCTCTAAGTTTGTCAATAATGGCAGACGGTGACTTGCCAACTCATTTGATGGGCCCCCCAAAAAGGCCGCTCACAAGGAGCATCAAGGCGGCAACATCTAGTGAACGGCTATGGTTGTAGAGAGGTGAGTCTGCGGGCGCCGGTTCCCGGTGCTAAGCGCACCAGTCAGCAGGTCCCGGCGTTATGACATTTTACACTTCCAACCTGAAGCATAGGTTCCACTCTTGCGACTCCACTCCTGACCGGCCGGTTAAGGCGAGACAGGAGGTGAGGGCCAATCAATCCGGGCCCTCTGGAGAATTGGGTCCGTGGTGTCGCCAATGACCAACAGCTCGCCACAAGCTATATTATTTGTGATTGGGCTATTGCAAGCATATCGTTATGTAACACTGCGACCATCGCTGGTCTTTTGTGTCCGCCCCAAGCCCACCCATATTTTACGCATACCTCCAAACTTATTGTATTTTCTTTTCATTCTCGGGAATGCAGGTTTCCTCACGATGTTTTCCTTCACCGCCGAGCTATTAATCTAAACTATTATAAAACTGTAGCAGGAAGTTTGTCTGTACATTGAAGATATTAACAAAAAAAAAGTTACGATATGGTTTTTAGGTATCCATATCACCTATTTTTGGATTTTTTGTTTGTTTGTTTGTTTGTGTTTGTTTGAGACGAGCATCACGAAAAAACTACTGAACCGATTTTGATGAAATTTTTTTTTGTTTGATAACTAATGATCTGACTTAAAATCTGGTATATAATTTGTGCGGACAAAGTCGCGGGTTAACGCTCGTGATAAATACAACCGTACATAAATTCCGAAGAACTTAGTGGTACAGGCCAGGAATCGAACCGCGGCCTTTTTGACTGTAACAGATACATTAGCAGGTATTGAGGTCCAGGTTCGAAAACGCACGGACGACATGCCATGTACCAATCAGTGTTTCTAACTTATGTACGTAATAGACTGCTCTCAAACGGTGAAGGAAAACATCGTGAGGAAACCTGCATGCGCCGAAGAAGAAATTCCGATGCGTATGTGGGGTCTACACGCATTGGGCATGCGTGGTGGACTAACGTACATACACCTTGAGCGTAGACCTGTGCCCTGCAGTGGGACGTATATAGGCTGTAATGATGATGATGAGATGCTATGCCTGCCTCATTTATTACGGCCCGGTAGCAGTCTGTAGTGAACCTGCCTGCTGTGCCGAGGGTCGCTGTTGAATATCCAAATTCGATTGTTCTATGTCACATTTACAAGCAAAATACAATAAAATTAAACCAACATATGCTGATCGCGCGACCTTATACATTACATTACCTACGCGCGGCCAGCTTATTTTGGTTTTGTATAGCTTGATGTGTCGATGTCGCCGCGACACTACGCAAAACCAAAATAAGCTGGCGCGCTGTATAACGTCGCGTGGCCAGGGCCTCTACCCGGACAATCGAACTTCGCAATATCGTGAACGTTCTCGTCCCAATGTCAACTCTATTACAATGAAGTTCGGACTAAAACGGTCGTGATATATCGAAAGTCCGGGTACAGGGCCAGCTTATGTGTCGTGTTTGTTTTGCGTAGCTTGATGTGTCGCCGTGTGTACTATCGTGAACATTTCCGCCCGACCACCACTAGGCTCATTTTTGCTTGCATACTAAAAAATAAAAGCGCTGTCTAGCCCCGCCATATTGATGAATAGACCAATTAAAGTGGTCAGACCACAGATCACAAAAACTAAAGGGAGATGTGAAAAGGGGGCGGGGCCAGTGTTGCAGCAATATGCGCAAAAACGGAACACATTGCTCGCGACAGTAATGATTCAATGTATTATGAGGCTGAATGCCAGTCGAGATAATCATAATCATAATCATTTATTTCATAAAGATATATTTACATGTCAAATGCACTCCTTAACTACTTATAATTATATTATTTTTATTACAGTCCGGTTACATTCTAATAACATTAGGTACAAAGTTATAAAATTCATCAATGTCATAGAAAGCACGATCTATAAGCCATGTTTTTAATTTACGTTCAAAGGTACAATTTTCTTTGCACTGTTTGATATCGTTGGGCAGTTTATTGTAAATTTTAGGGCCTATTATATATATGGATTTAGTCGATTTTTCTAGTCTACAATTTGTAACTATTAAGTCCGATTTATTTCGAAGTGAATACTTGTTAAACCCAGTTTTATCTGGAAATTTGTCTATATTTTTTCTCACAAATTTAGAAATGTCTAGTATGTACTGAGAGGTGAGTGTTAGAATTTTTTTACTAACAAAAATACTTTTGGCTGGTGTACGCGTTGGTGCACGTGATACTATGCGGACAGCACGCTTCTGCAGTATAAACACGCGCTTCCACTCGGCGGCAGTGCCCCAGAGCTCGAGCCCGTAGCACAGCAGCGAGTGGAAGAGTGAGAAATAGCAGGAACGTAGCGCGGTGGGCGGCAGGAGTGCCGCCAGCCTGCCCAGAGCGAAACACGCGCCACTAAGTTTGCCACACAACGTGTCTATGTGGACATCCCATTTGAGTGCGGGGTCTATTGTAACACCCAGGAATTTTTGATTCAAAGATTGTGGTACGATCTCGCCATTCACACAAACCGAGAGTGGTCTAGGTGGCCGTCCGCCTAGATTGAAATAGAGTATTTGAGTTTTAGATAAATTTAATAATAAGCCGTTAGCAACAAACCATTTTTGGAGTTTATGGATATCCGATGTTATACTCCGTTCCAATTCAGCAATACTGTTACTGGTTAATATGTCACACGCATCGTCCGCAAATACGTACATATCGCCATCCACAATGTCAGGCATATCATTCACTTGTAACAGGAATGATAAGTTAGCTAGGGCGGACCCCTGAGGAACTCCAATGCTGGAGCTGCTCTCTGAGGACTTAGTTTGGCCGTTATTAATGTAGACGGCCTGCTGTCTACCAGAAAGAAATTCCTTCATTAATTGAAGAGCAGGACCCCTTATTCCCGTATGTTCAAATTTGCATGCGAGTACTTCATGGTTGCAGAGATCGAAAGCGCGCGTCATGTCACACAATAATATGGCAACATGATCACGACGCACGTTCCTTGGCCAATAGGATCCTATGGATAACTTCTCGGATTACGGATATACAAGATTTGTTTTTTCTATATGCAAATTGTTTGTCACTCAATAGGTTATTGTTTTCTAAGAAGGTATAAAGTCGTTTAGTAACTCCGAACTCATAAACTTTCGCTATTGCTGGAATTATTGCAATAGGGCGATAACCTTTAATATCATTTTTAGGCCCTTTTCCTTTGTAAACGGGAACGATCTTAACGCTTTTCAGTACACTCGGATAGGAACCAGTTTTAAGAAAGTTGTTGAAAATACCTAGTAGAGGTTTTAATAACATAGGTAAAGCGGTTTTTAGAAGTTTAGTAGACGCATCATATACATCACAGGTGTTTTTACAAGCGATCCCATTCATTACAATTTTATAAAGTTCATTTTCCGTGAATGGCGATAGTCGTAGTGAGACGTGACTGGGTGCGCGTGCACTCAATAGTAGGTAGTGGGCCTGCTCGGGACAGGCGGTCGGCGCGCCAGCGCCTGCCGCTGCAGTTAGGAAAAAATTGTTTATGTCGGAAGCTAGTAATTCTAATGATTCATATTCTTGATTTGTATTGTTTTTAATGGTAAATAGGCTATTCTGATTTTTTTAATTGCGGGAGGTATGCTCGTTAACAATATTCCATAATGTTTTTTGTATGTTAGTGCTATTGGTCAGTTTGTTTTGATTATAGATGTATTGAGCATGTTTTAAAGATATTATGTGTAAATAGTTTACAATGCTCGTGTACTACTAAAGATTATTCGAACGTTGAGTTCTGATACCGCAATGGATAATGAGCACATTCAAGCTAACAAAATACTTTCTATCGCGTGGTACTGATGGTGATGCGACACTAGGTTTCGTACTCAGCGCGTTGGTTGGCATCTCTCTAGATCTCTATGGGTCAGACGGAAAAGTCCCCGATAGTACATACAATCGATTGCTAGATTGTAGCCTAATACATCATTCTTGAGATTAGTTTTAAGATACTGTGATTGATTACTTAGAGTTAATACTTACTTACATATTTTTAAATAAAAACTTTTTTGACAATGTTTTTTTTAATTTTTATTCAATGTGGTAGTCATATCGTTCGGGAGAGGCCTGTGGAAGAACGAAGTGGAATATGTTCCTCCATTGAAAAGGGAAGATCTTCCACCATGATAGTTGTGAAGCCTGGGGACCTGCCGTGGTCCAACGGGCCAAAGTTCTAAGTTCGAAGTTCGAACTTGTATAAACATATCGAATAAATAAAATAAATAACGCTCACAGGCACTTTGTAATAGAATAGAATAGAAAACTTTATTTTCGACCAGTTTATGCACGATATATTTCTTTTTAATTATAATTGTTTGTTTGTCAGCACGTGAATCATTTTTTTTTTTATTGTTTTTTTTTTGGAGCTTTTAACCCTGAGGTTACGTCAGCCCCATCGTGCCTTAACCCTTAAGACTCTACAAAATGAAACAATTTTACAATGAAATAAAAACCTAACACTACCTAACGAATATACAAACAAACACACATATTAAACACTAGTACTATAAATAATAAGGTAAACCATTTTAGCCTCTCCCGACGTAGGGGCGGCTAAAATGGTGACAAAAGAGCCTACATTCGCAATATTTAGATTTAAACTATTATTCAATAATAGCCTCTGCTATTGATACCGGACACATTCCGCTAATAAATGTTGAACATCCTCCACAGTACCGCATACCTCGCAGCAATGGTTCACGTACTGACAGTCAAACCTAGTTGCATCGCCGAATTCTGCGCGTCAGCTTGTGGGAGAGATAGAGAGGAGATTGTGTTTTACACAGTGAGTGCAAGAAGCATGCATATTTTAGACTTCTCGTGTGGTTCATATTAAGTACTCTCCTGTCGTTTAAGTACGGGGTGATATGATCCCTCCTAGGTATGTTGTAGCAGAAGCGCATACATGCATTTTGCATCCGCTGTATGCACTTCTCAGTCTTTTTAAAAATACATGGGCCGTACACTATATCGCAGTATTGAAGATGAGAGAGCACAAGACTACTACATAGTTGAAAACGGATTTCCGGTTTCACAAATGGGCGAAGCCTGTACAGCGTTTTTAAACTTCCGAAACACTTTCCTACTTTTTGTTGGACATGCCGCTCAAATTTGAGGTTCTCGTCCATCATGAGGCCAAGGTTTCGTACACAATCCTCGCGAGGTATGACTGCAATTTCAATTTCATTTATTCATTAACAATTAACATTGTATTCGAACTTAAATAATTATATGTATGTACATTGATTCTAATTCTATTGCTAAGTACCTATTATCTACATTTACAACACACAGAACATATAAACAATGTAAAAGTTTAACATTTTAAAGTTTGACACACACAATACAATAATTTAAACATTAACCAAAAATAATCCTATTATAATAATGCACCGCCAATAGTCACAGTGAAATTCAACTCCTGTATCAATCTCACTTGGTGTTGGGTACCAAAAGTGATGTACACACTTTTTTTTGGGTTCAGTAACAGCCCATGCATTTTTGACCACTCTGCGACAGCACTGAGGTCGTCATTTAAATGACATTCGGCAGAATGTACGTCCTTGGGCGTGGGAAGTGTATGAATGTAAATCTGTGTGTCGTTGGCATAGAGGTGGTACTGCGAGTTTGATATCACGCCGACAATACTCGCAAGACAAAAAGGGTTGGTCTCAGATTCGAGCCCTGTATTACGCCTCTCGAAACCGGTAGTGGTTTAGAAGTCAGAGAAACTCCTTTGCCGTCAACACAATGCACTACTTGACTTCGATCCCCGAAATACGACCCTAAACCAATCACATGCAGTTTCTGATCCCAAGCAACATAACAAAGCAAGCACTATAGGCTGTTTATTATGGAAACCATACAACAACGGCACAAACACATAAACATCCATAACCGAACCGGGATTCGAACCCAGGACCCTGGTTTGGCAGTCCAGCGTGATAACCATTACACCAACCGGGTCGTCAATCTCAGATTATTATCTTGCGCGATTTGTTTCTTGCATTCGATTGTGAACCTTATTTGTTTTATGTTACGTACTATGTTATCTTAGTACAAACTAAGTGGACCGCTGATTTTCCATAGACAGCTCCGACATAATATATCGGTGATGTATCGAAAGCACTATTTGTTGAATTTGGGTTCGTATCTAATCTGGCCCTGTACCCGGACTTTTGATGTTCGATATATCGCCGCTGTTTCGGTCCGCACTTCGTTGTAATAGAGTTGACATTGGAACGAAAACGTTCACGCAACTGCGAAGTTCGAATGTCTTGAAAATGTTACTCTATGTAATGCAATATTGTATTTTAATTGTACTTTGTATATTTTGTTTTGTTTAAAAGATGTGTGTTGTAGAGTTTCTGGCCGCATCTTCTCTCAACGGAACACCTTCCGACGCGGTGGTAGAGTCAAAAAATGATGTCAAAAAGCTATCTATGTGATATTATTTTGAATAAAAAATTTTGATCTGATTATTTTTATTTTATTTTTATTTATTTATTTGATTCACTTACAGTTATTACACTCATACAATCATTGTGATACTTAACTACGTCTTAAGCTAAATGCATAACCACTTAAAAGTGAACACAACATGCGTAATTTACAGTCACAAAAGGAAAAAAAAAACAGAACGTTTCACCCAATGAAAGAGAAACATTGACCTCAGATGACAAATAACTTAGGTACTGTTTATTATTATATTTTAGAAAATTAAAAATTAAAATAAAAGAAATGAGAAAGTGACAAATAACAATTGCAGTGATAAGGTGGTGGAGACAATACAATGAGCAAACTCCCTTCCGTTATCCTTCTCCTATTTTCCCCTTTCTTCCTTCAAACTATGTTCCGTCTGAACCTATTGAGAGAGTCAGAGTAGATGTCTGCCGACTTATCGCAATTATCATTATACAGTCTACAAAGACGTGCCACGGCAAAAACAAAGCCCAAGACTGTTCTTCGGAATGGCGCTGAAAGTGGTGTTGATACGAGGTATCTCGGGTATCTGGCAGGAACCCTAAGATTAAATCTGCGTAATAACTGAGGACAATCCACAAGGCCTCTTAGAACCTTACATAAAAAGATTGATTTGCGGATAGAGGCCCTGGTGCGATACGTTAGTGACATAAAACATTGGGTGCGATAGCGTGCTACACTACACCCTACGCCACTCCTCATCGTTGCGCTGTAGTAGTGACACCGTAGATGTGGCTTCACTCAGCGGGACCCCATGTCCTAGAACGATGCGAGTATTTCTGGGATTTAGATCCGACTTCTTCTGAATCGAATTAGAAATAAAATTGTCGTTCTACGTCCTAATTGCGTTGCCGCTTATTAGCACTGGGGGGCGCCACGAGGATCGAACCTTAGCTACCCGGATCGTAAGCCGGTTGTCTAGACCGCTAGACCAACAAGACAGTGATTGATATGGGCAAAATCTCTCCCTACTACAGCGCAGCGCCTGAGGTGTAGTGCGCTGTTACTCCGATATGAACCGTAACATAACCGATAGGCGGAAGCTGTCTGGAAAATAAATAAATAAATAAATTTCGTTCCAATTAGTTTGTACTAAGACAACATAGCATGGACCGCGATCCCGTTCACATCGAGTTTTGTCAGCTGTAAATGCATGAATTCGGAGAAATTCTCCGAAAAATCGATATAGACTAGCATGCCACTTTATCTGATGTTGATGATGACCAGTTACTTAACAATAGTTTCAAACAGATCTCAGCAAGTGTCAAAACTAAATACTTCTAGTTTTGAATCAAATTAAGCTTTACGGCGATTCCATATCCCAACCATCGTGGTCTGATGATGAACAGGTCAAAAAAACTGGTTTCGAAGGCACCAATATAAATTTTTTTGACAAGTTAATTAAAAATTATGAAATAAAATGGAATTAAAAAAAATATCTACCTATCTAAAAAGCCTATGTATAACTACTTGATTGTTGATTCAAATGTATGAAATTGCTGTTTTTTTTTCATGACATATTTTAATAAATTTTTTACGAAATTAAAAAGTAAATCATGGCAACACCGTCTGTTTTCGACCGGTATGCACCGGGTTTCATCCATAAACTTAATATTATTACGGTAAGAGGCTATGTGAAAAAAATTGAATTCTTCAAAGCGTCATATATCATGAAGTAAGTACTAACAGATATAATTGAAGTTTTGATAAGAGCCAAAACACCATTAAGACACATTTTCTCGATAGAAAAACAAGCCAAAGTAGCCTCCGCCTTTATCGATAAACGCTTGGAACGTCTAACCGGTGAATAATAGAAACACTAAAAAAAAGAGATTGATATTTTACAAATTTTGATTAGAGCAGAATTGAACTTACATAAATAGTACAATCACAATTAAATAAAGTTTGTTTTACGCTTACGTCGTTTCAGGCGCGCGCGCCGCCCCATCTCTTTCTATCGCATCAGGCAGTAATATAAGCTATCACACGCCCATTTCGCTTCAATTATTTTTCGACACAGGCCCTAAGTTTATGGTTGCAACGGGTCGACAACGGGGCAGCACGCCCGTTTTCATTCTTACCAGGCGTCAAAGAGAATGGAATCGCTACGTATTCCGAGAGCGCAAAAATGGAATCACGGGCGTATTCCGAGAGCGCAAATGCGCGCTGCATACAAACGAAGTCTGGTGATATTTCCGATACTATCCAATTAAAGTAGTCAAAATTTTTTCAAAAGCAATCTAGAAACTAATCTCTATGTCAGGGCTACGTTCACGACCTTTGGGTGCGGTTGTTTGGTTGTTTCAACTCGCTATGAGGTACGGAACGACCACGGTTGTTTTATAACCTCAAATTTTGACATTGACAGTAATATGGGCTTCCAGGGCTGCCATCATTTCCAAATACAATAAAAAAACGCATCTTCCATGTTAGCGAATCAAAAAGTGAATAAAAATAATTTGAAAAACAAACTTTTATTCAAAACGAGCGAAAAGTCAAGTAACCACAGATAATCAAAACGTCAGAGTGTTATTGAACCATCGAATTTGATGGTTAAAAGTTGCAACCCTTCAGAGGTTAGGAACGGTTGAGTTGTAACAACCGAGTTGCAATAGAACGTTTTTCACGGTGTGTAGGTTCGGAACGCAGCCCTGTATGAAGTCAGATTTTCGTTAAAATATACCGTAGAACGTCACGTGACTCCTGTCAACCTCGGGCGTTGACACGAGTTACGCCTACCTATATAAAATATACAGTTTTAATTTTAATGCTAGGATTAATTTAAGATTTGTATGGAAATCTTTGAGGCACTGTAACTTCAAAACTATACATTTTAACGAAAATCTGACTTTATACAAACATAGAGATTAGTTTTTAGATTGTTTCTGAAAAATTTCATAATATCACCAGACTTCGTTTGTATGGAGCGCGCTCCCTATTATATTCCCTTAACGGAACGGACCGGACGAAAATGGAAGAATGGAGTTTTGGAGAAAAATGTTATTATTTTTTAAACAAATATTGTGGAAATTTAAATAAATAAATTAAAAAAAAATCGGCGATATATGACGTTTGCACTTTGCATGGCCGTTGGACCATCGGCCGTTGGACGTTCCGTTCTTGGATAAGTTATATGTCAAGATTGACAGTCGAAGCTACAAAAGTGAAGAAAAAAATTGTAACCAGTATTGGCTTCTAAAACCTACCCATATACACGCACACAGACATAATTTGTATGGCGCCTCACGCACACCAACCTAAGAAAGTTGGCTCCTTTTGTTTTATACGGTAGAAGCATGAGGCTCTTTCTACACATATTTTTTCTAAGGTTACGTTTTCAATTCTGTTTTTACCTGACCGGGTGAAAACGGCATGTGGACGGCCAGGGCCACCCTTATCTTGCATTTACTTACCTAAATCGCATCATCATCTTCGGCAAACTTAACAAACAATGGCCATGATGCCGCCAATTTCAGCAAAATTCATACCATAGGTAATAAAAAAATTAATAATAATATTTTTAATTTATTTAATAAAAATTTGTGTCTAAAATATGAAATGTTATCCATTGTTTATTCTACTTTAAACTTTTTGGGAATGGGTTCTTCAGAGACAATCGGTTCACAAATTCTAACTAAGTCAGTTTTTTTTTGACTAACAGCAACTAAGTCTGCTTGCGGATGGTCTTGCAACCATGTAAGAGCTTCATCACATTTGGTCAACGCAGTTGCTGAATCAGCTTCTGATAACTCCTCTTTCAAATCACCTCGAACCTTCGATTTAATTTTGTAACAATAAAATTCTAGATCGTTCCTCGTTTCAGCAGTTTCTTTAAGTTTTTTATCCTGAAACTTTAGTCTTTCCGCTTCTTCTATGAGTTTGTTTATTTCTTGTTTACTCAGACGTCCTTTGTCACAATTAATTGTGATTGATTTGAAATTGACATTATCATGTTCATCCACGGCGGTTGCATGGAGGATGCCGTCGGTGTCTATTGCGAAGGTCACGCGAACTGTTGCCTTACCTCTGGGCATCGGAGGAAGGCCTTTCAGAGTAAATTCACCAAGCAGATTGTTATCTGATGCCATAGAACGTTCCCCTTCACGGATCTCAAAGCGTATTGCAGTCTGATTATCGATTGTTGTGAGATATGTTGCTGTCTTGCGTGTTGGTATAGTTGTATTACGAGGTATTATAACCGACATTATGTTACCAATTGTGTTGGTTCCCAGGGATAGAGGTGTAACGTCGATCAGCACCAGACTTTTTATCTGTTCAGATGTATTTTCAGGGTTAGCGTCCAACTTAGCGGCCTGGATCGCGGCGCCGAGAGCGACCGCTTCGTCAGGGTTCACTGTTTTCTTCAGCTCCCTGCCGTCGAAGAACTCCTGCAGCAGTCTCTGCACCATGGGGATGCGCGTGGACCCGCCGACGAGCACAATTTCTTGGATATCACACTTGCTTATACCGGCATCATTCAGCGCTTTCCCGACTGTATCTAATGTGGACTTGAACAGTTCTCTATTCAGCTCCTCGAATCGGGCTCTGGTCATCTTGGAGTGAAAGTCTATACCATCAACGAGAGAGTCTATGTTGATGGTTGCTATAGTTGAGGACGAGAGAAATCTCTTTGCTTCTTCGCAAGCTCTTCGAAGACGCCTGATTGCCTTCAAATCGTTGCCAATGTCCCTATTGTATTTCGTCTTGAATTCGTCAGTGAAGTGAAGAACCATATTGTTATCAAAGTCCACGCCGCCCAGATGAGTGTCGCCGCCTGTGGACCTCACCTCGAAGACATTCTCCTCGATGGTAAGGACGGACACGTCGAAGGTGCCGCCCCCGAGGTCGTACATCAACACGTTGCGCTCTGTGCAGGAGTCAGTGTCGAGGCCGTACGCGAGCGCACCAGCGGTGGGCTCGTTGATGATGCGCAGAACGTTGAGGCCGGCGATGGTGCCCGCGTCCTTCGTGGCCTGCCGCTGCGAGTCGCTGAAGTACGCCGGGACTGTGATCACTGCATTCCGCACCTTCTTTCCGAGGAACGCTTCGGCGGACTCCTTCATCTTGACGAGCACCATCGAGCTGACCTCCTCGGGGAACAGGGTCTTATTCTGACTCCTGTGCTGGACTTCAATTTTGGGGATTCCTTCGTCGTTAATTACTTTGAAAGGCCAAAAAGGTATGTCGCGCTGTACAAAAGGGTCGTCGTACTTACGTCCGATGAGGCGCTTTGCGTCTGTAACAAGGGAAATAAATGTATTTAAACAGATAATCATTATTTATCTTCTAGTGTCCCGAGTCCGAGCTTCTGCTCGGACCCGAAAATTGGTGCCATTCAGCATTCTTGCTGAATGGCACCAATCTTGGGGTGTCTAGTGTCTATCAAGGCGACCTAATCTCTTGAGGAATTTCCACATCAATTAATTCCTGCAATGTGTTGCACATCTGCAAGTGCAAGCGTCCTCGACCATCTCTCTGTTGTTTCACATCAGATTCAAGAGAAACTGCTTTTGGTATTTGTTTACACGGCTACAAAGCAAACTCAACCAGCAGAAGCTGGCCGTTCGACGTTATACGTGATTCAATCTATGCGTGGCCAGCTTTTGCAGGTTATGTATAGCTTGACGTGTAACTGGTACCGCGTGTACTAAAGGCTCTATGGTAAGACGAAACACCTTGGAGGCATCCTTTTTTTTTCATTTTTCGACTAGATTTATACAATTTATCGAAACCCAAGTCATACCTCAGTATTATTGGACAGTTTATCTAGTGAAATCATTAATTGAATACACAATTGGAATTACTTCACTCGATAGAAGATCATCACAGAGATGACGTATTTTCTTGTATTTTTAAACATTTTTCTCGTTTTAGAAGAACTTAAAATAGTTTCAGTTTTTTGGTATTTATACCCACATATTCACCATTAGTTTATCTAGCGAAATCATAAAAAAATCTATAAAAAGTACTTTGATAATTCTTTTTAATCGAAAATACCACACAGGCACGCACTTTTTGGAGGGCTGGGGAATCGCGTTACTCATAGAAAATATTCGTCTAAACCATAGAGATCTAGAGAGATGCCAAGAATGCCAACCAACGCGCCGAGTACGAAACCTAGTGTCGCATTACCACCAGTACCACGCGATAGAAAGTATTTTGTTAGCTTGAATGTACTCATTATCCATTGCGTTATCAGAACTCAACGTTCGAATAATCTTTAGTACTACGCAAGCGTTGTAAACTATTTACACATAATATCTCGACTGTCTTTCAGCCTCATAATAAGTTGAATCCTTACTGTCGCGAGCAATGTGTTCCGTTTTTGCGCATATTACTGCGACAGTAGCCCCGCCCCCTTTTCATATCTCCCTTTAGGTTTTGTGATCTGTGGTCTAAATCTATGGCCCTCAAAAATATCCTACATACCTCAAACAATCTAAGATCACCCAAATATCGAATACCGAACAACGTTAAGCACATTTGCTCAGTTTAAAGATATTTATTATTTCTCAAAAGAACAGTTACAGTTCACTTAAAGAGAATACATAGTTAATTAAATAAAGTTTAATTTTTAGCTCGAGTTGGCATAAGATAGGAAGGGTAACAATAATTATTTTTAAATATATAGTATACATGGTTAGGTAGGTACATTATTTTCACAGATGCTAGAGATATACTATATGTTTTCAACTTGTTCTTAAAGATATTGAGAGATTGAGCGGTTTTAACATCACTTGGTAGTTCATTGAACAGTGTCACTCCCTCAAAAAGTAAGATTCGTTTTCCATATTCTGTCCGGGGGTTACGGGTTACTTTGTTATTATTTCTTAGACTATGGGTGAATGTTCTTTTCTTTAGAGTGATGTGTGTATGAATCTTTTTTGTTTGTATTTTCCAAATTAGAATGCATGTGCTGTATAGGTATATTTGCCTGAGATTGTATAGTTTTGTTTTTTTATATATGTCTTGTGTATGTGTTAAGTAGGGGTATCCATAAAGAATTTTAATTATTTTGTTTTGTGTTATTTGCAGTTCTTTCAAGTTCGATTTAGCAGCACATCCCCAGATTTCTACTAGAAATCATGGACACTACGATACAGAGCCATAACGCCAACGTTACGATTAAAATAAATTAGAATGTATAACAAGCACGTATCCAAGGGGCGTTAAGGGCCTATGTCGAAAAATTATTGAAGCGAAATGGGCGTGTCATAGCTTATATTACTGCAATAGTAGTCTTCACCATAAGGGCACACAGGGCCCGTGCCCAGCGCCCCCATTCTCAAGGGACCCCGAAGGACCGACAATTTCTCTCACACATTTATTCTCAAAACATTTTTGTCGGCCACATTACACTTTTTTCACAAATCAGTAATCTTATCAGAAGGTATTTACAAGGCATATACAACGCCATTATATCGATGACTGCGCCTATTCCTACTGTACTAATTAATAATATGTCCTACCTAATTTACTAAGTACACCATCTAGCGTAATCGTAACCAAAAAACCAGCAGCATTCTAATATCATTAATGACATATTACATACTATACTGTATTTGATCATTAATGACATATTACAAATAAATGGTCATACATAGTAAAAAAAAATTATTATAATTCACTTTTTTTTACTTTCCAAAAGGGCCCCAAATTCTTGTGTGCCCAAGGGCCCCAGCCTAGTTTAAGACGGCCTTGTATTACTGCCTGATGCGAGAGAAAGAGATGGGGCGGCGCGCGCCCGAAACGACGCAAGCGTTAAACACACTTTATTTAATTGTGATTGTACTATTTATGTAAGTTCAATTCTGCTCTTATCAAAATTTGTTAAATATCAATCTCTTTTTTTTTTTAATCAAGTCCTTTGTTTCTATTATTCACCGTTTAGCAGTTCCAAGCATTTATAAATAAAAACGGAGGCTACTTTGGCTTGTTTTTCTATCGAGAAAATGTGTCTTAATCGTGTTTTGGCTCTTGTTAAAACTTCAATTATATGTTCAATTAACACATATCCGCTAATCATACTCCTACTGTTAGTACTTCATGATATATGACGCTTTGAAGAATCCTATTTTTTTCACATAGCCTCTTAAAGGTATATGACAGCGATTTATTTTTCAATTAATGTAAACACCTAAATCAATCTGGAATCTGTATACGGGCTTGGTGGTTAATAAAAAATATTATTTCAAGAATTGACCGTTTGCCGACCGAGTTAGTTACTAACCGAAGATGGTGTTGGTGGGGTTGAGGGCGTCCTGGCTCTTGGCGGCGTCCCCGACGAGCCGCTCGGTGTCGGTGAACGCGACGTACGAGGGCGTGATGCGGTTCCCCTCCGCGTTGGGGATGATCTCCGCGCGCCCGTTGCGGTACACGGCCGCGCACGAGTACGTCGTGCCCAGGTCTATGCCTATCGCCGGTGCTAACATCTGCAATAATCGACGACCTCTGTGGGATTTCATTCTAACTTCAAAGAGTACCTAGAGGTACCGCGTAGGTACCTACCTAAAGTCTTACTTCATAATATAAATAAGTACCTACATTATATTCAAGAATTCCGGAAACCTCTGTATTTAGCCTTTGTAGACTACTCAAAGGCATTTGACAGTATCAAACATTCAGTAATATTTACTGCTCTGCATAGTCAAAACATTGAACCAACATACATTGACCTGATTAAAAACATCTATCTAAGTATCACAGCAGACATCAAACTACAGCGTTCCGGCGAATCCTTCAAGATTGAAAAGGGAGTAAAATAAGGAGATCCGCTTTCTCCCAAACTGTTTACCAGCACTTTGGAGGAAGTATTTAAACAGTTGGCGGCCTCATGGGAAACAAAAGGTATTTAGTGTTAGTGTTCTCTTTTCTTTAACCATTTTTAGCACCTCTTCATTTGTTATGCGTTCCGTCCAACTTATCCCCTCCATTCGCCTCCAACACCACATCTCAAAAGCTTCCAGCCTATCTCGATCTCGTTTAGTCAATGTCCACGTCTCGCTACCGTACAATGCAATGCTCCAGATGTACACTTGAATTAGGCGTTTTCGGATTTTGCTGATATTTTTGCTTTCAGAAGGTGTTTTTTGTCGTTGAAAGCTCTTTTTGCCCTAGCAATCCTTGCAACGATGTCAGGGGTGCATCTGGAGTCATTTGTAATGAGACTACCCAAATCATCATCATCGTCCACTGCTGAACATAGGCCTCTCCCAAGGCGCGCCACAAAACTCTGTCCTCGGCCTTCCTCGTCCAGTCGCTCCCCGCTACCTTTTTTAGGTCGTCTGTCGAGCGGGCAGCAGGACGGCCCACATTACGTCTACCAGTTCGCGGTCTCCACTCCAGAACCCTGACACCCCACCAGTTGTCAGTTCTTCGGCAGATATGACCAGCCCATTGCCACTTCAGCTTGCTAATTTTCTGAGCTATGTCAACCACTTTCGTTCTCGACCCAAATATCTAAATGTATTTACTTGTTCTATTGGATTTGAGACTACCCAAATATCTAAATGTATTTACTTGTTCTATTGGATTTGAGACTACCCAAATATCTAAATGTATTTACTTGTTCTATTGTATTTGAGACTACCCAAATATCTAAATGTATTTACTTGTTCTATTGGATTTGAGACTACCCAAATATCTAAATGTATTTACTTGTTCTATTGGATTTGAGACTACCCAAATATCTAAATGTATTTACTTGTTCTATTGGATTTGAGACTACCCAAATATCTAAATGTATTTACTTGTTCTATTGGATTTGAGACTACCCAAATATCTAAATGTATTTACTTGTTCTATTGGAGTGTTGTTAATTTTGACGGAACTAATAACTGTTCCATTTTTTGCTGTTACCATTATTTTTGTTTTTGTTTTGTTTTTTTAATAAATACTTGGATATTTGAAAACTGTTTTACCCAATACCAAACACGAGTTTGATGTTTCGTTGTAATTTAAAGGATAAACATGGTTGAAAATTATGATTGGATACACAGATTTCATTACATTTAAAAATTATCGTGGATAATCGTAGAATTATTGTGAATTGTCGTGCGATACCCGACTTTTATTTTCTATCGCAAAAATATCGTGGATAATACTGGGATAATTATCGCACGTCTGGCGACACTTCGACGATTCGTGTGATGACCACGGCAGCGGCGGACTAAGCCCGTCTGAGGCCCGGGGCGGCAAAACAAAATGAGGCCCCCCAGTCCTTGAGGTCCTTCCAGAAATCGATATAGTCTACGATTTTTTTTTTGAGCTGAGGCAAAAACTTAACATAGGCGCTCCTTCCGTCCATGAAGGTAGATAGCATCATTATTTCCCAGAGACGAGAGTTTCAGATTCAGTTCAGGTTAAGTTGTTGCAATAAAATCAATCTAAAATGTAGAGCGAGCTGGAGATGTATCTCAGGCGCATTGGATGTAGATCCTAATGCAGGTTAAAAATTCGAGCTCGCTTCGCTCGACCAACCCAGATTTTATCTATTTAAAATCTAGATTGGTCGAGCGAAGCGAGCTCGAAATTTTACTACAATATTATTAGTTCAAAGCTGCAAATCTTGTTGCAAACCTGCATTAGGATCTACATCCAATGCGAGCTCGTGTTTTTACAGCAATACAATTAACGAAAACCAGGAGCAAGCGTAGCAAGATCGAGATTTTACCACAATGAGACTAGGTCTAATGAGATTTTATTTTGAAACATTACCTACTCAATTTAGCCTCAGCCGAAATTAAGGCTATTATCTATGAATCAAAAAGCTGAAGCGAGCTCATGATTATGCTAACTACATAATAACATGATTAGGTAGCCATTTTCAAATCGAGTTTATTTGTATGTGTAACGAAAACTGGACCAAACAAGCCTAGTTACAGAGCGCAGAAAGAAAATAATAACAAAAGATTGAGCGAGCGAAGCGAGCTCGAAAATTCGCAATAATTTTAACTGTGAGGCCTCCAAGTCGTCATGCTCATGATTATGCTAACTACATAATAACATGGTTGGGTAGCTCATGCTGAAATCAAGTTGATTTGTGTGTGAAACAAAAACTGAAGCGAGCAAACTTAGTTTCTGAGCACAGAAATAAGACAATAAAAGATTGAGCGAGCGAAGCGAGCTCGAAAATTCGCAATATTTTTTAATATATTTCTGTCTTTTTTTAATTATGTGTGAGGCCTCCAACTCCAAACTGCAGTCCCAAGACCGGAGACCTGGGCCTAGCAACACAAAACTGCCTCTTGAATGTATTTTGGATTTGATTAAAAAGGGCTTCTCTTCTCAAGATTTGGAGGCTGAGTCGGGGGCCCGGGGCGGGCTCGGTGCAGCCTAAAAGACAGTTCTAGTTGTAGCAATTTTCTGGCCAACATCAAAAGGGATTATGGTCGAGAGTTTATGTATCTATGTTATTATAGACAGACTATTATTTGTAACAGCACTTTACTACTATTGCTTCATTCAAAAAACAAGTCAAAGATCACTATCTCTCTCTTCAATAAACTAGTATATTTATTTATTTATCATACCGTATATATTTGTATGTATATGTCAGTAAGTATACATATATCTGTATCTTTATATAATACGAGCGTTAACCCGCGACTTCGTCCGCACAAATTATATACCAGATTTTAAGTCAGATCATAAGCTATCAAACAAAAAAAGTTTCATCAAAATCGGTTCAGTAGTTTTTGCGTGATACTCGTTCAAACAAACAAACAAACACACAAACAAACAGACAGACAAAAAATCCAAAAATTGGTGAAATGGAATCAGGGACACCTAAAAACCATATCGTAACTTTTTTTTTGTTAAAATCTTCAATGTACAGACAAACTTCCTGTTACAGTTTTATAATAGTACGAGCGTTAACCCGCGACTTCGTCCGCACAAATTATATACCAGATTTTAAGTCTGATCATAAGCTATCAAACAAAAAAAGTTTCATCAAAATCGGTTCAGTAGTTTTTGCGTGATACTCGTTCAAACAAACAAACAAACAAACACACAAACAAACAGACAGACAAAAAATCAAAAAATTGGTGAAATGGAATCAGGGACACCTAAAAACCATATCGTAACTTTTTTTGTTAATATCTTCAATGTACAGACAAACTTCCTGTTACAGTTTTATAATAGTATAGATAGATAGATAGATATATTTATTAGTCTCAAATACCTACTGTTTTATTAGTTAAATGTGCACACTATGCCTGCCTCATTTTCTATGCTATCTCTCTGTCTCGGGTTTGCTGGAAAAAATCTCTTTAGAGATAAGCTCGCCCTTTGTAATTGTCTATTATGTTGTTTTCATGTATATTTCCGTGTGTACAATAAAGTGTTAAAATAAAATAAAATAAATAAATAAATTTACCTTTGAAAAACTTCAGAACTACATCAGACCACAACAAAATGCGTAACTTCTGTGGTTTTTAATAGTAGGTATTTAAAGTATTAACCACTTCTGCCAGCAACTTCAACTGAGTAGTTTTGATTTTGAACCGTTGTTTTAAATTGAAACAATCGTTTTGAACGGTGTTTTCATTTCAAATTAATCAAATATGTAAAATATATTTCACTAAAAGCGTATAAAAGTCATAGTTGGTAGTCATCAGACCATCATCAGCTCTCGGTAGAGAGTAGTATATTCCTTGATCATCAACAAAGAAAATTATTTTGATCCTCAGACAATACCTATCAAATATACCTATTTCCAAATGACAGTAGTTTGACCATAGATGAAAAAATGTTCGGTCTATTGACGACAGGAAGCTGGCATAGGCAAGAACATTGTATCTTCAATGTACAGACAAACTTCCTGTTACAGTTTTATAATAGTACGAGCGTTAACCCGCGACTTCGTCCGCACAAATTATATATAATTATAGCTATCAAACAAAAAAAGTTTCATCAAAATCGGTTCAGTAGTTTTTGCGTGATACTCGTTCAAACAAACAAACACACAAACAAACAGACAGACAAAAAATCCAAAAATTGGTGAAATGGAATCAGGGACATCTAAAAACCATATCGTAACTTTTTTTTTGTTAATATCTTCAATGTACAGACAAACTTCCTGTTAAAGTTTTATAATAGTATAGATAGATACTGTTGAAAAACTATAAGCTATATATAACAGAAGGAAAATAAAATAATGTAAGGCACAAAAGAACTAGAATCCAGTGCCGTAAAGCATATTATAAAAAAAAAACATTGTATCTCTACTCTACCTGTGCTTCTGTTACAGTTTTATAATAGTTTAGTTTAGATATCTTCTCGTTATTTAAAAGACATTACAAATTAATGAAACACATAGCAATGATTTTCAACATATCGGCTTTATTTACTATGGACCATATTTTGTATTTTGCTATAAAATCCAAAGAAAGCCTAAATATTAAAAAAAGTCTGTACTATCACGCAGAGATATAGGAAGTACTAGTATCACGTGCATAGAGAAACACGTAACTCGTACCCCGAGAGGAGTGGCCTTACGCATACTTTCCCCTCTGTCAAAGTCTCACCCCCGCGACGCGCGACGGCCCGACCTAGCCGCGATGGGCGTCGTGATTCGATGCGTTTTACCAATGACTTTTTATAAATGAAGGACTCAGCATCGGCGTGCTGTTTATGGAACGGCAAAGTTATGCTTAATGGCGGCGTAAGCAAAATCTCTTTCTTAGTCATGTATTGATCGCAAAGGCGTAAAGATGCCAAAGTGTGTCCTAAAAAACTGCCGCAGTAATTCACTAACGTCGCAAAAAAAAGATGGTTTCTTAGATTCTTTATTGTACGCGAAAGGACGCAACATGAAGGTATAGTCCAAGAGCCAACTACGGAGTAGAGCCTAAACTTATTAAGACACTATTTTAAGTTATGATCAAGAACCATGTCTTGGTTCTTGATCATAACATCGTGAGAAAACCGGCCAAGTGCGAGTCGGACACCGCCCGAACACCCTCCGTACAAACTTAATTTTGCAATGGAAATTTTTTTTCTCCCGTACATTTGTGTACACAGTGACCTACTACAACTGATAATAATTAAGTTTATAATCGAACAAAATATGACTGTTTTGAAGTGAAATTACAATTTAATTCGGAATTTCGGATTTATTTGTGTTGTGAGACCCTGCTTCTTGCCAAATTTCATGATTCTATGTCAACGGGAAGTACCCTATTGGTTTTGATTTGCGAGATGCGATTATCAAAATATGACATAAATGGCAGTATCTTTTGATAAAATATAATTAAATAAATTTAATAAAATATGAGGAAAATGATGACGAGGTTCCCGTCTCACGCCTCTTCTCTCCCCCATTGAGGAATGTAAACATCCCTTGTCGCAGGCGACGGAGGTTTGGCAGTGAGGGCTCTTGCGCGGGACCTTCAGGGCTAGTGACGTGTCATGTGTGTTCCTCTGTGTGTTTGTTTGTGCATAGGTGCATTGATCATTTTAGATTTTCCAAGTAGTTGCTAAGTCTTAGTGACGATTTAGTTAGTGAGTAGGTAGGTACCTACTTCACTTGAGAAGGACATTGTTATCATAAATAGTCATTATAGAAAGTGATGATTGTTGTTATTTCCTAATCTCCCTTAGTCGCTTTTAATAATATATAATTATATCTTCGTGAACGGTTTAACTACCTAGTACCACGCGGTAAGCCTTGCAGATCAATCACATCGCTGCTTCTAGTGTGTCCCTTGCACACTTCTAGTCTGTATGGGAATTCTGTCACAGTTCATGCGGCCAGGTTATGGAATTCATTGCCGCATACTATCTGTGCTAGTCCTTCGCTGGACATCTTTAAGAGGAGAGTTAGAGAGCATTACCTATCTAAATAAAGTCCTAGTAGTTATATGTACGTATATAATATATGTAGGTTCATATTATTATATTTGATATTATTATTTATGTAAGTATATTTATATATTATATTTATTTGTATAGGTGTATCTTATATTATTTCTTATCTTATTGGTATTCATTTTACTATCTCATAATTAAGTAGATTTTTATTTGTGTGCACACTTATTTTACCCAAACATATTAGTTTTCCTCTCACTCAACGGTTTGCTGGAAGAAAACTCTTTTAGAGTTAAGCTCGCCTTTGCACATCACGATGTTGTAATTTTTTTTCATAATTATGTTTTTGTGTACAATAAAGAATCTAAGAATTATAATATATACGTACTGTAATAGTTCAAAATACAGGTACGTACATTCGAAAACTATAAAAATCATTCTCTCATATAAAGAAAAAACATAAATTAATGGCCCGTTGCTAATTCCGCTACTATTTTTGTTCAGTTCAGTGACAGCCAGGTAGCATACATTTATTTCAGACTACACCAATCTCCACAAAACGTAGATGACGTTGGAAAACAAGTTGGAGGAAAATAATACGAGGTGACTAAAGGTTAAGTGCCTCATATGCAGTTATGGTCGTGAGTTCATGTGTGTATGTATGTGATTACTCCATGTTGTGTATAGAAGGTAATTCATTGGGAGTGTTCTTTCGTTCGAGTTAGAATACAATTTTTCAGCTTTACTAAACGTTGGGGCCAAATCCGTCGTTAGCTCTAGGTCTATTTTGTCAGAAACGTCAATCATCTAAAATGACCATACGTAGCTTCGACTGCGTAATTGTTTTACATTACTGCTTAGTATTATTGGAGCAGGGATCGGCGGTTTTGGGGTTAGAATATAAATTCGAAGATGAATTTAGCAAACCATGTATTCAGCTCAGTGTTCAAGAACAAAGTTTTAAAAAGTAACGATATTAGTGTTGCCAACGTTAATTAACTGAATGAATGGAAGATAAAGCTAAATGTCGACTGATCATAACAATTCCACTAAATTAAACAATGATTAATAATAATTATAATCTATGTTGGTATTATAAATGTGTCGCATTGGATGATTGGAGTCTAGGTGGGCAGAACTGTAACACTCGGCCATCCTGGAATCAACGTGTCCCACGGCGATCTGCCACATTATCTCCAGGTTTTCGGGCCTGAAACAACCGATTTACGCAGTTTATGTCCTTGAAAATAAAATATTTTTGTGTGTGTCACTTTAATGAATTTGCGTTTTATTTATTTATCTATTCGTTTCAGTAGGTATCATCTGTTATCTTTAAATTAGAAATCTCATTAGGATAATCACCTTCTTATAATATTCTTATTTGTCAATTACTATAGACTTATTTTTGTCACACAGATCTAGGCTACCGTTTCACACAGCTTAGTAGACTAGATATTATACATTTAGATGCATCACATAGATCTAGCTGTCGTTGTTCGATATACTAGATATTAACTATGGTTCAAATCACGGACTGAAATGATTTTTTTTTAAATATGATAATTATGATATGATGAATTGACGGGAATATCACATAGATCTAGCTACAGTTGTTAGACATGCTAGATATTAGCTATTTATTAAATCACATAGACTGCTGTTCAAAGTTGTTAAAATTAATTTGTAAATATTTAATCTTTTTTTTTTTTTTTTTTTTAGATTCTTTATTGTACACAAAAACATAATTATGAAAAAAAAATTATAATTATTGCACACAGATCTAGACTACCGTTTCACACAGCTTAGCAGACTAGATATTTTAGTTTAACGGGAACATCACATAGAATTAGCTGCTATTGTTCGACATGCTAGATATTAGCTTTATTTGCTTTGTCTCTAGGTACCTACTCTGCGAAGACAACACAGACTCCAAGGTATAGACAATAGCTATCTGCTCCTGACGCAACAACACGGCATAACCTGTGGGCATAACGGTGCTGTGTCTGTAAGTTCTATATGGCGTCCGTAAGGTTAAATTTTTTGGTCCTATCGTCCTATCATCGTCCAATGATGACGTTTCATGAGGGAAAAAGTGACTTCAGCGCCAAAACGGCTATATCGGAACTAAAGCTGACATAGGCCTGGTCATAGATAAGCTACTCCGGTTTTTGGCAGATTATGGCAGTTTTATTTAAAACGTAGTGATTATCAGTGATTATATTCTCTTTGGTTTTATTTGAAATTTTAAACGAAAAAAGAAACGTTAAAAATAGTTCAAATTGAAGACAAGTAAAATATGAAATATGATTAAAAATCACTTAGGTACTTGCGAATCACAAAAACTTTTGAGACTATATTTTGTATTGCATTGTGTAGTGAGGTGAGGTCTTCAGTCTGGTGTAATTTTTGTAAAGGTAAGCGCAGTGTCGCCCCGTGCCACTTACATCTAGCCGCCCGCCCTCACTTAAACGTAGTGGTTATATTCTCTTTGCCCTCACTGACCGGTGGCCCACCGCCCTCACTGACCGGTGGCGCCGTCACTGACCGGTGACGCCCTCACCGAACGGTGGCACCCTCACTGGCCGGTTTAAAAAATAAACTTTCTACCCTCGCCTACCCACGCTGCAATTTCCGGTACGCGGTCGCCACTCGAGAACTCTTCGGCCCCATCGGCCATCGGTTCTGCGGGCAATGTAGCCCACTGCCACATAAGCTTAGCAGTCCTTTAGGCTATGCCAGTTAAACTCTGGTTCTTCTGCGGATCTCTTTATTTCTGATTCGATCTCACGAGGAAACTACGAGCATAGCCCTCTCCATTGCCCTTAGGGTGACTCTCAGCCTTTTTATAAAGTGGACATCCATCGCTGTGATGATGATGATGATGATGATTGTAACAGTTTAGGTACTCTTTAAAGTTAGAACAACACAAAACTCGTCGATGATTGCAGATGTTAGCACCGGCGATAGGCATAGACCTCGGCACGACCTACTCGTGTGTGGCCGTGTACCGCAACGGGTGCGCGGAGATCATCCCCAACGCGCAGGGGAACCGCATCACGCCCTCATACGTCGCGTTCACCGACACCGAGCGGCTCGTCGGGGACGCCGCCAAAAGCCAGGACGCCCTCAACCCCACCAACACCATCTTCGGTTAGTACCTAAGTTGCCGATCACGATCATGATCGCGATCACTCCCCCCTGGATACAGACTTGTTAACCACTCTAATCTTTTAAATCTTAAAACTGTGGCTCCATCGTGGTGTCCATGATTCCAATATCCAGTTTAAATAGGCAGATGTGCTTGACGTTGTTCGATAAAAGATGTGTGGCGCGCTTCGGCGGTTTTGTATGCGGTGTCTATTGGGGGTAATCTGTGGGGTATGCGAAACGTATAATTTTTTACCCAAACATAGTACTAGATACTCTTTCTTATACTGTGCCCAAACTCTGGATATATGCTTGCGCATATTGGTTAAACCACTTAGCGTCGCACAGCCAGCTTCTGCTGGTTCAGTGAGCTTGACGTGTAGCCGTGTGTACAAAATAACAAAAGCACTTTCTCATCATTATTCTCTTGAATCTGATGTAATGGGAAACAACCAGAGACAATCGAGGAGTGGCTGCTTGCACTTGCAAAGAATCTAACCACGTGCAACACATTACAGGCACGAATGGATGTGGACATTCCTCAAGAGATTGATTATTTGTGGTTGGCCGTATTATCAAGCAAGGGTCGTTGTAACACTGAGAGCAGCGCTGGTCCTTTGTGTTCGCCCCAAGCTCACCCATATTTTACGCATACCTCTTATGGTATTTTCTTTTTATTCTCGGGAATGCAGGTTTCTTCACGATGTTTTCCTTCACCGCCGAGCTAGTAAATGATAAATACAACCGTACATAAATTCCGAAGAACTTAGTGGTACCCTCAAGAGATTAGGTCACCTTGACAGATACCCCTAGATTTGTGTCATTCCTGATCGGGACACCACAAAACAAATTCTTCTTAAGTAATTCTGTTTCAATAAAACAATTTTCCCTTGTTACAGACGTAAAGCGCCTCATCGGACGTAAGTACGACGACCCTTTTGTACAACGCGACATACCATTTTGGCCTTTCAAAGTAATTAACGACGACGGTAGGCTCAAAATTGAAGTCCAGTACAGGGGTCAGAACAAGACCCTGTTCCCCGAGGAGGTGAGCTCGATGGTGCTCGTCAAGATAAAGGAATCTGCTGAAGCATACCTCGGCAAGAGGGTGCAGAACGCAGTGATCACAGTCCCGGCGTACTTCAGCGACTCGCAGCGGCAGGCCACGAAGGACGCGGGCACCATCGCCGGCCTCAACGTGCTGCGCATCATCAACGAGCCCACCGCCGCCGCGCTCGCGTACGGCCTCGACACTGACACCTCTTTCAAGCGCAACGTGTTGATCTACGACTTCGGAGGCGGCACCTTCGACGTGTCCGTCCTTACCATTGAGAAGAATGTCTTTGAGGTGAGGTCCACCGCCGGCGACACTCATCTGGGCGGCGTGGACTTCGACAACAATATGGTGCTACACTTCACCGAGGAATTCAAGACGAAATACAATAGGGACATCGGCAATGATTTGAAAGCAATCAGGCGTCTTCGGAATGCTTGCGAAAAAGCAAAGAGATTCCTCTCGTCCTCGACCGTAGCAAGGATCAATTTAGACTCGCTCGTCAACGGTATAGACTTCCGCTCCAAGATAACGAGAACCCAATTCGAGAAGCTGAACGAAAATCTGTTCAAATCCACATTAGAGAAAGTCGTGAAAGCGCTTAATGATGCTGGTATACGCAAAAGTGATATCCATCAAGTCGTGCTCGTCGGTGGGTCCACGCGCATCCCCATGGTGCAGATACTGCTGCAGGGATTCTTCGACGGTAAACAGGTCAAGAAAACCGTGAGTCCTGACGAAGTGGTCGCTTTCGGCGCCGCAATCCAGGCCTCCAAGTTGGACGGTAAACCGGAAAATACATCTGAACATATAAAAAGTCTGGAGCTGATCGACGTTACACCTCTATGCCTTGGAATCGACCAATCGGCGGGACTTATGTCAGTTATAATACCTCGTAATACAACTATACCAACACGCAAGACAAGAGACTATATTACAAGTATAGATAATCAAACTTCAATATCCTTTAAGGTCCTGGAAGGGGAGCGTTCTATGGCATCAGATAACAATGTCCTCTGTGATTTTACTCTTAATGGCCTTACTCCAATGCCCAGAGGTAAGAGCATAGTTGTCGTGACCTTCGAAATAGACACCGATGGCATCCTTCATGTAACCGCCGAGGATAAACATAATAAGGTAAATTACATATCAGTCACAATTAATTTCGGCAAAGGACGTTTGAGTAAACGAGAAATAGACAAACTCATAGAACAAGCAGAAAGGCTAAAGCTTTCCGATAACAAACGTAAAGATATCGCTGAAGCAAGATACGATCTAGAACGTTATTGTTACATAATAAATTCTAAGGTTCGAGGTGATTTGAAACATGAATTATCAGAAGCTGATAAGAAAATTGTGCTGACCCTATGTAAAAAAGCACGGTTGTGGTTGCTAGACTATCCGCACGCAGACTTAGGTGATGTTCTTCGGAAAAAAACTAATTTAGCTAGAATTTGTGAATCTATTATCTCTGAAGAACCGCGTCCCAAAAAGTTTAAAGTACGATAATTAACAATCGACAACATTCGTTTTTATAGGCACCAATTTTTATTGAATAAATAAAAACATTTTTATAAATCAAATCATTTATTACAGATATACAAAAGTCAAAGTCAAAAGCATTTATTGTTGACAAGGTGTTACATCAATTACATAAGAGCGCTACAGTTTACCGGTAAAGGTGTTCAAATACTTACATTAAATTAATACATTCGGAATGTCAATTATAAATTAATTAAATTACTTGTTACATTACAGCCAATTTCACATGTAAACAAACTAAATACACTTACAATTTCATATACCCAATAGACAACAAGTTTACAATGTTCGAATAATACTTTCATTACTACACTTTTCCTTTGTTTTCAAAAAACTCATTTACACTATAGAATAATTTCCTCAGAAGCCAATTATTAACAGCTTTCTTAAAACTTAAATCGTCAAGTGTTTTATAAATGTCCGGAATATTGTTGAACACCTTAACAGACATAAAACAGATGCTGTCATGATACAGAGTAGTGCGGGGAACATGCGGCTGGATTAATCTGTGTTTGTATCTCAGATTCCTGTCAGATTTGCTGTTGGATTCAAAAAGTGTCATGTTTTTCTTAACAAACATAGTGACTTCCTTAATATATAGACAAGGAAGTGGCAGCATTCCATATTTGGCAAAAGGAGGTTTACATGAATCTCTCTGTACGAGTAATACATCCATATTTATGTTAGTAGGTATTTCTTAAAGTCTTCAGTCGCAGGTCTTGCAAAACAAACTTACAAAGTACATTATATATTTTAAAAATGTTGCCCAAGCTGTCGCTCTACAAATAGATAAGATATGCATAAGTACACACGGCGACACATCAAGCTATACAAAACCAACATAAGCTGGCCGCGCGTAGGTCGAGTAACGTATAGCATCGCGCGGCCAGCTTATGTTGGTTTTGTATAGCTTGATGTGTCGCCGTGCGTACATTATTATATTTTAAGGTTAGGGTCAATTCCTACCAAAAGAGCAGTCGCGCGGCGGCGGCGCCTCGCCGCTATGGCCATGCTATGTTATCTTAGAACAAACTAAGTGGACCGCCGATTTTCCATAAACAGCATCCGCCATCTATCGGTTACATTTCGAAGCACTATGTGATATGTTGAACTAGTGTTAGTATCTTCATTCTTAAAGCGATAGCGCGCTACACTCCACCGCTTCAGTGTGACCGTTTTTGGTATTTCCAGTACTAAATTGATATAATTTAATATATTTTTTAGTACAAAATCAAGTTTCAGTACAATCCTATAATATTAAATATTTTAGAATATTTGGGGTTTAGCCCTTTTTCGCCGGATTCCTTATTGGACGGATTCCGTTTTGGCCAGATTCTTGTTTGGAAACGCTAGTGATTCCATTTGACAAATATATTTTTCATCGGAAATGTATAACATATCAGGAAGCTGGTAAAGGTATTTGGTTTGTACTCATGATACATATCAATCAATTAAATTGTACCATCAGTTAGGCGACTAAAAAGATTATCCGTCCAATAAGGAATCCGGCGAAAAAGGACTAAACCAAATAAACACCTAAAAAGGTCTCAAAATTAGCGTAGCCACTGACACTGGGCAATATAACATCTTTCTCATTAAATGCATAGCATTTGTATAAAATATTACAAAATCGCTTTTCTGTACCGAATCTGTATCGGAAGTCCGAAATATCTATAAAATTTGTGAAAAGTCTGTCATCAGAATAATAGTCCAAAATCTGTATTTAAATACAGAGAAAACGGTAGCGACAAGCGACTACAACTGCTCGCGGCGCCGCACTGCCAGTCTATCGCTTCAAGTCAATTTGAATTTATAAAATTTGCTCGGAAAATGCTTCTGCGGCCGCTGCTGCGCTTTACTGCTCTTTTGGTGTGAATCGACCCTAAGGTTAAGAATAGAACAAAGAGTAATATAAGTATATTAGAAAAGAGAACCCACTCGTGGCAACATTATGCATCCACCTTATGTCAAATTGAAGGTTAGCTAGCGCCATCTATGTTTCACCGACAATAATTCAACCTATACTATACATACCTACTTATATCTACTCATACCAATGGATATTATTGTTTCGAATGCTAGTTTTCGTTAATTCACGCACCGATCGAGTGAAATTCCAGTATCCTTACTATTCCTGTAATCTAAACATTGGCAAGAGAACAACAGAAACTCTAGAACATCACTAAATCGGCACGAAATTGAACGAAAACTACAAACAACCCGTACATTACGCAAGATAGGTAGCCATTTTGTGATTTTGTCATTTTGACATTGATATAACTGAATCGGAAAAGCCACCAAAAGGCGACTGTCCTCCGCCTGGAATGGAGCTGTAAGGACTAGTTCCCATTGCCTTTCCGGAAGGATAAATATTAAGAAACAAAAAAAGTCGAGTAGTAGGTAGTTTTAAAAAAAATCAGAACAAGCTAAACTAAACAGCTTAAGTTAATTTCAGGCTTTATTCTAAAAAGTAAAGAGAAATATAATCACTATAAATACAGTTAAAAACCACCAATTTGCGTATCAAAATACTGTTTAGTCTAGTGTAGTTTTTCAAAGGTAAGTGCTTACATATTTATTGAGTAGTTGAAACTATGCTGATGCTGTCTCCAATCTCCATCCATTTTGTAAAGAAAGGACCGCTAAGGACTGTCTGATTGAAACGGTTTCGTAGAGGCTTTCCACACCCATGATAAGTCCTACACAAGTTAACCTAAGATGACACTGACCCAAATACTCGTAGGTATAAACTTTTCCGGCGTCGTTTTGTACTTAGGTTTTTTATTGGGAATCCCCGGCCTCCAACGAAACTCCAATCCGCAAGTTTCAATCTAGTCAACTTTATCGAACGTTCACGTAAAACGCACGCTTCGTATTCTATTCTATTTTTAAAAAATCTCTGCCATCTTGGTTGTGATGATTTTGCCAATGTCTAGTTTATTTACGGTCAGTAGCAGAAACGCTCATTAAAGTTAACCCTCCATTAAATATCTTGCTGTCACTTTTCGTCTTGTTGACATACTAAAAGCTAGCAAGAGTCACGTTGCAGGTTCTGACCCGAGCACTCGTATCGCGTGTGGATATCGCGCGTCGCGTTTTTGCCTGCCACGAGGCTCCGCAATCCTCAATCTCTTCTTGTTTTTGACCAAAAATAATCCCTGAGATTGGGATAGATTTTCCCATAAACACTTGACACTGGCGGAAATGCAGTGCTAACGCACAAGCAAGAGTCCATTAATTATAAGTAAAAAAAAAAGCTAGCAAGATATTTAATCGAGGATTAACTCTAATAAGCGTTTCTGCAACTGAGGCTTAGCAAGAGTGCTTGACGTTGTACGGTAGTTTATGTATTTTGGTGACTTCGGCCGACGGTTCGGCCTTCGGTAGACGGCCCGGTAGCACAGTCTGTAGTGAACCTGCCTGCTGTGCCGAGGGTTGTGGGTTCGAATCCCGCAAGGGACAAATATTTATATGATGAATATGAATATTTGTACCCGAGTCATGGATGTTTGTATCTATATAAGGTCTATTATTATTTGGTTATAAGGGCTTGGTCGATGACCAAAAGCTACTGCGACCTGGATAGATCTATTGTAGCTGTTATATAAGGTCTAACAAAATTAGGTGAAACTATTTTAAGGGGATGATCAGACCATCAAACTGAACAACTTTCTTTATGGGATCAATATTGAAATCACGAAAAAAAAAATCTGCTGTCCCATATATTAGAGTCGAGCTATGTTTGCAGTTTTGTATGGGACAGCAGATTTTCTTTCGTGGTTTCGATATTGGTCCCATAAAGAAAGTCGGTCTGATCATCCCCTTAAAATAGTTTCAGCTAATTTTGTTAGACCTTATATATGTATTCTATATCGTTGTCTAGTCATCATAGTATCTCTCTAGTCATCATATAAGTCCAGGTACATTAAATGTGACTAGATAATTTGTGTGACAATGTCCAAGATATTTATTTATGTATTTACCTCAAGGATTGTTTTTCGAAAAGAGCACTATCTTGAGCCGCCACTGGAGCTTCGATGTAGGCCCTCCCGGGCGCGACCAATAATCAAAGAGCATCACGACACGTGACTACCCAAAAGCAGACCTACAATGCGACTCCACACATAAAAACATTATCAGTACGCCGTGCGAAATTCGAGATTAAGAACTGGTTGCAGACTTTGTCTTACGATGGAACTGAAGACTTAATCAAGGATATATCTTAACATACAAGGCATATACACATGCAAACAGACACAAACCCCCCTCCCCCTCCCCCCACACACACCCTCTCACTTTGTTTCAATTGTACTAGTTTGTAACCTACGTAACCGTGTTGTTCACCTAATTGTGAGGAGTGTGGAGTAGTCTAGGATGTTCATCACCTGTTAGTGGAGTGTGTTCGCTACGAGCAGGATCGAATGACACTGATGAGGGTGCTAGGCTTGATGTGGGCATATTTCATGACATCCTGGCATCACCAAGTTCTGATGCTGCTAGAAAAGTGTTCGCCTTTGCAAACTCATTAGTGTCTCGTTAAGTAAATTAGAATAACTAAGTCAGAGTAGGTAAAATCTAGACACAAGGTACGATGGGGCTGACATGTACATAACATTTTGTATAAAAGTCCCTTTAAAAAAAATAGAATATAAAAAAAAAAAAACTAAATTTTTGTTTATTGTTAACGATTCCCAATCGTAGACCTCGCGTATCAGGCTTGCCTCGTTTTTGGTCTACTGTTTAATGTAATAGTTTTAAGCAAAACTTAAAAATATACATTTATCTTATCTTATGTATGAATTTTTAGTACAAAAATAATGAATAGTAACGTCACTGTTTTTCGTCGTCGTCATTTCAATACATTTTATAATTTATCCAGTTTCTAATAATAGTACAAACTTTTTTTTACTGAGGACTTAAAACTAAAATATGTTTAATGCAGTAAACTCCTCATCAGATGTGTTTTTTTGAGGGATTTTAAAAACTACCTTCGAAGAAGACCAAATATTTTTTAAGTTATAACTGTAAAACGTCAAGTACTTTTGTTATTTAAACTAGATATAGCAAAAATCATTTTCAAGCCACAATTTTGAAATAATAAAATAATTGTTGGCACCTTCACCTTTGGTACCTAGTACTATTTACGATTTTGTATAGGAGGGTTTTAAGGTGTCCCTGACTCTATATCCACCTTTTTTAGAATTTTCGTGTCTGTTTGTGTGTTTGTTTGTTCGACCATCACGCAAAAACTACTGAACCGATTTTGATAAAACTTTTTTGTTTGATAGCTTATGATCTGACTTAGTCTATAGAACTATCTGGTATATATTTTGTGCGGACGAAGCCACTGGTAAACTAGTATATAATTAAAAAAACAATGTTTAGATTTGACCATTGTAGCCAATCATTTATTTAAGGTTTAGGTACCTACTTACTGAAAAAAAAGGATATTAGGTTTTTTTATATAAGGTCTAACAAAATTAGGTGAAACTATTTTAAGGGGATGATCAGACCATCAAACTGAACAACTTTCTCTATTGGACCGATATTTAAATCGCGAAAAAAAAATCTGCTGTTCCATACAAACCTACTCGACCTAAATGTATGGGACAGCAGATTTTTTTTTCGCGATTTCAATATTGGTCCCATAGAAAAAGTTGTTCAGTTTGATGGTCTGATCATCCCCTTAAAATAGTTTCACCAAATTTTGTTAGACCTTATATTTTAGGTTAAGTTAGTTTTATTGTCTCAATATTTGGTCTATCGAAATCGAAAATCGAAATCGCGAAAAAAAATTTTAATGTCCCATACAAAACTGCAAACACAACATGACCCAAATGTATGGGGCAGCAGTTTTTTTTTTTTCGAGATTTGATATTGATGAGATATTGGTCCCGTAGAGAAAGTTGTTCAGTTTGATAGTCTGAGCAATGAGCATACCCTTAAAATAGTTTCAGCTAATTTTGTTAGAACTTATATTATTTAACTGTCTCAAGCACGTATAGTAAGTCCGTATGTACATGGCACGTCTCAAAGGCTTAAACATCATTACACACCTCGATGAGGTAGATTGTTGAAACCTAGATCAGTCACCTTCCGATGGCACCTCGTTTACTTCCCAAACAGATAGGTGGAGAAAATTGTACATACCAAAAATCATAATGGAAAAGGTATTTGCGGCATGATTTGTCTAGACAACCTGGCCGCGTTGTATTAACCCCTGTGTAATCATTCACTAGAATCACATTTCGTTCACCAAACAAATAGTTGCATAATTGTACGGTCGGATCTCGGACCATCACTATTCTCAGTTACTTCCTTTTAACCTCAGTCAAAAAATTGACTCATACTCAGATCTGTAGGTATTCTCACTTATAATTTTGATTTAATTAAAAAATTATGAGATTTGGTTTGTTGCATCATTAATAGATGAATAATCTGAAATAAATAATTTTTTATTTTAATTAATTTTGTATAGAAGTAATAAAAATAAATATATAAATGAGTAAAAAAACAATGATTGCAGATGTCAGCACCGGCGATAGGCATAGACCTCGGCACGACGTACTCGTGCGTGGCCGTGTACCGCAACGGGCGCGCGGAGATCATCCCCAACGCGGAGGGGAACCGCATCACGCCCTCGTACGTCGCGTTCACCGACACCGAGCGGCTCGTCGGGGACGCCGCCAAGAATCAGGACGCCCTCAACCCCACCAACACCATCTTCGGTTAGTCTTCTATAACTCTATCCAATTCTCAAAATGTCAAATTTGGTTAATGACCAAATGTTGATTATTACTCATCAGAGAAACATTCATTCCCCTTGTTACAGACGCAAAGCGCCTCATCGGACGTAAGTATAACGACCCTTTTGTACAAAGTGATATACCTTTCTGGCCTTTCAAAGTAATTAACGACGAAGGTAGGCCCAAAATTGAAGTTCAGTACAAGCGTCAGAATAAGACAATGTTCCCCGAGGAGGTGAGCTCGATGGTGCTCGCCAAGATGAAGGAGTCCGCCGAAGCGTACCTCGGTAAGAAGGTGCAGAACGCAGTGATCACAGTCCCGGCGTACTTCAGCGACTCGCAGCGGCAGGCCACGAAGGACGCGGGCACCATCGCCGGCCTCAACGTGCTGCGCATCATCAACGAGCCCACCGCCGCCGCGCTCGCGTACGGCCTCGACACTGACACCTCCATCGAGCGCAACGTGTTGATCTACGACCTTGGGGGCGGCACCTTTGACGTGTCCGTTCTTACCATCGAGGAGGGTGTCTTCGAGGTGAGGTCCACCGCCGGCGACACTCATCTGGGCGGCGTGGACTTCGACAACAATATGGTGCTACACTTCACCGAGGAATTCAAGATGAAATACAATAGGGATATCAGCAATGATTTGAAAGCAATCAGGCGTCTCCGAAAGGCTTGCGAGAAAGCAAAGAGACTTCTTTCTTCCTCAACTATAGCAAGCATACACATAGACTCGCTCGTCGACGGTATAGACTTCCACTCCAACATAACCAGAGCCCGATTCGAGGAGCTAAACGGAAAACTGTTCAGATCCACATTGGAGCCGGTCGTGAACGCGCTGAAAGACGCCGCTATTCCCACATGTGATATCGACGAAGTCGTGCTCGTCGGCGGCTCCACACGCATCCCCATGGTGCAGAGACTGCTGCAAGGGTTCTTCGACGGTAGGGAGCTAAAGAAAACAGCGAACCCTGACGAAGCGGTCGCTCTCGGCGCCGCGATCCAGGCTGCCATATTGGATGATAAACCTGAAGAAAAGTCTGATCAGATAAAAAGTCTTGTGCTCGTCGACGTAACTCCTCTATCCCTGGGAACCGACACAATTGGTGACATAATGTCGGTTATAATACCTCGTAATACAACTATACCAACACGCAAGACAGAAACATATTGGACAACAAAAGATAATCAAACTGTAGTACGCTTTGAGATCCGTGAAGGGGAACGTTCTATGGCATCAGATAACAATCTGCTCGGTGAACTTACTCTGGAAGGCCTTCCTCCAATGCCCAGAGGTCAGGCGAAAGTTCGCGTGACCTTCGAAATAGACACTGATGGCATCCTCCAAGCAACCGCCGTGGACAAACATGATAAGGCCAATTTCAAATCAATCACAATTAATTGTGACAAAGGACGTCTGAGTAAACAAGAAATAAACAAACTCATAGAAGAAGCGGAAAGACTCAAGTTTCAGGATAAGAAGCGTCAAGAAACCGCTGAGGCGAGGAATGATCTAGAATTTTATTGTTACACAATTAAATTGAAGGTTCAAGATGATATGAAAGACGAATTATCAGAATCTGATAAAGCAACTGTGTTGACCAAATGTGTTGAAGCACTAACATGGCTGCAAAAACATCCACAAGCAGACTTTGTTCATTTTTGGGAGAAAAAAGAGAATTTAGCTAGAATTTGTGAATCGATTGTCTGTTAACCTAAAAATAGTTTTAAAAATAATAAGTAATTTTTTCAATTTTATTCATTACTTATATTTTTTTAATTTGTAATGTTTCTGACGTCCTAGGCACCATGCATGGCCATTGTTACCTTTGGACGGTAAGATGATTAAGATAATTTCAAATAAATGTCAAATGATGATTAGATTCCGACTCTGGCAAATAAAATGCATCCCCCAATGGGATCAATACCCTAGCTTGTAATTTTTCAGTATTTTTAAAATAGCTCGTGAAATGGATAGAAAAGTCTGAAAATTTTTATATTAGCTTTGTATCACCTAATCTGCAAGTAGTTTTCGAATGTTGGTACCTACGAATAATAAACAAGGTTGGTACTTTTCATAAAAAGATGTTGTCCATTCAATAATGCTCATAGATGATTTTATAGCCCAGTTATTTTACGATTTGAGCCGGGACTAATTGATACATTTTTTCGGTATAATATTGAAGAGCAAATTTGAGCATAGAAATGAACCAAAATTAAAAAAAAAATCACGTCAGCAACAGTTCCAATTTTAAAATTTAGTTATTATCTCGTTCTAAAAAACATGATGGTAAATTTTTTTTCACATATTTAAGGTTTTACCATTATACATACTTCAAACATGCCTAGCTAGCATGCCACCCACGACAAAGCGTTTAAACGAGAAAAACATCATGCGCGCCCTTTCTGGCCTACTTAAAATAATAAAGATGGAGGCACATCTCGATTTTTGTCGGTTTCTCGGGGGTGGCATGCTAGCTAGGATGGTGTAAATATTTTTGTCTACTTAGAAGGTTTTGAAAAATACCTCATTTCAATGCCTATTTTATTGCTCAAAAAATGATTGCATTGGTATTAATATTATCAATTTAAAAGCCTTCTGGGACACACAATTTTGATTTCTATGTTGCGTATCGATTTGTTTAATACGTTTTAAGATAGGTCACTAAATGGTGCCGGTTACTGTTTAAAAGTCCAATTATTAATTACTCCCTACCCTGCCTAACAAAACTCCGTAAAATGACTGGGCTATTAAGTGTTGTGGAATATAATTCGGAGCGCCGTCCATACAAACGAAGTCTGGAGATATTTTCAATACTATCCAATTAAAGTCAACGAAATCTCTATGTTTGTATGATGTTAGATTTCCGTTAAAATGTATAGTTTTAAAGTTATTGTTCCTCAGAGTTTTCCATACAATCTTATATTAATCCTAGAATTAAAACGGTATACACTCGAGAGCAATAAAAACGGGTCACCAACATACCTTAATATCTCGTGAACTAGGAATGATAGCTTATTCAAATAATAAGTATTTCATAGACTATTTAATACTTCTTAAATTAATTGCTAACATTTTTAGTTTTCATTTGTTTGACTTAATTAAAATACATAAATAGAAATGAATCAATTCTATCGCAGACCAAAAATTGGAAATAACCGTTTTTTATCACAGTTATAACGTTTGTGAGTGATAAAATTAACACATTAATATTAAATGTTAAATACTAAAAATTAAATTTTCAAAAAATAATTTATTTAGGTATTTGCCTTTATTATTGGCATTTACTTTATAGCAACCAGAAATTTTATAAGTTTAAGTAGTAGTATTAAATTGTCTATGAAATACTTTTTATTTGAATAAGATATCATTCTTAGTTTCCGAGATATTAAGGTGTCCTCGGTGTCGGACGCTCGGCGAAGTAACAACTCTGTTTCGAACGTTCGTCGGTCTAACTCCTGAGGATGCTCCTTGGTGGAGCGAAACACGTGTAGAGTAGAAATTATTTGGTGGGCAGGTTGTGTTGCATAACGTAATACAACTTTGTCTACTAGGTACTTAGAACCGGAGGTCTTGATACAATCGTGTCATCTACATATTTAAATTAGTTAGTATTGAAAGTATCACCATACTTCGTTTGTATGCAGCGCGCAGTTGCGCTCTGAATAAACTTCTCTTAATATATTTTTTAATTTAAAATGATACGCCATAGCATTTACACTGTGTGATTATTTTTATGAGATAGGTTGATTGTACACCTGATACTGAACAACTTTTCCCAAGGAACTATGGAGGTGCTACTGGGAATGTTCCTCCATTGAAAAGGGAAGATCTTCCACCAGGCTATTCCACCCGGCCGTGGTCCGACAGTTCTTAGTTGGACCTTGTATATGTATCGAATCTCTGTGATTATTTCTCTTGCGCGATGTATGTCTTGCATTCGATTGTGGACCTTATTTGTAGTAGGTTACGAGTTACGTATTCACGGTGAACGTTGTCTTTGTATGGAGCATATTTCCGAGGGCGACGGTATCGCCATCTGTTGGTATCTTTGCTATAACTTGTGGGTGCTGACATCTGTAGCAAGTCCCCACAGAACTTATAGAAAATTAGCAAAAAGAAAATGTGGACTTGCAATACCAAATACAATCAGCTTCTTATCGTGTGGGCAGAGCCCTAAACAATAGCTGCACTGGTGACATTGTACGCATCGGCTACTTTGGTAACATCGAGAGCATAGGCAACATTGGTGACACTGGTTGCATCAATCACTGGCAACATTGGTTACGAGTGGCGGGACATCGGTTGCATAGAAGATTGGATACTTCAGAGACTTCAGAGACTGTCAGCATTTGGCGCTAGTGACACTTGTGGTACTATCAGCTGATCGATTTTTGTGAATTTCCCTCAGTTTCTTTGGAAAAGTTGTTCAGTATACAATCACTCTTTGAAATAAGTATTGCAACTGTCTACCTAAAGTGCACTGCCTTACGGTCAAAAAAGGCTGAAAAAGTTTACTTTTTGATACCAGCACCAAATTTTAGTATGTTTTAGGTATGTTCTCTAAACCCCAAAACTGCCGGGAGACAGGTCTTTGAGGTGTCAGGGTCTTCAGTTATGACGTCATTAATTTTGTGTATGGGATTTAAAAAAACATTGTTCTGAAACCTATTGTGTGGGGTATCATCAGAAAGGGCTTCATGAGCCGGTTCTAAAAATATACTACACCATTACCTGTCAGCCACTTTAAAAAAAAAATACGAAATGCATTTTCAAAACATATCAAGTTTGGGTTCCTCCAGGTACGAAACGGCTGAGTAAATATTTGTCAAACATACGCCAAACGACTTATGATATCCTCATATCAAACGTCAATAAAGCAATTTCAAAAATGTTTATGTTTACTATTTTTTATAATATTTTTTATTATTTTTCAACCTTTTATTTAATGAAAATATTTATAAAAAATAGTAAACATAAACATTTTTGAAATTGCTTTATTGGCGTTTGATATGAGGATATCATAAGTCGTTTGGCGTATGTTTTACAAAAATTTGTTCAGCCGTTTCCTACCTGGAGGAGCCCAAACTTGGTATGTTTTAATAATTAGTGATTTTTTTTAAAACAATTGGCTGAAAGGTAATAGTGTATTATATTTTTAGAACCAGCTTATACAGTCCTTTCATTTGATACCCCACACAATAGGTTTCAGAACAAAAATTTTTTTAATCCAATACAAAAATTTTATGACGTCATAACTGGAGACCCTGACACCTTAGAGACTGTCTCCCGGTAGTTTTAGGGTCTAGAGAACATACCTAACAACATACAAAAATTTGGTGCTGGTATCCGGAAGCGAACTTTGTTTCCATTAAGGTAGTGCACTACTACACTTGACTGCTTTTCCACCAGAGATGTGCGAGATAGCGAGGTGGTGAGCGAGGAAACAATCCGCCAATAGCGCGCTCGCTCGATCACGTCATTGGGAAATTGAAGCACTCTCATTGGTCGATTTTGTCCTCGCTCACCGCCTCGCTACCTCGCACATATCTGATGGAAACACAGCCTTACCTGTAAACTTAAGTGCGTTACATACTTTTCAGACCATCAAACTGAAAAACTTACACTTCAAGGACAACATTGAAAAGGATTTTTTAAGCAGGAAACCTTCAGTTGATGGCTTTTCGAGCCAAATTAGCAGATTTTTTTTCACAATATCAATAATGGTTCGATTTTGAATTTTGTTCAGTTTGATGGTCTAACTCAACCATCACTTCCATATGTAAAAATACATTTAAGGTGGTTGCAGAGGGGTCAATTTTATACAAAACTTTGATGCACAATACGGTATTAATATAAGTAACTTTGTATATATGGACAAATAGTTTAGAAAATCTAGATGCCGCGTCACAAATAACATTTGCAATTCATAAATTAATTACGAAGATATAAAGCTTTGAAGTTTTTCATACAACATTTTAAAAGCTTCATATCTTCGTAATTATATTAAAAATTGCAAATGTTATTTGTGACGCGGCAACTAGATTTTCTAAACAATTTTTCCATATATAAAATATTACTTTTATTGATTCCGTCTACGCGTATTGTGCGTCAAACGTTTGTATGGACTGAAACCACCTTAAGTTTTTATTATACAGGGTGATATTGATATCATTAGCATCCTTTAGACTAAGAGTCTACCCATTAAACTGAACAACTTTTACTATGGGAGCAAACAAATTGGAGTAAAAAAAAATATCTGCTGTTGCATACATTGGAGTCGAGTAGGCACTGCAGTTTAGTATGGAACAGCAGATTTTTTTTTTGCTCCGATTGGTTTGCCCCCATAGTAAAAGTTGTTCAGTTTGATGGGTAGACTCTTAGTTTAAAAGGATGCTAATGATATCTTTTTCACCCAGATATTGTATTCTATGGTGCTACCTAAAATGATTAAAATAATATAATACCTAAACCTACTCTAATAATAATAATTAAGTAAAATTTGTTGATCACTCATGTCTTTTATTTAACATCGCGTCGTTCCGTTAACGTGGTTTCAGTCCATACAAAAGTTTGACGCACAATACGCGTAGACGGAATTAATAAAAGTAATATTTTATATATGGAAAAATAGTTTAGAAAATCTAGTTGCCGCGTCAAAAATAACATTTGCAATTTATAATATAATTACGAAGATATAAAGCTTTTAAAATTTTGTATGAAAAATTTCAAAGCTTTATATCTTCGTAATTATTTTCTTTATATCTTCGCAACACGCAACATTCAAAATTACAGCTCATACCCTCCACGACTTAAACATACCATGTAATTGTCCGTCGTTGCAAAAAACTAACCAGATTAAATATCTCGGAATCCTTATCGACAGCAACCTATCTTTCAAACCCTATATCAATCTCCTAGCTAATAGAGTCCGTAAATTAATATTTGGTTTCAAACACTTACGCCATATTGCCGACCCCCCTGCTTATTCACACACCCATACAAACCACACATCTTACAAGTACATTGTACATTTAATTTGCAATAAGTTTTACAGTTGTAACTGATGTCAATAGCTCAGGCAGGTAATTCCTACCTTTCATGGCATCAGTTGTACCTACCAATACTCCTAGCCTACTATTCTAACATTTAGTGCTTCATTATTTTATTATTACAAATCCGTCTGTAAAATGGCTTTTTGTGGATTAATAAATATTATTCTTATTCTTATTCATATTTTAAAAATTGCAAATGTTATTTGTGACGCGTCATCTAGATTTTCTAAACTTTTTTTCCATATATACAAAGTTACTTATATTAATACCGTCTACGAGTATTGTGCGTCAAAGTTTTGTATAGAATGAGAGGGGTCACCCTCTGCAACCACCTTCACTATTGTTTCCTTTTAATTTAACTCGACAGCCATTTTGCGAATTCTTATCTTTTCATCTAAGACATGAAGACGCAAAATTGCTTAGGTACGAAGTTGTTGAGCGTTGTAGGTCTGCTATTGGGTAGTCACGTGTCGCTCGTCGATTGTTGGTTGCCCCCTCCCGGGCCTACAACGAAGCTCCAGTGGTGGCTCAAGATAGTGTTCTTTTCGAAAAACAATCTTTGAAGTCACCAAAATACATAAACTACCGTACAACGTCAAGCACTCTTGCTAAATAAACTAGACATTGGCAAAGTCATCACAACCAAGATGGCAGCCAGTTATTTTAAAAATAGACTAGAAGTGTTTAAAATACGGTTAACATTAAAAAAACACAAATTTGCAAATCTCCAAATTCCTTGTATAGTGTAGTGAGTCTGCTTTTCAAAGGTAGGAACGCAAGGAACTAATGAATGTGTCCAAGCATTTAACCGGCTAGGATCGATAAACTCTGTCACCCTAAGCTGGGTGCCTGAGACAGCGGTATTGGTGGAAATGAGGCTGCTGACGAGCTGGCACGAAGAGGGGCGGAAGAGGACGCCATAGGCCCCGAGCCTTACTGCGGCATCTCTCGCAACACCTCTAGACGTGTGCTAAAGGTATGGGCCGTGAACCAAGGCCGTGGGCCTAGGAAATGACCTTTAGGTCTAGGGTGGCAGCTACAATAGATCTGTCCAGATCGCAGCAGCTATTGGTCATTGACCAAGCCCTTAAAACCAAATAATAATTTTAGAACTAATGTAAGGATAATAAACGATATTTGTCTTCACCAGTGATCATGGAAATGGGTCTCCAGAGCAATGTCGTGTAAAAGAGTTTGAATTTAGCGTTAGGTACTAATTATAAACTTTTCCAAACACTTTTTTAGGGTTCCGTACCCAAAATGGTGCAAACAGGACACTATTACCAATAGCCCAGTCATTTTACGGTTTGAGCCGGGACTAATTTGTCATTGATATATTTTTTCGGTATAGTATTTAAAAGCCAATTTGAGCTTAGAAATGTACCAATATAAAAAAAATCCCGTCAGCAACAGTTCCTAATTGACAATTAAGCTATTATCTCGTCATAAAAAAAACCTGATGGTAATTTTTTTAAAGATATTTAAGGCATTACCATTATACATACTTCAAACATGGTGAAAATATTTTTGTCTACTTTGAAGGTTTTTAAAAATACATTCGTATTTCCTAATAAAAACCTCATTTTTTACATTTCAATGCCTAGTTTATTGCTCAAAAATAATTTATATTGGTAAATCTAATTTAAAAGCCTTCTGGGACACACAATTTTGATTTCTATGTTGCGTAGCGTAGTAGTCAGCTCTGCATATCACTGTCTATCTCTCGCCAAACGAAACAGCTCACACATCTAGTAGAACGGTAGTATTTATTCTGTGGTAGAACGTAGTTCAGAGTTTTGCGCGGCAATTGAGAAGAAAAGGATGGGCTTTGTTTCTTAATTTTCTAAATTAGTTTTTCTTGGTCATTATTGTGTTAATGTGGTGGAATTAGAATAATATAGTAAAAGTGAGAAATAAAGAAGGCGCTCCCGTTTAATTCGGATTGATCTTCGCGTTAAACTCTCTTGAACATTGGAATGTGTGTACCACGCACGCATTTCAAGAGTTAGGTATAAGATAGGTTAGGTTACAAGCGAAATTGAAACTAAAGACCAGGCTGTAAGGGCTAGTTCCCATTGCCTTTCCAAAAGGATAAACTATTAAGAAAAAAGAACGTAGTTCAACATGCCGTGATAGATGGCGTTGATTAGACTTTGATTCTAAGACAGAAGCAAAAGTAATAAAAAAATGTGCGTAAGGATTTAGAAGATATTCTTCTTCTTATCGTTTGGGCAGAGCCATGGTGTCAGAGTAAAACACTTTTTTTTTAATTCATTACCTATATTTATTTTTGAATATTTTGGTACAAAAAACAGTATGCATAAACAAGTATATAATTCTTAATTGTACTAATAATCTTATAATCTACTTAGGTAAATATGTAAATGCTCAAAGTTGCTCAAAGTACTGTATAATGAATGTTACATTTTTATTAAGAGGAATATACCCGTAAGCCCGCTCCATACAAGATTAAGGTTTATATCGGTGACCCTGGATTCATTGTGTGGTCGAACCATAAAGTTATTATACCTTACGGAATAGAGGAACTGACAGCTGAGAGAGCGAGATGTACCTAGCGGCACTACGGTATAATAGAAAGAGATACGTGACGCGAGGCAATAGAACCGTTTTTGGGGATCTTATTGCAGGGTAAAAATTCGGTTTCAGTCAATAATTGCGAACTGGCATGGTTCATCAGTCGGTTTAGGAGATACAGCCGTTCAAAGGTCCGGCCTATGAACGGCTGTATCTCCTAAACAGATTGGCAGTTCATGTCCGTTTTTGTACTGTTCACATAGCTACAGTGCACACTACAATAATATCATACGCTGCCTTGCAGCTGATCGTTAATTTTTCTACTGGCATTTAAACGTCTGTAATTACTAAACCGACTGAAGTTATGCAGGCAGACCTAGTTCATCCCCATCACAGAGATGCTCTACAATCCATAAACACCTTGGTGCTGAGGGTTGCAAAAAGTACACTTACCTCTTAGTCTATTAGCGCTCTTACAGACAAGCGACACTTTACGGTCGCAGAGGACGGACCCACGGCGACCGTAAAGTTTCGCTCGTCTGTAAGAGCGCTAAGGCTGCACCGAGCCTATTGTGCTGCTCCCAATCGTATTTTTCTTTATTTCTTAACAATTAAACAATATTAAAAAAAAACTCAGCCATAGCGTAAGCGAAAAAAAAATTCGTCTATGGTCACCAACTTATCTGTAGAATGGCCAAAAGCGGAACTACTGATGCCATTTTGTTGCTGTCAGTCGATGTAGTCAATAGTCTCTCATTCTTTGATACAGAAAGTGGCGCCATCGCTCATTCTACAGATAAGTTGGAGACACTGTACTAATGTTATATCTATATTTTCTTTTTCAATGTTTTTTCCAATCGAGTCTTTGCACTGGCGGCGCTCTGAAAAAAAAAGACAAAATAATATTATACATTATTCAGTACTCTTCCTCGTAAAGTGGTTCTTATTGCACACGCTTTTAGGTACATAATGCAGCTTATAAAACACGAGTGCGTTTTAAGTTGATAGTCCAGTCATTTTACGGTTTGAGCCGGGACTAATTAATAATTGATATTTTTTTCGGTATAATATAAAAAGTATAAAGAGGTTTAATATTGAAGAATCAATATGAGCCTAAAATGTACTAAAATTTAAAAAAAATCACTTCAGAAACAGTTCCAATTTTAAAATTTTGCTATTATCTCGTTCTAAAAACGTGACGGTAAATTTTTGTTTGCACATATTTAAGGCTTTACCATTATACATACTTCAAACATGGTGTAAATATTTTTGTCTACTTAGATGGTTTTGAAAAATACGTTCGTATTTTCTAATAAAAACCTCATTTTTTAAATTTCAATGCTTATTTTATGGCTCAAGAATAATTTATATTTACACGGTATTAATATTATTGTTGCGTACAGAATTTTTTTAAATGTTTATCCAGATAGTCTTATGGTCACTAAATAGTGCCGGTTACAGTTTAAAAGTCCAATTAATAATTATTTCCCACCTCTCCTAACAAAATTCCGTAAAATGACTGGGCTAAATATAAGTTCTCACTCTTTAATTACGTATCTGCTACGAAGTAACTATTAATCCGTGCTTCTAGTCTTTTAGTTCTACTATTGTTACTGTATCTTCACGTCCCAAATACCGCAGTGTCTTAAAACGAATAGCCCAGAAGTGGGAAGTAATTATTAATTGGACTATTAAACTGTAACCGGCACTATTTAGTGACAAAAAGTCTATCTGAAACATATTAAAAAAAATCGCTACGCAACATAGAAATCAAAATTGTATCTCCCAGAAGGCTTTTAAATTATTTGTATTGTCCTTTATTTGTATTTTGTGTGTGGCAATAAAGTGCATTTTTTTTTGTTTTATTTATTTATATTAATACCAATGCACTCATTTGAATTAGATTTAACAATATAAATGATTTTTGAGCAAAAATATTTACACCATGTTTGAAGTATGTATAATGTTAATGCCTACGTTACGTTTATTATAACGAGATAATACCTCAATTTTAAATTTGGAACTGTTGCTGACTGGATTTTTTTAAAATTTTGATACATTTCTATGCATAAATTTGCTCTTAAATACTATACCGAAAAAAAATATCAATTAGTAATTAGTCCCGGCTCAAACCGTAAAATGACTGGGCTAGAAAGTCTTCGACCTGTGTGTTGCCAGTGATGACATATGGAACAGAGACGTGGTCGCTCACTCAAGGCCTCATAAAAAGACTTAAAGTCACCCAAAGGGCAATGGAGAGGGCTATGCTCGGAGTTTCCCTGCGATATCGAATCAGAAATGAAGAGATCCGCAGAAGAACCAGATTACCTGAAACAGCCCAAAAAATTGCTAAACTAAAGTGGCAGTGGGCGGGGCACATTACTCGCAGAATCGATGGCCGACGGGACCGAAGAGTTCTCGAGTGGCGACCGCGTACCGGAAAGTGCAGCGTGGGTAGGCCCCCACAAGGTGGACCGACGACCTGGTGAAGGCGGCAGGAACCTGTTGGATGAGGGCAGCGCAGGACCGGTCGTTATGGCAATCCTTGGGGGAGGCCTGTGTCCAGCAGAGATGATGTTGATTGTTACTGTGCTTACCATATAAGCCTCGTTGGCAGCTTTAGCGTCAATGCTCGCCTCTGGATTTCTGTCATTAAATGTTCTTATTCGGTCGGGATGCAATTCTTTGCTCAGGTACCGGAACGTTTTCTTGAGTTCTTTTATTTTTTCCTTATCAGACAATTGTTTTGACACTTCTGCAATATAATATTGATTAATAATTAATGTTGTTTATTCAGGGAAACTCGATGCAGTGCGATTTTTGAAAGTCACATATTCAAATCAGCTGTAGAAAATGTCAATGTTGCTATACTTAGAGATTATGCATTTAATTATCTTATCACCATCAACATAACATAACATAACATAAATATTCTTTATTTGCACACCAAAAATATACAGATCATCATCATTGGCCTTTCCATCTTTGAAAGATGATTTAAGCAGCGTCTTGGCGGCACTTACGCTCGTGGCTATAAAGCCCGATACGAGAGCGACAGGTACGCATGTACGGCAAGTGAAATTTGAGTTTGCTGTGTCAGTTGGGTTTGCTAGCCGATCATGCCTCCTTTCTCGCTTTTCAGCCAAGAAAGCAAACCAGGCCCTGTCGTGAACAGCTCTTCCCTCCGCTAAATGTTTCCTCCACAAGTCGCGGTTCTTAGCGAGATCCTCCCAGCCGCTGGTGTCGATTGAGAACGTGGACATCGTCGATTTTATTATAGTGTTAGCCAAAAGCCAAAGCCAAAATCGATAAAAGGCCGCAAATCGATGTACAGGTTAGCCGTTCGGCACGCATGTACTACGTGTGTGTTTAGGTCAGAACAATCATTTTTACCGGCAGTTCTTAAAAATATTTCCCTTACGGGGGGAGTTATGACTTCATCAATTTTTTGTATGGGATTTAAAAAAAATGTTCTGAAACCTATAATGTGGGGTATCAAATGAAAGAGCTTCATGAGCCCGTACTAAAAATATACTACACCACTACCTGTCAGCCACTTGTTTTAAAAAAATCCAAAAAGTATTTTCAAAACATAACAAGTTTGGGCTCCTCTAGGTAGGAAACTGCTGAGTTAATTTTTGTAAAGTATACGCCAAATGTCTCTTGCCAATGTAGCTTGTAGCAATGTGTCTGTCCACCCCAAAGGGGATCATAGTTATGAGCTTGTGAGTTTATGTATGTATGTACTTACTTAATATTTCATAGTCATCTTTGGCCTCTTTGATGCGCTGTATCTCGGAGATAAGTTCTTGTTTTTTAACTTGAATCGAATGATCAGATTTTGGCCTGTCTAAACTAGAAATGTTATTTTTGCTATCGTCAACTTCATTTTGATTCTCATCGGGTTTATGTTGATTCTCACCAGGATTATGTTGATTTTCACCAGACCGATTTGTTTGTTCACTTATCTTAGTCATAACTTGTTTTAACAATTCTGCTCCACTTCTTGTTTTATGCATTCTTTCGGCTTTCACTAGAAGCTGTTTAGCTCTATTTAGTCTTCCCTCACTTAAACAGTTTCGAGCCTTGTCTATTAACTTTTCTGCTTCTTCCAAGCAATTGACATTCAAATTTTTCGAATTGAAACTGTATGTTGTATTCTTTTTTTTCTCTTTCTGCTTCGCTTCTAATATTTCCTCAAACGGTCCAAAGTCATAATGGGGAAATAAGTCTTTTGATTTTATTAATATTTCTTGGATTGTTTCTAATTCATCGCAATTGACCAAAGTTAGAGTCAGAAATTTTCTTGGGTCCAATTCAATTTTGCCCACATTTTCGTATGGTTTGTCTTGATCTTCTTTGTTTTCAATTAATTTTAAAAGTTCTTTGGATTCTTCTATTAGACGTAATCGTTCGATTTTCAAAAGGAATTCATCTGTTTTCTGAAACTGATATCTCTGTTTTCTCTGGAATCTCTGTTTTCTCTGTAATGGATGAGAGATTACTCTTGAGCGATAACTAAGGTTGTTTTGTGCATCTTGGTACAACCGTGCTATTTCAGTTGACGATGCTTCGGTATAATTATTTCTCAAAAATCTTTCATCCAAACTTTCTAAAAAATCTAAAAAATTGTGTACTCGCATTTCGATTTCATTTTCTTTATATTGGTCCTTGACGTATGATAAACATTTTTTTGCTGTCTCTATATACCCCAAGTTGAAAGCATTTATAGCTATATCCGTGTATATTTTTGCCATATATTTGTTTCTGTCTTCAAACCTATCGTTGCATAGAGCCATAGCATTCATTTTTATACCACAGCGCTTCTTATTCTACTTAATTATGTATGTATATATTGTTCATAGTTTTTGACCTGTAACATAATTATTATACGGTGAACATAAAAAACTAATATTTAAAAAGTAAACAAGTGCAGTGATATACACGCATCAGCTTTGAGCTGCTAGTGTATCATAAATATGTATATAAATAATAAACATCATATAAAAGCGGCGTTCACCAGTGTTGCATAACCATTTTATACACAGTGAAATTGATATCATTAGCATCCATTTAAACTAAGAGTCTACCCATCGAACTAAACATTTTTTACTATGGCAGCAAAGCGATCGGAGCAAAAAAAAATCAGCTGCTGCATACATTTGAGTCGCGAACTCGCGCGTCGACCTTGCAGTTTAGTATGGAACAGCTGATTTATTATTTGCTCCGATCGGTTTGCTCCCATAGTAAAAGTTGTTCAGTTTGATGGGTAGACTCTTAATCTAGAAATAAACATTTTAACGGGTTCTTACCGCGTTTTGGTATATTTGAGTTCCCGATATTAGACTAGACTCTTAGACTAGGTAGACTCTTAGTTTAAAAGGATGCTAATGATATCAATTTCACCCAGTAGATGTTAATTTTTGTACGCATTCTCAATTAATTTCAACGTTTTGTTCTTGAAGTCAAGATGGACGGTCGAAGCTAAGAATGCGTAGAAAAAAATTGCAACCAGTACTGGCCGCTAAATGCTATCCATATACATGCACACAGACATAAACATAATTTGTATGACGCCTCACGTACACCAAACCTTAAGCAGGCACTTTACTCTCGCGAGAACTTCTCGCCGAGAATTCCAAGGAAAATTACTACGGCTTATGACGCCACGAGAACAATGAAGGGCATCCACACTCTCGTTCTCGGCGAGAATGTAGTGCCCGGTTAAGAAAGTTGGCCCCTTTTGTTTTATACGGTAGAAGCATGAGGTTCATTCTCTTAGGTTCTATCATTGCCATAGAACTGAACTCGGAAACAACAATGTGGTACGGGAACTGTATTCCAGTGTAACATACAGTTCCTACTGATCGCCTTATCTAGTACCTACTGAAATGAGGGATTTTCCAAAAGAAAAAAAGTTAGTTCCTAATTTCTCAATAGATGGCGTTGACCAGAGAGGGGTCCAATAGGTATGAGCAAATATATTAATAAATATTAATAATAAAAATACACAATACAAGTTATTAACAATCTGGGTGTTATTGACGATCCAGTTTGTGTAATGATTGCCACGCCGGACTGTCGAACCAGGGTCCTGGGTTCGAGTCCCGGTTCGGTCATGGATGTTATATGTTTATGCCGTTGTTGAATGGTTCCCATAGCAAAAAGCCTAAGGCTTACTTGGGATCATCACAAAGTATGTGCCTGTGAGCGTTATTTATTATTTATTTATTTTCTGCCAAAAACGAATAAAGCATCAGACTTGGCTCTATGGGCTTCGTATCCATTTTGAATATACGAACAATATTTAAATTGGTCACTTCACTTTTCAGTATAAAGAATATTGAAATTGCTTTGCAAAAAAAGAGCGAAATTTTTCGTCTATGGCTTTGCTTTTCATTCACGGAATCGGACGTACGATTTAAATATTTCCGGTTTATTTTTATTGAAATTCTCAGTTTCTGTTAGGTTTTTGTAGTTTGTTATTGTTTCTCGATTATTGTTCGTATTTTCAAAATGGATACCTAGCCCATACAGCCACGTCCGATACTAGATTCGTTGTTTATGGACAATAACACCGAGATTGCTAAATAATAAACCAACAGCAATAAAAAAGGGTTTGTACCAAAGAGTAATATAAGTATATTAGAAAAGAGAACCCACTCGTGGCAACATTATGCATCCACCTTATGTCAATGTGTTATGTAGTATGTGTTATGTCATGTCCACGTTATGTTGAAGGCTAGCTAGCGCCATCTATGTTTCACTGACAATAATTCAACCTATACTATACATACCTACTTATATCTACTCATACCGATGCATGTTATTGTTTTGAATGCTAGATTTCGTTCAATCCCGCACCGATCGAGTGAAATTTCTGTAATCTAAACATTGGTAAGAGAAAAACAGAAACTCCAGAACATCACTAAATCGGCACGAAATTGAACGAAAACTACAAACAATTTGCGCATTACGCAAGATACGTAGCCATTTTGTGAATCTGTCATCTGTCAATTAGACATTGACATAGACAATAAAATGTTTTTTTTTCATAGTTCTGCGATGTAGTTAATAGATGGCAGCACATTCTATGCAAACTCAATCGGAAAAAGCCACCAAAAGGCGACTGTCCTCCGCCTGGTTTGTACTGTGTATTTTTACTATTATTATTAATTAATACGAGCGTTAACCCGCGACTACGTCCGCACAAATTATATACCAGATTTTAAATCAGATCATAAGCTATCAAACAAAAAAGTTTCATCAAAATCGGTTCAGTAGTTTTTGCGTGATACTCGTTCAAACAAACAAACAAACAAACAGAGAGACAAAAAATCCAAAAATTGATGAAATGGAATCAGGGACACCTAAAAACCATATCATAACTTTTTTTTTGTTAATATTTTCAATGTACAGACAAACTTCCTGTTACAGTTTTATAATAGTATAGATATTTGCTTATACCTATTAGACCCCTCACTGGTCAACGCCATCTATCGAGAAATTAGGAACTAACTTTTTATTTTTTTTTGCTTTTGGAAAATCCCTCATTAGTATTGTTGATCTTTCTATAAAAATTGATAGCTTTAATGCTTTTATGGTTTATTGGAGTAGCATTTTTTAATTTAGGCTTTCCATTGTGGTCTATATTCAGGTCCACCACACACACACGTTCAAATCAGCAGTGAAAATATCATAATTTATGCATCATTCGATCACAACTTTGGGGGTGTGAGTTTCAGAAATGGCACTTCAGCCTGGCTAGCATGCCCGTGGGTGGCAGGTTTATTTCTCCTAATAGGGTGCGATTTCAGTGCGAACTCAGCAGTTGAAAATGTCAAAATTACTATAGAGATATGCTTTTTTTACCGCTGATTTGACTTTCAAAAATCGCCCTCTTGGAGTATGATTTTTAAAAGTCAAATCAGCAGTCGAAAGATGCATATCTCCATAGTAATTTTGACATTTTCAACTGCTAAGCTCAGCGAATGAGTTTCAAAAATCGCACTCGGGAGAGAAAAGGAGTCATTTTTAAACAAATACAAAACAAGGGCAAAATACTAAGTTCAGTAGGTACCTAAGTAAGAGGCAGTTTGTAGTAACTTTATTATTAATCTGTGGTTTGGAGTTGAAAGACCGGAACTCCGGTCCTGGGCTCTCGGTAGAGAGTAGTATAGGCCTCGCATGCCACCCCCGAGAAAACTATAAAAATCGAGATGTGCCTCCATCTTTATTATTTTACTTATGCCAGAAAGAGCGCGCATGACTTTTTGTCGTGGGTGGCATGCTAGCCACTGCTGAGGCCGTAGTGTGGAGTCCCCACCAGGGATAAAATTATTGCTGCTCCACGGAGGGGAGGCGCCAGTATAAATTTTTTGGGAACACCCGGGGGGGGCTTCATTTGTCGTCCCGCACTGCTAGCATGCCGCCCACGACAAAGCGTTTAAATTGTGTTTTGCCGTCCCGCACTGCTAGCATGCCGCCCACGACAAAGCGTTTAAATGAGAAAAACGTCATGCGCGCTCTTTCTGGTATACATAAAATAATAAAGATGGAGGCACATCTCGATTTTAATCGTTTTCTCGGGGTCGGCATGCGAGGCGTACTTGCCCCAGACGGGCCTAGCCCGCAACTGTTTTTATCTGTACAAATCAAAAGAACCGCGCTGAGCTGGTTGAGCCCAGAATTGTGTGTTAGTTTAGTTTTTATGTATAATTATGTCAGTGTGTTTTGTGGTGTTTGCAACTAAAAGTATTTTCTTTTCTTCTTTCTTTCATACGGAATTGTAATCCGGAATTCTGAATCAGGATTACGATTTTATATGGATTTTTCATTGTGCAGCTGTCAAATCCTATACAAAATCACAATCCTGATTCGGAATACTAGACTGCAATAGGGGAGCGGACTGCATAAAATATATTTTAGTTCGTATTCTTAGGCCCGATTCGACCAAATGCGAGTAAATTTTATTCTTAGAATAAGTCACCGTTTACTCCAGACTAAACCGTTTTTGCATTTTACCAACCCTTATCTATGAATTCTGACGGTGTAAATCTTATTCAGAGACTAATGAAATGTCAATGTCACATAATTTAAAAAATTGAAATAAAAAGAAACCCTACAAATTAAAACTGTATAACCTCACATTGCAATAAGTACGGATACAACGACCTCTTTCTTTAGGTGGATTATACATTTGTTCTTTAAATATGGGTTTAGTGTGGTAGAAAATAAATGAAGTTATTTCAGAGTAAATAACAAGAGTAAAATTGTTCTTTGTGTTACATTTGAAAATAATGGTAGACTCATATTTTTTATTTTGTTAGCTAGAATAATATTTTTTTCAACACACTTGCTCATAAAATGGCCCTTATTTCACCGCAATTAGGCACATAATGACACCTATAATCAAACTGTGACTTTTTCATTACTATTATTAACAAGTGAGTTATAGGTTTTTTTCTTATTGGTTGAGTTCAAGAAGTTTAGATAGTAGGTATCTAAACTTCTTGGTTGAGTTCTTGAGTTGCTATATTCTTAAAAAAAATTCGATACAAAAAAGATCATATTCAATAGTACATATAAATTCTCTAAATAAACTTTTTATTTACTAAATAAAATGATTTTTTATTATTATTTTCTTCACAAGTGTGTTGAAAAACGTCGTATGATACACGTGTGTATTGATGATTACCGTCCTCGGCTCTCTTATGGCGCCTCAGCGGTAATCACCAACATTACACACTTGTACCATAATGTACTATAATAACATGATGAACTATAAAAAGTAATGAAATGTTGATGACGTCACTTGTGGGTATTTAGTACAATTTTTCATACATCGCGTGCGTTTTGACGTTCAATTAAAAGAAGTTGCTAATTTCACTAATTGTCCGATCCCCCATTCCATATATGTGTTCCGGATAGTGTTGACGAAAAATCAATAGCTTTGCTATCAATTGTTGAACGTCAAAATCATGTACCCGCTCGATAGTATCGATACTATTGATTGATCATTAGATGGCAGCGATCGAAACTATCGATAGTATTGCTGTTTACCGATACTATTGCAGTAAAAGAGATATTGATACTATCAATTGTCCTATTGAGCGAGTACATTATTTCTCACCTATCGATAGCTATCGATAGCTATCGATAGACAATCGATATTTGGCCTATCGAGCGGCAACACTAGATCCGGACCTTAAGTTATGACGAGGGCGCCACTGAACTGTAAAAAGGACTAATTAAGTTTTCTAGGTTAGGTAGGTTATATTTAGGAGAAGTAGGAGTGTCCTATTGGAATTTTATGTCACACGCACAACGATATCTCGTTAGCCTAGAGTACCAAATAATAGGTTACATTACCTACTTTAGTTCAAGGCGTGTTCAAGGTCATGGCATTTAATATTCCGTAAAAATTTGTAAAACGTAGTGATTACTTGCTCAGTGAAAATTTGTAGAATATTCAAACAAAATTCTCAACTTTTAAATTTTTAAAAATGGAACAACAATTTGAGTCACTAACCTGTTTGATTCTTACCGCTAATTAATTTTTAACAACTCCCTGGCAGGATTCTATTTTTGATTCCGAATTCAGAAAAATAATAATTTCCACAGATCAATTAGAAATAATTTCACGTCTTTGTTTTTGATTTGACATTACCAGTGTTGCCAACCATATCGGACCAAAAATATTTAATTTCAATATTTAATATAATAATTTCTATGGACCTAAATACTATAAGCATATTAATGGACATTTCATTATTTTTTAACAGCAATTTTTATTGAATAAATTGTAAATATATATAAAAATAAGCGATATACATATTTTTTATTTTCATTTTTATTCATCATTGGAGTTTTTAATGCTAAGCTTGAGCTTTTTAAACCTTGGCCCGAGATGATGATTGAAGAAAGTTGATTAAGAAAATTTCTGTGATTAATGCAAAGAGTAATTATAAGTATAAGTAGGTATTTATGATTAATGTGAAGAAAATGTCAAACGATGATTAAATTCAGATTCCGGCAAAGGAAATGAATGCAGCCCATTTCGTTGTAAAATTATTTCATTAAAAATCTGTGAATTTGTATACAGGGTGAAATTGATATCATTCGCATCATTTTAAACTAAGAGTCTACCCACCAAACTAAACAACTTTTACTATGGGAGCAAACCGATCGGAGCAAAAAAAAATCTGCTGTTGCATACATTTGAGTCGAGTAGGCAGAGGCACTGCAGTTTAGTATGGGACAGCTGATTTTTTTTTGCTCCGATCCCTTTGCTTCCATAGTAAAAGTAAAAGCTGCATTGATGGGTAGACACTTAGTTTAAAAGGATGCTAATGGTATCAATTTTACCCTGTCTTATCTTTGTAAAACATAATCTTCAAATGATTTTCGAATTTTGGTAGTTACCTACTTACCTTTCCTATTGCAGCTGAATTCTCGAGCTCGCTGTACACGCTCTAGATTTTAGATTGTATGAAACTTGAACTCGCTTCAATATTCATTTCAAGAAGTGACTATTCAGGGAATTCGGTGCACGTAGTACTTTTATTTCTATGGGGAAAAAAGGCTAGAGGAGAGGGCGGCACAAAGAGTAATATAAGGGGCGGCATTATCAGTTTTGCACGCGGGCGCTGAAGTATGGTCCCGTCCGCACGGTCAGCACTGACGGCATTCTGTGCTACCGTGACGGTATGCGTAACTCTAAAACCAGCCTAGAACCATAACGTAAATAACTAGAACAATAGATCACAGTTTAGGGCTAGCAACACTGGACATTATGTGTTACATTTTTTGGCCTTAAGGTCTTGTAACCGGGCCAGTAAATAAATTATTTAAAAAAAAATATATAAAAAAGTTAGATTTTTTTTGTGAAATTATTAGGCTCTGGGTGCTTACTATTTTTATGCCTTATTAGATTTTGGCCGCGGTTCTACCGCACTGGGTATATTATTCTCAAAATCAATATCCTAAGGGCAAAATAACGCTAAGGGTAGCTTTCAGGGAAGGATATTGTTACGGCAGAGGCAACACACAGCGGATGCATCCAAAGCGCATTACCATTTTAATTATTTACACAGAAAGAGAAGGTGCTAGGAGGAAGCACGTGTCTTGTCATATTTACTCAATAAGAGATGGACATAGCAAATTCGCTCTAGTTAAAAAAGAAGATCGTTACCTTATTGCTGTCCTTATCGGCGTAACCACTTTTTTGTACTACGGCCACCTGACTCAAAACTGTCACTTCATATAAATTGTATAGGATTTTATGACTCGCTATCTCATACCCGGTTACACTGACATTCCATCTACCAGCGAAAGAGAAAAATACGTACGAGGCGACTGATTTTAAGGTTTCTTTAACAATTTAACTGCTGACGACCTACGTCGTAGGTCAGCAACAAATGGGCCGCAGTGCGCACGACTCGCCCGGTGAGTCAGAATTGTATTGCGTTCCACAGTGTTAGCCACAGAACATTATAAGTGGGGTTAGAAGTACAAAGTAGAAGTGGAACGTGTCGCTACAGGTTATGCAATGATTTCCATAACACCATAAGGCGCGCGGCGTGGTGCGAGCGAGAGGGCATGAGTTGAATTTCACTGTGACTATTGGCGGTGCAGTCATACCTCGCGAGGATTGTGTACGAAACCTTGGCCTCATGATGGACGAGAACCTCAAATTTGAGCGGCACGTCCAAAAAAAGTAGGAAAGTGTTTCGAAAGTTTAAAAACGCTGTACAGGCTTCGCCCATTTGTGAAACCGGAAATCCGTTTTCAACTATGTAGTAGTCTTGTGCTCTCTCATCTTCAATACTGCGATATAGTGTACGGCCCATGTATTTTTAAAAAGACTGAGAAGTGCATACAGCGGATGCAAAATGCATGTATGCGCTTCTGTTACAACATACCTAGGAGGGATCATATCACCCCGTACTTAAACGACAGGAGAGTACTTAATATGAACCACACGAGAAGTCTAAAATATGCATGCTTCTTGCACTCACTGTTTAAGACACAATCTCCTCTCTATCTCTCCCACAAGCTGACGCGCAGAATTCGGCGACGAAACCTGAGGATAGAGGGTATCTGTTCGTGCTTCCTGTTTACTCTCTTGTCGGTACAATGGGTTGCTTCAAATATGCCGCTTCTAAAATCTGGAATGATCTGCCTCCACCCATTAGAGACGCGCTGCGATTTACGCTCTCAACATTCCGTACAAAATGTAGAGAATGGCTTATGAAGCAGCAAATAATAGCGGCTGGCATCCCTCCTTAATGCCTACAAATAAAACTGTAATTGTATATATTTTTCATGTGTTTTAAATTTAAATTTTTATTGTTCTAAAATGTCAATATTGAATGTTTGTTTATAGTTGTTAAGAATATATTATTTATTTATTTATTATGTTTAAGGGAGGGACAGAATAGCAGTGGCAGTCGGCAACCCCGACTGTTATACTGAGTCCTTTACCATTTTGTCTCTGTTATTTTTAAAACCGTGCTATATTTATTATGTACTTTTGTGTTTTGTGTAAGAGACAAATAAATACTTTTTAATTTTAATTTTTTAATTTTAGTAATTGTAGCAGCGTGAGCGGGAAGACTCTTATAATGTTCTGTGATGTTTGCACTGCGCGAAGATGATTTTTTTGAGCTTAGCAGTGAAAGTGTTAAACAGTGTCTATATGGGCGATAGGCTAGCCACCTCTCACTACCTAATTCCATCCTGAAACTTTAATTGGTAAATGTGAACATTGCTACATTCTTAAACAGAAACTTGGTAGTTGTAGTAATGTTTCTGACCACCCCGAGGGGGATTGCAGTCGTGAATTTATGTATCTATGTACACGGAATCGATCCATTACTTTTTGCGTGATCCTCGAACACAGAGACCAACAATACCTATGCCAGCTTCCTGACAGAGACAAATGAAAATAAAACCCATAGATAATTTAAATAAATTGCATTTTATTTTAAAACGTAATTAAGAAAAAAATAGGAATACATTTCGGAAAATAAATTTGTATTTTTATTTCAAATGTAATTCTGAATATTTTTTGAAAAAATACAATTGATTCTTAACCGCGACATTCAAAATTACATTTGTTACAAAATTATTAAAATCATAATACAATTACTGTAATTAAGACTAAAATTAAAAATAATACTTTTTAAGCATTAAAAATAGTACGTAGCTAATAAAGAGCTAAAAATAAATGCTTTCCTTAAAATATTTATTAAAAAGTAAAAATAGATCGACCAGTTTTTGACATTATTTTATTTTAGAAATCTAATTAATACAGACTTGTGTGGTGAGTTGGTTCGCGGCCGCAAGGCCCTGCCATTTTGTTTTGCCAAACTGCAGCTTTCATTCACAACGGAGGCTGATGATGATGATGATGAAACGTTGAAAAATCAATAAAGTAAAAACTATAGCGTAACTTTTTTTTTTGTTAATATCTTCAATGTACAGACAAACGTTCTGCTACAGTTTTATAATAGTTTAGATTCAATCTATACTATTATAAAACTGTAACAGGAAGTTTGTCTGTACATTGAAGATATTAACAAAAAAAAGTTTCGATATGGTTTTTAGGCGTCCCTGATTCCATTTCACCAATTTTTGCATTTTTTGTCTGTCTGTTTGTTTGTATGTTTGTTTGAACGAGTATCACGCAAAAACTACTGAACCGATTTTGATGAAACTTTTTTTGTTTACTTATGATCTGACTTAAAATCTGGTATATAATTTGTGCGGACGAAGTCGCGGGTTAACGCTCGTAATTAATAAAATACAAATAATATATCGTTGTTTTATAATCTGAAAAACATTAAAAGGCACTGTCAACGGCAAAGAGAATGTAATAAGATAACTCTCCAATACATTCCAGTCGATTATTAAACTAATTATTTATTTATTATTCATCATCATCATCTTAGCCGATGGACGTCCACTGCTGGACATAGGCCTCCCCCAAGGATCGCCACAACGACCGATCCGGCTCTGCCTTATACAACGGGTTCCCGCCGCGTTCACCAGGTCGTCGGTCCACGTTGGGGCCTATCCACGCTGCTGCGCTTTCCAGTACGCGGTCTTTAATTAGTATTTAATTTGTGACATTGTTTATAATGCCAAAAACCGGTCAAGAAGTTTATTAAAAGGATAAAATAAAAAAAATATAGTTAACACTAAAAATCTCAAAGAATAAAATGGGAAAATAAAATTTGATATGGTTGAAATTATAGTTGACATTTTAAAACACAAAAATACTTTCTTTAGTACAGTGTATAGAGTCCTTTTTTAATATGCTGACAGTTTTTTAAGGGGATGATTAAACCATCAAACTGAACAACTTTCTCTATGTTGAAATCTCGATAAAAAAACAACAGTTCCATACAAATCTCCGATCGTACTCGACTCTTATCTATGGTATGGTCGATACAAGATATCTTTTTTCGCGATTTCGGTTTCAGTCCCATAGAGAAAGGTGATCATATCATTAAAAAAAGTTCTGAGGTAACAAACATAAAAAAAAACAGTCGAATTGAGAACCTCCTCCTTTTTTGAAGTCGGTTAAAAATAGTTTTAACTAGTTTTGTTGGACCTTATGAAGGATGTAACAAAACACCCTAGTAGGTAATATTTAGAAAGGGTGGTTCACACTCAGTTGCAGAAACGCTCATTAGAGTTAATCCTCCATTATATCTCTTGCTAGCTTTGACTACGTCAAGTAGACAAAAAGTTACAGCAAGAGATTTAATGGAGGATTAACTGCAATTGAGCGTTAGACAATCAAACTGAACAACTATCGGTATAGGGGCAAATTCAGAAGCGTAACAAAATCTGCTGTTTCATACAAAACTGCAGTACCTACCAACTCGACTCAAATGAACAGCTCAATTTTCTGCTCCGTGCTCTAATGGTAACTGCCTCCGTGGTCTAATGGTTAAGAGCATTGGCTCTCGACACGGAGGTCGTGGGTTCGATTCCCACGGGGGACACCTAGTGATACGACCTAGTGATATGACAAAGTGACATTTCACTAGGTAGTGAAATGTCACTTTGTGCGTTTTTCCCCAGTTGGTTAGGACATTGCAGGCTGAATCACCTGATTGTCTGAAAATAAAAATGATTCCGTGCTTCGGATGGCACGTTAAGCCGTTGGCCGTTGCCGTAAGGCGGTCTGAAAAAACTCTGACACCAGGGCTCTGTCCACACGATAAGAAAGCTGATTTTCTAAAAAGTGTTCGACGTCTCCATAGTGAAAGTTATTCACTTTGATGGCATTAAGTCTAAACCCCCCCTCCCCCCCCCCCCCCCTCCCAATTAAATATACCCTGGGTGTTTTATTACACCCTGTATGTAAGAATACATATAATATCATATTTATCATTAAATATATCAATTAATTTCACCCTGTGTAACTGAAACACAGGGTGAAATTGATATCATTAGCACCCTTTCAAACTAAGAGTCTATCCATCAAACAGAACAACTTTTACTATGGGAGCAAACTGATCGGAGCACAAAAAAAATCTGCTGTTCCATACATATGAGTCGAGTAGGCATTGCAGTTTAGTATGGAACAGCTGATTTTTTTGTGCTCCGATCTGTTTGCTCCCATAGTAAAACTCTTAGTTTAAAATGATGCTATTGATATCAATTTCACCCTGTAGTACATGTTTAGGTATAATTTCGAGCCCATTATTTGAGAATCATGCGTCGTAAATAATTTGTGATCCCAATAGTGGGAATACATATACAACGTGTTAATGAATAAACGCAAAATTAGAAATTCGTTTGTTTAGAATCGAGAGCAGAATATAATTATCATGGTTTTAACATAGGTTATCTTCTTTTTAAATATCAAATCATTTTTTAGTATAATTTAAAATTTACTAAACTCGATGTCAATCCACCGCACTGGCACACTCCCCGTAATTACTACCAAATAATGACCGCTTGCATTCATTGCTGAAATAATAACAAAAAATCATTTTTCCATGAAAACTTAATATGAGAATAACTTTAAATTTTAATTACTAAAATAATGAACTTATTTTAAAGATTAAATAATACGTAAGCAGATTTATTACAATTATTTACACCCCCCATCCCCCTTGTCTGCAAAACTAAGCAAAGCTCTTACCTAAACGTATGCATTATTTGCGGGAATCCCCGAAAATGCGTTTCGTTTTCAAGCATAGACAATGTGATTCGTGTAAAAAAGTAAATAACTACCGATGACGTAATCACCATCTAGACTCCCCTACCCACCATGTCATCCAAAATAAGCAAAACAAAGATATCCCCCCCCCCCCCCCCGCATAGTGCTTACGTAATACTTGAACGGCCCCTTATATATAAAATTATAAAGGGTATATACTTATTGTTTAAATGACATTATTTCGTTATAAATCAGTTGGGGGTGTATGAGGTTTTGCGCTTATTCATTTCATTACATATTCTCACGCCTGTCTCCCACTGGGGTAGGCAGAGACAACGGAACGCCACCTGCTACGATTCTGATGAACTTCTCTGGCTTCCTCCACATTCATTAGTCCGAGCCAGGCTCGCGCAACTCTCTAACAAAAAAATGTTATATGAAACGTGAACCGCCGCCATTTAATTTCTTTGGTCGGTTGCACACGTTTCATAAATTCTGGAACATCGGTCACGACCAGTTTTTAGCATTGAAATCCCGACTCTTATAACGCAGTGAGTTACAGTACGACCAGGAAAATAATTCCGCTCGTCAATCTTCGTTTGCGCAGAGCAGGACCGAGTCCCCGACAAAACCCGAATTTAGTAATCAAAAGGTGGAAAGTCGGATAGCAGCGAAAAGGGCGCGAAAACAAATGAGCCAATAGCGTAAACGGATTTAAGGTGGCGCATCCTGATTGGTCAATATAATTTCGCGCGCTATTAAAATTTGTCGACTGCGCAGGTACATCGGTGAGACTTATAAACCTGGTACTACTGTACATTCTCTTTGGTCCGAGCATGCATAAAAGGGCTAATAAATGTGGAGGAAGCTTCTTCATTGACACGTTGTATAGGCAACAATAATAATTAGATCTAATTGATATTGCTTTTAAATTAATCAATAAATAATAAATTGACGTTTGTTCTTAAATATAATGCTAAAAATGAGCCACTTGGTGATTTGTTTAAAACATTGTTGTCCGATTATACATTTAAATACTTAAGTTAAATCTTTTTCAAACAATTACCTACCTATAATATAATTATACAGGGTACCAATGTACATGTAAGGAAAAGTATAATTAACTTTTAAACCATATACTCTACCCAATGACATTCTATACAAGGACTTCGCATCAGTGCGCTATTAACTCTTTGACTCACAAACATTTCTGCAATTTTTTGCGGGGGGCGAGGTAATATGAAATCCGCAACTTTGGACTTTATTCTCCATAACTTTAGATTCTAATTTTGAACGTTAAAAATCATGGAAAGTAGTCTCGCGTGAACCCCAAACGTTCTAAGCTCGAAATTATTATTTCGCAATTGTAGGCTGTCTGGTTTAGTGATAAGGTATAAAATTGAATGTAAATGCACATGATTAATTGATCTTATACCGTGGCAGAGGGGAAATGCTACCGCAAGGCTAGTCCTTATGATAAATAGTCAAAGTATTAACGGGACCACTAAGTTATGCACAGTTGTTTTACATTACTGCTTTGTGATCGAATACATTTGAAAGATTTGAAAGTACTGGAATGTCAGCGGCAATGTATGACAGCTGGACATAACTGATGCATACAAAGGTGACATTAGAGACATGTGCCATGTTTAGGCTTTGTTATTCTATGACATGATGACTCTGTTATACATTTTTTGACTCGTTAAATAGATTTAAGTGTACTATTAAGAGTGTAAATTTAAATAATTGTAATATATAAATATCAGCACTATTGGAAATTATCTGATACTATTAGTGACATTTTATTTCATTCAACTCATTTAATTTTTGTCAGATTGTGGATCCATAGTTAGTTAGTGTCACGGATGCTGTGAAATGACGCAGCTATAGAAAGGCATTCAAAAATTCGGCCGGTTTGTCAACAAGCTTCGTAGCTCGGCGGTCGACGCATAGACTCCCGTGCCGGGGGTCGATGGTTCGAGACTCGTCGAAAATAATTCTAGATTTTATTGTTGTTGGAAATGTTCTAGAAAAGTAAGAGGGAGTAAGAATATTTGGGAAGAGACAGAAAATGGGCGTGTTTAGGAATGCTCTAGAAAACAGAGAGAGAAGGAATATTTGAAAAGAACCAAAAAACAATAGGAATGTTCTAGAACGAAGAGAGAGAAGAAATATTTGTAGAGAAACAATAAAATGGGGCGTGTTTAGGAAAATTCGAGAAAGAAGGCGGGATTAGGAATATCCGGAAGGGAACAAAGGAATAAAGAAAAGACTAACGAAATTCGGGCATCTAGAAAATTCTAAGGGGTATATAACGCAGCGAGTTTGCGGATGCGAGTCAGTATTGATTTAACAGTGGAAAGTGCTTGATACTATTTGTGTCAGGGTCGATAGGAACTTCAATGATTAGACACTTAATGTGCTTACGCGTTTATACATTATGTTCCATTATAAACGTCTTAAGGGGCCATACGTCCGGGTTTTAACTGGGAAGGGCGGTCTCTTACGTCCCGGATTTACCTGGGAAGGGATCTGTTATTTTTCGTTTTTCTACAAGATCCTTGGATAATTTATCTAGTGAACTCATAAATTGAATACACGATTGAAATTACTTCACACGATATAGAATTTCTTTTCGGAAAGAATTAAGAAAATAAGGCATATTAAACATTATTTTTAATCTCAAACTATAATAACTTGCAACCGTTTATAATTACTGGAATTTCACTCACATATTCACCAATAGATATTTATCTAGTGAAATCATAAAAAAATTAGAAGACACAAATAGTAAAAAGAAAAGTAAAAAGTGGAAAAGTACTAGTCAAAAGTAAAGTGCAAAGTAAAGTGGAACAGTAAGTAAACCATGAATGGTTATAAATAACTTATAATATTGCAAATTACGTTATAAGATGCAAATAACAATATAAATAAAATTAGATAAAATTAAATAATTATTAATGTCAAATTTCAGTGTCAAATTCTAGTTAAATATATATATGTGTGACTGATGTATTGTCGTGATCTTAAACTGATGAATGTTTTGTACATATATTATAGGCATGTACATTAGATAAAATACCGCATGCCAATATTATAAATAAATAAATAAAAACTCATTGACTCTACCCATCAAACTGAATAACTTTTACTATAGAACTAAAAGTGCCAGCGCCAAAAAAAATCAGCTGTTTGATTCTAAACTGCAATGCCTACACGAATGAAATGTATGAAAGAGATGATTTTTTTTGTTCTAGCACGCTTGCTCCCATAGTAAAAGTTGTTGAATTTCTGACGGGTAGATGTGGTTTAACGGTTAATGATACTTTTCCTTACACCCTGTATAATAATTTAGCCTGTTTTGTCCCACAGCTGGGCTTGTTTAGGAGGTTTGGACCGTATCTCGCCACGCTGGTCCACCTACCTACACTTTAAGAAAAATTAAAATATTGTGAAATGATGATGAATCATCAATTATCTCAATACCTAGGACATATTATTACAAAAATATAGATTATTTAATAACTTAATTTCGAGTAATACAAATTAAACTGGGTATACAATAATCATTCCTTTAGAGACCTTAAGAGGATTGTGAATCTACCAATCTCCGTACAATAGCCCAGTCAGCCGGGACTAATTAATAATTGTCATTTTTTTTTCCGTATACTATTGAAGAGCCAATTTGAGCCTAGAAATAAAACCATGCAAAGGTAGGTAAATTTATGACTATTTTTTAAGTTTTACTTATATAGATTATTAACATTATAAATAAAAAAATACACTGAAAAATAAGAAATGACATTGTCTACATTATTCTGAGGCTAGTTTTTACCCCAAACACCCGAGAGAAAAAATATTTATAAAAAATACGTTTTTTTTGGGGATCCTGCTTTCAATTGAAGTGGGATGGCTAATTCCAAGCCCAGTCATTTTACGGTTTGAGCCGGGACTAATTAATAATTGTCATTTTTTTCGGTATAATATTGAAGAGCCAATTTGAGCCTAGAAATGTACCAAAATTAAAAAAAACATCACGTCAGCAACAGTTCCAATTTTCAAATTTAGCTATTATCTCGTTCTAAAAAACCTGATGATAATTTTTTTTACACATATTTAAGGCTTTACCATTATACATACTACAAATATGGTGTGAATATTGTTGTCTACTTAGAAGGTTTTGAAAAATACATTTGTATTTTCTAATAAATATATCATTTTTTTAATTTCAATGCCTATTTTATTACTAAAAAATAATTGATATTAATAAATCAAACGAGTGCATTGGTATTAATATTATTAATTTAAAAGCCTTCTGGGACACACAATTTTGAATTCTATGTTGCGTAGCGATTTTTTTTTAAATATGTTTTAAGATAGTCTTTTTGTCACTAAATGGTACCGGTTACAGTTTAAAAGTCCAATTAATAATTACTCCCTACCCCGCCTAACGAAACTGCGTAAAATGACTGGGCTACAAAAAGTAAAAACGTTTTTAAGGTGGTTGCAGAGGGGTCAATTTTATACAAAACTTTGACGCACAATACGCGTAGACGGTATTAATAAATGCAACTTTGTATATATGGAAAAATAGTTTAGAGAATCTAGATGCCGCGTCACAAATAAGAAATAACATTTGCAATTTATAATATAATTAAAAAAATATATATAATTACGAAAATATAAAGCTTTGAAATTTTTCATACAAATTTTTAAAAGCTTATAAAGCTTTTAAAAATTTGTAATTGGTAATTAAATATTATAAATTGCAAATGTTACTTGTGACGCGGCAACTAGATTTTCTAAACTATTTTTCCATATACAAAATATTACTTTTATTAATTCCGTCTACGCGTATTGTGCGTCAAGCTTTTGTATGGACTGAAACCACCTTAACACTTTCGCGGACACTGAACGAGACACAATAGAACTTTTATTGTTATAACTGCTATAGCCGGTCACTGTCCGCGAACGTGTTAAACCTTCTTTTCTATCGTGGCATTTCTTTTAAAATTCAAATTCACCAGTTTTGTAGGCAAAACAGGATTGGGGGTTGTCCTTTAGTGGTCGTAGATTTTTTGTGACGTGACGTAACCGAACCCTTTGTACTAAGATGATCACAATCCTCATAAATAAACCCTTTAAACCAACTAAAATCTTTGCATGCATTGACATAGTTTGCGTTGTCTAATTATTTCATTTTATCTTACTCTAATTTTATTCATTTTTCGAGCCCTGTTTCGAGTATTGAGTAGGTATCTGAAAAAGAAAAAAAATATATTTTAAATTTCACATAAGAGCCACATAAATCATCGATCAAAACAAGCACTACTGGAAATCATAAGAGGACAAAAACCAACCAACGTAAAAATAAGCATAAGCATATATATGCTCACGACTATATTCCCCGAGGGGGTAGTATTAGGGTATATACTCTGTCCAGTGTGACGGGGAGTGAGCCCGTCGGTCGCCACTTTTAATGGACTACACCTACTGGTATCTTGTTGCGACTAGGGATAACTTCCGTGCGTTCAGATGTTTTTGCCATACTTATTACTGGAAGCAAAATAGGTCATAGTTTCAGTACAATGTTAGGCTCCTATTGTTTTATTTTGTATTTTTGGTGCTTTTGCGGTTGTGTCTTCAACACTGCCATAAATGATCTCTTGAATTGGCTCTCTAATAGCCATGTTTTTTTTCCTTCTTATTGCTGTCTCCCGTTTGCAATGGAGGGAAGTCGGATATTTCGTTTTCCTACTCCTCCTATATTCTTTGATTAATTCATTGCGGGTTCCAAGACAGATTAGAGTCATCCCCCGGGCTCGCTGGACTTCTTTGTCCAGTGTTGTGAATGGTCGCCGCTGTTGATCCTGGCTTACAGGAATTTCAGCATTACAGCGGTGGGAATGTGTGGCGGGCCTGCACCTACTGGTACAATATATGCATCTAAATTGAAGCATGCAGGCTTCCTCACGATGTTTTCCTTCACCCAAAAGCCAGTAGTGTTACAAATCGTACATAAATTCCGAAAAACTCATTGGTACGAGTCGGCCTGGACGGGGATCGAACCATCGCCTCCTGCACGGCAGGCAAGGTTACTCGCCACTGGACCACCACGGCTTAAAAAAAATGTTTGTCTATGATCATCATCATCATGTGCATTGTATTTTTTGTTTGGTGTAAATAAAGTATATTTCATTCATCTCAGCCGATGGACGTCCACTGCTGGACATAGACCTCCCCCAAGGATCGCCATAACGACCGGTCCTGCGCTGCCCTCATCCAGTCCGTGTGGTGTTGGCTAAGAATAGCACCATCCCATCTAGCCGTGCTGGTATGAATATCAAATCGGTTTCAATTTGACATATTATTTAGGCTTAGCTTTTTATACAAAGTGTTAATGAATAAGCGCAAAACCTCATACACCCCAACTGATTTATAACAAAATAATTAGAATGAAACAATAATTTCATTATTTTGATTTGAACAAATCAGTTTTGCCTCAAAACTTAAAATGCGAATAACTTTAAATTTTAACTATCAAAGTTATTCGCATTTTAAGTTTTGAAGCAAAACTGATTTGTTATCATTTCAGCAATGAATGAAAGCGCTAACATACTCATGGATACATTTTAATAATCTTGTTTTTATAGGGTGAGTATAGTTAGTAGGGTGAGTATGCCCGTAGGGTGGGTTGACATCGGGTTCATTAAATTTTACAAACAAATTATTTATTATTTTGAAAAAAATTACCTATGTTGAAAACATGATAATTTGATTCTGAACAAACTACTTTCTAGTTTTGTGTTAATTCATTAACATTATATATTTAGTATTGCGCTAATCGCGGTACAGCTCATGACAGCCGTTAGAGCCGTTTTGACAGATGGCTCTAACGTTAAAAGGCTGTCAGTCACATAGTAAATAAAGTCAAGTTTAGCGCGATACGGAATTAACACAGTTGAATAGTGATAAGTGTTTTTCTTTTGATTTTCTAGGGGATCGAGAGATGGAGTTACGGTCTGTGCGAATAAAAGTCAAAATTTTCAAAAAGTGTTTCATTAAAATAATAAAGAGGGAGAAGATGGTCAAAAAGATGGCAACGCATTTTTTGATTAGATATTTCATTATTTGCGAATCATTTTAATCGAAAATATGAAACTGTTTACGTCTGACATGGTTGTATGGGCTCGATCCCTTGGCCTTTAAAAAAAAGGCAGTCTTGACATGATTTTGACAGGATGTCGCGAACGTCTCTACGGAGCTATAAACATAATAATATCATCTGTCGAGTTTTTTAGGAACTAATTAACTAATTTCAAAGAGAAAAGAAAAACGCTCATTGGATTGCAATGTGATTAGAACTGAAATTGGATTAGGTTTGAACTTGGGTGTTTTAAAGAACAAGGGGCAGAATGGGCCCAGCACTGTAGCACTTTTTTATCTACTTTAAATTAAAGGCCTGAATAAGACCAACATTTTATTTATCAAATATTATTGATTTTTAAACATGTTACAGCCATGTTGTGCTATTTCGAATTGTCTCGGGCGGGACTTGAACCCGCACTTTTCCAAACCGGGGAACTGCGTTATCCAATTTCACCAACGAGCCCACTAACAAGAGAACGAAATTTTCAATATGTTGCGTCTCAAGGGGACGTGAGCGCCATCTACTGGTAGTTATTACAAACTAACCAACCCGCAAGTCCAGCATTACAACTGGAATTCATACGGTATAGATGACACACCCTGTTCCAATTTCAAATATAATTGATTTTTAAACATGTTACAGCCATGTTGTGCTATTTCGAATCAAATTAAAGATTGAAAATTTTGTCTCGGGCGGGACATGAACCCGCACTTTTCCAAACCGGGGAACTGCGTTATCCAATTTCGCCACCGAGCCCACTACCAAGAGAACGTTTTATTATACCGCAGCATAACTGTAAAGCGTTGAATAAAAAAGTTACAGCCGTTTAAAAATTCAATAAATTACCCCCGTGCTTATATTTTTGAGCTAATAATGCCCATACAGTACTGGGCCCAGGGTCCATACAAAACTGCACATTGTTCTTTGCGCAATCGCTCTCTTCATAAATCATACAAATAGGAAAGAACTGAAAACGCAGAATAAGAAACTTTACTCAATATAGCACCCAGGCGGAGGACAGTCGCCTTTTGGTGGCTTTTTCCGATTCAGTTTGCATAGAATGTGCTGCCATCTATTAAATATTTCGCAGAACTATGAAAAAAAAAAGATTTTATTGACTATGTCAATGTCAAATTGACTCATTCACAAAATGGCTACCTATCTTGCGTAATGTGCGGGTTGTTTGTAGTTTTCGTTCAATTTCGTGACGATTTAGTGATGTTCTGGAGTTTCTGTTGTTCTCTTACCAATGTTTAGATTACAGGAATAGTAAGGATATTGGAATTTCACTCGATCGGTGCGGGATTGAACGAAAACTAGCAATCAAAACAATAATATCCATCGGTATGAGTAGATATAAGTAGGTATGTATAGTATAGGTTGAATTATTGTCGGTGAAACATAGATGGCGCTAGCTAGCCTTCAATTTGACATAAGGTGGATGCATAATGTTGCCACGAGTGGGTTCTCTTTTCTTATATACTTATATTACCTACTCTTTGATAGCACCTCTGTGGTAGTATTTAATTGTAACTTTTAATAAACCGTTATCTCTAACAGGAAACGACATAAAACTGATAACGTTGTAGCTGTTAACATTTTACACACTAGCGTTACGTTGACGAAGTCTGATGATGATTTTGAATCTTACAGGCCCTACACTATTATAAAACTACTAGCGTTAACCCGCGACTTCGTCCGCACAAATTATATACCAGATCATAAGCTATCAAACAAAAAAAGTTTCATCAAAATCGGTTCAGTAGTTTTTGCGTGATACCCGTTCAAACAAACAAACAAACACACAAACAAACAGACAGACAAAAAATCAAAAAATTGGTGAAATGGAATCAGGGACACCTAAAAACCATATCGTAACTTTTTTTTGTTAATATCTTCAATGTACAGACAAATTTCCTGTTACAGTTTTATAATAGTATAGACTAGCGTTAACCCGCTATTTCGTCCGCAAAAAACCGAATTTGGTCGAATCCGGCCTAAGAAAGAGATGCTTGCGCTGGGATATCTAACACGAACATTCTTCAAATTGATGACGAGATTTAGTAAATAGCACCTTGACATGTTTATACAGTTTGTTTAACGTCCGTAAAGAGGAAATCTAATTGATTGCCGAGGTCTTTTATCGTATCGACACGGAGACGATCGCCGATTGACCTCAGCGAAAACGTGATGCAAGCACGGCTATAAAAAAAAACTTGTCAAGTACGAGTCGGCTACTCGCGCACGAGGGTTCAGTATCACACCACAACATAATATTAACTTACAAAAAAAAATTCTCCGAGGACCTTTAGCACGAGACCGACTTACACACAGAACATTATAAGAGGGGTTAGTAGTGCAAAGTAGGCGTGGAACGTGTGGCCACAGGTTATGCAATGATTTGCATAACACCATAAAGCGCGCGGCGTGGTGCGAGCAAGAGGGCATGAGTAATTGTAGCAGCGTGAGCGGGAAGACAAGGGCCGTCTCCGAAGCAAAGGCGCTACTTTGCATTTCTAACCCCTCTTATAATGTTTTTATTATTTGTTGTTATACTGTAGAGTTTGCTCTATAATCAAACAAAATTTTCTGCTGTTCCATACTAAACTGTAATGTCGACGTGCGAGTTCGCGACTCAAATGTATGCAACAGATGATTTGTTTTTTTGCTTCGATCGGTTTGCTCCCATAGACTCTTAGTTTAAAAGGATGCTAAGGATATCAATTTCACCCTGTATAATCACACAAAATTTGACGCTTGTATGTATCACCGTTTTTACGATAAAGAGAGAAGAAAAAACGTTGATAAAAACCTTGACGTTTTTATTATTTGTTAGCATATCCCCCCCGTAATAACGCACATTCTGTGAAAATTCCAACTATCTAGCTATTACGGTTCAAAAGATACAAGCCCTAATTAGGTAGGACAGACAGACAGACGGACGGACGGACGGAAAACGTAGGCTTAGTAATAGGGTCCCGTTTTCACCCTTTGGTTACGGAACCCTAAAAAGAAACTAATCACTAATGATAAAGAATGATTTAAACTTTTAAGTCCTTTAGCTGGGATTTAGAGATATGTTATACAGGGTGAAATTGATATCATTAGCATCCTTTTAAACTAAGAGTCTACCCATCAAACTGAACAACTTTTACTATGGGAGTAAACCGATCGGAGCAAATATAAAATCAACTGTTCCATACTAAAATGCAATCTCGACGCGCGAGTTCGCGACTCAAATGTATGCAACTGCAGATTTTTTATTTACTCCAATCGGTTTGCTGCCATAGTAAAAGTTGTTCAGTTTGATGGGCAGACTCTTAGTTTAAAAGGATGCTAATGATATCAATTTCACCCTGTATAAGTCTTAGTTCGGACTTTGGACGGGAAATATGGAATCTTAGGAAATATGTAAAAATCCTTACATTATCGACATTATACCACTAAGTATCTATACATATCGAACAGGGTGTTTCGGAACATCAAATTGAACAACTTTTACTATAGGACCCAAATTTAAATATTAAAAAAAACCAGGCTATTGGCCGCGATTCTGTAGTATTTTTTTTTTATTTTTTTTTATTTTGTTCGCCTATGCGCGAGTAGATTGTTTTTACTCTACTATGCGCAAAAGGTGTACATCCCTCGTGCGTAGGATAAGCGCCAGCACCAACAGCATTTTGACCATGTTTGCAAGTAGATTTGACTGTCAGTACGTCAACCATTGCTGTATGATTCACGTGCTGACAAACAAACAATTATAATTAAAAAGAAATATGTCGCTGTGTATAAACTAACAATATGCTAAGGCCCGCTTGCGCCTAGCAGGTTTATCGTTATTAACTCGGAACTAGACGTTATTTTGGAATTAAATTATAATTATGTCTTGCACCATCCTGTTTTAGGGGCTAAACTTGTGTTATATTTAAACCGCCGATGTGGTAGGTTTAAGTCACTAAACTACGTGCTAAATGTCAAAATTGAGGCAACAGCTGTTTTTAGTTTTGTTGGTAGGCTCTTGCAACTCTTTAACAAAAAAATGTTATATGAAACGTGCACCGACGCCATTTAATTCCTTTCAACGGTTGCACACGTTTCATACATTCTGGATAATCGGTCACGACCAGTTTTTAGTATGGAAGTCCCGACTCTTATAACGTAGTGTGTTACATTCTCTTTGATAACATGAATGAACGATGAAAACGAAATGTCATTGCCAAAATAAAACAAATGAGACAGACAAATACAAAGAGATGCAGTGTGAAAGAGACGTGCATATGTTCATAAATCATTCACTTTTCATATTTTGTCGGATTACATAAACTCTATGGACATTTAGGATGTTGACAGCGAAAAACAGAGAACTGTCAGGTTAGTTAACTATGAACCAGTTTTCATTGGCGCATGACAATCTTCGACAACACTTTAGGTCGGTGCTACTAAAAACGGGGTTAAGCAATTTAACCCAGCATTTGGCGCAAGTGGTCCTAAGTGTGTTACTAACAATATTGTGATCTCAGTTGGTCGAAAATAAAGTTTTCTATTCTATTCTATTGACATTTGTCTATGGAACAGATGATTTTTTTGTCGTGATTTCGGTGTTGGCTCTTTAGTGAAAGTTTTCCAGTTTGATGGACGGATCATACCATCATCGTCAGCACATTCAGAAGAACCCTGTATAACACATTTATTTTACAACGGAAATAATGGCTTATCAGAAGACTTAAACAAATGTTCACAGAAATATTTAGAATATTATTATCTATCTATATACTATTATAAAACTGTAACAGGAAGTTTGTCTGTACATTGAAGATATTAACAAAAAAAAAGTTACGATATGGTTTTTAGGTGTCCCTGATTCCATTTCACCAATTTTTGGATTTTTTGTCTGTCTGTTTGTTTGTTTGTTTGAATGAGTATCACGCAAAAACTACTGAACCGATTTTGATGAAACTTTTTTTGTTTGATAGCTTATGATCTGACTTAAAATCTGGTATATAATTTGTGCGGACGAAGTCGCGGGTTAACGCTCGTACTATTATAAAACTGTAACAGAAGTGTGTCTGTACATTATATATATACAGGGTGAAATTGATATCATTCGCATCCTTTGAAACTAAGAGTCTACCCATCAAACTGAACAACTTTTACTATGGGAGCAAACCGATCGAAGCAAATATAAAATCAACTGTTCCATATCCATACTAAACTGCAATCTCAACGCGCGAGTTCGCGACTCAAATGTATGTAACAGCTGATTTTTTTTGCTCCTATCGGCTTGCTCCCATTGTGAAAGTTGTTCAGTTTGATAGGTAGACTCTTAGTTTAAAAGGATGCTAATGATATCAATGTCACGCGTGAACTAATTACGCGTGTAATTCTACTAACAAACATTTCTGCCACTTTTTGGGGGGGACAAGGTAACATGAAATCCGCAACTTTGGATTTTATTCCCATAACTTCTGATTCTAATTTTGATTGTTAAAAACAAAGACATTGTATACAAGGAGGACTTCGCCTCAGTGCGCTATTAACGGGACCGCTAAGTTATACTTAATTCTTGTACATTACTGTTTTGTGAACGAATACATTTGAAAGATTTGAAAGTACTGGAATGTCAGCGGCAATGTATGGACAGCTGGACATAACTGATGCATACAAAGGTGACATTAGAGACATGTTAGTTCAGTAAATGAGTGCTCGCAACCCGGGGGTGTAGACGGAAAGGTCGAAAGCAGAAAGTTTGACTTCGGAACTTTGTTTGGACTAGATAAGAGACACATACCATAAGTCCTCACCCCTCTGAGGTGAGCCCGAGGGGGGGCGGACAAAGAAGGTCCCATTTTTTGGTTTTTTGCTGACATCTCGAAAACGATGGAAATTATATTGTATGACATACTGAAATCTGATAAAATTCTCTACAACATTAGTCCTGTATACTTTTTACCTATTCCCAATCGTTTTCTAGCTATGAGGTCCGAAAAACGGTCGATTTTGAAAAATGTGTTTTTTACTTCACGTTTTTTGTCGTACATTCAAACGCCAAAGCACCGGTTTTAAAGGTTCACCGAATGGACTGAAAATTTGTATCCGAGGGTTTTCGGGGTCGCTAATCAAGAATATGAAATCATTTTCTTTTTATCTTCAACTTTCATGATCATGAGGGTCGCCATACAAAGGTCATAATTTTTAAAATGCTGTTACTTTCGGGGCCCTGTAGCTTTCAAAGGTTAAGTCCTATGACAAAAGTAGGTACATACAACTAGTTTTGTAGGAAATTTTATCAGGTTTAATTTGTACGTACAAAACCTTCTTTGTGCCCCCCCCCCCCCCCCCTCGGGCTTATCTCAGAGGGATCAGGACTTTTAGTATATTTGTCTCCTAACCAGTCCGTCTAAAATCATTCGTTGCCTGAACTATGTGCCATTTTTTGGTTCTGTTATAATATGACGTGGTGAGGCCCATATAGAATTTCAAAAGTAGTCTCGTGTGAACCCCAAACGTCATAAGTTCGCAGTTATTGTTTTGCAATTATAGGCTGTCTCGTTTAGTGATAAGGTATAAAATTTAATGTAAACGTACATTGATCATTTGTTCTTATACCGTGGCAGAGGGTAAACGCTACGTATATACAAGGCTTGTATGTATAGATATACCATGTACAGTCGCCATCAGATATATCATAGCAAACAAGGTGGTCCAAAATTTGTAAGCAGTTATAAATTTTCAATAATTTCTATACATATAAAAACCAAAAATATCTTAACGCCTAGAACATCAAATTTATCTACGCAGTCAGGGCGATCATAAACATCTGCACAGTTTAGGAAAAAATACCTTCCTCCGTTGTTTTACATTTCAATTTTAAGTAACATTGTAAAGAAATTATTGAAAATTAGCTGTTCAGATATTTATGTACAAGTTTATATAAGGTCTAACAAAATTAGGTGAAACTGTTTTAAGGGGATGATCAGACCATCATACTGAACAACTTTCTCTATGGGATCAATATCGAAATCACGAAAAAAAAATCTGCTGTTCCATACAATCGTACTCGACCTAAATGTATGGGACAGCAGATTTTTTTTTCGTGATTTCGATATTGATCCGGTCTAACAAAACTAGCTGAAACTATTTTAAGGGGATGATCAGACCATCAAACTGAACAACTTTCTCTATGGGACCAATATCGAAATCGCGAAAAAATTAATCAGCTGACCCATACAAAACTGCAAACATAACTCGACTGAAATGTATGGGACAGGTGTTTTTTTTTCGCGATTTCGATATTGGTCCCATAGAGAAAGTTGTTCGGTTTGATGGTCTGATCATCCCCTTCAAATAGTTTCAGCTAGTTTTGTTAGACCTTATATACAGGGTGTAAGTGACAGCCTAGAAAATACTGAAACGGTGAACTCAGACCATCAAACTGAACAACTTTCACTATGGAGCCTACCTCGGGAAACGCGAAAAAACATCAGCAGTCCCATACAAAACTGCTGTACCTACAAGACTCAAATGTATGTATAACAGCAGATTTTTTTTCGCGTCTCCTGAGATAGGCTCCATAGTGAAAGTTATTCAGTTTTATGGTCTGAGTTCACCGTTTTAGTTTTTGCTAGGCTGTCACTTACATCCTGTATAATTGGTAACATTTACTGTAGTTAATTTATTGAAAATTAGCATTGATCAGAAATATTTGGACACTTTGTATGCTACGATATATCTGATGGTGACTGTACACACAACAGGCTTGTTTTTTTATCTTCGCTTCCGTGCGGAGTTTTAGCTGTTTTTTTTTATTTAATTTCAAACACATCTGTTTAACAAGAGGTCGAGGATGCGTCCTCATGAATGACGCACTCATGATCTCACGATTCTGTTAACTCATTATTTTGTAACTGTAAAAGGGTAAACATGACGGCATTTTGTAGCTCATCTATAGCCGATAAACATACAAACACTAGCACAGATGGATCAGGTTGGTTACGACCATTTCCCCGAACGGCCATTTCCTCGTACATCAATTTCCTTGTACGGACATTTACCCTTACGTTCCTTTCCTTCTCCTTCTTCGTGTTCCTCTCCATTACTAGAGGTTGGCAGTCATCTCTGCATATCCCTGTGTATCTCTCGCCAAACGAAACAGCTCTTCGACGCTGGCGATGCCTGTCCACTCTTTAAGGTCCGCCATGACATTCGTGGCCTACCGACGCTTCTTTTGCCCTCCACTTTGCCCATTATTATAGTCTTTAGCAGTTGGTATCGCTCATTCCTGAAAATATGACCAAGGTAGGCGACTTTCCTCCTTGTAATGGTTTCTCCCGGGACTTCCTGACACGTCGTAGAACTTCCACATTGGTGGCTCGTTGAACCCAACTAATTCGCAGCATTCTTCGGTAGAACCACATTGCTATAGCCTCTAGTTCCCTTTCCTTGTATGGACATTATTACTAGTTACTTCGTAGCAAATATACATCATTTCCTGAGAAAGCGAAAAATTCTCACGCCTTTATTACTAACTGTCAGACGGTACGTGGAAAAATGTACCTAGTGAAGTAGATGTGAACCTTGCTACAATTGCAAACATCGAAGAAGTGTCTGACCACCAGGCACATACATTGTAATGATCCCAAGCAAGCACTAATAGGCTGTTTATTATGGAAACCATACAACAACGGCACAAACATATAAACATCCATAACCGAACCGGGATTCGAACCCAGGACCCTGGTTTGACAGTGCGGCGTGGTAGCCATTACACCAACCGGGTGGTCAAAGCTTGCCACAGCTTTATTATTACTGCGTGCGCGCGACGTATGCGACTTTGCCGTCTGGTACAAGTGGCAGAAATCAAGCAAGAGCATCGCTTACGATGCGCGTAAAATGTAGGAACTTTTTTCGGTACCTGCGGCCGAGTATCAGTTGTTAGACGTTCACTGCTGGACATAGGCCTCCCCCAAGGGTCGTCACAACGACCGGTTCTGCGCTGCCCTCATCCAAGGGGTTCCCGCCGCCTTCACCAGGCCGTCAGTCCAACTTGTGGGGGGCTACTACCTACACACGCTGCGCCTTTCGGTACGCGGGCGCCACTCAAGAACTCTTCGGCCCCATCAGCCAACTGTTCTACGAGCAACGAGACCCGCCCATTGGCTCTTGAGTTAAGCAATTCATCGGGCAATGTCGGCTACCTTTGGTGCTTCTGCGAATCTCTTTATTTCTAATTCGATCTCGCAGGGAAACTCCCGACTTCCAGACACACCGCGGGATGTCACCCCTTTTTGGTTGACATCCCACATATCCGCACCAAGCGCCTTTCTGAATCTTTTATAATGCGCACAACCAAGGAGTGGAATGCCTTGCCTGCGTCAGTATTTCCGAGTGCTTACAACCCGAATTCCTTTAAAGTACGAGTGAATAGGCTTCTTCTGGGTGAGCTCGCTACATCTTCGACCCCATCTTCGTCCTGAGGACTAGATAGAGGTGAAGAGCAAACCCACAGGTAATAAAAAAAAAAAAAAAAAAGTTTCTTACAACCAAGAAAAGGATTATGTGTCGTGTGTTTATGTGTAAATAATTTATACAAGGTAAAATTGATATCATTAGCATCCTTTTACAACAACTTTTACTATGGCAGCAAACCGATCGGAGCAACGAAAAAAATCAGCTGCTGCATTCATTTGAGTCGCGGACTCGCGCGTCGAAATTGCAGTTTAGTATGGGGCAGCAAATTTTTTATTTGCTCTGATCGTTTTGCTCCCATAGTGAAAGTTGTTCAGTTTGATGGGAAGAATCTTAGTTTAAAAGGATGCTAATGATATCAATTTCACCCTGTATATTGCGTAAAAGTTACCGAATCGAATTTAGAAAGGTTTGTTTCCAATTTTCGCGTGAAATTCATAATTTTTTAACAGGTTTTTTATAGTACCTACCATTGATAAAACACAATAGGTAATAAATAATAGCGTACACATTTAATTATGTACCTAGTTAATTAATTAGCAGATTAGATTAGATAATATTTTTGTCTAAACTGGTAAAAATATGTTAGGCAATGTTTTGTGCCATTGAAGAAAATAAAAAAAAAATAAAAAAAAATATTTATCTCAATGGTTGCAGATATTAACAAAAATAAAGTTACGATATGGTTTTTAGGTGTCCCTGATTCCATATCACAAATTTTTGGATTTTTTGTCTGTCTGTTTGTTTATGTTTGTTTGAACGAGCATCACGCAAAAACTACTGAACCGATTTTTATGAAACTTTTTTGTTTGATAGCTAATGATCTGACTTAAAATCTGGTATATAATTTGTGCGGACAAAGTCGCGGGTTAACGCTCGTAGTAATTAATTTTTTTGTGCATAGAGGCAGGTTCTTATTTATATCAATAAGGCTAGCATGTCACGCACGACTTTCTCCATGCGCACGACAAAGCGACAAAACGTGAAATCCGTCATTCGCGCTCGCTTTCACATACGCAAAGTAACAAAGACAGAGGAACGTCTCGATTTTTCTCGTTTTCTCGGGGGTGGCAGGCTAGGCCCGCATACAATAATTTAAAATTTAGGTAGGTATATTGTACCCAATATGTATATTGTTTCCTCCCGTGGGTGTCGTAAAAGGCGACTATGGGATCTACCAGAAGATGGGCAGCAGCATCCTCTGAGTACACACATTCAATCCATCTGCGATCGCCAATCCGTCTGCCAAGCGTGGCGATTATGGCAAATCCCCCCATTTTGGGGGAGGCTTATGTCCAGCAGTGGACGTTTAGTGGCTGATATGATGATGATGATTGTACCCAAGTACCTACGTGCAAAATAGAGATAGGTACCTACTTACCGTCGAAATGTCTTGTTCAATGGTAGGTACCTATTAAATTAACCTGTCTTACCTAACTGTAAAAAGGAAGGTGATGTTTTAGTATTCAGATAAAATAATGTGGGAATTTCAGATGATAATTATAATATGTGGATGAATCAGTATTTTTGTCGGGTTTTTCCTGGTAGTCACCAGGCTCGCGCTACTCTCTAACAAAAAAACGTTACATGAAACGTGCACCGCCGCCATTTTTCTTTAAACGATTGCAAGGCCAGTCAGTCATTTTACAGTTTGAGCCGGGACTAATTAATAATTGATATTTTTTTCGGTATAATATTGAAGTGCCAATTTAAGCCTAGAAATGTAGCAAAATTAAAAAAAAAATCATGTCAGCAACAGTTCCAATTTTTAAATTTTGCTATTTCTTGTTATAAAAAACCTGATGGTAATTTTTTTCACATATTTAAGGAATTATTACCATTATACATACTTGAAACATGGTGTAAATATTTTTGTCTACTTAAAAGGTTTTGAAAAATACATTAGAATTTTCAAATAAATACCTCATTTTTTAAATGCCTATTTTATTGCTCAAAAATAACATATTTATAAATCTAAGTCAAATGAGTGCATTGGTATCAATATTATTAATTTCAAAGCCTTCTGGGACACACAATTTTGATTTCTATGTTGCGTAGCGATTTTTTTTTAAATATATTTTAAGATAGTCTTTTTGTCACTAAATGGTTCTGGTTACCGTTTAAAAGTCCAATTATTAATTACTTACCCCGCCTAACAAAACTCCGTAAAATGACTGGGCTATGCACACGTTTCATACATTCTGGATCATCGGTCACGACCAGTTTTTAGTATGGAAGTCCCGACTCTTATAAAGTAGTGAGTTACATTCTCTTTGGTAGTCACAGGTAAAATATGAGTAAAAACTCAAGTCTTAGGAACTCTGTACGATTTAGGTATTTATCTTTTCGGCGAAGCAAAACATTTTTAGGAAACCTGCATGCTTCAATATCGAGATCGAGGCGTGTATTGTACCTACTGTCCATTACAAGTGGCGACGGGCTTACTCCCCGTCCACAGATTACTCCCAATAGATACCGTATAATGAAAATTTTGTACAGGCCCGAAGTCACCATTTTTGGAGGTAGGTGCGGGTAGCGGGGCACGAAACAATGCAACATGATTGGCCATTTCAAGGTCGCATTACTTCGAGCTCGCTCACTCGCGTTGCTTATATTATATCAGTGCAAAATCATAGATGTGTGGCGCGCGTCGGCGGCCTTGTATGCGGAATCTATTGGGGCTAATCTGTGTCCCCATCACACTGGAGTGCGATTTTTGAATCTCATTCGCTGAGCTCAGCAGTTGAAAGTTGAAAAAGTATGGAGATATGCATCTTTTTACTGCTGATTTGACTTTCAAAAATCATCGCGATTTTTGAAAGTCAAATCAGCAGTAGAAAGATGCATATCTGCATACATTTTCAACTTCTGAGTTATGAGATTCAAAAATCGCACTCCAGGACAGAGTTTTGGTACTATCTACTTACGAGTGAAATAGGTAGGCTATGTTTAGAAGAGAAGTTAGAGAAGCAATCTCTAAATATCCCCTCGGCGAACATAGTCGTGAGCATGATTATGAAATAAGTACCAAATTAGGTACAAAGAAAAAAGGCTAGATCTAATAGAATTATCTAAAAAGCATTTGCATGTTATTTGTTGCTGATTAAAATCTAGATCTTAACAAAAATCTAGATAAAACTAAGTAATTTTCTACCTACTACACAATCTCTATATTTTCGTAACATACAGCTGAGATATACTATCCCACAGATGTTGCACGAGGCGATTAAGGTGGTTTCAGTCCATACAAACGTTTGACGCACAATATGCGTAGATGGAATTAATAAAAGTAATATTTAATATATGGAAAAATAGTTTAGAAAATCTAGTTGCCGCGTAACAAATAACATTTGCAATTTATAATATAATTACGAAGATATAAAGCTTTTAAAATTTTGTATGAAAAATTTCAGAGCTTTATATCTTGGTATTTATTTTATGAATTGCAAATGTTATTTGTTACGCGGCATCTAGATTTTCTAAGCTATTTTTCCATATATACAAAGTTAATTATATTAATACCGTCTACGCGTATTGTGCGTCAAAGTTTTGTATAAAATTGACCCCTCTGCAACCGCCTTAAGGGACATGGTTTTTTTGGCACTGTTTATTGGTAAAAGACTTTTAAAATACGACCATAATCCCTATAAGGGTGGTCAGAAACTTTGCTGTAAGTTTCCTATGTTTTTGAAGCATGCTGTTGGAGCAGTAGGGCAGAATAAAATAGGTAGTCTAATAATGTAAAGATGAAAAGATAGTGCGATTCTTATTTATTTTTCTGGCTTTCTGGCTTTAGTGATAAGACCGCCATTTGTACCCTTACGTTCTTTTTATTCTGTTTTTGTTACTGTATGTTTTCGGTGTGCAAATAAAGAACATTTATGTTATGTTATGTTACTAAAGATATTCTAAGAATAAGTGTTTCAAATCTCAGTTTCCGTAATTTAAAATAGCCTTAAAATTTCGTTGCTATTTAGAACTAAGTATACAAGCCGTTGATTAAAACAACTTCTAACTATGGGACCAACACTAATATTGCAAAGAAATCAAATCTGTCATTCAATGTCCGTATTGAATGGCAGATTTGATTTATTTCCTTGCTCAAGTAGTGTTAGACCAGGAATTCACCAAAGCGAAGCGAAGCTGATATGTGTAATTGTTGGCCAACTTGTATCGATTACTGTCCGAGGTGTGTATACTATATTTCTCCTCGAGGGAGGGGTCAATTACTTAATAAAATAATACAGTTTGATTCTGACCAGCAAGGAAAATTAAGCATATAGATCAGTTGATATAACAAATAACATAGATAAGAATTGGAAGTTTTGTATAGAACAACAGTTTGTTTCCCCACTTCAAATCACGAGCTGAAATAATTATAAAATTAATTATTTGAATACTTACATACAACTAAGGCAGTGTCTGACTTCCCTGCGCCCGGATGCTTCCAGTCCTCGACAACTTCTTCCCTATCGTCTGAACGTGGAAACCGATGTTCAACAACGCTTCATGATCAAGAATCTTCCTCCCGTCAAATATGTACGCCGGCTTCATCATAACTTCATATATTTTCTTGAAGTCTAATTCTTTGAACTCGTCCCATTCCGTGCATAATACTATAGCATGAGCTCCGGAGACTGCGGAATAAGCTGAATCGTGTATTTGTACATTCTTTCTTACGACTTCCGGCTCAGATGTTACATAAGGATGTGTTAGCTCGAAAAATATTTGATCAACCTCCACTTTTGGGTCATAAATGTGTAATTTCGCTCCTTCGTCTATTAGAGTCTTTGATACGTAGATAGCTGGCGACTCCCTTGTATCACCGGTGTTCTTTTTAAAAGAGAAACCGAGTATCGCTATATTTTTATCGGTGACCGTGTTAAATAGAGACTCTATAACTTTCCTCGTGAATCTCGTTTTCTGATAATCATTTAAGTCAACGACTTGTTGCCAGTAAGCGGCTACTTCAGGTAAATTTAGACATTCGCACAAGTAAATAAGGTTCAGAATGTCTTTTTGGAAGCAGCTGCCGCCGAAACCGATTGACGCTTCAAGGAATTTAGGACCGATTCTGGAATCTTTACCGATTGCTCGTGCTACTTCAGCCACGTCTGCTCCGGTGGCTTCGCAGACTGCGGACAGGGAGTTGATACTGGATATTCTTTGAGCTAAAAACGCATTTGCGGCCAATTTGGACAGTTCAGAACTCCACGTGTTTGTTTTAATTATATTTTTAGCCGGGATCCAGTGTTCGTAGACCCAACAGAGGTCCTGTATAGCTTTGTGACCCTCCGTGGTGTCCTCGCCTCCGATCAAAACCCTTTCGGCTTCTACTAAATCAACGATGGCTGTACCTTCAGCCAAAAATTCCGGGTTAGACAAAATCTGGTATTCCACACCCGGTTTCGTATTAGCTCGTAGTATCTTCATAATGATCTCTGCGGCTTTGACAGGGACGGTACTTTTTTCTACAACAATCTTATTATTCCGTGCCAAATCAGCGATCATTCTCGCTGCCCCTTCAATGTATTTTAAATCCGCAGCCCGCCCTTTGCCATTGCCAAAAGTTTTAGTAGGCGTATTTACTGATATAAAAATTAGGTCGGCCTCGTCTATGCCTTTCGCTATGTCTGTGGAAAAAAAAAGATTTTTCCCGCGACATTGGCGTACCACTTCGTCCAACCCAGGTTCGTAAATAGGTAACTTATCGGAGTTCCATTGATTAATTCTTTCCACACTTTTATCGCATACAGTTACCTTAATATTAGGACATTTCAATGCGATTACACTGCAGGTCGGACCACCAACGTAACCAGCTCCCAAACAACAAATTTTCTGTATCACCATTTCGAAATTTCAACGCGGAATAATACACTCTTTAACTTTTTTTATTAATCTAAGATTAGCAAATTGATTATTAATTTTAATTTACTACTTCCTTAATTAAATTGCTACGATAAAATACCCGATTAGTTTGTTTTTTTTTTATCGTTAGAACGTGACTGCCTTGATTCAACCACGTACGAGTTTGTTCGAGACAAACAAGGGAACAACACGCAAGCAATTCAGACTTGAAAAGCTATTGAAATTAGAAGCGCTGTTGTATTTTAATGCATGCGAGTACAAGGCCCGATGCCGCAATTTTTTCATGAAGTCATTGACATTGTAGAATAGAGGGGGCAACACACTTTGTCGAGATTGATAATCAATCGGAACGGAACAAATCGTAAATGCATAGTAAAAGTAACAATAGAATTTTATTGCTTGTTGCTTTAAATGGGTGTGAAATTTTTATTAAAGATAGCTATCCGTAAAGGGTATATTGTAAAGGTCAAGACATGCTCAAACAAGTGTGTCTTGCCCCTAATAAAACGTGACCAAAAAAATAAAAATTATTTCGAAATGCGGAAAATCATTAGAACTAATTTCATTTATTTGTATATGACATTATATATTAGTACCTGTGTATAATAGTTTATCTTTCGAATGTTATACATATAGTTGATTCAGATACATAATATAAAGATGTTGGAAGGTTTCTGACTATCTAGTTATTGTTGCCTATACAGAGTGAAATTGATATCATTAGCATCCTTTTAACCTAAGAGTCTACCCATCAAACTGAACAACTTTTACTATTGCAGCAAACCGATCGGAAGAAAAAAATTATCAGCTGTTCCATACCAAACTGCAATGCTTATTCGACGCAAATGTATGCAACTTCAGATTTTTTTGTACTCCGATCGGTTTGCTCCTATAGTAAAAGTTGTTCAGTTTTATGGGTAGACTCTTAGTTAAAAAAGATGCTAATGATATCAATTTCACCCTGTAGATCGAGAGCCATGATAAACTTATGAAATGCAAAGTAGCGCTTTTGCTTCAGAGACTGCTGTCCCCACTTGTCTTCCCGCTCACGCTGCTACAATTACCGTGACCTCTCGCTCGCACAACGCCGCGCTCCTTATGCCGTTATGCAAATCATTGCATAACCTGTGGCGACACGTTCCACGCCTACTTTGCACTTCTAACCCCTCTTATAATGTTCTGTGATTCTGCCAATGTCAAGATAAGAATTTCAATCGATAAACTTAGTTGTATTTTAATATTACTATTTCTATGCCGATAAATCAAAAATGATTGCTGACACCTCTAGTGTTCGTTAACGTCACATTAAGTGACATCACCCACTAGTTTACGAAGTCAGGTTTATGTTTGAGGTGCATTATAAGTATTGTTTGTATTGATCGAAATTATGTGTGATCAGGAGTGCGATTTTTTAGAGTTACATGTTGTAATCATGACCGAATGATGCATAATCTCCATAGTAATTTTGTCATTTGAACTTGTAACTTTCAAAAATCGAAATCCAGCTATCTCTGTAAATGCACGGTGTTCAAACTTTTTGGCGCGAACATTGAAATTGAAAAACGTCTGAACTGAAGTGAAGATAAAAGTACTGGTTTACTCAAGATTTTTTTTGGTTTGTCGGAGCGACCAAAAAAATCTTTGGGTTTAATATTGTACATTCCAGTTTAATAACATTCGTGAACCAAAGATAGCGGTTATGCTATTAATAAAGTAGTACCAGTAGACCTAGCATGCCACCCCCGAGAAAACGATAAAAATCGAGATGTGCCTCCATCTTTATTATTTTACATATGCCAGAAAGAGCGCGCAGGACGTTTTTCTCGTTTAAACGCTTTGTCGTGGGTGGCATGTTAGCCGTGCAGGTTTATAAGTCTCACCGATGTACCTGCGCAGTTGACAAATTTTAAAAGCGCGCGAAATTATATTGACCAATCAGGATGTGACACCTTGCCGCTATTGGCTTATTGCTTTCGCGCCCTTTTCCCTGCCGAAGCATCCATAAGTCTGCTATTCGAGTTGGAGCGAGATAGAGAATACCCGATTTTGCACTGCTTTGCGCAAACGAAGATTGACGAGCGGAATTATTTTCCTGGTCGTACTGTACCTACTTATGCTAATCATAAAGCCTCACCAAACACAAAGTTTCATCAAAAACGGTCTCGTCGATTTTGCGTTATGCCCGAACGAACTGGGACTTAACTACGAGCTCTTATAGCAGGACCTAAACAGAACTGCCCTGCTTTTGCGTAATATGAACAACTATTAGCAGGCAGGGCAGCGTTCACAAACCGTTCACCTTTTTTTTGTATGGACAATTTGTATCATGACACTGTGTTTGAACAAAAAACATAGGTAGTACCTACTGTTGTGTTTTCATTCTTTTTATATTCAGAATAAGGTACCTCATACATTATTTTACCACCCAAAACACTATTATCCAGCTTGGTTCTTGACCGTATTATTATCATATCAGACTTCATATACAGGGTGAAATTGATATCATTATCATTAGCATCTTTTTAAACTAAGAGTCTACCCATCAAACTGAACAACTTTTACTATGGGAGCAAACCGATCGGAGGAAAAAAAATCAGCTGTTGCATACTAAACTGCAATCTCGACGCGCGAGTTCGCGACTCAAATGTATGCAACAGCTGATTTTTTTTGCTTCGATCGGTTTGCTCCCACAGCAGGAGTCGCCATCTAGGTGGATACATAATAACACCTACTGACATTAGGGACCTCCCCTCCAAAAGCATAACACGGTTCATGAAGTCCGTGGGCCTAGGAAATGACCTTTAGGTCTAGGGTGACAGCTACAATAGATCTGTCCAGGTCGCAGTAGCTATTTGGTCATTGACCAAGCCCTTATAACCAAATAATAAATAAATAATTGCTCCTATAGTAAAAGTTGTTCAGTTTGATGGGTAGACTCTTAGTTCAAAAGGATGCTAATGATATCGATTTCACCCTGTAGACATATATACTTTTTCTTATACTGTGATATGGGATGGGCCTGCTTCTCAGTTGGTAAAGCATAAAGAAAGTAACGCAGTGTATTGGTAGCGTGTTTATTAGTATGTTACATGACTGTATATTATAGACTATTGGTCTTCAGGTCCGTCTAAAACTGCGCCGCTGTACGCGAGATCCCAGTAGTGTTCGGTGCCGTGCTGCCGCAGCAGTTCGCGCGCCTGCTTCTCCGTCGGCATCACCTGCAATACAGAACAATAGATGAATAAAAAGTTACTACGTAACAGATAAAGAATATTTGTCTTATCTTATCTTATAATTTTACAATCTATCTATACTATTATAAAACTGTAACAGGAAGTTTGTCTGTACATTGAAGATATTAACAAAAAAAAGTTACGATATGGTTTTTAGGTGTCCCTGATTCCATTTCACCAATTTTTGGATTTTTTGTCTGTCTGTTTGTTTGTGTGTTTGTTTGTTTGAACGAGTATCACGCAAAAACTAATGAACCGATTTTGATGAAACTTTTTTTGTTTGATAGCTTATGATCTGACTTAAAATCTGGTATATAATTTGTGCGGACGAAGTCGCGGGTTAACGCTCGTATTATATATTTTTAATGACAAATAAAGGAAGGTAAGTTTTATTTATTTTTAATGTACCTAACATTAAAAATAAATAAAAATATTGAGACAATAAAACTAACTTAACCTAAAATATAAGGTCTAACAAAATTAGGTGAAACTATTTTAAGGGGATGATCAGACCATCAAACTGAACAACTTTCTCTATGGGACCAATATCGAAATCGCGAAAAAAAAATCTGCTGTCCGATACATTTAGGTCGTGTACGTTTGTATAGAACAGCTGATTTTTTTTGCGATTTCGATATTGGTCCCATAGAGAAAGTTGTTCAGTTTGATGGTCTGATCATCCCCTGAAAATAGTTTCAGCTAGTTTTGTTAGACCTTATATAGTGCGCGGAATTGCAAATGTTATTTGTGACGCGGCAACTAGATTTTCTAAACTATTTTTCCATATATACAAAGTTACTTATATTAATACCGTCTACGCGTATTGTGCGTCAAAGTTTTGTATAAAATTGACCCCTCTCCAACCAACTTAATCAAAGAAGTGTTGACAAGCCACCGTGATGATAAAACGGGCCTTTAAATGTTTTTTATGTTACAAATAAGATTCTTCGCTTAGTTTTATTCCCCGAGGTAGAGGACTACATTTTTTGTCCAGAAAAAAAAACACAACAGCCTTCTGCACTACAGATTTCAGCAACGCCGTGAATTTTTCTGCTTGGTACATTCACCCAATTACATCACTTCCTTAGAAAACGATAATCAACTACTGCCAGACACTACGCGCAGAAATGTACCTAATGAAGCTTGACATATGCGACATATGCGAGGTTGCCGTCTGGCAAGAGTGGCACAAATCAAGCAATGCGCTTGCGATGCGATAAAGTGTAGGTACTTATCTCGTGCCTACGGCAGAGTGACGGTACGAATAAACCACGAAGAGAACTAAGACCAGAGGATACTGGCGGAATTGTATAAGCAAAATGAAAGGATGATGTTCACTTTCATGCTGCTAATTTTGCTTATTCAGTCAATTCTTCGCAATTGTTGATTTAAAAAATTTGGATATTGCCAATATAAATATGCCAATACCTATTACAATTTTCGAGGTAAGCTTTGAAAAAAATATGAAACTAAAAACAAACGGCACGTATATAATATTTAAGGAAATTTTGTTTTTCAGTTATTTGCAGCGGGTGCACCAATCTCTTACGCATTCAGCAGCGTTTTACCGTCAAAAGAATCTGATGGCAGTATGAAAAAAAAATGGTTTCTTATCGTCGGCTTGCCAACTGTAATCCTTTCTAGTGTAGGTGACTGATGATTGTTTTTATATTATGTGTAGGGTAGGGTAGTGCCCTCGAATAATAAATCAGTCATAGCTCGACTCCTCGTGTTTCACTCACGCGCCACATCCTTGACATGGCGTAGCCGGTATTTAAATGATTTAAAACTAAAACGGTAGTAATGATATTGCCATGAAATGGATGAAAACATGCCTTAAACTTGATGTCGCCGAAGCTCCTCTGCTTGGTTGTGCCCTCCCAGACCAGGTGACACGTGTTCGGCACCTCGTTACCCTCCGCGTCCTTCACCAGGTCGTCAGACCACTTTATACGCTGCAGCATTAACCTGCAACAATATTTATTAATTTTTAAGAGGGTACCGAGCTTATTGTGCTGCCCTCAATCGTATTTTTTTTATTTCTAAACAATTAAACGACATTTTCAAAAAACAAGAATTTTGTAGTCCTGATCGGCTTTCAATTTATCGAAACTCGATTATTATGTTTTATGCTTGTAGCCATTATCGTTAAAAGTAGCCACTTTTGGCAGTTTTAAAGATAATAACTAAAAAAATTATAAAAAAAAATCCGCGCTTACCCGATTAATTGAAAAACAGCAACGACTACAATAATGTAACACTCTTGTTTTTGAACAGACAAAAAAGGAGGAGGTTTCTCAATTCGACCGCATAATTTTTTTTTGTGTTCGCGGATAATTTCGTCGTTTATGAACTTATTTTGATGATTCTTTTTTTTGTTGGAAAGAAGATATTCCAAGTATTCCAAGTACCATGATAAGGAAACCATGATCTGATGATGGCATCCCAGAGAAATCGTGCGTTTGTTAATTTATAGCACTACTATTAAATTGAACTAATGAATTCACCACTGAAAATTATGAAATAAACAAAACATTAAATCCGCCTCAAAAAAAAATAAAAAGTAACAAATAATATTGCAGCCGATGACTTTTTCGTTCGCATCATAAGAACATTAATTTGTTTTATCGAAGTCGGTGTCAAGCCAAGCCAAAAAACTAATGCAGGCCCTGGCGCGGATCGTACCGGCTTGACAGAGACTTCGATAAAACAAATTAATGTTCTTATGATGCGAACGAAAAAGTCATCGGCTGCAATATTATTTCTTAACTTTTTAGTTTTTTTTTGGAAATATTGTTTAATTGTCAAGAAACGACGACCCGGTTGGTGTAATGGTTACCACGCCGTGTTGCCAAACCAGGGTCCTGGGTTCGAATCCCGGTTCGGTCATGGATGTTATATGTTCGTGCCGTTGTTATATGGTTTCCATATTATTAAAAAGCCTATAGTGCCTACTTGCGATCATCAATCAATCAACATTTTTTATTCACAATAATATCACATAGATAGCTTTTGACGTCATTTTTTGACTCTACCACCGCGTCGGAAGGTGTTCCGTTGAGAGAAGATGCGGCCAGAAACTCTACAACACACATCTTCTAAACAAAACAAAATATACAAAGTACAATTAAAATACAATATTGCATTACACAGAGTAACATTGTCAAGACCAGACGTTTTGGTCATTCAAATAGTCATCGAGTTTATAGTAGCCTTATGGAGGTGCTACTGGGAATGTTCCTCCATTGAAAAGGGAAGATCTTACACCAGGCTATGTGTGAAGCCTGGGGACCGGCCGTGGTCCAACAGTTCTTAGTTGGACCTTGTATATGTATCGAATCTCTGTGATTATTTCTCTTGCGCGATGTATGTCTTGCATTCGATTGCGAACTTTATTTGTAGTAGGTTACGAGTTACGTATTCACGGCGAACGTTGTCTATCTATGGACCATATTTCCGAGAGCGACGGTATCGCCATCTGTTGGCATCTTTGCTATAACTTGTGGGTGCTGACATCTGTAGCAAGTCCCCACAGCCTTTTTTACAGAGGACTTGTTTAACATGGGACTTAAACTCATTGCAATGTATTAGACATACCGTTTGTACTTGGCGTGCTGCTTGGGTCCCCCCTCCACCACCAGCACGCAGCAGCCGCGGTGCAGCACAACTATGCCGGTCATGTGAAGTTGCTGCGCGTTTACTTCCACCTTGAATTTGGCTGACGCGCACTCGAATAGGTCCTTTATTCTAGAAATAACAGTGATAGGTTACATCATTATACAGGATGTCCCAAAACTCAACGTCAAGCCGAGAACAGGAGATAGGTGAGTTTATAACTGTTCAGGGAAAAATACAAAAAAAAAGAGCGTTTTTCTTTTCTTTTTTAAATTTAGTTCCTAAAAAACCTCAACAGATGACATGTTTATTGCTCCATAGAGACGTTCGTGAGATTCTGTCAAAATCATGTCAAGACTATGCCTGCCATTTTTTTAAAGGCCAAGGAATCGAGCCCATAAAACCAGGTCAGAAGTAAAAAGTTTCAAATTTTCGATCTAATGATTCGCAAATAATGAAATATTCCATCAAAAGATGCGTTGGCATCTTTTTGATCATCTTTTGCCTCTTTATTATTTTAAAGAAACCCTTTTTGAAATATGTTGACCTTTATTTGCACAGAACGTAGCGCCATCTATCGATCCCCTAGAAAACCAAAAGAAAAACGCTCATTGCGAGTTTGACAGTGTTCAAGATTTGGTAATATTTTTAAAAATTTGAAACTTTTAGATGTAGTAACTACAAACTTGTACATTTTTTTGATGAAAATACTTGTTACGTAATCCTGAATAATCTTTTCAGTGTTCCCAATTCAAACATAAAGGATTAGTGACGTACTTTAAAAAAAAACACCATCTTCCGCCATAACAAAATGTCCGTTCCATCTTTGCGGTGGAATTGTTTTCTTTGGCATCTTTGAGATTTGACACTCTGTATTAAAAATGTATGGCGCTAACCTGGCAAGCTATGTCAAAAGTTGGCCCATTTAATGAAGTTTTCAAAATGGTATCAAACTTGGCACTTAGCCCAGTCACTTTACGGAGTTTTGGTAGGCGGGGTAGGGAGTAATTATTAATTTGACTTTTAAACTGTAACCGGCACAATTTAGTGACAAAAAGACTATATTAAAACATATTAAAAAAAAAATCGCTACGCAACATAGAAATCAAAATTGTGTGTCCCAAAAGGCTTTTAAATTAATAATATTAATACCAATGCACTCATTTGACTTAGATTTAAGAATATAAATTATTTTTGAGCAATAAAATAGGCATTGAAATTAAAAAAAAATTAGGTATTTATTAGAAAATACGAACGTATTTTTCAAAACCCTCTAAGTAGACAAAAATATTTATACCATGTTTGAAGTATGTATAATGGTAAAGCCTTAAATATGTGCAAAATAAAATTTACCGTCTGTTTTTTTTAGAACGAGATAATAGCTAAATTTTAAAATTGGAAATGTTGCTGACGTGATTTTTTTTAATTTAGGCACATTTCTAGGCTCAAATTTGTTTTTTAATATTATACCGAAAAAAATATCAATTATTAATTAGTCCCGACTCAAACCGTAATATGACTGGGCTAACTTGGATGAGAAAAAATGGTATAGATGCCGACCCTTGCCACCGTAATACTCAGTCTAATAAAAGTTCATCAAAGATGTTGCAATCAAAGTTAAACAATTTACTTATTCTACTAAGCGGTTCGATTCCTGGCCTGTACCACTAAGTTCTTCGGAATTTATGTACGGTTGTATTTATCATTTACTAGCTCGGCGGTGAAGGAAAACATCGTGAGGAAACCTGCATTCCCGAGGGTGAAAAGAAAATACCATAAGTTCGGAGCTATGCGTAATATATGGGTGAGCTTGCGGCGAACACAGACCAGCGATAGTCGCCCAACCACAAATAATCTATCTAAACTATTATAAAACTGTAGCAGAAAGTTTGTCTGTATATTGAAGATATTAACAAAAAAAAAAGTTACGATATGGTTTTTAAGTGTGCCTGATTCCAATATCAGCAATTTTTGGATTTTTTGTCAGTCTGTTTGTTTGTGTGTTTGTTTGTTTGAACGAGCATCACGATTTTGTTGAAACTTTTTTTGTTTGATAGCTTATGATCTGACTTCTAAATCTGGTATATAATTTGTGCGGACAAAGTCACGGGTTAACTTCCGTAATAATTCTACTTCGGTCGCGAGGTTTCGGAAGGTTGCCCCAAACAGAAACGAGTAAGGCGGGGGCATCTGCCCAGCAGGGGGGGTAATATAGATTATAGACTAATAAAAAAATAAACAAACCTGTAAACGGCGACATGGACTCCCATTGACGTGTCCTCTCTTATTTTCCGATCGATCTAAAATACAAACAAAATATTCATATTTATTAGTCTTTCAAAAGAAGTGTATTAGGAGTACTAGATCCTATACAGGCTGTTAAAAAAGTAAAAATAAACATTTCAATCTTTTAAGGGGGTTGTTGAGACTATCAAACTAAATAACTTTCACTATGGGACGGTTCACTATACTAAGGGTAAAATAAAAGAAAGGAAAAATTATGAGTGAGAAAGTCTTGGTATGTGAAATAGAGTGTTTGAAACCGGTTGGGTGTGTGTGTATGCGCGTACCTTCTCTCTCCTCTGCTCCTTGGTGAGCGCCCTCGCTTTGTTCGCGTCCAGGTGAGTCTTCTGTCGCTTGGCGATCTACTCGTGAACTGTAGCCTCTAAGTGTGTGTGTATGCACGTACCTTCTCTCTCCTCTGCTCCTTGGTGAGGGCCCTCGCTTTGTTCGCGTCCAGGTGAGTCTTCTGTCGCTTTGCGATCTGCTCGCGAACTGTAGCCTCTAAGAGTGTGTGTGTGTGCACGTACCTTCTCTCTCCTCTGCTCCTTGGTGAGCGCCCTCGCTTTGTTTGCGTCCAGGTGAGTCTTTTGTCGCTTGGCGATCTACTCGTGAACTGTAGCCTCTAAGTGTGTGTGTGTGGATGCACGTACCTTCTCTCTCCTCTGCTCTTTGGTGAGCGCCCTCGCTTTGTTCGCGTCAAGGTGAGTCTTCTGTCGCTTGGCAATCTACTCGCGAACTGTAGCCTCTAAGTGTGTGTATGCACGTACCTTCTCTCTCCTCTGCTCCTTGGTGAGGGCCCTCGCTTTGTTCGCGTCCAGGTGAGTCTTCTGTCGCTTGGCGATCTACTCGTGAACTGTAGCCTCTAAGTGTGTGTGTGGATGCACGTACCTTCTCTCTCCTCTGCTCTTTGGTGAGCGCCCTCGCTTTGTTCGCGTCAAGGTGAGTCTTCTGTCACTTGGCGATCTACTCGCGAACTGTAGCCTCTAAGTGTGTGTATGCACGTACCTTCTCTCTCCTCTGCTCCTTGGTGAGCGCCCTCGCTTTGTTCGCGTCCAGGTGAGTCTTCTGTCGCTTGGCGATCTACTCGTGAACTGTAGACTCTAAGTGTGTATGTGTATACACGTACCTTCTCTCTCCTCTGCTCCTTGGTGAGCGCCCTCGCTTTGTTCGCGTCCAGGTGAGTCTTCTGTCGCTTGGCGATCTACTCGTGAACTGTAGCCTCTAAGTGTGTGTATGCACATACCTTCTCTCTCCTCTGCTCCTTGATGAGGGCCCTCGCTTTGTTCGCGTCCAGGTGAGTCTTCTGTCGCTTAGCGATCTACTCGCGAACTGTAGCCTCTAAGTGTGTGTATGCACGTACCTTCTCTCTCCTCTGCTCCTTGGTGAGCACCCTCGCTCTGTTCGCGTCCAGGTGAGTCTTCTGTCGCTTGGCGATCTACTCGCGAACTGTAGCCTCTAAGTGTGTGTATGCACGTACCTTCTCTCTCCTCTGCTCCTTGGTGAGCGCCCTCGCTTTGTTCGCGTCCAGGTGAGTCTTCTGTCGCTTGGCGATCTGCTCGCGGACTTTGGCCTCTATTGCTGTCGGATCTTGTACGGCCTCGGTGCCGAGCGCTCGCATTAGATTTGATATCCTGCAATAGATTTGATAATTTTTGTAAAATTCATTGTATTTCGGCATTTGCTGTGCCGAGAGTCGCGGGTCCGAATCCCGTAAGGGGCAAATATTTATATGATGAATATGAATATTTGTACCCGAGTCATGAATGTTTGTATCTATATATGTATTCTATATCTAGTCATCATAATACAAGTCCAGGTACTTTAAATGTGACTAGACAATTTGTGTGATAATGTCCAAGATATTTATTATTATTTGATTTGGTTTTTACTAATCACCGCTTATTTTTATTGTTAAATATAGCATTTCAAATTAATTATTAACATAATAAAGTTTAACTAAACTTGTATATGTATATGTATACATTTGTACTTGATCTAATGTTTGTAATAGTTATGGAAGAGCGAAATCTTTCATCACGAGCAATTTCTAGCTTAAAAAGGAAGATTTCCCAACCCGTTTTGTGTTTTTTTTTTACGGGCATAGGCCCACCACACATTCCCACCGCTATAACTCCTGTAAGCCAGGATCAACAGCGGCGACACAAAAACACTGGACAATGAAGTCCAGCGAGCCCGGGGGATGACTCTAATTTGTCTTGGAACCCGCAATGAATATAGGAACCCGTTTTGTGTTGTAGATTATGGTACTAAAGCCTCGTATCCACTACGCAACAATTGACGCGCAACACGTGACGCTCAACTTGTTCGGCAACGTTGCAAAACAACGCGCGACGTCGCGGAACATGTTGTGGCAAAACTAAGTTGAAGTTCCGCGACGTCACGCGTTGTTTTGCAACGTTGACCAACATGTTGAGCATCAAATTTTGCCAAGTGGATGCGAGGCTTAAAATAAACACTATTTTCTTTTATATCACCCCTCAGCTTCTTCCACTGTTTCTTGTTCGTCCGGAACACCGGCAAGTACGTCGCGAGTTTATCACAAGTGTATTATTCTTCTTTTCGTGTCAATGATTCTGCAGTGATGTTTTAATATTTTAGTAGCCAGGTGTTCGGCAAGCCTGACAGCGTAAGGAGTAGCTGTATTTAAATCCTCTCTCGTGCAGGTGTTCGGGCACAGCGGACATTCCAGCAGATGACCCATCGACTGAATAGGTTCACCGCAATCACACTGTGTCAGACCAGGATCCCTATACCCCCAGTTACACAGATTTAGTCTTCAACGGCCGATCTGAGTGCGAAGCACAAGTGTATGACATACATACATAAACTCACGACCGTAATCCCTTTCGGGGTTGTCAGAAACATTGCTACAACTACCAACTTTCTGTTTAAGAATGTAGTTGTAGCAATGTTCACATTTAGCAATTTAGTTTAAGGATGGACTGACGTGTCAAGTGGTGAAAGGTGGCTAGCCTTTCGCTCACATAAACACTGCATAAGAAACCTTTAATCCGTTAGTCACCTCGTACGACACCCACGGGAAGAATTGGGGTGGTCCATTCTAAGCCGGAACCACACAGCATGACATATTCCACAATATTAATATACCTAATTATCTGCTACTCCTCCTAAGATTCCCTAAATCACAGGCTATGAAAAAGGGTCAGGGAGTGTGCCATACTCCACGTTCAGATACTTTATAAGAATTTAAAAACCATTCCACCAGCCTACAACACGTCACGAGCTTATCAAAATAGCATAATAATACCACTTATACTCCACAATATTAACATACCTAAGCTTGGGTTCGGGCGGTGCTTCCAATCCGAGCCTGACCTTCTCCTGCTCCTCCTTCCAGGCTTCTCTCCGAGACTGACGCCTTAACTTCTTCCTCTCTTTCTTCGTCAGGAACACCGGCATGTACGTTGGTTTTAATGGTTCCGCTGCGAACAAGATTATACGACATTTTTAAACATACATATACTCACGGGTGGGACACCCACCGGGGTAGGCAGAGACAATGGATCGACATCGGCTACGATCCTGACACACCTCTTTCGCCTCTTCCACAGTCATAAGTCGCTTCATACACGCTCGTCGGTTTCGGGTACATTTGATCTGACCCTTCATAAGTACACTGCCAATTTGGTCCGCATACGTACGTCTAGGGCGACCCCTTTCGACTGTCCCATGACATTTTTAAATTACTTAAAAAAATAGGTTATAACTTTACACTATGTGATTCAATATTGTATTTGTAATTTTAATTTGTATAATTTGTTTTGTTTAAAAGATGTGTGTTGTAAAGTTTCTTTTCGCATTTTCTCTACAACGGAACACCTTCCGACGACGCGGTGGTAGTCTCATAAAATGACGTCAGACAGCTATCTATGTGATAATTATGTATTATGAATATAAGAGTTGAGTTTGACTTCGGCATAACCGATTTGAATGATTGTTTTTCTGTTCTAGAGAAGTTACCCCCGAGTTGGTTCCAGTTTTATTTGATGAAGATCTGATAATCCTCTACGGATAAACACTACACACAATAGATCAATAATTTACGGCAAATCATATTATCGGCGCATCCTTGTGATCATCTGAGTCGAACTAAAATATTTCACCAATGAAAATTGTGATCCAAAAAACAATTTAAACAAAAAGTTAAGAAGACTTCAAAACTAAAATGTCTTTTACATTCGCACCTACAGGGTGAAATGGATATCATTAGCATCCTTTTAAACTAAGAGTCTACCCATCAAACTGAACAACTTTTACTATGGGAGCAAACCGATTGGAGCAACTGAAAAATCTGCTGTTCCATACTAAACCACAATCTCGACGCGCGACTCAAATGTATGCAACAGCGGCGGCGGTGGCAGTGTGTGTAAATTTTGACTGAATTTTTTTATCTTAAATTTTGAAGAATTCTTATACTTAGTACTTAAGGTGGTTTCAGTCTATACAAAAGTTTGACGCACAATACGCGTAGACGGAATTAATAAAAGTAATATTTTATATATGGAAAAATAGTTTAGAAAATCTAGTTGCCGCGTCACAAATAACATTTGAAATTTATAATATTTAATTACGAAGATATAAAGCTTTTAATATTTTGTATGAAAAATTTCAAAGCTTTATATCTTCGTAATTATTTTATAAATTGCAAATGTTATTTGTGACGCGGCATCTAGATTTACTAAACTATTTTTCCATATATACAAAGTTACTTATATTAATACCGTCTACGCGTATTGTGCGTCAAAGTTTTGTATAAAATTGACCCCTCTGCAACCACCTTAAGAGATTTTTTTTGTAAATAAGTTTTGGATAAATAATTTACAGTTTATGCATTAATTCGTTCCGTAAAATGTATGCGAACACTACAATAACATGAAAGTAACAATTATCTCTCGAAGATAAACTGTGACCTATTATTATCAATTATTACATTTCCGAATAAAGATTCAACTCAATTTAATTCAGTACCAATACCAACCATTAGGGAGGTAACTACTTTAAGTGCATTTATAACGAAAATGTTTAAATATTTTATATTAGTGTCAATCGTGCAAGTGACATTTAGTGAAAATAAAATCTATGACAAATTGTTGACAGAAAATAAAGCTAAAGATGGCTATAACACTATGTACAATAGTTTTATGACCGATTTGTTCAAAAATAAATATAATTTAAACGAGAATACAATTGTGAGAGGCTATTACAGTACCCATGTCATCGTGTCAAATAAGAATGGTCAACAATCGATTATAACAAACAATCAAAAGAATAGCTCTGGGTCTAATGTAAATTATGGATCTGGGTCAAACCTAAATTATGAATCTGGACATTACGAACCTACTCCAAACCACAACTTTGGTCCTATCCAAAACAATATAAATGTGAACAAAATTTATGAACCTAATAATGCTAATTCTGGAACGTGGTCTAACCAAAATTATGGAATTAATAGCAACATTAATTCAAGTGGACCTAAGGAAAATTCTCAAACGCATGGAACTGGGAACACAAATTACGGAAGTGGATCAAATCTAATTTATGGAACCGGGTCAAACACACATACAGCTGGGTCAAATGTAAATATTGGCGCTGGATCGAAACCATATGGAGCCTTGCCTGACACAATTTATGAAAACGGGACTGATTCAAATAATAGAGGTGGTTTAAACACAAATATTAGAACTGGGGTCAACCTAAATAATAGAGATGGGTCAAACTCAAAATTTGGGTATGGGGCAAACGCAAATAATGGAACTGGACCTAACCCTAACTATGGATCTGGAACAAACATAAATTACAGACCTGCATCGAACTCAAATGCAGCTGGGTCCAATTCAAATTACGGAGGTGGATCACACGCAAATAATGGATCTAGATCAATCGCAAATAATAATGTTGGATCAAACTCAAGCCATGCGTTTAAAAACAATCAAACAAAACAAATGGTAGAGGTACATGAAACTGTACTGAAGGCAAAAAAGATACGTAAAGACGAAACGATACTAAAAGGTGGCATTTGTCCTAAGGATCAGGATTGGATGGGAGGCTATTGTGTACCAAAAGACGAGGACTATTTTCTTACTGTATAAATAAATTACCAAAAATAAAATCTAGTAGTAAAAATTCCAATCGCGCTTTTCCCCAAACTTTTTTCACCCATTCGCATATTTTCTTATTCGCTTTTTTCCTCACACGCATGACTTAGTTGGATCACACGCAAATAATGGATCTGGATCATTCGCGAATAACGACGCCGGATCAAACTCAAGCTATGCGTTTAAAAGCAATCAAACAAAACAAATGCTAGAGATCCCTACAGGAAAGTGTACTGAAGGTAAAAAAGATACATACATACATATGCTCACGCCTATGTCCCACTACTGGGGTAGGCAGAGACAACAGATCGCCACATGCTACGATTCCGACACACATCTTTCGCCTCCTCAACATCCATAAGTTTCTTCATACAAGCTCGTCGGTTCCGGGTACATTTTATTTGACCCGTCTTAAGTACGCATCCGATTTGGTCAGCATACGTGCGCCTAGGGCGGCCCCTTTCAACCATTCCATTCACACTTGCCTTGTAAATTTCATACGTCAACCTACTTTCGCTCATTCTCATAAAAAAGATAAGTAAAGACAAAATAATATGTGGCAATTGTCCCTAGGCCATTGGAAGGGAGGTAATTGTATGCCAGAAGATGAGGATTATCTTTATACCGACAAATAACCAGAATCAATCAATCAATCAATCAATTTAGCCCACATCAACCCAGTGCTGAGCAAAAAGGCTTCCTTTTTACTGCGCCACTCCTCACGGTCCTGTGCCAATGAAATTTCTAAGTTCTTTATTGGACTGGACGCTTATTAATGCTGTTGTTACAATATGTTGTTTATATTATTACAATTACATATGCTATTATATTATTTTTTTAATGTGAACAAGATAGGTTGGTGATTTTGACAGATCGTTTTAGAGCTATTTTTATTTTAAGTTGGTTGCGTCACCTTTATGTGAATGTTCTGTTGACAGTAACGAGTTCGAACAAACCGCTTATCATATTCTTTGGGAATGTGAGCTCAGTCTAGCTAGCATGCCACCCACGACAAAGCGTTTAAACGAGAAAAACGTCATACGCGCTCTTTCTGGCCTACGTAAAATAATAAAGATGGAGGCACATCTCGATTTTTGTCGTTTTCTCGGGGGTGGCATGCTAGCTAGGCTGGTACGCCGAGCGCCAGACCATGCTTGAATAAAATCAATAAAATCGTTTTCTGGTGTCTACATGGATCTTGTTGCGACTAGGGATAACTTCCGTGCGTTCAGATGTTTTTACCATACTTATTACTGGAAGCAAAATAGGTCATAGTTTCAGGACAATGTTAGGTTCCTATGGTTTAATTTAAATTTTTTTTGGTGCTTTTGCGGTAGGGTCTTCAACACTGCCATAAATGATCTCTGGAATTGGCTCTCTAATAGCCAAGGTTTTCTTTCTTATTGCTATCTCCCGTTTGCAATGGAGGGAAGTCGGATATTTCTTTTTCCTACTCCTACTATCTTCTTTGATTAATTCATTGCGGGTTCTATGTTATATGTTTGTGCCGTTGTTGTATGGTTTCCATAATAAACAGCCTATAGTGTTTGCTTGGGATCATTACAATGTATGTGCCTCTGAGCGTTATTTCTATTTATTATTTGTTTCAAGGCAGATTAGAGTCATCCCCCAGACTCGCTGGACTTCATTGTCCAGTGTTGTGAATGGTCGCCGCTGTTGATCCTGGTACAGGAGTTACAGAGGTGGGAATGTGTGGTGGGCCTATGCCCGAAAAAAAAATCGTTCTAGAGCGATTATTTTACTTTCTGAAAACGTTTGAGCAGTAAAACCTTCAATTTTATGTTCTTCTTCTTCTTTATGTTAAATGTTAATTAATCTAAACTATTATAAAACTGTAACAGAAAGTTTGTCTGTACATTGAAGATATTAACAAAAAAAAGTTACCATATGGTTTTTAGGTATCCCTGATTCCATATCATCAATTTTTTGAATTTTTTGTCTGTCTGTTTGTTTGTTTGTGTTTGTTTGTTTGAACGAGCATCACGCAAAAACAACTGAACCGATTTTGATGAAACTTTTTTTGTTTGATAGCTTGTTATCTGACACATACATACATACATACATACATAAGCTCACGCCATTCTCCTATGGGGGTAGGCAGAGACCGCGGACCGCCACACGCTACGATTCTGACACACCTCTTCAGCATCATTGACATTCATACATCTTTTCATGCACTTCCGTCGATTGAGGGTGCTACGCACTTGTCCTTTGTATCTGACTTAAAATCTGGTACTTAAAGTCGCGGGTTAACGCTCGTCTTGTATATTTTTAGTGTATTATAAAGCTTTGGCGGGTCAAACAGCTTTAAAAAGTAAAATGAAATCTCTAAAACCTCCTGTCAAAATCACCAAGCTATCTTGGCCGCACTATTGTACACCTCTAAAGGTATAGTATTGCCATATTCATCATCATCATCATCTCAGCCGATGGACGTCCACTGCTGGACATTGCCATATTATGGCAGAATAATGTTAATTCTCTCAACCCCTTGTAAATACTTACCTATACAGGGTGAAATTTACATCATTAGCATCCTTTTAAACTAAGAGTCTACCCATCAAACTGAACAATACTATGGGAGCAAAAGGATCGGAGCAAAAAAAAATCTGCTCTTGCATACATTTGAGTCGAGTAGGCATTGCAGTTTAGTATGGAACAGCTGATTATTTTTTTGCTCCGATCGGTTTGCTCCCATAGTGAAATTTGTTCAGTTTGATGTGTAGACTCTTAGTTTAAAAGGATGCTAATGATATCAATTTCACCCTTTAGTATAGCCATATTATGGCACAATAATGTTAATTCTTTCAACACCTTGTAAATACTTACCAATAGTTATTCAATAAATTACTTTGACTTAGGCCGGATTCGACCAAACTTTGATTTATAGTGTTAGATTTATTTAAATTATGTATTCGGAAATGCCTTTTTCGTATAATTATATAAAACGACTAAGGACAATCTGCATAAAAGGAACTATATGAACAAGGTATAAATATACTGTATAATTTTTAATATTATATATGAATATCATATTTATAAGCTTTTAAAATAATTTTGTTATAAATAAAAAGTCTTGAAACACAACTCGTTGTGGAACGAGTTGTTTTGCAAGACTCGTTCGATTTCTCTAGTGTCGGGGTGGGGGTAGGGCGCTTATAAGAGAGCGCACTGCCGTCCCTCGGCTCATTCTGTATCGTACATCATACCTGATTAAGCTATGTTATTGAGTTTATGTGATTTATATAATATACATAATTAAATTACGTACGTTTTTCCTTTCTGCCGCCTGATAACTATTAATAGAAGAGTTACTATACAAGGATCAATTTTACTCCTAGTGTTTACTCCGAAATAACTTCATTTGTCTTCTATCACACTAAACCCATACTGAAAGAACGAATGTATAATCCACCTAAAGAAAGAGGTCGTTCTATCCGTACTTATTACAATATGGGTTATACAGTTTTAATTTGTTAGGTTTCTTTATATAACATTTTTTTTATTATGTGACATTGACATTTCATTAGTCTCGGAATAAGCTTTACATCGTCAAAATTGGCGTTTAAAATTTACTCTCAACTTATTCATAGATTAGGGTTGGTAAAACGGCGACTTAATCTAAGAATAAAATTTACTGGCGTTTGGTCGAATCGGGCCTTAGAATCAGAATCAGAAGTATTTATTTGCTGAAACATGGTTTAACATTGTGTAAGGTATACAACGTGTTAATGAATTAACGCAAAACATCATACACCCCAACTGATTTATAACAAAATAATTAGATTGAAACAATAATTTCATTATTTTGATACTTAAAATTTTAAGTTATTTGCATTTTAAGTTTTGAGGCAAAAATGATTTGTGATCATTTCAGCATGAATAAAAGCGCTAACGTACTCATGGATACATTTTAATAATCTTGTTTTGGTAGTTAATAAGGTGAGTGTGCCCGTGTGGTGGGTTGACATTGGGGTCAGTAAATTTTAAACTTTGCACAAATATTATTTAATATTTTGAAAAACATTACTTATGTTGAAACCATGATAATTCGATTCTGCTCTCGATTCTAAACAAACTACTTTCTAGTTTTGCGTTAATTCATTAACACGTTGTATAAATTTCGCCATGACATGGCATGCAAATTAAAAGTTAAGTTTACAAAATACATAATATAGCCATATTATGGCACAATAATGTTAATTCTCATGAATATGAATATTTTAAATAAATTACTTTGACTTAGAATCAGAATCAGAAGTATTTATTTGCTGAAACATGGTTTAACATTGTGTCCTTACACAATGCACTTATATAAGATCTAACAAATTTAGCTGAAACTATTTTAAGGGTATGCTCATACCATCAAACTGAACAACTTACTCTATGGGACCAATATCGAAATCGCGAAAAAAAATCAGCTGTCCCATACAAAATTGCATACATAACTCCAACTAAAATGTATGGGGCAACAGATTTTTTTTTCGCGATTTCGATATTGGTTTCGTAGTGAAAGTTGTTCAGTTTGATGGTCTGAGCATACCCTTAAAATAGTTTCAGCTAATTTTGTTAGACCTTATATATAAAATAAGTCCTCACATTTCGCCATGACATGGCATCCTTTAAAGTTGAGTTTGTTACATAATCCTACTAATATTATAAACGCGAAAATTTGTAAGTATGGATGTTAGTTACTCTTTTACGTAAAAACTACTGAACGAATTTCGATGAAATTTGGCATACAGATAGACCATGGCCTGGATTAACACATAGGGTACTTTTTATCCGGGTAACGCAGACGAAGTCGCGGGCAACAGCTAGTACATGATAAGTCAATTACTTACAATAACAAAACAAAGATTAAATTCGATTTACTAAATACTAAACTACTTATTACATTATTCATGTCAACATTATTATTGCATATCTTAGCTTAGCTTGACTTAAGTTTGAATGCTATGTTTGAAAGTGTTGTAATTTTTACATGTTTATTTAATTAATTATATGATGCAATTAGCGGCTTGATTGCGATGAAGCAAAGCCTATGCTTCTTTGAAAACCCCATCCAAATCGTTTAAGCCGTTTTTAAGTAATGCGTGGACAAACAAACAGACAATATATACACTCATGATTTTTACATTGTTGATCAGAAACATTGTAACTAGTATGTTTATTTCCCCATAGCGCTAGAAAAGATACTGAATGACGCTTTAAAAGGTACCTAATGGCGCATATACAAGGTACCTAATGGCGCATATAAAAGGTACCTAATGGCGCATATAAAAGGTACCTAATGGCGCATATAAAAGGTACCTAATGGCGCATATAAAAGGTACCTAATGGCGCATATAAAAGGTACCTAATGGCGCATATAAAAGGTACCTAATGGCGCATATAAAAGGTACCTTATGGCGCATATAAAAGGTACCTAATGGCGCATATACAAGGTACCTAATGGCGCATATACAAGGTACCTAATGGCGCATATAAAAGGTACCTAATGGCGCATATACAAGGTACCTAATGGCGCATATAAAAGGTACCTAATGGTGGATCTTAATGGTAACAAATGGAGCATGAAAAGGCACCTAAAGGCGTCTCTAAAAAGTATCTAATGGCACTTGTAAAGGTACCTAAAGGCACCTAATGGCGACTCTAAAGGGTACCTAATGGTGCTTGAAAAGGTACGTAACGGCGGATCTAAAAGGTACCAAATGGGTCGCTCAAAAAGATATCCAATATTTAACACTCACTGGGAGGTCGCAGCTGAAAAGGTACATAACGACGGATATTCAGAGGCGTTCGAAAAGGTACCCAATACCAACTTACTGGGCGGTCTCAGCTGCTGCGGATGCTCCATCAGGTTCAATACCTAAAGGCACTCAAAAAGCCTGATCTAAAAGGTACTTGAAAAGGTACCTAAAGGCGGATCTAAAAGGTACCTAAAGGCGCTTGAAAAGGTTAATGGCAACTTACTGGGAGGTCTCAGCTGCTGCGGATGCTCCATCAGGTTCAATACCTAAAGGCACTCAAAAAGCCTGATCTAAAAGGTACTTGAAAAGGTACCTAAAGGCGGATCTAAAAGGTACCTAAAGGCGCTTGAAAAGGTTAATGGCAACTTACTGGGAGGTCTCAGCTGCTGCGGATGCTCCATCAGGTTCAATATCTAAAGGCACTCAAAAAGCCTGATCTAAAAGGTACTTGAAAAGGTACCTAAAGGCGGATCTAAAAGGTACCTAAAGGCGCTTGAAAAGGTTAATGGCAACTTACTGGGAGGTCTCAGCTGCTGCGGATGCTCCACCAGGTTGGTGACGGCGTCCTCGTTCAGGTTCTCGACGATATCATCATCACCCACGTTGCAGGCCAGCACGCGCGCCGTCTCCGTTCTCGAGTCCTGCTCTGTCTTGGCACGTTTCGCTTCTCTCTCTTCAGGCGTCATTAGGATTACGCTGTCCCACCTGTGGGAAAGAGACGTGTCTTATGTGTAACTACCTGATTCGATCGTCAGCAAATTGACACGGTATTTTTGGCAGTTCTCGACGATTGTGCTTCTTATTATTTAGTTACTAGAGTTTACCCGCGACTTGTGTCCGCACAGATTTTAAGTCAGATCATAATCTATCAAACAAAAAAAGTTTCATCAAAATTTAATTCATTTTAGTTTCATTAAAAAAAAAAGAAACGGTTCAGTGGTTTTTGCGTGATGCTTGAACAAACACACAAAGAAATAATAAAAAAATTGGATATTTGGAATCAGACTCGTAAAGCCGCCTAAAAACCATATCGTAACTTTTTTTGTTAATATCTTCAATGTACACACTTCTGTTACACCTAACAAATAATGGTGAGAGGGAGTGAGTCAAACTCTTACCACTCGATGTCAGGCACCCTGTCTGAATGCGGCGCGTCGGATGCGAGGAGCGCTAGTTTTGTCGCGGACGAGATGCCGGTCTTGCGCGCTATCTGCGATATTTCGTTTTGTAGCTTTTCCAGTTGCGCCTGCGGATTGAAATGACAAATTGAAAAGAAATACTTGGAAACAAGCTATTGAATTATACAGGTTCCTTCTTAAGGGCCTATGTCGTAAAATAATTGAAGCGAAATGGGCGTGTGATAGCTTATATTACTGCCTGATGCGAGAGAAAGAGGTGGGGCGGCGCCTGAAACGACGCAAGCGTAAAACAAACTTTATTTAATTGTGATTGTACTATTTATGTAAGTTCAATTCTGCTCTTATCAAAATTTGTAAAATATCAATCTCTTTTTTTTTAAATCAAGTCTCGTGCTTCTATTATTCACCGTTTAGCAGTTTCAAGCGTTTATCGATAAACACGGAGGCTACTTTGGCTTGTTTTTCTATCGAGAAAATGTGTCTTAATCGTGTTTTGGCTCTTATCAATACGTCAATTATATGTTCAATTTACACATATCCGCTAATCATACTCCTACTGTTAGTACTTCATGATATACGACGCTTTGACGAATCATTTTTTTTTCACGTAGCCTCTTAATACGCTGATATACCGGTAAGGTTTGGACCTCTCTCCCTGCGTCTGTGTTTCCAGGCAAATAGCGGGTGTAAGTGACAGCCTAGCAAATACTGAAACGGTGAACTCAGACCATCAAACTGAACAACTTTCAGTATGGAGCGTACCTCAGGAAACGCCAAAAAACATCAGCTGTCCCATACAAAACTGCTAACCTACCCGACTAAAATGTATGGGACAGCTGATGTTTTTTTTGCGTTTCCTGAGGAAGGTTCAATAGTGAAAGTTGTTCAGTTTGATGGTCTGAGTTCACCGAGGCTTCTTCTGGGCGAACGCGCTACATCCTCGGCTTAATCTACACTTCCCATCAGGTGAGCTGAAGCCAAGCGCAAACCCATTATGAATAAAAATATATATATATTATATACAGGGTCCTTCTTAATATGCGGACACTTTTTTAACATGATGATCAGACCTTAAAACTGAACAATCTTCTTTGTGGGACCAACATCGAAATCGCGAAAAAAATATCAGTTGTCTCATACATTTGGCTCTAGTAGGTTTGCAGAAGAGCAGATTTTTTTTTGCGATTTCGATGTTGGTCCCATATAGAAAGTTGTTCAGTTTGACGGTCTGATCATCCCCTTAAAAAAGTGTCAGCATATTAAGAAGGACCCTATACAACGTGTTAATGAATAAGCGCAAAACCTCATACACCCCAACTGATTTGTAACAAAATAATTAGAATGAAACAAAAATTTCATTATTTTGATAGTTAAAATTTAAAGTTATTCGCATTTTAAGTTTTGAGGCAAAAATGATTTGTTTTCATTTCAGCAATGAATGAAAGCGCTAACATACTCATGGATACATTTTAATAATCTTGTTTTGATAGTAAGTAGGGTGAGTATGCCCGTGGGGTAGGTTGACATCGGGTTCAGTAAATTTTAAATTTTACACACCAATTATGTAATATTTTGAAAAAAATTACCTATGTTGAAACTATGATAATTCGATTCTGCTCTCGATTCAAAACAATCTATTTTCTAGTTTTGCGTTAATTCATTAACACGTTGTATAAGGTAACAAGGTGTAAATATTTAAGGGAGTGGGGTTTCATTCTTAATAATTAGATTTCTGATTTTGGTTAATTAATTAATTACAATCTGTCGTCTTGCCTTGTTTCGATAGGTGCAAAAATGAGGGAGTAATTGGAGTGGAAAATACATACAGACAGACAGAATGGACGAAACCATATAAGGGTTCCTTGTTTGACAACGTTAACCTAAAATGATTGATTTGTTTATCTGACATACATTCACTAATCATTGTTAAAAGTTATTAAAAAAATTAATAATGGCAAATAAAAATATTTCTATTTCTATTTGTATAATACGGTCACCGGATCAGAACGCGGCCCACACCCCGGACACTGCATACAAAATATTGAAATTGACAAGATGACGGCAGCACATGCGAAACCATAGAAATTGAACCTTAAGTGTTCTTTTTAGGTAACTGGCGGGTAACCAGAGGGCGATAGAGGGGGTGAGGTAAAAAGTTGATGGGAGGATGGGAGTTTCCGTACTGTATGTAGTATGTGTTCCCCGAGAGGGTAGTCAGAGATATTCTGAAACCTCAGAACATCCACGTTTCACTATTAATACCGAAACTCTGTCCGGTGTGACGGGGAGTGAGCCCGTCGCCACTTGAAATGGACAGTAGGTACGATACATGCCTCGAAATTGAAGCATGCAGGTTTCCTCACGATGTTTTCCTTCACCGAAAAAGCCCGTGGTGTTACAAATCGTACATAAATTCCGAAAAACTCATTGGTACGAGTCGGCCTGGACGGGGATCGAACCATCGCCTCCTGCACGGCAGGCAAGGTTTCTCGCCACTGGACCACCATGGCTTTGTAGTAATAGATACTCTTTCATATACTGTGCCCGGCTACACTCACCTTCATCCGCAGCCGCTCGGCCATCTGTCTAAACTTGCCAGGCTCGTGGAATCTGCAAATAAAAACTCATCATTAACCTACACGTCCCACTGCAGGGCACATGCCTACCCTCAGGGAGGGTGTATGTACGTTAGTCCACCACGCGTGCCCAATGCGGATTGATAGGTTTCACATTCGCATCGGAATTTCTTCTTCATCGTATGCAGGTTTCCTCATGATATTTTCCTTCACCGTTTGACAGCAGTCAGTGTTAGTGTTAGCTTATGTACATAAGCTAGAAAAACTTATTGGTACATGGCATGTTGTCCGTGCGGTTTTGAACCTGGACATCAAGATTGAGTTTCCAAACCTATCCGCAACGAGCATCCGACGCTCTTGAATATACAGTGCGAAATTGATATCATTAGCATCCTTTTAAACTAAGAGTGTACCCATCAAACTGAACAACTTTTACTATGGGAGCAAACCGATCGGAGTCAAAAAAAATCTGTTGTTGCATACATTGAGTCGAGTAGACAGGCATTGCAGTTTACTATGGAACAGCTGATTTATTGTTGTTGCTCCGATCGGTTTGCTCCCATAGTGAAAGTTGTTCAGTTTGATGGGTAGACTCTTAGTTACGAGGATGCTAATGATATCAATTTCACCCTGTAGACTGCATTGGGAAAAAATATTTTTTTTTGTTTGAAATTTGATTTTCTCAAAGACGTACAGTGCAAAAAAAGGGTAGAAAACGGTGACAAAAGGAACTAAGTATTTTAGTACAAATTGTATGTTGGTCTTGCCAGTTTATACGTGATTTTGATGTTCTTACAAGGAAGTGGCGCCCTCAATTTTTGTCTACTCTTTTACGTCGCACTGTAACCTTCTATATTTCAGTGGAAGCCGGGCAAAGCTCGATCCGCTCAAGTACTGTCGTTACCTGAGTGCTCGCTTGGCTCTAGTCGGCGGCTTCGCCTGTACCCTCGGGTCGACCCAGGCGCCATCTGTCGTCGGCTCCGACGTGGCCTGTCCTGACATCTGCGCTCTAAATTCTTCGCGCCGCTTTGCTCTTATGTTTGCCTGCGGATTAATAGGTTTATAATTAAAACTAGAGTTAACCCGCGACTTCGTCCGCACAAATTATATACCAGATTTTAAGTCAGGTCATTAGCTATCAAACAAAAAAGTTTCATCAAAATCGGTTCAGTAGTTTTTCCGTGATGCTCGTTCAAACAAACAAACAAACACACAAACAAACAGACAGACAATAAATTCAAAAACTGGTGATATGGAATCAGGGACAACTAAAAACCAAATCGTAACTTTTTTTTTGTTAATATCTTCAATGTACTACAAACACACTTCTGTTACAAATTTCATAATAGTATAGATAATCTAAACTATTATAAAACTGTAACAGAAGTGTTTGTTTGTTTGATTAAGCGTCACGCAAAAACTACTGAACCGATTTAGATGAAACTTTTTTTGTTTGATAGCTTATGATCTGACTTAAAATCTGGTATATAATTTGTGCGGACGAAGTCGCGGGTTAACGCTAGTAATAAATAAATATACAAGGTGTAACAAAACACCCTATTAATAATTTATTTGGTTTAGTTTGGCAGTGAAAAATGTTTTGCGCCAAGTTTGCGCCGGCCGATACAAATATTTGTATTGGCTGTGTCCACTAGACTAGTACCCCTAGCGATTTCGGACTGCCGTGAATTATTAGAAAATTAATTTTAATTAAAAGTTTGTTCGTTAAAATAATGCAAAAATTTAAGAAATTCATTAACATTCTCGATTCTTGAATCGAATTGAACGATCTTTGAAGCGTCAATTTCTTACAAATTTTTAAATCCGATTCCTATTAAGGTGGTTTCAGTTGATACAAAAGTTTGACGCACAATACGCGTAGACGTAATTAATAAAAGTTATATTTTAAATATGGAAAAATAGTTTAGAAAATCTAGTTGCCGCGTAACAAATAACATTTGCAATTTATAATATATTTACGAAGATATAAAACTTTTAAAATTTTGTATGCAAAATATCAAAGCTTTATATCTTCGTAATTATTTTATAAATTGCAAATGTTATTTGTGACGCGGCATTTAGATTTTCTAATCTATTTTACCATATACATACAAAGTAACTTATATTAATACCGTCTACGCGTATTGTGCGTCAAAGTTTTGTATAAAATTTACCCCTCTGCAACCACATTAATGAAATAGTGTCAGTATTTCACAAAATTATCTACGATTTCACTTTCGATTCGCAATTATTCACAGAAACCGAATTTTTACCCTGAGATAAGGTCCCCAAAAACGGTTCTATTGCCTCGCGTCACGTATCTCTTTCTATTATACAGCGGTGCCGCTAGGTACATCTCGCTCTCTCAGCTGTCAGTTCCTCTCATAGAGATCTAGAGAGATGCCAACCAACGCGCTGAGTACGAAACCTAGTGTCGCATTACCACCAGTACCACGCGATAGAAAGTATTTTGTTAGCTTGAATGTGCTCATTATCCATTGCGGTATCAGAACTCAACGTTCGAATAATCTTTAGTACTACGCAAGCATTGTCAACTATTTACCGGGCGGTTAATTTATAACGGGCTTTCAGCCTCATAATATATTGAATCCTTGCTGTCGCGAGCAATGTGTTCCGTTTTTGCGCATATTGCTGCGACACTGGCCCCGCCCCCTTTTCACATCTCCCTTTAGTTTTTGTGTTTTTATACCAAACCTATATATTATCAATATATATCAATATATTACCAAATATAATTTATTTATCAGAAAAATATCGTATCCGACAGAGCAAGTGTTTCAAATCTCAACTTCTGTAATGCAAAATAGCCTTAAAATTTCATTGCTATTTGAAATGGAGTATAGATGCCAATAGAAACTTCCATGCCAAGTTTTAAGTTAGTAGTCTTAACAGTTGTGGAGATTTCGTGTTGAGTTAATGTGTGATTGCATAGATTCAAGCATATTTGACACAGCTTATCAGGAAATGGTACAGAGGTTTGCGCGGGCATCGTGAAGAAAAGGACGGACTATGTTTCTCAATTTTTTAAATTAGTTTTTCGTGGCTATTATTGTGTTAATGTGGTGGAATTACACTGGCCTTCAAAACTTAGTATAACACTTTTAAAATTACAAAAACCATTAAAGTGCGCAAGATGTATTGTCGAAACAAAAACAATACGATTTATTTTTTATTTTTTATATAAAACTTTATAGTCGACGAGCGTTAACCCGCGACTTCGTCCGCACAAATTATATACCAGATTTTAAGTCAGATCATAAGCTATCAAACAAAAAAAGTTTCATCAAAATCGGTTCAGTAGTTTTTGCGTGATACTCGTTCAAACAAACAAACAAACACACAAACAAACAGACAGACAAAAAATCCAAAAATTGGTTAAATGGAATCAGGGACACCTAAAAACCATATCGTAACTTTTTTTTGTTAAATCTTCAATGTACAGACAAACTTCCTGTTACAGTTTTATAATAGTATAGATATTCTTTTAAGTAATGTATGAAAAACAATTTGTTTATGAACAAAAACACTCCTTTTCAAATTGCCGTCTAACTAAAGTGTGATACTTAGTTTTGCAGGCTAGTGTAGTTTAATAATGTGCCATTAATGAAGAATAATATAGTAAAAGTGAGAAATAAAGAAGGCGCTCCCGTTTGACTCGGATTGATCTTCACGTTAAACTATCTTGAACATTCGAATGTGTGGTACCACCCACGCATTTCAAGAGTTACGTATAAGATTAGGTTACAAGCGAAATTACAACTTAAGAACAGGCTGTAAGGGCTAGTTCCCATTGCCTTTCCGAAAGGATAAACTATTTAAAAAAAAAGGAAATGGTACAAATTTCTGCCGACCCGGGCGCTGCAATCGATTTTAAGTTCCCAACACTCAAATCACACATAGCCAATACAATACCTTGAGAGTGGGAGCGACGTGAGTGAGCTGTACCCTCTTGCCGCTCGTGTCTACAGTGCGCCCCTCCCTATCCAGGATTAGTGGAGCGGGGCCCACTCCCCCTGCACTCGCTAGCGCTCCTCCTGCGGACACGTACAACATTACGAATATTAAACAGAGAGCGGATATTAACTGCCTCCGTGGTCTAATGGTTAAGAGCATTGGGCGGATCAACACCTTTATCATTTTATACCTTAATCACTAAACGAGACAGCCTATAATTGCGAAACAATAACTACGAACTTATGACGTTTGGGGTTCACACGAGACTTCTTTTCATGATTTTTAACATTCAAAATTAGAATCTTAAGTTATGGGGAATAAAATCCAAAGTTGCGGATTTCGTGTTACCTCGCCCCCCGCAAAAAGTGGCAGAAATGTTTGTTCGTAGAATTACATGCGTAACTAGTCCCTATATAAGTAGTCAAAGCAAACAACACATGACCTAAACCACTAAAGATAGAAACAGAGTATATAATATACAGGATGTAGAGGTGCACTAAGAAAGGATTTTTCGAAAATTGACCCCTATATCGGTTTTCCAAACTCCACGCTAACTAAGTCGCAAGCAAAAGCTGGTTTAATTATAAAATAGCATTAATAAATGATCTTATCTCATCTTCCCATCTTCTGCAGGGTCTTCCCCTGTTTCGCTTAATATACACTGACCTGCAAAACTAAGTACTACACTTTTAATATTTCAATTTTTTCGGAACTATAGAAATTAGAGATTTAAAATAAAAAACGTTTTATAGCAAATATTATCAGCTTTCTTTGTAACTATTCTTTGTAAATTAAACAATTTTTCGAGTCCTTTTTATTTCGAAAGTATATTTTGTGTGCTGAATAAATTATTGCAATTTTAAAAGTGTGATACTTAGTTTTGCAGGCCAGTGTAGATAGACTCATAACGGGGGCAAACTGGAGGAAAGTTGCCAGAGACAGGGAACTGCCTCTGAGGTCTAATGGTTAAGAGCATTGGCTGTCGACACGGAGGTCGTGGGTTCGATTCCCACTGGGGACACCTAGTGAAATGCCACTTTGTGCGTTTTTTCCCAGTTGGTTAGGACATTGCACGCTGAATCGCCTGATTGTCTGAAAAGAGAAATGATTCCTTGCTTCGGATGGCACGTTAAGCCGTTGGCCCGGCTACTATCTCTGGTGGTAGCAGTCGTTACATAAAAACCACGTCAGATTCCGTAAGGTGGTCTGAGAAAACTCTGATACTAGGGCTCTGCCCACACGATAAGAAGAAGACAGGGAACAGTGGAGGATGTTCTTCACAACAACAAAAAATGTTCAGGATAAATGATCAGTAACGTACCAGCTAACTTCCTCTGAATCCTGGCCTGCAGCTCAGCTATCTTCCGCTGTTTCTCCAACTCCTCGGCCGTCACTGGCGTTGCCACTGCAAATAACAATTTTACCTGAGCGTTAACACAAGCTTTTCCTTCAACACGTTCGCGTGAGAACCCGCCTAGTAAGACGGATATACCAGCGAAGTACTAATCTAGGTAGACAACTATTTGCACCAGATTGAGATATTTTAATTTTAAATAACGTTCACAGGCACACACATTGTAATGATCCCAAACAAGCACTAAAGGCTTTTTATTATGGAAACCATACAACAACGGCACAAACATATAAACGTCACTGACCGAACCGGGATTTGAACCCAGGACCCTGGTTTGGAAGTCCGGCGTGGTAACCATTACACCAACCGGGTCGTCAGATATAAACCATCTCTGTTAAAAACCGACTAAGATTCCCGACTGCAGTGCCAAGATGAAGCTCACCCTAGACCCCAGCTGCAGAGCGTGCGGAGACGAAACCATGGAACATATCCTATGAGACTGCGATGTCTTGGCGGCTAAGCACATGCGCCTCCTCGGAGATGGTTTGGATAACCGGGAGATCACAGGTTTTTTTCCCCTGACCGTTATCATGTTTTTAAATAAATGTGTAGGGGTTAACACAAAAGATCCGATTAAGTCGAAGTGTTACTGGCTTGCCAGACCCCATAATCTATACTATTATAACACTCTAACAGAATATTAACAAAAAAAAGTTACGATATGGTTTTTAGGTGTCCCTGATTCCATATCACCAATTTTTGGATTTTTTGTCTGTCTGTTTGTTTGTTCGTTTGTGTGTTTGTTTGTTTGAACGAGCATCACGCAAAAACTACTGAACCGATTTTGATGAAACTTTTTTTGTTTGATAGCTTATTATCTGACTTAAAATCTGGTACATAATTTTTGCGGACAAAGTCGCGGGTTAACGCTCGTACTATTATAAAACTGTAACAGAAGTGTGTCTGTACATTGAAGATATTAACAAAAAAAAGTTACGATATGGTTTTTAGGTGTCCCTGATTCCATATTACCAACTTTCAGATTTTTGGTCTGTCTGTTTGTTTGTTTGATCGAGCATCACGCAAAAACTACTGAACCGATTTTGATGAAACTTTTTTGTTTGATAGCTTATGATCTGACTTAAAATTTGGTATATAATTTGTGCGGACAAAGTCGCGGGTTAACGCTCGTACTATTATAAAACTGTAATAGAAGTGTGTCTGTACATTGAAGATATTAACAAAAAAAGTTACGATATGGTTTTTAGGTGTCCTTGATTCCATATCACCAATTTTTGGATTTTTTGTCTGTCTGTTTCTTTGTATTTGTTTATTTGTTTGAACGAGCATCACGCAACAACCACTGAACCGATTTTGATGAAACTTTTTTTGTTTGATAGCTTATGATCTGACTTAAAATCTGATATATAATTTGTGCAGACGAATTCGCGGGTTAACGCTAGAAAGATAATATATGTGTAGAAACTCACCAGGTTTAGAGTATAGTACAGGTTTGATGACGCTAGGTGGCGGTATGACGTTGTTCTGCGACATCTGAGCCTTGATCTGCTGGGCCGCCGCCGCCGCCACGTTGACACCCGGTTTGTTAGGTTCCTTCATAGCTATCAGTGCTCTTTTACGCTCTTCTATCTCTTTTTGAGCGTTGGCCATCATTAGCTGGAAGGAGAAGGTAGATTGAGTTATAATAAGGAAATAATTATTTATTCAATAGGTCATGAGTGCTCATTTAAAAGACAAACACGGATCTAATCAAATTAAAGATTGAAAAATTTGTCTCGGGCGGGACTTGAACCCGCACTTTTCCAAACCGGGGAACCGCGTTATCCAATTTCGCCACCGAGCCCACTACCCAGAGAACGAAATTTTCAATCTGTTGCGTCTTAAGGGGACGTGAGTGCCATGTTAAAAATCAATAATATTTGAAACACGTATCTAGATTTTTGGGTCCCTCAGGGGTAGCATGCTCGGCCTATAGAACTATAAGATCAAGAAAGAAATAGATCGCCCTTTGTACATGTTTTCTCTACTTTGTGTATTATTATGTCCGTGTGTACAATAAAGTGTTATAATAATAATAACCCGCAGGGCAGCTTGTGGCGAGCTGTTGGTGAGTGGCGACACCACGGGCCCGAGTGCTCCCGGGGGAAGTCCCTGATCCTCGTCTCCGACTTGCCTTTACTGGCCAGTCGGAGTGGACCCCAAGAGGATCAGATCCCCCACCTCTGTGCTTGCCTTTATTGGCCGGCCTTAGGTTGGAGTCGCAAGAGCTATATGCTCGAAGAGTGGATGTGTTGCGTAAGTGGCGAGTGGGCACCAGATTAGCCGTTGGAGACTGAAAAGATGGTCGTTTAAAGTCCAGAAGCACCTCTCCACTCTAAGCCGCTCAGGAAATGATGCCCCCTTGTCGCTCCGTGCGAGCGGCCGTTTTCGGGGGCCCATTCATTTTGAGTTGGCGAGTCACCGTCTGCCATTTTTTCCGTGTTTATACATTGGTCAGGCAGGCGCCATAGTCCCGTTCAAAACCTAGTTACCTGTTCCATTAGCACCCCACCCCAATAGCCCAGATTTTGTTTCTTTCCATTCCTTACAATAGTCCTACACTGACCGGGGGCTGTTTTGGATGCACTTCTATAGTGTATACTGGGATAGTTGCAGGTAGGTGTCACATTACTATTTAGATCAAATTGTCTGATGGGCCTCTACGTGTTGGCTTCGGCCCCACGCACGCCTCCCAAAGGTCTGGGACACTTATGTCCCTAGATAAGGAAAAGACATACAATAATAATAATAATAGATTCACGTTGGAGGTTCTGACCCGAGCACTTGTCTTGCGTTGTTTTCGCGCGTCGTGTTTTTGCCTGCCACGAGACTCCGCAATCCTCAATCTCGTCTTGTTCTTGACCAAAAACAATCCCTGAGATTGGGATAGATTCTCTCCTAAACTACTTAACACTGGCGGAAATTCAGTGCTAACGCACAAGCAAGAGTCCATTAATTATAAATAAAAAAAAAAGAAAGAAATAATCAACAATCATACCTTAATCCGATCTGCACTAAGCCCCGTGATCTTAGAGCCGACCGTCTCCCCGCCCTCCGTAACAACTTGAGGCACATCAACACCATTCCCCGTCCCCTTCTCCCGCCCGTTCTCTTCCTTATCTCTATCCTTGTCCTTCTCATCTCGTTCCTTATCGTCATGACGAGATCTCTTGTAATCCTTCTCCTTGTCGGACTCGTGTTTTCGTTTCGATGATTTTGATGAGGATATTGACTCTTGGGCTAAAGCGATGATCTTGTCAGCCAATTTACTAGCTTTCTTTGAGTCTATGTGCGATGATATTTTGTCTATTATCTTTCGGCGTTCGTATCTGGGGATGAGAGAAATCATAGATTAAATAAATGTTAAAAAAATTGCAGATACAGAGAATAAAAAATGTTTTTAGGTATTTAATTTTTTTTTTTTCTTTTTTTTTTTAAGGCTTTTGTCACGCGTGGAGACAATGTCAGCCTCATAGGTTTATACATATATATTTTTTTTTTTAGCGGTATTGAATTATACAGAGTATAAACTAAAATGTGTTACAAACTTTATGGAGTGTTTCAAACCATAAGGCAAACGAGCGTAATTTTGTGAGTTGTGAATCGCATATTTTGAGTCCGTTTCATATATAAAAATCCGGGAATGCATTGTCTATGACCTCAGCCTTTATATGAAATGGACTCAAAAGACGCGACTCACAATTCACAAAATTATGCTCGTTTGGCTTCACCCCAAGGTGCTGTTTATACAGAAGAGACGTGTGGCGGTGGCGGATTGTCAAAGTAACACCAATATAAACCTTATAGTATGAAGGATAGCGTCGTTTTTGACGTAAAGGAAAATCGCGCCCGCGCCACCAGGCGACACTATGCTACGTACTATAAGGTTTATATTGCCGCACATTATACATTATAAACCGCGCCTTACACTGATAATTTTTTACTATGGGGTTGGTCCCATGAAATCACGAAATATAAAATCAGTTGTTACATAATACATTTTGGTCGAGTAGCTATCAACATTCTCTATGGAACAATTGATTTTTTTTCGTGACTTTGATGTTGGCTCCATAGTGTAAGTTACGATAATTAATTAATTTAGTAAGAGAGAACACAGGATGGAAAGGAGACAGGAGGGCTGGCAACTATTTTGCCCAAAGGGTAAGTTTGGCCATTCAAAGAGGCAATGCACAACAAAAACAACAAATCTCAACAAGTCTCAATGAGGCTTATTACTTGTGTATAATAGTGAGATCACTCACAGGTCACTGCAAACTAAACAAACACATGCACACCTTCAAACTAAGCGACTCCACCTGCTGCAGGTTCTGTGGGGAGAACTTGGAAACTCCCTTACACATTCTCTGCGATTGTGGTCCATTAATGTACAAACAAAGTATTCATCTTGGCAGACAGGTACTTAATAATAATAATAATAGCCATTTATTTCCGAAAGTTTTGTTTACATAATTTTCTTACAATCTAATTTTAATTAATCTAATTTTTAAGTAATATCTAACACTAGTAAGAGTTTGAAGAAAATTTTTATCATGAATTTATAAAATGTCTCTCAGTTCGGCGTGCCTTTCGGCATAGGCCTCCTCCAACTGTTTCTACTGAACTCTGTCAGCTGCAACCCTTATCCAATACGGCCCCAGGGTCAGACGAATATTGTCTTCCCATCGTCTTATTGGGCGTCCCTGTCTTCTGGTGCTATCCCTTGGGTACCATAGTGTGACTTGCTTGCTCCATTTATTTTCTGTGCAACGTAGCATGTGTCCTGTCCAGCCCCATTTTTGGTGGTCAATTCGAGTAAGTATGTCTGCGACTTTGGTTTTATTTCTTATATCAACGTTTCTAATTTTATCACTTAGTTTGACTCCAAGCATACTTCTCTCCATTGCCCGTTGACATCTGGCCAGTTTCTCTCTATGATCTTCCGTGAGGGACCAGGTCTCACAGCCATATGTCATACAGGGGAGGATGCAGGTGTTAAACACCTTCTTTTTGATATGGATCCTTAGTTCTTTACTCTTCATAATTTCCTGGAGTGACCAGTATTTTTTCCATCCGCTTGCTATTCTTTTGTCGACTTCTTTGGACATCGAGTCAATGGGAGAGATTATTTGACCCAAATAAACATACTCCTGTACATATTCGAGACAGGTCCTTACTCCAGAAGAACTCCTTGTTAAAAACCTACTGCGATACCTAGCTGCTGTAGGGATTAATAGGGAACTGTACGAGGGGCGTTCACAAAAGATTAGCGATGGTCGAAGTGGCACAGACGTAAATCTGCAAAGGCCCCAATCACCCAATAATAATAATAACAATAAATGATTCTTATCTTCTTCTTTCTTATTCTTAATGCGTCCAGCGTCCTCTCTCTCCTCCAAGTACTCTGCCTCGGGTGGGCGCTTCAGAGGATATTTTTTATTGGTATTTTGTTTAGTGGTTTGTGTGTTAGGTTTTAAAGGATTTTTTCTCTGGTGTGCACACGGCGAAACATCAAGCTATACAAAACCAAAATAAGCTGGCTGCGCGTAACTTGTAACGTTGCCGTAGGTACGTGTACAGTGTTTATTGTTTAATAAAGAATTAATTTGGTTATGATAGAAACCCGAGTCTGATGCACATTGGGCAGTAAGCCTCTATACGACTATTGCATTGCTGACTGGCTAATCTTTACATTTCAAGGGGTGGCTAAACTATTCAAGTATGCCGTCTACTTTGAAACTCAGATATATCTGGCAGTCTGCATAAAAAACTGCCTACTTCTGATATATTTTATCGATCAAAAATTTTATATTTTGGATGTTTGGCCAACTGAAACCGATGTTTCATTCCTAGAAGAAACCTAAGATCTCCCGGCTTCAGGTTTCCATCTCCGAGGACGAGGAGGGTCATGCGCTGTGCCGCCAAGACATTGCAGTCACAAATGATATGTTCCATGGTCTCCTCATCCTCTCCGCACGCTCGGCAGCTGGGATCCAGGGTGAGTTTCATTTTGTGCATCATCGTGCCAGTGGCGTAGTGCCCGGTGAGGGCTCCGACGATGGCATGAGCCTTGCTCCTGCAGTTGTTCAGTATGAACTTTGAGACACAAGGTGTCACATTGCTGATAAATTTCTTAAGAGTGTTGTAGACCTGCAAAGCTAGACCTCTCCAGCCTATGGGTTGTATCAGCCCAATCCCTAATGGGGCCAACCATCTTTCGTTCTGACCTTCAATGTAATATAATGCTTTTGTTAAAAAAGTGGAAATCATGAAGCTTTAACGTCTTCCATGGTTTCATAATTCGAAAACAGTACCTCTTTGAAATTCTACATGTAGGTAAAAAGCCCAACCGTTTAACGACTTAGGATGTTTTACTTAGGATAAATTACGCACAGATATTTAAAAATCGATTCATTTTCTTATTAATTTATCGAACTCTTCGCGGGCTTACTACATACCATACCATAAAAGCCGACGCGGTCGACCTCTTGGCCACCCCTGCACTACAGCATGAGTAAATTGTCATGCTATATAGCCCATGTTGATACGAAAGAGGAATTAGCGGTAATTTCCAAATAATTTTAAACGTAGCCTGAATAGATTAGAGTAATACTTCACAATAAGAATGGCATGTAAATGGTAAAATCGCGATCTTACCCATTTGTCAAACAAGACGAAACGGTGGACAGTAGCGAACTGTCAGACTTCCCGATTGTCCTGTAAATGGCGCGGTCCAACGAGGACCGCAGGTCTTCAACTTCCCGTCGAGAGAGCTGGAGCGCCATGGTATCAGAAACACAATTTTGCGGATCACAAAATCGTTTGAGGTTATCTTTTAGATTCGTCCCAGATTTTGGGTTTTATTCAATGCATTTAGACTTTTATTGTTGTTTTTACAACTAGAGTAAGAATTAAGATAGTTATTTCACATTTTAAAGCTAAAATTAGCGAGAAAAACTTGTTTTTCACGATTAAATTGCGATGTAGCAACTGACGTAAACAATAGAATCATAGACTAAAAGTTTATTTTTTTTATGGCCTCAAACACTTGTTAAACCATGACCATTTTTAAGAAATGATTCTTCTTGTTTAGTTCCTTTTATTATTTAAAAAACCAACAATATATTGAAATAATCATTCATAAGTTTTATTTCATTCGTGTGATCGTGTCTAAAGCGTGAATAAGGCAAATTGTTCTACCGTTATTCATTTACCATGGTTTTGGGTAGTATTTTTATATATGGTATACTTCTTGTCTATGGCCAAGCATTTCATTCCACACAGAAATTTTAGCCTCAAATGTTAATGGAAAGGAACTTTGACCAATGTGATGCGTGCGTATAATGAATCGTTAATTGTTTGCCAACGGAACGGGAAAGGTGCGAAATACGGTTTTTGTGGTAATAATATCATAATTTTCTTATAAAACTGTATAGAATTAGCAAATAAATCTCATACCAAATTCAACATATTATTTAAAACAAACGATTCAGTTTTTGTGAAGTGAAAAACATAACCTAAAAATGTCGGACGAGGAGGATTTAATTTTGCCGAAGAAGAGCAAGCAGATCCACTATGGGTCCCTTGAGGAGCAGGAGAAGGCTCGCCTGGCGGCCCTGGCCGCCGCCGCCAGGGAGGGCGTCGAAGATACAGGCGGGAAAGACTTGGGGGACATACAGATTTCGAGCGGTAAGCATTTGTTTACAATCAAATTTATGGAATTCATATCAACGAAATTTATCTCCCCACGTCCCTTACAGACGCGAAGGTTGATAAATTAAGTTCACTGGCGTTGTGGCTCACTAGCTAAATTGGAAAAGCAATTCCCTGGTTTGGGAGATTGCGGGTTCAAGTCTCGTAATTTTTCACTCATTTGACATTACTATTTGACTGGTTTCTACTGTTTTTTTTTCTAACATGTTTTGTCTCACTATTGGGCAAAGGTCTCCCCTAAACTTTGTAAGTAGATGAAAGATATGCCAGCAACTCGACAGAAAAAGAAGATTATTTGGTCCAGAGTGTACCTTCAATCCATCACAACTCTTAAATTTGTTATTCAGAATACATGGAGCTGGAAGAGGAGATGTCCAGAGACAAGAAGGCGTTGCTTGAGGAGTTTGAGAGGCGGAGGAAGGCAAGGCAGCTCAACGTGTCAACTGACGATGATGAGGTAATTTCTATTACTCTTTGCTAACTATAAAAGCAGTCGGGTATGCTGGATATCTAAGGGCATAAATGTGTGCGCAAACACTTTCATTGTTACAGCATTTCCTGCAAAATAAGAATAGACTCATGTTAATGAGCTACCAGTTACGCTAACAGTTCACAGTAATGACATAGAAAGGCTAAAGCGAAATAACATACATCCATAAATACATAAGCTCACGCCATTGTCCCATGGGGGTAGGCAGAGACCACGGACCCCCACACGCTATGACTCTGACACACCTCTTTAGCCTCATTGACATTCATACATCTTTTCATGCACTTCCGTCGATTGAGGGTGCTACGCACTTGTCCTTTTCGGAAAAGATCATTGATTTGATCATGGTATGTTTTCCTCGGACGGCCTCTCCCAACACTTCCGCTCACCGCTTGATAAATTTCATTCATAAGTCTTCTTTCATTTATTCTCTCTATGTGACCGAACCATCTAAGCATACCCCTTTCAATCCTTGTTACAATATCATCCTTCAACTTACACCAATCCCTTATTCCTTATCACACTGTTCTTGATTCGATCAACCAAAGTAATACCACTCATACTTCGTAAGGAGCGCATTTCAACTGCATTCACTCGACTTTCGTTCCTTTTATTCCATACCCAACATTCACTCCAACACATCAGGCTAGGCACCAACACACCGTTGTGAATAGCCAGACGTGCCCTTTTTGACACAGAACGGCTACTCACCACAGAGTGCAGGGCCCCATTTACCTTACAAGGCAACAATAAAGGAATACCCTCTACTGGGAGCTGGTTGATTCCACAAATAAACATCCTCACCCTAATGATGGGCTTAGTGAGTGATTGATTGCAAATAGTTAACAAATAACAAAAAAAACAGCATTTACTCCTGAATTTGATGGCACAAGAATCCAATATGTTCAGAAGTAAGGCAGGATCAGAATAGGAGCAGTGATAGCCCTTATGCTTACGGAAGAGAGCTAGCAGTTCAATCAAGAGATAGCGGTTCAATTCCTGCCCTGTACCACCAAGTTCTCTGCAGGATTTATGTATGGTTGTATTTGTCATTATCACTCGGCGCTCGGCGGTAAAGGAAAAAGGTTTTGAGGAAATTTGCATACTCGAGAATGAAAAGAAAATACCAAGTTTAGAGGTAAGTGCAAAAATATGGGTGAGCTTGGAGAGAACACAATAGACCAGCAATGCTAATGAAACTTGTTGCCTTTTAGGTTTATTCATGGCTTTTTGGCCTTTTTGCTTATGGATAGCAATGCATTTCCGACAATATTGTATGAGTTTTGGAAGTATTGTAGTCTCACGGATGGCTTTTTGTACAAAACCACATTTGAACTAATACTAAATGGTGGAGTCTGGTGGCAAAAAAAGCACCCGGACGATATGACTGTCTGCTAAAAGACAAGTGACTCTGTAATAATTGGTAATGGTACTCGACAGGTCAGAAGAAGTCTTCGTCAGCTCGGAGAGCCGGTGTGTCTGTTTGGAGAGGGACCGGCTGAGAGGAGGGTGCGGTTACGGGACTTACTTAGCTAGTAAGTTATTTATCTACATACTTACACATACTCTCAGTGGAGAGTATGTGTAAGTATTATTACACTATTATCCTTTTCAGTGTGGACAAAAAACTTGCTACAATTCATCATCACCAGTTAGCTTATGCATGTCTCGCTGCAGGGCACAGGCCTACCCTCAGGGAGGGTGTATGTACGTTACTCCACCACGCGTCACAATACGCATTGGTAGTCTTCACATTGAATAATCAATCATGAGATGTGGACTTTGACTATTTATTATAAGGACTGGCCTTGCGGTAGCATTTCCCCTCTGTTACGGTATAAGAACAATTGAGCATGCATTCAATTTTATACCTTATCACTAAACGAGACATCCTAATTTTGCGAAACAATAACATCGAACTTATCACGTTTGGGGTTCACATGAGAATACTTTACTTGAATGACTTTTAAAATCTAGAATTTTTTTATTGACATGTAAATTTGTACGCCGCAAGGTAAGACATGACGGACGCTTGTAACATACCACCTGAATTAATTTAGACTCATGTTATGCATAATAAATTATCTTTATCTAAAGTTATGGGGAATAAAATCCAAAGTTGCAGATTTCATGTTACCTCGCCTCCCCGTAAAAAGTAGCAGAAATGTTTATTAGTAGAACATCACGCGTAACTAGTCCCTATATAAGGAGTCAAAGGATGAGGATCAAGATTCAAAACCGTACAGACAGCATGCCACATACCAATGAGTTTTTACCAGACTGCCTCAGAAGGAGAGTACTGTTTTTCTAACTTATAGTCTGCTGATGAATACATTAATATAATTTTTTCTGTAATTCCCTCCCCAGTCTCGGAGAGGATGCGATAAACAAGAAGCTAGAGGAAGAAGAGGCGCGTATAGAGAGGGACAGAGGTCGGGAGGGTACTTGGTACCACGAGGGCCCCGCTACGCTCCGGCAGGCCCGGCTATGGATAGCTGGGTACTCACTGCCAAGGGCTAAACGCAGGTTTGTGTTCGATCTTAGTCCCCTAGAGTTGTTTAAGTTTATGGTCAGATGATCCCCTTAACTAAACGTCGACATAAATTAAGAAAGACATTTTATTTTCATTAGTAAGTCATCTTTCATTCATTCTATACTCTATAAAGAGACCGAGATCCGACCGTAAAATTATGCACCTATATCTTTTTTGAACGAAATGTGATTCTAGTGAATGTTTACACAGGGGTTAATACAACGCGGCCAGGTTTCCTAGAAAAATCTTGCCGCAAATACCTTTTCCAAACAGATGTTTGGGAAGTAAATGATGTGCCATCGGAAGGAGACTGATGTAAAGAGCTGGAAAAACTAAGGTTACCACCTCTCAGTCTGCCAAAACTCTAGGGTTGCCAGATTCAAAAATGACTTCTTTGATCCTGGCAACCCTAGAGTTGATGAACCCCTATGTAAACATTCACTAGAATCACATTTCGTTCAAAAAAGAAATAGGTGCATAATATGGTCAGATCTCGGTCCCTTATGATTATCTTACCAAGTTATATTATATCGTAGATTGAATAAGGCGAGAGAGGAGCTGAAGCTGGCGGGAAGCGTTCGAGCGGCCGCCAAGCAGGAGTCCCAGAGGAAGGCCTCCGCCATGACTATCTACTGCAGTCAGGTAATAATATTATTATTATTGGAGAGGGGGGAGGGGCTTGACTGGCTTGCATTTGTCCCACTTCGACTATCGCTGGTCTTTCCAGCACGGCTAGCATGCCACCCACGACAAAGCGTTTAAACGAGAAAAACTTCATGCGCGCTCTTCTTTCTGGCATACGTAAAAATAACAAAGATGGAAGCACATCTTGATTTTTATCGTTTTCTCGGTGGTGGCATGCGAGGCCTGCAGTTAAGGTTTAACGTAGCAAAGCTCATAAAACTCTATGGATGCGCTTGAATGATCGAAACCCCACCCCCTGGAACTCCAACCAACGATCTCACGATAATTCAATAGTACTGCAGCAGAAACAAGATGGCGTTGGCACCATAAAGTTATAATACCTTACAGTAATAGAGGAACTGACATGAGTTGTCAAATGAAACCGTTTTGGAGGTTTTCAGGAGATTATCGGCAGGCAAAAATACGAGCACTGTCTATAATCCGGAGTCAAACGTGAAATCGTGGATTATTTAATGAAATAGCGTTAGTATATTTCACAAAATTATCTACGATTTCACTTTCGATTCGCAATTATTCACAGAAACCGAATTTTTACGCGATAAGATCCCCAAAAACGGTTCTATTGCCTCGCGTCACGTATCTCTTTCTATTATACAGTGGTGCCGCTAGGTACATCTCGCTCTCTCAGCTGTTAGTTCCTATTCTGTTAGGTATAATAACTTTATGGTAGGCACGCAGCACGTCTAGTATGATTTCTCTACACGCGTGCGACGCGCCTTTGCTCCACAGAAAATAACCTGTTCCCGCGCTTTTCGGAGAGCGAAAGCTGTATATAAGGTCTAACAAAATCAGCTGAAACTATTTTAAGGGGATGATCAGACCATCAAACCGAACAACTTTCTCTATGGGACCAATATCGAAATCGAAAAAAAAAATCTGCTGTCCCATACATTTAGGTCGAGTAGGTTTGTATGGAACAGCTGATTTTTTTTCGCGATTTCGATATTAGTCCCATAGAGAAAGTTGTTCAGTTTGATGGTCTGATCATCCCCTTAAAATAGTTTCACCTAATTTTGTTAGACCTTATATATGTATATTCTACAACGCTATCCACAACCTACTAAAGAATGTTACATAATTTTGCTGCTGTACTTTATTTATTAGTTTATAAATAGAAAAAATGCCAGTGATGACATATGGAACAGAGACGTGGTCGTTCACTCAAGGCCTCATAAAAAGGCTGAAAGTCACCCATAGGGCAACGGAGAGGGCTATGCTCGGAGTTTCCCTGCGAGATCGAATCAGAAATGAAGAGATCCGCAGAAGCACCAGAATAGCTGATATAGCCCAAAGAATTGCTAAACTGAAGTGGCAGTGGGCGGGACACATTGCTCGCAGAACCGATGGCCGATGGGGCCGAAAAGTTCTCGAGTGGCGACCGCTTACCGGAAGGCGCAGCGTGGGTAGGCCTCTCACACGGTGGACCGACGACCTGGTGAAGTCGGCGGGAACCCGTTGGATGAGGGCAGCGCAGGACCGGTCGTTATGGCGATCCTTGGGGGAGGCCGTCCATCGGCTGAGATGATGATGATGAAAAATAATAATAATTTGAACGCGGAATATTCTATTACATTACAATATAGTTTAAAAAAACTGCGTATCCACAACAGGCTTCGTCAATGGTATATACATCACTCACATCCACAACAGGCTTTGTCAAATAAAATAAATACATCACTCATATCCACGACAGGCTTCGTCAAAGGTATATACATCACTCACATCCAATCAATCAATTATACTTTATTTGACACCAAAAAAAAAACAGAGTATACAGAGAGCAAACAATCAGGAAATACAAAAGGCACAAAAACAGGCGGTCTTATCGCTAAGATGCTATTTCTTCCAGACAACCTTAGGGTAGAGGAAATAATGAAAGAGATCCACAACAGGCTTCGTCAAATAAAATACATCACTCAGATCCACAACTCGTTTCGTCAATATCCTGAATATCTGCAACAAGCTTCGTCAACTTCACAATACACAATTATTATTTCTTCTTGACAATGTTACTCTATGTAATGCAATATTGTATTTTAATTGTACTTTGTATATTTTGTTTTGTTTAAAAGATGTGTGTTGTAGAGTTTCTGGCCGCATCTTCTCTCAACGGAACACCTTCCGACGCGGTGGTAGACTCAAAAAATGACGTCAAAAAGCTATCTATGTGATATTATTTTGAATAAAAAAATTTTGAATTTTGAATTCTATTTAGGATTTTATCTTTGGTTGCTAATCGCTTTTAGAATGACAATTTATTTATCCATCTATAAACTACATAAATAAAAATTAAATGCTGCTTTTTGGTGAGTGCATAACTTGAGAACTGCTAGACCGATTTGGCAAGTTTTATATTTTAATGTTCTTAATAGTCCGACCGAATAAGGTTTTTAGACAAATCAATGTCTGTCGGGTCAGCTAGTCTATCTAAACTATTATAAAACTGTAACAGGAAGTTTGTTTGTACATTGAAGATATTAACAAAAAAAAAGTTACGATATGGTTTTTAGGTGTCCCTGATTCCATTTCAACAATTTTTGGATTTTTTGTCTGTCTGTTTGTTTGTGTGTTTGTTTGTTTGTTTGAACGAGTATCACGCAAAAACTACTGAACCGATTTTGATGAAACTTTTTTTGTTTGATAGCTTATGATCTGACTTAAAATCTGGTATATAATTTGTGCGGACGAAGTCGCGGGTTAACGCTCGTACTATTATAAAACTGTAACAGGAAGTTTGTCTGTACATTGACGATATTAACAAAAAAAAAGTTACGATATGGTTTTTAGGTGTCCCTGATTCCATATCACCAATTTTTGGATTTTTTGTCTGTCTGTTTGTTTGTGTGTTTGTTTGTTTGTTTGTTTGAACGAGTATCACGCAAAAACCTATTGAACGGATTTTGATGAAACTTTTTTTGTTTGATAGCTTATGATCTGACTTAAAATCTGGTATATAATTTGTGCGGACGAAGTCGCGGGTTAACGCTCGTATAACATAATTGCTTTGTATTACAGATCGGAGACACGAGACCTATCAGTTTCTGTAGGTTCAGTGGAGACAGCAAGATGTTGATCACTTCCAGCTGGTTCGTAAAATTTGTCTATATTTAGTTAATTTTGTATTTAAGAAAATAAAGAAAGTCATTGTAGACTGTGTGCGATAAGACCGCCTTAGTTTGTTTCTCTTGTAAAAAGTTGAATTATTTATTTTTCAACACACTTGCTCATAAAATTAGGCACATAATGGCACCTATAATCAAACTGTGACTTTTTCATTACTATTATTCACAAGTGAGTTATAGGTTTTTTATAGTAGGTATCTAAACTTCTTGGTTGAGTTCTTGAGTTGCTTTGTTCTTTAAAAAGTTTCGATACAAAAAAGTTTGTTTGATCGAGCATCACGCAAAAACTACTGAACCGATTTTGATGAAACTTTTTTTGTTAGATAGCTTACAATCTGACTTAAAATCTGGTATATAAGGTCTAACAAAACTAGCTGAAACTATTTTAAGGGGATGATCAGACCATCAAACTGAACAACTTTCCCTATGGGATCAATATCGAAATCGCGAAAAAAAAATCAGCTGCTACATACAAACGATCTCGACCTAAATGTATGGGACAGAAGATTTTTTTTTCGCGATTTCGATATTGGCCCCATAGAGAAAGTTGTTCAGTTTGATGGTCTGATCATCGCCTTAAAATAGTTTCACCTAATTTTGTTAGACCTTATATAATTTGTGCGGACGAAGTCGCGGGTTAACCCTAGTGAGATATAAAACGTGTGTTACAGGTCCGGACTAAGCAAGGTGTGGTCGGTGCCAGACTGCACCTTATTACAAGTGCTTAAGGGTCACACTTGCAACGTCAGCTGCGCCACCTTCCACCCAAACGCGGTCATACCAGACCACTTTATCGCTAAGGTATAATAATACTCTTTAGATAGATTCATAGATTCTTTATTGTACACAAAAACATAATTATGAAAAAAATTACAATATTTCGTGATGTACAAAGGCGAGCTATAGGCGGGCTCTTTATTTACGTTTGTGTTTTTCTTTCTGTAGTTTTGTGCCCATTCGTTTCCTTGGGCACACAACCGGCACTCTATAGATTCTCCGTAATTGTGATATTTGATTGGTATTGCCGCAGACACAAAATGGCGTCAACGCACGTGCCGTCTCGCTTACTCGCGCGCGCCTGTATGTTGGGCTGCGTTCACGACCTTTGGGTGCGGTGGTTTTTTCAACACGCTCTATGGTACGGAACGACCCCGCCAATTTTTAACTCGCTATGAGGTACGGAACGATCACGGTTGTTTTATAACCTCAAATTTTGACATTTAAAGTAATATGGGCTTCCAGGGCTTCCATCATTTCCAAATACAATAAAAAAACTCATCTTCCATGTTAGCGAATCAAAAAGTGAATAAAAATAATTTGAAAAACAAACTTTTATTCGAAACGAGTGAAAAGTCAAGTAACCACAGATAATCAAAACGTCAGAGTGTTTTTTAACCATCGAATTTGATGGTTAATAGTTGCAACCCGTCAGAGGTTCGGAACGGTTTAGTTGTGACAACCGAGTTGCAATAGAACGTTTTTCACCAGGGCTCGGAACATCGTACAATATTAAATAACAAGCCTGGTCACAATTCACGAAGTAGACTACGTGCAAATATTCGTATTCATTTGCCTTGCGAGATTCGAACCCGCGATTAATTCATGGAGGTGCTACTGGGAATGGAAGGAACTCCATTGAAAAGGGAAGATCTTCCACCAGGCTATGTGTGAAGCCTGGGGACCGGCCGTGGTCCAACAGTTCTTAGTTGGACCTTGTATATGTATCGAATCTCTGTGATTATTTCTCTTGCGCGATGTATGTCTTGCATTCGATTGCGAACCTTATTTGTAGTAGGTTACGAGTTACGTATTCACGGCGAACGTTGTCTATCTATGGACCATATTTCCGAGAGCGACGGTATCGCCATCTGTTGGCATCTTTGCTATAACTTGTGGGTGCTGACATCTGTAGCAAGTGCCCACTAATTTAATAAAAAATAATTATTTGTGTTCCAGCTGAAAGCGGACAAGGAAGGAGATGATACCGGCATGGATACATTGGAGACTTCTGACGTTTGCACCATGGCGTCCTGCGCGTACGACGGTTCAGTACATCTGTGGAACTTTCACAGGTAAACATTTACTGTAAATTAATAATTAGAATAAGTAATTAGAGATAGATGTGGATTGAAAGAGGATATAGTAACAAGGATTGAAAAGGGAATGCTGAGATGGTTTGGTCATGTGGAAAGAATGAGTGATAGCTGACTGACGAATGAAATATATAAAGCGAGTGTGAATGGGACAGTCAAAAAAGGTCGCCCTAGACGTACGTATGCGGACCAAATTGGCAGCGTACTTCAGAAGGGTCAGATCAAATGTACCCGAAACCGACGAGCGTGTATGAAACGACTTATGACTGTGGAAGAGGCGAGAAAGGTGTGTCAGGATCGTAGCCGATGGCGATCCGTTGTCTCTGCCTACCCCAATGGGACACAGGCGTGATTATATGTATGTATGTATGTACGTAAATTAATAATAAGTAAAAATTCCACTGCAGACAACACGGGAAAAAACCCTCCTTATAACAAACTTCGTCTCCATGACAAACTTATGACGACATATTTTTTTGAATTTTTTGATAATATTATTGGCCAAGGAATCTAGCCCATACAGCTCATGACTAACCCATGTAAACTCGATAATTAAACTCTCTATTTTATTGTCTGTCTGTTTGTTTGTTCGAGCATAAGCATAAGCATATGCTCACGACTATATTCCCCGAGGGGGTAGTCAGAGATATTCTGAAACCTCAGAACATTCACGTTTCACTAGTAGTACCGAAACTCTGTCCAGTGTGACGGGGAGTGAGCCCGTCGCCACTGTTTGTTCGAGCATCACATAAAAACTACTGGACCGAAGTTGACGAAACTTCTTTTATGTACAAATCATCGGCGTTTCATACCTTTTTGGTCCAAATGTGAAAATGCCAGCCAAGAAAAACTAGTGCGCAATATTCTGTTAGAACATGTCTGTCTAAGCATTTATTATTATAGCATGAATGTTGTAGCTGTAAGTTTTATTTCACCAAAAATGTATGAAAAGCTTAATAAAACCAAGGTAAATGGCCATACAGCTTTGGTGCCGTAATAAAAATGCTAGGACTAGTTCTAACAGAATAAAGCCTTAAGGCGGTTGCAGAGGGGTAAATTTTATGCAAAACTTTGACGCACAATACGCGTAGACGGTATTAATATAAGTAATTTTGTATGTATGGAAAAATAGTTTAGAAAATCTAGATGCCGCGTCACAAACAACAAAATAATTACGAAGATATAAAGCTTTGAAATTTTTCTTACAAAAATTTTAAAGCAACTTTTATTAATTTCCTCTACGCATATTGTGCGTCAAACTTTTGTATGGACTGAAACCACCTTAATTTAATTCATTGAAAATTTAGAGAAAAGGCAAATTTTAGGAACCCAAAAGAAACCAAGGACCTCTCATTCCACCTTCCGCTTTGTTTAAAAAATAATTAGACAGACATGCTCTTTTGGCCGGTACTTTCACATTTTGGATCAAATCTAACTGTCGTGATGTCTTATTATTTATTTTTGCAGTGAATCCCCGCTGGCGTCGCTACAAGGCCACTCTCCTTCGCGAGTGGCGCGGCTCGCCTTCCACCCCTCGGGGAGGTTCCTCGCCTCCACCGTGTTCGATCACTCGTGGCGACTGTGGGACCTGGAGTGTTGTAAGTATGCTTTGCTATCTTAGAACAAACTAAGTGGAACGTCGATTTTTCATATACAGCTTCCGACATTCGAAGCACTATGTGTTGAAATTGACAAGATGACGTCAGCATATGCGAAACCAAAGAAATTAAACCTTCTTAGGTAACTGCCGGGTAACTGGAGGGCGATAGAGGGGGTGGGGCAACAAGTTGGTGGGAGGCAGGGAGTGTCCGTACTGTATGTAATAATAGATACTCTTTCTCATACTGTGGCTGCGCTGTTCTAGTGAGAGATTTCGTCCATATCTTTCACTGTCTTGTTGGTCTAGTGCAAAGAGTAATATAAGTATATTAGAAAAGAGAACCCACTCGTAGCAACATTATGCATCCACCTTATGTCAAATTGAAGGCTAGCTAGCGCCATCTATGTTTCACCGACAATAATTCAACCTTTACTATACATAACTACTTATATCTACTCATACCGATAGATATTATTGTTTTGAATGCTAATTTTCGTTCAATCCCGTACCGATCGAGTGAAATTCCAGTATCCTTACTATTCCTGTAATCTAAACATTGGTAAGAGAACAACAGAAACTCCAGAACATCACTAAATCGGCACGAAATTGAACGAAAACTACATACAAAGTGCACATTATGCAAGATAGGTAGCCATTTTGCGAATTTGTCAATTTGACATTGACACAAAAAACCTTTTTTTTCATAATTCTGCGGAGTATTTACTAGATGGCAGCACATTCTATGCAAAATGAATCGGAAAAAGCCACCAAAAGGCGATTGTCCTCCGCCTGGTCTAGTGGTCTACACAACCGGCTCACGATTCGGGTGCTATGGTTCGAGCCTCGTATCGGCCGACCGTCTTTTTCAATTTGTTTCATAACAATGTAGCTCCCCCTCGTGCTAATAAGCGGTAACACCAATAATTAAGGCTTGATCCTCATCTGGCAGCTCCATTTTTCCGTCGCTCCATCCTTTTCTGTCACTCAGGAACGTCATTTGCTAGTAGTCTAGGAAAAATAAGGTTTGAGATTGCATTAAAGACACTTTAGTAAATTGTGTTTGAACTAATATTACTGTTAGTTTGTAACACTTTTGTCGATATTTCGTTGTTATGTAGGCTGAGGACCCTGACAAATACCTTAAAATCTATGTAAATGTACAAAGGGCAAGCTTATTTCTAAAGATATTTCTTCCAGCATACCAGCAAAAGAGACAGTTAATTATCACAAAGCAAATTTAATGTGTACAGTCAAACATTAAATAATTAAGTTTTGAGGTTATAATTTTTGAATTCTTACAAAATATTAAATATCTACTCAAATTTACAATTTTAACCGGAGATTATTATTGTTATAAGAAAAACGAATTGAACGAAGCTGTCCTGTATAAAATCACCAGTTTTCCATTTTTTGTTCATACCTCAATGTAATGTTTTGTAATTGTCTCAGTTTTTCATTTCATTTCATTTCATTTCATTTATTCATATAGACAACAATACATCATACATTTCACACCTTAGACAATAGTGAAAATAAAGAGTGACTTGGCTTAGATGAACGTTTTTTTTTTTTTTTGTAATATTATTATCTAGGCGTTGCAATAGCAATCCAGAATGACCAAAGAGGTCTGTGCCAGGATTAACTATTCTTCCATGATTAAAAGGACATGCAGAGTTAACGCAGAGTAATTATTATTGACATGCAAATATTATATAATTATTATGTATAGTTATTCAGTACAATAAGAAATCGGGGATTATTGAGAATTTATGTTTTTCCGGTATGTATCTACTAAATTCCAAATTATTACCGAAAGTGCAATTAACGCAACCTACTCCATACAAAAATCCGTAGATTTCCCCGACTATAGAGCAAATAAGGTAGACGGAACGCGATCGCACGCGGCGGTGCTGCGGGAATATGGGGCGAAAAACGAGATAGTTTTGTGTACCTTCCATACAAAAAATCGGATCAGCGGATCTATTTTCTATGGGAGGTCCACTTATATTTCTATTTCTAGAGATTCCTACCAATATTGTTTAAAAAACTTTGTTTAGTTTCATTATCTGAAGACACCCTTAACCCCTTCAGACCCGGTGTCCATTTCAATCGACATCACTTATATAATCTAAACTATTATAAAACTGTAACAGAAATTGTGTCTGTACGCACGGCGACCCGTAAGTTGGTGATATGTAATCAGGGACACCTAAAAACCATATCGTAACTTTTTTTTTGTTAATATCTTCAATGTACACACGGCGTCACATCAAGCTATACAAAACCAATATAAGCTGGTCGCGTGACGTTCTACATTATTCGTCTTACGCGCGACCAGCTTATTTTGGTTTTGTATAGCTTAATGTGACGCCGTGTGTACATTGAAGATATTAACAAAAAAAAAGTTACGATATGGTTTTTAGGTGTCCCTGATTCCATATCACCAATTTTTGGATTTTTTGTCTCTCTGTTTGTTTGTTTGTTTGTGTGTTTGTTTATTTGAACGAGCATCACGCAAAAACTACTGAACCGATTTTGATGAAACTTTTTTGTTTGATAGCTTATGATCTGACTATAAAATCTGGTATATAATTTGTGCGGACGAAGTCGCGGGTTAACGCTAGTTATTTATAATGTTGCAGCGACGGAAGTACTGCATCAGGAAGGTCACGCGAAACCTGTCTACAGCATCGCCTTCCAGGACGACGGCTCACTAGCCGTCACCGGGTACGTTCCTCATTATCACTATCACGTGAAATTGAAATCATTGGCATCCTTTTACACTAAGAGTCTACCCATCAAACTGAACAACTTTTACTATGGGAGCAAACCGGTCGGAGAACCAAAAATTAAAAACAGCTGTTGCATACACTTGAGTCGAGTAGGCATTACAGTTTAGTATGGAACAACTGTTTTTATTGCTACGATCTGTTTGCTCCCACAGTAAAAGTTGTTCAGTTTGATGGGTAGACTCTTAGTTTTAAAGAATTCTTTTACCTTAATATTCTAAAAGCACAAACATACATTTTTATTAATTAGTTTTTTATTTACAGAGGTATGGACGCGTTCGGTCGCGTGTGGGACCTGCGCACGGGACGCTGCGTCATGTTCCTGGAGGGACACCTAGGCCCAGTGCTGGGCGTGGACTGGTCTCCCGCTGGGCATCACCTGGCCACTGCAGCCGCCGACCATCAGGTATTGAATGAAATATACTTTTCACTTCTCCGGGCGGAAAGCGTCAACTTTCGTCACGCTGCGCTAAACGAAGTTGCCGCTTTCCACCTCTGTCGAGCAGAAAAATAGTATACTAACCACTTACTTTCCTGCCCTCGGTGTGTAATCTACTATTTATTTATACCAAACTAAATACATAGCACTGGAAACCAAAACTGGTTATGGTACAGATAAGGCGGTCTTATTTCTAAAAAGGGTCGAGCCATTTGACCTTTCCTTTGAAACATTTTCTATTGTAATTCAATTCATTTCGAATCATGTTGGGAATTTTCAATGAATAAATAAATCTATACTATTATAAAGCTGTAACAGAAGTGTGTCTGTACATTGAAGATATTAACAAAAAATAAGTTACGATATGGTTTTTAGGTATCCCTGATTCCATATAACCAATTTTTGGATTTTTTGTCTGTCTGTTTGTTTGTTTGTTTGAACGAGTATCACGCAAAAACTACTGAACCGATTTTGATGAAACTTTTTTTGTTTGATAGCTTATGATCTGACTTAAAATCTGGTATATAATTTGTGCGGACGAAGTCGCGGGTTAACGCTCGTATTGTATATTTTTTCAGGCTAAGATCTGGGACTTGCGCAAAAGAGCTTCGCTTTACACAATACCGTCGCACACGCATATGTTGAGCGGTGAGCATAGATGATATATTATACAAGGTGTAAAATTAAATGGGACACTTACTTGGTGGTTTCACAGATTAACCCCAATGGATACCGCATACAGGGCCGCCGATGCGCGCCACACATCTATGATTTTGCACTGATATAAGCAACGCGAGTGAGCGAGCTCGAAGTAGTGCGACCTTGAAATGGCCAATCATGTTGCATTATTTCGTGCCCCTCTACTCGCACGTACCGCCAAAAATGGTGACTTCGGGCCTGTACAAAATTTTCATCATTCGGTATCTATTGGGGATAATCTGTGGGTGGTTTAAACCATCAAACTGATCAACTTTCTCTATAGCACCAACAACGAAATCGCGAAAAAAAAAATCTGCTGTCCCATATAAAACTGCAAACATATCTCGACTCTGTATGGGTCACCTGATTTTTTTTCGTTATATCGATATTGGTCCCATAGAGATAGTTGTTCAGTTTGATGGTCTGATCATCCCCTTAAAATAGTTTCAGCTAATTTTGTTAGATCTTATACAGGGTGTAAGTGACAGCCTAGCAAATACAGAAACGGTGAACTCAGACCATCAAACTGAACAACTTTCATTATGGAGCCTACCTCGGGAAACGCGAAAAAAACAGCAGTTTTGTATGGGACAGCTGATTTTTTTCGCGTTTCCCGAGGTAGGCTCCATAGTGAAAGTTGTTCAGTTTGATGGTCTGAGTTCACCGTTTCAGTATTTGCTAGGCTGTCACTTGCACCCTGTATTTAACGCCATCTATTACATGTTTTTTGTAGCAACCTTATAAACCGTCTCTTAATAAACTCTATCCCGCAGACGTCAGGTACCAGCGCAGCCACGGCCACTTCCTTCTCACCTCCTCGTACGACAAGTCAGCCAAACTGTGGTCCAACCCAGCCTGGCATCCGCTGCGGACGCTCTCCGGGCACGACAATAAGGTAACATTTTCCCTGCTAAGCTCAAAAGAATGAGCGTCTGTCTTTTGGTTTTAAAAATTAACAAAAACTACCAAAAAGTATCAAAAACTACCAAAAAACCCAAAAACTACCAAAAGCAACAAAAATACCTATACTTTATATATAAAAATACCTTTTGCATATGTGGGGACTTGCTACAGATGTCAGCACCCACAAGTTATAGCAAAGATGCCAACAGATGGCGATACCGTCGCTCTCGGAAATATGCTCCATACATAGACAACGTTCACCGTGAATACGTAACTCGTAACTCCTACTACAAATAAGGTTCACAATCGAATGCAAGACATACATCGCGCAAGAGAAATAATCACAGAGATTCGATACATATACAAGGTCCAATTAAGAACTGTTGGACCACGGCCGGTCCCCAGGCTTCACACATAGCCTGGTGGAAGATCTTCCCTTTTCAATGGAGGCACATTCCCAGTAGCACCTCCATACATACTGTACAGAGAGTGGTCATAAAACGAAGTGGTCAAATCCAGAAATGGTCCTCGTTAGAACTGGTCTTACCAAGAAGTGGTCGAATGCAGAACTGGTCATATCTAGAACAAGGAATTTTAAGAAATGGACACCGAATGGACACCTCGATAGATGGCGCTACGGTCTGTCCGAGTAACGGTCAAAATTTCAAAAAGTTTCTTTAAAATAATATAGAGGGAACAGATGATCAAAAACATGCCAACGCTTCTTTTGATGGAATATTTCATTATTTACTAATAATTTTAATCGAAAAATTGAATCTTTTTACGTTTGGCCTGGATGTATGGGCTCGATCCCTTGTCCTTTAAAAAAAGGCAGGCACAGTCGTGACAGGATCTCGCGAACGTCTCTATGGAGCGATAAGCATGCCATCTGTTGCGTTTTTTAGGAACAAAATTTAAAAAAAAAAGAAAAGAAAAAATGAAGTGCTAAAATTGACGCTTCTCGTAGGCTCGTCACACTCATAACGTTGAAACGATCAACGTTAAAAAGAAATAATAAAAAACCGGTCAAGTGCGAGTCGGGGTAACCGCGCACCGTGGGTTCCGTACCACCACACAACATATTATTTACTTAGAAAAAAGTTGTTTTCTCCGGGACCTTTAGCGCGAGACTGACTCACACTTGACCGGTATTTATTATTTGTTGTTATACTGTAGAGTTTGCTCTATTAACACACCAAGTTTGACGCTTGTATGTATTACCGTTTTTACGATAGAGCGAGAAGAAAAAACGTTGATAAAAACTGGTTCCTTGTATGAGGACCCCCCTTAATTTTTAACTTTTTGACATTTTTATTATTTGTTAACAAACATACAGTAGTACACACAGTAGTAGTTTCTTGTGTGGGGACCCCCCTTAATTTTTAACTTTTCGTCATTTTTATTATTTGTTAATAAACATACATACATACATACATACATACAGTAGTAGTTTCTTGTGTGAGGACCCCCCTTAATTTTTAACTTTTCGACATTTTTATTATTTGTTAACAACCATACATACATACATACAGTAGTAGTTTCTTGTGTGAGGACCCCCCTTAATTTTTAACTTTTTGTCATTTTTATTACTTGTTAATAAATGTCTAGCTATAACGGTTCAAAAGTTATAGCCCTAAATAGGACGGACGGACGGACAACGTAGGATTAGTAACAGGGTCCCGTTTTCACCCTTTGAGTACGGAACCCTAAAAAAGCTAATTGTAATATTATCTCCGCAGGTAATGAGTGCGGACATATCGTTCGATAACAAATACATAGCGACGTCATCATACGACAGGACTTTCAAACTGTGGGCGCCGGACCTAGCCTAGTTTATTTATGTTTTATTTTATAAGCAATAAAGTTGATTATTGTATACTTGAAGTTTTATTTATATTCCTTAGTACCATAGAGGTATGTATACTAGATACTCTTCCACAGGCGGAGGACAGTCGCCTTTTGGTGGCTTTTTCCGATTCAGTTTGCATAGAATGTGCTGCCATCTATTAAATACTTCGCAGAACTATGAAAAAAAAAGATTTTATTGTCTATGTCAATGTTAAATTGACAAATTCACAAAATTCCTACCTATCTTGTGTAATGTGCGGGTTGTTTGTAGTTTTCGTTCAATTTCGTGCCGATTTAGTGATGTTCTGGAGTTTCTGTTTTTCTCTTACCAATGTTTAGATTACAGGAATAGTAAGGATACTGGAATTTCTCTCGATCGGTGCGGGATTGAACGAAATCTAGCATTCAAAACTATAATCCATCGGTATGAGTAGATATAAGTAGGTAGATATAAGTAGGTATTAATAGTATAGGTTGAATTGTTGTCGGTGAAACATAGATGGCGCTAGCTAGCCTTCAATTTGAAATACGGTAGATGCATAAGGCTGCCCGCCCACGTCAGACTTTTTGTAGGACCGATAAACGGTTCGTTTTATTTCGTTCGTTAAATCGATTTATTTCTGACCGACTTTTTGTAGGACGTGAGCGTTGCACTATTGCGAGCAGTACGTTCTATTTTTCTCCTTCAAAAAGTCGGTCACCGATTGTCTGACGTGGGCGGGCAGCCTAATGTTGCTACGACTGGGTTCTCTTTTCTGATATACTTATATTACTCTTTGCTCTTCCATATTCTGCGAGAGAGGCACATTATAAGAAAGAGTATTAAGAGGCTATGTGAAAAAATCATAGAGATAGTAAGTACTACGTACGAAAAAATAGGATTCTTCAAAGCGTCATATATCATGAAGTACTAACAGTAGGAGTATGTTTATCGGATATGTGTAAATTGAACATATTGAAATTTTGACAAGAGCCAAAACACGATTAAGACACATTTTCTCGATAGAAAAACAAGCCAAAGCAGCCTCCGTTTTTATTTATAAACGCTTGGAACTGCTAAACGGTGAATAATAGAAGCACGAGACTTGATTTAAAAAAAAGAGATTGATATTTTACAAATTTTGATAAGAGCAGAATTGAACTTACATAAATAGTACAATCACAATTAAATAAAGTTTGTTTTACGCTTGTGTCGTTTCAGGCGCGCGCGCCGCCCCATCTCTTTCTCTCGCATCAGGCAGTAATATAAGCTATCACACGCCCATTTCGCTTCAATTATTAGGCCCTTAATATCTACATACAGTACGGGCACTTTCTGCCTACCACCTATTTCGATCTCACCCCTACTCGGTAACAAACTAATTATACAACGTGTTAATGAATACGCGCAAAACCTCATACACCCCAACTGATTCATAACAAAATAATTAGAATGAAACGATAATTAAAAGAAGATGTAGTGACAAGAATAGAGAAAAGTATGCTTCGTTGGTTTGGTCATGTGGAGAGGATGAGTGATAGCAGATGTACGAAAGAGGTATATGTTGCTAATGTGAGTGAAAGCGTCGGCGGAGGGCGCCCTCGTAGGACGTATGCTGATCAAATCAGTTGCGTCCTACAAAAAGGGGAGGTGCGGAGTATTCGAAACCGACGGGCATGTATGAAGAGATGTATGGATGTGCATGAGGCAAAAGAAGTGTGTAAGGATCGTAGTAAGTGGCGCGCCCTGGTCTCTGCCTACCCCACTGGGAAAGATGCGTGACGTTATAGATCGATATAGATAGAAACAATAATTTCATTATTTTGATAGTTTAATTTTCAAGTTATTCGCATTTTAAGTTTTGAGGCAAAAATGATTTGTTATCATTTGAGCAAGGAATAAAAGGGCTAACGAACTCATGGATACATTTTAATAATCTTGTTTTGATAGTAAGTAGGGTGAGTGAGTGGGTTGACATCGGGTTCAGTAAATTTTAAATTTTACAAACCAATTATATAATATTTTTAAAAATTACCTTTGTTGAAACCATGATAATTCGATTCTGCTCTCGATTCTAAACAAACTACTTTCTAGTTTTGAGTAAATTCATTAACACGTTGTAGATGGCGTTAGTAGTAATTCTCATATAGTTGTCATAGTGAAATTGATATCATTAGCATCCTTTTAAACTAAGAGTCTACCCATCAAACTGAACAACTTTTACAATGGAAGCAAACCGATCGGAGCAAAAAAAATCTGCTGTTGCATATATTTCAGTTTAAAGATATTTATTATGTCTCAAAAGAACAGTTACAGTTCACTTAAAGAGAATACATAGTTAATTAAATAAAGTTTAATTTTTAGCTCGAGTTGGCATAAGATAGGAAGGGTAACAATAATTATTTTTAAATATATAGTATACATGGTTAGGTAGGTACATTATTTTCACAGATGCTAGAGATATATGTTTTCAACTTGTTCTTAAAGATATTGAGAGATTGAGCGGTTTTAACATCACTTGGTAGTTCATTGAACAGTGTCACTCCCTCAAAAAGTAAGTTTCGTTTTCCATATTCTGTCCGGGGGTTACAAATTTGTTATTATTTCTTAGACTATGGGTGAATGTTCTTTTCTTTAGAGTGATGTGTGTATGAATCTTTTTTGTTTGTATTTTCCAAATTAGAATGCATGTGTTGTATATGTATATTTGCCTGAGATTGTATAGTTTTGTTTTTTTATATATGTCTTGTGTATGTGTTAAGTAGGGGTATCCATAAAGAATTTTAATTATTTTGTTTTGTGTTATTTGCAGTTCTTTCAAGTTCGATTTAGCAGCACATCCCCAGATTTCTATTAAATAATCTAAATGTGGTTTTACTAGCGCGTTATATATTCTATTTCGAAATTTATGGGGGATGCATTTAATCATCTTATGTAGAACGCCTGTCAAGGGTACAATCTTTGATTTTACATGTTGTATATGTCTTGTCCATGTCAGTCTGTCATCTAGTATTAGCCCTAAGTACTTTTCGTGATTTGATTTGTGTATTATCTCGTTATCAATCATGAGTGCCGGATGGTCTGGGATCTTTTTGTTTTTAGCTGAAAATATCATGTAGGAGGTTTTTTGAGCACTAATTGTTAGTAGGTTATATTTGAACCAAGAGTTTAGGATATTGAGGTCTGTTTGTGCCTCGTGTATAATGTCGTGGATAGAGTTACCAAAATAGAATAGGCAAGTGTCGTCAGCGTACAAGGTGATCTCTCCGGTAAGTCCCACACTGCTAATATTGTTCACGTACATCAGAAAAAGCAAAGGTCCAATTATAGATCCTTGTGGAATGCCACAGGTGATTTTCGCAGGACTACTTTTATTATTTCCTATTTTGACGATTTGATTTCTGTTACTTAAGTACGATTCGAAAATTTTTAAAGCTGTTTTCTCTATACCTATGCTCTTCAGTTTTTTAATTAGCAATGAATGACTCACCGTGTCAAATGCCTTTTTTAGATCAATAAACACACCCAGAGCAACTTTCTTTTCATCAATATTAGTTTTAATTTTAGTGGTTATGTCGATTGTCGCTGAGAGTGTGCTTGATTGTGAACGGAAACCATACTGGTGTTTGTATAAATAGTCTATATCTGTTAGATATTTACTTAGTCGCTGATGAATGATTTTTTCAAATACCTTGGATACCACCGGAAGCACAGAGATTGGGCGATAATTGCTAGGGTCTGTCTTTGTACCAGATTTATATATAGGACTTACTTTAGCTATCTTTAAGCTGTCAGGGAACATGCCGTCTTTTATGCATTGATTGATACATTTAGTTAGGTTTTCTGCTATCAGCATTTTAATACATTTCAAGGATTTTGTGCTTACTCCATCAATCCCTGTGCTTGCGCTAGCATCTAGGCCATCTATTATTTTAGTAACTTCCTTGACAGTACAAGGCTTGAGTTCCGATAGTTTGTAAGTATGTGTGTTTGTGTCATTGGATGTGAGAGTGTTTGAGTCGAGTAATTGCAGTTTAGTATGGAACACCTGATTATTTTTTTGCTCAGATAAGATTGCTCCTATAGTAAAAGTTGTTCAGTTTGATGGGTAGACTTTTAGTTTAAAAGGATGCTAATGATATCAATTTTACCCTGTCGACGCAAATTGATTTGTCCAATTTGACGAACATCAAATGCTTAAAATCATATTTACTAAGGGCCAGTTTCACCACATCTATTCTATTGTTTTGTGTAATGGCGTTTCCTTGATGATTTCGCCAGTGTCAAGTGTTTATGGGAGAATCTATCCCAATCTCAGGGGTTCTTTTTGGTCAAGAACAAGAGGATTGTGGAGCCTCGTGGCAGGCAAAAACGCGACGCGCGAAATCCACGCGAGACGAGTGCTCGGGTCAGAACCTGCAACGTGACTCCTTTCACCACATCTGAATAAGTTCTTGTTAGCTTATCTGGCAGATCGATTGAAATATCTCTTGTACGAAATTATGTCAAACGATCTGTCATATAAGCTTTTAAAAACGTATACAGAAGTGGTGAAACTGAGAGTATTATTAATTATAACAACTTAAGTTCAGTGGTACCTGTCTTAGTAGGAAGCTGGTTAAAATAGCTTTTAGGCTGAGATCCGGACACATTCCACTAAACAAATTTGCGTTTTTTAATGAAAAAGGCACCCTCACCTAATTGCGAGGTATGCGGTACTGTGGAGGATGTTCAGCATTTATTAGCGGAATGTGTCCGATATCAATCGCAGAGGCTATTATTGTATAATAGTTTAAATCTAAATATTGCGAATGTAGGCTCTTTTGTCACCATTTTAGCCGCCCCTACGTCGGGAGAGGCTAAAATGTTGTACCTTTTTATTTATAGTACTAGTGTTTAATATGTGTGTTTGCTTGTATACAGGGTGACTGGTAATTCGACCTATTCCTTGAAAGGGGTTATACTAGAGTTCATTTGCAACAATTTTTCCCCAGTTAACTGGGGGTCGAAAATCGCTTGTTTTCGAGTTCTCTCATTTTTAAGAATTTTTTGAATATTTCCGTTTTTCGACCTAAAAATGACAATTGTGAAAAAAATACTCCACTCTCTGCACTCTGTAAGCATTTTTCTAGTAGCTGATGAATGAGCGACTACTTTAAACTAAAATACATGTGAAAAATACCCAAAACCACCGAAATAAAAGGTTATAAACCGCAAGACAACAATTTTTTATTTGGATTTTGTTTCAATCCAAAGAGGATTACTCAAAAAAAATTTATGACACTTGGCGTACAAATTGCGGAAATAACTTCCTCAATTCCTAAGCTTTCCAAAAAGATGCAAAAGTTGTGTACTTTAGTTCAAGTTTGGAAAATAAACCTTATTAAACACGCAGATGTGAATTTTATTCAAAAAGTTATTGGTTTGGTGAAAATAAAAAAAAGAGTAAAATAATAATGTTTAGTACCTAATCATATGAAATTACAAATTTTGTTTTAAAGTTTTACATTTAAAAATCACAAGTCTTGCTCAAATTGTCTTCCTCCGTTACGTATGCAAGCACGAAGCCTGCGACGTACTTCGCTTACTGTCACTCGAGTTGAAAGCGTGTCTTTAATTTGTTGGGCAGCTGCCAAAATCCTCTCTCTTAATTCTTCTTGAGAAGAGATAGGTGTACGATACACCAATGTCTTCATATGACCCCAAATGTAGAAGTCGCATGGGGTTAGATCGGGACTCCTAGCCGGCCAAGGGATCGGGCCGCCTCGACCAATCCATCTCAGTGGATAGTTCTCATCCATCCACTGTCGCACGCCCCGGTAATAGTGGGCTGGGCAGCCATCATGTTGATACACCAAAGCTGTTCTTGTGGTAAGCGGCACATCCTCCAGCAGCGGACGTAACTCTTCTCTTAAAAAGTTTTCATAGGCGATGCCGGTTAGGCGTGCCGGCAGAAAGAATGGCCCGATTAAATTATTGTGCACGATTCCCATCCACACATTAAGTGAGAATCTGTGCTGGTGAGCTCCTTCGTTAGATTTTCTCGGATTCTGACCTTTAGGGGCCCAAAAATGCAGATTATGATAGTTTGTAATACCATCACGGTCGAAGTTCGATTCATCTGTCCACAAGATTGTTTTTAGATACTCAGGGTCTTCAATGTCTGCATTTATTAGAAATCTGCAGAAATCCATCCTTCTGACAGGATCTCCCTCCTCGATAGCTTGTACTGGCGTGTAATGGAATGGATACTGCCGTGCTGTGTGCTGAGTGAACCAGACTTTCCACTGAGACATACCAAGCTGCCTAGCCACAATTCTTGTTGAAGTAGTGCCGTCTGCTTGAAAACACTGCAAAATTTGCTCCTCTTCGATTGGATCACTAACGCTAGGTCTACCAGCGTCGGTTTGGCGACGTCGAACCGATCCCGTTTCTCGAATGCGCCGATATGTCGTACCAAACACGCTGACATCAGGTAAACGGCGGGTAGGAAAACGTCTTTGATAGTCTCTTCGAGCAGCAGCAGCGTCACCATCACAAAACCCGTAACAATACATGATATCCGCGTATTCTTCATTTTGGTAAGTAGCCATTTGAAAGGGAAGCTGTTTTAGCGCAGAATTTAAGTTAGTTAACAACGACACGTCCGAACTCCAAGATGGTTGAAACTAACTGATTACTTAATGAATTGAGCGAATGAGTGGGCCTCGATTGTGAACCTTAGTACAAACATTCCCGAATACTTACAAAAGAGAAACAATGTAAGCAATAAAATGAAAGAGACAAAAGCAAATCGGCATCTTGTAAGGTTCGCTTCTAGGAAATCCGCTACCTGCTCTGCCATTTTTAACAATTTTTTTCAAACTCTTGTCAAAGTAGACAACATTTGCACCTTTTTGGAAAGTTTAGGAATTGAGGAAGTTATTTCCGTAATTTGTACGCCAAGTGTGATACATTTTTTTTAAGTAATCCTCTTTGGATTGAAACGAAATCCAAATAAAAAAATTTTGTCGTGCGGTTTATAACCTTTTATTTCAGTGGTTTCGGGTATTTTACACATGTATTTTAGTTTAATGTAGTCGCTCATTCATCAGCTATTAGAAAAATGCTTACTTAGTGCAGAGAGTGGAGTATTTTTTTCACAATTGTCAGTTTTAGGTGGAAAAATGGATTTTTTCAAAAAAATCTTAAAAATGAGATAACTCGAAAACAAGCGATTTTCGACCCCCAGTTAACTGGGGCAAAATTGTTGCAAATGAACTCTAGTATAACCCCTTTCAAGGAATAGGTCGAATTACCAGTCACCCTGTATTCGTTAGGCAGTGATAGGTTTTTATTTCATTTTAAAATTGTTTCATTTTGTAGAGTCTTAAGGGTTAAGGCACGATGGGGCTGACGTAACCTCGGGGTTAAAAGATCCAAAAAAAAAAAAGGAATTAAAAAAAAAAAAAAACTTAAAATTGTTACTTCTCGGCGAGAACTTTCAAGGAAAATTACTACGGCTTATGACGTCACGAGAACAATGAGGGGCATCAACACTCTCGTTCTCGGCGGGATTGACAAGTAAATTTTTGTGACCACTAAACGCCATCTATAGCCCAGTCATTTTACGGAGTTTTTTTAGGCGGGGTAGGGAGTAATTACTAATTGGGACTTTTAAACTGTAACCGACACCATTGAGTGACAAAAAGACTATCTTAAAACATTTAAAAAAATTCACTACGCAAAATATAAATCAAAATTGTGTGTCCCAGAAAGCTTTTAAATTAATAATATTAATACTAATGCACTGATTTGAATTAAATTTAACAATATAAATTATTTTTGAGCTATAAAATAGGCATTGAAATTTAAAAACTGAGGTAGGTATTTATTAGAAAATACGAATGTATTTTTCAAAACCTAAGTAGACAAAAATATTTACACCACGTTTGAAGTATGTAAGTAAAGCCTTAAATAAGTGCAAAAAAAAATTACCATCAGGTTTTTTAGAACGATATAATAGCAAAATTTTAAAATTGGAACTGGTTTTTTAAATTTTAAAGTTGGACGTGATTTATTATTAAATTTTGGTACATTTGTAGGCTCAAATTGGCTCTTCAATATTATACCGAAAAAAATATCAATTATCAATTAGTCCCGGCTCAAACCGTAAAATGACTGGGCTACTAGTAAATGCCGGGGAAATATATCTGTTTTTAAGAAAACTCAAAGTGAATGTTTTGTGGAAGTAACTATTGCCTATTGAATATAATTGTTAAATAAAATATAGTAAAACAAACAAAATTAAAGACATATTTGACATTATTTTTATTTACATTCAACAATTTTTTCTTACAAGAAATTTTAGATGAAAAATTTACATGCTTTAGTAACGGTGAAACACGTTACTAGTTGCTTCGAAATCAACCTTGCGTCAGCGAAAATCTAAACTAAAGAATTACTATTAGGTACAGTAGAAATAGACAATAAGCATTGTTTGTGTGCGTGGCGTGTACGTACGCGAACAAAGAAAACATCTTGTCTTTGACTGTGATTTTAAACCACAACTTCAACTGCCAATCTTCGTACAGAAAGCAAAAACCCCTTGCTTCTCGTGTAGACTTTCGCTGACCAAACTTACAATATAAATACTATAGAAACTGCAAACAATGTACTGTTTTAAATTGACTTCTGACAAAGAGTATTATATACTAACGTAAAAAGAAGCGACACTGACGTTTGTGTGCCGTAAACGATCTCTTGGCTATGTGTGGGTGTCGGGGGCGCGAGCGGGGGCGAGGGCGGGGCCACGCGAGGTGTGGAAAGGCGACCACGGTTTGCCTAGTCGAAGGGTCAAGGGAATCAATTGACTTAGCGTACGTAACTTTTTTTAAAATATCTTCAATGTACAGACACACTTCTGGTAAGCACTAATTGGTAGGTAACTGTAGGTACTGTAATTAAATGATAAATTAGGTTGTTCTATTTTTTTTGTGACAAGCTTTCATTTAACTTGGAATGTTTGTAGGTTAGTTTGATTGTTTAGGTCAAATCTTGCAAGTCGAATTTAACCCACTTTCAGCGGTCTGTGCTTCTGATCAGTCTATATTCATTGCAAGTACACCTATAGGTAATATTCTGGGTTGCTACTGATTCAAGACAAGATGTAACCACATACACAGTCACAGTTATGGAGGGAGAAAATCCATACGAAATCGTAATCCTGATTCGGCGAATTTCGTATGTATGTGGCGGACCTTAGGAACATCTTGTACCACGCCATAGAAATGTTAATCTAAATCCTAAATCGCACTGTCGCTTTTTCTCAGAAGTTTGATAGTATTTGTATATTGCATACTTCAATATAAAACAGTACCTAATTGCTTGTATATTTGGTTTGGATTTTAATATATAATAGCAAAGAAGGACATGACCCTGACGATAGGACTAGTTCATCAATTCAAGGTCGCGCAGCGAGCTATAGAGAGAGCTATGCTCGGTGTTTCTCTGAGAGATCACATCAGAAATGAAGTGATACGTCAGAGAACGAAAGTGGTTGACATAGCTCAGAAAATTAGCAAGCTGAAGTGGCAATGGGCTGGTCATATCTGCCGAAGAACTGACAACCGGTGGGGTGTCAGGGTTCTGGAGTGGAGACCGCAAACTGGTAGACGTAGTGTGGGACGTCCTGCTGCCCGCTGGACAGACGACCTGAAAAAGGTAGCGGGGAGCGACTGGATGAGGAACCCCGAGGACAGTTTTGTGGCGCGCCTTGGGAGAGGCATATGTCCAGCTGTGGACGATGATAGGCTGATGATGATAATAGCAAAGAAGACATAATGAATTTGAAAATCAATTATTTGCAGTTTCCATAATATTTATACTTACACATTTGTTTAGACAAAATACTGTGTAATGTTTGACAAAATTTTTATCACAATTTCTCTACCTTCCTGCCACGAAATGTAGTTACCTACTAGAAGTGCAACTTTCTGGATACCCTAAAAGTATATAAGGTCTAAAAAAAATTAGGTGAAACTATTTTAAGGGGATGATCAGACCATCAAACTGAACAACTTTCTCTATGGGACCAATATCGAAATCGCGAAAAAAAAATCTGCTGTCCGATACATTTAGGTCGTGTACGTTTGTATAGAACAGCTGATTTTTTTTTTCGCGATTTCGATATTGGTCCCATAGAGAAAGTTGTTCAGTTTGATGGTCTGATCATCCCCTTAAAATAGTTTCAGCTAGTTTTGTTAGACCTTATATACGGCTTGCTTTTTTGATTGTCAAGATGTCTATTTTTAGAGACCTTTTACACAAGAGATTTCTGAGCATAGGCGATGTCGCAACGGCACCGCAACGACTATCGCAATATCACCGCCGCGATCAGGCAACTGAATCGCCGTGATTTTTGCTGAGAATTATTTTCACGATTCCGCCGTGATAGTGATTTATATCTGAAATATCGCGGCGATATTCCGACGATATCGTCCCGTCAACGTCTACGCTCAAAAATTGCTTGTGATATCCCAATTAAGGGTGGAAACTATTTTGTCTGTTTTCGAACCGGTTTTTGATAACCAAATTATTACATTTAATATATATAGTTCAAATAACAGTGTAGATACGTTCTTTCTGCAGTGAATCTAACCGTTGAAAACATGATTCAATTAAATTTTCTCGATAGAAAAGAGGACCAAAGTAAGTTCGATTTCAGATTTATTTATAACCAGTTTTACAAGAATCACCATACACCATATCTTCTGAATATACCATCATTTGAAAGGTAATTAATTGTAGCAGCGATTATACCCGATGGTTTTTACCCCAAACACACAAATTTGTCACGTGTAGGGCTTTACGTGCCTGATCAGTACTTGCGCGTGGGGCTGCGCAGGGCTCGGTCGCTGTTCGCGCAGGCCGGGGTGCGCACTTGTCGCTCCGCAAACGCTCCTTCATCGCGAGCCATTAAGATGTTAAATTTAGTTTTAATGCACCTTCCTGAAGCTGGTGTTTTTAACAATAGTCCTCATTTGTTTTATAGTTATGCAATATCTGTTATCAATAATTTATAAGTTAACTATTTGGTTCTGATCTCATTTAAATAAGTATTACCATTAGTAAGTAGTTACCTTATGTATTTTTAGCATGTAAGTATTTTGGAAATTGCTCTGTAAATTTACATGTAATTTTTATAATAAATAAGAGAAAAGATATTGATGAAAAATACGTTTATTTGCGATCTTGCTTTCAATTGAAGTGGGATAGCTAATTGCAAACGTTTGGTTGTAAGAAAGAGACGCTTGCACTAGGGATACCTTGGCCTTCTATGACCTCTCTGTAATCTAGTTACATTCTTGCAAATTAATTAATTTCACAGTATTTTGTTTAAACCGATTTATTATAATCCTATATGGACAATTTGTTAAAATTGTCAAATATGACTAAATCCGACATTTTTATTATAATATTATTAACTACCAGTTTTGACTTGTTAGTATCAAATGCTGTAGATTACTGTAGTTTCATCAAAAAGAGTTTGGTAGTTGTAGCAACTTTCTAATCACCCCGAAGGAGCGCGGTCGTGAGTTTATGTATAATGGTCCTTCTTAATATGCTGACACTTTTTTAAGGTGATGATCAGACCGTCAAACTGAACAGCTTTCTCTATGGGACCAACATCGATAAAGCGAAAAAAAAATCAGCCGTCCTATACATTTGGCTCGAGTCGGTTTGCAGTTTTGTATGCAACAGATGATTTTTTTTTCGCGATTTCGATTTTGGTCCGATAGAGAAAGTTGTTCAGTTTGATGGTCTGATCATCCCCTTAAAAAAGTGTCAGCATATTAAGAAAAACCCTATATACCTACCCATGTTATGTCTTTCTTATACTGTGCCTGTGTTTAAAAGGAAAAATCACTATCACGGTTTTTTTTTTGGTTCTGTTCAAGGTAAAGGGCTTATAATATCCCATACAACCGATGTCGTCAATAAAATTCTCTCATATATAGCAATTAAAACATTGGAGTTCGATGTTTTAACGCTTCTTTGGAGTTTTTGGAGGCAATCGAGAAACGCGGGAAACGTAGAGAAGTCCACAGGAAAGAGGTGAACCGGCCGCTTTGCCGCGCTACAAAATGACGGAACACTTTTCCTGTTTACGACCCATACACCTTCATATTTCACTGAACTGTATATTGTTCACTTGCACGACACTTTGTTACGCAAAACAAAATCAATTTTACGAACCAAAACTCACTATAAACAATAAAATATGAGGACTCCAAACGTAGCTGAAAAATAACCGCACAAAATCTCTCAATATCACTAATCACAAATCGCCACTTTTGAATGAGTTCCCAATAGCGTATTTGACAGTTCGTTTGATATATCTTTCATACAAAATATGTCAACCTTCTGACAGATAAGCAACTTATCCAAAAATGGTGAAACTGGGCCTAAAACTATAATTTTTTTGGTACTAACAAGTCAAAAAAACATTTAGAAACAATTTTGGAATTATTTAATTCTACTATTTACATAATTAATTAATTATTCGAACGCATGAAACGAAAAACTAGTTGTTCCCATTTTTTTTCTCGTTCTTAAATTCTGCTCTTCTATTATTTATGGTTTTGGATAGTCATTCTTTTAATATTTCTATGTGGATTTTTATTTCTGAAAGGAAATTAAAAAGAAAAATAGTACCAAATGACTCGATAGATGGCGTTGTTAAAAGATGGATGTGCAACCTTGCTGTTAATAAAATTTTAAATTATTGTTTCCTTTATATTAAATAAGAAGGGAAAACATGAAAAGATAGATACATCAGTGACATCCAAGTTCTTTTTTACTTGCCTAAATTATTTTCTTTGTACCGTGCCACGTCCACGCCATCTATCCAGGCATGTTGAACTACGTTTTAACTAGTGGTCAGAAAATAATCGCCCTGACACATGTTTAATTCTAAACTGAAAAATCTGTCGTTCCCCTTCCTCGATTTACTTCGAACGCTGGAGAAAAAGAGATAAATGTATTATCTACCCATCCAAAACCATAGACAAAAAACAGACAATAACATTTAAAATTAAAACCGAGATCAACGAGTGTTGCCAACTCGCGAAATTAAAATTGCCATATCACATAAAAAACTTATATACCAGGATTTGAACGACATTTGAAATTTAAGCGAAAAAAAGACTTTTTAATCTTAAATAAGCTTATAATAATTATCTTTGCACATTTAAAAAACACCTTTTCGAAGTACTGGCCCAATTGAAGCCAAAATTACTTCAATTTTTATTATATTTAAAATCATGGGGATCTCCCATAGTTTTTCTGTCATTTTCCCCACTTAAATCTCAAAATGGCGGCTATTATAAGACTAGAATTAACATTAATTTTTCGTTGTAGGCGTAGCAAGTCCGCCCAATGGGCTGGAATAACTTCTGTGAGCCATAAAATTATTATACATGGCCACGTGTCGTTGGTCCATTTGACTAAAACTGTACAAAGCGCTCAAATACGCCGGATCCATGAATGGAGGCAATGATGGCTTGTCCATCATTTGAGCGAGATTTTGGTTCTTCTGCATATCCATAATCTGTGCGAAATTGTGACTTTTCTGCATGTCCATAATCTGTGCTAAAGACGGACCCTTTTGCATGTCCATTATTTGAGCCAAATTTGGCGTTTTCTGTTCTATTTGCGTGTAATTTTGCCCTTTATATATATTAGTTTGAGAATCTCTGGACCCGGTGGAACTCGTCGGAGATACGTCGTCCCTAATTTGATAATTTGGTACATTGATAGCTGATTTTTTTGGCGTTACATTGACGCTGGATGGCGATGGGTAAGGTCTGGGGTAATCTTTTGGAGGCGTAGGAGTTTTTGTAGACATAAATTTCCCATTCGAAGACCTTTTTTGCACCGGCCTATTTTTCGGTGGCGTCTGAATTTTCGGATTGACTAAGGTGATCTCTAAATTGGATCCCACCACTGCTTTGCCATCGATTAGAGTGTAATTCTTCGTTAAATTTTGTGCCGATTTCGAAGGAGAAGATGAAGGGATCCTAACTATTTCAACGGCCGGTTTTTGACTTGGTGCTGTGCTTGTTCTGCAAGTCAAGTCTAAGACATCTTGCCTCGGTTGTTCTTGAATTGTTGTGACAACTCTGTGAGGTTTAACAGGGGTGCCGTGGAGGATATGGGGGGGAGGCATGAATGGGTCTTTGGGATTTCCATAGACAGTTTTTTCTGGTCCCGATGACCCGTAAATGCATGTAGCCTGGATTACTTTGGGGGGTTGAATTCCGTTTGCGTAATTCTGGGGAATAATGTTGTACATTTGGAATAGAGACGCTTGGGTCATTATTTGGTGTTGCATGGCTGGGTTTAGGATCATTGGGGGGTTTATTAGGGGGTTTAGGGGGGGTGTGCCCCATGATGGGGCTATGGCGGTGACTTCTAAGCCTCTCTCTTTGAGGATGTCCAACTTTTTCTTCTTGACAGATTGTGGGCTTTCCGGGTATTCGTCTAAATCGATAATTTCTGGCGTTTTTGGCTTGTAGGGTACCTGGAAATAATAATATGCGGGTCATACTTTTGTTTTAAGCCGAGGCAAAAAAAAATCAACTATCCTATATGAGTAGAGTAGGTGAGGTATACTGCAGTTTTGTATGAAACAGCTGATTTTCTTAACTTTTGGTCAATGTTGGCTCCATAGCGAAAGTTGTTCAGTTTGGTGCAGTCTAAACTAAAGTTTAGACCAATATTTAAATATAACTAGGGTGTTTTGTTACACCCTGTACACACGGTGACACATCAAGCTATATAAAACCAACATAAGCTGGCCGCGCGTAGGTTGCATAACGTATAACGTCGCGCGGCCAGCATATTTTGTTTTTGTATAGGTTAATGTGTCGCCGGCCGTCTTTTTCAATTACCAACAACTTTTTTTATTAGTATTCAGATAACGTAACGAATATGGGGATGAAAAACGTGAAATATTTTTGAACTTCCCATAGAAAATCGACCGCCTGATCCGCACTTATTTACATACAGGTAAAGCTAATATCAGCGTGTTAAAAATAAGAGTGTAGTGCCCTACTGCAGCCTCACCAGGAGCCTCTTGCGTCTCAGGAGAGCTCAATTACGCCTAGTTACTGGAGCCCTGACTGGTCACGGTCCTTTTAACAAACATCTGTTCAATATTGGTGTTAGTAACAGTCCTCTATGCAGGGTGTGCATGGAGGTTGAAGAAACGGCTGCGCACGTGCTGTTGGAATACAACGGGCTAGCACACTATCGAGCACAACACCTCGGATCACCGGGGTCTCTTCCAGAAGTCTTCGGCAGCATTAACAAGCTGGAGGGCTTCCTGGAGGAGCTGGGGTGGCAGGAGTAGTCATTCTCACCTAACGCAAAATAGGCGCCTAAGTCGTCGAGTTGCGGAAAATGAGCCCTTTGGTTGCTTGGTCAATGATAATGTACTGTGACCTGATTAGATATATTGTAGCTGTAACCCTTGACCTAAATGTCATTTCCTAGGCCCACGGACTTCACGAACTGTGTTATTTATGCTTTAAAAGGGGAGGTCCCTAATAACAGCAGGTGTTACCACGTATCCACCTAGATGGCGACTCCTACTGTGAATGAGCAGATGGATGATGTCTACCCAGATGGATAATACAGATAGCAGTTGAAGCAATGCTTCCGACCACCCCGAAAGCGATAATGGTAATCGTGAGTATATGTATGTATCTGTAAAATTACCTCAACGATTTCGTCGTCGCTATGGCTGGCAGTGCTGGGCGGGTGGTGAATGCCGAAGTTTGTCACCGGCGTGAGGGGAACTCCACTCGTAGGGGGAGAGGAGGACGCGGAGTCAGGCCGCAGCGGCGGGATCGGCGCTGTGGACGAAACATTACATTTTAACATCAGAGTGACCTCTTATCTTATCTTGTTGTGGGGGCTGGCAAGCCAGCAACACTTCGACCCAGTGGGATCTTTTGTGTTAGCCCCAATACTTTTTATTTTCTTCACCCTTTGTGGTTTGTATTTGAATACATGGTCAATGAAGCATTGAGGGGAAGAAACCTAAGATCTCCTGGTTTTGGATATCCATTTCCGAGAAGGCTCATGCGTTTTGCCGCCAGGACATCACAGTCACAAAGGATATGTTCCATGGTCTCCTCATCCTCTCCGCACGCTAGGCAGCTGGGATCTAGGGTAAGTTTCATCATCGTGCCTGTGGCGTAGTGCCCGGTGAGGGCTCCGACAATAGCACGAGCCTTGCTTGAGTGACCTCATGGGCAAAAGACTTCTCAGACGCATCTTCAATATTTTCCTCGACTCATCCTCAAAACCTGTATTGGAAGCATATGATCACTACTATACAGGGCCCTTCCTAATATGCTGACACTTTTTTAAGGGGATGATCAAATCGTCAAACTGAACAACTTTCTCTATGGCACCAACATCAAAATGGCAAAAAAAAAATCAGCTCTTCCATACAAAATTGCAAACCTACTCAAGGCAAATGTATGGGACCGCTGTTTTTTTTCGCGATTTCGATGTTGGTCCCATATAGAAAGTTGTTCAGTTCGATGGTCTGAACAACCCCCTTAAAAGCTTAAAATTTTTATCAGTCAGAGATATTCTGAAATCATAGAACATCCACATTTCACTAGTACCGAAACTCTGTTCAGTGTGACGGGTAGTGAGCCCGTCGCCACTTGTAATGGACAGTGGGTACAATACATGCCTCGAAATTGAAGCATGCAGGTTTCCTCGCGATGTTTTCCTTCACCGAAAAGTCTGTGGTGAGCATCGTGCATAAATTCCGAAAAACTAGCTTGGACGGGGATCGAACCATCGCCTCCTGCACGGCAGGCAAGGCTACTCGCCTACGGACCACCACGGCTCTTTGAAACTTGTATCGGAGTCATCATTTCGAGGTTCCTCCATTGGGGTTGAGTGGAGGAACGTTTCCTTAAAGATTTCGCCAGTATCAAGTGTTGAAGATATCATTATAATCAACGAGGTATTACAGCCTGATACGAGAGAAAGAGATGGGGCGGCGCGCGCCTGAAACGACGCAAGCGTAAAACAAACTTTATTTCATTGTGATTATACTATTTATGTAAGTTCAATTCTGCTCTAATCAAAATTTGTAAAATATCTATCTCTTTTTTTTAAATCAAGTCCCGTGTTTCTATTATTCACCTTTTAGCAGTTCCAAGCGTTTATCGATAAAGACAAAGACTAATTAGGCTCGTTTTTCTATCGAGAAAATGTGTCTTAATCGTGTTTTGGCTCTAATCAAAACATCAATTATATGTTCAATTTACACATATCCGCTTATCATACTACTACTGTTAGTACTTCATGATATATGACGCTTTGAAGAATCCTATTTTTTCTGATTTTGTGTTTGTGTGTGTGTGTACAGGTACATACGTGTGTGTCCGTGCGCGCGTCCGTGCGAGCGCGTCGGCTTCACGCGCACGGCGCGGAGCGAGCTGCGCGCGAGTGTCGCCGCCGGACGCGCGTGCGCGTGCGCGTGCGCGTGCGTGCCTGTCTGCGTCTGTGGGGGAACAACATGTTACTTAGCGCTCTTACAGACGAGCGACCTTCTGCGAACGTAAATTGTCGCTCGTCTGTTAAGAGCCTATAAGACTGGACCACACAAGAGTGCGGCTGCGGGTCGGCCGGCTGCAAGGCCAGCAGTTGTAAACTATGGAATTAAATGCGAGGTGTCATTTTTTCGGAACCTAAAACTATCTGGATATGGTCACTTTTATTTATTTTATCATTGTTTATGTTTTTAACAGAGGTGTGAGTGACGTTGCAGACACAATGGTAATGATGTAACATACAATTACTACTTATAATTTAAAATTGTTAAGTACCTATATACCTACCTACTGTGTTCTCGTTTTCGCTGATGCATCTTCGTATATTAACTACAGACTGTTATCTAATTTCATCTTGAAATATTTTAATTTGTTAGTAATTTGTAATTGGCTATTTTAGTACAACTGGTGAAAACTTGTAATTGGCTCAGATTGTACTCTAGCATTAACAGAACTATTATTGTGTTTGTAAGCTGTAAGTTTCCGAATAAAAAAAAAAAAAAAAAAAATTTAACAAAAAATTTAAACCGCCTTTAAAAAAACTAAAAACTAACTTTTTCGTTCGCATCATATGAACAATTAATAATTTAATGTTAATAACGGAAAAATTGCAGGGTAATAGGTTATCGTGGTATGGGCATGTAATGCGGAGAGACGAGTGTCATGTTACGAGACGAGTGTTAAGTATGAATGTGGATGGCTGTAGTAGGAGAGGCAGGCCGAAGAAAAGATGGATGGTTTGTGTGAAGGATGATATGTGTAAAAAAGGAGTGAGTGTTGAAACGACGGCTAAGAGAGATGAATGGAAGAGGATGACATATTGCGCCGACCCCAAATAATGGGAAATGGGCAAGACAATGATGATGATGATGCGAACGAAAAAGTCATCGGCTGCATTATTATTTTTTAACTTTTTAGTTTTTAAATTAACAAATGCGCTGCACTACGATTTATCAAAGGTTCCCCTCGATTTCTCTAGGATGCCATCATCCGATCCTGGATTCCTGATCATGGTACCCACCCTTGGAATATCTTCTTTCCAACAAAAAAAGAATCCTCAAAATCGGTTCATAAACGACGAAGTTATCCGCGAATACACATAAAAAAAATATATATATATACCTACGGTCGAATTGAGAAACCTCCTTTTTTTTAAAGTCAGTTCAAAATAAAAATAAATGCAGTCCGGTGCGGCTGCGGAACGGTAGCCGCAGTGTGACACCTCGCATATAATTCCGTAATTTACAACTACTCAATACTCAATGCTTTATTGCGTTTCACAATGGTATATATATATAGGTGGTGTAATCTTAATAATAGTACAACATTGTGAACCCTGTTAGGTAGGGCACAGCAATTTTAAAAGAGAGGAGGACTTGAATAGACAAATTAATCAAGATATTTACAGTCTTTTATTTCAAATAGAAAAAGTATTTTATCAGAGTAGTGTATCTACTAGTAAGTATAAATGTAGGTACTTATAAAAATATTATTTATTTCTTTCTGTAAGAAAGTAATATATTACAACTTAAAATATATAATTATTTATTGTTTTATCATTCTGGTATTCATCTAAAGTATAGTAGCATTTTTGTATTAATAATTGTTTTAAATGGTAGATAAATGTTTTGTCGTTTCTTATATTTTTTAGGATATCCGGCAACTTATTATAAATTTTTATAGACATTACTAACGGACTATCTTTGTGCATTTTAAGTCGGGAGATGGGGAGCATTAACCTATTTTGTTTTCTTAGTGAATAGTTGGTGGGCATGTCTGATCGTTTTGTGTAGAATTCGGTGTATTTTCGTACAAATTTAAAACTTTCCATAATGTAGATGCATGGCAGTGTTAGAATTTTATGCGCTTGAAAGTGGGGCTTACTGCCGGCCCGCAGCCGAACTCTGTGTGGCCCAGCCTTTAATCATCGTATTTATCGTTATAGGTGTACCAGAATCTGATGGCTAATAGGGAAATTATAGAGTAATACACTGCTACTTTTAGTGGCGCTTCAGCATCGAATAGTCGCGATGCAGCATCGATGCAAACGTGATACAGCCACGAAACGAAACGTTCGTAACATTTGATCAGTCGTTCGAAGACAACCTTTGTCGCAATTCACACGCGCGTCTGCATCGATACAAACGTGCGTGTACATCGCTACAATTACGCGTTTGAATACAAACGCCTGTCAATTACTAGTGTAGCGATGCAGTCACAACGATTAACAAACGCGCATTTGTAAAGCTGCAAAAAGTGCATCCAACGTATATGACCATATATGTATATAAGGTCTAAAAAAATAAGGTGAAACTATTTTAAGGGGATGATAAGACCATCAAACTGAACAACTATCTCTATCAGACCAATATCGAAATCGCGAAAAAAAATCAACTCTTCCATACAAACGTACTCGACCTAAATGTATGGGATAGCAGATTTTTTTTTCGTGATTTCGATATTGGTCCCATAGAGAAAGTTGTTCAGTTTGATGGTCTGAGCATACCCTTAAAAAAGTGTCAGCACATTAGGAAGGGCCCGGTATAGTAGTGAGCATATGCTTCCAATACAGGTTTTGAGGATGAGTCGAGGAAAATATTGAAGATGCGTCTGAGAAGTCTTTTGCCCATGAGGTCACTCAAGCAAGGCTCGTGCCATTGTCGGAGCCCTCAAATTGAACAAGTTTGATGGTCTGATCATCCCCTTTAAATAGTTTCACCTAATTTTGTTAGACCTTATATAATTATATTACATAACATCATTGCACGCACGTACCTGTTCATTATGCCCATTAGAGACATATTTGTCGCTCAGCGAGGAGAGGCTGGTCAGAGGCAGAGGTAAGCTCGAGGGCACCAGCACTTCTGGACTTGCTGCGAACACAAAGTATAACGTTATTTAAGGGGTTTATAATTCGGAGCGCGCTCCATACAAAATTCTGGTTATATCAATCAATGACGACCCGGTTGGTGTAATGGTTACCACGCCGGACTGCCAATCCAGGGTCCTGGGTTCGAATCCCTGTTCGGTCATGGATGTTTATATGTTTGTGCCGTTGTTGTATGGTTTCCATAATAAACAGCCTATAGTGCTTGCTTGGGATCATTACAATGTATGTGCCTGTGAGCGTTATTTATTTATTATTATTATAATCAATTATACTTTATTTGACACCAAAAAACGGAGTATACAGAGAGCAAACAATCAGGAAATACAAAAGGCGGCAACAGGCGGTCTTATCGCTAAAAAGCGATTTCTTCCAGACAACCTTAGGGTAGAGGAAATAGGTTATATTTTCAATACTACAATTAAAGTCAACTACAACTAGAATGGACAAGATTAGGAATGAGTATATTAGAGGAAGTTTGAAAGTAGCACCTATAACGGAAAAATTGCAGGGTAATAGATTATCGTGGTATGGGCATGTAATGTGGAGAGACGAGTGTCATGTTACGAGACGAGTGTTAAGTATGAATGTGGATGGCTGTAGTAGGAGAGGCAGGCCGAAGAAAAGATGGATGGATTGTGTGAAGGATGATATGGGTAAAAAAGGAGGGAGTGTTGAAACGACGGCTATTATTATTATTTGTGGTTGGGCTATTGCAAGCAAGGGTCGTTATGTAACACGGAGACCAGCGCTGGTCCTTTGTGTTCGCCCCAAGCTCACCCATATTTTACGCAACCTCCGACGTTATGGTATTTTCTTTTCATCCTCGGGAATGCAGGTTTCCTCACGATGTTTTCCTTCACCGCCGAGCTAGTAAATGATAAATACAACCGTACATAAATTCCGAAGAACTTAGTGGAACGACGGCTAAGAAAGATGAATGGAAGAGGATGACATATTGCGCCGACCCCAAATAATGGGAAATGGGCAAGACAATGATGATGAATTAAAGTCAATTAGTTTTTTTAGATATAATCTAGAAACTAATCTCTATGCTTATGTTGTGTCAGATTTGCGTTAAAATGTAAAGTTTTAAAGTTACAGTACCTCAAAGAGATAAGGAAATTGTACTTTTAATACAAACATTCGATCAGCAGATTGCATTATTAGATTGACAAGTACACTTTTTATTTCGCAAATTTCCTATAGGTTTCTGAAGGAAAGTTGTTCAGTATCATGGGTACAATCACCCCTTAAACGGTGAAGCAACTGTTTACCATAACACCCTGTATGTATAGAACATAAAGTTATAATACCTTACAGTAATAGAGGAACTGACATGAGTTGTCAAATGAAACCGTTTTTGGAGGTTTTCAGGAGATTATCGGCAGGCAAAAATCCGAGCACTGTCTATAATCCGGAGTCAAACGTGAAATCGTGGATTATTTAATGAAATAGTGTTAGTATATTTCATAAAATTATCTACGATTTAACTTTCGATTCGCAATTATTCACAGAAACCGAATTTATACCCTGCGACAAGATCCTCAAAAACGGTTCTATTGTCTCGCATCACGTATCTCTTTTTATTATACAGTGGTGCCGCTAGGTACATCTCGCTCTCTCAGCTGTCAGTTCATCTCATAGATCTAGAGAGATACCAACCAAAGCGCTGAGTACGAAACCTAGTGTCGCATCACCACCAGTACCGCGCGATAGAAAGTATTTTGTTAGCTTGAATGTGCTCATTATCCATTGCGGTATCAGAACTCAACGTTCGAATAATCTTTAGTACTACGCAAGCATTGTCAACTATTTACCGGACGGTTAATTTATAACGGGCTTTCAGCCTCATAATATATTGAATCCTTGCTGTCGCGAGCAATGTGTTCCGTTTTTGCGCATATTGCTGCGACACTGGCCCCGCCCCCTTTTCACATCTCCCTTTAGTTTTTGTGTTTTTTGGTTCCTCTATTCCGTAACATACAAAGATACAACAACATAAATAACTTACCTAAATTCAACCTCTGCGCCAATTCACCCAAAAATACTGAACTGGGCTCACTCAGTTGCTTCCTACCCAACTCTTCTATAACGTTGATATCTTTAACGTTATATTTAACGCTTAACTCCGTTATTAACGCACTATTCTCCTCAAAAAGCTTTATAACGTTACTATCGTTTTTCTCTATTAATTTCTCAACTGGTTTAACCGTTATTTTCAACGGTTTCTCTACGTTAGGTAACGAATCTAAGAATTCTCTATTTAATTCTTCTGCATGTTTCGATGTCGTGTCGATTTCTTCTTTTATTTCGTGTTTTTCTTCTATTTTAGGGGATGGTGTTCTTAAACGTTTCGTTTCTAGGTTTTCTGGTTTTTCTTCGTGTTCTATTTTGACCTGCTTTGGTATCTCTCGTAGTGGGGAGTCGGTTACGTCGATCGTGTCGATCAGTTTTGGGTCGGATTCTATTTTGCCGTTTGGTTTTTGGAAATATTTCGACCCGTTTCGCCGTTCGTGGTTTTCGTAGGGTAGGAGGAATCTGGAAGGAGATAATTATTTAATAAGAAAAAAGTTTAGTTCGTTTTTACTTGCCGTATGGACACACACATTTAATATGTGGACCAGTATTTAAAGCTAAAAGCAAATTCATGTAAAAAAAACTATTCTAAGAAGTAAGAATATGTAGACTAGTTAATGATGTTGCCCAAGATAACCCAGAGTTCGATATATTCAATTACAGAATTGGTGTAGTTAAACATAATATCTAGAGAATCCTGAAGTAACATTATTATATATATAATATTGTTATTAATTACTAGTGTTATTATATATTCTCGTTACAAGTCCTCGTTCTCGTTACAAGTACCTCGGCACATGGGCTAATGAAACATGGGAATCAGACGACGAGATTAAAACCCGGATCGAAATAGCCTGCGCGTCGTTTACAAAAATGAAAAAGGTCCTAACTAATCGAAAACTGGATATACGACTCCGAGTAAGAATGCTTCAGTGTTATATCTGGCCAATAGTTCTATACGGTTGCGAGGCATGGACCATTAAGGAAGCTACTCGCCAGAAACTAGGGGCTATAGAAATGTGGTTCTACCGAAGAATGCTGCGAATTAGTTGGGTTCAACGAGTCACCAATGTGGAGGTTCTACGACGTGTCAGGAAGTCCCGGGAGCTGTTGGAAACCGTTAAAAGGAGGAAAGTCGCCTACCTTGGTCATATTTTGAGGAATGAGCGATACCAACTGCTCCAGACTTTAATAATGGGCAAAGTGGAGGGCACAAGAAGCGTCGGTAGACCACGAATAGACGAAGTTTCGGCTCGCGAACCTTAAAGAGTGGACAGGCATCGCCAGCGTCGAAGAGCTGTTTCGTTTGGCGAGAGATAGACAGGGATATGCAGAGCTGACTGCCAACCTCCAGTAATGGAGAGGAACCCGAAGAAGAAGAAGAATTATATATTCAAATGTTTAGGTCATATTTACTATATTAAGGTTATAAATCATCACCTACCTGGCCCGTCTACCCCTTTCTCTGTCCTTTTTTTGTTTTGTTTTTGTTTCAATGTCTTTTTTTCCTGTTCCTTACCTATGATGTTAATTAATCTTGTATATTTTTAGTGTGTTAAATAGTTTTTCAAACATATTGGTCTTGTACCTAACTATTGACATTTACTATGGAACGGCTGATTATATTTTTCGCTATTGCGATGTTGGCTCAATATTGAAAGTTGTTCAGTTTGATGGTCTGAAACACCCTCTGTTCGATATGTAACGCATTTTATTTAACACCCTGTGTATTTGACATAGCTAATCTTTATTTAATTGTTTTTAACGAAACGATTAACTTGATTGATTAATTAAAATATCACAGGTTAAATTATAATCATAGACTACAGATAAATAATTATATACAGGTTTTAAGTCGCAATTGTCAATGTTTCTGTGCATGCATGTTTAGGGTTGCAATCTAGATTTAAGCTATAGGTTCTTAAGTGTTATTATTTCACTGATTGTCTCCTGTTTTGTGTGTCTAATAAATAAAATAAAAAAATTCTTCATAATTATTGTTCTTTATGATTTCCTAATGACTGTCATTTTTGAATTTTGAAAATAGGTGCAGTAATTACAAAGTTATTCAATTTCGAACTTAGCCGCTCCATTCCCGAAAACAGAAAGCCGGTTTAAGGTACTTTTTGGTAAAACTCTAAAATCTCAGCTATGATGCGTCTCACGTCGAAAGTACCAATATACTGTATAATTTCTTAAACACAAACATTTTCAGGTGTGCCTCAGACAATCAAACTGAACAACTTTTACTATGGGAGCAAACCTGAAATAGCAAAAGTTCTCGAGTGGCGTCCGCGTACCGGAAAGCGCAGCGTGGGTACGCAGTGAGCCCCCACAAGGAGGACCGACGACCTGGTGAAGGCGGCGGGAACACGTTGGATGAGGGCAGCGCAGGACCAAGAGTTGTGGCGATCCTGGGGTGGATGCCTATGTCCAGCAGTGAACGTCTAAGGTTATGTAAGCCCCACACAAGGTGGACCGACGTCCTGGTGAAGGCGGCGGGAACACGTTGGATGAGGGCAGCGCAGGACCGGTCGTTCTGGCGATCCTTGGTGGAGGCCTATGGCCAGCAGTGAACGTCTAAGCGTGTGTAGGCCCTCACACCACAGAAAATTATAAATGGGGTTAGAAATGCAAAGAAGGCGTGGAACGTGTCACCACAGGTTATGCAATGATTAGCATAACATCATAAGGCGCGCGGCGTGGTGCGAGCGAGAGGGCATGAGTAATTGTAGCAGCGTGAGCGGGAAGACAAGTGGCGACAGCCGTCTCCGAAGCAAAAGCGCTACTTTGCATTTCTAACTCCTCTTATTATGTTTTGTGCCCCACACAAGGTGGATCGACGACCTGGTGAAGGCGGCGGGGATCCGTTGGATGAGGGCAGCTCAGGAACGGCTGTGGTTGCAATCCTTGGAGGCCTATCGGCTGATACGGTGAAATTCTCGTTAAAAACGAATACAAACCTCTCGTAGTGACTGCGGACCCTGGCGGGCCGGTCCGCGTGTATCACGCGCCACAGTTTGTGCCTACACACGGCCTCGTAGCCGCCGCGCGATGCAACGCCGTCGTACAGTGCTCGTAGCGATACTGCACAAAATATTTCATGTCAATATTACGGAGATGAACATTATTTAGGTACATAAGTAAAGGGCTAAGAGGGCTATGCTCGGAGTTTCCCTGCGAGATCAAATCAGAAATGAAGAGATCCTCAGAAGAACCAGAGTAACTGACATAGCCCAAATAATTGCCAAATTAAAGTGGCAGTGGGCGGGGCATATTGCTCGCAGAACCGATGGCCGATGGGGCCGAAAAGTTCTCGAGTGGCGACCGCGTACCGGAAAGCGTAGCGTGGGTAGGCCCCGCACACGGTGGACCGACGACCTTGTGAAGGCGGCGGGATCCCGTTGGATGAGGGCAGCGCAGGACCGGTCGTTATGGCGATCCTTGGGGGAGGCCTATGTCCAGCAGTGGACGTCCATCGGCTGAGATGATGATGATGATAAGTAAAGTAAGTTGGCATGTAGGATCACAGTGCAGGGCAAATCATCCTCTAATGGATAAGGTTGAGAAGGAGTGGGCAATACTCCACCGAGCGGATTCATTGCGGATTGGTGGAGGCAAGACATTAATTTCACTGTATAATAACTTTCAAGCTGCCTTAATAGGCCCTGAACTGGCTTAACGAATACTAACACCGCTTTCTGATAAACTATCTATCTATCTATAACGTCACGCCTCTTTCCCAGTGGGGTAGGCAGAGACCAGGGCGCGCCACTTACTACGATCCTTACATACTTCTTTTGCCTCATGCACATCCATACATCTCTTCATACATGCCCGTCGGTTTCGAGTACTCCGCACTTCCCCTTTTTGTAGGACGCAACTGAACTTTAAAAAGCTTCTGATAAACTATCCAAGATCAACTGCTTAACGTGCTTCAAGATGAATTACCACTTAAACTCATCCAAAGACTAACCGGACCCTGGCGTTTATGTCAGTATTAATTTTCGCCATGTGGGTTAATAGGAAGCCACGTGGTTCCGCTATTTTACACAGCTCTAACGTGTTTTCGTCATTAAAAAATACTTGTGATTACATAAACCAATTTATATTGGCTAAATTGCAGTGCTAGACAAGAGAACGCCATCAATTAATAAATAAAGAGTACTTTAAATGTGGAAGGAAAGACAATCAATAAATAAGGCAGATTTACGTCCCATTGGAAAGCACAGGCATACAAGGAACTTTCCTACCGTAGAGGGTGAAGTAATAAGTTGGAACGTGTTTCGTCCACTCACTCGATAAGACATGCACATATTTTTTATTTTTTTATTTTATTTTATTGTATTAGGGATACATACATCGTTAATATTTACACCTGGATTACAAAACTTAATCAACGAATTAGACAAAACGGTTTCCACTTATAAAAGTTACAGTAGACATGTTGCTCAAACTTAAAATTATGACTTAACTAAAGCTAAAACAAAAGGCAAAACAAAACAAAATTGTGTAATATAACTATGAAAATCAGGGAGAAAAACAAATCATATACAGTTAGGTAACTTTGTTGACATCAGAAACATATTTATGAAATTTCTCATGAAATATATCGATGTGCTGATACTTATCATTGTAAGCAGAACAGGTCCTTACCATGTACCGGTTTGAGGAGTAATTAGTTCTACAGTACGGAACAGCGAACACATTATTGGAGCGAGTGCGGGTACCAGAACAGCGAAAACGTACTTTGCTGAGAAGATAGGGCGAATCGATGATGCCGTTAATTACCTTGTACAAGAATATCTGGTCACGATGTTCTCTTCGCTGCTTTAGAGACACAATGCCATCATCTAAATGCTTAAACTTATATCCCATTCGCTTAATGAACTTATTCTGAATACGTTCAACAGAGTTACTATGCTCCGCATAATTCGGACTCCAAACTGTAGAGGCATACTCTAGCAGCGATCTGACAAACGAATTATAAAGGAGTGCTAGTGTGTTGGGATTTCTAAAGTCCTTACCCTGACGAAAAATGAAGCCTAACATTTTATAGGCTTTTGCAGTTATTTTCGTCACATGGGAGGACAATAAAAGTTCAGTATAAATAGCAAATTCGCTCTAGTTAAAAAAGGAGATCGCTACCTTATTGCTGTCCTTATCGACGTAACCACTTTTTGGGACTACAGCCACTGACCAAGAAATGTCACTTCACAAGAAATTGTATTCAATTGTATGACTATCTTTACCTCATGTCGCGGTTACACTGATATTAGGTCTATATATTTTCTACTAGCCTAAGCGAAAAAAAATCTTGGTCAATTGGTTCCTCCACAAAAGCAGGACGCTTAAGCCAAATACTAACAGTCCTTCAAGCTGTGAGCCATCTTGAACGGTTCATTCTTGTCCCTGTAGAACTGCCTCAGCTGGTGGAGGAAGCCGCGGTCCTCCGACGTCTGCGTAGAGTCGTCTTCCTCCTCGCTGCGTCTGTCCGAGGCGCCGTTGCGGAGAGAGAGGCGGCGGGGGTTCTGGAAGAACAGTTGGGACGATTAGCTTTTTTTCTGGATCAGAATGATGCAATCTTCTTGGTGTCTATCCGTTCGTCTCTTACACGTGTTTTTTGGAATAATTGCGGTGTCTGGTTCGTCACACGTTTTTTTTTTTGTAATAGCATAGCTTCAAAATAATCTAGGCGCTTTTGGGTTCGGTTCGAAGTCTGGTCTCTGAAGTCATCTTGTTTTTACAGCTATTGGAATTTGCAATGAAAGAAAGTCGATTTCGGAGGGGATTTTTGAGGGATTTCTTGGGAAAAGACACGAGAATAATGGTCTGAACAATACTGAACGTAAACTGTTCTTCACTAGTTTCTCGATTTTGCGTAAATATTTTTAGGGGAACATAGTCCGAAAAGTATATTTCGGTGAATTTCTCAAGGATCTTCTTCTTCTTGTGGTGCCGGACATTACAGTACATCGGTCACATTATGAGAAGTGATAAATACCGACTTCTCCAGATTTTGAGAAGACAAATGCCTGGTAGAAGAAGGACGTCCTGGTTTAAAAACCTGTGTGAATGGTTCGATGTGGACACAACCTCACTGTTCAGGGCTGCAGTCTCCAGGGTCCGAATAGCCCTATTGATAGCCATATCTTAAGTGTCTAGAGGAAAAAATTCTAAGGAGGTAGTACTTCTGATTTCAACTCATGTATTAGATTGTAATCTGGCCACCTTGGGCTCCCTGGGCAGCGGGGGCGGCGCGTCGCTGTCGCTGGACCGCGACGACCTGGAGCGGGATCTGGAGCGCGGCAACCTACGGCGGCGACCTCGAGGCCTCCCCTTCAGCCGCGGCGCCATGTGATTGCACACGAACTCGTGACCTTCCAGCTCTGGGTACTCGAACGTGTCCTGCAAATACAAATTCAGCAACATTAGGCTACTTGGAAGTACCGGTCTTAGATTTGGATTTTCCTGAAACATGGCCAAAAATCTACACGCCTTTCATCCCTAAAAATGGTCGCTGACGTCCAGGAAGAGGTGGCGTGGTGACCTAACTCAACATAAACCATGGGGCACGAAACACATCTTGGCAAAGATTTTCCGGTTTCTCTTCCAGTCGTTTGTAGAGTTTTGGGGAAGCTCTCGGAAAACCATCCTCACAGTTCTTTGACTGTTACCATCGCGTCGGAAGATGTTACATTTTAGCTTTGCCGCATCTTGGAAAGAAACTCTACAATGAATGGAAGAGAAACAGGAAGATCTTTGCCAAGATGTGCTTAGTGCCTTGAGGTTCTTTGTTGAGTTAGGTTAGGTTAGGTTCCTTGTTCTTGTCCTTGAAAGATATAAAGAATAACTCACCTTACAATACAATATCTTGGTGTCAATAGTGTTCGCGGGGTACCCTCCCAACGCAGCGACGTGGGAACCCCTCAACCAGGCTGCCTCAATTCCCTCGAGCCTGGACACCAGCCCCCGGTAGCTGCAGTACCGCGGCGTCCAGAGCTACAATATAAAGTGGTGATAACTCACCTTACAATACAATATCCTGGTGTTATTAGTGTTCGCGGCGTACCCTCCCAGCGCGGCGACAAGGGAATCCCTCAACCAGGCTGCCTCGATGCCCTCGAGTCTGGAGACCAGCGCTCGGTAGCGGCAGTACCGGGGGTACGAGAATACCACCACGCCTGGCGAGTCGGTGTCTAGGGCTGCAAGGTGAAGAAGGGGTGTTATTGCTATTAGAATTAGATGTTTTCCCTACGCAAATGATATACTAAATTACCAGTAGAAATATCGTACTTAAGGGCACTTTAGACAGGCATGGATCGCAGGCTTTCTGTCAAAGCCAAATCTACCGGTTTAGCCAAATTGCATGTGTAAAGGCCGAACGCGCGATCGCAAACTTGGTCTCAGCCAATGAGGAGAGCCATCAATAAGATAGATCTTATCGTGTGGGCAGAGTTGTTTCGGACTGCCTTACGGCCTCTGACATTGTTTTATGTAACGACAACTACCACCAAAGATAGTAGGCTTAAGGTCTGCAACCACCTTAACGTGTCATCCGAAGCACGGAATCATTTTATTTTTTAGATAATCAGGTGATTCGGCCTGCAATGTCCTAATCAACTGGGGAAAAACGGACAAAGTAACAAATCACTAGGAGGTGTCCCCCGTGGGAATCGAACCCACGATCTCCGTGTCAAGAGCCCAATACTCTTAACCATTAGACCACGGAGGCAATAAGATAGATGCCACCAGAAAGACTTTCATAGAAAATGGCGCGTTAAATTGTGCCGCGCCACTGCCTTTTCGCTCACAGTATTGCTTGACGCGGACTTTTGAAAGAATACCCAATTGGGTCTTTTTCGAGTCTTCACATTGCGCGCGTAGCACTAGTGACATATCTGCCACTCTATGCATGCTTGTCGCAATCCTTTGATAACCCTCGATTTGATCCCCGATTGCATAAATTTTATTCCTGTCGTGTCTTATACATTAAAACCTTCCAAGAAGGGACTAGATACCAGATAAAGGATGGCCTCTCCCTGCTCCTCTGTCTTTAGATACCGCATCTCACTTCGCACTTTCTGATGGCGCTTTAGGATGAGCTGAGCTAGAACATACAGCAGGCGCGCGCGTGCGAACATGACGGCAACTGTACACACGCCATCTTGAATCTGCTGCAATACCTAGTCCGAGACTGTTTGACAGTGTTCGTCATTTCTTCTTTGACGTCTTACCCACCTATAGCCCCCTTCTCAGTGTCGACATCAGTGAAGTCGAGCCGCGTGTGGTGTAAGGGAGCGGTGCGCAGGTCCGAGTTGGAGGGTGCGCAGGCGCCGCGCCACACCGCCCGCAGCCCGCACCGCCACCCGCTCCCCGCGCACACCCAGCTCAGCAGGTCTTCAGCTCGGACTACTACCTTCTCGTTTAGGGCTAGGACTTCATCCTGGAATAGAGAGGGGATTTTGGTTAATACGTGTTTGCGGACTGCACCACCTTCCTCCTGGATGGCAGGAGAGGAGTGACATCATTCCGATCGAATGCGAAATAGGCATTGAGTTGCGGAAAACGAGTCAATACTAATATTACCAATTGCACATCAAAACACACAAAGAACAACAACACTAAACACGGCCAAAAAGGGTCCAAAAGGCGGCCTTATCTGTAAAAGTGGTTTCTTCCAGACAACCGGTAGAAATGAGGAATGTAGAATTAACATAGGTTTCATTTTACGTTCACAAGAAAACTATTAAACAATAACACAACCGCATCAAAAGTAACAGACAAACAACCAAAAAAGACGGCGTTGTATGTGTTGATAAAACGATAAGTACATAATGAATGGGCGGCAAATAAATCGGGTCGGCAACCCTGCGGAGTTTTAAGGGGTGGCAGCAGGGACGGACTCGGTATATAAGGTCTAACAAAATTAGCTGAAACTATTTTAAGGGTATGCTCAGACCATCAAACTGAACAACTTTCTCTATGGGACCAATATCGAAAAAAAATGTGATGTCCCTTACAAAACTGCAAACACAACTTGACTCAAATGTATGGGGCAGCAGATTTTTTTTACAGCAGACCTTATATACCTACATTTGTTTAATAATATCTTTATTTTACAATGTAATGCGAAATACGTTAAATTGTTGGTACCTATTAAATAAAATTAAATCTATACTATTATAAAACTGTAACAGAAGTGTCTGTACATTGAAGATATTAACAAAAAAAAAGTTACGATATGGTTTTTAGGTATCCATGATACCATATCACCAATTTTTGGATTTTTTATCTGTCTGTTTGTTTGTTTGAACGAGCATCACGCAAAAACTACTGAACCGATTTTGATGAAACTTTTTTTGTTTGTTAGCTTATTAGGTGCGGACAAAGTCGCGGGTTAACTCTAGTAATTTATATACATTCACAGCTTTCGCAGAGTAGGCCTACTTACATGATTGATGGCAATAATAATTGGTAAATAATATGTAGATGACACGATTGTATCAAGACCTCCGCTTCCAAGTACCTAGTAGACAAAGTTGTATTACGTTATGCAATACAACCTGCCCACCAAATAATTTCTACTCTACACGTGTTTCGCTCCACCAAGGAGCATCCTCGAAACAGAGTTATTACTCCGCCGAGCGTCCGACACCGAGTCCAACAACAACAACAACTCTGTTTCGAACGTTCGTCGGTCTAACTCCTGAGGATGCTCCTTGGTGGAGCGAAACACGTGTAGAGTAGAAATTATTTGGTGGGCAGGTTGTGTTGCATAACGTAATACAACTTTGTCTACTAGGTACTTGGAAGCGGAGGTCTTGATACAATCGTGTCATCTACATATTAGTCATGGATTTCCGCAAAGTAACGGCTGATTCAATTAATTGGTAAATAAGTTATATCTATGATACGATAACTACATAATTATCAACTAACTGCATGAACGCAATCAATCAAAATCTTTATTTGCGACACAGGTATTAAAGTTGTTGTAAATACAATATATAAAAGTTCTCTGTGATCTACCATTAGGTAGATCACAAATAATCGGTGATAAAATTATAAGAAGTAACATAGGTTTAGATTGCCGAGCCTTATTGCGGCATCTCTCGCAACACCTCTAGACGTGTGCTAAAGGAATGGGCTGTGAACCAAAGCCGCAGGCTCTGGTCGGATACACCAGGACTGAGGCATGCGAAAGAACATGTGACCGGCTTTTCAAACAGACATACCTCGGATGCCATCAATTCAAACCGCAACGACTTAAGGCTCTTAGTACGAGCCTTAACAGGACACTGCAAGTTAAACAAACACCTACACAGAATGGGGCTTGTAGATTCACCCACTTGCAGATTCTGCTGTGAAGCAGAGGAAACCTTATGTTGTTGACATACCAGCAATTCGCACTAAGAAGTTTGCTTCTTCTTTTATAATGCGCACGGCTAAAGAGTGGAACGTACTGCCTGCGGACCTGTTCCCTGAGCAATACAACTTGGGCCTCTTCAAGGCGAGAGTGAATAGGCACATTTCTAGGTAAGCATGCTACATCTTCGGCCACATCGTCACTTAACATCAGGTGAGATCGGGGTCAAATGCTTACCTATCAGACATAAAAAAAAGAAAAAAAAAAAAAAAAAAACGCCCATACACCTCCTCTGCGAATGCGAAGTGCTCATTCACAGCAGAAGTCGCCATCTAGGTGGATACATAATAACACCTACTGACATTAGGGACCTTCCCTCCAAAAGCATAACACGGTTCATGAAGTCCGTGGGCCTAGGAAATGACCTTTAGGTCTAGGGTGACAGCTACAATAGATCTATCCAGGTCGCAGTAGCTTTTTGGTCATCGACCAAGCCCTTATAACCAAATAATAATAATAAGGTTTAGATAGACGTGCAAAGTTATGAAGTGCATGCACATTGTAAGTGTGAACATATGAACACTGTTGAACATGTTAAACCGAGTTCGAACAAATCCACCCTGACTACATCCCTGTGCCATTCTAAATGAAGGGAGGGGGAGGGCAGAACTAAAATTGCTTTCAAATAAGTAACCGGCCCACCGGCGTATTACGTGCGGGTATGGCGATATCGTTTCTACATCGTTTGTATTTGTCATTGTAATATTTTGTTTTCGCTTATTCTTGTATAGGCGTAGGTATTAGTACTAGGTATTAAAAGTTTCTATCTACCATTGAACAGGAATGTGATCGCGATATTTAAAAAATATATCAGGTCTAACAAAATTAGCTGAAACTATTTTAAGGGTATGCTCAGACCATCAAACTGAACAACTTTCTCTATGGGACCAATATCGAAATCTCGAAAAAAAAAATCGTCTGCCCCATACATTTGAGTCAAGTTGTGTTTGCAGTTTTATATGGGACATCAAATTTTTTTTTCGCGATTTCGATATTGGTCCCGTGGACAAAATTGTTTAGTTTGATGGTCTGAATTGGTCCCATAGATAAAGTTGTTCAGTTTGATGGTCTGAGCATACCCTTAAAATAGTTTCAGTTCATTTTGTTAGACCTTAAAAAAAAATCTACTGTCCCATACAAAACTGCAAACATAAGTTGACTCAAATGTATGGGACAGCTAATTTTTTTTTCGCGATTTCGATATTGGCCCCATAGAGAAAGTTGTTCAGTTTGATGGTCGGATCATCCCCTTAAAATTGTTTCAGCTAATTTTGTTAGACGTTATATAAGGTCTCACAAAATCAGCTGAAACTATTTTAATGGGATGATCAGACCATCAAACTGAACAACTTTCTCTATGGGACCAATACTGAAATCGCGAAAAAAAAATCTGCTGTCCCATACATTTAGGTCGATTAGGTTTGTATGGAACAGCAGACTTTTTTCGCAATTTCAATATTGGTCCCATAGAGAAAGTTGTTCAGTTTGATGGTCTGATCATCCCCTTAAAATAGTTTCAGCTAATTTTGTTAGACGTTATAATTATATACACAATCTGATTACATCTGAATTATTAGAAAATTATAATACAACCAATCTAAAAGTGTGCTTTGCTACAATAGCACGCATAGAGGACGGCGTAACTTGTGGGTCGCTGACGCGAGTTACGCCGTCCTCTATGATAGCAAGCTGAAAAATTTCGTTAGTAGTTGTGGCACACGAATCTAATGGCGCGCGTTATTAATATTTGACTAGATAAATGATGTGACATTACTATTTAATTATTATAATTTTTTTCTCTATTTTTATTATGTGACATGACATGTATCTTAATGATCTGACATTATTAATTATTGTATTTAATGCCTTAAATTTTTTTTTGTGTATTTTGTATTTTATTATTTTAGTTTCATGTATTAATTGTTATAATTCGTTGTTTATATAAATTATTGGATGATGACTGAATGTAAAATTTTACTATTAATATTTTCACGCCTGTAATGGCAGAATATGCTGGACATTGAATACTATTATAGCTATGTTTGTACCATATTCCAGAAAATAAATTATTCTACTCTATTCTATTCTATTCAGCTTCTAAATACCCCGAAAGGTACTGTGGTTGTGAGTTTATGTATCTGTGATGTATGTTTCACAAGAGAGATCTAAAGCCTATGGGGACTTGCTACAGATGTCAGCACCCACAAGTTATAGCAAAGGTGCCAACAGATGGCGATACCGTCGCACTCGGAAATATGGTTGAATACGTAACTCGTAACCTACTACAAATCAGGTTCGCAATCGAATGCAAGACATACATCGCGCAAGAGAAATAATCACAGAGATTCGATACATATACAAGGTCCAACTAAGAACTGTTGGACCACGGCCGGTCCCCAGGCTTCACAATTAGCCTGGTGGAAGATCTTCCGTTTTCAATGGAGGAACATTCCCAAGTAGCACCTCCTTGCCTAAAGTAAGCAGAGCCATGGACGAGTTGTTAGCTTAACAAAACGTTTCTCTTATAAATAATTTAACATTTCAGAATAAGTCTTCCAATTTATGGTTGGCATTTAGAGAGAATGCTTTAAAGTAATCCACCCACACTAATACTTAAATATTTGTCCATATAAATATAAGCATATGCCTACGACAACATTCCCCGAAGGGATAGCCAGAGATATTATTTTCGGAATATTACAATTTTAATTACTTATTACAGGGTGAAATTGATATAAATTACCATCATTTTAAACTAAGAGTCTACCCATCAAATCAAAGAGTAATATAAGTATATTAGAAAAGAGAACCCACTCGTGGCAACATTATGCATCCACCTTATGTCAAATTGAAGGCTAGCTAGCGCCATCTATGTTTCATCGACAATAATTCAATCTATACTATACATACCTACTTATATCTACTCATACCAATGTATATTATTGTTTTTAATGCTAGTTTTCGTTCAATCCCGCACCGATCGAGTGAAATTCCAGTATCCTTACTATTCCTGTAATCTAAACATTGGTAAGAGAACAACAGAAACTCCAGAACATCACTAAATCGGCACGAAATTGAACGAAAACTACAAACAACCCGTACATTACGCAAGACAGGTAGCCATTTTGTGATTTTGTCAATTTGACATTGACATAGACAATAAAATCTTTTTTTTTCATAGTTCTGCGAAATATTTAATAGATGGAAGCACATTCTATGCAAACTGAATCGGAAAAAGCCACCAAAAGGCGACTGTCCTCCGCCTGCATCAAACTGAACAACTTTTACTATGGGAGCAAACCGATCGAAGCCAAAAAAAAAAAGCCGTTCCATACTAAACTGCAATGCCTACTCAACTCAAATGTATGAAAAAGCAGATTTTGTTTTGCTCCGATCGCTTTGCTCCCATACAATGACAACTCATTGCTCCCATAGTAAAAGTTGTTCAGTTTGATGGGTAGACTCTTAAGTTTAAAAGGATGCTAATGATATCAATTTCACACAACTATTAACTAAAAAGAGAAAAACAAGGTCTACAGGGTGAAATTGATATCATTAGCACCTTTTAAACTAAGAGTCTAGCTATCAAACTGAACAACTTTTACTATAGGAGCAAAAAAAACAGCAGTTGCATACATTTGAGTCGCGACTTCGCGCCTCGACATTGCAGTTTAATACTAAACTGCAATGTCGAGGCGCGAAGTCGCGTCTGTTCCATACGGAACAGCAGATTTATTATCTACTCCGATCGGTTTGCTCCAATAGAAAAAGTTGCTCAGTTTGATGGGTAGACTCTTAGTTTAAAAGGATGCTAATGATATCAATTTCACCCTGTAGATAGGTAGGTAAATAATGTTGCACAAATAAAACTATTATACATTAGGTATTGTATGTATGTGTGTGTATGTATGTATGTATGTATGCATACAGTACGGCCACAAGCGCAATACATTCTCGTCTCATGTGTTTGTTTGTGAACAAGGTGAACTTAGCTACAGGATGTTTGTTAACTGTAAACAAATAAAAGCAGGAAAATATTTAGTCATTGCGGAATTGTGGATATTTTGAAAGTTGACCACCTTATTTTGTGCCTCTTTTTTCTCTCCTTATGTTTTTGTTGTCTTCTTCTTATAGTGTGGGCAGAGCCCTGGTGTCAGAGTTTTTTCAGACCGCCTTACGGCCTCTGACGTGGTTTTCATGTAACGACTACTACCACCAGAGATAGTAGCCGGGGCCAACGGCTTAACGTGCCATCCGAAGCATGGAATCATCTTTCTTTTCAAACAATCCGGTGATTCAGCCTGCAATGTCTTAACCAACTGGGGAAAAACGCACAAAGTGACATATCACTAGGTGCCCCCCGTGGGAATCGAACCCACGACCTCCGTGTCGAGAGCCCAATGCTCTTAACCATTAGACCACGGAGGCAGTTGTAATTAAATTATATTTAATTGTTTGATACTTTAACCATGCATTCCACTCGTCCAACTGAACAACTTACATTATACACTATAGAGCCAACTTCGAAAACGCGAAATAAGAGAGCTGTTCCATACATCAATCAATCAAATATACCTTATTTTACACCAAAAGTTAAAACAGTAAAATACTGAGAAAAAATACAAGAGGCACAAAATAAGGCGGTCTTATCGCTAAGATGCAATACAACCATAGGATAGAGGAAAATGAGAACGAAAAAAGGTAGGTGTTTTGCCAGAAAAATTCTCAAAAAGGATCAGTCCTCAACTCATACACCATCACCAGTCATCAGTCATCAATCATCATACATTTAAGTAGAGTAGATATCGCAATTTTGTTTTGTATGGAACAGCGATCATTGTCTGGACAGAGTTTGAGCACTGCCAGTGAAATGTAAATATTTTAACAAATAATATTATCTATATATTATCTATTTATTAAACAATTACACAGAGAAGGACTCCAATACGCCATTCAAGTAAGTATACAGAATTAAAGATCAAACAAGAACATTAAATTTTTCTCGAACTTAAGAGGCTATGTGAAGAAAATAGGATTCTTCAAAGCTTCATATATCATGAAGTACTAACAGTAGGAGTATGATTAGCGGATATGTGTAAATTTATCATATAATTGAAGTTTTGATTAGAGCCAAAACACGATTAAGACACATTTTCTCAATAGAAAAACCAGCCAAAGTAGCCTCCGTCTTTATCGATAAACGCTTGGAACTGCTAAACGGTGAATAATAGAAACACGAGACTTGATTTAAAAAAAAGAGATTGATATTTTACAAATTTTGATGAGAGCAGAATTAAACTTACATAAATAGGTACAATCACAATTAAATAAAGTTTGTTTTACGCTTGTGTCGTTTCAGGTGCGCGCGCCGCCCCATCTCTTTCTCTCGCATCAGGCAGTAATATAAGCTATCACACGTCCATTTCGCTTTAATTATTTTTCGTCATAGGCCCTTAATATATTCAGCATATCACTGCCCCCTCGGACAACAGTCGTGGGCATTTATGTTTTTAAAGCCGATTTGTTTTAATTATAATTGCTCAATAAACAAAAACACCCTGTACGTGTCACGGGTTGACACACGCCCGCGTGTGCGTGTAGGTGTGTGAGTGAGTGTGTGTACACACGCAGCGAATTGATAGCACGTAGGATCTATTCGGTGCAACGCCCCTGGCCTAAGGCTTGGTTTACATAAGTTACCTTTTTATTTATAAGGTCATACTGAATGTTGAATGTTCGTACTTTACATCGTTAGGGTACGTTTAGATTGTTGAATTGGTGTTTGTTTATATTTTTATTGCAAAAATAAGCCATTTGCGCGCTAGGTCAAAGATGTTCTAAAAAAAAGTAAAACGTACGACAAGGTCATTAAATACATTAAATTTATTTAAAAAAATTATCATAATAAATCAGTGCTCACGCCTATGTCCCACTGCTGGGGTAGGCAGAGACGACAGATCGCCACATGCTACGACTCTGACACACATCTTTCGCCTCCTCAACATCCATAAGTTTCTTCATACAAGCTCGTCGGTTCCGGGTACATTTTATTTGGCCCTTCTTCAGTACGCATCCGATTTGGTCAGCATACGTGCGCCTAGGGCGACCCCTTTCAACCATTCCATTCACACTTGCCTTGTAAATTTCATACGTCAACCTACTTTCGCTCATTCTTTCCACATGGCCAAACCACCTCAACATACCTTTTTCAATCCTAGTCACTACATCTTCTTTCAGACCACATCTTTCTCTAATCACACTATTCCGTAACCGGTCCTTCAAAGTCACACCACACATACTACGCAGGGAGCGCATTTCAACTGCATTTATTCTAGATTCATGCTTCTTCTGCCATACCCAACTCTCACTTCCATACATTAAAGTTGGTGCCAACAAACCGTCGTGAACCGCCAAACGAGCGTTTTTAGACATATTTTTAGCATCTTTGAAATAAATAAACCACATCATATTCTTCTTATCGTGTGGGCAGAGACCTGGTGTCAGAGTTTTTTCAGACCGCCTTACGGCCTCTGACGTGGTTTTATCATATTAAAATATATTTAGTCCTAATTTTAGAGTTTATAGTCATATTTTAAAGTACTAATTTGAAACTAAAAAAGTTGCAAATGGTTTTTTTATTATTTTCATTAAATAATATAAGACATATATTCATTCAAATTAAAAACACAATAATACCAAAAATAATCAAATACGCGACCCCGGCTCAAAAGTCCCAAAGATGCTGGCCGCATTACCCCTCTGGATGGCCAGAGAAATTACTAGAGAGAGACTTTAGTCCGCTAAATAATATCAATAGAATTTAAACTTTGTATTTTACGTTTTAAAAAAAACGACGACGGCGACGGCGGCCAGATTTGATTTGGTTTGTTTGTTTTACATCTTTTTAATGTTTTCATAACTTATCTTTCCCTAAAATGTCATCCCTTAAGGGCCTATGTCGAAAAATAATTGAAGCGAAATGGGCGTGTGATAGCTTATATTACTGCATGATGCGAGAGAAAGAGATGGGGCGGCGCGCGGGACTGAAACGACGCAAGCGTAAAACACACTTTATTTAATTGTAATTGCACTATTTATGTAAGTTCAATTCTGCTCTAATCAAAATTTGTAAAATATCAATGTATTTTTTTTAAATCAAGTCTCGTGTTTCTATTATTCACCGTTTAGCAGTTCCGAGCGTTTATAAAATAAAAACGGAGGCTACTTTGGCTTGTTTTTCTATCGAGAAAATGTTTCTTAATAGTGTTTTGGCTCTAATCGAAACTTCAATTATATGTTCAATTTACACATATCCGCTAATCATACTCCTACTGTTAGTACTTCATGATATATGACGCTTAGAAGAATCCTATTTTCTTCACATAGCCTCTTAATCACTATAAATAGTTGTGTGCCTAAGTCTTATTGTGTTTTGTACACTTTATCAGTAGGTATCTAAGAAACTACATAAATATAATCTTTTCTAGGTTAAATTAAGTTTTAAGTTCTTTTCTTACACTTTTCTACACAAATAGCAAAGACTAACCATATTATAAAACTGTAACAGGAAGTTTGTCTGTAAATTGAAGATATTAACAAAAAAAAAAGTTACGATATGGTTTTTAGGTATCCCTGATTCCATATCACCAATTTTTGGATTTTTTGTCCGTCTGTTTGTTTGTTTGAACGAGCATTACGCAAAAACTACTGAACCGATTTTGATGAAACTTTTTTTGTTTGATAGCTTATTATCTGACTTAAAATCTGGTATATGGTATAGTTTGTGCGGACAAAGTCGCGTGTCAACGGTCGTTTTAAAAAAAATTATATAAAATAGTAATTTATTATTAACCTCCTAGTTATCCGATGTGTCCTCCGCTTTGCCTACATAAATTCTCAATAACACGAAATGGCGGCGCGGGGCGTGGGGAGGGGGAGGGACCCAGGGAGGCATTGAGGCACGGATTATTATACATTTTGCTTATTGTACTGTTTTGGAGTTCAAATAAGTAATTTGGTTTTAAATTATGTTATAAATTTTTATTAATTTTAATATCCTTTAATATCCTTATTTATTAATTTTTTTTATTTTGGTGGTCATCTAGTTCTGGCTAGAATGGACCCGCATTTTTTTCCTGTGGGTGTCGTACGAGGTGACTATGGGATAAGGTTTATTTAAGACTTTTTTTGTAGGCGAAAGGCTATCTTGTCTCGTCATTCCATCCGTATTTATTATATCATGAATATTTTTTTGTAAAAAAATTTTATTATACATTTATTTATGTATACTGAACAACTTTTACCATTGGAGCAAACCTGAAATCTCTCGCAAGGCGCGCCACAAAACTCTGTCCTCTGCCTTCCTCATCCAGTCGCTCCCCGCTACCTTTTTTAGGTCGTCTGTCCAGCGGGCAGAAGGACGTCCCACACTACGTCTACCAGTTCGCGGTCTCCACTCCAGAACCCTGACACCCCACCGGTTGTCAGTTCTTCGGCAGATATGACCAGCCCATTGCCACTTCAGCTTGCTAATTTTCGGAAGTATGAAACAGTTGATTTATTTTTGCGATTAAAGAGTTTGCTCCCATAATGAATGAACTACACTTGAAAATATGGAAAGTGTTTAAAAAATCACCTTGTATTATTTATGTTAAGTAATAGAAATACAGCTCGAATAAATTCAAAATCAGCAACTGTTCAAATTAGCCTTTTTAAAATAATGTTAATTTTGACAAAATGAACTATGTTAATTCACTTTAGACACGGAAGCTATACTTTACATTTTAAATTGTCAAACACAATGACCTACGTCTGTACCTATGACCTTCAAATTGGTTTAAAATTCTAACCGATGGGAAGGGACACCTCTGGTGGAAAGTCAGCCAGGTCTGGAATCCACCTAAGCGGAGCTACGTAAAATCAACCGACCGAATGTTTGAATGTGTGTGTTTTGAATGTTATCCAAGACTAGTAAAACGAAAAAGAACAAGGGACAGAATGGGCCCAGCACTGTAGCACTTTTTTATCTACTTCAAATTAAAGGCCTGAATAAGACCAACATTTTATTATACGGCAGCATAGCTTGGTGGTGGGTATTGGGTAGTGGGTGGTGGGTGTTGCCTGGTGGTTGGTGGGTGATGCCTGGTGTGTTGGATGTTTTCATATTATTTCTCTCAATATAGAACCCTAGAAATATAATTTATACCTACCTAATTCAATTAAAACTCAAGGTAATAACTAATAACTAACAACTAGTGTTATGCAATGGAAATCAAACGGAATTAAACAATAATCTATCAACTTTGTATAGAAGTACATTTTAAATACCAACCTACAATCTTAGATCAAAGTAAAATTTATGGATAGGCCCAAAGCGCGTTAAGTTGAAGCACGCAACTAGTCACTTGGTCCATACAAACTAGCACACTTGGTCTGTCATCTGACATATTTGCAGTAAAACTGCCTGTTGTTTTGCCTAATTTTTCTGGTTTGAAATGTTCGCGTAAGGCCTATCCATTAATATTACTTTGATCTAAGCCTACAATAGGTGCGTAGTATTAAGTTGTACTACGTGTACGTACGTATGTACAAACTAGTACTTACTATACGAGTAGTTACGTACTACACGATACGACCAGGAAAATGAGTCCGCTCGTCAATCTTCGTTTGCGCAGACCAGACCAGAATTATAGCTTTAATCACTGTTCCATACAAATACCTTACGGTAAATTGTTATACAGTGTGAAATTGATATCATTACCATCCTAAACTAAGAGTCTACCCATCAAACTGAACAACTTTCACTATGGGAGCAAACCGATCGGAGCAAAAAAAAAACCTGTTGCATACATTTGAGTCGAATTGGCATTGCAGTTAAGTATGGAAAGGCTGATAATTTTTTTGCTCCGATCGGTTTGCTCCCATAGTGGAAGTTGTTCAGTTTGATGGGTAGACTCTTAGTTTAAAAGGATGCTAATGATATTAATTTCACCCTGTACATACTTTGCAAATACTCTACGTCCATTATTTCCTTTTTGCTACCAAAAAGATACCAAATATGGCTATTTTTATATTAATGACATAACTAGTATATAGTTTTTTTTATGATTCAATTAAATGAAACGAACTCATCCGAAGTCGGTTAAACGCAGCCCTGAGTGCCTCCCTGTCAGAAAGCAGTGAAAGATGAGAGTTGGGTCGGCTACTAGGTGCACGACAAGGTGATACTTGACATTATTATATAACTGTTTTATCAAAATAATGATTGTGATTAATCTATGTTTATGAGTAACTTGACTTGAATTGAATTGAATTATTGACTAAATTGTGTTGTATTCTTATTAATTTGTTTACTATTACGACTATTTTAATTTTTGAGTAATTAAAATTGTGACATTATAATTTAAAATAAATTTTGTATTTTATTTAGATGACATACTTACATTCTGCTTTGATATTGGGAAATATTGACACTATAAGTAGTTTCCATAGAGTTTACATACCACGTTTATTATTATATCTGGCATTAATTAAAAATTCGTAACTGCCATTGCCTGGCTTATATACCTACCTGTATGTATCGTGTTTGTGTACGCAGAAAACGTCTTATGTTAAGATATACAGGGTGAAATTGATATCATTAGCATCCTTTTAAACTAAGAGTATACCCATCAAACTGAACAACTTTTACTATTGGAGCAAACCGTTCGCAGCAAAATAAAATCTGCTGTTCCGGACTAAATTACACCTGCCGTCACTGCCTACTCGACTCGAATGTATGCAACAGCTGATTTTTTTTTCTCCGATCGGTTTGCTCGCATAGTAAAAGTTGTTCAGTTTCATGGGTAGACTCTTAGTTTAAAAGGATGCTAATGATATCAATTTCACCCTGTATAATGCATTTTTACCAGCTTAGTCAATAATTAACGTTATCTTTTACCTTAAATTTGGATTGACAGCTTTACTGCACACTTGAAAACATTGTTGGTAGTTGAGGGCATCGCATGGCAAGTCGGTTTGCAGACGTTCGTGTAATCAGGTGCTTTCTGGCTTGCCACGAGGCTTGCCCCATTTTGTAGTAGCTCAAATCTGTTTTTGTTCTCTGTGAGACTACTTTACTCTAGAAACCCTCGTGACATTGGCAGAAATGCAGTGCTAGACTAGACATAAGCAAAAGGCTATTTTATAAATAAACAAAAAGCTTGCACGGAAGTAATCACTTTCTGGTGTTAAACCGTCAGCCTTCTAATTTTTGTTGCAGTTTCTTAGACTCCTGTACCGTGAATGAATTATATTTTAATATTCATTAGTTATTCATAACATTTTGTAATCTACGTTTCAATAATGAATTTAATTTCAAAGTATCAAAGCGCCTGTATCCAACTAGACAACTGTTCACGAAGTTTTCAAAGCCTAATGAATACAAAAGGGTGTAACTGCAAAATCGTTCGTTTCAAACGCAAACAATATTACACCTTATTACTCGTACATTAAAGATCATTTCACCAAAGTTATTTGTTTAACTTATTAATATACCTAACTTATATAGAATTTGGAGATTAGGAAACTGTTTTTTTTAACATTTCTGTTTTTTTTAACCTATTTTTGTTGCATGCTGAGATTTTTTTGTGTATTTAGCGTGAATTGGATTTGTTTTGAAAGCATTTTGATAGATTCTAGGTAATAGATAGTCTACAGTATGAAGTGAGTTTGAAATTGTAAACAATGGGTCGAGTGAGTATGTAAATAAATAAAATATATATCTTGGACGCTGTCAGATCATTTGGTAGACTTGTACATACAGGGTGTTAGGGTAAACAGTTGCATTACTTTAATGCGTAATTGTACCCATGATACTGAACAACTTTCCCTAAGAAAGCTATAGGAAATTCGCAAAAAAAAAACGACTTCTCATACAAAAGTTGCATTTATTATGGGAAGTCCATTTTTTTTCGAATTAGGTTTTTTTTATTTAAGTTTTTCAGTATTATGGGTACAATCACCCCTTATAATAATGCAACTGTTTACACTAACACCATGTACAATGATGACTACATAATATCACCATCATCATCAGCCTATAAAATAAACATCCCAATGCAGGGCAGAGGCCTACCCTCAGGGAGGGTGTATGGGCATTAGTCCACAACGCGTGCACAATACGGATTGGTAGACGTCACATAAACATCAGAATTGTTGTGTCCCTGATTCCATTTCACAAATTTTTGGATTTTTTGTCTGTCTGTTTGTTTGTGTGTTTGTTTGTTTGTTTGTTTGAACGAGTATCACGCAAAAACTACTGAACCGATTTTGATGAAACTTTTGTTGTTTGATAGCTTATGATCTGACTTAAAATCTGGTATACATATAATTTGTGCGGACGAAGTCGCGGGTTAACGCTCGTTATATTATAAAATTATAACAGATGTGTCTTTACATTGAATATAATTTACAAGAAAAAAATTACTATATGGTGTTTAGGTGTCCCTAACTACAAATAAATCACAAAATTTTGGATTTTGTTCTTTCCGTTTATTTGTTTGTCCTGTCTGCCTGTTTTGTTCGAGCATCACGCAAAAACTAGTGGACCAATTTTGATGAAACTTTTTGGTTTGTAAGCTGATTACTGATTAGGCTTGAAAAATGGTACATATAATATTTTATCTCGCTACGATACCGCTGCGATGGCGGTGGATGGGAGGCGGTTCAGGCAGTGCGGTACACGCGGACGAAACGTTTAGTCATATTCAACTCAAATTATCGATTAGCTACTAATAATAGAATAGTTTTTACGTTTGGTGCAAGTTACGAGCAGATAATATGTCCACAAAATCGGTTCCATTCTAACTTAAGAATCTTTAATTAATTGAAACAGGCGTTACTTTGCGGAAATCCATGACTAATATGTAGATGACACGATTGTATCAAGACCTCCGCTTCCAAGTACCTAGTAGACAAAGTTGTATTACGTTATGCAACACAACCTGCCCACCAAATAATTTCTACTCTACACGTGTTTCGCTCCACCAAGGAGCATCCTCAGGAGTTAGACCGACGAACGTTCGAAACAGAGTTGTTACTCCACCGAGCGTCCGACACCGAGTCCAACAACAACAACAACTCTGTTTCGAACGTTCGTCGGTCTAACTCCTGAGGATGCTCCTTGGTGGAGCGAAACACGTGTAGAGTAGAAATTATTTGGTGGGCAGGCTGTGTTGCATAACGTAATACAACTTTGTCTACTAGGTACTTAGAAGCGGAGGTCTTGATACAATCGTGTCATCTACATATTAAGAATCTTTTTAAAGCTCATCGTAAAATATAACTAATTATTTTTATTTTTATTATATTACTTTTATTTTAGGAGCGTCGGTGGCGCTTTGCGGTGTGCTATGGAAACTCAATCTTGAGGTCCAGGTTCGATTTCGCACGGACGACATGCCATGTACCAATGAATTTTTCTAACTTAAGTAAACAAACAATAGCAATGCAGTAAATAGACAATTTTTAATTTAAGTTCAGCAATACCGACTTCTCTCAAACGGTGAAGGAAAACCTGAATACTCTGAAGAAGAAACTCCAATGCGTATGTGAAGTCTACAAATCCGCATTGGGCACGCGTGGCGGACTAACGCCCATGCAGGGTGTATGGGCCCAATGAGGAGTTTTCTGACAGCTAGTCAATTGTAGTTCAACAAACCGGCGATAGATGGCGTTGACCAGAGAGGGGTCCGAAGACGAAAATTTTAGGCTAAAAAGTAAACAAAAAAATGGATGCCACTGAGTCAGACGCATCCGTTGACGAAATATATGTTTATATTTTGTTGTTTACTTAAAAACACAAATTCTTACCATTTTATTTGTATTTTATTATCTGCAAGGTCGCTCACCCCTGTCTCGTCAACGCCATCTATCGAGCCATTAGGAACTACTTTTTCTTTTTTAATGGCTTTTTTGGTGGGATTGGGCTGGACATGTCTGCCGCATGCCAGACGACCTGTGGGCCAAAACCACTACCAACTGGTCCCCAGAAAAAGGAAATCGGGGTCGAGGCAGACAAAGAAAAAGGTGGCGAGCCGAAATCGATAGCTTCCTAAAGAACTGGCCTAACGAAGCGCAAAACTGGGACGCATGGAGAGATCGGAGGGAGGCCTTTGCCCAACAATGGGATAGCGACGGCTGATATATATAATGGCTTTCGAAAATCCCTCGTTAAATTAAACCCTTGAGGATAGGCTTGTGACATGTAGTGGGACGTATTATAGGCTGATGATGATGATATAATGTACTCACTCATGCTCCGACCCCGACGGAATTACGCTTATTGAATGAAGTATCTAAAGATGATCGCAGGTTCAGTTCACGGAAGCAGCTCTTAGATTTGTAGCTAAATAAAAGTTTTTATCTATGTTCGAGTTATGTAATAGGTAATGAAAAGAACTGTAATTTTTTTATAGTTATACTAAAATGTGCAACCAAAATGTCGTCGCATTGGGTGTATAACTGTCATGATAACAAGAATTGTGCCTGTAGTTTATATAAATAAATAAAATAAAAATAAATAAAAACTTCAATCCAGAACATATTATATTTGATGTGTGCCAAATTTCATCCAAGCTGTGATATTATAAATGACGAGCGTTAACCCGCGACTTCGTCCGCACAAATTATATACCAGATTTTAAGTCAGATCATTCATCAGCTATCATACAAAAAAAGTTTCATCAAAATCGGTTCAGTAGTTTTTGCGTGATACTCGTTCAAACAAACAAACACACAAACAAACAGACAGACAAAAAATCCAAAAATTGGTTGAATCAGGGACACCTAAAAACCATATCGTAACTTTTTTTTTGTTAATATCTTCAATGTACAGACAAACATCCTGTTACAGTTTTATAATAGTATAGATTCAGTCACAAAGATCCAAACATCGTCACAAACCTTCACATTTAGGTACCTATACCTATAATATAATATTAGTAGGATAGGAAATAGGATGTATCTTAGGTCTGATTTCCCCCTCGGGGAATAAAGTCGAGAGCATAACTATGCTGCGATTGCTGCATAGTTTTATATTTTGTATAGCGTATCGATATTATTGCACGTGACTGTACGAAGTTATTAAAACAATAAAATCGATACGTCAAGTATCAAGAGGTCACGGACGGCGTGCGGCGTTGCTACGGCAACCATTGGATACTAGCTAAGTCCATCTCATTCCTGTAGGACTGTCTTGAAAATAAATTTTTAAACTTGTTTTTTTAAACTTTGACGGTCAGTTGCAGAAACGCTCATTAAAGATAATCATTCATTAAATCTCTTGCTGTCACTTTGTGTCTTGTTGACGTAGTTAAAGCTGGAAAGAGATTTAATGGAGGATTAACTCTAATGAGCGTTTCTGCAACCGAGTGTTGGTGTTAGTCTCAAATTCTTATTTAATTTGTTTTACTTTTATACAGGGTTCTTCTGAGGGTTGTGTTTTTCGGAATTGTTCGGAAATAAAACAAATACGAATGAGGGCAGCACAATAAGCTCGGTGCCCCCTTAACTCTTCAACTACGACGGTCGCGATATCGTCCGATATCCATTGTTTAATCTATTATTATCTTAAAGCCGGGATGCGAGCGGTTAATATGCGGTTTTACAAGTAGTTGATGAGACCATCGAACTGAACAAATGAATGGCGCAGAACGAAATTAAATCGCACTATCGTTTGTTTCTGAAAATTTCTTAAGTTATTTAAGCTATATCGTGTTAAGCTTTTCATGTAATGTCTATGGAACCCAATCTTGTTTAAAAGTAATATTGTGTTTCTCCGATCACCATATTCTTTCTCTAAAATTGTTTAACTAAAATACTAAGCATTGCCAAGAACTGTCAAAAAACACCATGTCGATTTAATGACGATCGAATCGGGTAGTTAGTTACACAATACAACCCCTAATTTAACATACTTATGGCAGTCAGAGGTTCGTTTTGCATAAAGCATAGAAAAAAAATCATGATCACTAGCCGTATGGAGGGAAAGAGAGGTACAGTAGTACAAGGTTTATAAGTCTTACCGATGTACCTGCGCAGTTGACAAAATTTAATACCGTTTTTATTCACCAATCAGGATGCGCCACCTTCAATCCGTTTACGCTATTGGCTTATTACACCCTTTGATTACTAAACGACTTCGGGTTTTGTCGGGGACTCGGGCCTGCTCTGCGCAAAAAAGATAGACGAGCGGAATTATTTTCCTGGTCGTACTGTAGAGGACGCATGCCTACGAGATGGACGCGTTGGATGGATGCGGTGAAAGAAATTACCGAGACAACACTACAGACCAGCATACACTGGGCCCAAGATCGAGCGGCCTGTAGAGCTGTGGTGGCACAAGCGACCCACAATGGTCACGTCCCTCAGCCACGAGGTTACGACCATGAAGAAGAAGTAAAGCACAGAATATCTAACAAACCCGCGTGGCCGGCCTAGCGATCATAATTTTTTTATAACAGTCCAACTATAACGGAATAAACCCATTTTAGAGAAATTGCATTTTGTTAGGGTTTTTATTTGCGCTTGTATTTTTATGACGCAAATATGGCGTTTCTTTCGTAGTGCTTTAGTAGCGCGATTCAGTAAGATAACCAGTAACTTTCCACCCTTCCGCACAGGATCCGAGTGGAGTATGGCCAGCTTCCTCTCTTCCTACTTCCTTTCCTCTTATTTTTGTGCGATATCTCTTCTCAATAGTGGGACATAACTACAATTACTTATTTGAAATGAGTCGAAAAATGTTTAGGGGTGGCTTCGGAATCTGCTCTTCATACATTTTGAGTCGAGTAGGCATTGAAGTTTTGCATGGCTGAAAAAAGCTGAAAAGCTGATGTTTTTCTTTTTATTTCAGGTTTAATTGTTTTTTACTACCCCTGAAAATGTGTCAATCATTCCGTTTTTAGTCAGTGCGAAAACATTAACCATGTATTCTACTCATGAAACTAAACAACTTTCAATATGCGGCCAACTTCGAAATCGCAGAAAAAGCAGCTGTTCCATACATTTGAGTCGAGTCTATTGCATAAATAAATATGCATTCTTTCCGCCCATTTTTTCTTTTCAATGTGCAAATATGCATTGTCAATGGACAAAACACGCAAAGTTCACAGTTTAATTAAATGTCAATTATTAACCAATCGACATAAACTTTGAAGAGATTGAAATAAAAATAATGCTTCTCTCAATAAAGGATCAAGATGTCACGATCTCGTACGTTTCTATGACAACCATTAGATTTGATGTTTAATTTATATGAGAGCACTTAATTGGATTTATCTCATCTCACAGTTCAATATGTTTCCAATTTATTACTAACTAGTTTTTGGCCGCGACATAGTCCGCCCGCAATCCGCATTACAATATTTGTGACTATCGCGTTTGGGATTGTAGTCGTTAGAATAATGCATAGTAAAATAATGTCAAAAATAAAAAATCATGTTATAGTTATTCTTCGTCCCATATAATGATTACATCGAATAGATATTTCTTTTTTTACCTGCCTGCTGTGCCGAGGGTCGCGAGTTCAAGTCCCGTAAAGGAGAAACGTTTGTATGATTAATACGAATTTGTACCCGAGTCATGGATGTTTGTATGTATATATTTCTTCTATATCGTTGTCTAGTCATCATAATACAAGTCCAGGTTGGATTCTGGCACTTTAAATGTGACTAGATAATTTGTGTGGCAATGTCCAAGATATTTATTTATTTATTTTTACCTTTTGGCTAGTAATTATATTTTACCAATTTATTTTTATTTCTTGTATAAATAATCAAAAATAATTTAAATTGTAACAGAATCTGTTTCAGCAACATGCGTCGTCGTAATTGCTTACAAATACCCCTTCAGCAACATGCGTCGTCAAAATTCCTAAAAAAAACAATTTCCTTCAGCAACATGCCTCGTCAAAAATAAGAATAAGCAAGGCTAGGCTAGTAATTAGCATTAGACAGAATTTGTACACTATTTCGCTTTATAATATTGTTAACTAGTGAAAAGTGGATGTTCTAAGTTTTCAGAACATCTCTGACCACTCCCATGGGGAATGTAATCGTGAGCATAGGCATGCATGTATAATATTTTTATTTCATATGTTTTAGGTGTGAAAATAAAGAGTATCTTATCAGCACTAATATTATATTTATCAGAACTATGGAGCGATACATACATAACGTAATTAAACAAATAAAATCGATAAGTTTAAAGTATCAAGAGGTCACGGTCGTCTCTCGTTGCTATGACAACGAACGGCCGGATTTGATACTTACACATATTTTGTCAGTGTAGTTGTAAGTGCATTTTGTAATTCCATGTTGCATCGGATTTGATATTTCACATACAAAATCCTAAATCCTTAATATGCTTACGGTTTTTTAATTTAATGGGGATGATCAGACTACCAAACTCTGCTTTCCTATACATTTAGGTCGAGAAGGTTTGCAGTTTTTTTTTATTGAACAGCCATTTCTTTTTCTCTGATGATAGTTCCGTTTTCCGTAGAGAAACTGGTGAAAAAAAAACTGCTGTTCCATAGAAAATAAAAACAGACAGCCGAGATGTATGGGACAGGTGGTATTTTTTGAGATTACAATATAGGTCCCTTAGAGAAAGTTTGTCGGTGTCAGAAAGGTGTCTGGTCATCTCCTTAAAGACCGTCAGCATTATAAAGTTCCTTATACAGGGTGTAAATTTAAATGCGTTACATAATTAAGGGGATGCTTCAGTTCAGTTCACCATCAAAATGAACAACTTTCAATATGGATTGAAATCGTGAAAAAATTGGTTGTTCCGTAGAAGATGTCTATAACTAACTAGTCGATCTAAATGTATTAAACAGTAGTTTTTTTTCGCGATTTCCATTTTGGTTCCATTGTGAAAGTTGTTCAACCTGATGGTTAAGGCCTGGTTATCTCAGTGCAAGCGTCTCTTTCTTACAATTCCATTCCATTTCATCCCACTTCAATTGAAAGCAGGATCGCAAAAAAACGTATTTTTCATCAATTTTTTTTCCTGTGTTTGGGGTAAAAACTAGCCTCAGAATAATGTATACAATGTAATTTCCTCTATCTATCTAATCCTATTTTTCAGTGTATTTTTTATTCATAGCGTTAATAATCTTTAGATTAAAAGTTGAAAAATAGTCATAAGCTTACCTATCTTTGCATGGTTTTATGAGCAAGAGAAGTAATAACTATCGTGTTTTGAGCCTTAGAATAATCAAGAACAGTTCATGAGCAACAACATATATTTTTTCTGGATTAAAACAACGACTGTTTCAAGACTCAACGAAAAACAGGTCGATTTGAAAGATCTTGGCTTCAAATCACCCCCTTAAGTATGTAAAGCATTTAAGTTTACACTTTGTATCTGTATACACACATAAGAACATTCCTTTTTGCCAAAGTGGTAGGCAGACACTAAGGACCTCAATTTTGTGCGGTCCCGATATAATAAAAAAGTCCTGCACTTAATTTAAATGTCAAATAAAAACAATAGTAAATAAAACACGGATCAAGAGCTAGCGGTCGCGGTACATCGGCCGGAATCCGACGTCGCGCGTCGCTTACGAAATGTTAGCGCGCTCTGCAGCCATACGGGCGTAAGTGAACACAGAGTCGTAATCGTAACAATTATGAATTTGTGTTTATTTTTAATTTTTTCTCTAATAATAACTCAACAGATGGCATTGTTTATCACTCCATAACTACATAGGAAGCTAGGCGTAAAATATACCAGGTACGTATCCAGAGGGGCAAATCCGAATATTTGTATGGAAAAGTGATTACAGCACCTACTTTTTGATTGTTTTTCTATGAATCACCAGGTCGTCGGTCCACCGTGTGAAAGGCCTACCCACGCTGCGCTTTCCGGTACGCGGTCGCCACTCGAGAACTTTTCGGCCCATCGGCCATCGGTTCTGCGAGCAATGTGCCCCGCCCACTGCCACTTTAGTTTAGCAATTCTTTGGGCTATATCAGTTACACTGGTTCTTCTGCGGATCTCTTCATTTTTGATTCGATCTCGCAGGGAAACTACGAGTATAGCCCTCTCCATTGCCGTTTGGGTGACTTTCAGCCTTTTTATGAGGCCTTGAGTGAACAACCACGTCTCTGTTCCATATGTCATCACTGGCAACACACACTGATCGAAGACTTTCGTTTTAAGACACTGCAGTATTTGGGACGTCAAGATACTACGTAACTACATAGCTTCCCGAACGCTGCCCAGCCGAGTTGGATTCGACGGTTGATCTCTTTCTCAAAGTTGAACCTACCTAACTGAATAGTTTGTCCCAGGTAAACATAATCGTCAACAACTTCGAGCGCAGAGTTTCCGATCTTTACAGGAGTGGGTACAACATGGGCATTTCACAATAATTTATTTACGCATCAGAATTTCTTTTTCAGCGTATATAAGGTCTAACAAAATCAGCTGAACTATTTTAAGGGGATGACCAGACCATGAAACTGAACAACTTTCTCTATGGGACCAATATCGAAATCGCGAAAAAAATTCAGCTGTCCCATACAAAACTGGAAATATAACATGACATAACTCAATTGAAATGTATGGGACAGCTGATTTTTTTTTCGCGATTTCGATATTGGTCCCATAGAGAAAGTTGTTGAGTTTGATGGTCTGATCATACCCTTAAAATAGTTTCAGGTAATTTTGTTAGACCTTATAATAATGTAGGTTTCATCACAATATTTTTACAGAATATGATAAGATGTTTTTATGATAACTGTACTACTTCTAAACTATACATTTTACAAATAAATGAACACAGATTAACAATATTATTATAATCCTAATCCTAAAATAATGTAGCATTAACAATTAACAGAAGCGACCTTCTGCGGGTGGAGTGTGTTAAGTAAAGCAAGCAAACGAAGCAAACTCGAGGGCACAGGGTTGCCACTCCACCTGTGTTTATATTCTTATTTGTTGATTGTCATAATTTTAGATGATTTTAGTTTTTAATCAAATTTTGAGTCGAGTGAGCCTTGTTACTACTGCATGCAAGACGGCTGATAGTTGTAGCAATGTTTTTGACCACCCCAAAAGGGATTATGGTCATAAGTTTATGTTTGTACTAGCTTCGTCTGGACAATTCACACAATATCTTTATAAATTGTAGCCTATGTGTTATTCTGATGTATAAGCTATATTATTGTAAAGTTTCATTAAAATCCATTCAGTAGTTTTTACGTGAAAGAGTAACAAACATCCAGCCATACTTAAAAACTTTCGCGTTAATAATATTAGTAGGATGTAAGTATGTACAATAGAATTTTTGTTTAATGTTAGATTTATATGGCTTTAACTCCCGTGACTTCGTCTGCGTCGAATTTTTATGCCGATGCAAGCTCATACCTCAAGCTATGTCTACTAAATTTGCTCAAAATCTGTTTAGCGGTTAAGCCATGAAAACATACCAGAGAAACACACTTTCACATTTCTATTATTAGCAGGATGATTATCACATTATAACAATAAAATTAACAATAACGATGCAAATTGCAGGTTTAAAATTTAAATTAAGTATATGAATAAGGAATTAAACGTATTAAATGGTGGTAGGTTTTCAACTAGCATTTCTTCTACAGAATCACTACTTAAGAAACCCCTTAATAACCTCGTACGGCGCCCATGTGAAAAAATTAATGATGTATGTGTGCTAAGAAATCGGTGGCCCATTATAAGTCGGTGAGAAACGTCAAACGGTTAAGGCAAACAAAGACATGCAGTTTGAAAATTATATAAAACGAGCGTTAACCCGCGACTTCGTCCGCACAAATTATATACCAGATTTTAAGTCAGATCATAAGCTATCAAATAAAAAAGTTTCATCAAAATCGGTTCAGTAGTTTTGCGTGATACTCGTTCAAACAAACAAACAAACACCCAAACAAACAGACAGACAAAAAATCCAAAAATTGGTGAAATGGAATCAGGGACACCTAAAAACCGTATCGTAACTTTTTTTTGTTAATATCTTCAATGTACAGACAAACTTCCTGTTACAGTTTTATAATAGTATAGATAAATTAATATTTTGTATGCCCTGTGTATGTGAGCAAGAACCATTGTTCTTCAACTATTTATCCTTGATTCCTGGCACATCTATTATTATTATGATTTATTTCGGAATCATATCGGAATAGAATATCCTCAATATAATATCATTTAACTGCAATATACATAGTTTGTAATAAAAGAGTATCGATTATGCGCGAGGCTTCTGCTCGTGCCATACAGATCCATTATAACGTAAAAAACATAAATTATTGAAATTAAATAGGTAATAATAATAATTATCTAGGAGCGACAGCCCTGACACCGGCAAGTATGCCGATATTTTTTCACAGCGGACAAGGGAGTGGTATGGAGTCGAATTGCTGCTAAAAAAAAATCTGTTTCGTATTTATTTTTTTAAATTTAATTCTATGTTACGTATATAATAAATTGTATAATTTGATTACGTTAGTTAACTACGTCTTGAAACTTTTTATTTTGAAAAGCATTTTTTTATAGTTTTATTTTACTCTTGAACTATTGTTCAATCTTTTTAATTTGTTTTTATCTTAATCTTGATACATTTAAAGATTATTCGTTGTGCAGTTCCTGACTACTCCCAAAAGTATAAGGGTCGTAATTTTATGTATAATATTATAACGTAACAGAAAGAATGTTTATGTTATTACTAACGACCCGCTCCAGCTTCGCACGGGTGCAATACTGATGTATTAGATTAGATTAGATTAGATTTCTTTATTGCATTATGCAATGATGCTGAATTATGAATTTATGCTTAGATCTTTAAAACTGCGCCACGGATTTTGATGCGGTTTTTTTTAATAGATAGAGTGATTCAAGAGGAAGATTTATATGTATACAGGGTGAAATTGATATCATTAGCATCCTTTTAAACTAAGAGACTACCCATAAAACTGAACAACTTTTACGATGGGAGCAAACCGATCGGAGCAAAAAAAATCAGCTGTTGCATACATTTGAGTCGCGAACTCGCGCGTCGACTTTAGTATAGAACAGCTGATTTTTCATTTGCTGGCTTGCTACCATAGTAAAAGTGGTTCAGTTTGATGAGTAGACTCTTAGTTTAAAAGGATGCTAATGATATCAATTTCACCCTGTATACATATAAATCTTCCTCTTGAATCACTCTATCTATTAAAAAAAACCGCATCAAAATCCGTGGCGCAGTTTTAAAGATCTAAGCATACATAGGAACAGACAGCGGGAAGCGACTTTGTTTTATGCTATGTAAATAGTGATGATGATTATGTGTTTATGTTTATGATGATGTTTTTCCTATCGAGATAATCAGAAACTTTACAACAATAAACATAATGAAATTAATTCATCATAACAGCCATTAAACGTCCACTGCTGGACATAAGCCTTCCCCAAAATGGGGGGATTTGCCATAATCGCCACGCTTGGCAGGCGGGTTGGCCATCGCAGTTGGATTGAATGTGTGTACTCAGAGGATGCTGCTGTCCATCTTCCGGTATATCCCTTAGTCGCCTTTTACGACACACACGGGAGGAAATGGGATGGTGCTATTCTTAGCCGACACCACACAAATTAACCAATTAAATATTAGGAATCAGGCTCCTCAAGCATCCTTTCTGTATGTTCTGTTCAAATAGTTTTAATTTTAATACATACTTATGTTAAATCCTCTAGCTAAGATTGAAATGCATTACCTGAAAAGCAAAGAAAACAAAATTAGACACTGCACTTTTGGAATTTATCACTTCTACACCATTTCTAAAACAGTTTCATAAAATAATTCATCTCTTAAAGTTTTTTTATTACACCTAAAGTAGGTATAATTTATTGTGCACACAGACGTCACACACACACATTGTTACAAACAAAAGAGAAGACAAGCACAAAGGGCGAACTCTATATCTGAAGAAATTTCTTCCAGCGGACCCGCAAGGTCCGCCACACACATACGGAATTGCCATCCGGAATTCGGAATCAGAATTGTGATTTTGTATAGGATTTGATAGCTCCGCGATTGGGAACGGAATTGTGGAGGGGGAAAATCCATACAAAATCGTAATCCCGATTCAGGATTCCGGATTGCAATTATGTATGTGTGTGGCGGACCTAATAATGAAAATCATTAAATGACACTGCTTTTCTTTTTAAGTTTTCTAAAAATATTCTAAAGCGTAATTTTTAAATAAATTATTTTCTTCGATCATGTCTAGCTGATTGTGAATAGAATAAAAAAATAACAATGAAAGCGACTCCATACTTTGACAACTCGAACAATATCAGTCTGTCCCGCTCGCACACAATTCCCCCTCCCACCTTGAAGGGTTCACGCGTTTACGTAAGTAGCTGTTATTAATTTGAGGTTTTGAAATTTAATATTGATTTGTTATTTAAATGGGAAAATTATTCCGAAAAAAAAATTGTTTTCGGAACAAAAATATTTGTGTTTCGATTTGTGGTGATGGATTGATTTAGAATGATGGATTCCTTGTCGATTTCGACTCATCATCATCAGCCTGCATAACTCACACTGCAGGGCACAGGAGTGCAATTCTCTAAGCGTCACATCGCTGTCAAAAACATCGACGAGCTCACAAAAATGTAACATCCTTGCATCCTTCAGATCGTCGACGTTTCTATAACTACCAGTAGATGGCGCTCACGTCCCATTAAGACGCAAAAGATTGAAAATTTCGTTCTCTGGGTAGTGGGCTCGGTGGTGAAATTGGATAACGGGGAACTTCCCGGTTTGGAAAAGTGCGGGTTCAAGTCCCGCCCGAGACAAATTTTTCAATCTTTAATTTGTTTCTATATGAGTTTGATACATGAAATCAACGACGAATTTAAAGGTTGCGACGATGTTTGCGCTTAGTGAATTTCTCACCAATCCCCGCTACCCAATCCGCCGCCGCGTAGCCCCAGCAACGTCCTATGCCGAGGTCCGTACCCCTCTGGGTGCCTCTAGGTCGGTTTCTTCAGTTCATTCATTTGGCCCGGTAGACCCTTGGTGATCCCACCAATAGTCCGCAGTCATTGCACAGAGTTTTGTTAGAAGGGGTAGGGAGTAATTATGAATTGGACTTTTAAACTGTAATCGGCACCATTTAGTGACAAAAAGTCTATCTGAAAACATATTTTAAAAACAACGTAGAAATCAAAATTGTATCTCCCAGAAGGCTTTTAAATTAGAAAATATAAATACCAATGCACTCATTTTAATTAAATTTTACAATATACATTATTTTTGAGCAATAAAATAGGCATTGAAATTTAAAATTAGATATTTAATAGAAAATACTAATCCACGGGGCTGTTGCTAAAGTGATATTTTTTAATTTTGGTACAATTTTGAGCTCAAATTGGCACTTAACACGTTCCGGGACAGTGACCGGCTATAGCAGTGATAACAATAAAAGTTCTATTGTGTCTCGTTCACCGCCCCGGAACGTGTTAAATAATATAACGAAAAAAATATCAATTATTAATTAGTTCCGGCTCAAACCGTAAAATGACTGGGCTAAAAAAGCAGTAGTTGTTGTTGAGCAGAGATGTAAGGTCTGCCACACTAGTCATATCAAAAAAAAAACTTTGTGAATTGCATTGCAGTCAGGCAGCTACCTACCACAGCTCTCTAGAGACAGCATGTGACTTTGGTGACGCGTTTATTTTTTTTATCGTATATTTTTTAAACGCTTATTACCTGAGTCTAGTTGACGACAGATTAGAGTGGATACGTTTATTTTAATGTTTCTTTTTTTGTATTTTAGTTTACTTTATATGGATGCGGTTTTTGAAAAATCGAATTATGATTTACGACAGATGTATTTTGTAAATTAATATTAAATGTTGTAAATAATTTACAGGGTTATTTTGCTATCTTGTATTGTGGTTAGTCAGTCACCTATTCAATTGATTATATTTAACATAAATGTATAAAGGAAAACGACCAAAACTGCTTCGCCTTTTAATAACGAGTAGGTATGGGCATGGGATAATTGTTATACATTTTAATAGCTCTTCTCCGTAAAAGGAGAAAGAAAAAAAAAATTATTATTTTTGCTTGCGCATTAGTTTTGGCAGGGTTCGAAAGGATAATTATCAATGATAATTATCACGATAATTATCATGATAATAACAGATTGATAATTATCAATTAATTTATTAAAAAGAAAAGTTCATAAATTTTGTGAAGAGTTATTAACCGCAACAGCTTCAACTGCACCATTAGAGAGATGTTTTTCAACATTTGGGCTTGTGCAGTCAAAGCTAAGAAACCGACTGGGCAACGAAAAGGCTGCAAAGCTGGTATTCTTGTTTAAGTATTACAACCAAGAAGACAAAACCAAGAAGCAAGATCTAGGTTGGCTTTTAGAAGAATAAATAAGTTCTAGTTCTATTGAAGCTATAGCAGCAACAATGCCAATGGAAATAGAATCATCATCTGATGAAGATATTCCTTTGGCTTCTTTTTCTTTGGTCAAGTAGTTTAGTTGCAAATCTGTCAAATCTGACGAACACCGATTTCACCTTTAATTAATGACATTAATGTTGATTTGTATTGTATTATACGTTATATAAAAAAAAATTAACATAATATTTTTTGTTTGTTTTGAGACAATAAAATAAACCATCGATATTTCTTATGAAACAATTTAACAAATGATATTTTAATAATGGTGATAATTATCGGATAATTATCACGGCTCGTTATTATCTTGATAATTTCGAACCCTGAGTTTTGGTATCTATCCCAATCTCAGGGATTGGTATTGTTCAAAAACAAGAAGAGATTACGGATTGTGGGGCGTCAGCCTCGTGGAAATAAGATAGAATAGCTATATGATTTGTTTTGAATTTTCCCTAATTTTCCTTATTAAATTACCTGTTCCATTTTGTCTTGCCTTTAGTTAAGTCATAACGTAAATAGTATGTACCTGACTTGATTTAAAACTGCACTGTTATTTTTTTGGTTTGTTAAGTTTGAGCAACATTTACTGCAATTTCTGAAGCCGATGGCGATCGAACAATGAGGGATTTTCTGAAAGCAATTAAAAAAGGCGCGATAGATGGCGTTGACGAGACAGGGGTAAGTGACCTTGCAGATAATAAAAATACAAATAAAATAGAAAAAATTTGTGTTTTTAAGTACGCAGCAAAATGGAGCCCTCACTGGGCACTACGCCACGCACGATGATGCACAAAATGAAACTCAACCTGGTGCCCGATTGCGCTAAGTTAAAACATCGAAGTTCTATTCTTATCCAATTTCAGTTCTAATCACATTGCAATCCAATTACTATTCATCTGTGCTGAATTCCGCATCGCGCTAAACTCTATGTAACTGACAGCCAATAACGTCTGAGCGATCTGTCAAAACGGCTCTAACGGCTGTACCGCGATTAGCGCAATACCAAATGTGTCAAAAGTTATGGTTCGTACGTAGTCCCATTACGGTTCAATCACCAAATATTTACCGCGATTGCAGTCCTGGATCCCAGCTGCCGAGCATGCGGAGAGGATGAAGAGACTATGAAGCATGTTCTTTGTGACTGTGATGTCCTGGCGGCAAAATGCATGTGCCTCCTCGGAGATGGATACCCAAAACCGGGAGATCTTAGGTTTCTTCCCCTCAATGGTATTGCCTCCTTCATTGACCATGTATTTGAAGGGTGAAGAAAACAAAAAGTATTGGGGCTAACACAAAAGATCCCATTGGGTCGAAGTGTTGCTGGCTTGCCAGCCCCCACAACAAGATAAGAAGATAAGCAGCAAAATATGAACGTTATATTTCATCAACGGATGCGGCTGAGTCAGTGACATGGATTTTTGTTTACTTTTTAGCCTAAAATTTTCGTCTTGGGACCCCACCCTGGACTGCATGCAGCAGAGATGCGAATGTTGAGATGGATGTGTGGTGTTACTAGAATGGACAAGATTAGGAATGAGTATATTAGAGGAAGTATGATAGTGGCTCCTGTGAATGAAAAGCTACGCGGTAATCGATTATCGTGGTATGGACATGTGATGAGAAGAGATGAGTTTCATATTACAAGACGAATGTTGAATATGAATGTGGATGGCTGCATGAAGAGAGGACGACCAAAGAAAAGATGGATGGATTGTGTGAAGGATGACATTTTGTTTTTTTTTTTATATATGGGTTTGCTCTTGACCTCAATCTAGTCCTCGGGACGAAGATGGGGTCGAAGATGTAGCGAGCTCACCCAGAAAAAGCCTATTCACTCGTACTTTAAAGGAATTCGGGTTGTAAGCACTTGGAACAACTGACGCAGGTAGGGCGTTCCACTCCTTGGCTGTGCGCATTATAAAAGATTCAGAAAGGCGCTTGGTGCGGATATGTGGATTGTCAACCAAAAAGGGGTGATATCCCGCGGTGCGTCTGGAAGTCCGATAGTAGAAAGGGGAAGGCGGGATGAGCTCATGTAGCTCTTGGGCACACTCACCGAAGTACAATCTGTAGAAGACCGACAAGCAGGCTACTCTGCGGCGGTGGGATATAGCCTATAGGCTATGAAGCTTGGTCTCCACCAGCCTACTGTCGCCAATGAGCCTCCTGGCTCTGCGTTCAACCGAGTCGAGTGCGGCAAGTAAAAAGGGAGTGTGCGAAGAAATGACGGCTAAAAGAGATGAATGGAGGAAGACGTCATATTGCGCCGACCTCAAACAATGGGATAAGGGCAGGAAGAAGAAGACCCCTCTCTGGTCAACGCCATCTATCGCCAGTATGTTGAACTACGTTTGACTAGCTGTCAAAAAACTCCTCATTGTCTCTGCCTTCTTCTAAAGGGACACAGGCGTGAATGTATGTAATGTATGAGCGCTCGGGCAGTGTAATTTGTTAGTAAGTACGTTTGTGACCGAGTTTCCTAGCGTGTTGATAAGGTTTAACTGCGTCTTTTATTGATAACAGTCCCTATTGGTTTCTGATTGAAAATTTGTTATTTTGTACATTTTTTATATTTTTTAACTATATACTTTTAACGGATGTTCCATCATCATCATCATCATCATATCAGCCGATAGACGTCCACTGCTGGACATAGGCCTCACCCAAAATGAGGAGATTTGCCATAATCGCCATGATGCGATGCGTTTGCGATGTTCCATACTAAACTACAGATCTACTCAAGCTAAATGTGGTTTCTTAGTCCAAGGACAAAAGATGTTTTTTTTCGCGATTTCGATGTTGGTCTCATAGTGAAAGTTGTTCAGTTTGTTGGTCTAAACCACCCCTTAAAATTTTTAAATTTTTATTCTTACTTCTTTAACACCCTGTAGAAACTTCAAAATGTTAGTGTGTTAGTTAAGGTAAACAGTTGCATTACCTTATGATAGAATATGCTATTATAGCAACACTGATTTTAAAAAGTTTTTTAGTTTTTTTTTTTTTGGTTTTTTTTTATTTTTTTTTTCATAATTATGTTTTTGTGTACAATAAAGAATCTAAGAATCTAAGTTGTCAAAATACGGGTGACGTGAGATGTCAGTGTGACACTTGGCGCGCAACGGCGGCGGATTGTTGTTTATGAAAAAGTCGATTGATTGTTTAAAAACATGTGAAAATAGTTCTTCTGTTCAAAATTGTGAAGTCTGAATTACAAACTTATACCCAGGAGGCAGAGTTTTATTGTGAATCACCACATGAGAGCCTGGGGATAGGGTGCAGTTTTCACTTAAGAGGTGATTGTATTGTACCCATGATACTAAACAACTTTCCCTAAGAAACCTAAGTATAGGGAATTCGTAAAAAAATTTTTGGACTTCCCATACATTTGTATGAGAAGTCGAAAAAAAATTGCGAATTCCCTATAGGTTTCTTAAGGAAAGTTGTACACCCTGTATAAGTGTTCACGACTATACTTCACTGAGGGAGTAGTCAGAGATATCCTAATTAAAGAAAACACATTGCTCTCAAGGTCTAACAAAATTAGCTGAAACTATTTTAAGGGGATAATCAGACCATCAAACTGAACAACTTTCTCTATGGGACCAATATCGAAATCGCAAAAAAAAATCAGCTGTTCCATACAAACCTACTCGACCTAAATGTATGGGACAGCTGATTTTTTTTACTTACTTTTACACAATGAGCGTTTTTATCTTTTCTTTTTTAAAACTTAGGTCCCAAAAAACTCGACAGATGACGTTTATCGCTCCAGAGACGTTCGCGAGATCCTGTCAAAATCATGTCAAGACTGTGCCTGCGTTTTTACAGGCCAAGGAATCGAGCCCATACAACCATGTCAGACGTTAAGTTTAAAATATTCGATTAAAAAGATTCGTAAATAATAAAATATTCCATCAGAAGATGCTTTGGCACCTTTTTGATTATCTTTACCCTCTTTATTATTACAAAAGAAACACTTTTTGAAAGACCTTTATTCGCGCAGACCGTAGTGCCATCTATCGATATCCCCTAGAAAACCAAAAGAAAAGCGCTCATTAAAATAATAATTAATATAAACCGCAAGTGAACCCGGTAACTGCAGCATATAGCAGCGAGGTAAAATTACCTCGATTGTACATTGATATTTATGTCCCTGACCACCCCAGTGCTGTAACTCTGCTTGTATTTAAACTACTTATAATTTAAGTGAACTATCTTAAAACAGAGTGATTATTATTTATGTCACTTTCTAGGTTCTATTTACATAAGACAGAAATATTGAGAACAAAAAATTATGTAGGTACTTAAGAGGATGTGAAAAAAATAGGATTCTTTAAAGCGTCATATATCAAGAAGTACTAACAGTAGGAGTATGATTAGCGGATATGTGTAAATTGAACATATTATTGAAGTTTTGATTAGAGCCAAAACACGATTACGAAACATTTTCTCGATAGAAAAACAAGCCAAAGTAGCCTCCGTTTTTATTTATAAACGCTTGGAATTGCTAAACGGTGAATAATAGAAACACGATACTTGATTTAAAAAAAAGACATTGATATTTTACAAATTTTGATTAGAGCAGAATTGAACTTACATAAATAGTAGAATCACAATTAAATAAAGTGTGTTTTACGCTTGCGTCGTTTCAGTCGCGCGCGCCGCCCCATCTCTTTCTCTCGCATCAGGCAGTAATATAAGCTATCACACGCCCATTTCACTTCAATTATTTTTCGACATAGGCCCTTAAGGCGGTTGCATAGGGGTCCATTTTATACAAAACGTTTGGAATATCTAGATGCCGCGTAACAAATAACATTTGCAAGTTATAAAATAATTACGAAGATATAAAGCTTTGAAGTTTTTCGTACAAAATTTTAAAAGCTTTATATCTTCGTAATTATATTATAAATTGCAAATGTTATTCGTTACGCGGCATCTAGATTTTCTTAACTATTTTTCCACATATAAAATATTACTTTTATTAATTCCGTCGACGCGTATTGTGCGTCAAACGTTTGTATGGACTGAAACCACCCTAAACTTTTTTTTTTGGGTTTATTAGATTTCTAATTCAAGCTGTAACATGCCTGCCTGTCGACATGCTTCTGAAACTATAAAAGTGTACCTGCTAATGCTAATTACAAAACATCGATTAGAACGCAAAAAATTTTGATGTTCGAACTATTTTATAGTTCGTAGTGGAAATTAGAATTTATTAATTTTTGAGATGTATGCTATGCAGGCCATAGAGATGTTTTTGTTTCATTTTTAACACATTTTTATTAGCATCACTTTTATGTAAGTAGGTATGATACGTATAAACAAATCTAGGAATTCGATTTTGACCTGCTTCTTGCTATGTATGGCTATAATTAAAAATAAAAATAAATACAAATAGGCGAAGAACAAATGAGCCACTATATCGAGCACGACTTCCGTTCGACTTACACTAAACAGAGGACGTGCTCGAGGCCACCGTCCTTCGGGAGGGTGCCCAGGACGCTGGCTGCGTTACCTCGTTGAATGGCCATATATAAGGTCTTACAAAATTAGGTGAAACTATTTTAAGGGGGTGATCAGACAATCAAACTGAATAACTTTCTCTATCGGACCGATATCGAAATCGCGAAAAAAAAATCAGCTGTTCCATACAAACTTATTCGACCTAAATGTATGGGACTGCAGATTTTTTTTCGCGATTTCAATATTGGTCTCATAGAGAAAGTTGTTCAGTTTGATGGTCTGATCATCCCCTTAAAATAGTTTCACCTAATTTTGTTAGACCTTATATATTTGTGCCCGAGGTACGCGCCAGCCCTTCGGTCGCCGGACACCTTGATCAAGCGCGACGACAATTCTTTGAAGAGATGTCGGGCGTCCGGCTCCCACGGCTCCAGGGTCTCTACACCGAATGGCGCAAGAATGTAGCCGTCAACCTGCTTCTTATTGTTAACAATGGTATTTAAATTTTAGGACGTATCATAAAAAGATGAACATGCTGTTTTTATTTTTATAAGTAGGAAAATATTTTTGAAAATCAATAACTTTCAGTTTAGGCTCCGATTTTAAAACTGTCCTGTTAAATATCATCATCATATCAATATATACCCACTGGAATTAGACAGGAGATCTATGACCTAACACTAACACCCTAACGCAATGATTGCCATAAAAATTTACAAAAAGTAAAAACCTTAAATGCAAAGCAAGCTGCATCGCTTGCCTACTCAACAAGGCAACCTTTAATATACGCACACAAACAAATCTAATTTTATGCTCACATACACTTACAACTAAATGTATACTCGAAAACAGACTTTATCCTTTCTTTGATAAGACACAAAATAGCATACTACCCAATTCAATCGCTTTAAGAAGTCACGCACAGAGCACTTTATTTCCTAAGCCATAAGATTCAAATTCGTTTAGTACGTGAGACTTCGAAGTAAGAATAGTCAAAATTATTCGTGAAATACGAACTAGCCGTGAGCTGAATCTTTTTAAGTTTTGTTTTAGGATTTTCTACTTTATTTAGTGACAATAAAGTTTGGTATTATATTTGTAATATGAAAAAGAATGATTTAGTCTCTATTTGTGAGACTTAAGGTTGAATTTTGTTTGTTAAATGGTAATTTTTTTAGAATGATGCAAGGATCAAATTGTGGATGATTTACATTTTATTTGTTTAACCGATTTTGATGTTTAGTGTAATAATGTTGTTGTAGTTAGTATACAGGGTGTTAGGGTAGACAGTTGTGACTTTAAGGGCCTATGTCGAAAAATAATTGAAGCGAAATGGGCGTGTGATAGCTTATATTACTGCCTGATGCGAGAGAAAGAGATGGGGCGGCGCGCCCGCCTGAAACGACGCAATCGTAAAACAAACTTTATTTAATTGTGATTGTACTATTTATGTAAGTTCAATTCTGCTCTAATCAAAATTTATAAAATATCAATCTCTTTTTTTTTAAATCAAGTCTCGTGCTTCTAATATTCACCGTTTAGCAGTTCCAAGCGTTTATCGATAAAAACGGAGGCTACTTTGGCTTGTTTTTCTATCGAGAAAATGTGTCCTAATCGTGTTTTGGCTCGCTTTGAAGAATCCTAGTTTTTTTCACATAGCCTCTTAATGGGTGAGTATTTTTCACATAGCCTCTTAATGGGTGATTGGATTATACTTGGATATGTTATGAATGTGAAGTTATGATACTGAACTACTATCCCAAAGAAACAAGTGAAATTCGCATAAAAAAAGACGACTTTTCAGTTCCATACAAACGTTCGATCAGGTGATTGCATTTAGTATGGAACGTGTTTGATCAAATAAAAATCCATTCCTTGACTATTTATTATAAGGACTAGCCTTGCGGTAGCATTTCCCCTCTGCCACGGTATAAGATCAATTAATCATGTGCATTTACATTCAATTTTATACCTTATCACTAAACGAGACAGCCTATAATTGCGAAACAATAACTACGAACTTATGACGTTTGGGGCAGTACGATTCGCGACAGGGCTTGCTTTTTGGCTTGGCTTGACACCGACTTCTATAAAACAAATTAATGGTCTTATGATGCAAACGAAAAAGTCATCAGCTGCAATATTATTTTTTAACTTTTAAGTTTTTTTGAAGGCGTTTTTAATTTTTAGTTAAAATTTTGTTTATTTCACAATTTTCAGTGGTGAATTCATTAGTTTTGTTTTTTCTTGTTCTATTAAGTTAGTTAAGTCATCATAATATTAATATTCTTATTAAATTGTTTCCTACCTAATTCATTAGTTCAATTTAATAGTAGTGCTTTTAATTAACAAACGCACTAGCCGGCACTACGATTTTCAAATGTTCCTCTCGATTTCTTTGGGATGCCATCGGCAGACCCTGGTTTCCTTATCATGGTACCACCCTTGGAATATCTTCTTTCCAAGAAAAAAAGAATCATCAAAATCGGTTTATGAACGACGAAGTTATCCGCGAACACACAAAAATATATATATATTCGATCGAATTGAGAAACCTCCTCCTTTTTTGAAGTCGGTTAAAAAATATAAAATTTTTAAATATTATTGATTTTTAAACATGTCACAGCCATGTTGTGCTATTTCGAATCAAATTAACCAATATAACTACCAGTAGATGGCACTCACGTCCCCTTAAGACGCAACAGATTGAAAATTTCGTTCTCTGGGTAGTGGGCTCGGTGGCGAAATTGGATAACGCAGTTCCCCGGTTTGGAAAAGTGCGGGTTCAAGTCCTCCCGCCCGAGACAAATTTTTATAAAATTTTTGTAATTTAATAATTGTTCTGTACAGCCCTAAGTATGCACAAATACGGTATGTATCGAGGCCAAGGGTGCCACCTCATTGGACATGCCATATCGACACGGGGATCTCTTTTATTTACAAAGTTTAATTTTTTTAAATCTTCTTTTGCTATTTTTTTTTAATTATCCTTCTGGTAACTAAATAGGCTTAAACGTAGACAGAGAAGGTGCTAGGAGGAAGCACGTGTCTTGTCATATTCACTCAATAAGAGATGCACATAGCAAATTCGCTCTAGTTAAAGGCCTATGTCGAAAAATAATTGAAGCAAAATGGGCGTGTGATAGCTTATATTACTGCCTGATGCGAGAGAAAGAGATGGGGCGGCGCGCGCGCCTGAAAAGACGCAAGCTTAAAACAAACTTTTTTTAATTGTGATTGTACTATTTATGTAAGTTCAATTCTGCTCTAATCAAAATTTGTAAAATATCAATCTCTTTTTTTTTAATCAAGTCTCGTGTTTCTATTATTCACCGTTTTGCAGTTCCAAGCTTTTTAAAGACGGAGGCTACTTTGGCTTGTTTTTCTATCGAGAAGATTCATTCAATTTACACATATCCGCTAATCATACTCCTACTGTTAGTACTTCATGATATATGACGCTTTGAAGAATCCTATTTTTTTCACGTTATCGCTATCTCGGCTCCAAAATGTCACTTCATATAAATTGTATAGGATTTTATGATTATCGCCATCTCATACCCGGTTACACTGATATTCCGTCTACCAGCGAAAGCGAAAAATTCTTCGTCTATGGGCTTAAAGGTAGATTTATTAGTTGTAGCGAAGTCAATGTCAACCCCAAAAGTGACGTAAGCTTGTGCATTCATTCAATTCCAAATATAAATTACGAGCGTTAACCCGCGACATCGTCCGCACAAATTATATACCAGATTTTAAGTCAGATCATAAGCTATCAAACAAAAAAAGTTTCATCAAAATCGGTTCAGTAGTTTTTGCGTGATACTCGTTCAAATAAACAAACAAACACCCAAACAAACAGACAGACAAAAAATCCAAAAATTGGTGAAATGGAATCAGGGACACCTAAAAACCATATCGTAACTTTTTTTTGTTAATATCTTCAATGTACAGACAAACTTCCTGTTACAGTTTTATAATAGTATAGATTAAAAAAGCACTAAAAAGTTCCAGGAGTGCGATTTTTGAATCTCATTCGCTGAGCTCAGCAGTTGAAAATGTCAAAATTACTATGGAGATGTGCATCTTTCTACTGCTGATTTGACATTCAAAAGTCATACTTTAGGAGTGCGATTTATGAAAGTCAAATCAGCAGTAGAAAGATGCACGTCTCCATAGTTATATTGACCTTTTCAACTGCTGAGCTCAGCGAATGAGATTCAAAAATCGCAAAAATTCAAAATTCAAAATTTTTTATTCAAAATAATATCACATAGATAGCTTTTTGACGTCATTTTTTGAGTCTACCACCGCGTCGGAAGGTGTTCCGTTGGGAGAAGATGCGGCCAGAAACTCTACAACACACATCTTTTAAACAAAACAAAATATACAAAGTACAATTAAAATACAATATTGCATTACATAGAGCAACATTGTCAAGACCAGACATTTTGGTCATTCAAATAGTCATCGAGTTTATAGTAGCCCTTTTTACAGAGGACTTGTTTAACAGAGGACTCCAGGTTCTAAAGGAAATCCTAATAAATATAAAGGAAAGGTAGGTTGGACGGAAGAAAATAGCTATTAAGTGATAAGGCCGTCATTTTTTGTACCTCTATTTATTTTTATTTTGCTACAAATGATCACAATAATATTTGATATTTGTAGTTAGGTAACTAACGTAACTACAAACGTTCGTACGTTCGTTCGTTCGTTCGTTCGTACGTTCGTACGTTTCTGAGTAATCAGAAAAAAAATAAAGGCGTGGTTGTGTAATTTAATTCTTTTTCTTGACAATAATTTAACAATAATTTTCAAAAAAAAGAATAATGGTATGATTATGTAATTTTACTTTTTTTTTACAATAATTATTTTCAAAAAAAGAATAAAACTGTGATTGTGTAATTTGACTTTTTTCTTGACAATAATTATTTTCTTTCAGTTTAAAAATTTAAGTTTCAAAATGCTGATGCAAACACAAAAAAAAACAATTAAATATATGAACATTCGAACCGCTCGCCGCAGTTAGAGCCTTAATAAGGCGCAACAGAAAGTGACGCCACGAAGTAGAAAGCAAGCCGCGACCCGTGACGACTCCTGTCAAAACTACAAATATTACCGGTTTTTAGGGATCCGTAATCAAACAAGAAATCCTTTCGCACTAAGCACACGACGGACGGACATTTTGTCCGCCGAAAAGGCGAAAATATTTTCCGTGAAAAAAGACTATGGAACTCTTGGAGGTAATGGTAACGCATACGGCGGACAAATTGTACGTTAAATAAACTTCCTTTAAAAAAATAATAAAATTAAAAATTAATATTATCATAATATTTGTCTTTATCTTATCTTTTATCTTTAAAACCGGCCAAGAGCGTGTCGGACACGCTCATGAATTCGAAAATTCGGAAACGTTCCAAAGCCATTGTAAAGCGGCCATTCAACATTTTTTAATTTTTTATTAGCCTATTTCATCCCACAGCTGGGCAAAGGCCTTTAATCCTCCAACGATCTATGTCCTGGGCATGGTCTGGCCACGCGTTTTGTTTAGAAGAGATTTTTTTCTTCTGATACTGCTCAGCATTCGTTAATTTTCATTTAATTCAATAAATTTTTTAAATTCATTTAATTTTCATTGAAAGTTCTTAATAAGAGCTATATTGTTGAATATTTTCAGATTTTTAACTTCCAATATTTTAAAAGTTAGAGGGGTTCACTTTTAGTGCAAATATCTCAAGATTTTTATGATAACCACTTAGTTTTTCACTGACCTATCAAACGACACTGATGGTGTAGGAAAAAAAGGGGAAAAGCACTAACTAATACAAGATCTAGTTTTATAACTGAATAATGGCTACGGAACCCTTTCAGTGTCCTAGACGCTTTATTCACGTCCGTTCTTCCGTCAGTTGACATTTTAGTTCGTAACTCGTTTTTTAAATGTTATTATTGCTTGTAATAATTTTTTTATGGTCCGCCACACACAGACGGAATTCAGATTCAGAATTCAGTGTTGTCAACTATGGTTACAAAAAATACTCGAGTGCTGTTTAAAAAATGCCGAAAATTAAAATGTATGAAACGCCAAATGAATGACAATAATTGCATTTTTAGGTATTTACGAGCGTTAACCCGCGACTTCGTCCGCACAAATTATATACCAGATTTTAAGTCAGATCATAAGCTACCAAACAAAAAAAGTTTCATCAAAATCGGTTCAGTAGTTTTTGCGTGATACTTGTTCAAACAAACAAACACCCAAACAAACAAACAGACAGACAAAAATTTCAAAAATTGGTGAAATGGAATCAGGGACACCTAAAAACCATATCGTAACTTATTTTTTGTTAATATCTTCAATGTACAGACAAACTTCCTGTTACAGTTTTATAATAGTATATATAGATAGATTAAAACAAAACAAACAATTTCTATACATGGTAATTACTATCATGTGATGAGGTCGTGACGTTACGAATGTTACGATGATGGTTTGTAAATTGTATTCCAATATTAATGCAACTTTATCAAAAGACTATCGATAATTTTAACATTAGAAATAATTTGCATACAAAATGGCATGAACCATTATCATACAAGCGGTTTTTGAGCGTAGGCGATTTCTCAACTATGCCGCAACGACGTCGCAACTGCACCGTCACGATACGGTCCTATCGTTCCATCAAGGCCTACGCTCAAAAATCACTTTAAAATATGCCACCTCAGACATTAAAAAATCACTAGATCTAGTGAAAAAGTCTCTGAAAGCGGCAACACTCCATACGGAATCTAATTCCGAATCAGGTTTATTCCGGATGTGCGTGGCGGACCTAACTCGTTTTTTAAATGTTATTATTGCTTGTAATAATTTTTTAAGCGTCATCTTTGCCACTTTTAGTAAAAAACACAAAAATATCGAAAATGTCAAATATGAAAGAATACAAATATATTAAAATTCGTGTAAAAATGATAAGAAAACCCGCAGCATTGAAATGGGCCCACCCGCATAAATGTGTGTATGTGTTTGTGTGTGTGTGTGTGTGTGTGTGTTAAAGTCAACGCAGACGAAATCGCGGGTAAAAGATAGTATAAAGATAAAAATAAGTACTTAGTTATTTAGAGAGGCAACTGCACCAAACTTGTTCTCATTTTGTTAAAGTAACTTCTGTATTACTGCGCCGGTGTCGGAAGAACTGAGTACCGACAGCAAATACAATATAACATACCAGTATTTATTTATTATAAGCCGTGGTGGTCCAGTGGCGAGTAACCTTGCCTGCAGTGCAGGACATGCTATGTTATCTTAGTACAAACTAAGTGGAACGCTGATTTTCCATAGACAGCTTCCGCCATCTATCGGTTATGTTTCGAATCACTATGTGTTGAACTAGGGTTCATATCGGTCCGAGTAACAGCGCACTACACCTCACGCACTGCGCGCTGTAGTAGTGAGAGATTTCGCCCATATCAATCACTGTCCTGTTGGTCTAGCGGTCTAGATAACTGGCTTACGATCCGGGTAGCTAAGGTTCGATCCTCGTGTCGGCCGATAGTCTTTTCAATTTATTTCATAATGTGGCGCCCTCTAGTGCTAATAAGCGGCAACGCAATTAGGACGTCCTAAAATTCAAGACGAGTTACCTATCTAATCCAATATACATATTAATCTATGGTGCAGGAGGTGATGGTTCGATCCCCGTCCAGGCCGACTCGTACCAATGAGTTTTTCGAAATTTATGTACGATTTGTAACACCACTGGCTTTTTCGGTGAAGGAAAACATCGTGAGGAAACCTGCATGCTTCAATTTCGAGACATGACTGTATTGTACCTACTGTCCAATACAAGTGGCGACGGGCTCACTCCCTGTCACACTGGACAGAGTTTCGGTACTACTAGTGAAACGTGGATGTTCTGAGGTTTCAGAATATCTCTGACTACCCCCTCGGGGAATATAGTCGTGAGCATATGCTATGCTATGCTATTATTTATTTATGCATAATAATGCATTCTAAACTTGCCAGACAAAAAGTTTAAGTCCCATTTTAAACAAGTCCTCTGTAAAAAGGTAATTACGAAGATATAAAGCTTTTAAAATTTTGTATGAAAAATTTCAAAGCTTTATATCTTCGTAATTATTTTATAAATTGCAAATGTTATTTGTTACGCGGCATCTAGATTATCTTAACTATTTTTCTATATATACAAAGTTACTTATATTAATACCGTCTACGCGTCAAAGTTTTGTATAAAATTAACACCTCTGCAACCGGTTTAATAAGTACAAAGGGCGAGCTTGTCTCTAGAAAGATTTCTTCCAGCAGACCGGTGAAAGAGAAAAAGCTTAATAAGTTAAGAAAAAAATCTTTTAACCAAGATCTACTTTGAATTTTTTTGCAAACTGTACATGAATCTCTACACGTCTGCAAAGCAAATGTCCGCCGTAGAGAATATAAAAAGAATATTTCATTTCGACCTATTTCTATAAACTGATACTGGAAACTGTAAAGTTTTAATTAAAGTCGTTGTAGCATCTTTCTGACCACCCTGAAACTTTCACTACTTATATAAGGTCTAACAAAATTAGGTGAAACTATTTTAAGGGGATGATCAGACCATCAAACTGAACAACTTTCTCTATGGGACCAATTTCGAAATCGCAAAAAAAAATCAGCTGTCCCATACATTTGAGTCGAGTTATGTTTGCAGTTGTGTATGGGAAAGCTGATTTTTTTTGTGATTTCGATATTGGTCCCATAGAGAAAGTTATTCAGTTTGATGGTCTCATCATCCCCTTAAAATAGTTTCACCTTATTTTGTTAGACCTTATATAGGGACTAGTTACGCGTGTAATTCTACTAACAAACATTTCTGCCACTTTTTGCGGGGGGCGAGGTAACATGAAATCCGCAACTTTGGATTTTACTTCCATAACTTTAGATTCTAATTTTGAACGTTAAAAATCATGAAACACGCACGTATCCAGACTTTTGTTTCCGGGGGGGGGGGGGGGGGGGGGATTAATTTTCGGAGGGGGATATTCATAGAAAAACAATGAAAAAGTAAGTGCTTTAATAACTTTTCCATACAAATATTCGGATTTCGGGGGGGGTAAATCCCACCTACCCCCCCCCCCCCCCCCCCCCCCTGGATACGTGCCTGTCATGAAAAGTAGTCTCTAGTGAACCCCAAACGTTCTAAGTTCGAAATTATTGTTTCGCAATTGTCTGTCTCGTTTAGTGATTAGGTATAAAATTGAAGGCAGAGGGAAAATGCTACCGCAAGGCTAGTCCTTCCTTATAATAAATAGTCAAAGCCCTGAAACGATCAATATGCCTGCCTTTGTTTTAAAGGCCAAGGGATCGAGCCCACACGGCCATGTCCTTCCAGTGTCTTTGAACAATATTTTTTTCAATGAAAACGCCACATTAGCAGTGAGGCTTGTACAGGGTGTAAAATTAAATGCGACACATACTTAAAGGGGTGCTTCAGGCCATCAAACACGGACAACAACAAGGACCAATAATATCGAGATCGCGAAAAAAACTCTATTTATCTATAACGTCACGCCTCTTTCCCAGTGGGGTAGGCAGAGACCAGGGCGCGCCACTTACTACGATCCTTACATACAACGGCTTAACGTGCCATACGAAGCACGGAATCATTTTTGTTTTCAGACAATCAGGTGATTCAGACTCCAATGTCCTAACCAACTGGGGAAAAACGCACAAAGTGACATTTCACTAGGTGTCCCGTGGGAATCGAACCCACGACCTCCGTGTCGAAAGCCAATGCTCTTAACCATTAGACCCAGGAGGCAGTTACGTAGGCACGTAGACGCGATTTCAGTGTTGGTCCCAAAGTAAAAGTTGTTCAGTTTAATAATCTGAAGCACGCCATTAAGTATGTGTCGCATTTAATTTTACACCCTGTACAAGCCTCACTGCTAATGTGGCGTTTTCATTGAAAAAAATATTGTTCAAAGACACTGGAAGGACATGGCCGTGTGGGCTCGATCCCTTGGCCTTTAAAAAAAAAGGCAGGCATATTGATCGTTTCAGGGCTTTGACTATTTATTATAAGGAAGGACTAGCCTTGCGGTAGCATTTTCCCTCTGCCACGGTATAAGATCTATTAATCATGTGCATTTACATTCAATTTTATACCTTACGTGTCGCATTTAATTTTACACCCTGTATAGGTAATGTTATTGTATAATTTGGTCGGCATCGGCATCGGCAGCGGCACGGCAAACAATGCATGTTATTATAAATACGATACCTACTGCATTACATCACTATGGCATCGGTAGACAGCCAGAAATTCTACTTAACCGACTTCAGAGAAAGATGATTACAATATAAGGAGTAAGTAGTTTGAGACTTGTCGGTGTTAGAAAAACACCGTACATTGTGCGTGCGGATTCGAACCCGGATACCTCGCTCAACACGTCACAAATGTAGTCCAGTCATTTTACGGAGTTATGTTAGGCGGGATAGGGAGTAATTATTAATTGGATTTTTAAACTGTAACCGGCACCATTTAGTGACAAAAAGACTATCTTAAAACATATTTAAAAAAAAATCGCTACGCAACATAGAAATCAAAATTGTGTTTCCCAGAATGCTTTTTAATTAATAATATATAATACTAAAACTAAAATACTAAAACAATACTTTTCACACACCTTCTTTTCGCAAATATATATATATATACTAAGGACATGATTTTGACAGGATCTCGCGAACGTTTCTATGGAGCGATAAACGTCAAAGAAGAAGGGTCACGGCCCATACAAAATTTACCCAGGTCCGACAACAAAGTGACCTATCCCAGTTTTTTTGTTATATTTAATACGAGCGTTAACCCGCGACTTCGTCCGCACAAATTATATACCACATTTTAAGTCAGATCATAAGCTATCAAACAAAAAAAGTTTCATCAAAATCGGTTCAGTAGTTTTTGCGTGCTACTCGTTCAAACAAACAAACAAACACACAAACAAACAGACAGACAAAAAATCCAAAAATTGGTGAAATGGAATCAGGGACACCTAAAAACCATATCGTAACTTTTTTTTTGTTAATATCTTCAATGTACAGACAAACTTCCTGTTACAGTTTTATAATAGTACGAGCGTTAACCCGCGACTTCGTCCGCACAAATTATATACCAGATTTTAAGTCAGATCATAAGCTATCAAACAAAAAAAGTTTCATCAAAATCGGTTCAGTAGTTTTTGCGTGATACTCGTTCAAACAAACAAACACACAAACAAACAGACAGACAAAAAATCCAAAAATTGGTAAAATGGAATCAGGGACACCTAAAAACCATATCGTCACTTTTTTTTATCTTCAATGTACAGACAAACTTCCTGTTACAGTTTTATAATAGTATAGATAGATAGATGACTAAAATACAATTTTTTTTTTCAATATGTATGGCTAACACCTAAATATTGTCTTGTGAATTTCTCCAGGCCCAATACTAAAACAATACTCTTCACACACCTTCTTTTCGCAAATATATATATATACTAAGGACATGATTTTGACAGGATCTCGCGAACGTTTCTATGGAGCGATAAGCATGTCATCTGTCGAGTTTTTTAGGAACTAAATTTAAAAAAGAAATGAAAATCGCTCACTATCAACCTACCAAAACGAGCAACGTACCACTAAGAAGCTATATTATTTCTTCCAGACAAGTTTAAAAGAATTGGTAAGAGAAAAATTATCCTAAAATTCTTGAACAAAATATTTTAATCATTAAAAAATAGAATATGGTAACGTTGGTAGCCCTGCTTGAACGTCACTGGTAAATAATTGCTAAACTGGGAAACTATGGAGTCGGCGAGTTCGAAATTATATTTTAATATAGTTTTTTTTGAACGACTTAAGAACAACAAAAAACTGCTGCTAAGGGAATTATATTGAAATCGTGAAGTTAATTGTTATTGATACGGAACAGCAGATTTTTTTCTTTATCGTATGAAAGGTTTCCTCACGATGTTTTCCTTTACCGTTTAAAATCAGTCGGTATAACGTATACTCTTTCTTGTACTATGTCTCAAGTTTCAAAATTGCTTTTAGTCAATAAGGTCCGCCACATACATCCGGAATAAACCTGAATCGGAGTTAGATTCCGTATGGAGTGTTGCCGCTTTCAGAGACTTTTTCACTAGATCTAGTGATTTTTTGATGTGTTAGGTGGCATATTTTAAAGTGATTTTTGAGCGTAAAATTGATGGAACGATACTGTATCGTGACGGTGCAGTTGCGACGTCGTTGCGAAATCGTCTACGCTCAAAAACCGCTTGTGTGATAATGGTTCATGCCATTTTGTATGCAGATTATGTTTTGTTTGCAATGTTAAAACTATCGATAGTCTTTTGATATAGTTGCATTAATATTGGAATACAATTTACAAACCATCATCGTAACATTCGTAACGCCATGACCTCATCACACGATAGTAAATATCATGTATAGAAATTGTTTCGTATTAATAAATACCTAAAAATACAATTGTGATTAATTTGGCATTTCATTCATTTTGATTTTAGACATTTTTTAAACAGCACTCTAAGTAATTTTTGTAACCATAGTTGACAACACTGAATCCTGAATCAGGATTCCGGATCGCAATTCCGTATATATGTGGCGGACCTAACAATGTAAAGTGACACTCAACTTTGAGATCCATTATTCCACTAAGCTTATCGGTTATCGGGCATTTAAAAAAAGCAAAAACTCCCATATTTCGGTTCGTATGACATAAAAATAACATTATTATTACTTTGAGTACAGTTAAACGACACAAGTGTTAAGTTGTTTTTAACGTTATTTAGTTTAATAATAATTTTTTTATGACTGAATACAATCAGCATAAACAATCTGAAGTTTTTTTAAACGGACATTTTAAAAATAAAGTAATAAGTTGACGGTTATTATATTGTGACTTGAAGTGTTCATCAATAAACGTGGACACTGAAAACTTATGGACAGTTGTTTATTGAATAAAATAAAATTACTGTTTTGACGAAGTCTACGTTGCTGATTCGGACATTTTGTAAAATTAGTCGTGTTTTTTGTTTTTTTTTTCGAATAAATTTTAATGATTAAAAAAATTTAAGAAAAAAAAAACACAAAGTGTTGAAATAATAATGTGGGTCCGAAATATTTTTTAACCAGTCCCTTTTCTGGACAAAGGTCTTCTTGATTTACCTATACTAAAATATTTTTGTTCAATGCCTTATTTTATAATTCATTTCTTTTTATTCATAAAAAGCTATGTGGCACAGCCGTGTATTTCCGGCTAAAAATGAACCTTAGCCAGTTTTTTCTTACTTGGGTGTTCGTACGAGGCGACTAAGGGATAAGAGTTTCCTATGCAGTGTATTTGTGGACAAAAGGTACCTTTCACCACTCTTCAATGCTAAACGTTAGCCTTGTTACTACTGCATGCAAGACAGCACACTTTACCAGAAAACGCATATTTCACATTGGGCCCTCTGTTATTTTATACTATGTAAACTGGTTATAGTTTTTATTTAAATAGCGATGCTTAAAAACTACCAAATTCGATAAAAAACATAAATTCCTAACACTTGACCACGCGACAGTATGTAGACGAGCGTTCGTTATCAGCGTATTTACACAGCATTTGAACTGCAGATAAGATAACTGGCATACCTACCAAATTGTACGCTGGTTCTCAAACCACATCGTGCTTCAACTGATTTTATTTAAAACGAGCTTTTACCCGCGACTTCGTCCGCAAAAATTATTTACCAGATTTTAAGTAAAATCGTAAGCTTTCAAACAAAAAAGGGTTTCATAAAAATGGGTTCAGTAGTTTTTGCGTGAGGCTTAGGTATTTGGGTAGTCTTATTACAAATGATTCTAGATGTACCCCAGACGTCGTTGCAAGGATCGTTATGGCAAAAAGAGCTTTCAGCGACAAAAAACACGTGAGATGTGGTGTTGGAGGAGAATGGAGGGGATAAGTTGGACGGAACGAATAACAAATGAAGAGGTGTTAAGAATGGTTAAAGAAAAGAGAAACATTCTTAAAACAATCGATAAACGGAGGGGAAAAATGATCGGACACTTGATACGAAATGACAATTTCTTTAAAACCATACTGGAAGGGAAGATAGTGGGGAAGAGAGGCAGAGGACGACCTAGACAGAGTTATCTAGCCCAAGTGAAGGAAAAGGTTGATGTCGTGTCGTATCAAGAACTCAAGAGACTAGCGGAAAAGAGACAGGATTGGCGAATACTCCACCGACAAGAAAGTAGCTCTTAAATAAGATGATTGATGACAGTAGTTGCAAGTTTCGCCGGGAACGGTGTTCATTCGCGTGATGTTCGCGCGGTTCCCGTTTGAGCTTGCAACGAGGCTCCGTCATCTCTTCTCAACTGTTTTTTTACTCAAAAAGCAATCCTTGAGATTGAGATAGATACTTCTATAAATTACTTGACATTGGCAGAAATGTTATGCTAACTCAGAAGCAAAAGTCAATAAATGTATAAATCTATACTATTATAAAACTGTAACAGGAAGTTTGTCTGTCCATTGAAGATATTAACAAAAAAAAAGTTACGATATGGTTTTTAGGTGTCCCTGATTCCATTTCACCAATTTTTGGATTTTTTGTCTGTCTGTTTGTTTGTGTGTTTGTTTGTGTGTTTGTTTGGGTGTTTGTTTGTGTGTTTGTTTGTTTGAACGAGTATCACGCAAAAACTACTGAACCGATTTTGATGAAACTTTTTTGTTTGATAGCTTATGATCTGACTTAAAATCTGGTATATAATTTTTGCGGACGAAGTCGCGGGTTAACGCTCGTAAACAATAAATTTAAAAATAACGCTTACGCAACACTTTTTAAGTCAAATTAATTAAAACATTTGCACTCAAATCAAACGTGTTATCACTAACACGATAACAAACTTTGTTTAAAATTCGAAAATGATAAATAATAAAAGTTACTTAAATAAAAAAACAAAATAACTACTCCATGACACTCTATATTCTAAAGTCGTCACATGGCATCGCAGAGCGAATGTACCGTGTACACAGCTGGCGACGTTTTGATCGTTACGGTATTATTATTACTTTTATGTTTTATTTGAATACTTTAATCATCATCATCATCATATAAGCCATTAAACGTCCACTGCTGGACATAAGCCTCCCCCAAAATGGGGGGATTTGCCATAATCGCCACGCTTGGCAGGCAGGTTGGCGATCGCAGTTGGATCGAATCGATGTGTGTACTCAGAGGATGCTGCTGCCCATCCTTCAGTAGATCCCTTAGTCGCCTTTTACGACACCCACGGGAGGAAATAGGATGGTGCTATTCATAGCCGACACCACACGGCACAATAAATACTTTAATATAAGAACATAATTAATTGCGAAAATTATTATACATAACTACCACTATACGATACATGTGTTGTATGTATATGCGTTGATTGGCGATTTTATAATAAACAAGAAAAACAGCAAAATAGACATGAAACCGCAATCGTAATCAATTATCCAGTAAAGTACGCATTTCATGAACAAAGACGGAATTTAAAGTAAAATTAATTTAATTTAAAGAACGGCATTTATAATAGACATTTATTATAAGAAATAAAATATATATTTTGTAAAATTGTTTCTCCCAGGCGTCCAATACCCAATCGTAGATTCTAAGATCGGAATTATTTTGGAGTCTTTATTGGGACAATAATCAATGAATTCGTATTTGAAGTATGCGAATCCACATTTCTAATTCATATTACGTAAATTTACGACATTAATGAATCCAAATAAAGAAAAACTAGAAGAAAACAAACCATCAAAAAACTGTTTAAATTGTAACAAAGAAACGTATCAAAACGGCACGGTCGAGTTACACAAATCCCATAACGTACTACAAAATTACTGTTCGACCTCGCCAAAGAATTCTCACGGTTATTCCATTGAGATAAGAGCTGTTTCAGCGTTTCACGTCCAGGCAATAGGTATTGGCGTTTGGTGCAAGAATAAGGTAATTTTTGTCTATTTTATTTATGTTGTGTTTTTTTGTGATGTTTCGAAGAATGAGTACAATTATTGAATTAGCGGTTTTGAATTAGCATTCTATTTAAACTTTCATGTTAGACGTGTGGTTCCCAGTTTAGGATAAACCATGTCCATTCTTCCGGAGACGACAGGAAAGGATTTGCATTATTTTTGAGAAAAAAGGGAAGGAAAAGGGATTACGGGGTTGTGAGTTTATGTTTAGAATACATGCTGAAGTTATTCGTAGTGATATAAAATTTACCCTGTACAGGGTCCTTTTTAATATGCTGACACTTTTTTAAGAGGATGTTCAGATCAGACCATCAAACTGAACAACTCTATGGGACCAATGTCGAGATCGCGAAATAAAATCAGCTGTCCCAAGTATAGTAGTCGAGTAGGTTTGCAGTTTTGTATGAAACAGCTGTTTTATTTTTCGTGATTTCAACATTATTCGTCCCATAAAAATTAAAAAAAAAATGATTTATTTCAGAGAAAGAGAAAGAGAGAGAAAGAGAAAGAAAAAGAGAGAAAGAAAAAGAGAGAAAGAGAAAGAGAGAGTAGAGAAAGAGAAAGAGAGAAAGAGAAAGAAGAGAGAGAAAGAGAAAAGAAAAGAAGAAAAGAGAAAGAGAGAAAATAAAAGAGAAGAGAGAAAGTAGAGAGAGAGAGAGAGAGAGAGAGTAGTAGAGAAAGTTGTTCAGTTTGATGGTCTCATCATCCCCTTAAAAACTGTGACGATATAAAGAAAAGTTTATTCCGAGAGCGCAAATGCGCGCTGCAGTTGCATACGCAAACGAAGTCTGGTGATATTTTCAATACTATCCAATTGAAGCCAATGAAATAGGAACTAATGTTTGTATGAAGTCTACAGTTTTAATGCTAGGATTAATTTAAGATTTGCATGGAAATATTTGAGGCAACTACTTATACATTTTAACGAAAATCTGACCTCATACAAACATAGAGATTAGTTTCTAGATAGTTTCTGAAAAATTTCATTGACTTTAATTGGATAGTATTGAAATATAAACAAACATCGTTTGCTAGGACCCTGTGATAGTGTGTTTATGCATAATTTTGTTAAATATAATTTTCTAGAATTAAACATTTTTTTTTTTCAACAATTCCGTCTTGACTGTATGTGTATGTGTATTTAATACTCAAAATGTATTTTTTAACTATTGCGTATGATAACTACGTGCTACGTTGATATATTAACTAATTACAAATAAGCGCATAACTTAAAAACTGTTAGGACAGAATCGAATTTCATTGATATAAGGTCTAACAAAATTAGCTGAAACTATTTTAAGGGGATGATCAGATCATCAAACTGAACAACTTTCTCTATGGGACCAATATCGAAATAGCGAAAAAAAAATCTGCTGTCTCATACATTTGAGTCGAGTTGTTTGCAGTTTTGTATGGGACAGCTAATTTTTTTTTCGCGATTTCGATATTGGTCCCACAGAGAAAGTTGTTCAGCTTGATGGTCTGATCCTCCCCTTAAAATAGTTTCAGCTAATTTTGTTAGACCTTATAGGTATACATAGTAAACTTAAATGTGTTACATACCTACCTACATACCAGTGTTGCCAGCCGGTTCTTGTCAAAAGAAACCGGAAATAGATAAAAAAGCATCCTTTTGGAGTGAAAAGTAAACCTTTCATATTTTTTTCCAGTAATAAGGTATTAAAATTTGATAGACCGACGTTGGTTTTATTGACTTTATACTGATTGATTGGTCGAGCGAGTAAGTGAGAAAACTAAAGAGTCCTTAGTGATTTGGTTTCCGATTTGGTACACATTAGTGCGAGTGAGAAAGACGTATTTCTAGGAGTTGCAGTTTACACTCGCTATGTTTGCGTTATAAAAGATTGCAAAAAATATGAAAAAGTGTTCCATTTCATGGAAAAATAAGAACTTTAATACAAATTCCAAAAAATCACCTAAGAGTAACCTTTTGATTCGTGTAACCTAAAAGTAACCAGACGGAGCTAAAAATCACCTAAAAGGTTACAAAAGTAACCTTCTGGCAACACTGCTGCATATTTTAACCCTATATAAGGTCTAACAAAATTAGGTGAAACTATTTTAAGGGGATGATCAGACCATCAAACTGAACAACTTTCTCTATGGGACCAATATCGAAATCGCGAAAAAAAAATCTGCTGTCCCATACATTTAGGTCGAGTACATTTGTATGGAATAGCAGATTTTTTTTTCGCGATTTCGATATTGATCCCATAGAAAAAGTTGTTCAGTTTGAAGGTCTGATCATCCCCTTAAAATAGTTTCAGCTAATTTTGTTAGACCTTATATACACCTATTTTAACGGGTTCTTACCGCGTTTTGGTATATTTAAAATAATAACCGCGTTACTCTCAAAAACTGTGATTATAATCATCTATCTATCTATATTATTATAAAACTGTAACAGGAAGTTTGTCTGTACATTGAAGATATTAACAAAAAAAAAAGTTACGATATGGTTTTAAGGTGTCCCTGATTCCATTTCACCAATTTTTGGATTTTTTGTCTGTCTGTTTGTTTGTGTGTTTGTTTGAACGAGTATCACGCAAAAACTACTGAACCGATTTTGATGAAACTTTTTTTGTTTGATAGCTTATGATCTGACTTAAAATCTGGTATATAATTTGTGCGGACGAAGTCGCGGGTTAACGCTCGTCCCCTATAACTTAGACCACACCAAGTCAGTAATTTCATCCATGAAATAGTTGGCGTTACCAAATAGGGATTAGAAAGAGATAGAGAACTCTGACTGCAGGTGCGAGTGAGACAGCTTCTACGTAGATTCGAGAGTTCAATTTTTGAGGTTTCCGTACAATTTTTTGTACAATGTTTCTTTTTAAACGGTTGTTATGACTTTCGATGGAATGATAGTGTCTTTGTATGTTTCTGGTTATGTTATTTTATTGTTGTTAAAGTGATTGTAACTTTTGTAAAAAATAACAGTAAATACAGTCTTTCTAAATATGCTGACACTTTTTTAAGGGGATGACACAGACCATGAAACTGAACAACTTTCTCCATGCATGGGACGAACATTGAAATCGGAAAAAAAATCAGCTGTCCCATACAAAACTGCAAGCCTACTTGAGCCTTGAAATGTATGGGACAGCAAATTTTTTTTCGATTTTGATGTTGGTACCATAGAGAAAGTTGTTCAGTTTGACGGTCTGTGTCATACCCTTAAAAAGTGTCAGCATTCCCTGTATACAGGGTGTAAACATTGCATACTTTAGGGGGTGGCTAGACCTTCAATCAGGACAACTTTTACTATAGGAACAAAATCGAAACTGCGAAAAAGAAATTTGTTTTTCGATATAAAATGTCAATTGGTAGGTACCTACCTAGTACCTACTAGATCCAAATGGATGGAACAGCAGATATTTTTTCGCCATTCCAATGTTGATCCCGCTCGTAGTGTTGTTCAGTTTGATGGTCAAAAGTGTAAACTCCTTAATCCAAATTCATATAAAGCCAGAAAAACTTATTTATCTTTCTCTATTAGTAATGCAATATTTAACTGCCAAGTTATTTACTTAACTATAAGCTGAAATTGTTTACGTCTAACTATAACTGTAATATCTTAAGTCTAATCTAAATTTATATAAAGTCATAAAACGGATGTTATTTTTTATCTATTATGCTACATTTAAGTTGGCAACACTTTCACTTTCCAAAATTGTTTAACTATATCTATCTGCCTGATAGACTCGACAGGGACCCAAGAGCTTGCACTTTCCTCGCTCAACGGATCAGCATAGCCATTCAGCGAGGAAATGCGGCCAGCGTTCTGGGTACCCTCCCACAAGGACCGAACCTGCACCACATCCTAGGTTAGTTTAGTTTTAAGTCTCTTTATTTATAATTTTATTTAATGTTACTATTTTATGGATCTTTCGAATAAACAATTAACACTATAAGCAATATAACATCTTCCAATATAATTACTGTAAATCGTTAAACTAAAATCAAACTTATGTTAAGCCAAACACCTACTTATTTTTATACAAAACTGTAAAAATAGTATCTGTTCACTAGTATTAGATTTATTGTTTTCATTAAGAATGTTTGCGTCCAAAATTGAAAAATAAAAAAAAAAAGTAATAGACTGAACAAGCTTAAAAAAAATTAGCTACAACTTCCTGTCAGCAAAACAGCATTGATGCAGCAGCCAAATACAATGATGTAAGAGTGTACAACAAGCTGCCTGATGAGAATAAATCACTTCCAGATAAACAGTTCCTCAATAAATTGAAAAGTTTATTATTGGAATTATGCCCATATCATCATCAGCCTATAAACGTCCCACTGCAGGGCACAGGCCTACCCTCAGGGAGGGTGTATGGGCATTAGTCCACCACGCGTGCCCAATGCGGATTGGTAGACTTTACATACGCATCGGAAGTTCTTCTTTAGTGTATGCAGGTTTCCTCACGATGTTTTCCTTCACCGTTTGAGAGCAGTCGGTATTACGTACATAAGTTAGAAAAACTCATTGGTACATGGCATGTTGTCCGTGCGGATTCGAACCCGGACCCCCATAATTTACAGGAATAAAATTAATTTTGTTCCTGTAATCTATTGTTGACATTATTCAAATTATAGATCGCTTTGACATTCGTCAATAGAAATTAAATTGAGTATGTATGCAAATTTTCCGACATAATAAGTAAGACATAATCTTGAATTCCTAACGTATAATTCTTCACTGGAATAGGGTATTTAATCAGTATTTTTTATGTTAATCTAATTATTATTATCATCATCTAATTAAGTCATACAATATATTATTTTAAATGTAATGTTTGCATGGTGATTTGATTTTTGAGAATGAATCTAGTCATATTTTTGTCTGTGAATCTACCTAATTACCTATTTTTAAAACACTTATATTTGCAATTAATTGAATCAGGCGTTACTTTGCGGAAATCCATGACTAATATGTAGATGACACGATTGTATCAAGACCTCCGCTTCTAGGTACCTAGTAGACAAAGTTGTATTACGTTATGCAACACAACCTGCTCACCAAATAATTTCTACTCTACACGTGTTTCGCTCCACCAAGGAGCATCCTCAGGAGTTAGACCGACGAACGTTCGAAACAGAGTTGTTACTCCGCCGAGCGTCCGACACCGAGTCGTCTCGGTGTCGGACGCTGAAACACGTGTAGAGTAGAAATTATTTGGTGGGCAGGTTGTAATGCATAACGTAATACAACTTTGTCTACTAGGTACTTAGAAGCGGAGGTCTTGATACAATCGTGTCATCTACATATTACTTATATTTGCTACACCCATTATGGGTAAAATTGTATTGGCTCCCAATGTACAATGTACCTATTATGGTACCATCTACGAAATGTACTTACAATTTATGCATTAAATAAATGAAAAACAGTGGCGGATTTACAAATTTTCAAGGTAAAGGCTGAATAGTTTTTGCCGCCCTTGCCTCAACAATTGTCATATCATACATTATTTTTTAGAGGGGCATATTTTTTGCAATTTCGCTCTTTTCACTCATAAAAAGTGTGGGCAAAGGGCGCAGAGGCGAGAGGCCGATTACTGGTTGAGGGGCGGCGAACTAGCTGTTTTACTCTAGAATATGGAAGTTTGCTACTCTCGGAATGTGCAATGACAAGTGAGAGAGAAAAGTCATCGACAAAATTTGTTGCAGACTTCTATCTGTAAGACATCAGAAAACCGTCATAGCAAAATCTTTTTGATTCATATGAGGTAAAAAAAAAAAAAATTCGTTCCCCAAAATCTGCCGCCCTAGGCTCGAGCCTACTCAGCCTGCTGGTAAATCCGCCACAGATGAAAAACGCAATGGTCTAACTAAAACACCCCCTTAATAAAAGATAAGATAAATAGTGAGAAATTGTGTAATAAGATATAGATGTAAAGATGTAGTGACAAGAATAGAGAAAGGTATGCTTCGTTGGTTTGGTCATGTGGAGAGGATGAGTGACAGCAGATGTACGAAAGAGATATATGTTGCTGATGTGAGTGGAAGTGTCGGTAGAGGGCGCCCTCGTAGGACGTATGCTGATCGAATCAGTTGCGTCCTACAAAAAGGGGAGGTGCGGAGTACTCGAAACCGACGGGCATGTATGAAGAGATGTATGGATGTGCATGAGGCAAAAGAAGTATGTAAGGATCGTAGTAAGTGGCGCGCCCTGGTCTCTGCCTACCCCACTGGGAAAGAGGCGTGACGTTATAGATAGATAGATAGAAGATAAATATGCTTTATTTGCATACTGTCACGGATGCTGTGAAATGACGCAGCTATAGAAAGGCATTCAAAAATTCGGACCGTTTGTCAACAAGCTTCGTAGCTCAGCGGTCGAGGCATGGACTCCCATGCCGGGGGTCGATGGTTCGAGACTCGTCGAAAATAATTCTAGATTTTATTGTTGTTGGAAATGTTCTAGAAAAGTAAGAGGGAGTAAGAATATTTGGAAAGAGAAAAAAAAAAATGGGCGTGTCTAGGAATGTTCTAGAAAACGGAGAGAGAAGGAATATTCGAAAAGAACCAAAAACAATAGGAATGTTCTAGAACAAAGAGAGAGAAGAAATATTTGTAAAAAAAACAATAAAAGGGGGCGTGTTTAGGAAAATTCGAGAAAGAAGGCGGGATTAAGAAATATCCGGAAGGGAACAAAGGAATAAAGAAAAGACTAACGAAATTCGGCCATCTAGAAAATTCTAAGGGGTATATAAGGCCGCGAGTTTGCGGACGCAAGTCAGTATTGATTTAACAGTGAAAAGTGCGAAGCAAAAAGGAAGAAAAGTAAAAGTGGAAAAGTACTAGTGGAAAGTAAAGTGCAAAGTAAAGTGGAACAGTGAGTAGACAAGTGTCAGTGTAGTGCAGTGTAGTGTGTGTCGCGTGTCGTGACGTCATAGTGCCGTGCGTCGTGACGTCATAGCGTGTCGCGCGTCGTGACGTAGTGAACAGTAAAAGTGGTGAGAGGGGAAACCCCTGCGAGGAGGACTGTTTAAAGGGGAACCTCTGCGAGGTGGTCCGTGTGTAAGTGTGTAACCCAATAAACTCTGTAAATAAATTGGACTTAGCGTTTCACTCCAATCCCGAAACCCGTCGCTCGTAACATTTGGTGTCAGAAGTGGGATTGGAGTAGGATGCCGCTGGTACCAAAGGAGTTAAAGGGTGTCACCACCCGGGCCATGTCGGAAGCGCGGCAGGAAAGTGCGGTCCCTGCAACTGAGGTACAGCGAACCCCAGAGAGAAGACCTGAGGGAGGCGAAGTGCAGCGCACCCCGGAGCAGAACCCAGGGAACTTCCTCTATCAAATCCAGTGCATGATGGAAGAACAAGCTCGCCGTCAGGAGGAACAGGCAGCTCGCCGCCAGGAGGAACAGGTTCGCCGGCAGGAGGAACAGGTTCGCCGGCAGGAGGAACAGGCTCGCCGGCAGGAGGAGCAACTGCACGCACTAAAAGAAGAGCAGGCTCGCCGTCAGGAGAAGCAGGCACGCATGATGGAAGAACAAATGCGTTCGATGCAGGAGGCGCTTCATAAAGATATTACAAAAGGCTTGCAGCAGGCAGTAGAGAGAGTCGAAGCCGTAGAAGGAAGGTTGGATCGTGTGGAGGGTGAGTTTGCCAAAATCCGGCGAGAGGTTGAACAGAGCAAATCTCATAGTCGTGTTGCTGCTGTTTTTGACTCACCCATACAACCAAAAGGCGTCAAGACTCCGGTTTACGATGGACAGACGTCATGGGCCGCCTTTAAGCTACAATTTGAGACAGCAATGAAGGTTAATGGTTGGGGCAAAGAGGAGGCGGAGCCTGCGTTGATATTGGCACTCCAGGGACAGGCCCTCACCGTACTGGAAGCCGTAGGAGCTAGCGGAAATCTGACGTTCGACAATCTTTTCGGAGCTCTGGAGGTTAGATTTGGCGATGGACATCTTGAACACGTGTATAGGGCGCGGTTGAGGGAACGTAATCAAAATGCTAACGAGAGTCTGCAACAATGGTCCGTGGAAGTGGAAAAGCTCGTGCGAAAGGCTTTTCAGTCGTCACCGGCAGCTATCGATAACATGCTCCTGCAGACCTTTACGGATGGGATACGGGACCCGGAGGTGCGAGCTGCAGTGCGACTTGGGCACCATGTTACACTCAGGGACGCTGTTGCTCATGCATTGGAAGTGGAAGCCGTACGTCAGGATCCTCATTCCGCTCGCCTTAGGGAGATTGTGGCGACTGGAGCATCAGCGCCGAGAAATCGAAGTGTCAATTATGTGTGCTACGAGTGTGGTGAACGAGGACATGTTCGCAGCTCCTGCCCGAAGCGCACATGCCGTCGTTATGTGTGCTACGAGTGTGGTGAACTGGGGCATATTCGCAGCTCTTGCTCGAAGCGTACAGGCCGTCGGGATATAGGAGTCTCGACTGATGAACAGCAGGAAAACTGGAGGGCGCTGGGCGGTTATGTTGCAAATCCAACCATTGAAGTCAAACAAACATCGGACGGAAATAGTCTGTTAGTTGAAGGAGAGGTCAATGGTAGAAGCTGCCAATTAACTTTGGATACCGGAGCTTCGAGGACGGTAATCAATGCTCGACTGATAAGCGATATGGAAAGTTATCAGAAACGAGTTGTGCAGCAAACCAACCTACAGTTAACAACAGCTTCTGGCCAGCGCATACCTGTTAGGGGAGAGTTGGGAGTTTCGATTAAGATCGGGAAAACTCTTTTCAAACATGAGGTGATTGTAGCTGAAATAGTGGACGATTGCATCATTGGCTTAGATTTCTTACAAAGTCACCAGTGCAATATAGACATGAAAAACGGCGTATTACTGTGTAACACAGAGGAGGTTCCGATGAAAGGTGGGTCATCGGGAAAGGTCTACTGTGTGAGAAGAATAGTTTTCAAGCCTAGATCACAGACCGTGGTACCTGTTGTTTTGCCCAAGAGTAACGATGGGAGATTACCACGGGGAAGTGCTGTGATGGAAAAGGTTAAAACTGAATCTTGTTGGATTTCGACGAGGACAGTTGTTAGATCAGTTTCATCTACTTCGAACCCGATACTTAAAGTCGGAGATGTGAACCTGACGATTGAGAAGGAGGAGGTTGTTGATCACTATGAGGATAATCCTCCTAAGAAACGTAAAGCTGAGGGGGATGTAGTATCGAAAGTTATGGAAGACCCCAGCAAGGACTTGACTAAGTCACCGACGGTGATAGCGAAGAACTGGCTCTCTAAGAACGGCGCAGATATTGGTAGAACAGACCTGGTGAAGCTCACGATTAATACAAGAGATGTGGCGCCAATCCAGCAACGACCTGGGTGCATTCCGTTTGTTCGTGAGAAGGAGGAAGGAACACCGGTTTGGCTGTATAACCCTGTTCGTAAGAAAGGGAAGTGCCCGAAGTTACAGGCAAGTTGGGAAAGGCCGTATGAGGTAGTGAGCGGGATAAATGACGTGACACATCGAATCCGACGATTGCCAAGGAGCTCGTTGAAGATAGTGCACGTTGATCGGTTAGCTCGTTATTTCGGAAGTAATGATGCTCGGGACGAGCAGAACTAAGGGAGGGGCAGTGTCACGGATGCTGTGAAATGACGCAGCTATAGAAAGGCATTCAAAAATTCGGACGGTTTGTCAACAAGCTTCGTAGCTCAGCGGTCGAGGCATGGACTCCCATGCCGGGGGTCGATGGTTCGAGACTCGTCGAAAATAATTCTAGATTTTATTGTTGTTGGAAATGTTCTAGAAAAGTAAGAGGGAGTAAGAATATTTGGAAAGAGAAAAAAAAAAATGGGCGTGTCTAGGAATGTTCTAGAAAACGGAGAGAGAAGGAATATTCGAAAAGAACCAAAAACAATAGGAATGTTCTAGAACAAAGAGAGAGAAGAAATATTTGTAAAAAAAACAATAAAAGGGGGCGTGTTTAGGAAAATTCGAGAAAGAAGGCGGGATTAAGAAATATCCGGAAGGGAACAAAGGAATAAAGAAAAGACTAACGAAATTCGGCCATCTAGAAAATTCTAAGGGGTATATAAGGCCGCGAGTTTGCGGACGCAAGTCAGTATTGATTTAACAGTGAAAAGTGCGAAGCAAAAAGGAAGAAAAGTAAAAGTGGAAAAGTACTAGTGGAAAGTAAAGTGCAAAGTAAAGTGGAACAGTGAGTAGACAAGTGTCAGTGTAGTGCAGTGTAGTGTGTGTCGCGTGTCGTGACGTCATAGTGCCGTGCGTCGTGACGTCATAGCGTGTCGCGCGTCGTGACGTAGTGAACAGTAAAAGTGGTGAGAGGGGAAACCCCTGCGAGGAGGACTGTTTAAAGGGGAACCTCTGCGAGGTGGTCCGTGTGTAAGTGTGTAACCCAATAAACTCTGTAAATAAATTGGACTTAGCGTTTCACTCCAATCCCGAAACCCGTCGCTCGTAACAATACCAAGAATAGACAAATACAAAGTTATGTTACTGTGTTAAGGGGATATAATTTGGAGCGCGCTCCATACAAACGAAGTCTGGTGATATTTTCAATACTACACAATTAAAGTCAATTAAATTTAATTGACTTTAATTGTGTGGAAAAAAAAAACAATCTAGAAACTAATCTCTATGTTTGTATGAAGTCAGATTTTCGTTAAAATGGAGTTTTAAAGTTACAGTGCCTCAAAGATTTTCATACAAATCTTAAATTAATCCTAGCATTAAAACTGTATCTAATCTAAACTATTATAAAACTGTAACAGAAAGTTTGTCTGTACATTGAAGATATTAACAAAAAAAATTATGATATGGTTTTTAGGTATCCCTGACTTCATATCACCAATTTTTGGATTTTTTGTCTGTCTGTTTGTTTGTGTGTTTGTTTGTTTGTTTGAACGAGCATCACGCAAAAACTACTGAACCGATTTTGATGATTTTTTTTGTTTGATAGCTTATTATCTGACTTAAAATCTGGTATATAATTTGTGCGGACAAAGTCGCGGGTTAACGCTCGTATTTTATAAAAGATGGAGATTAGTTTCTAGATTGTTTCTGAAAAATTGTATTGACTTTAATTGGATGGTATTGAATATATCACCAGTCTACGTTTGTATGAAGCGCGCATTTGCGCTCTCGGAATAAACTTCTATAAAATAAATTAAGGGCCTATGTCGAAAAATAATTGAAGCGAAATGGGCGTGTGATAGCTTATATTACTGCCTGATGCGTGAAAAAGAGATGGGGCGGGGCGCGCGTCTGAAACGACGCAAGCGTAAAACAAACTTGATTTAATTGTGATTGTACTATTTATGTAAGTTCAATTCTGCTATAATCAAAATTTGTGAAATATCAATCTCTTTTTTTTTTAAATCAAGTCTCGTGTTTCTATTATTTACCGTTTAGCAGTTCCAAGCGTTTATAAATAAAAACGAAGGCTATTTTGGCTTGTTTTTCTATCGAGAAAGTGTGTCTTAATCGTGTTTTGGCTCTAATCAAAACTTCAATTATATGTTCAATTTACACATATCCGCTAATCATACTCCTACTGTTAGTACTTCATGATATATAACGCTTTGAAGAATCCTATTTTTTTCACATAGCATCTTAAGTGTTACTAAGATGTGTAATAATAATTAATAGTGTAGCGCGTAGAATAGAATGTACATGTACTTGGAATTACAAATACCATTTTCAAATGGTTACGATAAAACGTTATCAACATATTTTAGATATTTTAACTAGTAGGTACTAGACATTTTTATTGATAAGATTATAGTGCCTATTTTATTGGGTTTAAACGCATTAAGGTGGGAACATTCGCGAGCATAGAATCCTTAAAAAAACGGTCAAGTGCAAATCGGACTCTCACACCGAGATGGTTTCGTAAATGTAGGCAGGCAGTATGGCAGCAATATAAGCTATCACACGCCCATTTCGCTTCAATTATATTTCGACATAGGCCCATAGCCAGAAAACATACGACACCAGTGTGAATTCGTACTTTTGCTGAAAACGCGGCCCCTACAGAAGCGATCGAAAATACAATTTCAATGTTAAAACAGTTGAAGTAAAAATGTACTGACCTCTCCGTGCAGATTCCTGCCGTCGGGCGTGTTCTCCGGCAGGAAGTAGAGTCGCAGACTGACCAGCGTCTGATCTGACACGCGGTCCGTCCACAGCAGCTGCAGTTCCCCTGGAAACCAATCTTCTGTTAGCACACACTGACTGATCTTATCTTATCTTGTTGTCGGGGCTGGCAAGCCAGCAGTATTTCCAGCCAGTGGGATCTTTTGTTAGCCCCAATACTTTTTGCTTTCTTTACTCTTCAAATGCGTAGTCAATGAAGGAAGCGATACCATTGAGGGGAAGAAACCTAAGATCTCCCGGTTTTGGATATCCATCTCCGAGGAGGCTCATGCGTTTTGCCGCCAAGACATCACAGTCACAAAGGATATGTTCCATGGTCTCCTCATCCTCTCCGAACGCTCGGCATACTGACTGATAGAAAAGCAGTCAGGTACGCAGAACATTTTCAAGTGTGCGCGGTAATCACCGATACACTCTCTCACCCCTTTACTCCTGAATCTGATGTAACGGGAGACCGATACGATTAGAGGTGGTGTCGGATGCAGTGGCTATAAGCAGCAGCCACAAGATTTGGGCATCAGAGATCTTTATGATGATCAAAGGAACTCGCCTCTTACGACACCTGCACGGCCAGCATGGCACCCACGACAAAGCGTTTAAACGAGAAAAACGTCATGCGCGCTCTTTCTGGCATACGTAAAATAATAAGGATGCAGGCACATCTCGATTTTTATCGTTTTCTTCGGGGTGACATGCGAGGCCTCCTGTCTAGCTTGGTGCTGTTCGAAGACACCATTGTAAAACCATGGTAAAGCTCGAACAGAAAAACAAAACACCTTGCCATGTTGCGGAAAATGATTGCAACAAATTTTTGTACTCGCAACGGACATTCTTCTTCTGATCGTGTGGGCAGCAAGCCCTGGTGACAGATTTTTCAAACCGCCTCACGGCATCTGACGTGGTTTTTTATTATAATGGTTCCTACCAGCAGAGATAGTAGCCGGGACCAACGGACATCAATTGTAGCACCTCCAAAGCAGGTGTTTCACTTCTCTGTTCACGCTTTAAACAATGATAGGCTCACAGATCGACACCAGCTTCGAGTCCTGCCATATCTTGATGAAGAAGTGATATGACTATAGCGATGATTCGCTTCGTCTCACAGGACACCACACTTCAAAGCAGGAGAGATAGTAAGAGATGATAGACTCACCGATAGACACAAGCTCCGAGTCCTGCCATATCCTCACGAAGAAGAAGTCCCCTATAGCGATGATTCGCTCCGTCTCACCGACCACCACATGAGAAAGCAGGATAGTAAAAGATGATACGACTCACCGATATACACAAGCTCGGAGTCCTGCCATATCCTCACGAAGAAGAAGTCCGCCATAGCGATGATTCGCTCCGTCTCACCGATCACCACATGAGAAAGCAGGATAGTAAAAGATGATACGACTCACCGATAGACACAAGCTCCGAGTCCTGCCATATCCTCACGAAGAAGAAGTCCCCTATAGCGATGATTCGCTCCGTCTCACCGACCACCACATGAGAAAGCAGGATAGTAAAAGATGATACGACTCACCGATATACACAAGCTCGGAGTCCTGCCATATCCTCACGAAGAAGAAGTCCGCCATAGCGATGATTCGCTCCGTCTCACCGACCACCACATGAGAAAGCAGGATAGTAAAAGATGATACGACTCACCGATAGACACAAGCTCCGAGTCCTGCCATATCCTCACGAAGAAGAAGTCCCCTATGGCGATGATTCGCTCCGTCTCACCGACCACCACATGAGAAAGCAGGATAGTAAAAGATGATACGTCTCACCGATAGACACAAGCTCCGAGTCCTGCCATATCCTCACGAAGAAGAAGTCCCCTATGGCGATGATTCGCTCCGTCTCTCCGGAGATGCGGAGGGCTTTGTAGAAGGTGTACTGGCCGTGCTGACCGCATGGCGCTCCGACCAACTGGGGGGGCAATAGAAATAATTGGTTAGACTTCTTGTTCTTTTGTGTGTGCATGACAATTGCTCATGCTGTAGTGTAGTTGATAGATTAGCCAGTCATCAATGGTCGTAACAAGGCTGACTGCCCGGGGTGCGCCAGATGAACTTATTATTATTATTTGGTTATAAGGGCTTGGTCAATGACCAAATAGCTACTGCGACCTAGATAGATCTATTGTAGCTGTCACCCTAGACCTAAAGGTCATTTCCTAGGCCCACGGACTTCATGAACCGTGTTATGCTTTTGGAGGGGAGGTCCCTAATGTCAGTAGGTGTTATTATGTATCCACCTAGATGGCGACATCTTGCTGTGAATGAGCACTTCGCATTCGCAGAGGAGATGTATGGGCGTTTCCTCTGCTTCACAGCAAAATCTGCAAGTGGGTGAGTCTTCAAGCCCCATTCTGTGTAGGTGTTTGTTTAACTTGCAGTGTCCTGTTAAGGCTCGTACTAAGAGCCTTAACTCGTTGCGGTTTGAATTGATGGCATCTGAGGTATGTCTGTTTGAACTTAAGTTTCATCACTCGGGGAGGCTCTTTTCCTGAAAACCCTCTTGGCTTAGAGAGTGTGTACACAACAGAACATTATAAGAGAGGTAAGAAATGCAAAGTAGCGCTTTTGCTTCGGAGAAGACCGTTGCCGCTTATCTTTCCACTCACGCTACTATAACTACTTATCTCGCTCGCACCACGCCGCGTGCCTTACGGTGTTATGCAAAACATTGCATCATTGCCTCGTGTGGAGGTCGTGGGTTCGATTCCCACGGGTGGACACCTAGTGATAAGTCACTTTGTGCGTTTTTCCCCAGTTGGTTGGGACATAGCAGGCTGAATCACCTGTTAAGCCGGTGGTCCCGGCTACTTTCTCTGGTGGTGGTGGTAGTAGTCGTTACATAAAAACCACGTCAGAGGCCGTAAAGCGGTCTGAAAAAACTCTGACACCAGGGCTCTGGCCACACTATAAGAAGAAGTGTGGCTAGCGATTCACGCCTACTTTGCACTTCTAACCCTTCTTATAACGTTCTGTGGTCTACACACTAATCTTTATAAAAACCTTATCAAAATACCTAGGACCTAATTTCTTAAATATCTAGATAAAATTCTTCAAATCAATCGATTTAAAAAAAAAGAAACAATAAAAAAGAAAACATGAAATTAGTAATTTAGTAAATGAATCAAGTAGTAAGTGGAATGTACGACTCGATACGCCGGATGTGGCCATTTTGAATTTGTACTGACTGCAAATAAAATATAAAGTATTTTAACAAAATTTTTTACAATGTTATTTATTAAATGAAACTTAAAAATAAAAGAAAATATTGGCAAGGATTAAAAGCGGTAAATCGATGACAAAATAATAATTAAAAACTTTAAGTACCTGACTAAATTTATTAATATTATAACTGTTAAACGAAATAAATAGATTAAAAAGCGTAATCTTTAATATAACTTTTTATTTAAATTCAATTGAATTTAATTAAATTCAAAAATTCAAATCAGTTTATTGCCACATTACAAAATTCAAAAATTCAACATGCCACGTCAAACACTTAATCGAAAAGTCCGCCCCAAGCCGTACCTGGCCCAAACGTGCCCATAATGCTGGTATTTAAATTTGTTTTTGTGGTTACATATACAGGTTGTAAGTGACAGTCTAGCAAACAATGAAACGGTGAACTCAGACCAACAAACTGAACAACTTTCACTATGGAGCCTACCTCAGGAGACGCGAAAAAAATCAGCTGTCCCATACATTAATCGTACGCGGTTTTCTTTCGCTGTCTATATCTAAGATTATATTATTGTATCTGTTTTATTGAAAAAAAAATAAAAAAAAAATACATTTGAGTCGGGTAGGTACAGCAGTTTAGTATGGGACAGCTGATTTTTTTTCGCGTCTCCTGAGGTACGCTCCATAGTGAAAGTTATTCAGTTTGATGGTCTGAGTTTACCGTTTCAGTATTTGCTAGGCTGTCACTTACACCCTGTATACAATACGTTTTTTTTTCTTTTACTAATTATTATTTAATAGCAAGTAACCTACAGCTAGTAACTAACCTACCGCATGTTTGCTGGAAGAATATTCTTTAGAGATAAGCTCGCCCTATGTACATTTCTACTCTAATTATGATATATTCTGTATTTTCACGTGTACAATAAAGTAAATCATCATCATCATCATCATATCAGCCGAAAGACGTCCACTGCTGGACATAAGCCTCCCCCAAAATTTGCCATAATCGCCTCGCTTGGCAGGCGGGTTGGCGATCGCAGTTCGATCGAATCAATGTGTGTACTCAGAGGATGCTGCTGCCCATCCTCCGGTAGATCCCTTAGTCGCCTTTTACGACACCCACGGAAGGAAATGGGATGGTGCTATTCTTAGCCGACACCACACGACAAATAAATATCAAAAAAAATAAAGTAAATATCATGTTAAAAAAAAGTGTTTTATTTTGTAAAATAGTTGTTTTTAGTTTTCCATACCAAAATTGGCAAAACGAAACACTTATTTAAAAGGGAATAGATAATAAAATCAAAGATAAAATTAGCATGCAGACCGTACAATCAAACGCACGACCTCAGAATCAATAAGTATAAAATTGAACCTCGCGCAACAGGGACGGCGACATAGCGAGCGAGCGAGACAACACCAGCCTGATTCCTACTTTAATTTATTTGATAATTTGATCTAGTTTTTGTATTTAATATTTTTTAACCGACTTCAAAAAAGGAGTTGATTTCTCAATTCGACCGCATTTTTTTTTTTGTCTGTAATTGCTTACTAATTTTAAATTTTAATATTTTTAACATTTTATTTTATTCATTCTACTAGCTGTAATTGACTTTTATGCCTTCCTATGATTCAAGCTATCTCTACACAAAATTTCATCAAAATCGATTTAGCCAATAATAATAATACTACGAACTACTTTTAACTAATTAATATATCGACTCGACCCGACCTGATAGCTCAGTCGGTAGTGAACCTGCCTGCTGTGCCGAGAGTCGCGAGTTCGAATCCCGTTATATCATCATCATCTGAGCCGATGGACGTCCACTGCTGGACATAGGCCTCCCTCCCGTTATATATATAAGGTCTAACAAAATTAGCTGAAACTATTTTAAGAGGATGATCAGACCATCAAACTGAACAACTTTCTCTACGGGACCAATACTGAAATCACGAAAAAAAAATCTGCTGTCCCATACATTAGAGTCAAGCCATGTTTGCAGTTTTGTATGGGACAGCATTTTTTTTTTAGTGGTTTCGATATTGGTCCCATAGAGAAAGTTGTTCAGTTTGATGGTCTGATCATCCCCTTAAAATAGTTTCAGCTAATTTTGTTAGACCTTATATACAGGGTGAAATTGATATCATTAGCATCCTTTTAAACTAAGAGTCTACCCATCAAACTGAACAACTTTTACTATGGGAGCAAAACGTTTGAGTTGTTCAGTTCGATGGGTAGACTCTTAGTTTAAAAGGATGCTAATGATATCATTTTCACCCTGTATAAAAAAAAACAATTCAAAATACTTTTATTTCAGACACAGTCCATAAATAAATAAATAAATATCTTGGACATAGTAACACAAATTATCTAGTCACATTTAAAGTACCTGGACTTGTATTATGATGACTAGACAACGATATAGAATACATAATATATAGATACAAACATCCATGACTCGGGTACAAATATTCATATTCATCATATAAATATTTGTCCCATAGAGTCCAGTCCATAGAGGCAAAGGGCAAATAATTGTATGATGAACATGAATATTTGTACCAGAGTCATGGATGTTTTTATCTAGTTTAGTAATTCTTTAATTAATGCTGTTGAAATGCGTTCCTTGCGAAGTATGTGTGGTGTGACGCTGAAAGATAGAGTGAGAAATTGTGTAATAAGAGATAGATGTAAATTAAAAGAAGATGTAGTGACAGGAATAGAGAAAGGTATGCTTCGTTGGTTTGGTCATGTGGAGAGGATGAGTGATAGCAGATGTACGAAAGAGATATATGTTGCTAATGTGAGTGGAAGCGTCGGCAGAGGGCGCCCTCGTAGGACGTATTCTGATCAAATCAGTTGCGTCCTACAAAAAGGGGAGGTGCGGAGTACTCGAAACCGACGGGCATGTATGAAGAGATGTATGGATGTGCATGAGGCAAAAGAAGTATGTAAGGGTCTCTGCCTACCCCACTGGGAAAGAGGCGTGACGTTATAGATAGATAGATAGTAATTCTTTATCGCTGTCTAATCTAATTCATCGTAATTAATACAAGTCCAGTGGTATTGCCTACAATTAATGTGACTTGATAATTTGTGTGACAATATCCAGTAAGAGTTTACCCGCGACTTCGTCCGCACAAATTATATAAGGTCTAACAAAATTAGGTGAAACTATTTTAAGGGGATGATCAGACCATCAAACTGAACAACTTTCTCTATGGGACCAATATCGAAATCGCGAAAAAAAAATCTGCTGTCCCATACATTTAGGTCGAGTATGTTTCTACGGAACAGCTGATTTTTTTTTCGCGATTTCGATATTGGTCCCATAGAGAAAGTTGTTCAGTTTGATGGTCTGATCATCCCCTTAAAATAGTTTCACCTAATTTTGTTAGACCTTGTATAGGTACCAGATTTTAAGTTAGATTATAATATAAGGTATAAATCATCAAAATCGGTTCATTACTTTTGCGTGATGAGATGATGCTCGAACAAACAGACAGACAAAATATATCCAGAAATTGGTGATTTGGAATCAGGGACTCCTAAAAACTATGTGAGTACCTACATGTAAATTATGGTAAATAAATAAATGAATTAATGAGTATAATGAATGAATGAAATGTATGAATGAAATGTATGAATGAAATGAATGAATGAAATGTATGAATGAAATGAATGAATGAATGAATGAGTGAAATGAATGAATGAAATCCATATCGTAACCACAGAGAATACTACAGTAACTCTTTTTTTCTAAAATATCTTCAATGTGCAGACACGTCTGTTACAGTTTAGGTAATTAATACAATTTATAATTCGTATAATTATTATTGTACATACCTACTAAAAACGGGGGAAACACAAAACCTCTCTTTTCTTGACGTCGGTGAACCGTAATTGTTATTTCCCCTCGTAAAATGATTTCAGGGAAACCCCTTATCGCAACAAGTAAGTATAGTTTATCTTGTTTTCCTTTTCCGTGATGACATTTTAATTTATACTAGAGTTTACCTGCGACTTCGTCCGCACAAATTATATACCAGATTTTAAGTCACATAATAAGCTATCAAACAAACAAAGTTTCATCAAAATCGGTTCAGTAGTTTTTGAGTAATGCTCGATCAAACAAACACACAAATAAAAAGACAGACAAAAAATCAAAAAAATTGGTGATATGGAATCAGGGACTCCTAAAAACCATATCGTAACTTTTTCTTTGTACAGTTTTAATAATAGTTGAGATTCTTGCCTAAAACAAAAATAATTAAATCGCTAATTAATTAATTATTAGCAAAAACTTTTATGAGGAACCTGGGCAAACGTATACGGGATGCGGGTAACGGTCCTCGTGCCGGGTCATACCTAGCCCAACGCATATCATTAGCGATTCATCGCGGAAATGCAGCCAGCATTATGGGCACCTTCGGGCCAGGTATGACCTGGGGCGGGCTTTTCGACTAAATAGGATTAGTTAAATTTGTAGTTTAGAATGTTTAGAATGGTTTAAGTTTAGGGTAAGTTTTATTTGTGCTTTTACTATTTTATTCCTTTAATTAATTATTAATATTTTTATCGCTTCTTAGCGATAAGACCGCCTTATTTTGTGCCTCTAGTATTTTTTATTTCTGTATTTTACTGTTTATGTATTGGTGTAAAATAAAGTATATTTGATTGACTCATCATCATCATCGTCTCAGCCGATGGACGTCCACTGCTGGACATAGGCCTCCCCCAAGGATCGCCATTTGATTGATTGATTGATTAAAATAAGTTTAAAAAAAGTTTTTAAACTAAATTCCATCGTCCTCGTGTCGTAATCGCATCCAATCGTACACGTCTCGTCGTGTCGCATGCGAAAGAAGTCATCAATCAATTAAAACGATTTATAATTCTTTAACTGTCCATAATTGTGTATAATTGAGGTATGTTCTTGTAATTACCTTTTCAGGCTTTGCTTGCGTTGACATTTCAATGGGAACTGTTACTTAAGGCGGTTGCAGAGGGGTCAATTTTATACAAAACTTTGACGCACAATACGCGTACTTTGTAAATATGGAAAAATAGTTTAGAAAATCTAGATGCCGCGTAACAAATAACATTTTCAATTTATAAAATAATTACGAAGATATAAAGCTTTGAATTTTTTCATACAAAATTAATTTTAAAAGCTTTATATCTTCGTAACTATATTATAAATTGCAAATGTTATTTGTGACGCGGCAACTAGATTTTCTAAATTATTTTTCCATACATAAAATATTACTTTTATTAATTCCGTCTACGCGTATTGTGCGTCAAACTTTTGTATGGACTGAAACCACCTTAAATACGATATTAAGAGGATATAGCCCAGTCATTTTATGGTTTGAGCCGGGACTAATTAGTAATTGACATTTTTTTTCGGTATTATATTGAAGAGCCAAGCCTCGAAATGTACCAAAATTAAAAAAAAATCATGTCAGAAACAGTTCCAATTTTAAAAGTTAGCTATTATCTCGTTCTAAAAAACCTGATGGTAAATTTTTTTTTGCACCTATTTAAGGCTTTACCATTATACATACTTCAAACATGGTGTAAATATTTTTGTCCACCTAGAAGGTTTTGAAAAATACATTCGTATTTTTCTAATAAATACCTCATTTTTTAAATTTCAATGCCTAGGTTATTGCTCAAAAATAATTTATATTGTTAAATCTAATTCAAATGAGTGCATTGGTATTAATATTATTAATTTAAAAGCCTTCTGGGACACATAATTTTGATTTCTATGTTGCGTAGCTATTTTTTTTACCATGTTTTAAGATAGTCTTTTTGTCACTAAATGGTGCCGGTTACAGTTTAAAAGTCCAATTAATAATTACTCCCTACCCCGCCTAACAAAACTCCGTAAAATGACCATTAAATGTTTATTTGTATTTTTGTAACACCTTGTATGTGAGTGCCGTTATTGTAGGTACCTACAGGGTGAAATTGATATCATTAGCATCCTTTTAAACTAAGAGTCTACCTTTCAAATATTATTGATTTTTAAACATGTTATAGCCATGTTGTGCTATTTCGAATCAAATTAAAGATTGAAAAAATTTTCTCGGTCGGATAACGCAGTTCCCCGGTTTGGAAAAGTGCGGGTTGAAGTACCGCCCGAGAAAAATTTTTCAATTTTTTTATTTGATAAGAGTCTACCAATCAAACTGAACAACTTTTACTATGGGAGCAAACTGATCGGAGCAAAAAACAAGTTCCGTACTAAACTGCACCCGCCGCCGCTTCCACTCGACTCAAATGTATGAAACAGCTGTTTTTTTTTTTTTGCTCCGATCGGTTTGCTCCCATAGTAAAAGTTGTTCAGTTTGATGGGTAGACTCTTAGTTTAAAAGGATGCTAATGATATCAATTTCTCCCTGTATATGGTTCCCAAAACAAACACCCTAAGGCTTAATTTGGGATCATTACAATGTATGTGAGAGTTAAAAAAAAATACCGATATAAATAAAAACACCCTTTATTACAAACTTATCGATAAAAAAGTATTTATTTCCGTATGTTTTTGATACATAGTGTCAAGGAGGGTTAAGGTTCGTCGTCTCTTTCGCTCTAGTGTTTAAAATACTGCTTGTTTACTCGCACTTGTATCTTTTTTAGGGTTGGCACAAAATTTTTAGTATTTCATATTTTTTTTTTTTTATAAAGTGGATTAGTAATTATTTGTAATTTTTTTATTGAGATTTTAAATAAAATACACAAACGAAAGAAGGTTGAACTCCACAAAAACACACTAAACTCTACTCCACTGTAAACTCTTTATCTACCTACGAATAAGAATTATCTACAGATAAATCTTATCTAAACTATTATAAAACTGTAATAGGAAGTTTGTCTGTACATTGAAGATATTAATAAAAAAAAGTTACGATATGGTTTTTAGGTGTCCCTGATTCCATTTCACCAATTTTTGGATTTTTTGTCTGTCTGTTTGTTTGTTCGTTTGTGTGTTTGTTTGAACGAGCATCACGCAAAAACTACTGAACCGATTTTGATGAAACTTTTTTTGTTTGATAGCTTATGATCTGACTTAAAATGTGGTATATAATTTGTGCGGACGAAGTCGCGGGTTAACGATAGTTCTATTATAAAACTGTAACAGAAGGCTCGTCGCCAGAACGTCGTCAGAACGCTCGTCTAAACTATTATAAAACTGTAACAGGAAGTTTGTCTGTACATTGAAGATATTAACAAAAAAAAAGTTACGATATGGTTTTTAGGTATCCCTGATTCCATATAACCAATTTTTGGATTTTTTGTCTGTCTCTTTGTTTGTTTGAACGAGCATCAAGCAAAAACTGCTGAACCGATTTTGATGAAACTTTTTTTGTTTGATAGCTAATGATCTGACGTAAAATCTGGTATATAATTTGTGCGGACAAAGTCGTCACAAGTCAACGCTCGTAAAATATATAAGTAAAGAATTAAAAAAAAAAAATTTTACTTAATATTAATTTTTTACCCATCTTCGTCAGAAGGAGACGATCATGTTTTTTTATTTAATTTGTTTGATAAATTGATAAGTTTTAGATTGTTATTTTCTTTTTTATTTACATATTTTAAAATTACATATTTTTTTAAATTTTTACATATTTTTTTTTATTGTTCATAATGGGTTTGCGCTTGGCTTCAGCTCACCTAATGGGAAGTGTAGATGAAGCCGAGGATGTAGCGCGCTCACCAAGAAAAAGCCTATTAACTCTTCTTTTAAAAATACCTTACCTGAACCTTACCGGTTCTCATTATAAAAGAGGATGCAAACCTTTGTGCGGATTGTTGGAATATCGATTACGTATGGATGCAGTCTCGCACTACGTCTTGTCGTACGTAATTTAATTATTTAAGTACTTTAGGTACTACCATAGCCCGGACACTACATACAAAAAATTGAAATTGACAAATGACGTCAGCACATGCGAAACCAAAGAACCTTAAGGGCCTATGTCGAAAAATAATTGAAGCGAAATGGGCGTGTGATAGCTTATATTACTGCCTGATGCGAGAGAAAACGACGCAAGCGTAAAACAAACTTTATTTAATTGTGATTGTACTATTTATGTAAGTTCAATTCTGCCCTAATCAAAATTTGTAAAATATCAATCTCTTTTTTTGTAAATCAAGTCTCGTGTTTCTATTATTCACCGTTTAGCAGTTCCAAGCGTTTATCGATAAAAACGGAGGCTACTTTGGCTTGTTTTTCTATCGAGAAGATGTGTCTTAATCGTGTTTTCGCTCTAATCAAAAGTTCAATTATATGTTCAATTTACACATATCCGCTAATCATACTCCTAATGTTCTCCTACTGTACTTCATGATATATGACGCTTTGAAGAATCCTATTTTTTTCACATAGCATCTCAAGTGTTACTAAGATGTGTGTTAACACCCTGTATAATAATTAATAGTGTAGCGCGTAGAATAGAATGTACTTCATAATATATGACTCTTAAGTCTTCTTTGTGGGTAACTGCCGGGTAACCAGAGGACGATAGAGGGGGTGATGTAAAAAGTTGGTGTGACACTTCGCATATAATTCCATAGTTCACAACTACTGCCGTCCCGCAGCCGGTCCGCAACCGGCACGCAGCCGCACTCTGTGTAGCCCAGCCTTTACCGTTATTAACAAAACTAACGTTATCTTTTTTATCTTTAATCAAACTTATGAATCATACTTAGACTGTTGATATTGATATCTACAGGGGGAAATTGATATCATTAGCATCCTTTTAAACTAAGAGTCTACCCATCAAACTGAACAACTTTTACTATTGAAAGTTGTTCAGTTTGATGGGTAGACTCTTAGTTTAAAAGGATGCAAATGATATCAATTTCACCCTGTATAATACTTACGATTTGGAAAGTTCACGAAATTATTATTTTATTTAATACAAGGTGTTAAAAAAATTACCGAATGTCCTAAAACAATTTTCATAGTTCTTTCGTGAAATAGTTTTAACTGTTCTTACAAATTGGCCGCTTTTATATTGTTTTGTATGAAAAGCAAAAAGAAATTACCTGTCATGTAGCTTTGTGACGTAGAAATATACATTCAGCTAAATATGTTTTTAAAAAGGTTAATAATAAAAATATAATATAATAATTAAAAGGGTAGTGGCAGCCCTGTGTGAAACCCTATTCTCTAATGTAACGCCCGTATATTGGTTTAGGGATAACTTAGCGATGGTTCTCAACATTTATTTCATAATTTGGTAACATTCTTTCACCTGTCATCAACTCTGACACCAGGGCTCTGCCCACACGATAAGAAGACCTATCAACCTGGTCAGAGTTGGAGCACGGTTTAGTGAAACCTACCTACATATTCTGAATATGCTATAAGTAGGTATCTAAAGGGTGAAATTGATATCATTAGCATCCTTTTAAACTAAGAGTCTACCCATCAAACTGAACAACTTTCACTATGGGAGCAAACCGATCGGAGCAAATAAAAAATCTGCTGTTCCATACTAAACTGCAATGTTGACGCGCGAGTTCGCGACTCAAATGTATGCAACAGTAGATTTTTTTTTGTTCCGATCGTTTTGCTGCCATAGTACAAATTGTTCAGTTTGATGGATAGACTCTTAGTTTAAAAGGATGCTAATGATATCAATTTCACCCTGTATACATATAATTATAATGGATGTAGGTAAATACATAAGATATTTAAAAAAATATTAATTGCGGGCGTTAGGCAAATAAAACTGATACCATTTTTTGAATTTTTGTCTGTCTGTTTGTGCACATCACTTAAAAACTGCTGAACCGATTTGGATGGGGTTTTCATAAAAGCATAGGGCTTAGTTTTCATTAACACTGAGGCTTTATTTCATTGCAATCTGTTCATTCAATCAATAGTTATAAGTATTTTAAGTCAGTGCTGGTCTGTGCGTGCGACGAAGTAGCGCGTAGCTCGCCTTTTGTACACACGGCGACACATCAAGCTATACAAAACCAAAATAAGCTGGCCGCGCGTAAGCTTATGTTGGTTTTTATATAGCTTGATGTGTCGCCGTGTGTACATGTTTTCTCTACTTTGTGTATGTCTGTATGTACAATAATAAGTAGTTTAGAATATATTTGACTACCCCTCGGGGTATATAGTCGTGTTGAAGGATAAATGATGATGTATGATGTATTGTTGTCCATATGAATAAATGAAATGAAATGAAATGCTTCAAGTAAAAAAGTAAGTCTGTAGAATCCACTTCAGGGCAAAACCCTCCTCTTTTGGAAATACTGCTGATTTGTTAAAAGCGTAAAGTTTGAGAACCACTAGCAAGTTACTTAGACGCAATAAAGACAAAATTCTACTTTCCAGAGAGAAAAACTACTTTTTATGTTGTCTATTTTAATTTTATATTTTTTTCAGTTCGTTTTTGGCGGTGACGTCACTCGAATTTCGACTTGTTTTGAAACATGAACGGGGTCAAAAACTGAATGAGAGAAATATAAGGTCTAAAAAAATTAGGTGAAACTATTTTAAGGGGATGGATCAGACCATCAAACTGAACAACTTTCTCTATGAGACCAATATCGAAACCACGGAAAAAATCAGCTGTCCCATACATTTAGGTCGAGTAGGTTTTTATGGAACAGCTGATTTTTTTTCGCGATTTCGATATTGGTCCCATAGTGAAAGTTATTCAGTTTAATGGTCTGATCATCCCCTTAAAATAGTTTCACCTAATTTTGTTAGACCTTATATAGGTCAGTTAGGTACCTACCAATTGTTATGTTTTGGACCACCTAGTTTTAATTTTTATCCACCCCACATGGATTTTGGTCGTGAATTTATGAATGTGTGTTTTTTTCTTTATACCTAGTTAGTTTTATTGTCTAAATAAAGAAACCTAGACGTACGCACGGCGACACATCAAGCTATACAAAACCAACATAAGCTGAACGCGCGTAGGTCGAGTAACGTATAGCATCGCGGGGCCAGCACGGCTAGCATGCCACCGACGACAAAGAGTTTAAGCGAGAAAAACGTCATGCGCGCTCTGTCTGGCATACGTAAAATAATAAAGATGGAGGCACATCTCGATTTTTATCGTTTTCTCGGGGGTGGCATGCGAGGCCTACTGCTTATGTTGGTTTTGTATAGCTTGATGTGTCGCCGGGTGTACATAATTAAGGACCAAATTGGCGACGTGCTTAAAAAGGGCCAGGTCAGATCTACCCGTAACCGACGAGCATGCATGAAAGGACTTATGAATGTGGAGGAAGCTAGAGAGGTATGTCAGGATCGTAGCAGGTGGCGTTCCGTTGTCTCTGCCTACCCCAGTGGGAGACAGGCGTGAGAATATGTATGTATGTATGTATAAAAAACATATAAAGTTATTTCATATAACTCATACATATTAACTTGAGTTTATGCGTGAGTAACTACATACAATACGAGTAAAACAGAAAATCCTCCTTTTTTTCTTTAGTCGGTTAAATTAAATAAATAATGAACCACTCGCGTCGCCGACTGTACTTCGCATTAAACTTGCCTGGTACATAGCTACTATATTATGTACACAAGTTAATAAAACCAGTACCTAGGGTTCGCACAACACTGTTTTTTAAATCTATACTATTATAAAACTGAAACAGGAAGTTTGTCTGTACATTGAAGATATTAACAAAAAAAAGTTACGATATGGTTTTTATGTGTCCCTGATTCCATTTCACCAATTTTTGGATTTTTTGTCAGTCTGTTTGTTTGTGTGTTTGTTTGTTTGTTTGAACGAGTATCACGCAAAAACTACTGAACCGATTTTGATGAAACTTTTTTTGTTTGATAGCTTATGATCTGACTTAAAATCTGGTATATAATTTGTGCGGACGAAGTCGCGGGTTAACGCTCGTTGTTATTATTATTATTTTTCTTCGGTTGTCGTACGAGGCGACTAAAGGCTGGGCCCACAGATTGCAAAAACTAAAGGGAGATGTGAAAAGGTGGCGGGGCCAGTGTCGTAGCAATATGCGCAAAAACGGAACACATTGCTCGCGACGGTAAGGATTCAATATATTATGAGGCTGAAAGCCAGTTCAGATATTATGTGTAAATAGTTTACAATGCTTGCGTAGTACTAAAGATTGTTCGAACGTTGAGTTCTGATACCGCAATGGATAATGAGCACATTCAAGCTAACACAATACTTTCTATCGCGTGGTACTGGTGGTGATGCGACACTAGGTTTCGTACTCAGCGCGTTGGTTGGCATCTCTCTAGATCTCTATGGCTGGGCCACACTAGCGGCTGCGGGCCGGCAAAAGTTGTAATCGCCTTCGCTCGCATATAATTCCATAGTTTACAACTACTGCCGGCCCGCAGCCGGTCCGCAGCCGGTCCGCAGCCGCACTCTGTGTGGCCCAGCATTAATGGATGAGAAAAAGCTAGTGTCATCTTTAAAAAAGCTTTTCTAATCTACAGTACATACGAAGATATGTACATATTTAGGAAAAATAAAAAAAAAATGTTTATTAGGTGTCCCTGATTCCAAATAATTTTGTGTGTCTGTTTGATTGTCCGAGAATCCCGCAAAAACTACTGAACTGATTTTGATGAAACATCTCATTATAAATTGACCAAATCTGATATAGGTAATAATATGTGCAATGTGCAGACGAAGTCGGGTAAAAGCTAATTTATTATAAACTCGATTATCTTATTCATACGTTGAAGATATACAGGGTGAAATTGATATCATTAGCATCCTTTAAAACTAAGAGTCTACCCATCAAACTGAACAACTTTTTGGGAGCAAACCGATCGGACCAGAAATAAAATCAGGTGTTGCATACATTTGAGTCTAGTAGGAGGCATTGCAAATTGCAGTTTAGTATGCAACAGCAGATTTGTTTTTTGCCCCGATCGGTTTGCTCCCATAGTGAAAGTTGTTCAGTTTGATGGGAAGACTCTTAGTTTAAAAGGATGCTAATGATATCAATTTCATTCTGTATAAGTGAACCTTGCTAAAAACGAGTTTAATCTTAACTGTACATTGTACAAGGTCACTTTATAACCTAAATGCTTTAATTTCAATGAAAAAAGTTATCGAAAAATACATTTAATTATTCAAACTAAATACAACCTTAAATCTTCAGCGACAAAGCTCATTTTCGTGTGATAAAGATACGAAGACAACTCGGACGCCCTTGATTTAATAATTATGGTTATTACTCAGCCCCTTTTTGTCATAGATTGATGTTATTTACACCAATACGTTGGTAGAAAAGTGCTCTATCGAATGGTGAAAACTGCATCTTTTAAGGTCTAGTGCTTTTTGTAGTATCATGTTTTTCTTCAGATTGTATAATAGGGTGAAAATAAACCGATATTTCTTTTTTAATCTGGAACTCATTATTTTAGACTTACCTAAATATATACAAACAATCAGAGACTATTACTTTATTTTGGAGTGCATTTTGTACAAGGCTTATTTTTAACATTATTGAATGATTCCTGCGGCCGTAGTATGACAGCGTATTATATTTATAGCCCTATCGTTTGCTCTCTTTCTATTTGCGCGCGAACAAACGAGATTAAAGGCGTGATACAGCCATAACACTTGCATCATACTACAGCTTCTGGAATAACGTGTCAAGTGGTGATAGGTTTTCGCCTATAAATACAATGCATAAGAAACCCATATCCCTTAGTCGCCTCCTACGACACCCATGGGAACAAAATGTTCGGTCAACAAAGACAAAAGAACTAAAAAATTATTTAAGAATTAAGATGAACACGAAATTAGAATAAAAATTTTCAAATAGAGCATTCCAAGTTTTTAAAATAAGAATCAATGCTCAAGCCAATGCGTACTGAACGAAATTTCTTTAAAAAAAAAAGGTTCATAACGCCAACGAATGGCTGAGTTGCGTTGTTAATAGGGCCTAGCCTTATCGATTGTTTTCTTATCGATACTTTAATGCGAGCGATTTTTTTTAGTAGGTACAAAAGCAATGCATCCAAAGAAATATGTATCAGCACATTTTCTGTGTATGTAAGAATGTTTGAGTAATACTCGAATTAGAAAGATAAAATGCATTCATTATTATTATGGAAGTAATAAAAACTATTTTTATTTTATAACTAAGTACCTACAATGTTCATTAAGGTAATAAACAGAAAATGCTTTGAGAACAAATTGATTAAAAAACTAAGGGAGGACCTTCCTTTTTTAAGTCTTTTAAATTAAAAAGCTAGCATCGTATTTAATTATCATAAAACAGTTCATCATCATCTCAGCCGATGGACTGCTGGACATAGGCCTCCCCCAAGGTTCGCCAGCACAACGACCGGTTCTGCGCTGACAGTTATTTATTATTAATGTATCGACAAGTGATTCATTTATAATGTAATAAGTAACTTCATTTACGTTATATTATTACGTAATTTTGTCTTCATTACGCAAATAGCAACTTTGAAAAACAAATACATTATCTTTCTTTTCTTTCCCGCTGAAGATAACATTCCTGCAACGGGTAAAACATTTATAAAACGTACATATACAAATGTATTAAAAATATCACCTCCATTACTAAGCGAAAACAAATGACACGTCTGACAGTCGACTCATCGTCAATGCGCAAGTGCAATGGAATTAAGCAATACGTATTTGTTTACCAAAAATAGCAGATTATTACCAACGCATAAGCTCACGACTATATTCTCTGAAGGCAGTAATAGGTATTCTAAATATGGCATTATTCAGAATGTATACAATTAGGTAATCAGAAACAAACTCTGTCCAGAGTGACAGGCAGTGAGTCCGAAACTTTACATGCTTCAAATTGATCCATGTAGGTTTCCTTACAATAATCCAGTCTGGGGCCAAACCATGGCTTTTTGTTTCGTTTCGTCTTCTTTCGGTTTCGGCCACAATCGGGCAGATATTCGTTCTTCATTCGACACTATTGTTTTCTTTCTCATATTTTTTGCTTAGTATGATTTTATAAAGTCACGTGGTAAGCGTAATCGCGCACGAACGAAATGATGAATAACAAACAGTGTGACTTTGATCAAATGATTGTCTTACCTTAAGTTGACCTCAATTATGTTTAGACATTAGGTAGGTAGTTAATTGATCGAAACGTCATTATGTTAAACATTCAAATTGTGTTCTCTTTCAGTATGTTTAGAGCGACATTAAGAAATGATTACATCGTTTTACTGAACTGTACTTTGAACATCTGAATCTTTATGACGAAGCCAAAAAGAAAAATCTATTTCTGTTTCTGTAGCTGTACTAACAAAAGTCTAATTGCGACTTTAAAAGTTGATGCTGCTAAACTTTGACTATGGAACCTGTGGAAATGAGAAGTGCATGTCCGAGAAAAGGACGGAAAACCAATTACTGTGCCCATTATAGCTTGTTTAGAAGTTATAAAAGCTGCTTTTTATCACGTGTTGGCTTTTATTAGGCTTTTAAAAGTTTTAAAAGACAGAACTATTCTCAGTGTGTCTCTTTTCTTTACGGGTGACAATTGCTTTATCCTTTTCACATATGAATGAAAAGGAAGATCTAGTTGTCTATTAATTACTGTGTCTTATAATAAATGACAAGATTAGGAGTAGTTCAATTATAATTTAAGGAAATATTAATGTAGAGATACTTCCGTGAATCTTAATAAAGTTTATTCATAAACTTATTAATATAGAATACATAAATTTAAATAGTATCAGATTATTATTTCAACCTAAACAATCGTGCTATAAATTTTAGTGAGCGTTCGTAAAGCCCTGAGAGGAACACGAGGTGTTTTTATAAATAGCCACGCGTCCTAATTTAGGTTTTATGAGCTACTGATTGTTGTCGATAGTTTCGGTGTGATTTTACGAAATTTACTACATTATAAGTGGTAGAGTCAAAGTTTCTGATCACCTTGAAAGGGAATATACAATAGTGAGACCATTCATTATCATTCATAGTATAATTTTTTTACCGCATTAATGCAAAAGTTTAATTAAAGATACTAAAAAAACATAAACATACATTAAAAAATATACCTACATACAGACGAACATTCCCACTTCTTTTTGAACATCCTACTTTTTGAAGTCGGTTAAAAATAGCTTTGATGGTTGAGATGAGGTTTATTATATGAGAGCCCCTGCCACCCTCGCACAATAGATCATAATTAATTAGGTATGATTCAATTCCGTTATTTTTAATCATATTAATCAATAAATTGAAGTAAAGATGACCTGTTGAAATAATAAAGTCATCATCAACATCAATGTCATTACTCATTACAAAACACATTTAGTACATAGTAAAACTATAAACGTTTTAAAACTATGTATTCAAGTTACATATTTGCATAATTAAAATTAATGACAAGTCTACTCTCAACGCATGTAACATTGAAAAGGTCAAGTAAACTTCTTGTTTAAACTTTAAATTATGTACCTACAGTTTTTAAATACTTAATTGTTTTTAATCGGAGACGACGGACACGACAAAAAAAATCTTATCGATGTCGATAGTTTTGACACTGCGCTACATCACTAGCTTCTGCTGATAATGGCGAACTGGCAGGGTTGAGCCAACCAATAGCAATTATTTATTTTTAATTCAGTTAACTTACTCTTTATATAATTAACTGCCAGTACATAAACAATTAACTACTTAATTGCGTAATTAATTAAAATTAAGTTTTTCAAAGATGAATAACAAACAAGATTTAATTAAAATACGTAGCCTACCTACTTAAAAGTGCATTTCGGTCGACTTCCGTCCGCGCCATTGATTGTACGACTTTTGATTGGCTATCCGAACACAATAGATGACGTCATAATACCTACACGCTCAAAATAAAACCTAAACAACGTCCATTATCTTTCAAAATACCGAAGATTAATTATAATACAATAATCTCCATTTCAAATAGACTATTTAAATTATTTCCATTAAAAAAGTAATAAAAAGGCTACAAAACACAGGGCAAATTAAAATAGTCGTAAAGGTAATCTAGTAGGCAAAGGGAAATAATCATTCAACCATCACTTACTTTGAATGAAGGTTTTTCCATTTTCGTAAAAATCCAAGACAAAGAAATCCACGTAGGTAATCACTTTAACTTCACAAACACATTTAACGTTTGCATTTCTCCTGGGAAAGTAGAACCAAACATATTTTATTTATAAAACAATGACAATTTGTATTGCATTCTTTTTTTTACACTTTCAACGTAAGCTGCACTATTTATAACAACACGACACTGTTCCGTTCCGAATCAGTTTTTTTTTTTTTTTTTTACCACTAAAATTATTTTTTTATTTTAAGAACACTTGCGAATGTGTACGATTAAAAAAATAATCGATTCTAAATAATAAAACGTCCTTTAACTGACACTAGGATTAAACGGAATCGATCGACCGATAACAATTAATTGAGATAATTTATTCAATTATCTGTTTTTAGATAAAGATATTTCGTAGTAATAGTTAGGTATTGTACCAAAAGAATATTTTTCACATTCTGTATTACAATCACATCACACGTAACCAATAATGTCACCACACGTTCATAAATGCTCCGAATTTTATTCTTTTTTTTAAAACGATTCCTTATCGCGTAGTCGTTTAAACGTTATTCAAAATATGTAAAATTGTAAAGATTGTTGTTATAAATTATAATTATTGAATACAATAAAACAATATGGCGAACGTTTGACAAAAATAAGTCAAAACACGCGCGCGGGGAGCGTCCGCTTTGACAGAAACACAGCCATTTCGGTACACGGCCGGCTCGTATCTGTGTGTTCGCGATTGCTCCGTATTTCTTGCGCGCTCACACGCTGAGCCATGTAGGGCTGGGACTACAATACTTTTAATTGATTATTTTTGTCAATTTAATTTTTTCAGAAAACATTTGCGTTTCTTCTGCATTACCTAATTTTATTGTTAAAAGTCATTAATAACAATTGAATCATTATTAAAGTATAAAAAATAAGTTGTAAGTAGGTAAATAGTGCGGGACGTTAAAAGTTTTTATATTTAGATATGGTTTAGGTATCCCTGATTCTAAATTTTTTTTTTTTTTGAATTTTTGTCTGTCTGTTTGTTTGTAACAGCATTAAGCAAAAACTACTGAACCAATTTTGATGGAACTTTTTAGTTTGCTAGCTTATGATTTGACTTAAAATCTGGTGTAAATAATTTGTGCGGATAAAGTCGCGGGTAAGCTATATATTTAGTACTAGTACATTTTATCTCATAAAAACAATGCTTAAAAACAAAAATGTGCGACTAATTATAATTAATGAATAGATAGGTAATAAAATAAATAATACATTATGATTAATATTGTACGATGCCATTATCAATCTTGAAAAATATTCTCTCGTTATTCATATCTATGAATTGTAACAGAAGTGTGTCTATACATTGAAGATATTAACAAAAAAAAAGTTACCATATGGTTTTTAGGTGTCCCTGATTCCATATCACTAATTTTTTATTTTTTTGTCTGTAGGTTTGTTTGTTTGTGTGTTCCCAACTAACAATTTGGTTGTATAGGTGCCGTATAGTCGAACATTAGACGCATAAAGCACCAGTATATGACCAAATTACCGTAACATAACTTTTATAAGTCAAAATAGTCATATAATGTGGGCCTAATACGTCCAAATTGTTTGCTGGGTTTGTTTGTTTGTTTTTTTGTTTGAACGGGCATCACGCAAAAAGTACTAAACCGATTTTAATTACGCTTTTTTTGTTTGATAGCTAATGATCTGACTTACCATCTGGTTTATAATTTGTGAGGACAAAGTCGCGGTTTAACGCTAGTTATCTATATAATTAATAACATTGTGTTAGGGTCATTAAACGTCCCAATTCCCGAATCCAATTTATACAATTTTCTCGGTAATGTATTTGCACATTCTACACAGCGTGATATTGTGACAAAATAATAAATGTGTAACAAAATAAATTAAAATCATTAAATAATCATATTTCCCTCATCCTATGGTTGTATCATGTATTGATGGAAATGTTATTATTATTGACGGTATTATGCTATTTTAACAGACGTCAAAAAGGAGGAAGTTCTGTGTTTGCACAGGTAGGTACTTTTTCGGTGAGAATGTTTCGTTTTATTTTACCTTTTCTCGGAAAAACTTCTTCAAAACGAGGTCGTTTTAAATACCCATTATATAAACAATAAAACAGATTCCTTATCTCTACCAAGTAAAATCACAACAATTTCTTTCAAAATTACGAATCTTCGCTCCTTATCATCTCAATAACACGCATCGTACCTACATATACAAGCTTGGACATTGTATTTAGTATTTAGTACGTACTTGTTAAAACTAAGATATTAAACAAAAAGGTGCGTCCCTGAACCGTGCGCAAACATAGCCGCTCACGCACACATCTATTCAAATGTACGTACACAATATTTTTTACGTAAATATAATGATTGGCACAGTACTACACAAAACAAGAGTATCATTCTTAAAAACGAGTTTTTTTTTTTTCAATTTAATGCAATAAGTTAATTATTATTATTGCACAGTTATTGGCAAATATTAAATTGTTAGAAATGTCGTAATAGAATTTTTTAGTAGAGATAACATATTTCGTTATCTTCAGTCGATTTGTTACGTGTAGGTAGGTAAGTACATTTTTAGATAAACTAGATTTTTATAAAATACTAAAGTTAACCAGCGACATTGTCCGTACAAATTATATATATACGATAATTAGATATATCATATATACGAGATTTTAAGTCAGATCATAAGCTATCAAACAACAAAGTTTCATCAAAATCGGTTCAGTATTTTTTGCGTGATGCTGTTACAAACATTCAAACAAACAGACAGACAAATTTTAAAAAAGGTTGATTTATAGTTCGGGATACCTAAAAACCATATATCTTCAAATGTACAGACACACTTCAGTTACAGTTTTATAATATTTATGATTAAGATAATGTTAATCCTTGTATCATTCTTATGAATAAATATCTTATTATTTATTTTTAATACCTATCTACAGGGTGAAATTGATATCATTAGCATCCTTTTAAACTAAGAGTCTACCCATCAAACTGAACAACTTTCAATACGGGAGCAAACCAATCGGAGCAAAAAAAATCTGTTGTTGCATACATTCGCGTTGATTAGGCATTGCAGTTTAGTATGGAACAGCAGATTTTTTTGTTGCTCCGATCGCTTTGCTCCCATAGTAAAAGTTGTTCAGTTTGATGGGTAGACTCTTAGTCAGGCGGAGGACAGTCGCCTTTTGGTGGCTTTTTCCGATTCACTTTGCATAGAATGTGCTGCCTATAATCTATTAAATACTTCGCAGAAATATGAAAAAAAAAATTACTGTCTATGTCAATATCTAATTGACAAATTCACAAAATGGCTACCTATCTTGCGTAATGTGCGGGTTGTTAGTAGTTTTCGTTCAATTTCGTGCCGATTTAGTGATGTTCTGGAGTTTCTGTTGTTCTCTTACCAATGTTTAGATTACAGGAATAGTAAGAATACTGAAATTTCACTCGATCGGTGCGGGATTGAACGAAAACTAGCACTCAAAACAATAATATCCATCGGTATGAGTAGATATAAGTAGATATGTATATTATAGGTTTAATTATTGTCGGTGAAACATAGATGGCGCTAGCTAGCCTTCAATTTGACATAAGGTGGATGCAGAATGTTGCCACGAGTGGGTTCTCTTTTCTAATATAGGTACTTATATTACTCTTTGCTCTTAGTTTAAAAGAATGCTAATGATATCTAGAAAAAACAAATAAGTAACATATCTACTTACAAGTTACAACAATAAAAAAAAACATGTACCTGTTCCTGTTTTCCTACTCCTATGCCAAGTGTTTTTCCTACGATACAAATATAATATTACCTATCCATTTCTATGGTACAAAACTATAATTTTATAGCACTCAAAAAAGTTTTGTATTAAGCAAGAAACGTCGCTTTTTGGTTTTAGTCAAACTAAAAAAAAAAATTATCGTACCCATATTGTTAAATCTTAAATACCCTGTATGATCTTAATTAGGCACAGAGTACTATAATTACTAGGTACCGTAAGTATAGAAGCATGCTATGTTATCTTATTTCAAACTAAGTGGAACGCTGATTTTCCATAGACAGCTTCGGCCATCTATCGGTTATCTTTCGAAGCACTATGTTTTGAACTAGGGTTCATATCGGCGGAATAGCGCACTACACCTCACGCGCTGCGCTGTAGTAGTGAGAGATTTCGCCCATATCAATCACTGTCTTGTTGGTCTAGAGGGGTTAGATAATCGGTAGATCCGGGTAGCTAAGGTTCGATCCTCGTATCGGCCGATCGTCTTTTTCAATTTATTTCATAATGAGGCGCCCCCTAGTGCTAATAAGCGGCAACGCAAGGACGTCCTAAAATTCAAGGCGAGTTACCTAATATTAATCTATATATAAGGTCTAACAAAATTAGCTGAAACTATTTTAAGGTGATGATCAGACCATCAAACTAAACAACTTTCTCCATGGGATCAATATCGAAATCGCGAAAAAAAAATCAACTGTTCCATACAAACCTACTCAACCTAAATGTATGGGACAGCAGATTTGTTTTTCGCGATTTCAATATTGATCCCATAGAGAAAGTTGTTCAGTTTGATGGTCTGATCATACCCTTAAAATAGTTTCACCTAATTTTGTTAGACCTTATATAGAAGGTATGTCCTAAAATATACAAACAAAAATATCTTAAAATATTGCGTATACTGCGACCTCATACGGTCTGTCCGGTATTTTAGTTAATTTTATTTTTAGCTAAGTGCTAGATTTCCGCAAAAAGGTATCGAAAACATACATTCAGCAGTTTATAAAGAGTTATTAATTTGCTCAAACGTCGTTTGTTTCATAATTCATTTAAAATGGTTCATTTGATTCACAAATGAGGTGATCTGACTCATGACAGGTATGCGATGACTAAAAATAAAAACGTACAGAGAAACATTGCATTGCAAAATGTCAATGTAAGACAATAATAATTAACACAACACTACACTTACATAGTTTTTAAATTTTATACTAACGTAGTGCATATTTGTAATTTTAAATTTTCATGATGCGTCTTAAATATTACAAAATGCGGTACAACGCTGAACACGCTATATTTCGTGTGCGCCATTTTGAATTTAAATCGATTTTAGTTTGATTTGTTTCGGTCGGATAGAAAAATCGATTTTGTTATTTAAAAAAAAGGAAAACTCATTATTTAAATTAATCCATGGAACGAAAGATGTATGACTGTAAGTAATAATGTAGCTTATTTATACTCTGTTTGGTACTCTACCTATGTAGAAGATATATTACGTACCTACTTTTAAAACAGTTGTTTAAATACAAATACGTAGTTAGGTACGTCACCTAGAATAACATTAAAATATACCTATCCTACCTTTTCAATTTTTAAATTTTTACAATTTAAAAATTTTAAAAACATTCAGTTCACTCGCGTTATCAAAAGGGACATTAAACGCGAGAACTTCTCGGCGAGAATTCTCGGCGAGAACTTTCAAGGGAAATTACCACGGCTTATGACGCCACGAGAACAATGAAGAGCATCCACACGCTCGTTCTCGGCTGTTCTCGGTGAGAATGTAGTGCCCGCATAAGAGATATGAGAGAGTAAATACAAAAAAAGTTCTGTCCCTTATCCTCTTGCGTCCCTTTTGGCCCACGTCCTTTAACAACAGTAACCTCTTTTAATCCGCGCAGTTGGTTAAAAATAAAACTACGCATTATTTTATCATATGCAATAATTATTGTAAAAAAAAAAACATATTTTGAACTAATTAAAAAAATTATCAGATTAAATATCGAATTTATGGCGTCTTTTTATTACCTATATATTACAGTACAGTTTTAGAGATTAATTTATATGTTTTACTCTAAAAACCTAGAATAATAAGATAATAACAAAAGAAACAAAGAAATTAAAAACAAGAAACAAAACTCCATAGTGTAAAACGGCCCAACGCACACATAGACACAGCGTTCGTTTTTCAAATAATCCAGCCTTGACTTCAAAGCCAAAATAAACCCAATTACATAGGGATTGAAGTTTATTTTCGTTTAATCATTATTTTTATTATTACTTATACACAAAATAGAAGAGGTGGATAGAGTTTGCATGAAAAATAGGAATAAGTTTTGATTCCTTTTTTTTTTTAATAAATTATAATTGATTTTATTACCATAAGTTTGGTTTTCATTGCGTTCAAAGCATACCTAATCTAATCGATAACGCGATTTTTTTTCACTTTCGATTAGACCAGTTTAATTTCATAAATGAGGAGTTTTCTGACAGCTAGTCAAATATAGTTTAACAAACAGGCGATAGATGGCGTTGACCAGAGAGGAATCCAAAGACGAAAATTTTAGGCTAAAAAGTGAATAAAAATGCATGTCACTGAGTCAGACGCATCCGTTGACGAAATAAATGTTTATATTTTGGTGTTTACTTAAAAACACAAATTCTTACTATTTTATTTGTATTTTGTTATCTGCAAGGTCCCTCATTGAATGAAACTTTTAGAAAATAGATTTTTTTCGAATGAGCGTTTTTCTTTTCTTTTTAAATTTAGTTCCTAAAAAACTAGACAGATGGCATGTTTATCGCGCCATAAAGACGTTCGCGAGATCCTGTCAAAATCATGTCAAGACTGTTTCTGCCATTTAATTAATGCCAAGGAATCGAGCCCATACAACCATGTCAGACGTAAAACAGTTCCAAATTTTCGATCAAAATTATTCGCAAATAATGAAATGATGCGTTGGCATCTTGTTGATCATCTTTTCCCTCTTTATTATTTTAATGGAACACTTTTTGAAATGTTGACCTTTATTAGCATAGATCGTAGCGCCATCTATCGATCCCCTCGAAAACCAAAAGAAATACACTCATTCTTCCATCCATTTATAAATAAATAACTAAATATCTTGGACATTATCACACAAATTATCTAGTCACATTTAAAGTACCTGGACTTGTATTATGATGACTAGACAACGATATAGAAATCATATAAAGGTACAAACATCCATGACTCGGGTACAAATATTTATATTCATCATATAAATATTTGTCCCTTACGGGATTCGAACCCGCGACCCTCGCCTCGGCACAGCAGGCAGGTTCACTACAGACAGTGTAAACGGGCCGTCGATCTATGCTATGGCGTCGTGTGTAAGGAAAAAAAAGCGAAGAAAAAATGTTACGGTACTGTTTTCGAAATATTTAGGTACTTAGTTATTAAGAAAATTAGTACGATTTTGTCATTAAGGTACTTATTAAATAGGTACTTTACTTTATGACTGGTAATGATATAGACTAAGAGATAAGTGTACTTTTTGCAACCATCAGCAGCAAGGCTGATTCACAAGAAGTTACTGATGTTTAAAGGTCAGTAAAAAATTTACGATCAGTTGCAAGGCTGATCGTATGATATTATTGTAGTGTGCACTGTACCTATGTGAACAGTACAAAAACTTGCCAAATTTTTTACTGACCTTTAAACATCAGTAACTTCTTGTGAATCAGCCTTGCTGCTGATGGTTGCAAAAAGTACACTTAACTCTTATAATAATAAGATAAGAAAGCATACCAAAACTTATCTTTTAAATAAATGTAAGTAAACCTATTACCTACCACATTCTTTTTCCTTGTGGTGATCAGAACAAAAAGTTATACAACTATTTACTTTCTCTGTTTAAAACCATAATTATATGGATTATTCACTTAATTTAAAAATATTAAAAAATAGGTACCTAACAACACAGACAAGCCGTGGAAACGGTATCCTGGGACTTTCCTATGTATCCATATTTTAGAAATAAAGATTTCGAAAATGGAATTTTTTTTTTTTTAATTTCTCCCGCTTACCTACTATTTAATGACGAATATAGGCTGATGATGTTCCTGATACCTACACATTAAAAATAATAAGAAAGCATTGTACACACATAAACGAAAAATTAATGAAATAAGAATAATAATAAAATCGCCGCAGTATGTACGCGCCCTAAACAGCAATTTCAACCAAATGGATACGACACACCGCGTCTACACACTACGTGCTTTTGTTGTTATTAAGGATAAAGTCTTTAATTTAGTTTTATATTAAGGGCCTATGTCGAAAAATAATTGAAGCGAAATGGGCGTGTGATAGCTTATATTACTGCCTGATGCGAGAGAAAGAGATGGGGCGGCGCGCGCGCCTGAAACGACTCAAGCGTAAAACAAACTTTATTTAATTCAATCAATCAATCAATCAATCAAATATACTTTATTTTACACCAAAAACATAAACAGTAAAATACCGAAATAAAATACAAGAGGCACAAAAAAAAGGCGGTCTTATCGCTAAGAAGCGATTTCTTCCAAACAACCTTAGGGTAGAGGAAACGGTGAAAAGAAGAAAGGTAGGCGGTGTTAACAGAAAAAATTATCAAAAATCAGCAGTTATTAGTAAAAACCAAAAGTAAGTATACAAAATAAACCTATTATAAATACATTTATATAATATACATACTCATATAATTGTGATTGTACTATTTCATCATCATCATCATCATCATATCAGCCGATAGAGACGTCCACTGCTGGACATAGGCCTCCCCCAAAACGGGGGGATTTTAATCGCCACGCTTGGCAGGCAGGTTGGCGATCGCAGTTAGATTGAATGTGTGTACTCAGAGGATGCTGCTGCCCATCCTCCGGTAGATCCCTTAGTCGCCTTTTACGACACCCACGGGAGGAAATGGGATGGTGCTATTCTTAGCCGACACCACACGGACTATGTGTATCTTGTACTATTTATGTAAGTTCAATTCTGCTCTGCTCTTATCAATATTGTAAAATATCAATCTCTTTTTTTTAAATCAAGTCTAGTGTTTCTATTATTGACAGTTTAGCAGTTCCAAGCGTTTATCGATAAAGACGGAGGCTACTTTGGCTTGTTTTTCTATCGAGAAAATGTGTCTTAATCGTGTTTTGGGTTGTAATCAAAACTTCAATTATATGTTCAATTTACACATATCCGCTAATCATACTCCTACTGTTAGTACTTCATAATATAGGACGCTTTGAAGAATCCATTTTTTTTTTACATAGCTCTTAAACTGAACTGGAAATGAAAATCATAATTCGACGACAAACTTTGAAGTAGTGACGTAGGCAATTTTTAAGCAACTATGAAATTATGAATGGATTCATGTTGGACGGCGAAATATCAATTTTAATTTTGTCTTCATTTTGCTTTTATGTATTATTTATTGTTTTTGAACAACAAATAAACGCCGTAATTCTGAAATCTTACAAAATCGAATATGGGTTTATAAAATAAGTAACTAAGTTTTTAACTTTCAACAATTTTATTTACCTATTTTACATCTTTTTAATTTTTTCTGTGAAGGAAAACATCGTGAGGAAACCTGCATGCTTCAATTTCGAGGCATGTATTGTACCCACTGTCCATTACAAGTGGCGACGGGCTCACTCCCCGTCACACTGGACAGAGTTTCGGTACTAGTGAAACGTGGATATTCTGAGGTTTCAGAATATCTCTGACTACCCCCTCGGGGAATATAGTCTTGAGCATATGCTAATTTTTTCTGTTTTTTCGTTTTTTAAAGTTTTATTCCTAGTCTTAGTTTTAGTGTTTAGTAATAAGTAGGTAAGGTCACTGACTAAATAAAAATTATAAAAAAGGTAAGATGTAATTTAAAGATAAGCATTTTTTTTAGGATTCTTTTTGCATTGATTTTCGAATATTTTATAAAAAGTAAAAGTAAAAAAAAAGGTCGTTCCTCCTTTATTTATCTATACTATTATAAAATTGTAACAGGAAGTTTGTCTGTACATTGAAGATATTAACAAAAAAAAAGTTACGATATGGTTTTTAGGTGTCCCTGATTCCATTTCACCAATTTTTGGAATTTTTGTCGGTCTGTTTGTTTGTGTGTTTGTTTGTTTGAACGAGTATCACGCAAAAACTACTGAACCGATTTTGATGAAACTTTTTTTGTTTGATAGCTTATGATCTGACTTAACATCTGGTATATAATTTGTGCGGACGAAGTCACGGGTTTACGCTCGTCTTTTATAATTTTGTTTGGGTAAAACTAAGAGATATCTGCATGGGTATTCAGAAAACGCTATTTAGAATAAATAGGTAATACTCTAAAATATATTCAAAACTAAATCAAATAAAATTCAAAACCTCCCCCGTGTGATCGCTCTGACCCAAACGGCAGTCTTCTCGTCCAAATGAATGTGCTCGGCTCTAACCACACGGGGGAGAAATTTTATAGTATCTACCTACTATAATATTATAGTACCTACTTACCTACCTACTATAATTTTATAGTACCTACCTACCTACTATATGTATAAGGTCTAACAAAATTAGCTGAAACTATTTTAAGGGGATGATCAGACCATCAAACTGAACAACTTTCTCTATGGGACCAATATCGAAATCGCGAAAAGTTTTATAATAGTAAATGTCCCATTTAATTTTACACCCTGTATACACCCTGTTTACAGGGTGTAAAATTAAATGGGACCTTTACTTAAAGACTTACTTCAGACCATCAAACTGAACAACCTTTACAATGGGACCAACACCGAAATCGCGAAATTAACAATCATTGTCGATAATAAGTACTTATAAAAAAAAACAAGATAAGGTACTAAATTAACAAATCATCATTGTAATGTAAAATTCATTTTAAATACATCTTAAAAAAATATGATGAGAATCGGACCAATATTGTACATTACTAAAGCCAAAATAAAAAATAAGGTCTAACAAAATTAGCTGAAACTATTTTAAGGGTATACTCAGACCATCAAACTGAACCACTTTCTCAATGGTACCAATATCGAAATCTCGAAAAAAAAATCTGCTGCCCCATACATTTGAGTCAAGTTGTGTTTGCGGTTTTGTATGGGACATCAAATTTTTTTTTCGCGATTTCGATATTGGTCCCATGGAGAAAGTTGTTCAGTTTGATGGTCTGAGCATACCCATAAAATATTTTCAGCTAATTTTGTTAGACCTTATATAGGAAGGTAAGTAAAAAAAAAAAATTCAAATATTCCAGAATTTGTCACTATCATCCAGGAAGTCCGAGATTCTAATAATAAAACTATTCCAGGAAAAAATGGTGTATTCTTCTTATCGTGTGGGCAGAGCCCTGGTGTCAGAGTTTTTTCAGACCGCCTTAAGGCCTCTGACGTGGTTTTTATGTAACGACTACTACCACCAGAGATAGTAGCCGGGACCAACGGCTTAACGTGCCATCCGAAGCACGAAATCATGTTTCTTTCAGACAATCAGATTCAGATTCAGTCTGCGATGTCCTAACCAACTGGGGAAAACGCACAAAGTGACATATCACTAGGTGCCCCGGTGTGAATCGAACCTACGACCTCCGTGTCGAGACCCAAATTTTTTTAACCTTTATGGTGAATTGTGACAGTGGACAATACATTCATATAATTTTAAAAGTTGAACGAAAGTCAAAAATGTGGCAAAACACACAACTCTCCTTGGTGCAGTCGGTGAAAAAGAGGGAATAAACGGGAATACATTGAAATATATTCTCGTAAAAAGGGAACAGGGAAATCCGAGGAGAAGAAATCGTTTTTAAAATATTTAATATGAAACTTTTAGGTACGTTTAAATTTTTAGCTTATTAAATTTTGTAACATCATGAGTCATGGTGATGGATCATGGATGTTTGTATCTGTATTCTGTAATTTATTTATGTCTAGTCATCATAATACAAGTCCAGGCAAGATTCTGCTGATTCTTTAAAAGTGGGACGTATTAATGCCCAAGATATTTATGTATAACGCCACTGTGGCCTTAGAGTGGCCCCCTGATGTTCAAACGTAGTACTCATCTAGGTAGGCAGGTACTGACTCCAGATGAGATATAAACTATCCCTATCAAGAATTTACTGCGTTTTCTGGCCGCAGTAAATTCTTGTAAGGAACTTTAAAAAGGGCGTTCACCAAGGACCAGCGATGGTCTACGTGGCACAGGCTCAACAAGCCTGTCAAGGACCAAAACCCCCCTAAATAATAATAATAGAGTGCCCCACCATATATCTGCTCGTTAGTGTAGTACGTATGAAGCGACTAAGGGATAATCTAAGCCACCTATCGCCACTTGACACAGCGGTAATGCTCAATGTACAAAAAGTGAGATTTGCTACAAAAGAACTATGCTAACATTATATAGCTTATACTAACTTCATTAAATCCATTGGCCGTCGTTTGAGGGAGAGGGGCCGAGACCTCCGCTCCGGGTCGTACCTGGTTCAACACATTTCCCTAGCCATACAGCGTGGAAACGCCACGAGCGTGATGGGCACATTTCAACCGGGTTCGACTCGAGGCGGGCTCTTTGACTGATTATTTTGTTTAGTCTAGTTATATTTTAGTTTTAGGATATTTCAATTTTATTATGAATTTGTGTCTATACATTTATACTGTTAATTAATATCAATTTGTTTATTTAAATTAAATTTATTAAAGTCAAAAAAAAATTCTCTAAATAAACTTTTTATTTAAGTACTACATTATATTATAAATACCTTAACCTAAAGTACATAAAAAATATAACTTAAATATTTTAAACCCTTTACGTTTATTATATATATATATATATATTCCATCGGTCGTAAGCTTATGTAACTAATGGTATACTTTGATTTATGTACCTTATTTTATATGCCCTGACCTGAATTTAAACGATTTGTAAAAACACCTACAATTTAAAATTTTCAGTTTCGGTTTATGAACCGTAAAATCAATCAATTGGTTTCTTCGATCAATCAATCAATCAAGAATGTTATTTTTGAATGTATCACGTTGTATTGTAATCCGCACTCGAAAGTGACAAGAATTCCATAGATTGGCATCACTCACATAATCGAATTAGGACTTTCTATAAAAATAGCACTTTATTTTGATTGATTGATTGATCGATACTAATGTTTGTTACAGACTCAAAAAGTTTAAAATATTATGTATTGTCAGTCGGGGCAAAAGCCTCTACGGGGTAAGTGCCTCCAGCTTCAAAATTTCGAAAACTAGACATATATTTAATTAAGAATATAGTCGTGAGCATCTGCTATTGGTTCCGGCTTTGACGCTTGATGGCGGTATGTCTAAATATGTCTAGTTTTCGAAATTTTGAAGCTGGAGGCACTAACCCCGTAGAGGTACTTGCCCCGACTGACTATTATGTTTATTTTAATAAGAGCGTTAACCCGCGACTTTGTCCGCACAAATTATATACCAGATTTTAAGTCGGATAATAAGCTATCAAACAAAAAAAGTTTCATCAAAATCGGTTCAGTAGTTTTTGCGTGATGCTCGTTCAAACAAACAAACCAACAAACAAACAGACAGACAAAAAAATTGGTGATATAGAATCAGGAATACCTAAAAACCATATCGTAACTTTTTTTTTGTTAATATCTTCAATGTACAGACAAACTTCCTGTTACAGTTTTATAATAGTTTAGATATATAAGGTCTAACAAAATTAGGTGAAACTATTTTAAGGGGATGATCAGACCATCAAACTGAAGAACTTTTTCTATGGGACCAATATCGAAATCGCGAACAAAAATCAGCTGTCCCATACATTTAGGTCGAGTACGTTTGTATGGAACAGCTGATTTTTTTTTCGCGATTTCGATATTGGTCCCTTAGAGAAAGTTGTTCAGTTTGATGGTCTGATCATCCCCTTAAAATAGTTTCAGTTAGTTTTGTTAGACCTTATATATATTTCATACTTAATTAACGTTATCTAATACTTCTTTAACTTTTTTTTAAATATGTCGTTTCTACATATTTTTGTCCGATACCCATCCTTTCCCTCCGAAAGCCTGTGCGACAAAAGTTTTAATTATATTTCTGTCCCACTCCCACGCTCCCTGTGTCGCTATAAGGACGTCTCAGTCGCACGTTATCTGTCTATCCCACTTCCACTTATTAGATTTTAGGGTTCGTTTCTCTGAATTTGTGATCGGTTGAAAGTTTTGTTTTGTTAAAATGGGTACTTAATTATATACCTTAGGTACCTAATGACCCGATGCGGATGTAGAATAATATATAAGGTCTAACAAAATTAGGTGAAACTATTTTAAGGATATGCTCAGACCATCAAACTGAACAACTTTCTTTATGGGACTAATATCGAAATCTCGAAAAAAAATCAGCTGCTCCATACATTTGAGTCAAGTTGTGTTTGCTTTTTTGTATGGGACATCAATTTTTTTTTTCGCGATTTCGATATTGATTCCATAGAGAAAGTTATTCAGTTTGATGGTCTGAGCATACCCTTTAAATAGTTTCAGCTAATTTTGTTAGACATTATATAAGGTCTAACAAAATTAGCTGAAACTATTTTAAGGGGATGATCAGACCATCAAACTGAAAAATTTCCTTTATGGGACCAATATCGAAATCGCGAAAAAATATCATTACTTAATTACTACACATTATTTAATTACTTATATAATTGTTTTATTACTATCTTTAACAAAGAATGTTTTGTTTTTTTCTAAAGTTGATTATTGAAAATGGAAATGTCTATATAAGGTCTAACAAAATTAGGTGAAACTATTTAAGGGGATGATTAGACCATCAAACTGAACAACTTTCTCTATGGGACCAATTATTGAAATCACGAAAAAAAAATCTGCTGTCCCATACATTAGAGTCGAGCTATGTTTGCAGTTTTGTATCGGATAAGCTATCACAAGCCCATTTCGCTTCAATTATTTTTGGACATAGGCCCTTAAGGGATGACATTTTAGGGAAAGATAAGTTATGAAAACATTAAAAAGATGTAAAATGTATTTTTCAAAGCCTTCTAAGTACACAAAAATATCAACACCATATATGAAGTATGTATAGTAAAGCCTTAAGTGGGATCACACACGATGATGCATGTCGCACCGGCAGACGTCAGTCCGTCATTTGCGTATCAAGGAGTTGTATGAAACCGCACGTAGAAGCACACACGGTGCGACATGCGTCATCGTGTGTGATTCACCTAAAAGCTTGCGAAAAAAAATTTACCATTCGTTTTTTTAGAACGAGAAAAGTGCGAAATTTAAAATTTGGGGCTGTTGCTGACAAGATATTTTTTTAATATTGGTACATTTCTAAGCTCAAATTGGCTCTTAAATACTATACAGATAAAAATATCAATTATTAATTAGTCCCGGCTGAAACCGTAAAATGACTACCTAGTCAAAACGAAGGTGTTCGATCAGTGCGTCCTGCCAGTAATGACCTATGGTGCGGAAACATGGACCCTGACGATAGGCGAAGTTCATCAATTCAAGGCCGCACAGCGAGCTATGGAGAGAGCTATGCTCGGTGTTTCTCTGAGAGATCACATCAGAAATGAAGTGATACGTCAGAGAACGAAAGTGGTTGACATAGCTCAGAAAATTAGCAAGCTGAAGTGGCAATGGGCTGGTCATATCTGCCGAAGAACTGACAACCGGTGGGGTGTCAGGGTTCTGGAGTGGAGACCGCGAACTGGTAGACGTAGTGTGGGACGTCCTGCTGCCCGCTGGACAGACGACATAAAAAAGGTAGCGGGGAGCGACTGGATGAGGAAGGCCGAGGGCAGAGTTTTGTGGCGCGCCTTGGGAGAGGCCTATGTCCAGCTGTGGACGATGATAGGCTGATGATGATGATGAGTCAAAAATATGAATTTGATCCGGTTTTTTGTAAAATTAATTTCTGCAAAATAACTTAGCTATGTTTAATGAAAATTTGTTTGAAAGTTTTCAAGATAGGTCCTACCCATTCTTTTTTATTTTCTTTCTAATGCTACGGAACCAAACTCCACTAATAATATTTCGAAGCGTGTTTTTGCTTACGTCCACATAAAAGTAGCTAGCTGGTTGAAATTGAGAACCGATTCAAGACATTAAAAAAACAAATGTATAGTTTTCAACCGCGTTTCAACACAATTGTCATTCAAAATTACATTATGCGACATATTTGAATGATGCGTCACTTTTCACCCGACTCCGCGAGAAGGAGGATCATGTTTTTAACCCCCGAAGACGCAAAAAGAAGGGTGTTATAAGACTTATAAGTTTGACGGGTTTAGTCCTCTTTCGCCGGATTCCTTATTGGACGGATAATCTTTTTCGTCGCCTAATTGACGGTAAATTTTTATTGATTGATATGTAATCATACTACAAACCAAGTATCTTTACCAGCTTCCAGATATCTAATCATTTCCGGTAAAAAAAGGGATTTGTCCAAACAAGAATCTGGCCAAAACGGAATCTGTCCAATAAGGAATCCGGCGAAAAAGGAGTAAACCGTCTGACGCCTATGTCTGTCTGTTCGTCTGTCTGTGGCATCGTAGCATCTAAATTGTGAGCTGATTTTGATGCGGTTTTTTGTAATAGCAAGCTCATTTTTTGAAAATCGGTTCAGCAGTTTCCAAGTTATATTAAAAATTACTTTTCAAAAAAATATATATTTCAAATACTTTTTGTGTAAATGAAACTCGCACAAAACAGCAGACGAAATAAAAAATCGGTGATTTGGAGTCAGAAACACCTAAACACCATAATTATAATACTTATTAAATTACAATTTTTTTGTAAATATCTTCAATGTACAAACAGACACCCCTATACAGTTTTATAATAATCGAGCGTTAACCCGCGACTTTGTCCGCACAAATTATATACCAGATTTTAAGTCAGATTATTAGCTATCAAACAAAAAAAGTTTCATCAAAATCGGTTCTGTAGTTTTTGCGTGATACTCGTTCAAACAAACAAACAAACACACAAACAAACAGACAGACAAAAAATCCAATAATTTGTGAAATGGAATCAGGGATACCTAAAAACCATATCGTAACTTTTTTTTGTTAATATCTTCAATGTACAGACAAACTTTCTGCTACAGCTTTATAATAGTATAGATATAAGGTCTAACAAAACAACTTTCTCTATGGGACCAATATTGAAATCGCGAAAAAAAAATCAGCTGTTCCATACAAACCTACTCGACCTAAATCTATGGGACAGCAGATTTTTTTTTCGCCATTTCGATATTGGTCCCCTAGAGAAAGTTGTTCAGTTTGATGGTCTGATCATCCCCTTTAAATAGTTTCACCTAATTTTGTTAGACCTTATAGATAGATAAAGAAGATACATAATATGTTTAATTGTAAATAATTAAAAAAAAAACAATAGATACCTTTAATGCACATATTGAAGGAAGAACCAAATTAAATAGAAGACAAGAAGATAGATTAGGATTTATTTTATCCGTGGTCACCTATCCTAAAACCGGCCACGTAAAACGTTGCAATGTGCACACTTGCGTGACAATACGCCGAGCGCAGTGTGTACCCAACTTAATAGATAAGTAGGTACAAAAGGTACCTTCTCGCTAAACACTAAAATTAGCTTCACCGGTCGATGCCAACCTTAACTACCGTTTGCACGCTGCTTTGTCTACAAGAATAATACTTTTGAAATTTAAAATTAAAATAAACCGGCCAAGAGCGGGTCGGAAACGCCACCCGTGATAGGATTTTCCACAGATCACAAAATGGGATTTTCGCATACACTTTGTTTAGAAGAGATTTTTTTCTAATTTCTTTACGGATTAATTTTCTTTCTTTTCTTTCTTGATTTCCTTCTTTTTCTTTTATTTTGTATCTTTCTTTTCTTTCTTTTCTTTCTTTTCTTTCTTTTCTTTCTTTTCTTTCTTTTCTTTCTTTTCTTTCTTTTCTTTCTTTTCTTTCTTTTCTTTCTTTTCTTTCTTTTCTTTCTTTTCTTTCTTTTCTTTCTTTTCTTTCTTTTCTTTCTTTTCTTTCTTTTCTTTCTTTTCTTTCTTTTCTTTCTTTTCTTTCTTTTCTTTCTTTTCTTTCTTTTCTTTCTTTTCTTTCTTTTCTTTCTTTTCTTTCTTTTCTTTCTTTTCTTTCTTTTCTTGCTTTTCTTTCTTTCCTTTCTTTCTTTTCTTTCTTTTCTTTCTTTTCTTTCTTTTCTTTCTTTTCTTTCTTTTCTTTCTTTTCTTTCTTTTCTTTCTTTTCTTTCTTTTCTTTCTTTTCCTTCTTTTCTTTCTTTTCTTTCTTTTCTTTCTTTTCTTTCTTTTCTTTCTTTTCTTTCTTTTCTTTCTTTTCTTTCTTTTCTTTCTTTTCTTGCTTTTCTTTCTTTTCTTGCTTTTCTTTCTTTCCTTTCTGTTTAATTCATAATCTCCATAAAAAAAACACGACCGTCATCACTTAAGGAGTATTCAGAACATTGCTACAACAAACCACTATAGTACTAAACTAAATAAAAAAAAAACTGTGTTGTGTTGTAGCAACATTATTAAAATAGAGGATAACAAAAATATACAATTCATGCTTGGAGTGCTTGGTTACAGTTCTAGCGCTAAATCGGAACAGTCAGGTAGAACTACAGCCAGGTCTTGATACTTGAAACATATGGACTAGTCGCTGCCAAATATGGAATTATTAGGGCTCCGGGCTGCGTTCACGACCTTTAGGTGCGGTTGTTTTTCAACTCGCTCTAAGGTACGGAACGACCGCGCCAATTTTTAACTCGCTATGAGGTACGGAACGATCACGGTTGTTTTATAACCTCAAATTTTGGCATTTAAAGTAATATGGGCTTCCAGGGCTTCTATCATTTCCAAATACAATAAAAAAAACTCATTTTCCATGTTAGCAAATCAAAAAGTGAATAAAAATAATTTGAAAAACAAACATTATATTCAAAACGCGCGAAAAGTCAAGTAACCACAGATAATTAAAACGTCAGAGCGTTTTTTAACCATCGAATTTGATGGTTAAAAGTTGCAACCCGTCAGAGGTTCGGAACGGTTGAGTTGTGACAACCGAGTTGCAAAGAGCGTTTTTCACCGAGCCTCGGAACGGCGTTAGTGCGAAAAGTTGCACTCGGGGTGCACCTGGGGCGTAGGTTCTGAACGCAGCCCCGTAGTCAAATAAACAACCCTTAGATAGGGTCAATTAGGGTCCTTCTTAATATGCGGACACTTTTTTAAGGAGATGATCAGACTGTCAAACTGAACAACTTTCTCTGAGAGAGCAACATCGAAATCGCGAAAAAAGAAACTGTCCCATAAATTTGGCTCAAGTAGGTTTGCAGTTTTGTATGGAACAGCAAATTTTTTTCGCAATTTCCATGTTGGTACCATAGGAAAAGATGTTCAGTTTGACGGTCTGATCATGCCCTTAAAAAGTGTCAGTATATTAAGAAGGACCCTATCTAAGGGTCTTTATTTGACTACGGAGCCCTAATAATTCCATATTTGTGTTAGCGCATCTATACTATACTGTGGGTTTATTTGACTAAATTAACTGGCAACATTATAATTGCAAGCGCCAATCGACATAGACCTTAACATTGATTCGCATGAAGCACTTTTTATTTCATTCATTCGCGGGCATCACTATTATTTCCTTCCTATTGGTCTTCTTCTCGAAGTGGTGGAACTCGCGCCAATCAGAAACGGGGACAGTTATTCCCATTCTCCGGTAGAGGGCCAAAGTCTTGAAGTGGGAAAATGAGATTCGGGTCGGCATTCTGTTACAACGAGTCAATGTGATAAGCCGCGAAAGAAGTGATATTTGCTGTTCGTCATAGTAAAATTCAGATAAGTGTGTATAATTATGTAAAGTGTATATTTAAATTAAATTAAATCTGATTATATGATGATATGGAGTCTTTCCTTTCATTTGGCAGCGACTAGTCCACATGTTTCAAGTATTAAGACTGTTCTACCTGACTACGTCGATGCTATTTGTCTGTATACCCCACCTGAATTACTCCCTCAGAGTAAAAAATAGGAGAAAATACAAGAATTTAGCTCTTATTAAATACTTTCAATGAAAATTGGAGCGGATAATGTACCTAGGTAGCACAATCAGCGCAAAAAAAAGAAACCGCTTCTGATAATAGTAATTCTTTTGGTATTTAAATAAAATAAAGAAATCAAATACTTAATGAGGGATTTTCCAAAAGCCATTAAAAAAGAAAAAGTAGTTCCTAATGGCTCGATAGATGGCGTTGACGAGACAGGGGTGAGCGACCTTGCAGATAATAAAATGCAAATAAAATAGTAAGAATTTGTGTTTTTAAGTAAACAGCAAAATATGAACATATATTTCGTAAACGGATGCGTCTGACTCAGTGACATGCATTTTTGTTCACTTTTTAGCCTAAAATTTTCGTCTTCGGACCCCTCTCTGGTCAACGCCATCTATCGCCGGTTTGTTGAACTACGTTTGACTAGCTGTCAGAAAACTTCTCATTTTAATCGTTTTGTTACACCTACAAAGTGTTAGTGAATAAGCGGAAAACCACATACACCCCAAGTTATTTATAATGAAATAATTTCATTGAAACAATAATTTCATAATTTTTTTTTATTTTAATGCAAAAAATAATTTGTTAATATTTCAGCAATGAATGAAAGTGCTCATGTGCTCATGGATACATTTTTAGAATCTTGTTTTGGTTCTAATTAGGGTGAATGTGCCCGTGCGGTGGGTTCACATTGAGTTCAGTAAATTTTAAACTATACAAACAAATTGTTTAATATTTGGAAACAGTTTCAACATCCTTGATAATTCGATTCTAAACAACCAAATATGTACACCTACAGCCTAATAAACCAGGAAGAATTGGGGTGGTTCATTTTGAGCATAAACAACACAGCCCACGGATCTAAATTTTAGATTTAGATCCTAAAGTATCAAGATGATATAATGGCGTTACACAACAGGTCAATATTGTGTCCATGCCAACGTTGCATATCCGTGAACGCTGTATCAAATATATAACAACCCACGTGAATGCGTTTTCCACCTTCGCGGCACAGACGACACTGCGTCGATCGGAACGCAATATTTGTTTACTATCTGTGGTAACTTCTATAATTAAATACACTTCATAAAGTCACCCGTCAGGATTCTTACTACAAAGTCATAAGATTGAAATTTGATTGTTTTGTGTGAATGAACAAAATTCGAATTTACACTTTGATTTTGAAAACAGAATTTGAAATAATTGCGCTAAAACGTTGGATTCGTATGCAATTTAATTGTGCGTTCAATGAAACTTGTTTTGACTTTTATTCCTTAGACATTAAAGTTGAAAATCCATAAGGATATTGTAAAAGAACGGTAAAAAGTAACTCTGTAAGAATGGAACACATTCAAGAGTTGCAAATGGGTGCGTTCTGTTTTTATATGTGTGCGTGGTAAACATAGAAACCGGAAAGTCTTCCCATTTCAGAGTTAGTTTAGTATGGACATGGAGTATAAAAAAGATATTTAAATTAAAAAAAAGAGGTAACTTATAATTAAATTACCTATTTATAATTCCAAAAAAATTTAATTTGATTTTTCAAAAAAAAAAAAACGACATGTTTATTTTTAATTTAAAAAAAGTAGCCAACCATGAGCCAATTTATAAAAATTGGTCAAGAAAATTCAAAATGAAATAAGAAAAGTGATCGCATCGAATTTTCTTGTCTCGAACGATTTTTCAAAGTACAAAATTTCTGACAGTTTTTTTAGTCAAAATTAATTTGAGCTTTTATTTTATATATGAAAGTACCTATTTAAAGTTAACTAATAAATAGGTTACTAGTTTTGCCAGTGACTTTGTACGCGCAGACCACGAATTTATATTTATCCGACAAATCTACGTTTTTACCCCGAAAAAAGTAGCATATTTTTCAACCCCAGATTTTAGTTAATCAAAAAGTGAAAACCGCATCAAAATCGGTCCAGTAGTTTTCAAGACTAAAGCATAGCATAGCATAGCATAGCATATGCTCACGACTATAATCCCCGAGGGGGTAGTCAGAGAAATTCTGAAACCTCAGAACATCCACGTTTCACTATAGTACCGAAACTCTGCCCAGTGTGACGGGGAGTGAGCCCGTCGCCACTTGGAAATGGACAGTAGGTACAATACATGCCTCGAAATTGAAGCATGCAGGTTTCCTCACGATGTTTTCCTTCACCGAAAAGCCAGTGGTGTTATAAATCGTACATAAATTCCGAAAAACTCATTGGTACGAGTCGGCCCGGACGGGGATCGAACCATCGCCTTCTGCACAGCAGGCAAGGTTACTCGCCACTGGACCACCACCGTCGAAGACTAAAGGTCTAACAAAATTAGGTGAAAACTATTTTAAGGGGATGATCAGACCATCAAACTGAACAACTTTCTCTATGGGACCAATATCGAAATCGCGAAAAAAAATCTGCTGTCCCATACATTTAGGTCGAGTACGTTTGTATCGAACAGCTGATTTTTTTTTGCGATTTCAATATTGGTCCCATTGAGAAAGTTGTTCAGTTTGATGGTCTGATCATCCCCTTAAAATAGTTTCACCTAATTTTGTTAGACCTTATATAAAATGTCAAAATGGTAATTTTTGGACTCCGCACTTGTAGGTCTTTAAAAACATCTATTCTTTCTTGTGGATGTTAAAAAGGTAATTTGTTAAGGGATCAACTTTTACTAACCAACATAGAAATCGCAAAACAACAGGGTATTCTACAGGGTGAAATTGATATCATTAGCATCCTTTTAAACAAAGAGTCTACCCATCAAACTGAACAACTTTTACTATGCGAGCAAACGGATAAAATATAATTTAAAATGAAAATATTATTATACTGGGTTAAATTGATATCATTAGCATCCTTTTAAACAAAGAGTCTACCCATCAAACTGAACAACTTTTAGTATGGGAGCAAACCGATCGGAGGTAAATAAAAATCTTCTGTTGCATACATTTGAGTCGAGTAGGCATTGCAGTTTACTATGGAACAGCAGATTTTTTTTTTGCTCCGATCGGTTTGCTCACATAGTAAAAGTTGATCAGTTTGATGGGTAGACTCAATTTCACCCTGTATACAAATGTGTGGTATGTATCTTACCTATTACACTTAAATGTATGAAACTCCCTACCCCAACCCATTTTGATATTCCCTTTTGGTTGTTCGGGAAGTGGACGACATGTATAGCTCTCTCACTCTTACTCACTTATCAAATATGTGCTTTATCAGTGTGAGCACGTTTGTATGAAGTGTCAAGGTTGTGATTATAGTACTCATCGATAAACTCACGACCATCTCTTTTGGGGTGAACAGAAGCTTTGATATAGCTAACTTCGTTATGAATAAAAAAATACTGAATACAAGGCGTTACAAAAATACTAATAAACATTTAAGGGGGTGGTTAAGACTATCAAACTGAACAACTTTTAGTATGGGACCGTACCGAAATCGCGAAAAAAATTGGATGTTCCATCATCATCATCATCATATCAGCCGATAGACGTCCACTGCTGGACATAGGCCTCTCCCAAAATGAGGAGATTTGCCATATTCACCATGATGCGATGCGTTTGCAATGTTCCATACTAAACTACAGATCTAATCGAGCCAAATGTATGGGACAAAAGATTTTTTTCTCGCGATTTTGATGTTGGTCCCATAGTGAAAGTTGTTCAGTTTGATGGTCTCAACAACCCCTTTAAAAGTTTTAAATGTTTATTTTTACTTTTGTAACACCCTATATAAGGTCTAACAAAATTATGTGAAACTATTTTAAAGGGATGATCAGACCATCAAACTGAACAACTTTCTCTATGGGACCAATATTGAAATCGCGAAAAAAAAATCTGCTGTTCCATACAAACCTACTCGACCTAAATGTATGGGACAGCAGATTTTTTTTTCGCGATTTCAATATTGGTCCCATAGAGAAAGTTGTTTAGTTTGATTGTCTGATCATCCCCTTAAAATAGTTTCAGCTGATTTTGTTAGACCTTATATACAGGGTGTTAGGGTAAACAGTTGCATTATCGTTCTAGGTTGCATTACTTTAAGGGGTGATTGTACCCATGATACTGAACAACTGCCCCTAAGAAACTTATAGGAAACTAGGAAAAAAAATTGGACGTTCCATACTAAATGCAGCTGGATTGAGCATTTTTGTATGAAAAGATATTTCAACTTTTTTGCGAATTTCCTATAGGTTTCTTAGGGAAAGTTGTTCTGTATCATGGGTACAATCACCCCTTAAAGTAATGCGATTACCCTAACACTCTGTAAAACACACCCTTGCTTGTGTTTCCGGCTTAGAATGGACAACCCCGTTACTGACTGTCGAGTCGACTTTAAACTAGAGATGCAACGATTCCGCCATTACGATTACGATTTCGATATTAATCGTTATTTATTGCGTTAACCGATGCATAACGATTATTTAAACAAATTTAGTTAAGATTATCCTCAGAATGAGTTCTCATTGTGTTTCTTTGCATTCCAATGAAAGTAAAATCACTAAAAAAAAAAATTAAATTCCAATATTTTGTAACTTTACAAATTTGAGATCGAAGTCAAAGGTACACTTGGTCAGGATTCTGATTTTTGGATGCGTAGAGGCTAATTAGCTTTGAAAACCACAATATGGAACATGATTCTGTATAATCTCGTTAATCAAGCGATATCTCGTCCGATTTACGTGGGAGATTAATCTTAAATCTCTCTCAAAGACCTCAGTAGAATTTAAAAAATAATAATGAAATGAGAGTCAAATCTGACCAAAGAAAAGTCAGATTTAGCTCAAAATGAAGTAAAATGGCAGCGAAACATCAGTTTTTTTTATGTTGTTTTTTGGCTCTGGAATCTAGTATTCAGTATTTGTCAACAAGTGCAATCTGATAGACGTTTTTAATGAGGGATTTTCCAAAAGCAAAAAAAAATAAAAAAGTTAGCTCCTAATTTCTCGATAGATGGCGTTGACCAGAGAGGGGTCCAATAGGTATGAGCAAATATATTAATTAATATTATAATAAAAATACACAGTACAAACCCTTTCTTATTGTTGTTGGTTTATTATTTAGCAATCTCGGTGTTATTGTCCGTCAACAACAACGAATCGAGTATTGGACGTGGCTGTATGGGCTACGTATCCGTTTTGAATATACGAACAATAAACGAGAAACAATAACAAACTACAAAAACCTAACAGAAACTGAGAATTTCAATAAAAATAAACCGGAAATATTTAATCCTATGTCAGATTCCGTGAATGAAAAGCAAAGCCATAGAGGAAAAATTTCGCTCTTCATTAGCAAAGCAATTTCAATATTATTTATATTGAAAAGTGAAGTGACCAATTTAAATATTGTTCGTATATTCAAAATTGATACGAAGCCCATACAGCCAAGTCAAGTCACTTTATTCGTTTTTGACAGAAAATAAATAAATAATAAATAACGCTCACAGGCACATACTTTGTAATGATCCCAAGTAAGCCTTAGGCTTTTTTTTATGGGAACCATTCAACAACGGCACAAACATAACATCCATGACCGAACCCGGACTCGAACCCAGGTCCCTGGCTTGACAGTCTGGCGTGGCAATCATTACATTACACCAACCGGGTCGTCAATAACACCCAGATTGTTAATAACTTGTACTGTGTATTTTTATTATTAATATTAATTAATATATTTGCTCATACCTATTGGACCCCTCTCTGGTCAACGCCATCTATTGAGAAATTAGAAACTAACTTTTTTTTTCTTCTGGAAAATCCCTCATTATTTTAATAATCGTACGATTTTTCCTACGGTGCATTGCATCATTGTTAATCGTGATTGTCACGATTACAGATGCAAAACGATGCACCGCTTCGTAAACGTTGCATCCCTACTTTAAACACCTGGGTGATCATTTCATCGGGTGATCATTGATAAATGTTCATAGTACACATGTGGCCTATGATCACTCGTGTGATATCACTAAGATGATTAAAGTGGAATAAATATTCTTACCGTGGGTGTCATTATTATTATTATTATAACACTTTATTGTACACACGGACATAATAATACACAAAGTTGAGAAAACATGTACAAAGGGCGAGCTTATCTCTGAAGAGATTTCTTCCAGCAGACCCGTAGAAGAGACAGTTAACAATTACAAGGCAAACTTATTGTGTACAAGCAAACAGTATAAATAAATAAATATCACTTATGATAGAGAAAGGTAGTGCTCTTTCGTTTTCTTTTTAAATACAGCTAAAGTCTTGGAGTCGCGAATGTCGGCGGGGAGTGAGTTCCACAACCGAGCAGCATGAATGGTGAAGGAGTAGGAGTAGAAGTCGGTGGAGTGGGATGGGATACTAAGTTGGGTACGGATGTGGGATCGGCAAGGTTTGTCAGAAGGGCGGGAGAAGGAGAAACGTTCACGGAGATAGTTAGGATAGGAAGGATTGTGTAGGATGTTGTACAGAAGACAAAGGATGTGAACATTCCTACGATCGCGTACGGGGAGCCATTTCAGCTGGGCCCGAAACTCGGACACATGGTCAAATTTTCGCAGACCGAAAACAAAACGTATGCCCAAGTTCTGTAATCTTTCCAACTTGTTATTTAACTCCTCGGTGGCATCAAGACAACAGACATCCGCGTAGTCGATAATAGGAAGGATTAGGGATTGGGCTAAGAGGATTTTGGTGTTGATGGGAAGAAAATTTTGAAGGCGTTTGAGGGAGTGGAAGGAGTAGTGCACTTTTTTACTAATCTGGGTGTCGTGTGAGGCGACTAAGTGATTTAAAGGATTCTTATGCAGTGTTTATTTGGGCCAAAGGCTAGCCACCTCTCACCACTTGACAGTTGACACGTCATTCCATCAAATACATTTGGCAGTTGTAATTATGTTTCTGACCACCCTGAAAGGGATTACAGCCGTGAATTTATGTATAAGGTCTAACAAAACTAGCTGAAACTATTTTAAGGGGATGATCAGACCATCAAACTGAACAACTTTCTCTATGGGACCAATAGTGAAAAAGCGAAAAAAAAATCTGCTGTCTCCTACATTTAAGTCGAGTTATGTTTGCAGTTTTGTATGGGACAGCTGATTCTTTTTTTCGCGATTTCGATATTGGTCCCATAGAGAAAGTTGTTCAGTTTGATGGTCTGATCATCCCCTTAAAATAGATTCACCTAATTTTGTTAGACCTTATATATGTATGTATAAAACATAAAAATGACCTTAAAACTAAACATTACCAAAAAAGTTGAATAAAGCAGCCAAATTGGTTTCATTGAATCAAAACTTGGTACATACATAACCATCAAATCCACTTTCATGCTAATCTGACCTTTATTACAGCGGAATAAGGTAGGATTCGGTATATTTATGTATAACCTTGAGTATGTATTTATACATTATTAAATACGGCAGAGAGCAGAATGGAGATAATTTTAAAAACTATGAAAACGATTGCATGTAAGATAAGGCATAAAATGTTCACTATACAGGGTGATATTTTAAGCTTAAGGTGTGTTTCAGTCGATAAATTACAAACGTAAGTACGTAAACCAGTGTTACCAGATCCATACTTAAGATTTATCCCAGATTGACAGCAAAATTATCGTGTTTTTATCGCACCACAAATTTAAAAAATTCTCATAACTTAGAACCTAAAAGAGTGTCAAATGATGCGTGGAATTCAATCATTCTTACCGTATATTGCATGCCACTATTTAATGTTACCTATTTATAGGTAGGAAAGTAGTTACGAGGTTTTTAGGGAATTTTAGTAAAAACTCTTGATTGAAACGACACAGTGAGGAAATATTACTATCTCAATTTTTCTCATTAGAACTTCAATTTTAGTAAAACTGTTTTACGCGGTACTAAACGCCGGTATGATGTATTATTGGAATTTGTCGGATAATATGGTTAAAAATAGTAATTGGATAAACAGATTTCATTGAATTTAAAAATTATCATGGATTATCGTGGAATTTTTGTGAATTATCGTGCGATAACTGACTTTTATTTTATATCGCATGGCTATCAAAAATATCGTGGATCTAGGATAATTATCGCAACATCTGGCAACACTGACGTAAACTAGGTTTTTATCTAGGAACGATTGATGGGTATCATTGGGTAAAATCACCCCTTAACGTAATGCAACTGTTTACCCTAAAACCCTGTATTTAAGTAAGTTAATATTCCTAGTGTGATTTGAAAAAATTGTATGCTTTAGATTACAGTCTCAATAAATAAATCAAAATAATTTATAATAAAAATATAAATAAAATATATATGAAAATGTAGTATGTACCTAAATTAAATTATGTATTGTTAGTCGGGGCAAGTGACTCTACGGGGTAAGTGCCTCCAGCTTCAAAATTTCGTAAACTAGACATATATTTAACTAGGAATATAGTCGAGAGCATTTTTTTTTTTTTTTTTTTTTTTTAACGGGCATAGGCCCACCACACATTCCCACCGTTGTAACTCCTGTAAGCCAGGATCAACAGCGGCGACCATTCACAACACTGGACAATTAAGTCCAGCGAGCCCGGGGGATGACTCTAATCTGTCTTGGAACCCGCAATGAATTAATCAAAGAAGATAGGAGGAGTAGGAAAACGAAATATCCGACTTATAGTGAGCATCTGCTATTAGTTCCGGCTTTGACGTTTGATGGCGGTATGTCTAAATATATAAGGTCTAACAAAATTAGCTGAAACTATTTTAAGAGGATGATCACACCACCAAACTGAACAACTTTCTCTATGGGACCAATATCGAAATCGCGAGAAAAAAAACCTCTGTCTCATACATTTGAGTCGAGTTATGTTTCCAGTTTTGTATGGGACAGCTGATTTTTTTTTTCGCGATTTCGATATTGGTTCCATAGAGAAAGTTTTTCAGTATGATGGTCTGATCCACCCCTTAAAATAGTTTCAGCTAATTTTGTTAGACCTTATATGTCTAGTTTTCGAAATTTTGAAGCTGGAGGCACTTACCCCGTAGTAGTGCACTGCCTTAATGGAAATAAAGTTCGCTTCCGGATACCAGCACCAAATTTTTGTAAGTTTTTAAAATGTTTTTAAGACCCTAGAACTTCCGGGAGACAGTCTCTAAGGTGTCAGGGTCTCCAGTTATGACGTCATAAAATTTTTATATATGGGATTAAAAAAATTATGTTCTGAAACCTATCGTGTGGGGTATCAAATGAAAGGGCTTCATGAGCCGGTTCTAGAAATATACTACACCATTGCCTGTCAGTCACTTTAAAAAAAAATACGAAAAGTATTTTCAAAAACATACCATGTTTGGGCTCCTCCAGGTAGGAAACGGCTGAATACATTTTTGTCAAACATACGCCAAACGACTTATGATATCCTCGTATCAAATTTTTTTCATTAAATATAAAGTTGAAAAATAATAAAAAATATTATAAAAAATAGTAAACATAAACATTTTTGAAATTGCTTTATTGCCATTTGATATGAAGATATTATAAGTCATTTGGCGTATGTTTGACATAAATTTACTCAGCCGTTTCCTACCTGGAGAAACCCAAACTTGATATGTTTTGAAAATACTTTTCGTATTTTTTTTTTAAAGTGACTGACAGGTAATGGTGTAGTATATTTCTAGAACCGACTCATGAAGCCCTTTCATTTGATACCCCACACGATAGGTTTCAGAAATTTTTTTTTTTCAAATCCCATACACAAAATTAATGACGTCATAACTGAAGACCCTGACACCTCAAAGACTGTCTCCCGGTAGTTTTGGGATCTAGAGAACATACCTAACAACATACTAAAGTTTGGTGCTGGTATCCAAAAGTGAACTTATTCAGCCTTTTTTGACCGTAAGGCAGTGCACTATAGGGCACTTGTCCCGACTGACTACACTAAAATAATGTATCATATTATATTTAGTGTGATTCATATCATTATTACTAACTCATTATATTTTCCAATCGTCACCTCACAGGTAAAAAGTGTGAAGTGCAATTGTGTGCAAAGACTAAAGCGCTATTTGGTGATATTTCACATTTAGTTTTTGTACCTCAGAGGTGACGAAATTTAAAATATGTTTTTCAAGATAACAATAATACATATACGTGCACTTGCGTGCCTATTAAATAAAATAAATATATCTATGCACGCTTACACAATAATTTTATTTTATTTTATTTTATTCATTTTAGGAAAACTTACGGACTAATTACAGGATAGTAGGGTATCAACATGTTTATAAAACAACATTGCCAACTAAAAGTTTCCACAGATAAATATCATTCGTTTTACAAACATTTGTGTAAAAAAAAATACAAATTTGAATCAATAAATGTAATAAAAAGTTACATTATAAAAAGCATAAATCAATAAATCTGCTCATTTACCATTACATTGAAAAATTGTATTGAATTGAATTGAACTGACTTGACTTGTCGTACGTTAAAATCAATCAATACAAAACGCATAGTAAATTGACAAATAACGTACAAGTGTGCACTAGCCCTTATCTCAGCTAATAATAATACGAACATACCTACCGACTCTCCCTGCTATAGTGTTGTGACGTCTGTCGATTGTCGATAGTCGATGGCACTGTACTTTTAGTTTACTTGCCGAAAAATGATCAAGAAAACTACCGACCTGAACCGAGCTACTACAAAATAACATAATATTTTGAATTATTAAAATTAATTAGCATGATGATTTTAAAATGAAAATATTATTATACTGGGTGAAATCGATATCATTAGCATCCTTTTAAACAAAGAGTCTACCCATCAAACTGAACAACTTTTAGTATGGAAGCAAACCGATCGGAGCAAAAAAAAAATCTGCTGTTGCATACATTTGAGTCGAGTTGGCATTGCAGTTTAGTATGGAACAGCTGATTTTTTATTTGTTCCGATAGGTTTGCTCCCATAGTAAAAGTTGTTCAGTTTGATGGGTAGACTCTTAGTTTAAAAGGATGCTAATGATATCAATTTCACCCTGTATATGGTTTTAGCATATTATATTGTGTGAAAATTGTTTGGAAATTAATTTTATTGATGTTTTCTTAATTGCAATGTGTTTCATCGATTTCCATTGCAAATACCCTAAAGTTGTATTTTTCTTTTCAATTAGCTTGGAATTCGTTTTATGAAATGCTCATTTATGTTTCTGAACACCCCGAAAAAGATTATGGTTTAAGTTTCCGCATACATCTATACTATTATAAAACTGTAACAGGAAGTTTGTCTGTACATTGAAGATATTAACAAAAAAAAAGTTACGATATGGTTTTTAGGTGTCCCTGATTTCATTTCACCAATTTTTGGATTTTTTGTCTGTCTGTTTGTTTGTGTGTTTGTTTGGGTGTTTGTTTGTTTGTTTGAACGAGTATCACGCAAAAACTACTGAACTGATTTTGATGAAACTTTTTTTGTTTGATAGCTTATGATCTGACTTAAAATCTGGTATATAATTTGTGCGAAGTCGCGGGTTAACGCTCGTATATGCTATATTCGTGTAGGAGTGGTGAATCAGATATAGTCCATTCTCTATCTCGAAAAAAAATTGAGAGAATCAAAAAGTTTGTACTTATATAAATACGTTTCAGACAAATTAATGTACTTTATTTTTAACACCACATTTTTTTTTTATGTGATTTTTATTATGAGTTTTGACATGCATTTTTCAAATAAATAACTAGCTAAAAATAAATCGAAACAAGAACAAAGGATTCAAAAGTCGATACATCGATAGACATAAAATTGTGTCACATCACTATCTACCGTATCCATTTAGTTTGACAAGCATTCGGTTTCATATATCCGTTATTTGTGTGTGTGAGTGTGTTTGTATGACTATTGACTAGTGTTTGTGTGTGCTCGCTAGGTCAGGGCTGTGAGTGTGTTATATAATTATTTTTGTTTGTGTTTACGATTAAATTTATTGTTGAGGATATAATTAAGATGATTTGTTTCATTTTATAAGGAAAATTGATAATTAGGTTATCCGTTGCTGTACCTGTACAGTTTAAAATGTTTTGCTTTGCTTTGATAAACTTATTTTTTGAAGAGGATAATATTTTTAATAATAAAATTATCGTATATTTATTTTCTATCACGCGTGGCAGGCGTAAGAATATGCTTCTGTTTATACAGGGTGTAAGTGACAGCCTAGCAAATACTAAAACGATGAATTCAGACCATCAAACTGAACAACTTTCATTATGGAGCCTACCTCAGGAAACGCGAAAAAAAAATATTGCGTGTAACTAGAAATAGAAATAGTTTTTATTTGTCAATGTAGGTAGTTTTTACACTAGCATGCAAAAACCGCGTAAGTGTCATTCAAAAATCTTTGCCTGTGCAAAATATTCTCCGATTTTTTTATACGTCCACTGCTGGACATTTCTTGGCCGGCACCACACGGCGCACCACATTCCCAATAAAAAATTAACTGCGAATATTCCCGGGAACATTGGGAAATGACTGTTTTTTTTTTAATACATGTTTATAGCCAGTGTAAGAAAAATACGTTTACATACCATAATCTTTCCCCAACTGCCTCCGTGGTTTAATGGTTAAGAGCATTGGCTCTCGACACGGAGGTCGTGGGTTCGACTCCCACGGGGGGCACCCAGTGACATATCACTTTGTGCGTTTTTCCCCAATTGGTTAGGACATTGCAGGCTGAATCACCTGATTGTATAAAAAGAAAGATGATTCCGTGCTTCGAATGGCACGTTAAGCCGTTGGTCCCGGCTACTATCTCTGGTGGTAGTAGTCGTTACATAAAAACCACGTCAGAGGCCGTTAGGCGGTCTGAAAAAAATCTGACACCATGGATCTGCCCACACGATAAGAAAGAAGAAGATCTTTCCCCAAAGTGCAAGAACAAAATAAATAAAACAACCGTTGAATCCAATCATCTTCATTATCTCAGCCGATGGACGTCCACTGCTGGACAAAAAAAAAATGAAAAATAGGGTAAAAAAGAGTAAAGGTGAGATCGTTTTTTACAAATTGATAAATAGGGTAAAAAAGAGTAAAGGTGAGATCGTTTTTCACGAATATAAAATCAATACGAAACTAGCTGATGTACAACCCTACCAAGTTTCAGATCAACGTAATGTCTATGTGTGCGAGGCTTCCACACACACATAGACATTCTCACGTATTGTATAAACGCGATAATTTTTATGAGTGCTCAAGTTTAAGTAACAATTTTCAATATTTCTTACGATTTACTCAGTTTAATACAACACTTTTTTTTTTACTTATATTTAATGGACTCTTGCTTGTGCGTTAGCACTGCATTTTCGCCAGTGTCACGTGTTTATGGGAGAATCTATCCCAATCCCAGAGATTGAGGATTACGGAGCCTCGTGGCAGGCAAAAACGCGACGCGCGAAATCCACGCGAGACGTGTGCTCGGATCAGAACCTGCAACGTGACCTTAATACAACACTTGCTTAAGAGTTTAAAATTGTTTATTTTTGGTTTTACTAGTTTTTGCACGCGGGTATCGCGTGGTCATGTCATTTAATAGGCTATAGGCTACATCTATGAGAAGTTTCATCGAAATCAGATTAGCCGTTTTGACGGAAACAAAACAAAACTATGTTTAACATTTCATTTCTTTTTTTTTCGTTTATTTATTTCCGTAACAATATACATTGTGTCGAAATTATATTACTTAATATTAGGTTCATTACAAATTTACGCTTATTATTAAAAAAGCCCACATCACAACATTAAATTAACAATAGGTAACAATTTTATAGTAATCTTGAACAAAGAAAATTTACTAATGTCTAAAACTAGAACATACTTTATATAATAATAATCAATTTAAACACCAATTAAAAACAATAATAATTTAAAACATTAAATAAAATAAAACAGCAAATAATAATAATAATAATAATAACCCGCAGGGCAGCTTGTGGCGAGCTGTTGGTGAGTGGCGACACCACGGGCCCGAGTGCTCCCGGGGGAAGTCCCTGATCCTCGTCTTCGACTTGCCTTTACTGGCCGGTCGGAGTGGACCCCAAGAGGATCAGATCCCCCACCTCTGTGCTTGCCTTAATTGGCCGGCCTTAGGTTGGAGTCGCAAGAGCTATATGCTCGAAGAGTGGATGTGTTGCGTAAGTGGCGAGTGGGCACCTGATTAGCCGTTGGAGACTGAAATGATGGTCGTTTAAAGTCCAGAAGCACCTCTCCACTCTAAGCCGCTCAGGAAATGTTGCCCCCTTGTCGCTCCGTGCGAGCGGCCATTTTCGGGGGCCCATTCATTTTGAGTTGGCGAGTCACCGTCTGCCATTTTTTCCGTGTTTATTCATTGGTCAGGCAGGCGCCATAGTCCCGTTCAAATCCTAGTTACCTGTTCCATTAGCACCCCACCCCAATAGCCCAGATTTTGTTTCTTTCCAGTCCTTACAATAGTCCTACACTGACCGGGGGCTGGTTTGGATGCACTTCTATAGTGTATACTGGGATAGTTGCCGGTTGGTGTCACATTACTATTTATATCAAATTGTCTGACGGGCCTCTACGTGTTGGATTCGGCCCCACGCACGCCTCCCAGAAGTCCGGGACACTTATGTCCCGAGATAAGGAAAAGACATAATAATAATAATAAATAACAAACCTTTTTTTTTTTTTTAAATGAATGTGAACCTTCCCATTTATAATAATTAATAAGACATTTCTATACGCTAAAATAATATTGAAATAAAATAAATAAATAACGTTCACAGGCACATACATTGTAGTGATCCCAAGTTAAGCACTAAAGGCTTTTTAATATGGAAACCATACAACAACGGCACGAACATTATAACAGGAGTGCGATTTTTGAATCGGAGTCGCGCTGCAAGTCTGGGGGAGGTCAGACGCGTGCGTATTGGCATCTGTTAGGCTTGCACGTGGCTCCGCCATTTTGTAAACTCTTTTGTGTTTTAACTATAAAACGTTAACTTGAGATTATAATAAACTACTTGACATTGGCAGAAATGCTACTAATCATTTTCCTACGTGTACTCTCCACATAACGGGACTTTGGCGCAATTGTGATAACGCATCGGACGCCATTAAATAAAAATAGAATAGAATAGATTTTTGAATCTCATACGTTGAACTCAGCAGTTGCAAATGTATGGAGATACGCATCTTTCTACCTCTGATTTGGCTTGCAAAAAACGCACTTCTGTAGTATGATTTTTAAAAGTCAAATCAGTAGTAGAAAGATGCATATCTCCATAGTAATATTAACATTTTCAACTGCTGAGTTCAATAAACGAGTTTCAAAAATCGCACTCCTTTTCCATTTCGATTTTATCGAAATCGATCCAGCCGTATTTTAACATGACAGTCTTTCAATCTTTTGAATTACTAACAGATTTAAAAAAAAAGTTGGTTAATTATATTATACGTTGGAAATTCGGCTCCCCTAGAAAAAATCAATGACTAGTAAGGACGAAAGGTATCGACTATCGATAGTATTTTGTATACCACTATTTTTATTAATGCATAGTAATAGTTATCAGGCGGCAGAAAGGAAAAACGTACGTAATTTAATTATGTATCTATACTATTATAAAACTGTAACAGGAAGTTTGTCTGTACTTTGAAGATATTAACAAAAAAAAAGTTACGATATGGTTTTTAGGTGTCCCTGATTCCATTTCACCAATTTTTGGATTTTTTGTCTGTCTGTTTGTTTGTGTGTTTGTTTGTTTGTTTGTTTGAACGAGTATCACGCAAAAACTACTGAACCGATTTTGATGAAACTTTTTTTGTTTGATAGCTTATGATCTGACTTAAAATCTGGTATATAATTTGTGCGGACGAAGTCGCGGTTTAACGCTCGTATTATATAAATCACAGAAACTCAATAACATAGCTTAATCAGGTATGATGTACGATACAGAATGAGCCGAGGGACGGCAGTGCGCTCGCTTATAAGCGCCCTACCCCCACCCCGACACTAGAGAAATCGAACAAGTCTTGCAAAACAACTCGTGCCACAACGAGTTGTGTTTCAAGACTTTTTATTTATAACAAAATTATTTTAAAACCTTATATTTGATATTCAATTATAATATTAAAAATTGTACAGTATATTTATACCTTGTTCATACAGTTCCTTTTATGCAGATTGTCCTTAATCGTTTTATATAAGGTCTAACAAAATTAGGTGAAACTATTTTAAGGGGATAATCAGACCATCAAACTGAACAACTTTCTCTATGGGACCAGTATTCAAATCGCAAAAAAAAATCAGCTGTTCCATACAAACCTACTCGACCTAAATGTATGGGACAGCAGATTTTTTTTTCGCGATTTGAATATTGGTCCCATAGAGAAAGTTGTTCAATTTGATGGTCTGATCATCCCCTTAAAATAGTTTCACTTAATTTCGTTAGACCTTATATAATTATACGAAAAAGGCATTTCCGAATACATAATTTAAATAAATCTAACTATAGGTACCTACATAATACTCACGCCGCCTGTGTCCCATTGGGGTAGGCAGAGACCATTGATGGCCATCGGCTACGATCCTGACAACTTATTTTGCCTCTTCCGCAGTCATAAGTTGTTTCGTCGCTCGTCGGTTTCGGGTACATTTTTATGTGACCGTGAGGTTTCTTAAGTAAGCTACCAATTTGGTCCGCATCCGTAATTTTTATATACTTACTAGAAAAATATTAAAAATGTATGTTTTTTCTCGATTTTTGACTCATCATTTTCTGAAATGAACTGAAATACAACAATAAGATTCTAGTTTAAGGGGTGTATAGTATTAAATATGCGTTATGTTCCTTGAGTCATAGACAATAGGGGAATGGACAACTAGTCAAATTAGCAACTCTTAATCTGACGCAAAGAGTAGGTAATATAAGTATATTAGAAAAGAGAACCCACTCGTGGCAACATTATGCATCCACCTTATGTCAAATTGAAGGCTAGCTAGCGCCATCTATGTTTCACCGACAATAATTCAACCTATACTATACATACCTACTTATATCTACTCATACCGATAGATATTATTGTTTTGAATGCTAGTTTTCGTTCAATCCCGCACTAATCGAGTGAAATTCCAGTATCCTTAGTATTCCTGTAATCTAAACATTGGTAAGAGAACAACAGAAACTCCAGAACATCACTAAATCGTCACGAAATTGAACGAAAACTACAAACAACCCGCACCTTACGCAAGATAGGTAGCCATTTTGTGAATTTGTCAATTTGACATTGTCATAGACAATAAAATCTTTTTTTTTCATAGTTCTGCGAAGTATTTAATAGATGGCAGCACATTCTATGCAAACTGAATCGGAAAAAGCCACCAAAAGGCGACTGTCCTCCGCCTGATCTGACGTCAAAATTCGCCCTTTGTACGAAAAATTTTACAAAATACTAGGTAACAAGATGTCATCAACATTATTTTATTTATCTAAAGAATTATAACTGAAAATGCCAGTATTGCGGTATTTTCAAACATTTTTTTTACTTAGAAGATAAAACGAAATATAATATACGATTTTTATGCAGTCCGCTACTATATTTTTAAATAGGGGAGCGGATTGCATAAAATATATAAGGTCTAACAAAATTAGGTGAAACTACTTTAAAGGGATGATCAGACCATCAAACTGAACAACATTCTCTATGGGACCAATATCGAAATCGCGAAAAAAAAACAGCTGTCCCATACATTTAGGTCAAGTAGATTTGTATGGAACAACTCATTTTTTTTTTGCGTTTTCGATATTGGTCCCATAGAGAAAGTTGTTCAGTTTGATGGTCTGATCATCCCCTTAAATTAGTTTCACCTAATTTTGTTAGACATTATATTTTAGTTTAATCTTCTTAAATAATAAATTCTTTATTGTGTAGGAAATTCAGGTACAAGTTGGCAGTTTACATTGCTTCTTACGTAGTTTCACCGAACTCTGTCTTTTCAGACATATACACAATATATCTTAGTGAGATAATTATTTAGTCTAGGAAAAATAAAGTTAAGTAGATACATTATTTCATTAATTCATAGTGAGACTTCTAGTAATAGTACATTATGGTACAAGTGTGTAATGTTGGTGATTACCGCTGAGGCGCCATTGAGGTCTTAAGAGAGCCGAGGACGGTAATCATCAATACACACGTGTATCATACGACGTTTTTCAACACACTTGTGAAGAAAATAATAATAAAAAATCATTTTATTTAGTAAATAAAAAGTTTATTTAGAGAATTTATTTGTACTATTGAATATGATCTTTTTTGTATCGAAACTTTTTTAAGAACAAAGCAACTCAAGAACTCAACCAAGAAGTTTAGATACCTACTATAAAAAACCTATAACTCACTTGTGAATAATAGTAATGAAAAAGTCACAGTTTGATTATAGGTGTCAATATGTGCCTAATTGCGGTGAAATAAGGGCCATTTTATCAGCAAGTGTGGTGAAAAATAAAATTATTCAAATGTCAGACAATTTACATTAACAATAAGTAATAATACACAACAAGAAAGAGAGAATCCCTATACTAAAATGTCAAATATACGTACAATTATATTTCTTTCTTATAGTCTAAGTATTCTTTTATACTGTAAAAACATTTCTCTGACAGCCACAAATGTAACATTTTCCTAAAATTGCAAATTTCACCATCTTTAAAGAGATCAGGAAGCTTATTATATACGAGCGTTAACCCGCGACTTCGTCCGCACAAATTATATACCAGATTTTAAGTCAGATCGTAAGCTATCAAACAAAAAAAGTTTCATCAAAATCGGTTCAGTAGTTTTTGTGTGATAGTCGTTCAAACAAACAAACAAACAAACAGACAGACAGACAGACAAAAAATCCAAAAATTGGTGAAATGGAATCAGGGACACCTAAAAACCATATCGTAACTTTTTTTTGTTAATATCTTCAATGTACAGACAAACTTCCTGTTACAGTTTTATAATAGTATAGATATATAGTAATGCTCATAATGTAGCTATTCTTGGACACTACTGTCAATTTGGAAGTAAAAAACATTTGAAAATAACGCTATACTTACATTTTTAGTTTTTTTTAGCTAGAATACTATTTTTAATATCATAATCTATACTAAATCTATATTATAAAACTGTAACAGGAAGTTTGTCTGTACATTGAAGATATTAACAAAAAACAAGTTACGATATGGTTTTTAGGTGTCCCTGATTCCATTTCACTAATTTTTGGATTTTTTGTCTGTCTGTTTGTTTGTGTGTTTGTTTGTTTGTTTGAACGAGTATCACGCAAAAACTACAGAACCGATTTTGATGAAACTTTTTTTGTTTGATAGCTTATGATCTGACTTAAAATCTGGTATATAATTTGTGCGGACGAAGTCGCGGGTTAACGCTCGTGAACTATAAAAAGTAATGAAATGTTGATGACGTCACTTGTGGATATTTAGTACAATTTTTACATCGCGCGCGTTTTGACGTTCGATTAAAAGTTGCTAATTTGACTAATTTATTGTCCGATCCCCTATTATTACATTAGGGTTGAAATCTGTATTTAAAATCATCAGCATCATTATACGTTTATTATTCTCAAGCACTTTTAAAGTAAACCAGCTAAGTATGGTTACAAAAACTTTTTAATAAAAACGAGCGTTAACCCGCGACTTCGTCCGCACAAATTATATACCAGATTTTAAGTCAGATCATAAGCTATCAAACAAAAAAAGTTTCATCAAAATCGGTTCAGTAGTTTTTGCGTGATACTCGTTCAAACAAACAAACAAACAGACAGACAAAAAATCCAAAAATTGGTGAAATGGAATCAGGGACACCTAAAAACCATATCGTAACTTTTTTTTTGTTAATGTCTTCAATTTACAGACAAACTTCCTGTCACAGTTTTATAATAGTATATAGATATACAGGGTGTAAAATTAAATGGGACATTTACTTAAAGAATCACTTCAGACAATCAAACTGAACAACCTTTACAATGGAACCAACACCGAAATCGCGAAATTAACAATCATTGACTATGTATTTTTTAACTAAGCAAAATGTGTCGTCACACGACCCATCTAGTTGTTTTGGACGAAAAAACAGGCTGGGCTGAGTGGCAGAGCGATGTAAGTAAGATATTTAAAAATATTATATTCTTTTTTTTTATTAACAATATTAATTAAATATAAAAATGGCATGATGATAATGATCAACATGATGAATGAAAATAGGCTCGAGAAACCAAAAGGTTTTGATGCTCTGAACCACTCCGTTTATTAATGTAATGCAATTGGGGAGTTGACTACATCAAACATATTTTAGTTTTATTTTCTCAATAAAAAATACGTTTGAAAATAATGCTAAACTTACATTTTCAGTAATTCTGTAGCTTGAATACTATTTTTAATAAAAGGATAAACTATAAAAAGTATCGAAACGACGTCGAAAAACAATGACGTCACTATTCATGACTTAGAACAATTTTTCATACAAAGCTCGTGTTTTGATGTTTGATAAATAGTTGCTGATTTGACTAGTTGGAAACTCGCGTATTAAATGTTAGATCCTGTATACACATTAAGTTAATTATTATACAGGGTGTAAAATTAAACCATGAACACCTCGTATACGTTATTACATAGGGAAATCTATTTTGCAAAGTTTTAAATAAAATTACAATTTATAATAAAGTATAATTTCAATGTCAGACTAAAACTGAAGGTCGACGAGAACAATAGTTACAGTTGATGCCACAGAACTTGAAAATAATATGCAGAAGTGCCTTGTACGCGGATTCCACCCACCATAGGGAATCGCGAACACGTAGGAACTCGGAATAGTCACATCTGTGTCATTTTACTAAAATAAGTCCATAAAAATCCATAAATAAAAGTCCAGAATAATCCATTGAATAATTCTGCATAGAACAGACAACGCGAACAAAATCTATGCACCACGATCAGCAGTGCGGGGCGCGCACTAGGGGCGTCGCGGTGCAGCACGCGCCCTGCACATGCTAAGTAAGTTAGAGGCCATCAGCTCAAACGAGTGTTACAAAAAATTTTGTCTGGCTGTCGCCTCTAGTAGGTACCTCAATGCTATAATCAAAGAAAGTGGATGTACTCAATAGAAAACCCGAGAAAGGAGACAAAAGCTATTTCATAGCTATCTCTTTTGCTTTTTTGAGCATTCACATGCCATAGATAAAGATAGACATACGATCTTGTATTTGTAGCTTCCCTACTTGGATGAAGGTTGTAAGTTTGCAACCATTACCAATGGCAGTTTAACGGTGTTGATGGAACCAAACTGGGGTGCGTTCACGACCTTTAGGTGCGGTTGTTTTTCAACTCGCTCTAAGGTACGAAACGACCGCGTCAATTTTTAACACGCTATGAGGTACGGAACGATCACGGTTGTTTTATAACCTCAAATTTTGACATTTAAAGTAATATCCTTTCCTTCCAGGCTTCCAGGGCTTCCATCATTTCCAAATACAATAAAAAAACTCATTTTCCATGTAAGCAAATCAAAAAGTGAAAAAAAATAATTTGAAAAACAAACTTTTATTCAAAACGCGCTAAAAGTCAAGTAACCACAGATAATCAAAACGTCAGAGTGTTTTTTAACCATCGAATTTGATGGTTGCAAAGAGCGATTTTCACCGAGGCTTGGAATGGCGTTAGTGCGAAAAGTTGCACTCGGGGTGCACCTGGGGCGTAGGTTCTGAACGCAGCCCGGACGTTATGCCTATGGAAAATGGTTGATTTTTTTTTGAAAATACTTAAGGTGGTTGCAGAGGGATCAATTTTATACAAAATTTTGACGCACAATACGCGTAGACCATATTAATATAAGTAACATTGTATATTTGGATTTTTTTTAGAATATCTAGATGCCGCGTCACAAATAACATTTGCAATTTATAAAACAATTACGAATATATAAAGCTTTGAAATTTTTCATAGAAAATTTTAAAAATAGTAGTAGTATCTTCGTAATTGTATTATAAATTGCAAATGTTATTTGTGACGCGGCAACTAGATTTTCTAAACTATTTTTCCATATATAAAATATTACTTTTATTAATTCCGTCTACGCGTATTGTGCGTCCATCTTTTGTATGGACTGAAACCACCTTTAATTTTCCTATAGTATAATCAAACCGTCGTAAATAATATCCAATGCATGCAAAAATAACACACACAGGCACTTACATACACAAACTCACGACCATAATCCCTTTTGTGGTTGTAAGAAACATTAAACCATAAATAGGGATCAATTCATTATGATGTTCAAGATTTTGTGAAAGAATGTTCATAGGTCTGCAAAATCACTTTGTCAGCTTAGGTGAATACAAATTACAAATAGGTACACAAATTTTTGGTTTCATTTAAAAAGACCAAGTGGTTTTGATTTAGGCGACGGGGCTCAATTTACACGGTCCATGCGCTATAGGCCTGTCACCGAACTTGCTATTTAAATGAGGAGTTTTCTAACAGCTAGTCAAACGTAGTACAACAAACCGGCGATAGATGGCGTTGGCCAGAGAAGGGTCCGAAGACGAAAATTTTACACTGAGTCAGAAGTCTGACAAAATATAATGTTCATATTTTGCTGTTTGCTAAAAAACACAAATTCTTACTATTTTATTTGTATTTTATTATCAGCAAGGTTGCTCACCCCTGTCTCGTCAGCGCCATCTATCGAGCCATTAGGAACTGATTTTTCTTTTTTAATGGCTTTCGGAATCGGAATTTCTCATTTAATGAATGATTCGGCGACATACCTAGTTTTCATATTTAGCAACTTCACTTCTACCTACTTATTACTTAAATTTTCTTTGGTTTATGCAAAATAATAATTACAGAATTTACACAGCTGGTCAAATAGTACATTGTCTTTATATTCATGTTATGCACATAGTAAAATGTTTATTTAAAACGCACATACTCAAAATTGTAGGTAGTAACTAGGTAACTAATAGAAGCAGTTTCTGTCAACCCAAAAAATATAGATATTTAAGTATGATGGGTGGTTTAGATATAAAGGGTAAAATTGATATCATTAGCATCCTTTTTAACTAAGAGTGAATCGAAAACCAAAACATGACTGTCTTCCGCCTGCTTTATACCTTTTTTCACCAAATATTAAATTATTTTATAGCGAGTCGCTGCCTAAAAAACATTCATCACATTAACACGTTCCGGGACAGTGACCGGCTATAGACGTGATAACAATAAAAGTTCTATTGTGTCTCGTTCACTGCCCCGGAACGTGTTAAATAAGTACCTACTATTTTAATATCTTACATTACATCATTACAATCATATTTTATCTGTGATTTGTTTGTTGTAAGTTAGGAAACTAAGAAAAAAATAAATGACTTCAACTTCCTTCGACAATAGATCCGATCGCTATCTACAGGGTGAAATTGATATCATTAGCATCCTTTTAAACTAAGAGTCTACCCATCAAACTGAACAACTTTTACTATGGGAGCAATACGATCGGAGCAAATAAAAAATCTGCTGTTCCTAAAACTGCAATGTCGACGCGCGAGTTCGCGACTCAAATGTCTGCAATTGCAGGTTTTTTTGCTTGGATCGGTTTGTTGCCATAGTAAAAGTTGTTCAGTTTGATGGGTAGACTCTTAGTTTAAAAGGATGCTAATGATATCAATTTCACCCTGTAGATAGCGATCGGATCTATTGTCGAAGGAAGTTGAAGTCATTTATTTTTTTCTTAGTTTCCTAACTTACAACAAACAAGTCACAGATAAAATATGATTGTAATGATGTAATGTAAGATATTAAAATAGTACTTATTTAACACGTTCCGGGGCAGTGAACGAGACACAATAGAACTTTTATTGTTATCACTGCTATAGCCGGTCACTGTCCCGGAACGTGTTAATGTGATGAATGTTTTTTAGGCAGCGACTCGCTATAAAATAATTTAATATTTGGTGAAAAAAGGTATAAAGCAGGCGGAAGACAGTCATGTTTTGGTTTTCGATTCAGTTTACATAGAATGTGCTGCCATCTATTAAACACTTCGCAGAACTATGAAAAAAAAATTCACAAAATGGCTACCTATCTTGCGTAATGTGCGGGTTGTTTGTAGTTTTAGTTTAATTTCGTGCCGATTTAGTGATGTTCTGGAGTTTCTGTTGTTCTCTTACCAATGTTTAGATTACAGGAATAGTAAGGATACTGGAATTTCACTCTATCGGTGCGGGATTGAACGAAAACTAGCATTCAAAACAATAATATCCATCGGTATGAGTAGATATAAGTAGGTATGTATAGTATAGGTTGAATTATTGTCGATGAAACATAGATGGCGCTAGCTAGCCTTCAATTTGACATAAGGTGGATGCATAATGTTGCCACGAGTGGGTTCTCTTTTCTAATATTCTTATATTACTCTATGGTATAAAGACAGCATATTTTTCAACCGGCACTGGACCTAGTCACTGTGTCTAAACCACCCATAATAAAAAAAAAACTAACATCAATAAAAATAAATTTATGTTTTTTTTTAATGAAATTAATTATACATACAATAAATATAAGTATAAGTTACTCAGGTAAGGTAGGTTTGCTAGTTAGTTCGCGTTGACTTTAAAAAAGTATTAAGCATATTAAGGCGGTTGCAGAGGGGTCAATTTTATAAAAAACTTAGACGCACAATACGAGTAGACGGTATTAATATAAGTAACTTTGTATATATAGAAAAATAGTTTAGAAAATCTAGATGCCGCGTAACAAATAACATTTGCAATTTTTAAAATAATAACGAAGATATAAAGCTTTGCAATTTTTCATACAAAATGTTAAAAGCTTTATATCTTCGTGATTATATTATAAATTGCAAATGTTATTTGTTACGCGGCAACTAGATTTTCTAAACTATTTTTCCATATATAAAATATTACTTTTATTACGTCTACGCGTATTGTGCGTCAAACTTTTGTATGGACTGAAACCACATTAAGGATGCACCGAGCCTTGTCAATCAATACTTTGCTATTGTGCTGCCCCCAACCGTATATTTTTTTAATTTTTTGTCAATTAAACAATATTTAAAAAAAAAGAATGTCACATTGTAGGTCACTGCTGATTTTCAATTTATCGGGTCACTGCGGATTTTATTTTATAACTTTTGTAGTTATTATCTTTAACGATAATAGCTACAAGCATAAAACATAATAATCCGTAATGTTTCGATAAATTGAAAGCCAATCAGGACTACAATATGACATTCTTGTTTTTTGGAAATGTTCTTTAATTGTTTAGAAATAAAGAAAATACGATTGGGGGCAGCACAATAAGCTCGGCGCAGCCTTAAGAATACACCTACTCTTACTTAGATATAATCTAGGTACATATATTAGGTAGGTACCTATACTTACTCTACCTAAGTAGCTTCAATTATTTTTCGACATAGGCCCTTAATAATTATTCGTAGCATAGCATAGGATGCGCAGGACCTAGGAAGTAGGATATCAGTCTCTGCCCACCTCCGGGAAATATAGACGCGTGCATGATTATAAACCTTGCAGGATCCTAAAAAAACAGTTTTAAAAAGGTCACCGAGTAACAATGGTACCTATTAAAATTTATTGAATTTATTCATACGTACAAAAAAAAAGGTAAAAACATGTGTGTCAAAATAAAAAAAAAACAAGATACGCATATTTGCTACGATCCCGAATAGACTTGAGTCGACCCTAATTCGTAAATTTTCGTGTGTGTGTCAGTTTTGTATGTGTGAGTGCATTGATAAAATTAGGGTTGGTGCATCAGGGTACTATTTTTTTATTATTATTATCTTGTTTATTTTATGTCGATATATTACGTATTTTTGATACAAGGTACACAATTTTAACGCATTCACAAACTTAAGACCGTATACGTGACGTATAGGGTGAAATTGATATCATTAGCATCATTTCAAAGTAAGAGTCTACATCAAACTGAACAACTTTAACAATGGGAGCAAAACGATCGGAGCAAAAAAAAGCAGCTGTTGCATACATTTGAGTCGCGAACTCGCGCGTCGACATTGCAGTTTACCATGGAACAGCAGATTTTTTATTTGCTCCAATCGGTTTGCTCCCATAGTAAAAGTCCAATTTGATGGGTAGACTCTTAGTTTAAAAGGATGCTACTGATATCAATTTCACTCTGTAGTATATATCGACATATTTCCTCTTAAGGATGATCAGAAACTTTGCTACAACTACAAAAAAGTTAATTTTCTCGTCGCACAATAGATATTATGAAACCGTGTCGCTAATTAAGTTAGCTTTCTAAAGATACCTCATAGTCGCAGGACCCTTACTTTTGTCCAAGTACCTAAGGTCACCCACCACATTTCCGGAATTGTTATTTTGTATAGAATTTGATACCGAATCGAATTGTGGAGGGGAAAATCCATACGAAATCGTAATCCTGATTCGGAATCGAACCCGGATCGGAATTCCGTATGTATGTGGCGGACCTAAAAAGAAGTTTGAATTGAAGTTGAATTTTCAATACGTGGGATTTTTTTGACGCTGAGTGAAGTTTTTTTAAATAATATATAGTTTTTTTTTTCATTCATTATTATTTTAAATCGATCGGAATCTCCAGGAAACGATGTCAATTGATATGTAAGTTCAGCTACTCATTATCACATCATTATTTTAAATAAATATATTATAAAAGTAAAATAAAAATAAAAACAAATTACTTATAAATAAAATAAAACAAAAATAAATGACAGAAATTCAAATAAAATTACAGGTAAAAATTAAATTTTAATTGAATTAAATGTAAAATAAAAATTAAAATAAAATTGAATAACATATTTTGGTGCATTGTCTTTTCGTTTGTCGGACTGTGTCGGTGTTATACCTACACTTGTTTTTTTCGAAGAATTTATTTTATTATGCTAATCTCTTATTGAGGTTACGGTTTCACGTGGATGATTATCAAATTTATACTATCAAATTATCAATGTAAATAAAATGAGATTATTGACAGCCCTGCGCGTTTTAGTTTGCATTCCGTTCGCCGACACGCGCGCCGCAATCAAGTACAATATCCGAGCGGTGAGCTAGCGTAGTGTGGATGCGACGTTATTTGTTTGCGATAAATTAATAATAATAATAATTAGTCATCCAATGACCGGTAACGTCGCTAATTTCCGATTTTTAATATATCGCGACTGTTTCGGTCCGAACTTTTGTAATAGAGTTGACATTGGAATGAAAACGTTCACGCAATAGCGAAGCTCGAATGTCCGGGTAGAGGCCCAGGAATGGCCGCCGGCTGGTGTCATTCACCTTTTAGAACAAATTGTGTAAAGAGCCTCTACGTATTGGCTTCGGCTCCACGCACGCCTTCCAAAGGTCAGGGGGAATGTAAAAAGGAAATGCCAAACATAATAATTAGTTATACATTCAAATTCTTTTTAATTTTAACCGGTGAATTAGAAATCGAAAACAATGTAAGTAATAATAAAGAAGAACATTGCTGTATTTCAGATAAAATAGAGTCCACTGTTTTTTTATTTATTCTTATGTAAAAAAGGAGGTAAACGACATAATTATGTCTTTCCAAATTTCATTCATCGTAATATTGTTTCTAGGAACGTAAATTTTTTTTTTGCACGTAAAAGTATTGATTTTATAAAAAATTAGTTGTTGCACGCGGCACCGCCTGCGTGTACCTTAAAACAGTATCCTATGTGTTAATGCAGAACATGTTCTATCTGCGTGCCAAATACCATCCAAATCCGTTTAGCCGTTTATATATCCGTAATTAAGTGACAAACATGTAGATCCCACATCCGTACCCTCCTTAATATCCCATCCCACACTACTGACTTCTATTCCTATTCCTTCACTGTCCATGCAGTCCGGCTCTGGAACTCTCTCCCATTTAATATAAGAGACTGTGAAACAATTGCTTCATTTAAAAAACAAGTCAAAGATCACTATCTCTCTCTTCATGCAATAAACTAGTATATTTATTTGTTTATCATTCTTTATAAATATATATATATATATATGTGTATGTATGTATGTATGTATATACCTGTATCTTTATATAATCATATCTATTTATTAGTGTTAAATACTGTTTTATTTGTTAAATGTGCACACTATGCCTGCCTCACTTAATATGCTCTCTCTCTTTCACGGGTTTGCTGGAAGAAATCTCTTTAGAGATAAGCTCGCCCTTTGTAATTGTCTATTATGCTGTTTTCATTTATATTTCCGTGTGTACAATAAAGTGTTAAAATAAATAAATAAATAAATAAACATCCAAACTTTAACATTTATAATTCAATTCATTTATTTTACTTATATTTCAGATCATAGATCCATAGTGGTGTTAGTAACAATGCCTTAAAACTATGTTAGTGACCAAAAAAAATAATAAGTGCGATTACAACTAAAACACCAACTGTCGTTTCTAGGTTAGCATTTATTTTCAGAAAATAAAAAATTGTAACAAAAACACCTACTACATCCACCATATTCTTTACATCACAAATACACTGGCAGTTGATAACGCACACATAAACCAACTTACATATTATCTATGTTTATACAATATAACGTAAACACAACACACACATGCATACGTACACAAGTTTTTAATTTTAAAATCGTTTTAAGTAGCTGTTGTTTTCAAATTTCCTTTAAAATAATCAGTTTATCCTTTTCATTTGTATTTTTTATTTATTTTTAAGACAATGTAAAAAATTTGTCTTTTACTTATGATTAATTCAGTACTTAGGTAGGTTCTTGTTGTTGTTTTTTATATGGAAAATAAACTAGCTAAAAGTTAAATCTGGGCCCGCGTGATGTAGTATGTCATGTCCCACTCCCTCTGACCTTATTCGTGAAAGGAGACCTTTGCTCTGCAGTGGGATCCCACCTTAAGTTATGCTAAGGTTAAAAGAAAAATAGTTACAATGTAGATATGGTTTTTTTTTTAAAACGTAGGAGTGTTAAGGTGGTTTCAGTCCATATTAAAGTTTGTAGTTCCGCGTAGACGGAATCAATAAAGGTAATATTTTATATATGGAAAAATAGTTTAGAAAATCTAGTTGCCGCGTCACAAATAACATTTGCAATTTATAATATAGTTACTAAGATATAAAGCTTTTAAAATTTTGTATGAAAAATTGCAAAGCTTTATATCTTCGTAATTATATTATAAATTGCAAATGTTATTTGTTACGCGGCATCTAGATTTTCTAAACTATTTTTCCATACATACAAAGTTACTTATATTAGTACCGTCTACGCGTATTGTGCGTCAAAGAGAAATGTTTTTTGAATGTGTTTAAGGCTATTGTACTGCCCCCAATCGTATTATTTTTATTTTTTAACAATTAAACAATACTTATTTCCAAAAAACTAGAATGTCACATTGTAGGTCACTGCTGATTTTCAATTTATCGGGTCACTGCGGATTTTATTTTATAACTTTTGTAGTTATTATCTATAACGATAATAGGCTATAAGCATAAAACATAATAATCCGTAATGTTTCGATAAATTGAAAGCCAATCAGGAATATAATGTGACTTTTTTGTTTTTTGGAAATGTTGTTTAATTGTTTAGAAATAAAAAAAAATACTATTGGGGCAGCACAATAAGCTCGGCGCAGCCTTAAGAATACACCTACACTTACTTAGATATAATGTAGGTACTGTAAGGAGGTTTTATAGCCATAGCTTGCTGGCTGGTTTTTATTTGAATTAAATTTGGAACGTTGTCGAATCCCGTGGTGGATTTCAATTATTATTGGGCAAGGGGAGTTGAAGACCAATGGCCAGAGGAACGAGTGGAAGAGCAGGGGAGAGGCCTTTGCCTAGCAGTGGGATGAAATAGGATGATAAAAAAAAAAAATTTTTGCGGACGAAGTCACGGGTTACCGCTCGTACAAAATAAATTTCTAAACAAGCAGTAAAGCTTTTATTTTAATCCACCATCCGTTTTACGCCTCCACAGTACATATATTAGGTAGGTACCTATACCTACTCTACCTACTTTTCCATACTCTGCTATAGGTATGAATATTTTAATTTTATGTCTTACTAGCGTTAACCCGCGACTTTGTCCGCACAAATTATATACCAGATTTTAAGTAAGAGCAATAAAATAGGCATTGAAATTTAAAAAACAAGGTTTTTATTAGAAAATACGAATGTAGTAGGTAGTAGACAAAAATATTTACACCATGTTTGAAATATGTATAATGGTAATGCCTTAAACATGAGCAAAAAAAATTACCTTTACGTTTTTTATAACGTGATACTGATAATACCTCAATTTTAAATTTGGAACTGTTGCTGACGGTATTTAATTTTCAATTTTGGTACATTTCGAAGCTCAAATTTGCTCTTAAATACTATACCGAAAAAAAAGAACAATTACTAATTAATCCCGGCTCAAACCGTAAAATGACTGGGCTAAACGCTCTGTATAGACTTGAAATCTCTGGAAAACATTCTAGAATCAAGATAATATTTAAAATTTCATCTCAATGCGATGGTGTCGACTGCAATACCGAGATATGTGAGACAGTGTGTTGATGATGATACCATATTCAGAGCCCACATTTCACTAGCAGATGCCCAAACTTGTGACAGGTAGTGAGCCCGTCGCCATTTTTAATGCCTCAAGTACCTAAGTACATAGGCACTAATGTAATGAGTGATATATTTAGATTTTAAATTAATATGCAGCATAACATAGTGTGAATGTATATGTAGGTACATACACACAGTGGAATTATATCTTGACGTAACATATTCGTATGTGTTGTGTACGGTTTCATGTTGCGGTCGAAGTCGGAAGTTTGGGTTTTTTGTGGCTAAAAGTTTTATTTTTGAAGTATACTTCTTTTGGAAGTTAGGAGAAATAGATCAGGAGTGCTACTTTTGAAACTCATTTATTGAACTCAGCAGTTGAAAATGTCAATAATACTATGGAGATATGCATCTTTCTACTGCTGATTTGACATTCAAAAATCGTACTCCAGTAGTGTGATTTTTGAAAGTCAAATCAGCAGTAGAACGATGCGTATCTCCATACATTTTCAACTGCCGAGTTCGACGTATGAGATTCAAAAATCGCACTCCAGTACGTCTATTATGATTTCTCTACACGCACGCGACGCGCCTCTGCACAATAGAAATTAACCTTCTCCCGCGATACATAGCCCATGTAATAGAGATGAGTTGCGCGTAAGAAGAGAAATCATGCTAGACGTGGAGTGCGATTTTGAAATGCGAAATTTAAATTTACATATGTATTGTAGGAGATTATCCGTATCGTAATTCCCGGTATTCTATCCGTCGCGTAATTCCCCGTCACATTTTGGTCAGAGTTTCGGTACGGTACTGAAATGGTAGTTCGTCCAACTAGCACAGATTAATAATAAGTTACTACGTAAGTACTACTAGAGAAAAAAATAAAATAACATCCTTATAGGTACTAACATTGATGATGGATGGAACACGTGGATGTTCTGAGGTTTCAGGACATATCTGACTACCCCCTCGGAGAATATAATCGTGAATTCGTGAGCATATCCTAATAGCCAAAACTCTTTATTCGTTTTCTTTGTTGTTTATTTACCATTTTTTTTTAATTATTTCTCTAAAACGTTTTCGGTGTAAAATAAAGTACTACATAATTTGTTTGTTTATTTGGATTATGTGCCAAATTCATTATTTCTTCTCTTAAAAAACGGTAAAAGTGGACTCATCTGAAAACGTCCGTACTATTGGAACTTACAGCGACGTTTAGTGCAGAGTAGGTACAATGATAAACTGTTCGGTTTGTAGTTATACTTGTATGATGGGTTTGCGTTTCACATCGGTTCACATGGTCCTGCTATTATTATTGTATGTCTTTTCCTTATCTCGGGACATAAGTGTCCCGGACCTTTGGGAGGCGTGCGTGGGGCCGAAGCCAACACGTAGAGGCCCGTCAGACAATTTGATATAAATAGTAATGTGACACCAACCGGCAACTATCCCAGTATACACTATAGAAGTGCATCCAAAACAGCCCCCGGTCAGTGTAGGACTATTGCAAGGAGTGGAAAGAAACAAAATCTGGGCTATTGGGGTGGGGTGCTAATGGAACAGGTAACTAGGATTTGAACGGGACTATGGCACCTGCCTGACCAATGTATAAACACGGAAAAAATGGCAGACGGTGACTCGCCAACTCAAAATGAATGGGCTCCCGAAAATAGCCGCTCGCACGGAGCGACAAGGGGGCAACATTTCCTGAGCGGCTTAGAGTGGAGAGGTGCTTCTGGACTTTAAACGACCATCATTTCAGTCTCCAACTGCTAATCAGGTGCCCACTCGCCACTTACGCAACACATCCACTCTTCGAGCATATAGCTCTTGCGACTCCAACCTAAGGCCGGCCAATTAAGGCAAGCACAGAGGTGGGGGATCTGATCCTCTTGGGGTCCACTCCGACCGGCCAGTAAAGGCAAGTCGGAGACGAGGATCAGGGACTTCCCCCGGGAGCACTCGGGCCCGTGGTGTCGCCACTCACCAACAGCTCGCCATTATTATTATTTTGAACGTTATTAGCACATGAGTAATAAATATCCCATACGTCAATACAGGCAGGATGCGTGTTGCGAATAGTTTGCTTTTTGTTGAGAAAGAAAACGTATGGGAGCGAAACATGGGCTTTAAATAAGAATGTAGCCAACAAACTCTCCATATGCCAACATGCCATGGAAAGAAGTATGACAGGGATCAAAAGAAAAGACAAAGTAAGGAATAGCACGACGACATCAGACAAATCGCGGGAACAACATGGGGTAGAGTGGCCATAGAAAGGCCGGAATAGAGAAGATTGGAGGAGGCCTTGGCCACCTGGCAAACGTACACACAGAAATGGAACAAAAGAACACTATACGAGTAAAAAATAAAATAGTCATGTCCGACTGAAGGCTAATAAATAAAATAAATAAATAATAAATACCCCACCAAGAGAAAGCTTCGGACAATCGCGTTTGTTGACAATCTATGCAAGAAGTTGGGCGAGCGCATCACGTGATCGTTTTGTGCGTTCTAGCGGCCGTAGTATGGCAGCGTGATATACACTATACGCCTTAGTTCTCTTTGTATTTTTGCGCGAACGAACGAGATATAATAAGATAAAAGAAAAAGATTTCTGAAGATAAAAGGCGCGATATAGATATCCTTATTGCGCACTTCGCGCACATTATGCTACTGCCGCTGGCCCCTCAGACAGAAGTGCCATAGAAGGAACTTATATTACTCTTTGAGGAACGCTTTGGAGTTCGGAGCGTGTAAAATGGTCACGTTACGCGCACGCTCGAATAAAAGAGATTGTTCGTGCGCCGCAGTGGCAAAAAGCAGCTGAAAACGCGAAAAAAAAACAGCTATCGGTACCAAAGAAGGTTGGAATACCTACATGCTGTACGATACAAAACTGCTCACCAACTCAACCCAAATCTATGTTACATCTTTTTCTTTTTTGGCGATTTCTTCTGACCCTGTATTTATTGCACTATATTTTTTGCACTGCGACGCGAACGAGTAGATGACCTACTGTAAAAAAAGCTTGATATGAGATTATTCTATGCATTCGTCGCCACTTACGACACCCACACTGACACTTAGTTTGCTATTCAATAAACGCCATGTAATCCAATCTTTAAATGAAGGAATACCTACAACTCGTCGTATTTGACAAACATCGCCACGATAAGTTCCTCGAATTCAGATCAAATCAATATGTAGGTATTCGTTTTTATTAACCTTTACTTTTTATGAAACTTCTTGTTTTTGACTCAAAAATATTTTCGCTTGTCGCTCTTTCGGTAATGAATATATACCTAATCGGTTACTTACGAATTATCTATAATATTTTTCTGTTCTCTAGAAAATAATCAAGGAAAAACAAGTTTCCATTTTTCTTTGAAGAAAAATAAAAATGACCAAGACCAAGAAATGACCAAATCAGTTTTGCAGCGCCATCTATTGACTGTGCGATGACACTATTCTATAATTTTCAAAGCAAAATAACCGACATCTATTAATAATTATGTGAACTATTTTAGTTTAATTTGACCATCATAGCTGGCAGTGTAATTAATAAAAGAGACATCTGTTGAACTTTATTGATACTACTGCTTGAACGGCGATGAAGGTCTTATAAATGAGGATCATAGATGGCGACACTATGATGTAAACATTATGCAGCTAATTTTAAAATTCATCGATATTCAAGTAATTCTATCATTAAAACGTCATCTGTAATTTGGTTGAATTATCCTTGCAAAATTTTTGTTTTTTCTTTTATTTATACAAATAAGCGCTTGATATTCAAAATCAAAGGAAAGACCCATTATTACTGTAATTTTACTGCAAATGCGACAAAAACCAAATAAATTACGACGTACAATTTATTAACCGGCCAAGTTCAGTGACCCTAAATGCGGTCGAACTCGTTCCAAATTCATATCAAAACCATTAAATTTTTTGCAAGTCCTGACATTTGTTACAAAAATGGTGATTAGCTTTAAAAGAAATTCAGCATTTTTGTTTTTTTTTATCGAGTTGCAACAAATTATTCAGTTTTCTCTAAAATCGCTTAGTTTTTGAGACAACATTTATTAGTTTGTTCCGTTTGATTTCCTATGCCAGGGTAAATTAATGCTTTCAGAACGTAACTCGATGGCCCGTTTAAAATTTTTAATTTGGCAGGCATATAACCGGGCGAGACGAAACTGGAACGTGAAAAGTTGGAAAAATATATGAATTTTCAGCATTTTTCTACTGTTTACATGCTAAATAAAATAGTAAAAGTGATAGAAAACGTGTAGACATATTGATTTAAAGTGTGTTTAGTGAAATTTTCGACGTGGAGCCTAATTTAAGCGGTAAGTATGTGTTTGTTTATGTTTTTGCGTAATTGCACTTCCGATGTTCCGATTTCCAAAAATGCATTTATTACCTACTCTTCTTTCCTTGCAATTAAATATCAAAATTCTGTTATTGTGTTGCACCGGAGAAGTTATTGCAGATTTTATTCTAAGCGATAGGTAAGTATCTACATTAATTTTTTCATCATAATATTTTTCATCCCAAAATCGATTTCTTGGCTAGAAATAGAAAGAATATATAATTTTTTTTCCATAGTATTCAGCATCAGATATATGGCTGAGTATATCTGATTAGATTTCCTATGGACATAATTTTCGAAAAAAAAAAAGTTAATAAAATTGCTGCTCAAAAATTTTGGTTAAAGACCGGTCGCGACTTGTAATGGACAGTGGGTGCAATACACGCCTCAAAATTGAAGAATGCACGTTTCCTTACCATTTTTTCCTTCAAGGGAAAGTAGGTAATCTTATAAATATACCAGAACTTACACGCGACTTCGTCCGCACAAATTATAAGCATGCCAGATTTTAAGTCAAATCATAAGCTATCAAACAAAAAAAGTTTCATCAAAATTGGTAGAGTAGTTTTTGCGTGATACTGTTAAAAATAAATAAACATTTACAGTTTTATAATAGTTAAGATAAGTTCCTAAAGGAGTCACGTTGCAGGTTCTGACCCGAGCACTTGTCACACGTGGTTATCGCGCGTCGCGTTTTTGCGTGCCCCGAGGCTCCACAATCCTCAATCTCTTCTTGTTCTTGACCAAAAACAATCCCTGAGATTGGGATATATTCTCCCATAAACACTTGACACTGGCGGAAATGCAGTGCTAACGCACAAGCAAGAGTCCATTAATTATACATATATAAAAAAAGATCCTAAATCCCAGTGTCCTGTTAAGGCTCTTAGTACGAGCCTTAACAGGACACTGCAAGTTAAACAAACACCTACACAGAATGGGGCTTGTAGATTCACCCACTTGCAGATTCTGCTGTGAAGCAGAGTTAACGCCCATACACCTCTGCGAATGCGAAGTGCTCATTCACAGCAGGAGTCACCATCTAGGTGGATACATAATAACACCTACTGACATTAGGGACCTTCCCTCCAAAAGCATAACACGGTTCATGAAGTCCGTGGGTCTAGGAAATGACCTTTAGGTCTAGGGTGACAGCTACAATAGATCTATCCAGGTCGCAGTAGCTATTTGGTCATTGACCAAGCCCTTACAACCAAATAATAATAATAATATAGTACGTAGCATAGCGACGTTTGGAAGCGACCCCCGTGCCACGATTTTACTTTACGACAAAAACGATGCTATGTTACGTACTATAAGGTTTAATATTGTGTTACTTTGACTATCCACCACCACCACACGTCTCTTCTCTATAAACCGCACCAAACGAGTGACGTTGCATGTTTTGCATGTGAGCGTTCACTTGCGTGGTGTTTGCGTCGCTCGACTCGCGTTCCAGCTTGCCATGAGGCACCGCAATCTCTTCTTAACTGTGTTTTTGTGCAAAACAATCCTTGATATTAGGATAGACACTCCCACACTTACACTGGCGGAAATGCAGTGCTAATGCACTTATGCAAAAGTCCTTTTTTTGTTAGCCTGTTTCATCCCACTGCTGGGCAAAGGCTTCCATTTTAATCTTCTCAACCATCTCTGTCCTGTGCAAGCTCCACCTGCCATCAAAAGCATCCAGATCGTACCGCCACCTCTAAGGACGACCAGGAGTGCGATTTTTGAGTCTCATTGTGAGATCCCAAAAGGAGAAGTCACTGACAAACGCTCAGGGTGCACCGGTCCGCCCCCACCACCAACTACCATTCCCTCCGGACTCATACAATGAGACCAGAAGCATGTAATGATTTGCCGAGTCAACCTTTTTAGGACACGTTACCCAATGGGTGAAAATGAGACCCTCTAAGCTTTACGGGCTGAATCACCGGGACCTACATTGTACCATATGATTCTGCATGAATAAATGAATATGAATATGAATCTATTGAACCGTAATAGGTAGAGAATTGAAATTATCACAGGATATGTGTTATTATTTTGGATTTGCTAACAAATAATAAAAAATACAAAAAGTAAAAAATTAAGGTGGGTAAAAATGTGTTTTTTGAAGGTTTTTGGTTTTGCTCTATTATAAAATTGATAATACATACAAGCGTCAAACTTGGTATGATTATAGTGTAGTACTCTCTATTAAGTCTGATTATAGTGCATTGCATACTCTATCTATGGTAAAGATTGCATTGTTATTAATAACTGTATGTGATATGATTCCAGTGGACATGTTAGCGGGCGAGGCGTGGCGAGGCGGCGTGGCCCGCTCGCCATCGCACGAGTCCGTCACGACGGACCTGTCGCTCTTTAGCGTGTCATCCGCCGCCAGCGACGCCAGGGTGTTGAGGCTGCTCGCTTGTAAGGTATAACTGCTCGTAACATAGTTCCAGCGGACATGTTAGCGGGCGAGGCGTCACACGAGTCCGTCACGAGTCACGATGAGTGGCGCCAGGATGTTAAGGCTGCTCGCTTGTAAGGTATAACTGCTCGTAAAATAGTTCCAGCGGACATGTTAGCGGGCGAGGGGTCACACGAGTCCGTCACGGTGTTGAGGCTGCTCGCTTGTAAGGTATAACTACTCGTAACATAGTTCCAGCGGACATGTTAGCGGGTGAAGCGTCACACGAGTCCGTCACGAGTCACGACGAGCGGCGCCAGGGTGTTGAGGCTGCTCGCTTGTAAGGTATAACTGCTCGTAACATAGTTTCAGCGGACATGTTAGCGGGCAAGGCGTCACACGAGTCCGTCACGAGTCACGACAAGCGGCGCCAGGGTATTGAGGCTGCTCGCTTGTAAGGTATAACTGTAACATAGTTACAGCGGACATGTTAGCGGGCAAGGCGTCACACGAGTCCGTCACGAGTCACGACAAGCGGCGCCAGGGTGTTGAGGCTGCTCGCTTGTAAGGTATAACTGTAACATAGTTACAGCGGACATGTTAGCGGGCAAGGCGTCACACGAGTCCGTCACGAGTCACGACAAGCGGCGCCAGGGTGTTGAGGCTGCTCGCTTGTAAGGTATAACTGTAACATAGTTACAGCGGACATGTTAGCGGGCAAGGCGTCACACGAGTCCGTCGCGAGTCACGACAAGCGGCGCCAGGGTGTTGAGGCTGCTCGCTTGTAAGGTATAACTGTAACATAGTTACAGCGGACATGTTAGCGGGCAAGGCGTCACACGAGTCCGTCACGACTCACGACAAGCGGCGCCGGGGTGTTGAGGCTGCTCGCTTGCAAGGTATAACTGCTCGTAACATAGTTCCAGCGGACATGTTAGCGGGCAAGGCGTCACACGAGTCCGTCACGAGTCACAACGAGCGGTGCCAGGGTGTTGACGCTTCTCGCTTGTAAAGTATAAGCACACAATGGTGTCGTATGAACGGAGTTCGTACAAGCCACGGCCGTAGCGCCCAATATAGAGCTTCGTTGTAAGTGGAACAGTTCTTCCGCATGTCATTGTGGGGAGGAATTTCAATCAGTTCGCCATATCGTCGAGGAGTGCCCACTCAGAAAGTATCCTGGGGATATTAAGGATCTTCTCGATGTATCGAGGCAGGCTTCCGAATGGTTGAGATGTTTGTTCTTGAAATTATAATGACGAAAAGCCATAAGCATCTATATTACTAATATTATAAATGTCAAAGTTTGGGTGCTTTTATGTTTGGACTGCCTTTATGGCTGAACGGATTTGGATGAAATTTAGCTCGCAGATAGAATTTGTTCTGGATTAACACATAGGATACTTTGTTAAAGGCCGCAGAGACGGAGTCGCGGGCAGCAGCTATTATAAAGCTATTGTATAGCATAGCATATGCTCACGACTATATTCCCCGAGGGGGTAGTCAGAGATATTCTGAAACCTCAGAACATCCACGTTTCACTTGTAGTACCAAAACTCTGTCCAGTAAGCCCGTCGCCACTTGTAATGGACAGTAGATACGATACATACCTCGAAATTGAAGCATGCAGGTTTCCTCACGATGTTTTCCTTCGCCGAAAGAGTCAGTGGTGTTACAATTCCTACTTAAATTCCGAAAAACTCATTGGTACGAGTCGGCCTAGACGGGGATCGAACCATCGCCTCCTGCACGACAGGCAAGGTTACTCGCCACTGGACCACCACGGTTATAAAGCTATTGTAAATATATAAATTTCAAACACTTAAGTATCACATTACTAAAATAATATAGATGAATTACAAATTACAGGCCGGCCAAGGTCCTGATCCATCTCAACGGGTCGCCAGCCCCAATCCCGACAGCAAAGCTATCAAGTAAGTGTATTTTTTATAAAATATCCTCTTGGAGGAACCTTTGCCTCTTTGGAGGTTGTAACTGCAACTTTTTTTTTATTCGAGCTCAAAATGCTGACTTTCGTACTTTTTTGAGAAAACCCCTAAAAAATTCACCTAAAAAAATCCATGATGCGGTAATTTTTTTTGGGGGCGTGGCGAGATAGCAAAAGACCCCTCCTATCCACTTATTCAATTTGGCCAACGATGCACCCAACACCCTGTATATACAGGGTGAAATTGATATTATTAGCATCCTCTTAAACTAAGAGTCTACCCATCAAACTGAACAACTTTTACTATGGGAGCGAACCGATCGGAGCACAAAAATATCAGCTGTTGCATACATTTGAGTCGAGTAGGCGTTACAATTTAGTATGGAACAGCAGATTTATTTTTTGCTCCGATCGGTTGGCTCAGCTGCCGTAGTAAAAGTTGTTTAAGAATTATATGTTTATCTATTTATGTTAGGTATTTATATCATTGTTTTTCTTTTTAATTTTTCTTTGTATCACCGACCCGTATTCTTAGTTGATATTTCCTCTACCCCAAGGTTGTCTGGAAGAAATCGCTTTTTAGCGATAAGACCGCCTTATTTGTACCATAATTATTTTTGTGACCTGCTCTGTACTGTATTTATGTGTTTGGTGTAAATAAAGTATATTTCATTCATTCATTCAGTTTGATGGGTTGACTCTTAGTTTAAAAGGATGCTAATGACATAAATTTCACCCTGTAGATAGATAATATGCTGACACTTTTTAAGGGGATGATCAGACCTGCTGTCCCATACATTCGGCTCAAGTAGGTTTGCAGTTTTGTAGGGAAGAGCTGATTTCGATATTGGTCCCATAAAAAAAGTTGTTCAGTTTGATGGTCTGATCATCCCCTTAAAAAAGTGTCAGCATAAAGGAGCCTGTATATGTATAATGTGTAGTTATATAATGCTACGAGCGTTAACGCACGACTTTGTCCGCACAAATTATATACCAGATTTTAAGTCAGATCATAAGCTATCAAACAAAAAAAGTTTCATCAAAATCGGTACAGTAGTTTTCGCGTGATACTCGTTCAAACAAACACACAAACAAACAAACAGACAAAAAATCCAAAAATTGGTGATATGGAATCAGCATAAGCATATGCTTACGACTATATTCCCCGAGGGGGTAGTCAGAGATATTCTAAAACCTCAGAACATACTCGTTTCACAAGTGGTACCGAAACTCTGTCCAGTGTGACGGGGAGTGAGCCCGTCGCCACTTGTAATGGACATTAGGTACAATATATGCCTCGAAATTGTGAAATGTTTTCCTTCACCGAAAAAGCCAGTGGTGTTACAAATCGTACATAAATTCCGAAAATCAGGGATATCTAAAAACCATATCGTAACATTTTTTTTGTTACTATCTTCAATGTACAGACAAACTTCCTGTTACAGTTTTATAATAGTTAAGATAATGTTCAGGAGGCCATCGTCAGCCCTGCCCCTGGGCGCCACGGACGCGTGTCGGGAGCTGCTCGCGGGCTGCGCGGCGCTGTGCGCGCAGCTCGGCCTGAGGAGGTCGTTCAGCGCGGGCGACGTCACCGCCACCAACACTGTGCATAGCGTGCGCAGGTACTGTACTGCACTTCCTTACTGTTCTATAATTGACCACTTGAGACTGCCACTTCCTGAGGGTGCGTCGATGGTGGCATACGCTGATGACGTGACGATCCTGATAGAGGCGCAGTCCAGAGCTGCCATAGAGCAAAAAGCAGCCTCAATCCTTCACTTAGTATCAGAATGGGGCTCCCGTAATCGTCTGGGATTCTCGCCTGCGAAGTCTCAGACGATGACCATCAAAGGGAAATTCGCTAGACCCCCCACGGTAAGGATGGATGGCGCCTCTGTCAGGAGTGTTAAACAATCGAAAGTTCTAGGCATAATCATCGATGACAGTCGTTCCTTTGCTCAGCACGCGTTGTACATAGGTGAGCGAGCTTCCAAATGCTTCGGGAAGATGTCGCGTGTGTCGGCGTCTTCTTGGGGTATTCGTTACAGGGCTTTACGCATCCTATACGTAGGCACCTATGTCGCTACAATAACGTAAACAGCAGCGGTCTGGTATTGGCGAGCATCGTTGCAACGCACTCAAAGGACTTCTCTAATCCTCTTGACGGAAGCCTACAGGTCCAACAGTACGGCAGCGTTACCTGTTCTAGCGGGAGTCCTGCCGGCCGACCTGGAGGTGATACGTGCTGGGAGGTGCGAGGAATCAAGACAAGTACTACCAAAGCCCGAGTATAGAAAGAGGAAAAAAGCAATAGCGCGGACGTCGTTGCTCTTTGGCAGGAGCGCTGGGACACGGTGGATAAGGGGAGGGATCTGTATAAGTTCTTTCCCGATATAGCTCGTCGCCTGAAGATGGACTACCTGGAGCCGGATTATGAAACGTCGCAGATGTTAACCGGTCACGGTTGTTTCCGGAAGCGTCTCAACGACCTGGGACTCAATGAAGACGGTAGCTGTCACTGCGGAGCCGGTGTAGCCGAAGACCGGGACCACGCGCTGTGGGAGTGTGAGCTGTACGAGGAGGAGCGCAACATCATGCTGAACGGCCTCACAAGAACAGAAATAGGCCCCGTCTACTTTAGCGACCTTGTGGCATCAGAGGACAACTTCGGACACCTTCGGAAGTTTGCACACAAATGGCACAAAACCAGGAAGGACTACGAATAAAGAAAAAAGGACAGCTGCGGTCTGCGACGCAGTCGGCGTAACAGTGGATGTCACGCCCCAGAAAGGGGAGAGGTGATCCATGGGACAGAAGGACAGAGATTGAACTTGTAGGGAGTCGACAAAAATGCGCGCGTGAAGTGGATTCCTAGAGCAAGTAACGTGCGCATCTCTCGCGATTCGGCTCGCGGCGCGGCTGCGGCTCGTATAACCAGAAGGTTGAAAGAGTCATGATGAGGTGGAGGGTTCTGTTACTATAGTTGATACATCATCATCATATCAGCCATTAAACGTCTACTGCTGGACATAAGCCTCCCCCAAAATGGGGGGATTTGCCATAATCGCCACGCTTGGCAGGCGGGTTGGCGATCGCAGTTGGATCGAATCAATGTATCAATGTATCGGATCTACTGAAGGATGGGCAGCATCCTCTGAGTACACTTCGACCCAGTGGGATCTTTTGTGTTAGCCCCAATACTTTTTGTTTCCTTCACCCTTCAAATACATGGTCAATGAAGAAGGCAACACCATTGAGGGGAAGAAACCTAAGATCTCCCGCTTTTGGGTATCCATCTCCGAGGAGGCACATGCGTTTTGCCGCCAGGACATCACAGTCACAAAGAACATGCATGCATGCTCTCCGCATGCTCGGCAGCTGGAATCCAGGGTAAGTTTCATTTTGTGCATCATCGTGCCTGTGGCGTATAGTTAATACATACATATACATATTCTCACGCCTGTCTCCCACTGGGGTAGGCAGAGACAACGGAACGCCACCTGCTACGATCCTGACATACCTATCTAGCTTCCTCCACATTCATAAGTCCTTTCATGCATGCTCGTCGGTTTCGGGTAGATCTGACCTGGCCCTTTTTAAGCACGTCGCCAATTCGGTTCGTATATGTACGTCTAGGTCGTCCCCTTCCAACATTTCCACTTACGCTTGCCTTATAGATTGCCCTCGTCAATCTGCTCTCATCCATTCTTTCCACATGACAAAACCATCTCAACATACCTTTCTCTATTTTTGTCACTACATCCTCTTTCAAACCACAACGTTCTCTAATAAAACTATTTTTCAATTTGTCCATCACAGTCACACCACACATACTTCTCAATCGTTAATCCTACTTAAAGTAGGAGGCAATAAGGTTTTAGAAAATATTTTTTCTTAATCCCATACAAAAAATTAATGACGTCATAACTCCCCACTCCACCAATTGAGAAAGCGACACCGTCATTTTTCCTACAAAGGAAACTACTGAATATCTGTGATGCAACTACACTACATGTCGGTATAAAACTACTCAGTCCTACGAAAATCTTTATTGAACGACTTTATGGACTTTATTGGACGAGTAGGTATAATTATTATAAATTAACTTACCGGCGGTACCTCTACCAATACAATACGAAATAAAGCAAAGAGGAATACTCACATCTTAAGGTGTCTTTTAAATATTGTTGTCTTAAACTTCTTAATCTTGTCTTTTCGCATAGAGCGGTAATTGATTCGAGAAAAAATCTTTTGATGGTTCAGATTGATAACAGACTCGTTATACGTTGTGTACAGATTATTGGATTGATGTGTGTACACGAAGCTCATGTTAGAAAATTAACACAGGTCTGCCAATGTCTTTCCTATTTAAGTTTTTATTCACTGAGAAATTTCACTGGCGGAGGTCTTTTTTTAATAAGACCTGAGTAAAACAAAAGAAAAAAAATCTCTTAACCAGCCAGGATAACTAATAATGACCTAGGGTAATACCCTATTTCCTGCTTTCACTCTTCTCCCAATATCACACTTTGATACATAGCGTAAATATAAATAATAGTGAGAGCGCTCTATGGTCACTCCAGGCCGCATGTGCGCGGGGTTCGGGGCGCGGGAGGAGCGCGTCCCGCCCCCCCCTCCCTCTTTCTGCCTGCGCGCGGTAACAATTCTGAACTTTGAGTATTGGTACGCGCCGGCAGCAGTGTCAAAGGAAGGACGGTAACGCAGTGGTTATTTTGCTGAAAAAACATCAATAAATGTAAGAAATAGCAAGAAAACATCGCTGCAAATGTCTTTAATGATTACTATACTAAAATCGGCATAAAACTGTAAAAAAACGGTGCGTCCCGAATCACGCCAAAATCGCCAACAGCGCTGTGAGCGCGATAAATGTCGTTCCGATTTGATCGTGAGCGTGACCACCGTGAAAAACGTGACTTCATGACGTCACTACCGACGCCATCTTGCAATAACAGTGCTCACGGCACGGCACGGCTAAAAACCACGCCAGAGGCCGTAAGGCGGTCTGAAAAAACTCTGACACCAGGGCTCTGCGCACACGATAAGAAGAAGTGCTCACGGCTCCGAGCGTTAGCACTGTGAGCGAGTTGTCAAAAGTGACGTTGACAGTTGTGATAAATTTTTGAGGAAATTTTCAAAAGTGACATTTAACAGTTTTGCGGTCGTATATTTTTGGTTTGTTTAGGTCTCGATTTAGGTTTCTTTGGTAGTATTGGGTTTGATTATGTTCTAAAAAAGACGAATAAAAGTTTAATAACGATTAGTGATGAAGAAAACGATAGGAATATTTGAATGTTGTGATGTGAACGGTGTGAGCGCGATATCTAGTGTTCCGAATCGATAGAACGCTATCAGCGCTGTCGGCGCGCTCACGCAAATGAAACGGGTGTTAGCGCTGTAATCGCTCACAGCACTGTTTTATTTATGTTTGTATTACTCACAGTTAGGAAGTCCAACTTCGAGAAAGAGATCAACCGTCGAATCCAACTCGGTTGGGCAGCATTCGGGAAGCTACGTAGTATCTTCACGTCCCAAATACCGCAGTGTCTTAAAACGAAAGTCTTCGATCAGTGTGTGTTGCCAGTGATGACATATGGAACAGAGACGTGGTCGTTCACTCAAGGCCTCATAAAAAGGCTGAAAGTCACCCAAAGGGCAATGGAGAGGGCTATGCTCGGAGTTTCCCTGCGAGATCGAATCAGAAATGAAGAGATCCGCAGAAGAACCAGAGTAACTGACATAGCCCAAAGAATTGCTAAATTAAAGTGGCAGTTGGCGGGGCATATTGCTCGCAGAACCGATTGCCGATGGGGCCGAAAAGTTCTCGAGTGGCGACCGCGTACCGGAAAGCGCAGCGTGGGTAGGCCCCGCACACGGTGGACAGACGACCTTGTGAAGGCGGCGGGAACCCGTTGGATGAGGGCAGCGCAGGACCGGTCGTTATGGCGATCCTTGGGGGAGGCCTATGTCCAGCAGTGGACGTCCATCGGCTGACATGATGATGACTGTTTTTATGAATCGGAACATACCGAAAGACTTATATAGAATTTATACAATAAGAGAAAATAATATTTTATCAAAATTGTACCCTAAATAAAATAATGGCCCAGATAATAATAGTAATGATGTATTTTTAACACAGTGCTACGTCGGAGGTTGGTCTCTGCGCGGCGCTGGAAGCTCTCACCCTCAGCGCGGCCTCCAGGTCCTGCAGCACATGGGTTGCAGGTACGTACTCTACATAGTACCTAATTCATATGTAAACATTATGTAAATGGCTTTTGTGAAATTTAATAAATTTATTATTATTGTATCTGTTATGGTATTTCTCGGGCCGTAGCCCGGACCTTTGAAAGGGTTGCGTGGAGACACAGGTCCAACACGTAGAGGCCCCTTTGAGACACTTTTAACTAAATGCGATGGGATGCACCAAGCGTGGTCTATCTTTGAATGCATTGTGCAAATGCACCAGAAGACACCACATTCGGTGCAGAGACTATTGTAGAAAGGACAGAAAACTACTAGGGTTATGGGGGGTGAACTGGGTGGGCCGGGAAATCTGGGTTATTGCGGAGAGACTCGGGACGCCTGCCGTAACAAATGTCTCTAGTTTGTCAAAAATGGCAGACGGTGACTTGCCAACTCATTTGATGGGCCCCCCAAAAAGGCCGCTCGCAAGGAGCATCAAGGCGGCAACATCTAGTGAACGGCTATGGTTGTAGAGAGGTGAGTCTGCGGGCGCCGGTTCCCGGTGCTAAGCGCACCAGTCAGCAGGTCCCGGCGTTATGACATTTTACACTTCCAACCTGGAGCATAGGTTCCGCTCTTGCGACTCCACTCCTGGCCGGCCGGTTAAGGCAAGACAGGAGGTGAGGGCCAAATCAATCCGGGCCCTCTGGAGAATCGGGTCCGTGGTGTTGCCAATCACCAACAGCTCTATTATTATACTGTGAACACCGCAGAAAACAGAACCACGAGAAATTGCCGTGGTAACACCCCGGACAAGAGCGAGAAGAGCGTCGGTGGCGGGTTGCGGAGAGGTATGGACACCCAATTATTGGGGTCCAGGTTCGAATCCGCACGGACAACATGCCATGTACCAATGAGTGTTTCTGACCTATGTAACTACGTAATACCGACTGCTCTCGGTGAAGAAAAACATCGTGAGGAAACCTGCATATACTGAAGAAGAAATTCTGATGTGTATGTGAAGTCTACCAATCCGCATTGGGCACGCGTGGTGGACTAATACCCATACACTCTCCCTGAGGGTAGACCTGTGCCCTGCAGTGGGACGTTTATAGGCTGATGATGATAATGATGACACCTCGGACACTGCCTACAAAGGACAGAAAGTGACAAGACTCACGGCGGAGCGTGCGGGCGGGTGGGTATGGTGCAGTTCGGATGCAGTTTGAATGCAGTCGGTGTGCAGTTGACACGACTGCAATTAAACTGCAATCGGACAGCGCGTTTGGTTTGCAGTTCTATTGCAGTCGTGTCAACTGCATCTGAACTGCAATTTTGCAGTCGGAATGCAGTCTGTCTGTCTAGAGCCTAAAATGTATGCAACAGCAGATTTTTTTTGCTCCGTTTGAATTGCTCCCATAGTAAAAGTTGTTCAGTTTGATGGGTAGACTCTTAGTTTAAAAGGATGCTAATGATATCGATTTCACCCTGCAGTCATGTATGCATGCATGCATGCAACCACACAGCGCCGGCTCATCACAATATTAACGATTATGGTATATTGAAGTTTAATAACTTTTTAATCCCAACAGTGGGCGGTTCGCAGCTGCCTTCTCCTCAGCGATCCCACCCCCAGCCCACGCACCGAGGTCTTCCTAATGATAACAAGAAGGTAACATTATACACTCGAGAGCAATGAAAACGGGTCACCACGGGTCGTCACCAACAACATAAACATTAATATCTCGGAAACTAAGAATGATTATTTGAATAAGCTATCATTCCTAGTTCCCGAGATATTAAGGTATGTTGGTGACCCGTTTTTATTACTCTCGAGTGTAATTAACCAGAGTTTACCCGCAACTTTGCACGGGTTTCCGTCCAAGCGAGGTATGATATACCAGATTTTAAGTTTAAAGGTACGCGCGCACAGGAGCCGCAATGCAGCGGACACAGCGGGGGCGTTGTCAGCAATAGTTCAGGAAATGAATGATTCTAGATGGAAAAGTCGAAAGCAGGATATTTGACTACGCAACATTATTTGGACTAGTTAAGAGACAAATATACTAAAAGTCCTGACCCCTCTGAGATAAGCCCGAGGGGGGGCACAAAGAAGGTCCCATTTTTTGGTTTTTTGCTTACAACTCGAAATTTAAAAGTCTAACCGAAAAGTTTTGTAGGTACAAATTAAACCTGATAAAATTTCCTACATAACTAGTTGTATGTACTTTTGTCATAGGACTTAACCTTTGAGAGCTACAGGGTCGCGAAAGTAACAGCATTTTAAAAATTATGACATTTGTATGGCGACCCTCATGAAAGTTGAAGATAAAAAGAAAATGATTTCATATTCTTGATTAGCGACCCCGAAAACCCTCGGATACAAATTTTCAGTCCATTCGGTGAACCTTTAAAAGCTGCTTTGGCGTTTGAATGTACGACAAAAAACGTGAAGTATAAAACACATTTTTCAAAATCGACCGTTTTTCGGACCTCATACCTAGACAACGATTGGGAATAGGTAAAAAGTATACAGGACTAATGTTGTAGAGAATTTTATCAGCTTTCATTATGTCATACAATATAATTTCCTATGACGCATCGTTTTCGAGATGTCAGCAAAAAACCAAAAAATGGGACCTTCTTTGTGCCCCCCCTCGGGCTCACCTCAGAGCGGTGAGGACTTTTGGTATGTTTGTCTCTTATCTAGTCCAAACAAAGTTCCGAAGTCAAACTTTATGCTTTCGACCTTTCCGTCTACACCCCCGGGTTGCGAGCACTCATTTACTGAACTACAATATTTGGATTTAGCGGGTGGGGTGCGCGCACTGCAACCGGATTTCTGCGTCGGTATTTTTGCGTGTGGTGCCAGCTTAGGGTATTTTTACCATAATTTAGGGTAAAAAACCGATGCCACGGGAAAATTTTTCATATTGATGTATCCAATTAGTTTTCCTTTGAGAATAAGTTAAATGTATACATACCAGTGTGGACATTAATCGATTAATTATTTAACCATTTAATTAATATAAGTAGGATATTTTGTCGAATGCATTTCTATGTTACCAAATATATGAGGCAACATGCCTCGTCCACAAAAACGTACAGTCAAAAATCCACAACAGGCTTCGTCACAAGAGAATACAAATAAATATCCACAACACGTTTCGTCGCTACTGTCACCCACTTGCAGATTCTGCTGTGAAGCAGAGGAAACGCCCATACACCTCTGAGAATGCGAAGTGCTCATTCACAGCAGGAGTCGCCATCTAGGTGGATACATAATAACACCTACTGACATTAGGGACCTCCCCTCCAAAAGCATAAAACGGTTCATGAAGTCCGTGGGCCTAGGAAATGACCTTTAGGTCTAGGGTGACAGCTACAATAGATCTGTCCAGGTCGCAGTAGCTATTTGGTCATTGACCAAGCCCTTATAACCAAATAATAATAAAATTGTAACGTTTCAGGTGCGGCAGAACTATATAAAACGTCGCTTGCTGACGACGTACAGAGCGCTCGAGCGGATGTCCCAGTCGGAGTTCAACCTGGACAGGCTAGAGGTGGGTAGGGGTGCAAAATTATGCAATTTTACCAAAAAAACGTCCCTGTCCTAGAGCCCTTTCACACGAGCGATTTTATTCGGCGATTTCTCGGCGGAGCGAGATCGCAGCGAGCACGCGGTATAATAAAGTGCTCGCTCCGCCGAAAAATCGCTCTTAAGACTACAGGGTGTTTAGGTAAATAGTTGCATTACTTTAAGGGGTGATTGTACCCATGATAATGAACAACTTTCGCTAAGAAACCTTATGAAATTAATTAAAAAAAATGTTGACTTCCCGTACTAAATGCAATCAGCTGATCGAACTTTAGTATGAAAAGTCGTTTTTTTTTTGCGCATTTCCTATAGGTTTCTTAGGGAAAGTTGTTCAGTATCATGTGTACAATCACCCCTTAAAGTAATGTAACTGTTTACCCTAACACCCTGTAGAGGGAGAAATTAATATCATTAGCTTCCTTTTAAGGTGGTTTCACTCCATACAAAAGTTTGACGCACAATATGCGTAGACGGAATTAATAAAAGTAATATTTTATATATGGAAAAATAGTTTAGAAAATCTAGTTGCCGCGTCACAAATAACATTTGCAATTTATAATATAATTACAAAGATATAAAGCTTTTAAAATTTTGTATGAAAAATCGCAAAACTTTATATCTTCGTAATTATATTATAAACGTGCTTTAACCCGCGACTTTGTCCGCACAAATTTATATATCAGATTTTAAGTCAGATCATAAGCTATCAAACAAAAAAAGTTTCATCAAAATCGGTTCAGTAGTTTTCGCGTGATGCTCGTTCAAACAAACAAACAGGCAGACAAAAAATCCAAAAATTGCTGATATGGAATTAGGGACACCTAAAAACCATATCTTAACTTTTTTTTGTTAATATCTTCAATGTACAGACAAACTTCCTGCTACAGTTTTATAATAGTTTAGATTGCAAATTTTATTTGTGATGTGGCAACTAGATTTTCTAAACTATTTTTCCATATATAAAATATTACTTTTATTAATACCGTCTACGCGTATTGTGCGTCAAACTTTTGTATAAAATTTACCCATCTGCAACCACCTTAACCCTGTATCAGGCATAGTACGTTTGATCGACCGCATAAAAATACCTGATTATTTGTGGTTGGGCATTTGTATGTAACACTGAGACCAGCGCTGGTCCTTTGTGTTCGCCCCAAGCTCACCCATATTTTACGCATACCTCCGAACTTATGGTATTTTCTTTTCATTCTCGGGAATGCAGGTTTCTGCTGCAAAAGCCTCCCTAAATAACGTTTATGTTGCTTGCAGGCGGCGGCAGTGTCTGCGGTGACCGCGGCAGGGCCGGGCCCCACCACACTAGTGGTGCCAGGCGCGAGCCGGCACGCGCGACTGGTTCACCCCGGTGAGTTGCCTACATCATGCCCCTCACTGTATGCCCCTTAGTGACCTCCTACGACACCCACAGGAGGAAATGGGGTGGCATTTTTTTTTAACTCGACAAATATCATGCTGATCGTTACATACAGGGTCTTTCTTAATATGCACTTTTTTAGGGGACGATCAGACCATCGAACTGAACAACTTTCTCTATGGAACCAACATGGAAATCGCGAAAAAAAAAACTGACAGTCCATACATAACTGCAAAATATTGACACGAGGTGTGAGCGAGTGAGTGTGCCCAAGAGCTACATGAGCTCATCCCGCCTTCCCCTTTCTACTATCGGACTTCCAGACGCACCGCGGGATATCACCCCTTCTTGGTTGACATCCCACATATCCGCACTAAGCGCCTTTCTGAATCTTTTATAATGCGCACAGCCAAGGAGTGGAATGCCCTGCCTGCGTCAGTATTTCCGAGCGCTTACAACCCGAATTCCTTTAAAGTACGAGTGAATAGGCTTCTTCTGGGTGAGCTCGCTACATCTTCGACCCCATCTTCGTCCTGAGGACTAGATTGAGGTCAAGAGCAAACCTCATTTTCCATTTACCACATTTTCGACTCAGTAAGGTCAACACATCTTTCATGGGGCACTGTATACGCTATTATAATAAGGTACCAGAGGATATTCTAAACTTGCCAGACCAAAAGTTTAAGTCCCATGTTAAACAAGTCCTCTGTAAAAAGGGCTACTTTAAACTCGATGACTATTTGAATGACCAAAATGTCTGGTCTTGACAATGTTACTCTATGTAATGCAATATTGTATTTTAATTGTACTTTGTATATTTTGTTTTGTTTAAAAGATGTGTGTTGTAGAGTTTCTGGCCGCATCTTTTCTCAACGAAACACCTTCCGACGCGGTGGTAGACTCAAAAAATGACGTCAAAAAGCTATATCTATGTTATATTATTTTGAATAAAAAAATTTTGAATTTTGAATTTTTTTTTTAATTTTGACCCATAGGTAATAAAAAAAACACGAAAAGAAGAAGAATAATATTGTATCTGATACGTCCACAGAAGCAGCGCACCTAGCTCTGACGGCTGCAGACCTGGAGAGGGAGCGCGGGCGCCCTCTCTCCAAGTACGAGCGCAACATGATGATTTTCAACTGGCTTCACACCCTCGACGAGGCGCAGCCCTTCTAGGACGTCTTACACTTCATTTAGTTCAAATTACCCCGCTAGGGGTCAGTTACAACTTTAGAGTATGTATAATATGTATAGAACATAAAGTTATAATATCTTACAGTAATAGAGGAACTGACATGAGTTGTCAAATGAAACCGTTTTTGGCAAAGGCAAAAATTAGAGCACTGGGCTGCGTTCCGAACCTACGCCCCAGGTGCAACCCGAGTGCAACTTTTCGCACTAACGCCGTTCCGAGACTCGGTGAAAAACGTTCTATTGCAACTCGGTTGTCACAACTCATCCGTTCCGAACCTCTGACGGGTTGCAACTATTAACCATCAAATTCGATGGTTAAAAAACACTCTGACGTTTTAATTATCGGTGGTTACTTGACTTTTCACTTATTTTGTATAAAAGTTTGTTTTTCAAGTTTTTTATTCACTTTTTGATTCATAACTATGCTAACATGGAAGATGAGTTTTTTTATTGTATTTGGAAATGATGGAAGCCCTGGAAACCCATATTACTGTCAACGTCAAAATTTGAGGTTATAAAACAACTGTGATTATACATACTCTAAGGTTTCAATGCTTGGGGATAACATGCAACAAGAGTAAATTGCACTAAGCGGGGCTGAAATTCACAACTTTGATTATTTTATAGCCTTTGATTAAATTAAAATACCAAGATAGGTGAGTAGCAGATAGCGCATGAACCACATAAATTAGGCCCCGTCTCCTAATTTACTTAGAGCGGCATTGCGTTATTGAGATACTTTTTTGATTTTAGGCGGGATAGATAGATAGATAAACAATTTATTTGCATAAGTAACAACACATAATATTACAGTTGACAAGAATAAAATGAAACATCAATAGAACAACATGTAATTTATTGTATGCTACAACAGCAAATAGGTCTCAGCTCAACATAGACCCTGCCCGAAAGCAGGGTGTTGATTTTCAGATGAAACGTTTTTAGTAGTAGTCAGACGCAACAACAATGCCTTTGAGTGTTTAACACTTCTGCGAAGTGCTAAAACTGACGCCCCTCGTGGGTCTTGCGCACAGTCGTAACGTAAAAAAACCAATGCGGCTCACCTCGTGGGTCACCCGCACAGGCATAAGGTTTGGGTGACTCACGCTGTTGGTCATGAGCACAGGCGAAATTCAATAGAACTTGACCGAGGTCGTGCGCACAGTCGTAACGTTGCGTTGAAACGATAAATGTGGTTCGCGTCGTGGTTCACCCGCGCAGGCGTAAGGTTTTCGAAGATTCGCGCGGTAGGTCATGAGCATAGGCGAAATGCAATTGCACCGGCTCGTTACGTTGGTTCTTCAGCACTGCGGCCCATTTGTCGCCGACCTACGGCGTAGGTCGTGGTCAGCAGCGAATGTGTTAAAACTCGTTTTACAAATCATTCAAAAAGAAAAAAACAAATCACACAGCATTACTTTTCACTCGTGAGTACGCACGACGACACATCAAGCTATTCAAAACCAATGGCTGGTCGCGTGACGTTATAGATTACTCGTCCTAAGCGCGGCCAGCTTATTTTGGTTTTGTGTAGCTTGATGTGTCGACGTGTGTACATGAAAAGTAGGAGTGCGATTTTTGAATCTCATTCACCGTGCTCAGCAGTTGAAAATGTCAAAATTACTATGGAGATATGCCTCTTTCTACTGCTGTTTTGACATTCAAAAATCATACTCCAGGAGTGAGATTTTTGAAAGTCAAAGCAGCAATAGAAAGATGCATATCTCCATAGTAATTTTGACATTTACAACTGCTGAGTTCAAAGTATGAGTTTCAAAAATGGCACCTCAGCACGGCTAGCATGCCACCCACGACAAAGCGTTTAAACGAGAAGAACGTCATGCGCGCTCTTTCTGGCATACGTAAAATAATAAAGATGGAGGCACATCTCGATTTTTATCGTTTTCTCGGGGGTGGCATGCGAGGCCTACTGGTCCATTTTTCGGAGTGCGTAATGCAAGAACGTCATCAATCTTCCGCTATTTGAATTTAATCAAAGTTTATAGCTCTTGGAGTAATAATTTACTATTTGGAGTAAATAAAAACATTTTAATAAGAACTACCTTGACGTTAAGAACTACAGAAATTGAAATAAATTATTGATTTTGGTAGAATAATGTTTTACCAAAAAGATTAAATGTTACCCCAATTAATGTTATTTACTCTATGGCAGTATTTGGAGATATAGTCGTTAATTTAAGTTAATTTCCTCAATCTAAATAAATTAACTCATTAGGGTATTTGACACATAGTTTTTAAAAACTGTTCTAAGTTAATCACTGATGTGTAAAGACTCTACAGGGTGAAATTGATATCATTAGCATCCTTTTAAACTAAGAGTCTACCTATCAAACTGAACAACTTTTACTATGGGAGCAAAAACATCGGAGCAAAAAAAAAATCTGCTGTTGCATACATTTGAGCCGAGTAGGCAGGCTAGGCACTGCAGTTTAGTATGGAACAGCTGATTTTTTGCCCCGATCGTTTTGCTCCCATTATAAAAATTGTTCAGTTTGATGGGTAGACTCTTAGTTTTAAAGGATGCTAATGATATCAATTTCATCCTGTATAGAAAATGTATATTTTACGTTCCTTTACATTTAGTGCAAGAAAAAAGGAAAACAGAAAACATTATTTAAATATCCCGAGAAAACGCTTTTCTTGACAATATCGTGTCTACACGCTTTTCTTGACAATATACGTGTGACACTCATACTCTACACGCAACTGTCTACATGCAGTTGACGTCATCAACCATTCGGCCAATCACAGTCGTTTACGATCACGTGACTAAAGTACTTAAACAAAAACATTGTTTTCTTTGTTGATTTTCATTTAAAATATCCAGTATTTTTCTTAAGGTGGTTTCAGTCCATACAAAAGTTTGACGCACAATACGCGTAGACGGAATAAATAAAAGTAATATTAGAAAATCTAATTGCCAGGTCACAAATAACATTTGCAATTAATAATATAATTACGATGATATAAAGCTTTAAAAATTTTGTATGAAAAATTTCAAAGCTTTATATCCTTGAAATTATTTTATAAACTGCAAATGTTATTTGTGACGCGGCATCTAGATTTTCAAAACAATTTTTCCATATATAAAATATATATAATAATATATATACTAATATATATACAAAGTTACTTATATTAATACTGTATACGCGTATTGTACGTCAAAGTTTTGTAAAAATTAACCCCTCTGCAACCACCTTAACTGACTAAATAGTTTGATTCCAAAATACCAAAATTGATATTCAATACGGATGCCATCAATAGATCCTATATTTTACTTACTTACTTACTATGCTGGCTCAGGGACCCGAAGTGGGTCTTAGCCTCCGATAACAGCACGCCATTCATCTCTTTTCTGTGCCATCTCAGTCCAGTTAGGCACCTCCAGCTCCTCGAGATCTTTGGTAATCTGGTCTATCCAGCGATACCTGGGCCTGCCCACTGGGCGACGCCAAGAGGGTCGCCCCAGATACGCTCTCTTCGCCGCGCGATATATTTTACATGCTGTCAAATACCCTAATAGGTAAATTGTGACATTTGGGGTAAAATTAAGTAGGGGTAAGTTATAGTGCTTGGAGTAATTATTATTAATTATTATAAGGTCTAACAAAATTAGCTGAAACTATTTTAAGGGGATGATCACACCATCAAACTGAACAACTTTTTCTATGGGACCAATATCAAAATCACGAAAAGAAATCTGCTGTTCCATACATTTGGGTCGTAGGTTTGTATGGATGGATGGAACAGCTTATTTTTTTGGGCGATTTCGATTTTGGACCCATAGAGAAAGTTGTTCAGTTTGATGGTCTGATTATCCCATTAAAATAGTTTCAGCTAATTTTGTTAGACCTTATACAGGGTGTTACAAAAATAAAAATTTTAAATTTTTAAGGGGTGGTTTTTTTAGACCATCAAACTGAACAACTTTCACTATGGAACCAACATCGAAATCGCGAAAAAAAAATCCGCTGTCCCATACAGCAGATTTGTAGTTTAGTATGGAACATCAGATTCTTTTTCGCGATTTCGATATAGGTCCCATAGTGAAAGTTGTTCAGTTTGATGGTCTAAACCACACCCTTAAATGTTTATTTGTATTTTTGTAACACATTGTATACAGGGCCCTTCTTAATATGCTGACACTTTTTTAAGAGGATGATCATACCGTCAAACTGAACAACTTTCTCTATGGCACCAACATGGAAATCGCGAAAAAAAATCAACTGTCCCATACATATAGAGTAGGTTTGCAGTTTTGTATGGACATCTGATTTTCTTTTCGCGATATCCATTTTGGTGTTATAGAGAACGTTGTTCAGTTTGATGGTCTGATCATCCCATAAAGTTACTATACCTTACTACTAGTATAGTATTATATTATCTGTGACCTTACGGAATAGAGAAACTGATATGAGTTGTCAAACGAAATCCTTTTTTGGGAATTTATCGGCACGGTAAAAATTCGAGTTCTGTGTCTAATTGGGAATCTAACGTGAAATCGTAGATAATTTAATGAACTAGTGTTAGCATATTTCACAAAATAATCTACGATTTCGATGGACGTCCACTGCTGGACATAGGCCTCCCCCAAGGATCGCCATAACGACCGGTCCTGCGCTGCCCTCATCCAATGGGTTCCCGCCGCCTTCACAAGGTCCTCGGTCCACCGTGTGCGGGGCCTACCCACGCTGCGCTTTCCGGTACGCGGTCGCCACTCGCGAACTTTTCGGCCCCATCGGCCATCGGTTCTTCGAGCAATATGCCCCGCCCACCGCCACTTTAATTTAGCAATTCTTTGGGCTATGTCAGTTACTCTGGTTCTTCTGCGGATCTCTTCATTTCTGATACTGAAACTCCGAGCATAGCCCTCTCCATTGCCTTTTGGGTGACTTTCAGCCTTTTTATGAGGACTTGAGTGAACGACCACGTCTCTGTTCTATATGTCATCACTGGCAACACACACTGATCGAAGACTTTCGTTTTAAGACACTGCGGTATTTGGGACGTGAAGATACTACGTAGCTTCCCGAACGCTGCCCAGCCGAGTTGGATTCGACGGTTGATCTCTTTCTCGAAGTTGGACCTACCTAACTGAATAGTTTGTACCAGGTAAACATAATCGTCAACAACTTCGAGCGCAGAGTTTCCGATCAATTTAGATTTACAAATTATTCACAGAGCTCGAATAAATAACCCTGTCGATTGTGCCGATAAGTTCCCCAAAACGGTTCTATTGCCTCGCGTCACGTATCTCTTTCTATTATAAAGCGGTTCTGCTAGGTTAGGGCTGCCATACGTCCCGGTACACCGGGACATGTCACGGTTCGAAGCGGTATGTCCCCGTGTCCCTGTCAGCAAGGCATTTGTCCCGGTTGGTGAATTATGACGCACTCGCCCATAGATAGATAGATAGATAACTCATTTATTTCACCAGAACAATACAGGATAAACAGTGACAGACAAAGGCAGATCGTCCACGATGGCATGGGTTGAACACACACCGCTGCGCCTTGTAGTATCCATCGCAGCGCGATTTAATAAAATTTTGACTCTATTGGGTTTTACTGATGTGCAGAGCGAAGGTCTGTCACGTATTTTTTTTAAACACAAATTACTTGTTCAACATACATGCTAAAGAAAATGTTATTTTATTAACAAAGGAAGAAAAGCAAGAAATTCAGAAAAATATCGATGGGCAAAGAAAAGTGGCGCTGAAGAAGAGTGTAGGAGTCACAGATATTGTTGATTTTTCATGCAGCACTTTACTAATCGGCGGCAAAAATATATTTTAAACGAGCTCTATGTTTTACCACTTCGTACGGCGGAGAAAAGTCGAGCTCGCTTCGCAACTGATTCCTGTTGAGGGGAAAAGATTTGTCAATTTTTCTGACCACTATCGGAGTAGGTAGTTGTGCTAAAAAATTTCGAGCTCGCTTCGCTCGATCCGTAATTTTTTATGTAAGAATTTTGCACACAGAGAAAAGGGAGCAGCAAAATAGGTCTGTGCCCCAGGTGACAGAAACTTACGCTATGCCATTGGTGTAGGTAGCTAAACCTATTTCTATTCCAAATGTCACGGTCGGGTCTCTAACATTTATGGCAGCCTTACGCTAGGTACATCTCGCTCTCTCAGCTGTCAGTTCCTCTATTCCTGGTATAATACCTTTATGGGTCATCCCCTTAAAAAAGTGTCAGCATATTAAGAAGTCCTGTATTATCCGAAAATGTTATGATTTTGTTGATATTACATCGTCCGCGTCACTTAGGGTAATTTTGCCCAAACTTCAGTATTATTAAAACATTCTCAAATAATTTTAGTTGATTTAAAGTATTTTTTACTGATCTGTTTTATTTTACGAAAATTAATGTCTGTGTTTGTTAAATATACAGGGTGTATAGTTAAATGCGTTACATACATAAGAAGGGTGCTTCAGTTTGTAGGAATAACATCTATCTATGCTATTATAAAACTGTAACAGGAAGTTTTAACAAAAAAAAAGTTACGATATGGTTTTTAGGTATCTCTGATTCCATATCACCAATTTTTGGATTTTTTGTCTGTCTGTTTGTTTGTGTGTTTGTTTGTTTGAACGAGCATCACGCAAAAACTACTGAACCGATTTTGATGAAACTTTTTTTGTTTGATAGCTAATGATCTGACTTAAAATCTGGTATATAAGGTCTAACAAAATTAGCTGAAACTATTTAAAGGGTATGCTAAGACCATCAAACTGAACAACTTTCTCTATGGGACCAACATCGAAATCGCGAAAAATAAAATTGATGTCCCATACAAAACTGCAAACTCAACTTGACTCAAATGTGTGGGGCAGCAGATTTTTTTTTCGAGATTTCGATATTGGTCCCGTAGAGAAAGTTGTTCAGTTTGATGGTCTGATCATACCCTTAAAATAATTTCAGCTAATTTTTTTAGACCTTATATAATTTGTGCGGACAAAGTCTTTGTGCGTAAGAGCGACTGGAGCGTTCGCCAGTCGTTCCCACTCCACCGCACCGACGCGCTAGGTTAATATTGTATCTCTGAACATTTAATTAAATACGATCGTTAACCCGCGACTTCGTCCCCACAAATTATATACCAGATTTTAAGTCAGATCATAAGCTATCAAACAAAAAAAGTTTCATCAAAATCGGTTCTGTAGTTTTTGCGTGATACTCGTTCAAACAAACAAACAAACAAACAAACACACAAACAAACAGACAGACAAAAAATCCAAAAATTGGTGAAATGGAATCAGGGACACCTAAAAACCATATCGTAACTTTTTTTTTGTTACTATCTTCAATGTACAGACAAACTTCCTGTTACAGTTTTATAATAGTATAGATATAGATGTAAAATTATCAAGATCTGTTTCCTATCATCACACTGCAACAACATTCGTCACCCCAACAAGTCTATCCAACTGAACAACTTTTACTATGGAACCAATATTGAAATTGGAAAATGTGTTGTTTCATAGAAAATGTGTGGAACAGCAGAGTTTTTCTGCGATGTTGATTGTGGTTCAATACTGAAATTTGTTAAGTTTTTATGGTCTGGAGCATCTCGTTAAGTATGAAATGCATTTAAGTTTACACCCTATATTGCAAATATTATATTGTTATTACCTACTAAAAACACAATAAGTAGCCGGCGCACACCTGGCGAAGCGAAGCGCAGAACATTTTTCACAGCTAAACCAATAATTATGAAATAACATAAAAAATCAACTAAAAATACTTTCGTCTTAGGGGGTTACCGATCCTATTGTGCTGCCCTCAATCGTATTTTTTTTTATTCCATAAAAACAAGATTGTTAATACCTCGACCTCGGTTGACCACTTAGGCCCGCTTGCGCCAAGCAGGGTTATCGCTATTAACTCTGAACTAGACGCTAATTTTTCCAATTAAATTATAATTATGTCTTGCACCTTCCTGTTTTAGGGGCTAAACTTGTGTTATTTTTAAACCACCGATGTGGTAGGTTTAAGTCACTAAACTACGTGCTAAATGTCAAAATTGTAGCAACAGCTGTTTTTACAGTTTTGTTGTAGCCTCGCGTAACTCTCTAACAAAAAAATGTTATATGAAACGTGCACCGACGCCATTAAATTCCTTTGAACGGTTGCACACGTTTCATACATTCTGGATAATCGGTCACGACCAGTTTTTAGTATGGAAGTCCTGTCATTCTCTCTGATAACATGAATGAACGATGAAAACGAAATGTCATTGCCAAAATAAAACAAATGAGACAGACAAATACAAAGAGATGCAGTGTGAAAGAGGCGTGCATATATTATGTTCATTCATCATTCATTTTTCAAATTTTGTCGGATTACATAAACTCTATGGTCATTTAGGATGATGCCAGCGAAAAATAGAGAACTCTCAGGTTAGGTAACTATGAACTAGTTTTCATTGGCGCAAGACCAATCTTCGATAACACTTTAGGTCGGTGCTACTAAAAACGGGGTTACGCAATTTAACCCAGCATTTGGCGCAAGCGGGCCTTAAAGACTTATGTTCGTTATCACTTATCAGTAAGATAATCGAATGGGATGAAAAAAAGGTTTTGTGAAAACTGTTTTTCTCGATGACTGTAATTTTTTTTCAAAATCGGTGAATGCAGAAGTAATACACTCCAAAAGTTAGGGTTAGTCTCCTAAGAAAGTTTTCTTGTAGCTATAATGCTTCTGGTAGCTGCCCTTTGTGTCCCATCTTAACTTTCCACCCTGTATATGCAGAATTTTTTTATGTTACCTAAAAATCTCTTTTTGTTTATGCAATGTATTATTTAAGTCGTGTCAATTCATATATCTGGTAAAACTGTAACAGGAAGTTTGTCTGTACATTGAAGATATTAACAAAAAAAAATTTACGATATGGTTTTTAGGTGTCCCTGATTCCATTTCACCAATTTTTGGATTTTTTGTCTGTCTGTTTGTTTGTGTGTTTGTTTGTTTGTTTGTTTGTTTGAACGAGTATCACGCAAAAACTACAGAACCGATTTTGATGAAACTTTTTTTGTTTGATAGCTTATGATCTGACTTAAAATCTGGTATATAATTTGTGCGGACTAAGTCGCGGGTTAACGCTCGTAAATAAATACAAGAATACAAATTCATTTTCGATGTTATTTCAACGCAGGCAAAGTCAAGAATGGTTTAGCTGTGAAAAATGCTCAGGGGTGCGATTTTTGAATCTCATTCGCTGAGATCAACCGTTGAAAATGTCAAAATTACTATGGGGATATGCATCTTTCTACTGCTGATTTGACATTCAAAAATCATACTCCAGGTGTGCGATTTTTGAAAGTCAAATCAACAGTAGAAAGATGCGTATCCCCATACGCAAAAAAAAAAAAAAAACAAAAATAAAAAGCTAAAAAAAAAAAATCAATCATCTTATTCAAAAATCGCACTCCTGCGCTTGCGCATGCTTCCAGGCGTATTACTTTTTGAGGTTTTTTTTCTTGTAATATTGTAAAAAAAAATGGTATAATGTATGATCCCACAGATTTGGGTAATTTTGTAAAATATTATTTATTCTTAAAATAGAGGCTTTGTTATTAATTATTATCATCATTTTGATTTGCCTCAAAAAAAAACCCAAATTACTTTGAAAATATCAATTAAGGGGCATATCTTTGCTATTTAAAATAAAATTAAGACAAACTTTTAAAAAAAATATCAAAGCACTTGCTGTCTCGCATCTCGCTCGCACTTAAAGTAAAATACGTAAGTGTGAGTAGGATAGGAAACTGTATAAAATATTGTAAATAGGTAATAAGTGTCAAAAATTTAAATGTTTATCAAAAAGCAGAGACTCAAATAGTAATTAAAAAAAAACAACTTTAGTCGTTACCACTTTAGTAAATAAAACCGGCAAAGTGCGAGTCGGGACTCTAGCAATTCATGTTCCTTACCACCAGTTGTTTAACAATGAGTTTTTCCGATTTTATATGGCTATATTTAAGGAGCCATAGGTTCAGGTGAATATTTTCTATGAGAAACGCGATTGCTCAGCCCTCCGAAAATAGACTAAGAGATAAGTGTACTTTTTGCAACCATCAGCTGCAAGGCTGATTCAGCGTTTATGGGGTGTAGAGCATCTCTGTGATGGGGATGGACTAGGTCTGCCTGCATAACTTCAGTCGGTTTAGAAGTTACTGATGTTTAAATGTCAGTAAAAAATTAACAATCAGCTGCAAGAATGATCGTATGATATTATTGTAGCTATGTGAACAGTACAAAAACTGACATGGTTCATCAGTCCGAAGGTCATAGGTCCGTCCTTTGAACGGCAGTATCTCCTAAACCGACTGGCAGTTCATGCCACTTTTTGTAATGTTCACATAGCTACAGTGCACACTGCAATAATATCATACGATCAGCCTTGCAGCTGATCGTTAACTTTTACTGACCTTTAAAAGTCGGTAACTCCTAAACCGACTGAAATTATGCAGGCAGACCAAGTCCATCCCCATCACAAAGATGCTCTACACCTCATAAACACTGAATCAGCCTTGCAGCTGATGGTTGCAAAAAGATCACTTATCTCTTAGTCTATCACAGCTTTTGACTATCCACCACCGCCACACATCTCTTCTGTATAAACCGGAAAAACATATTCCCATAGCAATATTTTTCAAAAGTCGTACGGCTAAAGTTGTTTACAGTGTACTCTATCGTTGAACCCAGTTTTTTGTCACCAAAATATACTTTTCAATTTGTACTCTATCCTTTGGTTGCAGAGTGGTCAATTTTATTCAAGACTTTGACGCACAATACGCGTAGACAGTATTAATATAAGTAACTTTGTATATATGGAAAAATAGTTTAGAAAATGTAGATGCCGCGTCACAAATAACATTTGCAATTTATATAATAATTACGAAGCTTTGAAAATTTTCATACAACTTTATATCTTCGTAATTATATTATAAATTGCAAATGTTATTTGTGACCTGGCAATTAGATTTTCTAAACTATTTTTCCATATATAAAATATTACTTTTATTTATTCCGTCTACGCGTATTGTGCGTCAAACTTTTGTATGGACTGAAACCACCTTAAATAAATAAGAGCGAATCATAGACAATAACCTCAAACCGACCGTATAGTTGTAGAATACAGGATGCAACTTAAATGCTGATCGTTTTTTTCCTCTATGGGGCCAACATCAAAATCCCGAGAAAGAAATCAGCCGTTTCATACAAAACTGCAACCCTGCTCCACCCAAATGTATAGGACAGCTGACTTTTTTCTCCCGATTTCGATGTTGGTTCTATGGAGAAAGTTGTACAGTTTGATAGCTTAGTTGCGGAAACGCTCATTAGAGTTGATTCTCAATTAAAGCCTCCTCTTGCTAGCCTTTACTACGTCAACAAGACAAAAAGTGACAGCAAGAGATTTAATGGAGGATTAACTTTAATGATCGTTTCTGCAACTGCGCGAGTGTATCAAATTAAAAAACCTTTAGCATAATAAGTTGAACCCTGTACTTATACTTTATTTATAATTAATTTTAAGTTTAAAATTATGGTCTCTATACATTTGGCTGTTATATAAATATAATACAATAAATAAATATTATGAATCTCATTGTAAATTAGTTTTATTTCTAAAACTAGGCATATTATACCCACGGCTTCGTATATGCGCACACAATTTCAAGTCGTGTATACGTAAAAAGCCGTGGTGGTCCAGTGGCGAGTAACCTTGGCCGCCGCGCAAAACATCGTGAGGAAACCTGCATGCTTCAATTTCCACAGGCATTATTACTTACTCACTACCCTTCACTGGACAGAGTTTCGGTACTAAGGTACTAGTGAAACGTGGACATTCTGGGTATTCAGAATATCTCTGACTATTTCCAGGCATTATTGTACCCACTGTGTGCCACAAGAGTGGTGACTGGCTCACTACCTATCACTGGACAGAGTTTCGGTACTAGGTACTAGTGAAGTGGACGTTCTGGGTTTTCAGAATATCTCTGACTATTTCCAGGCATTATTGTACCCACTGTGTGCCACAAGAGTGGTGACTGGCTCACTACCTATCACTGGACAGAGTTTCGGTACTAGGTACTAGTGAAGTGGACGTTCTGGGTTTTCAGAATATCTCTGACTATCCCCTCGGGGAATATAGTCGTGAGCATTGTGTGTGTGAGCAAAGAACATGGGTCGAAAAAGGAGAAACGTTTCGAGGACCTCCTATAGAAAATCTCAATTGATCCCCAGTGCCGGATTAGCAAGAGTAGCAAATGCTACGGCCCCGCGCATTTGGAGGCCCTGCGCGCACCAACGTTTTCTGCTGCTAGAATCTAGTCGCAAACCTGGGTTGCTTCGCTCGCTAGTGCGCATTGAATTCGTTATTCGATTCAAAACCGGCAGAGGTATGGTCATATCGCAACCTAGTCGTAGTGCTTTGAGAAATTTCGAGCTCACTTCGCTCACTCTTTTAGTTTTTTTAAACTAAGTTACAGTGCTGAGAAATGTTGAGCTTGTTTCACTCGCTCCAGTTTCTGAATGGTCTTTTAAGGTATTCTGCACTCAATACACGTACTTACTAATTTACCTACTCCATACAGCCGCCGCGCCTTTTTCTGTAAAAAATTTCGAGCTCACTTCGCTCGCTCAGTTTTTTATGTAGGAATAAGTATGAAGCATTTTCTACAAGGGCCCCCAAAAATGTTGCCCTTCTAGTAAGTACCTACCTAGAAATACGAATTTACAAAATTGTATTGCTGAACTATGAGCTGAAGCCTTTTCCTTATCTGCCCTACCTTACATTCAGTTCTGGGCCCTGGACCTGTGTACAGGGCCTAAAACTGAATTAGAGACCCGAGCATTAACGAGGGAAGTCTTTATAGAGAGACCGAACAAAGGACCTCTTGTACGCTTTTGCTACGGGGCCCGCGCAGGCTTAATCCCGGCACTGCTGATCCATACTTGTATGGTGTTTTTGAGGGTCCAAAAATATTTCTCGTTTTCGACCCCAGCGGCGCGTAGCGTGGGTTTCTGCCGCCCGGGGCACAGCCCCATTTAGCCGCCCCCTTTATAAGAATACCTACACAAGCAACGGAGCGAGCTCAACATTTTTTGCACATCTATTCGGGTTGTGGTTAGAAATCTTTTGGTTTACCCGTTTACCCATGCAAAAATAGAAACATAGAGCGAGCGAAGCGAGCTCGACTTCTTTTTCTCCTCGATACGTATCAGTTAGAACCAGTGCTTTTTACGTACAAAACAGGGCCAAAGTAGGTAACCCAAGTAAAAGCTATGGATTGAGCGAAGCAAGCTCGAATGAAATTTTTAGCACCACATAATAGGTTGGGGAAAAAGTCTTTTCGCATTATAGTATGTATGAAAAATGGATGCCATTTTTGAAAAAGTGAAGCAAGATCGGCATATCAGTAGTTACGACGTAGCTGAAGAACTGGGAATTGACCACAAAACAGTTTTGGCGCATTTGAAAAAAACTGGGTACACAAAAAAGCTTGATATTTGGGTACCTCACGAGCTCACTGAAAGAAACCTAATGAACTGTGTACATTGTGTCATTTGTGATTCTTTATTACGACGACGTAATGAAACCGAACCATTTTTGAAGAAGCTGATAACTGGTGATGTGAACGTGCGAAAAAGGTCGTGGTCAAAGGCCGGTCAGGCTTCACAGACTGTGGCGAAACCCGGGTTAACTCGCAACAAGGTGATGCTGTGTGTGTGGTGGGATTGGAAGGGCATTATTCATTATGAGCTGTTACCACCAGGCAGGACCATCGATTCTGAACTGTACTGCGAACAACAGATGAGATTAAAGCAAGAAGTTGAGAGAAAGCGGCCGGAATTAACAGAAGGGGTGTGGTTTTTCATCATGATAACGCTAGACCTCACACATCTTTAGCCACTGAGCAAAAATAAAGAGAGCTTGGCTGGGAGTTGTTAATGCATCCGCCGTGTAGTCCTGACCTTGCACCTTCAGATTTCCACCTGTTTCGGTCTCTTCAGAATTCTTTGGGCAGTGTCAGGTTACCATCACGAGAGGACTGCCAAAACTACTTGTCGCGGTATTTTGATCAGAAGCCGCAATATTTCTATAGCAATGGGATCATGTCCCTACCTACAAGATGGCAAAAAGTTATCGAACAAAATGGTACCTACATACTTTAGTTAAATGTAAATAAACTGTATTAAACAATGTTTTCTGAAAAATATTAAAAAATAAATATTAAAAAATGACTTCATCATGTCGACAAAGAGGCAAATATTCAATGATGTCTCACGAAAGTCTTCGATCAGTGTGTGTTGCCAATGATGACATATGGAACAGAGACGTGGTCGTTCACTCAAGGCCTCATAAAAAGGCTGAAAGTCACCCAAAGAGCAATGGAGAGGTCTATGCTCGGAATTTCCCTGCGAGAACGAATCAGAAATGAAGAGATCCGCAGAAGAACCAGAGTAACTGACATAGCCCAAAGAGTTGCTAAATTGAAGTGGCAGTGGGCGGGGCATATTGCTCGCAGAACCGATGGCCGATGGGGCCGAAAAGTTCTCGAGTGGCGACCGCGTACCGGAAAGCGCAGCGTGGGTAGGCCCCGCACACGGTGGACCAACGACCTTGTGAAGGCGGCGGGAACCCGTTGGATGAGGGCAGCGCAGGACCGGTCGTTATGGCGATCTTTGGGGGAGGCCTATGTCCAGCAGTGGACGTCCATCGGCTGAGATGATGATGATGATGATGATGATGAAAAAATGTTTTGAATTTTCTTAAAAAATGCGAAGAAACTTTTTCCCCAACCTAATAGTTATAGTCAGAACTCTTTAGGATTATGTGTAGGCACAGTGATTAAAACAGAAACTTAGAGCGAGCGAAGCGAGTTATTTTAGGGATAAAGATTGACTCGAGGCTGCAATGGGGTCCACATATAGAAACCCTAGCGGGTAGGCTGCGCTCGGCAGCTTATGCAGTTCGAAAAATTAGACAGCTAACTGATATAGCTAGTGCAAGACTTGTATTCTTCAGCTACTTCCATAGTATCATGTCTTATGGTATTTTGCTGTGGGGCCGTGCTGCAGATGTTGAGGCGATCTTTGTCCTTCAAAAGAGGGCAATTCGGGCCATTTATAATCTGCATTGTCGAGATTCACTACGAGATCTTTTTAAAGATATCAGTATCTTGACTTTCTACAGTCAATATATTTACGAAAATATTTTATGTGCACGTTCCATAATTAGGCACCAATAAATTTAGCCTGCTCCTCGCTCGCTACGCGCAGTAGCGCCCGAACAGTAGTTCGACCCATGTTTCTTAGGGAATAAATATGAAAAAAATAGTGTATCGGAAAAAGCCTAACAGACAACAACAGGTAACACGATATCAATGCGTCGACACCGTAATCAACGTCCCCGTCGGCGGGGACAGCCGCGACCACTGCCCATTCCTTTCACTTCTGCCGCCTATAGACGCTACAGGCCAATCGCAGGCCGCTTCTCACCTACCCCCGTTACCCAATCCAAGAGCGATGATAGCCCATACGGAAGAGAGCTAGCGCCTCAATCACGAGGACGCGGTTCGATTCCTGGCCTGTACCACTAAGTTTTTCTGAATTTATGTACGGTTGTATTTATCATTTACTAGCTCGGCGGTGAAGGAAAACATCGTGAGGAAACCTGCATTCCCGAGAATGAAAAGAAAATACCATAAGTTCGGAGGTATGCGTAAAATATGGGTGAGCTTGGGGCGAACACAATAGATCAGCGATGGTCGCAGTGTTACATAACGACCCTTGCTTGCAATAGCCCAGCCACAAATAATAATACCCAATCCGTCGCGTAGCCCCAGCAACGTCCTATGCCGAGGTCCGTACCCCTCTGGGTGCCCCTAGGTCGGTTGCTTAAGTTCATTCATTTGGCTCGGTAGACCCTCCAATAGTCCGCAGTAAAAAGCAGTAGTTGCTGTTGTTGTTGAGCAGAGATGTAATAGTCATCTCCAAAAAAAAAAAGTATCTGAAAAATATTTGACATGAGAAAGGTAATTCAAATGAAAGAAAAAATTATCAATTTATAAGAGTAATATTTAATAAGAGTTTTCTTAAAATACTTTAGTTATATTTTTTTATACAATAACCTAATTTTTTTTTAAATAAGGCTACCTATGAATTTGCCGTTCAAATTGACAATGTATTAGCATATTTAATTATTATCAGTTTAGCGTGGCGATTATGGCAAATCCCCCCCATTTTGGGGGAGGCTTATGTCCAGCAGTGGACGTTTAATGGCTGATATGATGATGATGATTTTCATTAGGTACTTACGTGGTACTTGCTTAAGTAAACTAAAATCCTTTACCTACCTTAATCGTTCGCGACAAAATAACAGATATTTCGAGTATACAGGATGTAAGAAAAAGTATCATTAGCCTTTTAACCACAGACCCATCAAAATAAAAAAAAAATTTTGTATGAGAGAATTGTATTGTTGAAATGTATTTTTGTTATGTCAGAACAACAAAAAAATCTACTGTTCCGTACTAAACTGCAATATCACTCAAATGTATGGAACAGCAGATTTTTTTTGTTCTGACATGTTTGCTCCCATAGTAAAAGTTGTTCAGTTTGATGGGCCATGTTACCCATCAAACTGAACATCTTTGGTGGAACAACAAGGTGGAAACCGCAATATAATATTATTTTAGACACGAACACTACACGACACAAAATACACTCGACGCTGCCGCTGTTGCCCTCTCTCGTTGTAGGTACATAGCTAGAGTCGATATCGTCTTCTGGAACATCCATGATGTGCGCACAGCTTGGCATCTATACCTTCCAAAGCGTGTACCCCATGTGCTTGAACTGGATCATCGTCGCAAAATCTCACCAATACAGCAGGGCAGTCTCTTCCTGGTCTAGGTGCGTGCGAGAAAACGTCGAGCAGGTGCAGGCCCGTTCCGGAGGGAGCAGCAAACCGTGTCCACGTCGACCATCGCCACGAGGAGCATACTTCCTTGCCTTCCTTCCTCGTAATACTGACTTTCTTGAACAGTAGACCCGTAAAATACTCGTGTTTCTTCATAGTTTCCATGTACTTTCCATGTCGCAGTAAACAAGCCACGTGGAGCCGACACAGCACACCACTAAGGTCAATCCTGCCATCCAACATGCGCAGGAGTCGTTCCGCCGAAGTCAAGTTCGAAGGGGTGCGTGTTCATTGTCGGGTGGTCACCACTTTGGGGGTGACGGATAGTGTTGCAGTGGGATGATGGAAAAGAGTTCTTGATAATACATATTTATTCAGAGTTATATATTAACCTAGCGGTTCGGTGGTATGGGAACGACTGGCGAATACTCCAGTCGCTCCATCAGACAGAGACAAAATTGCTTATTCTGCTACACTAATTATAATACTAATAAAATGTGTCCCCACAGAGCATGTTTAAAGGTTATTGATACATTTCCTTACACTCTGTATAGTTTTAGTAGGTACATTTTAGTTGCGTACTAGGTATTTTCTAGTACCTATATCTACTTACGACTAAACCTTCGGCTTCGGTCGAAAATTTAACTTCGATCGGACACTAGCGACTCTGTCAATGGGGAAATCTCTTTCGCGCCCACCTACCCTCCCTCGGTTCTCGCACTGACATAATAAAATATAAACAGAGCATTGAAGAAAAATGATCGACGTTCAGCAAAGTGGAAGAGTGCCATAACAAGCAACACTGCCATAAATGATCTCTGGAATTGGCTCTCTAATAGCCATGTTTTTTTCCATCTTATTGCTGTCTCCCGTTTGCAATGGAGGGAAGTCGGATATTTCGTTTTCCTACTCCTCCTATCTTCTTTGATTAATTCATTGCGGGTTCCAAGACAGATTAGAGTCATCCTAGGGCTCACTGGACTTCATTGTCCAGTGTTGTGAATGGTCGCCGCTGTTGATCCTGGCTTACAGGAGTTACAGCGGTGGGAATGTGTGGTGGGCCTATACCCGTATTAAAAAAAGTGGAAGAGGCCCTGTGGTTATCCGATATAAATGTATCGAGGTCTTCTTGATGCCGCTTTTTACCCGTCACTGAAAAAAAATTCATTAATTAAAATACCTATTTAATTAAGTAGGTATATTATTTAATCTATGCCCAATGAGTTTTTCTAGCTTATGTACGTAATACCGATTGCTCTCAAACGGTGAAGGAAAACATCGTGAGGAAACCTGCATACCCTGAAGAAGAAATTCTGATGTGTATGTGAAGTCTACCAATCCGCATTCACGCAGGGCACGCGTGGTGGACTAATGCCCATACACCATCCCTGAGGGTAGGCCTGTGCCCTGTGGGACGTTTATAGGCCGGTGATGATTTAATCTATTGAGGAGCTTCAACAGTGAAATAATACGCTATACAAATTTAAGTAGGTGACGATTTGTAACACCACTGGCTTTTCGGTGAACGAAAACATCGTGAGGAAACCTGTGTGCTTCAATTTTGAGGTAGGTATGTACACTGGCCTGCAAAACTAAGTATCACACTTTTAAAATTGCAATAACCTTTTAAGTACATAAAATATACTTTCGAAATAAAAAGGACTGGAAAAAGAGTTTAATTTAAAAAGAATAGTTACAAAGAAAGCTGATAACATTTGCTATAAAATGTTTTTTATTTTAAATCGCTATTTTCTGTAGTTTAGAAAAAATATAAATATTAATAGTGTAGTACTTAGTTTTGCAGGTCAGTGTATTTTGCACACTGTCCATTACAAGCCTAGTGGTGACGGACTCACTCCCCGTCACACTGGACAGAGTTTAGGTTCTACTAGTGAAACGAGGCTGTTTAGAAGTTTCAGAATATCTCTGACTACCCTTTCGGGGAATATAGTCGTGAGCAATTATGTTTTTTTTTTCTTTATTTGTGGAGCTTTTTCTTTGCAAAAGAAGCCGCTCCTTACAACTAAGTACAATTTGATACCCTCAACACACTTCGATGGGCCCATATTCGGTTGCATAAAATTCGAAGACATAATTTAATGTCGCATAACTAAATGAGGCATATATGTTCTAACCTAACCTAACCTATAGTTTTGAAAACACCAGTTTGTTTTTCTCCCCCCTCGCGGGGGGCGCAGCCCCCCTGCACCCTCCAACATGCATTCAAGCAAGCAAGCAACGAGCAAGCAAGCATGCAGCCAGCAAGCAAGCAAGCATTTTGATGTTCCACGCATATGCGGCATGCACATGACGTACGCTTCGCTTGGCTCCACTCACAAAACCTAACCTAACCTAATCTACAGTTTCAGAGACTTTGTATTAAGAATAGACGGATTTTCTTAGCAAAACGAGTCGAGAAATGGTCAGATCTCTCATTCTTTGTTATGGTATCGCTTCGTTTGAAAAAAAATACAAACACAGATATATGTCACCGTCTTGAATGTCAAAGTGTGAGCTTCCGAGTCATCGTGATGCCCAGTTGGCTCCAACGTCGTTGCGTTATCGTTATCTTGTGTACTATTGTGCAATGCATTCATTTTAAATATAAATATCGTTAGCGTGATTTTAGGCACCATGGCTTGTGTGGCCACTGGCTGCACTAGTAGAAGGGGCATTACAACAGATAATAATCTAAAGATATCTTTCCATCGGTGGCAATCGACTACTGTTTTTAGGGTATTGACTTAGGTAATGAATTCATTCCGAGTAAAGCTTTTTTCAATGTGAATGTGGTACATAATGTGGAGTTTCATTTCAGCTTGTTTTGTTTTCGGAAATTATAAACTAAAATCATACGTTATTAATTTGTACTGACAGTTTATGTACTAAAATTTTTCGAATAGAGTTGACCTACGACTTAACGACAATTCGGTATGTTACGTTTTTTTGGAGGGCTGAATACACAACTATTTCGAGATAATTTGTCTGAATAATAATATTTTACATATAAGAGATTTTAAAATAAAAGGATTACGGATATTTTTTTAATAAAATAGGTTCGTTTTTCGTTCAAACGATGACCTCTAATCTCCTTGGTAATTTTAAAATCAACTCAAAATAACTGACCATTAAGAAAAAAATATTCAATTTCAGAATTTGACATCAGATGTTGCCATTTCTGTTTTCAGCATAGAGTGAGAAAGAGAAGTCAGGTGACATTATTTTTTAACTAAGTGAAGGTTTTTCTCCATAGAGTTGGAATGATTTTCTCACGACCATTTTTGCATTTTAGAGATTAGGTCAGGCGGAGGACATTCGCCTTTTGGTGGCTTTTTCCGATTCAGTTTGCATAGAATGTGCTGCCATCTATTAAATATTTCGCAGAACTATGAAAGAAAGATTTTACTGTCTATGTCAATGTCTAATTGACAAATTCACAAAATGGCTACCTATCTTGCGTAACGTGCGGGCTGTTTGTTGTTTTCTTTCAATTTCGTGCCGATTTAGTGATGTTCTGGAGTTTCTGTTGTTCTCTTACCAATGTTAAGATTACAGGAATAGTAAGGATACTAGAATTTCACTCGATCGTTGCGGGATTGAACGAAATCTAGCATTTAAAACAATAATATGTATCGGCATGAGTAGATATATAAGTAGGTATGTGTAGTATAGGTTGCATTATTGTTGGTGAAACATAGATGGCGCTAGCTAGCCTTCAATTTGACATAAGGTGGATGCATAATGTTGCCACGAGTGGGTTCTCTTTTCTAATATACTTATATTACTCTTTGGATTAGGTACAGATCAAATTAATTATATTGATAAACTCTATGAATCGCAAAAAATGAAACTATGCTCCATTCCAAATAGGAACGAAATTTTAAGACTATTTTGAATTATAGAAACTGAGATTTGAAACACTCTCACTGAATCATAGAACAGCTTTAGTAACGTCCAAGACACGTCGGATAGCATATCATTCTGATAAATAATATATATTTGCTAATCAGATTTAGCCACATATCGCAGTATGTTGGAACTACGTTTTACTAGCTGTCACGCTTAGTACTAGAATTTTTTTTTTGCTACAGTTAAGTATTAGCCGTTAAACCGTAGTATAAAGCAAAAAACACGTCCTTCTAAGTCCGTATATTATTGAAGGGCAACTACGGAACCCTACCCTGCGCGTGGCTCGACACGCACTTGGACAGTTTTTTTATATTATTAATTTCCATTTTCTCCACTTTCATCTTGGGCAGGCTGTAAATTAAATCATAAAACTCATAGGTATCCTACTGATATCAATAGGCTGTCGATATGTATCACAGGAACAACTCTAGTGTCGTATATACAGGGTGGTCGAGTTAAGATGGTCCAACGGAAAATCTGGGGTAGAAGACATCATTTTCGACCTTTTTGGTTCTATACAGGATGATCCAAAAATTTACGGTTTCAAAGTTATTCAAGTTTTTGTGATTTTTCACCGATCTGCTACCTTGTCCCACTAAACTGGTTACTGTGTTCAAACTAGTTACTATTTTGAGCTGAAATTTGGCATGATCATACTTCAGTAACGTATCTATCGAACGACCTTACTAGTTATTTAATAGGTTTAAATGAAATTAATTTATTATGTATTAATCTTACTATGCGATTAATAAATTAGATTAAATGTTAGTTATGATTATGAGTTTGAATAATATAACTTGAAAATTTATATATTTTTTTAATTATTCCGGTTATCATTAAAGCAGACAGCAGTTATGCTAATCAAAGCAGTATGCTCAGCCCGGCGCTACGTTACGAGATGGAACAATATAGCCCAGTCATTTTATGGTTTTAGCCGGGAATAATTAGTAATTGATATTTTTTTCGATTTAGTATTTAAGAGCTTAGAAATGTACTAAAATTAAAAAGAAATCCCGTCAGCAACAGTACCAAATTTAAATTTTTTATCTCGATATAAAAAACCTGATGGTAATTTTCTTTTTGCACATATTTAAGGCATTACCATTATACATCCTTCAAACATGGTGTAAATATTTTTGTCTACTTAGATGGTTTTGAAAAATGATTTCGTATTTTCTAATAAAAACCTCATTTTTTTAATTTCTATGCTTATTTTACTGCTGTATATTGTTAAATCTAGTTCAAATGAGTGCATTGGTATTAATATTATTAATTTAAAAGCCTTCTGGGACTCACAATTTTGTTTTCTGTGTTGCTTAGCGATTTTTTTTTAATATGTTTCAGATAGTCTTTTTGTCACTAAATGGTGCCGGTTATAGTCCAAAGTCCAATTAATAATTACTTCCCACCTCTCCTAACAAAACTCCGTAAAATGAATGGGCTAATAGGGAGCGGTTGAAGTAAAGTTCGTCGCGCATATATCATACGCCTTGGCATAATGTTTACAACTGTATGACTGACTGAGTGGATGGGTAGTAGCCTTGTATAACAATTTATCTATTATTTCCAATTGTTTAATATTCTATTAGGTAAGTTAGATGTTAGGTTTCGTTTATTAATATTTTAGGTAAGTGTTTATTATATTCTTATTTATTACAATTTAGCTTCATCATTTTTAAAGGTACTTAAGATTCTAATGTTGAATGTCAAAAATCATGAAAAGTAGTCTCATATGGACCCCAAACGTTCTAAGTTCGAAGTTATTGTTTCGCAATTATAGGCTGCCTCGTTTAGTGATATAAGGTATAAAATTAAATGCACATGATGAATTGTTCTTATACCGTGGCTGAGGGGAAATGCTACTATAAGCCTAGTCTTTATAATAAATAGTAAAGCTTCTGGCAGATACAATTTTGATTTCTATGTTGCGTAGATAATTTTTTTGTCACTAAATGGTGCCGCCGGTTACAGTTTTAAAGTCCCATTGATAATTACTCCCCACCCCTCCTAAACAAACTCCTTAAAATGACTGGGCTAAGAACCCTACAGGGCTTTGGAATAGGAACTATACGTACACACGGTGACATATCAAGCTATACAAAACCAACATAAGCTGGACGCGGGAAGTTATACGTTGCTCGACCTACGCCCGGCCAGCCTATTTTGGTTTTGTATAGCTTGAAGTGTCGCCGTGCGTACATCTCGATATTGTTCTGGTACGAAACCTACGAACAAAAATGAATTACGTATTTTAAACCTGTGTTTATCAATATCATTTTACCTTTCAGTCGGAGATTCTTGATCATTGAAAACGACACCTCATCACACCCAGGAGATGTATCGGGTGACTTGGGTAACGTTTCGTTAAAAACGACACCTCATCACACCCAGGAGATGTATCGGGTGACTTAGGTAACGTTTCATTGAAAACGACACCTCATCACACCCAGGAGATGTATCGGGTGACTTGGGTAACGTTTCATTGAAAACGACACCTCATCACACCCAGGAGATGTATCGGGTGACTTAGGTAACGTTTCATTGAAAACGACACCTCATCACACCCAGGAGATGTATCGGGTGACTTGGGTAACGTTTCATTGAAAACGACACCTCATCACACCCAGGAGATGTATCGGGTGACTTAGGTAACGTTTCATTGAAAACGACACCTCATCACACCCAGGAGATGTATCGTGTGACTTGGGTAACGTTTCATTGAAAACGACACCTCATCACACCCAGGAGATGTATCAGGTGACTTAGGTAACGTTTCGTTAAAAACGACACCTCATAACACCCAGGAGATGTATCGTGTGACTTGGGTAACGTTTCATTGAAAACGACACCTCATCACACCCAGGAGATGTATCGGGTGACTTGGGTAACGTTTCGTTAAAAACGACACCTCATCACACCCAGGAGATGTATCAGGTGACTTAGGTAACGTTTCGTTAAAAACGACACCTCATCACACCCAGGAGATGTATCAGGTGACTTAGGTAACGTTTCGTTAAAAACGACACCTCATCACACCCAGGAGATGTATCGTGTGACTTGGGTAACGTTTCATTGAAAACGACACCTCATCACACCCAGGAGATGTATCGGGTGACTTAGGTAACGTTTCATTGAAAACGACACCTCATCACACCCAGGAGATGTATCGTGTGACTTGGGTAACGTTTCATTGAAAACGACACCTCATCACACCCAGGAGATGTATCAGGTGACTTAGGTAACGTTTCGTTAAAAACGACACCTCATCACACCCAGGAGATGTATCGTGTGACTTGGGTAACGTTTCATTGAAAACGACACCTCATCACACCCAGGAGATGTATCAGGTGACTTAGGTAACGTTTCGTTAAAAACGACACCTCATAACACCCAGGAGATGTATCGTGTGACTTGGGTAACGTTTCATTGAAAACGACACCTCATCACACCCAGGAGATGTATCGGGTGACTTAGGTAACGTTTCGTTAAAAACGACACCTCATCACACCCAGGAGATGTATCAGGTGACTTAGGTAACGTTTCGTTAAAAACGACACCTCATCACACCCAGGAGATGTATCGTGTGACTTGGGTAACGTTTCATTGAAAACGACACCTCATCACACCCAGGAGATGTATCGGGTGACTTAGGTAACGTTTCGTTAAAAACGACACCTCATCACACCCAGGAGATGTATCAGGTGACTTAGGTAACGTTTCGTTAAAAACGACACCTCATCACACCCAGGAGATGTATCGTGTGACTTGGGTAACGTTTCATTGAAAACGACACCTCATCACACCCAGGAGATGTATCGGGTGACTTAGGTAACGTTTCATTGAAAACGACACCTCATCACACCCAGGAGATGTATCGTGTGACTTGGGTAACGTTTCATTGAAAACGACACCTCATCACACCCAGGAGATGTATCAGGTGACTTAGGTAACGTTTCGTTAAAAACGACACCTCATCACACCCAGGAGATGTATCGTGTGACTTGGGTAACGTTTCATTGAAAACGACACCTCATCACACCCAGGAGATGTATCGGGTGACTTAGGTAACGTTTCGTTAAAAACGACACCTCATCACACCCAGGAGATGTATCGGGTGACTTGGGTAACGTTTCATTGAAAACGACACCTCATCACACCCAGGAGATGTATCGTGTGACTTGGGTAACGTTTCGTTAAAAACGACACCTCATCACACCCAGGAGATGTATCGTGTGACTTGGGTAACGTTTCATTGAAAACGACACCTCATCACACCCAGGAGATGTATCGTGTGACTTGGGTAACGTTTCATTGAAAACGACACCTCATCACACCCAGGAGATGTATCGTGTGACTTAGGTAACGTTTCGTTAAAAACGACACCTCATCACACCCAGGAGATGTATCGTGTGACTTGGGTAACGTTTCATTGAAAACGACACCTCATCACACCCAGGAGATGTATCGGGTGACTTAGGTAACGTTTCGTTAAAAACGACACCTCATCACACCCAGGAGATGTATCAGGTGACTTAGGTAACGTTTCGTTAAAAACGACACCTCATCACACCCAGGAGATGTATCAAGTGACTTGGGTAACGTTTCATTGAAAACGACACCTCATCACACCCAGGAGATGTATCGGGTGACTTAGGTAACGTTTCGTTAAAAACGACACCTCATCACACCCAGGAGATGTATCGGGTGACTTGGGTAACGTTTCGTTAAAAACGACACCTCATCACACCCAGGAGATGTATCGGGTGACTTGGGTAACGTTTCGTTAAAAACGACACCTCATCACACCCAGGAGATGTATCAGGTGACTTAGGTAACGTTTCGTTAAAAACGACACCTCATCACACCCAGGAGATGTATCGTGTGACTTGGGTAACGTTTCATTGAAAACGACACCTCATCACACCCAGGAGATGTATCGTGTGACTTGGGTAACGTTTCGTTAAAAACGACACCTCATCACACCCAGGAGATGTATCGGGTGACTTGGGTAACGTTTCGTTAAAAACGACACCTCATCACACCCAGGAGATGTATCGGGTGACTTGGGTAACGTTTCGTTAAAAACGACACCTCATCACACCCAGGAGATGTATCGGGTGACTTGGGTAACGTTTCATTGAAAACGACACCTCATCACACCCAGGAGATGTATCGTGTGATTTAGGTAACGTTTCGGTCTATCTTCTATCAGATGGAGATATTTACTCTCTCTCTCAGAAAACGCAAAATTAAATTCCCGTACATTTAGTAGGGAAATATCAAAATCACCCTAGTAGTGATTTTGTAAACACTTTCCAAGTTTTTAGGGGCGGTTCAGACCATCAAATTGAACCACTTTTATTATGAGAATCCGAAATAGCAAAATAATATTCGGCTGTTTCTTCTTCTTCTTCTTCGGCTGTTTGATAATTTAATTAAATATCCATACATTTTAATGGGGAAATAACCAAATCACCTATAGTCATGATTTTATAAACCCTTAAAATTTTCAGGGATGGTTCAGACTATCAAACTGAACAACTTTTACTATGGGAGCGAACTAGAAATCGCAAAAATTTTTTTTTTTTTGCGATTTCAAGTTTTTTCCCACTTGGTGATATTGTCATTACCCTACTAAATGTATGGGAATTTAATTTTGCGTTTTCGGAGACTTCTAATAACTTGACCTCCGTTGACCCCATAGAGACTTATGTTCCTAATCAGTAAGAGAATAGAATAAGATGAAAAAAATGTTTTGTGAAAATTGCAGTTTTTCTCGATGACTGTAAATTTTATTTCAAAATCGGTGAATGCAGAAGTAATACACTCCAAAAGTTAGGGTTAGTCTCCTAAGATCGTTTTCTTGTAGCTATAATGCTTCTGGTAGCTGCCCTTTGTGTCCCATCTTAACTGTACACGAGGAAACTTAAAACGAGATATTTGTACATAGTTTTATAACCTAATTTGATTATTTACCTTTTTTAGTTGTAAGAAATAAATTTAAAATTTTTCATTAGGTTTAGGTTAGCAAGTAAGTTGTAAATAGCTAGACTAGGGTGTTTATTTCGTCCCCTAGCGATTCCTACCCCAATTAGAATTTGTACTGATTAGACTGACTATCTCATTAGAAGGGGAGGAATCCTAGGGGAAACAAATGATAGACAGAGACGCAACGTTCCATCTCTGTCGGCGCATACAGGCGAGCGATGGGGGCCCCGGCGCCCGCGACCCGCGGTATGAGGAAGCGGGGGACGGGGTCATATAAATATTGCACCTTTCGCACGCGCTCCTCTCGAGCTCAGCAGCCACAGCAGACGGTCGCCTATCCGCTGTCCGCGCTCCGCTCCTGCCACCCGTCGCCCTACCTGCGCAGGCCCCGCCCACGCACACTCCGCTGATCGCCGCCGCCGCGCCGACCAGTCGCCCGACGCCCGCCGCCCGAGACGAAAAAAAAAAAAAAAAAAAAAAACGCGCTCCTCGGTCCATATACATCATTCCGAGCTCAGCAGCCACAGCAGACGGTCGCCTGTCCGCTGTCCGCGCTCCGCTCCTGCCACCCGTCGCCCTACCTGCGCAGGCCCCGTCCACGCGCACTCCGCTGATCGCCGCCGCCGCGCCGACCAGTCGCCCGACGCCCGCCGCCCGAGACGGTCCTCCGTCCCGCCGGTGCGTCACCGCTCCGCTCCCAATCGGAAAGTGCAATTTTCATTGCGCGGACCGTTTGTTTTTACAAACCGTTTACTAGACAGTAAATCTTTGTAAATCCACGCTTTAGTGGTGTTCTTGGGGATACGTAACCGTGCCAACGAACCAAGATCGAGCTTGACCCGGAGGCTCGCCTTTCCCCTTCAGGGAACGGTCAATCCGGCTGGGGCTGACACCACTGGCCTTGGGGGGACTCCTAGTCAACGTCAGCTATCTCCCTCCCACACCACCCCTTACCCTTATTCCTATTCCTTGGTGTCTGTTTGGGCGTTGTCGAGCCCTGCACTCGCAGCTACCCTCTGCACCAAGGCTGCTAGGGCCGTTTAGGCACACACCCTTCGCACATTAAGATTGGCGAAGGACCACACTATAGGGCTCCACTGTAGGGCTCACCCTAGGTACCCAACCTCCCTGCCAAACCCGGGCAGGGAGGGTCGCTACACATCCCCGGGAAATCCCACCCGGAGGAAATCTCCACGCACTTGCACTCAAATCACACGCCATGGCATCGTCTTCCCAAATAACGTGGGAGGAGAGGCTGCGGCTGCTCGAGGCGGAACTCGCGCGCTACCGCGACGAGCGAGAGCAACTCCTGAGAGAGCGAAAGCTCTTTCAGGAGGAGCTAGCGCGCGCCCGGGAAGCGAGCGAGGCCCGTTTCGGTCAGTTGCGGCGTCAGATGGACGGGCAAAATTGCGAGATGAACGTAAAGTTTTTTACTTTACTAAATGTCGCGCAGGAGCTCGCCCCCTCCCACGTTATGGCGGAAAAACTGAGCCTCACCCCCATGGGTAAAAGGACTCTCGAATTTATCGAGACCCAGTCCGGTTCGAGGTCGACGCATTCGGCGCCGCCTACAATCCCCCCCGGCTTTAGGGTCACCCCCCCGACCCCGCCTCGGGATCGTTCTCCACTGAGAACGGCCCCGATGCGGGATAGCCCGCACTCGCCTAGCCCGGCTCCGCGAACTCGGCCCGTTCCGACTCCGCAATCGCGGTCGTCTGGTGATGACTCCGACAACCAAATGGATGTCGGAGTCATCTCTAGTAACTCGTCCTCCTCCTCCGAGGGGGATGAGTTCAAGACCGTGGTTGGGGAGGCAACCCTGAAACGGCTTCTGAAAAAGAAGCGTAAGGACGAGGCCGCGGAGAAGGGTCTATGCATCTCGCTATCTCCCAAAAAGAGCAAACGCTCAAAAAAATCCGCCCAACCCGATCGAGGCCCCTCAGGCCACCTCTCCCCCGGCCCTTCAGGCCAACAAAACTCCGGCCTCGCAAGCCAGCCCGACCTCGGCCCCTCAGGCCAACTCCTCCAAGGCCTTCAGCCTACCCAATCGCCTCCTGCCTCTCAAAGGAAGTGCAAGGCGCCGCCCCCGCTAGTCATTCGAGAGAAGGGCAAGTGGGAGCGCGTCTCACATCTAATGAGGGAAAGAAGGATCAACTTCACCCACGCCACTAATACCCACGAGGGTATTAAAGTCATCGTCCCCACACCTGGCGACCACCGCGGACTCACGCGTCTGCTCGACGGTGAGAGAGTGCCGTACCACTTCCTTCACCCTCGAAGAAGACAAAGTCCTTCGGGCCGTGATCTGGGGTGTGCCCCAGGAAATAAGCACAGATTCTATCCTGGCGGACCTCAAGAGCCAGGGCCTACCTGCTCTAGAGGTCCACCGCATGAGTAGCGGAAGGACAAAGGCCAAGTATGACATGGTCCTTGTCATCCTCGCCATGAACGGGGGCCGTAATATCTACGGCCTCAAGTCCGTGGTGGGACTGACAAGATTCCAGGTCGAAAAACCTAGAAAGAACCGAATCCCCTCGCAATGTCACCGTTGCCAGCTCTACGGGCATAGCTCCCGTAACTGCCAGGCTCACCCACGGTGCGTTAAGTGCCTGGGTGACCACGCGACGGTACACTGCGAGAGGCCGAAGGACCGGTCTCTCTGCGTCACACCACCCTCATGCGTATTGTGTGGGGAGCAGGGGCACCCCGCGAACTATCGCGGATGCCCTAAGGCTCCTCGCATAAAGCATGGGAGTGGAGGGCGCGGCCTCTCCGGCCCTTCACACTCGGGGCAACCCTCCCGCCGCCCAGTCGGCCAGGTTAGGCCCCCCCCCCCCCCCCCAACAAACGTTCGTACAAGCGAACAAACCCTACTCGAGGGTCGTCGCGAGCCCTCAGCCCAATAACCCCCCTCCGCCTAAACCTCTGATCCCTCTGATGCAGATCAGGACTGACCCCCCACCACGCACAAACCCGCCCCCCCAATCTGGCCATATCCCCAATAATATATTGGCGCTTATGGCCAAATTGGCGACGGCCAAAACTCAAACTCAATACATCGACATATGTATTGAGAACAGCATGCTCCTTCTGGGCGTGCAGGTCCCCAACGTCAACTCCCTACCCGTTTCTTAATGGATTTACGACCCATAATAGAAAACTGTAGAGTCAAACCCCGATCCCTCCGCGTGGCAACTTTCAACGCGGACGATCTCAGAGACCAACGCGATGAAATGGGTCACTTCTTGCGCGACCACAACATCGACGTTATGCTAGTGCAGGAAAGTTTGCGACTTTAGCAAACCCGGTCCCGCGACCCCAAATTAGCAAACTACAATCTCGCACGAAATGATAGAACCAGAAGCACAGGCGGCGGTACTATCATTTACTACAAGAAAGCCCTGCACTGCATACCGCTCGACCCCCCCACCTCCCTAAGGCACATCGAGGTCTCGATGTGTCGTCTAGCCATGACAGGCCATCAGCCAATCACCATCATCTCGGCCTATCTCTCCGGTAGTGAGCCGACAATTCTGGACAGAAACACTTGTCTGCTCAATATCGATGGCGCGGTCATCCTAGCGGGTGATCTCAACGCCAAACATCCAGACTGGCACTGCCCCCCCCCCCCCCAGCCACAGCTAGAGGCAAAGAACTCAGCCGCCTCTCGGAAGAGTTTAATTTTGCCATAATAGCCCCCATGTCCCCTACCCGATATCCAACGCGGCCTGGCGACAGAGCCAACGTTCTAGACCTCACTCTACTCAAAAACATAAACCTCCCGGTTTGTGACATAGAAGTGGTTCACGAGCTTAACTCCGACCACCGCCCGGTTATTGTACAGCTAGGGCAGCCCCCCCAGCTAACCCCACCCACAAAGACATTAGTGGATTGGCAGAAACTTGAGGAATCCCTCAAATCTACCAATTCTCCCCTCCTTGACACGATACCGACCGACATATCCACTGTAGATGACGTTAGATTGGCAATCGACGCTCTCACCGGCCACATCCGTAGTGTCGTCAACGATTGTTCACGGCAGGTCCCGGCGGTGTTTGATCACCGCTGGAAACTGCCGGACGACATTAGGGAGGTCATGAGAGATAGAAATGCCGCATGCCGCGCATATAGCTCGATGCCCAACGAGGCGAACCGAGTCCGAATGCGACCCTTACAGCGAGATGTAAGGAATCGCATTCGAGACATGCGGCAAGCACGTTGGGACGACTTTATGCGGGGTATCACTCCCAGCCACCTTGCCTTCTGGAGGGTGGCTCGAGCCCTCAAATCAGATACAGTGGCACCCATGCCCCCTCTAGTTAGACCCAACAACCCAACCCCTGCCTTTCTGGATGAGGAGAAGGCCGAGGTGTTGGCAGACAGCCTCGAGTCTCAATGTGCCCCCAGTACACTGCCAGTAGACGCCGGTCACCTCTCAGAGGTCGACGGTGAGGTCGAACGCAGACTTTCGGTCCCCCCTACTGACACTCTGTCACCCATCACCCCCAGCGAGGTCCATGACATTATTAAAATACTGAAACCCCGGAAGGCTCCGGGTTCCGATGGCATCTCCAATAAGGTGCTCAAGTGCCTATCGGCGCCACTCATCTTATTACTAACCGCCATCTTCAATGCGGCCATGTCCAACTCGATCTTTCCTGACACCTGGAAAGAGGCAAATGTCATCGGAATCCCGAAACCTTCCAAAGACAAGACAATACCCTCTAATTATCGCCCCATAAGTCTCCTCAAGACTATGGGGAAGATATACGAACGTCTCCTACTCAATCGCCTAAAAGATTTCGTACAATCCAAAGGCATTCTCATAGACGAGCAATTCGGCTTTAGATCCGAACACTCGTGTATCCATCAAGTCCACCGCCTCACGGAATTCATACTCGGTAATAGATTATTTAGACGTCCCGTCGGAACGGGGGCGCTCTTCTTCGACGTAGCGAAAGCCTTCGACAAAATCTGGCACAACGGTTTGATTTACAAACTGTTTATACTTCAAGTGCCAGACAGACTCGTACACATCATACGAGATTTCTTGTCGAATCGTAGCTTTCGCTACCGAGTAGAAGGTACGCACTCGTCCCCTCGTACCATTACCGCCGGAGTCCCTCAGGGCTCCGCTCTCTCCCCACTACTCTACTCCCTCTATACTAACGACATACCGCGCCCGCGCGATTATCAGTTAGCCCTATTCGCGGATGATACCGCGCTATACACCTCCAGTAGGAGCAAGCTCTTAGTGTGCTCGAGACTCCGATCCGCAGCCAGTGCCCTCGGGGACTGGTTTCGAAAATGGAGGATCGAGGTCAATCCCGAAAAAAGCATGGCAGTGTTCTTTTTCGGGAAAGACGTACACTCGGAGCTACCTCAGATTAGGCTATTTGACCGTGCGATCCCCTGGGTGAACACGGTCAAATATCTAGGAGTCACATTAGATCGCGGTATGACATTCCGGCAGCACATTATGCGAGTTCGAAAGAACGCATTCCATGTGCTGAATCGTTTATATCCGGTCCTGAACGGGCGTTCTAAATTGTCACTTAGAAATAAGTTGACAATTTACAAAACCTGTATCAGGCCGATATTCACGTACGCCGGAGTGGTATTCGCGCACGCCGCCCCGTCCCATATCCATAAATTAGAGGTCATCCAAAACAGATTCATGCGTACCGCGACTGGCGCACCTATGTTCTTACGTAATAAGAACCTTAACATCGATCTGGAGTTGCCTACCATCAAGCAACTACTCAAATCTATGGTTACGGACTATTTCACCGCCCTCCCACGTCATTCTAACCCTCTTATTAGGAAAAATGCCACCTACCGGTGCTGTAGGCACAATAAGCCTCGAAAGCGTCGGCCTCGGAACGTCTTAGACGAACCGGACGATCCGATCACGGTCGCTATGATAGCGGCCCTCCAATCACGACTCACCGACACAAACACACACAACACGATCACCGCCGGCGGTAACACAATCATTTCTTTGTTGCGTCGTCGTCGTAAAAATCGAAATCCCCACCGTCCCCGGGGGGGTTCGTCGCGATCTCTGCCCACTCTTTTGCCTTCTGGCGCCTACAGACGCTACCGGCATATCGCTGGCCGATTCTCACCGATCCCCACTACCCAATCGTAGCCCGCGTAGTCCCAGCAACGCCCATTGCCGAGGTCCGTACCCCTTAGGGGTGCCCCTTGGGCAGGTTGCTTAAGCTCATGCATTGGTTCGGTAGACCTACCAGGGCGCTTCGCCGTCACTGGTGTGGTCCCCCCATAGTCCGCAGTAATAAGCAGTCGATGCTCCCTGAGCAATGCTGTATTGGTTAATTCGAAAAAAAAAAAAAAAAAAAAAAACGCGCTCCTCACCCCAACAGACACGACTAACAATCGCAAACTCACAACACACGACAACAACACGCCGACACAGTAATCGATGTCCCCGCCGGCGGAGACAGCCGCGACCACTGCACACTCCCTTCAATTCTGGCGCCTACAGACGCTATAGGCCAATCCCAGGCCGCTTCTCACCTATCCCAGCTACACAATCCGCCGCGTAGCCCCAGCAACGTCCTAGGCCGAGGTCCGTACCCCTCTGGGTGCCCCTAGGTCGGTTGCTTAAGTTCATTCAATTGGCTCGGTGACCTTTCGTGGTCCCCCCAATAGCCCGCAGTAAAAAGCAGTAGTTGCTCCCGGAGCAAAGCTGTAATAGTCATTTTCAAAAAAAAAAAAAAAAAAAAAGCGCTCCTCACTTTATTATGCGCCGACAGACGATGCATATGTTCTTTTTAGAATAAGAAAACGAATGTCTAAAAACTGTACATTGTAGATTATGTAATTTTAAAGGAAATAAACACTTTTGAGTACAGGGGAAGAGTGCGGGGAGAGGGGGGGTGGTCGCTCAGAAATCATATAAAAGACGCGCCAAATCGGCGTAGATTCATTCCGGATCCAGCACTCGAGTAAACAACAAGAAGCGAGAAGACTGCGACTCTCTGCGACCACTAGCCCTCTCTGCCCCAACCTCCAGCCTGGCTCGTTTTAAGAAGAAATTCATCGGCATTTTGATTGAAAATCCAACTACAGTCCACGCCCCACATTAACTTTCCACCCTGTATATCGGTTATTTTTAAAGAATTAAAAAAATATATGTCACTGTTGTGTAAATTGATATTTAAACAGTAAAAAGAAATAATATTAAATATTACGTGTACTTACGTGACATCGCTGACCTTGAATAGATCTGTGAGTTAATCCATTCATCAACCACCACCACCATTACCACCACCATTACCACCATTGCCACCATTACCACCATTGCCACCATCACCACCATCACCACCATCCCCATCATCACCGTCATCACCGTCATCAGCATCAGAAGCTTCAAAATCATCATCAGAACCAGTAGGAGTATCAGAAGCTTCATCATCCGAATCCGTGCTGTCGAAAAATATAATATTCATGTAATTTCAAAGTGACTATCATGATCCGAGATCCGACCATAAAATTATGCACCTGTTTCATTGTTGAGCGAAATGTTATTCTAGTGAATGTTTACACAGGGCTTAATTCAACGACGCCAGGTTTATAGCTAGGTTTATGTACCTTTTCCATTATGATTTTAGGAAAAAAAAATTCCACCTATCTGTTTGGGAAGTGATACGTATTTAGGTGACAGGTGAGACTAGTAAAACTATCGCTGGTTCGTAACGCACTGCTTTATTGAATAGTGGAGAGGGGTGGACGCAGCCACACACCTACTTATAGCTACATACATAACATCCCTCCCTCTTATTACAGATAACACTAAAATGACTCTACTCTCGTACAACAATTAATAATACTTCTTAAAATCTATTTTGGGACGATCACGTAACACTCTTTTAGATGCAGTCCAGAGGAGTGCATCCTGAGTCTCTAATTAACATTCTGACTCTGTTCTGGCTTCATGAAACTCATCTTCGGACTCTGAGAACACGTTTTCGCCAGGCATCTCTGGTCCCTCACTAACCCTCTCCGCTGACGGTGAATCGTGTGGCTCATACACTTCAGCTCTCCTTCCTCTGGCTGAACTACATGGCTCTGGAGAGATTGTCGGTTCACGATAGTCGGTGACGATGACGGCGGTGCCAGCGGAGTGCAGCGCATCGTCGGCTGCAGTGGCCTCGTCGATTTAGTGAGACGGCGGCGACGGCAGCGACCTCGACGGGTGCGACTCAGGTAAGCTGTCCCTCTGTTCTCTATTCAGGTGAGTGTTACATATCCCTTTATATAATATTATTTGGTTACACTCCAGGCTGGCTAAATCTTTCACTAAATATACTACTTTCCCTATTTTTTTAATAATAGTTCCTTTACACCAAACATGATTGTTTTTGTTTATATATTTTTTATACAATACAATGTCGTTTAACTTGTACTGTATTGACTTTTTCTCAGTTTGCGAACACTGTTTTGATTTTTCAGAATTAGCGTCAACCGATGGCAACGGTGATAAACATTTTTTTGGGTTTATTAAGTCCAATCGTGACCTTAGTTTTCTACCAAAAACCATTTGTGCTGGTGAAAAACCGGTGGTAGTATGTATCGAATTTCTGTAATCCATAAGATACTTCATTAGCTTTATTTTTATGTCTTTCCCGGTGCGGGTCGCTAGTAAACAAGATTTAATGCCTTTTTTACCACTTTAACGAAACTTTCGGCCTGCCCATTACTCGCTGGGAGATACACGGGCGATGTAATGTGCGTTATACCGTTTGTTTCACAAAACTTTTGAAATTCTTTTGAGCAAAAAGTTAACAATTTTCTTTGGCCAACCATTTAAAATATATTTTATTATCTGATTCAGAACTACATCCTTTTTAGTTTCTTCCCGCAAGTCATCTACAGTCACCGGCGAGCTCCCGTCAATTACAAAACAAACATAACTAGCTCGATCACATGATGTCCCGCACTTTACGCCGTGGCACTGTTCAGTGCACGTGCACTCGTCCGCCGCCGGCGGGGGGAGGCTCGCGCGAGACAAATAATCAGCACTGTTGTCCGCGCTTCGAACGTATTCTATTTTATAATTATATCCATATCTCATAGCATATCTCTATAGCCTATTAGCGGACACTTCCGGTATGCCCTTATACGGTCCGAATATAGATATTAATGGCTTATGATCCGTCCGTAATATAAATGGTTCGGATCTGCCGTACAGGTACTGGTGAAACCTGCGTACCCCGTAAATTATTGCAGTCGCCTCCTTTTGTATCTGAGAATATCGTTTTTCTGCTGAATTAAGTGTACGTGACGCATACGATATGGGTCTTTCGACTCCATCTGCATCTATCTGGGACAGAATTGCACCCAGCCCACTTGGAGAAGCGTCTACCGTTAAAATTAACTCTGCACTTGTATTATAGTGCGCTAATATGATCCGAGGATAACATCTGTTTAATCTCCCTAGAAGCACTGTCGTGAATTGCGGTCCAGCTCCACTTAGATCCGTAATAAGTCATATAATGGGCTAAGTATACCTGATGCGTTTGACACAAAATTCCTATAATAGTTCACCAATCCTAAAAATGACTGTAACTGATTTACGTTTGTCGGAACTGGTGCTTCAACCATTGCTTTTACTTTTTCTGGTGATTTTTTTACTCCGTCTTTGGTGATGATGTACCCCAGATAGCTCACTTCATCCTTAAAAAAATCACACTTTTCTCGTTGTAACGCTAAACCCGCATCCTGTAACCGCGTTAACACACCATTTAACCTTGTCATATGCTCGTCCTTGTCCTTTCCTGTCACAAGAACGTCATCTATCAAGCAAAGTACTCCATCCATCCCTGATAACAAATACTCCATTGCCCGCTGGAAGACAGCCGGGGCGCTAGCCAATCCAAACACTAAGCGGGTGTACTTGTACAGGCCGCGGTGCGTATTAATACAAGTAAATTTTTGCGACTCCTCATCTAAGACAAATTGATTGTATGTCATAGATAAGTCTAGCTTAGAAAATTGCTGTCCTCCGTGTATCTTTGCGAACAATTCCTTGACTGTAGGTAATGGATATTGCTCCACGAGTAACTGTTTGTTCAGGCTGACCGAATAGTCCACGCACAATCTTACTGAACCATTCCGTTTTAATACAGGGACTATCGGTGATGCGTATTCTGAATACTCTACTGGTTTAAGAATACCTAAATCGACCAGTCTATCTATTTCCTTCTCAACTTTGTCGCGTAATGCGAATGCGATGGGGCGCGGTTTGAAGAAAACCGGTTTAGCATTTTCATTCAACACTAATTTAACCTTTGTTAACTATTTGTTGAATGTTCCTAATTTATCGGAAAACAATGATGGATATTTTTTTTGAAATTGTTCGGCTTTTAAATTTGTTTCCTGGCAAAAATTTACTGGCGTCAATTGTAACTCAAATCGTGATATGAAATCTCTGCCTAAAAGCGGCGGCCCTCCATCGCGCACCACGTACAAATCGAGTTCGTGTGTGCTTCCTTTGTACGACACGGGTAAACGGACTGTACCAACGCGCATGCAATTTGTTTACCGTTATACGTCATCAGCTGTTTACGCGTAACTGATAATGGCACATCTTTAAAATGCAATTTGTAATACCTTTCGGAAATCACTGTTACTGCCGACCCGCTGTCAATTTCAAATTTAAACTGTAAATCTTTAATCGATACCGTTTCCACCATCGGTTCTCCTTTTAATGAGCGAATATAAAACAGCTTACCATCATAATCGTTATCACCGTCGTCATCGGATGGCGCATGCATGTAATTTACATTCTTGCACACTCTCCGCAGATGACCCTTCACGTGACACTTTTTACATTCGTAATTTTTATATTTACACTCCGACGTTTTGTGATTTGAATAACCACACACATTACACTTTGGTTTTTCTGAACTTCCGCTTTTTCCATTCTTCACTATTTTGTACAGCGGCGTGGCGGTGCCACTGGCACCGCTATTCGCACTGGCCGCAGCGCCTGCGCGTGCGCAGCTAATGCTCGCGGCCAGCTCCACCGCTTTCGCCAGCGTAAGCTCGGTCAGGTCTAGCGCATACAACTTCTCTTTTTCAAGCCCCGGCAGCATCCCTATCATGAACCTGTCCCGGAGAGCTTCTTCTACATTTATGAAGCCGCAATGCGCGGTTAACCCACGCAGTCTAGCCGCCCATTCACTGTGAGACTCTCCGGGCTGCTGAACTGCTGCGTAAAAATTGTGCCGTTCCCCGAACCCGACGCGCTTTGGAGTGAAATGGTTGTCTAAAAGCTTCTGGAGCTTCGTATGGTACTTCTTCGAGCTCTTTAGGCAGCGCTAAGTCCGCTGCAAGCGTGTACGTACCCTCGGCGAGTGCGCTAAGAAAAATAGCTTTCCTCTTTGTTCCAGCTGGATCATGTTTCTCGTTTAAGTCATTTGCAACAAAATATTGCGCAATACGACTCTTGTACGTCTTCCATACCTGTATGTTATGGTCAAAACTTACTAAAATCCCGAATTGTGCCGACATTTTGAGATTTTATTTTTTAGACCGAACAACGCGGGTAAGTCGATCGTCGCCACTGATACGTATTTAGGTGACAGGTGAGACTAGTGAAACGATCGATGGTTCGTAACGCACTGCTTTATTGAATAGTGGAGAGGGGTGGACGCAGCTACACACCTACTTATAGCTACATACATAACAGGAAGTGACTGAGGTACCATCTGAAGGAGACCAATCTAAAGAACTGGAAAAACTAGGGTTGCTACCTCTTAGTCTGCCGCAACTTCACAACTCTAGGGTTAAAAGTGATTATTTTGAACCTGGCAACCCTATCTTATCTAATCTTATCTTGTTGTGGGGGCTGGCCAAGCCAGCAACACTTCGACCCAGTGAGATCTTTTGTGTTGTGTACATGTTCAATGAAGGAGGCGATACCATTGAGGGGAAGAAACTTAAGATCTTCCTCTGGCAACCCTAGAGTTTGCGGCAGACTGAGAGGTGGCAATGAATGACAACCCTTGTTTCCAGTTCTTTACATCGGTCTCCTTCAGATGGCACCTCAATGAGGGATTTTCAAAAAGCCATTAAAAAAGTAGTTCCTAATGGCTCGATAGATGGCGTTGACGAGACAGGGGTGAGCGACCTTGCAGATAATAAAATGCAAATAAAATAGTAAGAATTTGTGTTTTTAAGTAAAAAGTACAATATGAACATATATTTCGTAAACGGATGCGTCTGACTCAGTGACATGCAATTTTGTTCACTTTTTAGCCTAAAATTTTCGCCTTCGGACCCCTCTCTGGTCAACGCCATCTATCGCCGGTTTGTTGAACTACGTTTGACTAGCTGTCAGAAAACTCCTCATTATTTCCCAAACAGATTTAATAAGCTAGGTTATTTAGGAAAAAATAATGCTTATGAGTAGCCCTTTCAAACGCTATTATAAAATACATGTAATTTTACTATCACATTTGGCGGGTTTGATACCCGGTTGAGGTAGGCGATTTTTAAAAAAATCTGTGAATGCAGTTCTACTTATTATTAAAAATTAAACGATGTCTTCTTTCAGTAAAATATCCTATCTTTAATATTTAAGGTACTTTCCCTCCGTGTGGCATCGCCGTGGGACGCCCTGTATAAGCTTGCGGCCAGATTTTTCTAGGAAACCTGGCGTCGTTGTATTAACCCTTTGTGTAAACATTCACTAGAATCACATTTCGTTCAAAGAAATAGGTGCGGTGCATAATTTGCATAATCGGATCTCGGGCTATCCGCGGGTCAAGCCAGGTTCTGGGACACTTTTCCTGGGCCATTCAGAGGGTTTCTCGTGTCGGCCATTTTTTGTTCCACTTGAATTAAATCAGGTATAATAAAGTTTATCCGCTGGTGATATCAAATGGGTATGAGTAGGTTCTATGGAGAAAATTTTTAATTTTTTTTTGTTGATCAGTCAGTAATAAAACTTTAGGTTTTAAGAGGACCTTTCAAAATACACACATTTATTGCGGGTCCGTCTTAGCATACCCCATTCTTATTATCCCCCGTTATGTTACGACCCGTTCTTACCATACCCCGAAAGCGTGCAATTTGAAGTACATTGACGGCTTAGTCTACCTATACTATTCTTTGAAGACGTGGTGGTCCAGTGATGACTAACGTTGCCTGCCGGCAGAAGGCGATGCTTCGATCCCCGTCCAGGCCAAACGAGCAAATTAGCCATATAAGATTGAGCTTATTCCGCTTTTACGTCATATAAAAGTCATATGAACGCGAATTATACAGCATATGTTTTATATAAAACCAGCTTATTCAGCATTTTAGTTACTCAGCATTACAGTCATGTAATAAACGTTTACTCATCATTTCAGTCGTATAAGAAGCATTAATTCAGCTTCCTTATAACGATGACTAAAGTGTCATATTAGAAGCTGCTGATTAAGTCACGTCTATGCGTCACGTATGTGCCTATTATGACTAACTTTCTTATGACATGCCAGACGCAGTCAAGTAGAAGCGTGAAAGTGAATATTGGATATAATATGCATCTGACATGTCATAAAAAAGTTATATAAGGTCTAACAAAATTAGCTGAAACTATTTTAAGGGCATGCTCAGACCATCAAACTGAACAAATTTTTCTATGGGATCAATATCGAAATCGCGAAAAAAAACAGCTGTCCCATGCATTTGAGTCAAGTTATGTTTGCAGTTTTGTATGGAACATCCGATTTTTTTTCGTGATTTCGAAATTGGTTCCATAGAGAAAGTTGTTCACTTTGATGGTCTGAGCATGCACTTAAAATAATTTCAGCTAATTTTGCTGGACCTTATATAAGATGTTATTAATTTCAAATATTTTTGATTTTTAAACATGTTACAGCCATGTTGTGCTATTTCGAATCAAATTAAAGATTGAAAAATTTGTCTCGGGCGGGACTTGAACCCGCACTTTTCCAAACCGGGGAACTGCGTTATCCAATTTCGCCACCGAGCCCACTACCCAGAGAACGAAATTTTCAATCTGTTGCGTCTTAAGGGGACGTGAGCGCCATCTACTGGTAGTTATTACAAACTAACCAACCCGCAAGTCCAGCATTACAACTGGAATTCATACGATATAGATGACAGACCCTGTTCCAATTTCAAATATTATTGAATTAATCTTGCGGGTTGGTTAGTTTGTAATAACTACCAGTAGATGGCGCTCACGTCCCCTTAAGACGCAAAGGATTGAAAATTTCTAAAAGTAATAGCATCTTTTATAACTTTTTTATGACATGTCAGACGCATATTATATCCAATATTCACTTTCACGCTTTACTTGACTGCGTCTGGCATGTCATAAGAAAGTTATATAAGGTCTAACAAAATTAGGTGAAACTATTTTAGGGGCAGATTCAGTTCCCGAAAATAAATAACTTTTTCTTTTTCTTCAAAAAAATTTTATTTCGACATGGTCGAAATAAAATTTTTTGAAATAATTATTTACATTGATCTGAATAGGGGCCTGTGTTTTGTTTACTTTTATGTACGCCGCACGCACGCGGTGCGTGGCGGCTTCCTTTGAACTCAAAGCCCATCCCACCCCGCACTTGCTTGCGATCTTACTTTGACGTCTTCGCTAATTCACTTTAGTAGCGCTTGCGCCGCCGCGCCCGCGCCACCCTCGAGCGATCGATTAAGTATTGCAACTTTGAAATTGCGCGCGCGCCTTGACCTCTTGCAAGGTTACGTAAGTGGTAGGTATCTATGTTTTACCAGCATGATATACCACGTATTGCTCCAGCGCACTACGTGACAACTAGTTACAAGAGTACGGACCGACTTGGACGATAAGTAGGTACTTATAGGTAGGTAGGTACCTACGGACTCCGTTTGATTGGCACAGGTAGGCCTATTGAGTGGCCTGACCAGACCTTATGCCATTTGATTTCCATGTATGGGGTCTTGCAAAAACATTAGTGTACTGACAGGACGACGGTTACATGTACGGTACGTACGGTGAAGTGAACGCATGTGATGTTATTAAATACGATTGAAACTTTTTAATCAAAGTACAAAGACACATCTAAGAACGTGCAATAAAGTTCATTGAAAAAGGTGGTGGATATGTACAAAATTTAATGTAAGTGCCTACCTACCTACCATACCATTGGACCCATTTTTAACACACCTAATTAGATTAATTGTTACGTAGGTACGTATTCATTTAATTTTTAAAATAGGTAGGTATTTCATGTCTTAATATCCACTAAAAATAAAGCCTGGTTAGTGTGATGGGTAATAGTTATCCAATTTTGAAGCAAAACGCTTTTTTTTTTCTCTTTACCTCAAACCAGTCCTCAGAACGAAAATGGGGTCGAAGATGTAGCGAGCTTACCCAGAAGAAGCCTATTCACTCGTACTTTATAGGAATTCGGGAATGCCTACACATCCAAACTAACGCGCGCTTCACGCGTAAGTTCAGTGACCTCACATCGCCCGTGCACTGCGCCGCCGCACCGTACTCACTCATAGCACAACAAGGCCAGATTCAGTGGTAGATACGTATTATTGTTTACTTTTAAATAGCTGATTTTTTTCTCGATTTCGACATTGGTCCCGTAGAGAAAATAGTTTCACCTAATTTTGTTAGACCTTATATAAAATGCTATTACTCAACCAAATAGGCACATACGCGACGCATAGACGTGACTTAATCAACAGCTTCTAATATGGCACTATAGTCATATAAGGAAGCTGAATAAACGCTTCTTATACGACTGAAATGCTGAGTAAACGTTTATTACATGACTGTAATGCTGAGTAACTAAAATGCTTAATAAGCTGGTTTTATTTAAGACATATGCTGTATAATTCGTGTTTATATGACTTTTATATGTCTTAAAAGCGGAATAAGCTCAATCTTATATAGCTAATTTGCTCGTTTGGCCTGGACGGGGATCGAAGCATCACCTTCTGCCGGCAGGCAAGGTTACTCACCACTGGACCACCACGTCTTTTCAGAATAGTGTAGGTAGACTAAGCCGTCAATGTACTTAAAATGGCACGCTTTCGGGGTATGGTAAGAACGGGCCGTAACAAGACGGGGATAATAAGAATGAGGTATGCCAAGACGGACCCTTCATTGCTAGGCCGCATTGGAGCTGTGCTATAAAGGTACAAATAACTTCTAAGGTTGTCTGGAAGAAATCGCCTTTAGCGCTAAGATCGCCTTAGAGAGAATGAGTTGATTCTTAAAGTTTTTGGTTACTTTTTCATGAACCTTTTGAGTCAAATATATCAGCTCCGATGCGAGCTAGGCCATAAAGGCCAGGCCACACAGAGTGCGGTTTTGCGGGAAAGCGGGCCGGAGGCGGACCTGCGGGAAGCGAATATCTCCGGACCCGCTCGGTTTTCTGTGTGTTTTGTGTGGTTATGTATGGTGTTGTGTGGTGGTAATGTTCGAGTTTGTATGCCGGGTACCACACAGAAATACACGCGGGTCCGGAGATTTTAGCTTCCCGCAGGTCCGCCTCCGGCCCGCTTTCCCGCAAAACCGCCTCTGTGTGGCCTGGCATTAAGTGTTTTTAGCAGAACAGGAGTGCGATTGTTGAGACTCATTCGCTGAGCTCAGCAATTCTGAAGTATGATTTTTGAAAGTCAAATCGGCAGTAGAAAGATGCATATCTCCATACCCAGGTAGCCAAAGTAGTTGATACAAAAGACATGAGAACGTATTTATTACAAGTCACAATCACATAATCAGTCATATAATGGTATATAGTCATATAAAGCTTCTATACAGTTTCTATAAAGCCCGTTTGATGGTACTTTACACAGCCTTTCCTATGCTGCATACGAGCTGTGAAGTAGCTATTTAAGATGCTTTTCGACTGTTAAATAATTGATTGATAAGTAACTTTTATTTGACTCAAAATGATATAGATGTTAGTTTTTGCAACTTAAAGCAACATAATTTCAAATAAAATGAATCAAAATTTTTATTTTAACAATTTGCAGAATAGTAATCAATGTCAACTTTAATGGGGACTATTTATTAAATTTTGATATTTTTAAGGTGATTACACAAATAAGAAACGTTATTTCATATGCAAATGAAATTTTACTGATAATTTATACTCATGTTTTATGTAAATTTTTAATACGCTGTTAATATTCTGCTATTTTATGAAATAGATATAAAAAAATAAAAATTGCTAAAAGCATTAATTGTATTATTTTTCATTAAAGGCGTAAACAAACAATGTATCAGCTAAACAAAGCAATGGATTAACAAAACATTACTTTTGTAGTAGTAATTACCAAGGAAAATACATTTTAATATTGTTCAATGATGTATTCTGGAAATAGAAGTGACAAAAAATATGGCGTTGCTGTTTATATTACAAAAAAGTATATAATGCGGTTTATTGCAATGAATGATGCTAATATTATCTAGGTAAAGCATTTTAAGAGTGTTTTATTGCTCTAGAAGTAACAAATTTGTTTGGTAGAAAATAACAACTTAATACCAACGTAAAAAGTTCTTTTACGATTTAAGAACGTTTACATGGCTTATTTCAAACTCTGTTAAATGACAGCAATTTAAGAACGCTGTTTAAACGTTTACATCGCTGTTTTATTAAGCTTATAATGAAAGAAATATATTAATCATTTATAATATTCCTCTATCCGATTGCGTGCTTTATAAATTACGGCTACGCAACCTTTTAATGATTCTATGCTAGGTATATAAGACAAATTTTACACAGCATTTGTGCCACCTGGGTAGTAATTTTGACATTTTCGACTGCTGAGCTCGGCGAATAAGTTTCCATGTCTGATTTTTTTATTCTTTTATTATAGAATACTTTCATTGGGGGCCGCGACTATTAAAGATTTTTTAAATTTTTTTGTTTATTATTATAACATAAGTCACAGTGAACACTTAATGACAATGAATCCCGCAAAACCATTTGCTCGGTTTGTCTGTGGGACATTATGACAATACTTCTACACATCGCGTTAAAAATGATCCATTTCTTAGTTATTAAATTTAGTTCAAGTCGACAATTTGTTGGTCGGATTTGCATCTAAATGTCATAACGCGTCAAGGCCCAGTATGAAAATCACTGGCGCTGGACATCAGGTTTTTGTTTTGAAAATTTTCGTAGTATGAAATATGTTTGAAAAGCCCCCGTGTGCTCAGGGCTCCTATCTGAAACTTCTCCGATACATTTTGATAATCTCTCATGACCCCCTAGCCCTTAGCTATTCAGTTTACGCCCTGAATATGAGAGCGTTCAAGCCCTCTGAGCATCCGGTCCATTAGTATCTCAATTTTTCGAAGACCCGCCGCGACCACTGAGCTGTTCCACTATTTGATGCTATTACTAACTCTTTGTCCAAAGATTCCTTATGCTTCTCGTAGTCGCGGGGGCCGTGGGCAACGTGGGCGCCGTGGGCGCCGTGGTGGCCATGGATGCCGGCGGCGCCGAGGGCGCCGAGGCCGCCGGCGGCGCCGAGCGCGCCGAGGCCGCCGGCCGTGCCCATGCCGTGGTGGCCGTCGTGCCGGTTGGGGCCGCGCCGGCCGCGGGGGTTTTTGCCCTGCTTGACGGCGGCGGCGGCGGCGGCGGGATCATTGGGACGGCTACCTCCGTGATCCCCCTTACCCGCCATCATGCCGGCCAGGCTAGGGCATAGGCAACACAAGCTTGCTAGGCTGGCGCAGCACGCCGCGCAGCCGGTTGCCTCTCCTGTGGGTACAACCATTGACTCATTAACGGAGTAAAGGAGACAAGGAGAGTGCTATTGCTATTCTCCATACTAAGTGGCGTACAGCGGAATTTTGTACATTCTATAATAAGATCATCTAAACTATTATAAAACTGTAACAGGAAGTTTGTCTGTAGGTACATTGAAGATATTAACAAAAAAAAAATCCCTGATTCTATATCACCAATTTTTGAATTTTTTGTCTGTCTGGTTGTTTGTTTGTTTGTGTGTTTGTGTGAACGAGCATCACGCAAAAACTACTGAACTGATTTTGATGAAACTTTTTTTGTTTGATAGCTTATTATCTGACTTAAAATCTGGTATATAATTTGTGCGGACATAGTCGCGGGTTTACGCTCGTCCTATAATAATTATCATAGTTACAGACGGTTACGGTTTTATGAGACAAATAAATACTTTTTAATTTTTTTTTTAGTTAATTTATGATTATTGTTAGCTAGATGTCGATGTGAGCATCATTTCGCTATGCGCTGCGCTTTTGTATCAACAATTTCGGATCTACTACTCTTTTTAGTTACTAAGGTCCGCCACATACAGACGGAATTGCGATCAGGAATCCTGATTCAGGATTTAGTGTTGTCAACTATGGTTACATAAAATACAAGAGTGCTGTTTAAAAAATGCCTAAAATAAAAATTTATGAAACGCCAAATGTATGACAATAATTGCATTTTTAGGTATTTATTAAAACAAAACAAACAATTTCTATACATGATAATTACTATCATGTGATGAGGTCATGACGTTACGAATGTTACGATGCTGGTTTGTAAATTGTATTCCAATATTAAGGTGGTTTCAGTCCATACAAAAGTTTGACGCACAATACGCGTAGACGGAATCAATAAAAGTAATATTTCATTTATGGAACAATAGTTTAGAAAACCTAGTTGCCGCGTAATAAATAACATTTGCAATTTATAATGTAATTACGAAAATATAAAGCTTTCAAATTTTGTATGAAAAATTTCAAAGCTTTATATCTTCGTAATTATTTTATAAATTGCAAATGTTATTTGTGACGCGCCATTAAGATTTTCTAAACTATTTTTCCATATATACAAAGTTACTTATTTAATATTATTAATACCGTCTACGCGTATTGTGCGTCACAGTTTTGTGTAAAAATGACCCCTCTGCAACCACCTTAATTCAGCTATATCAAAACTTTTGATATAGCTGCATGAATATTGGAATACATTTGATTCAAAAGAGTATCGATAGTTTTAACATTAGACATAATCTGCATACAAAATGGCATAAACCATTATCACACAAGCTGTTTTTGAGCGTAGGCGATTTCGCAACTATGCCGCAACGACATCGCTACTGCACCGTCATGATACGGTATTGTTCCATCAGCACCTAAGACATCAAAAAATCACTAGATCTAATGAAAAAGTCTCTGAAAGCGGCAACACTCCATACGGAATTTAATTCAGAATCAGGTTTATTCCTGATGTATGTGGCGGACCTAAAATCAGGTTTATTCCGTATGTATATGGCGGACCTTAGAAACGCAACGTTTGGGTCATAAGTCATAAACAACAATTTTAACAAGGATGCGCAACACATGTTTCGTTTGTGGATAAACTCTCTGTCACAGTCCGCTGACAGTTATTTACCTGCAATACTGTTGCCCGTTACAGCTCGTTGTCATTTATTAAATACATAATTATGTAATTGTATGATGACTTCGCGGTCCACGGAAGGGGCTTTCATGGACCATCGGTTAAGAACCACTGGTCTAACTAAACTAACCCCCTTAAAAGTTTTAAATGTTTATTTTCACTTTTGTAACACCTTGTATACTAGACTAAGAGATAAGTGTAGAGCATAATATCTGTGATGGGAATGGACCAGGTCTGCCTGCATAATTCCAGTCGGTTTAGAAATTACAGACGTTTAAAGGTCAGTAAAAAATTTACGATCAGCTGCAAGGCTCGGTGTTTGGTAAAATCTTCGAGTCTATGATTGATTCCATTATCAGACAACAGATTGGCGTCCACTTACATGACAGCCAGCATGGCTTCCGAGCGTCAAGATCTACCACCACAAACCATATTAATTTTGTTGAACACGTTCTAACTGAAATGGACAATAAGCGTCAAGTAGATGCAGCGTATTTTGACTTCAAGAAAGCATTCGATCTTGTTGATAATGATATTCTTCTTTCCAAATTTGCTTCTATAGGTTTCACTTATAAACTATTGTCATTTTTTGCCAGTTATCTAAAGAATCGTCGTCAATTTGTTCATGTCTCTAGTTGTAGATCGCGAAGTTATTACACCCGTTCTGGAGTTAGCCAAGGCAGTACTCTTGGACCTACTCAGTTTTTAATTATGATAAACGATTTGCCAAATGTCGTTGGTACTGCTGATTGCTTACTATTTGCCGATGACCTTAAACTCTACTTAGGAGTTGGGAACACGAGCGACTGCGCGGCACTGCAGCGTGACATTAATGCCGTCTCTGAGTGGAGTGAGAGAAATCGTCTACAATTTAATACCGATAAGTGTAAAATAATTACCTTCACTCGATCCCTGGCACCAATATGGGAAACGTATAGTCTACAAGGTAACCAACTAAATAGAGTTACTGAAATTCGTGACCTAGGGCTTATCTTAGACTCTGAACTAAATCTAAGGACCCATATCAAGTCTATATGTAAACGCTCTAGCAAGATGCTGGGTTTCATAATGCGTGTAACTTGGCAGTTCAGCGATACCCGAGTCGCTCTCATGTTGTACAACGCTTTTGTTAGAAGTCGATTGGAGTATAGTGCAGTGGTATGGGATCCATATGAAGCTAAATACAGGGATATTATTGAAAAAATCCAGAGAAAATTTGCACGTTTTATTTATAAAAAAAAATACGGATTTTATCCCTACCTATACCCATCGCTATTTGTGTTGGGTATGATAGGGTTAAACACTCTAGAGACGCGACGGAAGCTGCAACTTTTGATGTACTTTTACTTTTTATTTAACAATAAAGTGGACAACCCAACAAATTTGTCACGTGTAGGGCTTTACGTGCCTGATCAGTACTTGCGCGTGGGGCTGCGCAGGGCTCGGCCGCTGTTCGCGCAGGCCGGGGTGCGCACTTGTCGCGCCGCAAACGCTCCTTCATCGCGAGCCATTAAGATGTTAAATTTAGTTTTAATGCAGCTTCCTGAAGCTGATGTTTTTAACAATAGTCCTCATTTGTTTTATAGTTATGCAATATCTGTTATCAATAATTTATAAGTTAACTATTTGGTTCTGATCTCATTTAAATAAGTATTACCATTAGTAAGTAGTTATTTTATGTATTTTTGCATGTAAGTATTTTGGAAATTGCTCTGTAAATTTACATGTAATTTTTATAATAAATAAATAAATAAATAAATAAATAAAAGGCTCGTATGATATTATTGTAGTGTGCACTGTAGCTATGTAAACAGTACAAAAACTGACATGAACTGCCAGTCGGTTTAGGAGATACAGCCGTTCAAAGATCGGACCTTTGAACGGCTGTATCTCCTAAACCTACTAATGAACCATGTCAGTTTTAGTACTGTTCACATAGCTACAGTGCATACTACAATAATATGATACGATCAGCCTTGCAGCTGATCGTAAATTTTCTACTGACCTTTAAACGTCTGTAACTCCTAAACCGACCGAAGTTATGCAGGCAGACCTAGTTCATCCCCATCACAGAGATGCTCTACACCCCATAAACACTGAATCAGCCTTGCTGCTGATAGTTGCAAAAACTACACTTATCTCTTAGTCTATACGTTCTGTGCTATAGTCCGCATTGGTGGGACACATGCCTGCCTGGTAAGGGCAGTAAGGGCGTTAGTCCACCACGCGTGCCCAATGCAGGTCCGTGGACTTATAATATTTACGCATCTGTATTTTAAACTAAATACAGGGTGTTAGGGTTATCACAAATAGCTGCATCCCTGAAACTGTGGGTAGGCATCGAACATTAAAAAAAAATTACGAGAACGTTTTCAAAAATATGCATTAACAATTTCATCGTTTTGGAAAACATGTTTAGGTCCGACATCATAGGCAAACTCATGCGCGCCTGAGTCGGTCAATGACCGCCACATCGCATTTATTTATGCACCTACCTACCTACGATAATACGAACTAAAACCATAAGAATAATTAAGACTCTATGGAAACGAAACTCGCGCGCCAGACGCGTTCAAGGTCACGTTAATTGCCTACCGTCTCGCCTCTGCTAAGCAGAGAAGTCTGTCGGGGCTTGCGTCGGTCGCCTCGCGCTCACCCTTGCACGTTCCGTACGATTTTAATTAATCTTTTTTCACCATGCCTTCTTATTTCAGTTTTTGGGTGTATAATATGACTGATGTCTGAGTCGAACTAATATACTTATTTTACCAATAAACATCGTAAAATGATGAGAAATTTTAAAACCTCCTTCTTTTGTTGAATTCGGTTAATAAGTTGTGACACATAATAATTATGGGAGCGGACTGCATAAAATATATTTAAGTTTTATCTTAGTAAAAAAAAACATTTCAAATAACGCTATAGGTACTCACATTTTTAGTTTTTTTATGCTAGAATACTATTTTTAATAACATGATGAACTATAAAAAGTAATGAAATGATGACGACGTCACATGTGGCTATTTAGTACAATTTTTCATACATCGCGTGCATTTGACGTTCGATTAAAAGTTGCTAATTTGACTAATTGACCGATCCCTTAAATACATCATGGATAACTTTTAATTTACCTATAAAAATGAAGTAAATAAAAGCCTACGAAATTAGTTATTTTATGGAACAACCCTGGTTGCCTCCGTGGGTGAAAGCGGGGCGTTGCGGGCCGAGGGGGGAAGTAGGTAGGTGTTTATAACGCGGTGTTTAGAGCACACACAAAGGAGATTCCATTCTAGTTATTCTTTGCTAAAAACTCATATATGGCATGGCAACGGGCTTTCTGAGGTGGGCGCCTCCCACCTCTGCCCCCTTGCTACGCCAATGGCCCTGGCGTATGACAACAGGCAAAAATACCTAGTTTAACTAATTTGTTCCATTTGAAGTTAGAAAGTAAACTTGGTAAAGGTACCTAGGTAATCAACTTACTTAAATAAAAAAAAACATTAAATAGGTATTTTTGGCGTACTAAAATTTTTATAACGAAAAATTAAATCCGCCTTTAAAAAAACTAAAAAATACGAAAATAATATTGCAGCCTATGACTAACTTCTTCGTTCGCATCATAAGAAGTTTAATTGGTTTTATAGAAGTCGTTATCAAGCTGGAACGATCCGCAACAGGGCTTGCATTCGTCTTTTTTTTTTTTTATTTTATTTTATTTAATATGGCATACCAACAGTATACATATTTAAACATTTACAATAACATAGGAACACTAAAAATCTATTTCTAAAACGGGTGCCGTCTATCTGGCATAACTTTCATTGTCCGAAACATATGTAGCATAACATACTTGGCATAATTGTTCTTGGACGAATATTAACAATGCAGAAAGCTTTATTTGGTATAACAACTAAGTGGCAGAATATTAATTTATGCGAATTTAATATGGCATACTACTACCATAATCGAATTCAATATTGAATAATTTTGCATAGCATAATGATCATGTGGCATTATTTCGCTCAGCATAATGATCATGTGGCATTAGGGCGGTTTAGAATAATTTCGCTTAGCATAATGATCATGTGGCATTAGGGCGGTTTAGAATAATTTCGCTTAGCATAATGATCATGTGGCATTAGGGCGGTTTAGAATAATTTCGCTTAGCATAATGATCATGTGGCATTAGGGCAGTGGATGGAAGCTGTGTTGGCATGCTGCATGCTGCATGCTTGCATGCTGATATGTCATGCACACAAGCAAGCATGCATGCATGCATGCTTGCTTGTGTGCATGATTGCTTGCTTGCTTGTCTGCATGTTGGGGGGAGCAGGGGGGCTGAGCCCCCCGCTCGGGGGGTGCGGGGGGCGGAAGCCCCCTGCCTGAGAAAAACAAATTGGTGCTTGTAAAATTCTAGGTTAGGTTAGGTTAGAACATGTATAACACTAAGCGGAGCGAGCGAAGCGAGCGGAGCATCATCATGCTTGCTTGAATGCTGCATGCTGCATGCTTGCTTGCATGTTGCACGCTAGCTTGCATGCTGCATGCTTGCAGATCATATGCATTACGAAATTATGCGACAATAGTGAGAGCCGTAACAATACTCTGCGAAAAGGCAATAATGCCATACAATACTTCTGAAAATAAACTTAATGCAATTCAACTGATCTGCCATAGAAGACTATGCGTTATGAATGGATGCCAAACAAAGTATGCCAAGTGAAGTTATGCCACTAGTCATGTATGCCTATAGTGATCATGCATTAGAAAATTCTGCGAAAAAAAGTTATGCGATAACAGGGTAAACCTTCTAATACATATACATCTAACAGGCGCACACAGCATTGGTCAGTTACACAAGTAGTCTATAAATAAATAAATAAATCAATATCTTATAAAATAGAAAATTTCAACATTTTAACTATTTAGGTTATTTAGGTATAGCAATTTAGGTAACAATTGACAAACAAACAGGAAAATAACAATAATAAGTTCAATAGAGAGAAGAGGACTGATGAATGCGACTGTTCCCATGACACTATTGGTTGGTGGTCAAATACCTCAGCACCTTGGATTTAAACCGATTCAGAGAGTCGTGAAAAAGGTCCAGATCCTGCCGACAAAGCCGTCATAAAACAATGAAACCAGGCAGGACAAAAATAAAAATCGACTTTGAATCACTTGAACGGACCTAGAATTAATAGACTGGTCGCCCGTCATTAATAATTATTTGCGAGACGAAGCTGTAACCGTGTTTTCATCTGTAATTTCCGACGCGGTTTCCAAACACTCTAGTATTGTCAAAGTGAGTCGCTCCAAATTTACTATTAAGCCCTGGATGACACCAGGTCTTTTAAGATGCTCCAAACATAAGGACAAATTGCACACTCTCTCGTATGAATCCAATAGACCCTGTCAAAAGATTAACATACACGAGATACAGAAACTTCTATGCCAATCTTATCAGAAAAGTTAAGGCTCAGTATGACAATGCAGACCTAAATAATAATAAAAAGGCTCCAAAAAAGCTGTGGCGGTCCATAAGGCGCATCACTCATCAAACGGTAAACACCCCCCCTGCGGAGGATCTGGCAAAAATGAAGACATCTGTTGACGAATCCCTTGACTACTGCAACGAATAGGTATCTCTCGAAGATAGGCGAGGAACTGGCCGCTAAGTAATTATCAAAAGTCAAGTCAACACAACTAAACCTGACCAGCCAGTTTAAGTATGGGGGAAATGCATCACTAACTCCTTATTTCTAAACCCTACTGATACCTCTGAAGTTAAATCGCTAATTCAAAATCTCAAATCAGACTGCTCTCCTGGCCTAGATGGTGTAAATAACAAACTGGTTAAAAAGATTTGTGATACTGTAGCGGAACCACTTGCTGCAATCTTTAACTTAAGCGTGTCTTTAGGACTCTTTCCGGACCAGTGGAAGACAGCAGCGGTAATTCCCATCCACAAAGCAGGACCAAAAGACTTACCCAGTAATTACCGCCCAATTTCACTTCTGTGTACCTATTCCAAGATTCTTGAGCGTTTAGTCAGCAACAGACTTGTCCAATTTTTAGAAAGACAGTCTGCTAACAAAACGCCAATTTGGCTTCCGCCCGGGAAGGTCTACTGAGGATGCCGTCACTCTCCTTACTGAGATAATAAGCTCCCATTTGGACAAAGGGCGAGACTGTGTCGGCGTATTACTCGATTTGGCGAAAGCGTTTGACACGGTTTCGATACCAATTCTTTTGAGAAAAATGGAGGGTTTTGGTATTCGTGGGACCGCTCTCCGTTGGTTTCGAAGCTACCTTACCTATCAAATAGGTACCAACTTGTTAAAATAGATGACAGCATCAGTATTCCACGATCCGTAACCTTTGGCGTCCTTCAGGGCAGTATATTGGGTCCAACGCTCTTCATAATGTATATGAACGATATTACAAATCTGTCCTTAGAAAATGCAGATTTGCTATGCTACGCGGACGATATGGCTGTGGTTTTTCATGGTAGAAACTGGCATGAGGTCCGCACCGCCTCTGAAAGAGGACTTGAGTTCTTATATCACTATGGCTTGACCAAAATCTTTTAATGAATGAATATTTAAAAAACTTAGTTCTTCTGCTTTCACAAAACAGCAGCGTCTGCTCCCCCAGCCTGCCTGACATACCTGAAAATTCATGATACCACCTGCTCCGCTCATAACCACCAGAACCATCAGAACCTTACTAGCCAGGTAGTCCCAGACTGTAACTGTGTAGCAATAAACAGAATCAAGGCACTTAAATACCTGGGTGTCATGATAGATGATAAGTTATGCTTTAAAGAGCATATGTCTGTTACTTCGGACAGGCTGCGCAAATTAATTTACACAATGAAACTTTTAAGAGAAGCTACCGATGGCGAACTACTGAAATCTCTGTACCTGGCGCTCTGTCAATCAATACTTAACTACTGCGTACTAGCCTGGGGAGGTGCTGCAGCTTCTGCTCTCATCATGCTCGACCGAGCTCAACATACAATTGTCAAGGTATCACTGGGCAAGCCCCGCCGATACTCCACTACCTTGCTCTATGAGAATGCGCAGGTCCTAACTGTTCGGCAACTTTACTTCATGAGAGCTGCAGTGTACATGCAAAAAACTGTTCTCAGTTTACCATCCTACGAGGAAATGCTTGAGGAAAGAGTTTTAAGGTGCCGGTGTCAGTGACCAAAACTAGTTTTGCACACAGTCATAAACCTTTCATCTTTCCTTATATCTATAAACCTTGGATTACAATCTAGTTCTACATATCTTATTGCAATGTAAATGGTTTCATCTTGACTGTAATCTGTACGTGTACCTATACAATAAAATAAAATAATAAATTTGACCTCAGGTGGTGCAGTGTACAAGAAGCCAAGAAAATAATCTACAACAAACTACTGGGTTGGACTTATGATGAAGGAGAGGAACTGCTGAGGATCATTATATGACGATCGTACTCAGTCACACACAAATACTTATCCATACACTCACACACTCACCCTAACACACACCCCCACACACACCTACATACGCACAGCATCATCATCATTCATCATCATCTCACGCACATCCAGATATTCGTCTCATTTTTTAAATATGCGTTTTAACATTAATTTTATTGCTTTAATTAAGTACAATTTTGCACTATATTGTTTGATTCCCGCGAAACAGGCGTTGCCTAGTGCAGTGGTCCATGTAACAAATGCAATGTATCTTTGGCTGGCAAATAAATATTACTAATCCCTATTACTTATAAGTAACCACGGCATTCAATTGGACAATTGTTACAAAATTTATAATCATCTAGATATACATGCAAGCATTTGTGTTTCCAATTTATAGGTAGGGAGTAAGGGGTCCCATATAACATCTAAAACGGGGCTCAAGCCCGGGGCTTCACCTGCACGTGGTACTCTCTGCTGTTCAACGAACGAGGCTCTGGCGGCCCGCCAACCCGCACTGGACCAGCGTGGTGGGTTGTGGTCCATACCCCCTAAAAACTATGACAGACATGCCAATACCCAGGCCCCAAGTGCCCAGCGGCCTCAGTACCTGTTCTGATGATGACGGAAGTCTGAACTGTGCTGGAGCCAGGGGTGCGAAAAATCTCCGGGTGGGATCGATTCCCCGTCTAACGACTAATGCGCGCACAATGGACTCTGATACGCTTAACGTGTTGACTTTGAACGTTAGAACCCTGATGACTGAAGACAGGTTATTGGAGCTAGAGAATGCCCTAAAAGAAATCAAATGGGATGTCCTCGGTCTTTCTGAAGTAAGAAGAGAAGGTGAAAATACACTTGAACGAGAAAATAATGTATTTTTCCACTTTGGAGTAACCAGCGGGCAATATGGGGTGGGTTTTCTGGTTGCAAAAAAGTGGAAAAATAATATTATTGAGTTCGTAAGCTACTCCGAGAGAATCGCTGTTTTAAAATTTCGAATAACTCCGAAAAAGACTATAAATTTTATTCAAACTTACGCACCAACAACCTCACACAGCGACGAAGATATTGAAGATTTTTATTATACCCTGAACAAAGCTTGCGATGAAAACCGTGGTACATGGACTGTCGTCCTCGGCGACTTTAATGGTAAAGTCGGCCGCAGGCAAGAACTGGATAACGTTGATGTTCTTGGGCCTCATGGCCTCCGGGCACGAAACGAACGTGGTACCCGTTTATTATCATTCCTCTTTCGGTCAAAACCTGTGAATTGAAAACACTTTCTTCCAGAAAAAACCACAACGTCGATGGACCTGGTTCTCTTCGGACAAACGCACCAAAAACGAAATTGATTACATCTTATCATCCAGCAACTGTACTATCAATGATGTGAGTGTAATAAACAGATTCAAATTTAGTTCTGATCATAGACCCGTTCGTACAAAAATAAAGTTCAATTTAAAAATTCACAGAAAAAACGTATTCAAAAACAGTATTAAAAGACTCAATAAAGAGGTTCTAATTAGTAACTACGATAGATTCAACATAGAATTAAAGAACAGTTTCAATTTACTAACATTAGATGAACATAATAGCAATGTAGAGTTAAAATACAATAATATAAAGAATAGTATAGAAACAGCCAGCAAGAAAATAAAGCAATAGAGAAGAAATAACAACAAACTTTCTCATGAAACTTTAACACTTATAAAAACTAGAGAGAACATCAATAGAGAAGCATTTCAATACAAAATTATTAATAGACAAGTCAAACGCAGCATCAGAAATGATATCAGGAAGCATAACACAAAAATGGTACAAATACCATTGGAACGGAACAAGTCCCTTAGAGTAGCTAAACAGGGCATCTCACATGGAAAAAGCTGGATAACCTGTCTGAAGAATGACCAAGGTGTTAAACAGAGGAACCGGGACCAAATACTTCATATATGTACAAAATTCTATCAGTCACTCTATTCAGCCCCGGCACATCATTTGAATTCTGAAACCAAAGATTATAAATGTTCTGATACCATCTCACCGATAACATGTTCCGAGGTAAGATCCGCTCTAAAGCGTATGAAATTTAACAAAAGTCCCGGTGAAGATGGTATCACAACAGAAGCACTTAAGATAGGAAAAAAGTTATTGATTCCCTATATTACTGACCTCTTCAACTGTATTCTTTATACAGGCCAATTTCCATCTAACATGTGCCACTCCAACATCAATTTGCTGCACAAAAAGGGCGATAAGAGCGATATCGGCAATTATAGACCCATAAGTCTAGTATCACATGTTTATAAGGCGTTCATAAAAGTGATAGAGAAAAGAATTTCGGGACAGCTGGACGCACACCAGCCTCCGGAACAGGCCGGTTTTCGTCCTGCATTCTCCACTACTGACCATCTGCATGCCCTTAACCAAGTTATCGAAAAGTCGAATGAATTCAATATCCCCTTATACTTAGCTTTTGTCGACTACTCCAAGGCTTTCGACAGTGTAGTACACCCGGCAATATTCATGCTCCAAGACCTAAGCACGGCGAGCCTTGAGGTTGGACTGACCATGAACAGATCTAAGACGCAATTAATGACCAACACCACCAAACGTAGGGTCGAGGTAGATGGGCAGGTAATACATTATGTCGACGAGTATGTCTATTTGGGCCAAGTAGTCTCCTTCGACAACAGGCAAGACAGAGAAGTCGCCCGACGGGTAGACAACGCCTGGAAGAGCTACTGGTCCATGAAAGAGTAGATGAAGGGTGACCTTCCTTCCTCAAACGCAGACTCGTCGACATGTGTATCCTGCCTATCCTAACCTATGGTGCTCAAACATGGTCTTTAACAGAATCGCAGAAGTCCAAACTCAAGGTTTGCCAAAGGGCGATGGAGCGAGGCATATTGGGAATCGAACGGACAGATCGCGTCAGAAACACCACAATACGCCAAAAAACGAAAATAGCCGATGTCGGTGAGAAAACCGCCATGTTGAAATGGGATTGGGCCGGCCATGTCTGTCGATTGCACCCGGAAAGATGGGCTAAAGTATTAACACCTTGGATCCCGGAGAATGGGCGTCACCGGGTCAGGACAGGGTCGACCCCGAAAGAGATCGAAGGACGACCTGGATACATTCGACGAAGAGTGGATGGAACTGGCTCAGGACAGGGTTGCATGGAGGATAAAAGGGGAGGCCTTTGCCCAGCAGTGGGATGAAATAGGCTACAAAAAAAAAGGTAGGAAGTTCCGAGGTTTTTAGGGAATTTTAGTAATAACTCTTGATTGAAACGACACAGTGAGGAAATATTTCTATGTTTTCTCATAAGAACTTCAATTTTAGTAGGTAATAGGTATTTGTAAACATCTTTAACGCCAAGTAAAATAATGTTGTATCATTGGTATTTGACGGATGATATGGTGGAAAATAGTGATTGGATACACAGATTTCATTAAATTTAATAATTATAATGGATTATCGTGAAATTTTTGTGAATTATCGTGCGATACCTGACTTTTATTTTGTATCGCATGCCCCTCAAAAATATCGTGGATAATTATCGCACGTCTGGCGACACCGCGGGTGACTGGAGGGCAGGTGGGTGAATGGCGGGGAGGGGCCGCGGCCAGCCAGCGAGCCGCAAGACGAACAGCTGTGCCCGGCGCTTTTTGGTCATGTTTTTTCACCAGTTTTAGAGTATGCATGATACTGAGTCGACAGTTTCAAGGATGCAACTCTTCACCCTAACACCCTGTATAATAATAATATTTACAAACCTCCAGCTTGACCTATTTGGGGACCCGGTTGTTGGGGATGACCCGGTTGTTGGTGATGAACCGGTTGTTGGGTATGAACCGGTTGTTGGTGATGACCCGGTTGTTGGTGATGACCCGGTTGTTGGTGATGACCCGGTTGTTGGTGATGACCCGGTTGTTGGTGATGACTCGGTTGTTGGTGATGACCCGGTTGTTGCTGATGACCCGGTTGTTGGTGATGACCCGGTTGTTGGGGATGACCCGGTTGTCCGGGAGAGCCTTGTTTTCCGACTGGTGGTGGGACTGGTGGGTAGCCGCCTGGGGGTGAGTTGCCAGTTGGAGCGTCAACTTGCCCTCCAGGGGGATTGCCGCTTGGTTGTGGGGGTGGCTGTGAAAAAAGGACGGTTAGAAATTAATAAAATTTAATATTAATAAAATCATCTTTATCTAATTATAATGAGACTTCTGGCATATTAAAGTAATAAATAGGTAATTACTTATGGTTATTAGTGCCTATTGTTTAAATTTAAAATAAAGTATAGGTATTTGATTGATCTGGGCGCATCTTCTCTACAGCGACAACAAGTTCCGACGCGGTGTGGTGTGGTGTGGTAACCTAAGTAACTACCACTGGTTAGTTATTTAGGTAGATAGGTATGTGGACTTCAAACCCCTACATTGAAAAGGTTAAATTATATTGAATTGAAAATTCTAGTAACAACTTTTCCTTAAGAGGATAGTCCTGGCATTCGTCCATTCTGTTCGTCTGTCTGTCTGTAATCTGTATGCCCCGCCTCAATAACTAGCTCATTTTTGCAATTATTGAATCGAAAACCAATGCCTTCAACTGGCGCATTTTTCCTTTTCGCCAATTTTTTTAGTGCGGCCATCAATCAAACTTCAGTATTAGGTATAGTTCAGAATAAAGTTACAAACAAAAGTATGACAAGTTTAATCTCTAAACTCAGTCCGAACGGAGATACAAAGGCTTGAAGTAACCGTAATGAATATATTATTAAACTTCAAGCCTTTATGCCTGCTTTCGGGCAAGGTCTATCTTGAGCTGGGACCTATTTGCTGTTACATACAATAAATTACATGTTGTTCTATTGATGTTTCATTTTATTCTTGTTTTGTAAACTTGTTGTGAACTTTAATATTATGTGTGTATTACTTATGCAAATAAATTGTTTATCTATCTTTCTTTATATCTCTGTTCGGACTAAGTTTAGGGATATACATACAGCTTACATTATACATTGTAATAGTTTAGTTTGTTACTTTATTCTGAACTTAAATATTAAAGTTTGGGTTATGGCCACGCCAAAAACAACGGCGAAAAATAAGGCGCTAACCTTCCATACAAAACCCGTATTATTTTTTTCACACTGAATTGGCCCGGTTACTAGACCTTTAGGCCAAATCTTCTAGTAAAACAAAATCTTCATTTTTTTCAAGCCTAACAAAACGTTGGTGTTCGACGTTTTGACGCTTCTTTTGAGTTTTTGGAGACAATCTAAAGTCGCAGGAAACGCGGAAGTCTACAGGAAAGAGGTGAACCGACCGCTTTGCCGCGCTAAAAATGACGGAAAACTTTTCCCGTTTACGACCCATACACCATCATATTTCACTGAACTGTATATTGTTCACTTGCACTACACTTTGTTACGCAAAACAACACCAATTTTACGATCGAAAACTCACTATAAACAATAAAAATTCAATAAAATATGAGGACTCCAAACGTAGCTGACAAATAACCGCCAAAAACTCCAACCCGTATTGTCTTTGGTATGAAGACAGATAACAGTAACTCAAAAACAGATATCAGTAGTTATGAAGAAAATATTTTTTTCCATACAACGAAAGAGGGGCAGTAAAAAATTTAATTTTTTTAATAAATCCGGAGAGGAGAGGGGTGGTTCTTGTCCAATGGAACAAAACTCCCATGGAAACTATATGGTTATAATGCTTCTGTCTTGAGATATATCTGCGCTCAAAGTAAAAAAATAACCTCCCCCCCCCATCCCTCTAAAAAATCTCGAAAATTCGGTATAATGGATGCTGCACCTTAGACCAACCAGTTTCTGAAAAAACTTGTAACATAAATATATTTACTAATTACCAATTAGATGGCGTTGCAGGAAATTAAATCTTGTTACAGTTGGGTTTCAAAATTTTCATTCATTTATTTTATTTTTATTTATTTATTTATACATGACAATACACTCTTTATTTAAATTAACAAATATCAACGCACTATAAACCATAACTGGTTTGTTCCCGGTAGGGACTCATCCTTATTATTAAGTAAGTATAAAAGATAATCACACGAACAGACTAAACTTATATCTATGTACCAATTCAATTACACCTACACTGCACACACGGTTAGTAATATGTTGGTGTTTGTATAGGGCATAATATTCTGTACAGTACGTACCTACACTATTTTATTTGTGTTTTGTAAGAATGAATGATATCGACCGCAATAATAAGGAACTACGGCACGATCGATAGTGCAGTATAGGTAGGTATCTACCACTATTCTGATTATTAGGTGTGCTTCGCTTCGTGTGATTAAAGAATTTGCAATGATGTTGTGGTGTGTAGTGTTGTAACTGTGTAACGGTAGCTTGCAGGGTGTTCTGTTTTGAGTAAAACTATTTTTTTTTTAGTTACTTAGAAAATGTAGTTTAAGTTTATGCTTAATATTTCTTGTATTTATTTCTTCTTTTAGTTTACTCGGTAGTTCGTTAATTAGTTTAGGTATGATATACTCTATAGTTCTTTTACCATATAGATTATTGAAGGTTGGAATTTGCATTTGTTTTTGGGCCACACTGCGTGTGTATTTAGGATGCGTGATGGGTGTTAATATATCCTTATTAAAGAATTGTTCTAAGAGTAACATGAATTTAATTTTGACATGAATGGGCATTACTTTACAATATGAAAATAGTGCATGGTAATTATTTTTGTAGTCTATTTTTATTTTGTATGGTACTATTGTTTTTAGTATTCTAGTTTGTAAATAGTATATTTTATCCATATGTGTTTTAAATGTGCGTCCATAACTGCTTAGGCCATACGATATTATAGATTCACCTAACGATTTATACAGTAATAAACGAATAGAATAAGGTACTTTGTTTTTTATTAATGAAAATTTAGCCAATAATGCTCTAAGCTTGTCGCAGACCTTATTAATATGTGATTTCCAGGTAATGCGGTCATCTATGGTTATCCCTAGGTATGTATGATTTTCTACTTGTTCTATTGACGAACAATTGCATTTTCCGCGTGTCATCTGCTTTATGTAAGCATGCGTGGTTATGCGCTGTAAGATGCAGCGGTTGACATTTCCTATTATGGCTGGAGCTGATGTACATTAGTTTCGATTTGCTGGAATTGAGTACTAAACCTACATCATGTGACCATTTACTCAAAATCGTAAAGTCATGCTGCAGTCTTTGCATAGCCCTATCTGCGAATAGATATATGTCCGTTTGATTAATGAGGTTCGTAAGATTGTTGACATACGTCAGGTAGTGCAGAGGTCCGATCACAGAGCCCTGTGCCGTTCCTTGCGTCACCCTCATTCTATCGCTCATGTCGTCTCCTATCTTAACGTAGTAAGATCTATCATTTAGGTAGTTTTTGCACCATTCTAATAGAGGCCCCCTTATTCCGCAGTCATCCAGGGTATCTATAAGTACGTTATGTCGAAGAGTATCAAACGCCTTACTAAAATCTATATTTAGTGTGATAATCGATTTTACTACTATTTTCTTATTCTACTTATGCAATGGCTACGGAACCCTATCATGGGCGAATCAGACACGCTCTTTAGCCCAGTAACTTTACGGTTTGAGCCGGGACTAAGTAATTTTTTTTTTTTTGGTATAATATTGAAGGCCAATGGGACAGCGACGGCTGATACATATATATATATATATAAATATATATATATATATATATATATATATATAATTTTGGTACATTTCTAGGCTCAAATTGGCTCTTCAATATTATATATATATATATATAGAAATGTACCAAAATTAGAAAAAAAATCACGTCAGCAACAGTTCAAAATTTAAAATTTAGCTATTACCTATCTCGTTCTAAAAAAACCTGATGGTACATTTTTTTTGCGCATATTTAAGGCTCTACCATTATGCATACCTACTTCAAACATGGTGTAAATATTTTTGTCTACTTAGAAGGTTTTGAAAAACACATTCGTAATTTCTAATAAATACCTCATTTAATAAATTTCAATGCCTATTTTATTGCTAAAAAATAATTTATATTGTTAACTCTGAGTCAAAATTCGCTAAGCAACATAGAAATCAAAATTGTGAGTCCCAGAAGGCTTTTAAATTAATAATATTAATACCAATGCACTCAAATTGGTATTAATATCATTAATTTAAAAGCCTTCTGGGACTCACAATTTTGGATTCTATGTTGCGTAGCGATTTTTTTAATATGTTATAAGATATTCTTTTTGTCACTAAATGGTGCCGGTTACAGTTTAAAAGTACAATTAATAATCACTCCCTACCCCACCTAACAAAACTCCGTAAAATGACTGGGCTACTTGGCCGATTTTTTATAATTATAAAGTGGCAAAGTCAAGGAAGTTTTTTAATCACGATCTAGACACTAATCTCTGTGCCTGTCGTTTGTCAGATCTCCTTGAATAGAGATGAGCCATTGTAAATTTGAAACTAAGTAACTAGGGGGTATTCTTTTCTTCGGGCGTAGGCCCACCATACATTCCCACCGCTGTAACTCCTGTAAGCCTGGACAGCGGCGACCATTCACAACACTAGACAATAAAGTCCAGCGAGCCCGGGGGATGACTCAATCTGTCTTGAAACCCGCAATGAATTAATCAAAGAAAATAGTTGGAGTAGGAAAAAGAAATATCCAACTTCTCTCCATTGCAAACGGGAGACAGCAATGTGAAAGGAAAAAATTGCTATTAGAGAGCCAAATCCAGAGATCATTTATGGCAGTGTTGAAGACCCTACCGCAAAAGCACCAAAAATAAAAAATAAAACAATAGGAACCTAAAGAACATTGTAGTGAAACTATGACCTATTTTGCTTCCAGTAATAAGTATGGCAAAAACAATAGTTGCAATAAGATCCATGTAACAAGGGACACCAGAAAACGATTTTATTGAGTCAAGCATGGTCTGGCGCTCTGCGTTCCAGAGCTCACACTCCCAAAAAATATTATGAGTGGTTCGTTCGAACTCGTTAAGCTGTCAACAGAACATTCACATAAAGGTTACGCAACCAATTTAAAATAAAATAGCTTTCCCTTAAAGTTACCATGTCCAGTAAGAAATTGGGCTACGCAGTAATCTACCTCTACCTCGGGTTTAAGTCCCGCCCAAGACAAATTTTTCCATCTTTAATTTGATTCGAAATAGCACAACATGGCGGTAACATGTTTAAAATCAATAATATTTAAAATCTACCTCTAGCCACGTTTTGTCAAGACGATCGCGAAGAGATGGATAAAATTGGTATAGATGTTAAATAATTTACTAATTCTACTTCGGTCGCGAGGTTTTAAGAAGTTATTATTTTCTTTTAGCGGGCATAGGCCCATCACACATTCTCACCGCTGTAACTCCTGTAAGCCAGGATCAACAGCGGCGATCATCAGTGGCGGACTAAGCCCGTCGGAGGCTCGGGGCGGCAAAACTAAATGAGGCCCCCCGGTCTTTCCAGAATTTTTTTCGAGCCGTGGCAAAAACTTGACATAGGCCATGCTGCATTGCACTGCATGCATTGCTTCCCTCCATGGACGTGGATAGCAATAATTATTTCTCAAGGAGTTTCAGGTCCAGGTTAGGTCGTTGCAATAAAGTCCCAGTGAAAAAAAAGTGAATTGAGCTTGAGATTGATGCGACCTAAAATTTAGCTAGAGCGAGCGAAGCGAGTTCATGATTTTACTACAATATTATCAGGCCATTGCATACTTTGTTGTTTGCAACAAATAATAATTATAATAGGGTTTGCCCTAGCCCCGAATCTACGATTTTTCCGAGCCGGGGCAAAACTTGACTTTTGCGCACCTCCCCTCCAAACAAGAATTTTAACAGAAAACTAGGAGCGAGCGAAGCCAGCTCAAGATTTCACTGCAATATAAACAGATTACTGCAATACGATCTAAAACCAGGAGCGAGCGAAGCGAGCTCGAGATTTTACTGCAATATAATGAGATCTCTGCAATACGATCTAAAACCAGGAGCGAGCGAAGCGAGCTCGAGATTTTTTACTGCAACATAATGAGATCACACCAGTGATCTCATTATGTTACCAATACGATCTAAAACAAGAAGCGAGCGAAGTGAGCTAAGATTTTACTGCAATATAAAGAAATCACTGCAATACGAACTGAAACCAGGAGCGAGCGAAGCGAGCTCAAGATTTTACTGAAATATTAAGGAAACACCGACCCTAGTGTGTTGCCCTCAATCATATTTTTTTACATTTCCAAAAAAACAAGAATTGCACATGATCTACATCCAATGCGTCTGAAATATATTTATAACCAAGTAATAAGTATGGCAAAAACATCTGAACGCACGCAAGTTATCCCTAGTCGCACAAGATCCATGTAGTAAGGGACACCAGAAAAAGATTTCATTGAGTCAAGCATGGTCTGGCGCTCGGCGTACATCGGAATTCAGTCGAATATTATTATATGGGAGGGAAAAATAGGATAGGAGCAAAATATATAAATAGGAGCAATAGGAGAGAAAGCTAAAAGTTATTTTTTTCATTTGTGTGTGGGGGGGGGGGGGGGGGGTCAGCCGAAGTCTCGAGAAGAGAAGTCCTTTTTAATGAAATTAAAAATATGTTTAGTAAGTAAGATGCAGTTTCAAGTTGGAGGCTAGGGCTAAATCAACTTTATTTCGGCAAGAGCTACTCAATCATGTTATTATGTAGTCAGCTCAATCATGAGCTCGCTTCGCTCGCTCCAACTTTTCGATTAGCCTTAATTTCGCCTGAAAATTGCAATGCATATACACCCTTGGGGTATATACACTAGTCTATAACACACTAGGGTCGGTGTTCCCTTAATATTTCAGTAAAATCTGGAGCTCGCTTCGCTCGCTCCTGGTTTCAGTTCGTATTGCAGTGATTTCTTTATATTGCAGTCAAATCTTGAGCTCACTTCGCTCGCTTCTTGTTTTAGATCGTATTCCAGTGATCTCTTTATATTGCAGTGAAATCTCGAGCTCGATTCGCTCGCTCCTAGTTTTCTGTTAAAATTCTTGTTCGGAGGGGAGGTGCGCACAAATCACTTCGCTCACTTCTGGTTTTAGATCGTATTCCAGTGATCTCATTATGTTCCAGTAAAATCTCGAGTTCGCTTCGCTCGCTCCTGGTTTTAGATCGTATTGCAGAGATCTCATTATATTGCAGTAAAATCTCGAGCTCGCTTCTTTCGCTCCTGGTTTTTAGATCGTATTGCAGTGATCTCTTTATATTGAAAAAAATAAAAAAATAAAAATAGGCCAGAAGGCTTTTAAATTAATGATATTAATACTATTAATTTAAAAGCCTTCTGGGACTCACAATTTAGCGCCCACCCACCCACTATGTTGCGTAGCGAATTTTGACTCAGATTTAAAAATATAAATTATTTTTTAGCAATAATATAGGCATTGAAATTTATTAAATGAGGTATTTATTAGAAATTACAAATGTGTTTTTCAAAACCTTATTTACTTCAGATTATTCATCCATATTGTTAGTAACAATTGTCTTATAACTATGTTACTTCACAAATAAATTCATTCATTAATAAAATTAAATAAATTACAATATTACATAAAATTATATTATTGTACAAAGGGGGATGAGCTGGCACGCAGTAGAATCCACCTCTGCACCATGGGGGAGTCCCACCGCTCAGCCAATACGCTCAGGATGCTATTAGTACTGCCCCGGAAGCGATTCAGCAGCGAGGCGCTCCGCTTTCTAATAATGGCGTAGAAGTCATCTATATGCGCCTGCGCGAACATTGTCGATGCGCTGCAAAACCGCGGCAGCCCCAGCAGCATCCTGAGCCCATTGTTGTACTGGACTCGCAGGGCGCTGTATGCTCGCTGAGTGTAGTTGGTCCATAGACTGTACGTGTAAAACGACTGAATGTATGCTTTGAATAAAGTTACTTTTACCTGCTTAGTACAGCGTGCAAATCTACGATACGATACGATATAATGGTAAAGCCTTAAATATGCGGAAAAAAAATGTACCATCAGGTTTTTTAGAACTAAATAAAAGCTAAATTTTAAAATTTGAATAAGCACCCCCTAAGCACCCCCTAGGCACCCCTTAAGCACCCCCTAAGCACCCCTTAGCACCCCTTAGCACCCTTAAGCACCCCTAAGCACCTCCTAAGCACCCCCTAATCACCACCTAATCACCAGCTAAGCACGCCCTAAGCACCACCTAAGGACCCCCTAAGCACCCCCTAAGCACACTCCATGCAGCCCCTAAGCACCCCTAATCACCACCTAAGGACCCCCTAAGCACCACCTAAGGACCCCCTAAGCACCACCTAAGGACACCCTAATCACTACCTAAGGACCCCCTAATCACAACCTAAGGACCCCCTAAGCACCACCTAAGCACGCCCCAATCACCACATAAAGACCCCCTAAGCACCACCCAAGGACCCCCTAATCACTACCTAAGGACCCCCTAAGCATCACCTAAGGACCCCGTAAGCACCACCTGAGGACCCCCTAATCACTACCTAAGGACCCACTAATCACCACCTAAGCACGACCTAAGCAACCCCTAATCACCACCTAAGCACACCCTAAGCACCCCCTAATCACATCCTAAGCACGCCCTAAGCACCCCCTAATCACCACCTAAGCACCCCCTAAGCACCCCCTAAGCACCCCTAAGCACCCCCTAAGCACCCCTAATCACCACCTAAGGACCCCCTAAGCACCACCTAAGGACCCCCTAAGCACCCCCTAAGCATCCTCCATGCAGCTCCTAAGCACCCCTAATCACCACCTAAGCACGCCCTAAGCACCCCCTAATCACCACCTAAGCACGCCCTAAGCACCCCCTCATCACCACCTAAGCATGCCCTAAGCACCCCCTAATCACCACCAAAGCGCGCCCTAAGCACCCATAATCACCACCTAAGCACGCCCTAAGTACCCCCTAATCACCACCTAAGGACCCCCTAAGCACCACCTAAGGACCCCCTAAGCACCCTCCATGCAGCACCTAAGCACGCCCTAAGAAACCCCTAATCACCACCTAAGCACGCCCTAAGCACCTCCTAATCACCACCTAAGGACCCCCTAAGCACCCCCTAATCACCATCTAAGGACCCCCTAAGCACCCCCTAAGCACCCTCCGTGCAGCCCCTAAGCACTCCTAATCACCACCTAAGCACCCCCTAATCACCACCTAAGCACCCCTAATCACCACCTAAGCACGCCCTAAGAACCCCCTAATCACCACCTAAGCACGCCCTAAGCACCCCCTAAGCACCCCTAAGCACGCCCTAAGCACCCCCTAATCACCACCTAACGACCCCCTAAGCACCACCTAAGGACTCCCTAAGCACCCCCTAAGCACCCTCCATGCACCCTCCATGCAGCCCCTAAGCACCCCTAATCACCACCTAAGCACTCTCTAAGCACCCCCTCATCACCACCTAAGCATGCCCTAAGCACCCCCTAATCACCACCAAAGCGCGCCCTAAGCACCCATAATCACCACCTAAGCACGCCCTAAGTACCCCCTAATCACCACCTAAAGACCCCCTAAGCACCACCTAAGGACTCCCTAAGTACCACCTAAGGACCCCCTAAGCACCACCTAAGCACGCCCCAATCACCACCTAAGCACCCCCTAATCACCACCTAAGCACCCCTAATCACCACCTAAGCACGCCCTAAGAACCCCCTAATCACCACCTAAGCACGCCCTAAGCACCCCCTAAGCACCCCCTAAGCACCCCCTAAGCACCCCCTAAGCACCCCTAAGCACGCCCTAAGCACCCCCTAATCACCACCTAACGACCCCCTAAGTACCACCTAAGGACCCCCTATGCACCCCATAAGCACCCTCCATGCAGCCCCTAAGTACCCCTAATCACCACTTAAGCACGCCCTAAGCACCCCTTAATCACCACCTAAGCACCCACTAATCACCACCTAAGCACCCCCTAATCACCACCTAAGCACCCCCTAATCACCACCTAAGTACCACCTAAAGACCACCTAAGCACCACCTAAGGACCCCCTAAGCACCACCTAAGGACCCCCTAAGCACCACCTAAGGACCCCTAAGCACCACCTAAGGACCCCTAAGCACCACCTAAGGACCCCTAAGCATCACCTAAGGACCCCTAAGCACCACCTAAGGACCCCTAAGCACCACCTAAGGACCCCTAAGCACCACCTAAGGACCCCTAAGCACCACCTAAGGACCCTAAGCACCACCTAAGGACCCCTAAGCACCACCTAAGGACCCCTAATCACCACCTAAGCACCCCCAAAGCACCACCTAAGGACCCTCTAATCACTACCTAAGGACCCCCTAAGCATCACCTAAGCACCACCTGAGGACCCCCTAATCACTACCTAAGGACCCCCTAATCACCACCTAAGCACGCCCTAAGCAACCCCTAATCACCTAAGCACACCCCAATCACCACCTAAGCACCACCTAATCACCACCTAAGCACCCCCTAATCACCACCTAAGGACCCCCTAAGCACCACCTAAGGACCCCCTAATCACTACCTAAAGACCCCCTAAGAACCACCTAAGGACCCTCTAAGCACCCCCTAAGCACCCCTAATCACCAGCTAAGCACCCCCAAAGCACCACCTAAGGACCCCCTAATCACTACCTAAGGACCCCCTAATCACCACCTAAGCACGCCCTAAGCACCACCTAAGCACGCCCCAATCACCACATAAGGACCCCTTAAGCACCACCTAAGGACCCCCTAAGCACCACCTAAGGACCCCCTAAGCACCACCTAAGCACGCCCCAATCACCACATAAGGACCCCCTAAGCACCACCTAAGGACCCCCTAATCACTACCTAAGGACCCCCTAATCACCACCTAAGCACGCCCTAAGCACCACCTAAGCACGCCCCAAGCACCACCTAAGCACGCCCCAATCACCACATAAGGACCCCTTAAGCACCACCTAAGGACCCCCTAAGCACCACCTAAGGACCCCCTAAGCACCACCTAAGCACGCCCCTATCACCACATAAGGACCCCCTTGTAGGTAACCCTAAAACAATTTATAAAAATTATAATAAACCAGTCTTAGCACAGCTCTCGTGTTTGATTCACGCGTCCCGCTCCCTTGACATGACGCAGTCGGTATCTTAAATAATTAGAAGTTTTTGTAGTATAAACGCGAAAAAGCTAATAGGTAGTGCGACAAAGTGGGCATATTATTGTTTAAATGATATATGATTGTGACAGTGATTAGTTTTAGGATACAAAAGAGACAAAGTTCGGTCTAACGATGGAATCCATTCTGCAACCGCCACCGCCATTTAAATTTGAGAACAATTTAGCAAATGTAACGTCTGGAAACTTAAGTACAGAATGGGAGAAGTGGAAGAAGTCTTTTAATATTTACTATGAAGCGTGTGAATTATCAGAAAAAGCAAACAAAGTGCAAATTAATATATTACTTCACGTTATTGGCGATAGGTGTCGTGAAGTTAGCGAACAATTCACGCAGGAATCAAAGACGGTAGCGGAATTGTTAACGAAATTTGATGGATTTTTTATTCCAAGGAAGAATTTAGCAGTGGAGCGGCAAAAATTTTTCAGTAGAAGTCAAAGAGAGCTGGAGTCAGCGGAACAGTACGTGTTTGAACTAAATAAAATAGCCGCCAAATGCGAGCTGAAAGACCTCAAAGACGATCTGGTGTGTAGCCGATTCATATGTGGATTAAAGGATGTTGGCCTCTCGGAACGTTTGCTAAGAGAACCCAACATAACCCTACAAAAAGCACTGGACATTTGCAGTCTGGCTGAAATGTCTAGATTACAGGCATTAAATCTGAGGTCAGAAAACTCCGAAAGAAACGTAAACGAGATACAAACACAGGAGAACAATGAGGAGCCGAGCACATCACAGACAGCTGATGTTTACTATGTCGACCGTAGGGGAGCGCGAAGCGGTCGTGTACAGCGGCCGCCTGTCACACCGTCGCGATCCAATGCGCCGAATGGAGCGCGCAATCAACAGACATCACACAACGGAAGGTTTCCTTTGTCGTTAACACAGAGACAGGGACAGGCAAGCAACTACAGTAATGCTGGACGAGAAGGGCAACGCAAGCAGAACTATCAGAGCATCAACAACAATTGCGGTAACTGTGGCAGAACACACCGACGGATGGAGTGTCCAGCGTATGGTGCACAGTGTAACATATGCAATAAATTAAATCATTACGCGAGAATGTGCAGGTCGTCGCGGCGCGTGTTTGCAGTGGGCGGAGACTCCACCGATCAGGTAAATAATCAATCTAATTATCGTTCGACCAGTGAGTGGTCTGTAGATTTGGAAATAAATAATAAATGCATAAGTTTTAAACTGGACACCGGAGCTGACGTAAACGTGTTGCCGAAAAGATTTTTACACACTATTAACGTACCAGAGACTGAAATTACTAGAACGTCTATGAAACTACAGGGCTATTCAGGCAGTGCCATTAAAGTCGTAGGTAAATGTTATTTGAAAGTTAATTACAAAGATAGCACATATTTTTTGAATTTCATAGTTGCAGACGTTGATTCATCGCCGATATTGGGTAGGAGTTCATGCGAAGAGGTGAAATTGATCAAAAGAATTAGGTCTATTCGTAATATAGGTTGCAGTCAATCAATATTAGACGAATTTCCCGGTGTTTTCACAGGCATGGGTTGTTTACCAGGGGAGTACGAAATACAGATTAAAAACGGGATGAGCCCGGTGGTACATCCGCCCAGGAAGCTGCCCATAGCGCTAAGAGACCAAATTAAAAACAAATTAATAGAAATGGAAACAGAAGGTATTATTGCGAAAGTTGAGGGACCCACAGATTGGGTCAATAGCATGACTGTAGTCAAAAAACCCAACGGCGATTTACGAATATGTCTCGATCCTCGCGACCTCAATAAGGCGATCAGGCGAGCACACTTTAAACTACCATCGTTTGAGGAAATTACAGCGAACCTGATGGGCGCGAAGGTGTTCAGCACATTAGATGCGAAACAAGGTTTTTGGCAAGTGAAATTATCACCCTCTTGTACAGACTTATGCACTTTCAATACTGTATTCGGTAGATTCAAATTTTTGCGCATGCCCTATGGCATATCTTCTGCCTCTGAAATTTTTCACAAACGACTATACGAGCATTTTGATGATATCGAGGGTGTTGTTCTGTTTGTTGATGATTTGCTAATTTATGGGCCAACAAAAGAAATTCATGATCAAAGACTTAGAGAAGTATTAAAGCGATGTCAAGATATCAACATCAAACTAAATAGGCAGAAGTGCAAAATAGGTTTAACAGAAATTAAATATCTTGGCCACAAAATCAGTAGCACTGGCATCAGTCCTGATGATTCACACGTGTCTGCAGTTAGAGACATGCCAACCCCAAAAAACGTCAAAGATGTAGAACGATTTTTAGGCCTTGTAACCTACGTAGGAAACTTCATACCGAACCTGTCGGAAAAAACTACAGTTTTACGAGAACTGTTAAGAAAGGACGTTGAGTGGCATTGGGACAGAAATCATGAAAAATGCTTCCAGGAAATTAAATGTAACTTAGTCAGTCCACCTGTGCTACAGTATTACGATTTGAAAAAACCAATTACTCTATCTGTGGATGCAAGCAAAAATGGATTGGGTGCATGTCTAATGCAAAATAATTTACCAGTTAGCTATGCTTCTAAATCATTAACGAAAACTGAGCAATCTTATGCACAAATTGAAAAAGAGCTTTATGCGTGTGTTTTTGCCTGCGAAAAGTTTTACACTTATATTTATGGTAGATCAGACATAACTATTGAAACAGATCACAAGCCACTGGTGAGTATAATAAACAAACCACTGGCCAGTGCTCCAGCACGTTTACAAAGAATGTTGATGCGCTTACAACCTTATTCATTTAAGTTAGTGTATAAGCCCGGCAAGTACTTGTACATAGCGGACACGCTATCGAGGGCAGTCGCACCGGCGACCCCCGCCGACGACACACCCACACTACCGCGCGATCATCTCGATGCGCAGGCACAGGTGTGCGCGCTCACCGCTAGCAATCCATTGACAGATTCTCATTTTTTGTTATTACAAAAATGCACTAAAGAAGATTGTGAGTTACAAAAGCTAGCCAAACTCATTAAGAGAGGCTGGCCAAATGAAAAGTCAGCGGTTGATGAGATTTTGAGAAGCTATTGGGATACAAAAGATGAGCTAACAGTAAATTTTGGAATAATTTGGAGGGGAAACAGGATCGTAATGCCGAAATGTCTCCGCCACGACATGCTTAAAAAGATACACTCAAGTCATTTAGGTATAGAAAAGTGTAAACTCAGGGCTAGGGAAACTATGTTCTGGCCAAATATGAATACGCAATTACAAGATTATTTATCACATTGCCAGGCATGCCTCACATACAAGAAACAAAATACTAGAGAACCACTCATCCCACATGAAATACCAAGCACACCTTGGTGTAAGGTCGGTGCAGATATTTTTCATCTAGGTAATCAATCGTATCTTCTAGTAATAGATTACTATAGTAAATACATAGAAATATCACAACTAGAGTCTTTAACATCCACAAACATAATAAAAGAATTAAAGAAAATATTCAGAAGGCACGGAATACCACAAATCATAATGACTGACAACGGCCCTGAATTTGCATCAAACGAATTTAACGAATTTGCAATGCAATGGAAATGTCAACACATAACATCTTCACCGAGGTATCCCCAATCAAATGGACAAGTAGAGCGCGCTATTCAAACGGTTAAAAATGTCGTGAAGAAAGCTAGTTACGATCGAACCGATGTAGACCTGGCAATATTGGAGTATTTAAATACACCGATCAGTAGTGACATAGCTTCACCCGCCGAACTACTGTATAATAGGAAGCCTCGTAGTATTGTTCCATGTCATCCAAAAATGCTATTACCGAAAATACAAAAACAAATTGTACAAAAACTAAAAACAAGGCAGCAATATCAAAAACATTATTATGACAAAGGTGCTAAAAATCTAAAGTCATTATCCGTGGGACAAAAAGTTAAAATTAGGTTAAATAACAGCTGGGCACCCGGCGTAGTAAGAGACATTGCAGGTATTAGGTCTTATGTAATATTAATGCCAAATGGTAATTTATTAAGAAGAAACAGAAAACACATAATACTCGATTCATACAAACGTAACGATTCATTAATTCATTCACAATACGATGACATAACGGTAAAGCCACCCTGCAACCAGCTGACCGGCGCACGTGTCTCGTTTAGCTCCGGTAGTCCTCATTCAGCTGATAACACACAGATAAGCAATAATAACAATTATCGTACTCGTTCCGGCAGGACAGTACGACCTCCTGATCGGTGGGGCCTCTCCGCACACTCCAACAACCAACCTACCTGAGATGTAAACAGTGATCGAAAGTGCGTGCTAATCACATTGTTATAAGATAATATCCACAACTAATAATAATATAACAACGAATAGATGATAATAATAATTACACTTAAGAGCCAATGTGAAATAATGATTCAATGTACATGTAAAAAAGGATATACTAAAAACAAACACAATGAAACTATATACAAAATATTAATTAATAGATTTATAATGCATGTATTAAATGTATTAAACTATTTATCGAATGTAAATGTCTGCATGTAAATATTTGCCATATAATAATATGGAAAGTTTAGCATGTTTAAATTTACGATGTTTAATGAATTAGTGTATAAATGTTGTTTATCAAATCAATTACCAATTTAATACATTGAGAATGAAATAAAAAACAACATACTTAAGTAGGAACTAAATGAACTTTTTTGTTAATTAAAAAGCTCACAAATTAAAATAATAAATTGCTTCTTTAACAAGAATTTAATTTATTAAAATTAATTAATTTATTGTTTCTTAATTTAATTCATCTCATAATTATTATAAAAATACTGAGTGCCAAATGCATATGAACCATAAACTTAATACGACAGTATATTAAGTTTATGATAGGGACATTGCTACAACTACATTCCTAAACAGAATGTTGGTAGTTGTTGCAATGTTTCTGACCACCCCAAAAGGGATAACGGTCGTAAGTTTATGTAGGTGTGCACGTAAAAAAAAAAAAAAAAAAAAAAAAAAAAACCGGTTGTGATATAATAAAATATTTTTTGAATTACTAAATGTCATTGAATGATTCAAATAAAAATATGTATTTAACTAGAGTAATAAAGGAAATTGAAGAAATAATTCTTTTACTTATAAAAAGTTAATTTCAATTGAGAAGAGTAAATGCATGAGACAATAATTATATTATATTAATGTGTTATTTATTGTTTAACTAATTAGGTATCAATTGCTTAAGTGTACTTGATTGAGTAATAAGTTAAATCACATGTATTAAGATAATCTTTATTTTTTATTTAATAAGGGGATTGTAGGTAACCCTAAAACAATTTATAAAAATTATAATAAACCAGTCTTAGCACAGCTCTCGTGTTTGATTCACGCGTCCCGCTCCCTTGACACCCCTAAGCACCACCTAAGGACCCCCTAATCACTACCTAAGGACCCCCAAAGCACCACCTAAGGACCCCCTAATCACTACCTAAGGACCCCCTAATCACCACCTAAGCACGCCCTAAGCACCACCTAAGCACGCCCCAAGCACCACCTAAGCACGCCCCAATCAACACACAAGGACCCCTTAAGCACCACCTAAGGACTCCCTAAGCACCCCCTAAGCACCACCTAAGCACGCCCCTATCACCACATAAGGACCCCCTAAGCACCACCTAAGGACCCCTAATCACCACCTAAGCACCCCCAAAGCACCACCTAAGCACCACCTGAGGACCCCCTAATCACTACCTAAGGACCCCCTAATCACCACCTAAGCACGCCCTAAGCAACCCCTAATCACCACCTAAGCACACCCCAATCACCACCTAAGCACCCCCTAATCACCACCTAAGGACCCCCTAAGCACCACCTAAGCACCCCCAAAGCACCACCTAAGGACCCTCTAATCACTACCTAAGGACCCCCTAAGCATCACCTAAGCACCACCTGAGGACCCCCTAATCACTACCTAAGGACCCCCTAATCACCACCTAAGCACGCCCTAAGCAACCCCTAATCACCTAAGCACACCCCAATCACCACCTAAGCACCACCTAATCACCACCTAAGCACCCCCTAATCACCACCTAAGGACCCCCTAAGCACCACCTAAGGACCCCCTAATCACTACCTAAAGACCCCCTAAGAACCACCTAAGGACCCTCTAAGCACCCCCTAAGCACCCCTAATCACCACCTAAGCACCCCCAAAGCACCACCTAAGGACCCCCTAATCACTACCTAAGGACCCCCTAATCACCACCTAAGCACGCCCTAAGCACCACCTAAGCACGCCCCAATCACCACATAAGGACCCCTTAAGCACCACCTAAGGACCCCCTAAGCACCACCTAAGGACCCCCTAAGCACCACCTAAGCACGCCCCAATCACCACATAAGGACCCCCTAAGCACCACCTAAGGACCCCCTAATCACTACCTAAGGACCCCCTAATCACCACATAAGGACCCCCTAAGCACCACCTAAGGACCCCCTAATCACTACCTAAGGACCCCCAAAGCACCACCTAAGGACCCCCTAATCACTACCTAAGGACCCCCTAATCACCACCTAAGCACGCCCTAAGCACCACCTAAGCACGCCCCAAGCACCACCTAAGCACGCCCCAATCACCACACAAGGACCCCTTAAGCACCACCTAAGGACCCCCTAAGCACCCCCTAAGCACCACCTAAGCACGCCCCTATCACCACATAAGGACCCCCTAAGCACCACCTAAGGACCCCTAATCACCACCTAAGCACCCCCAAAGCACCACCTAAGCACCACCTGAGGACCCCCTAATCACTACCTAAGGACCCCCTAATCACCACCTAAGCACGCCCTAAGCAACCCCTAATCACCACCTAAGCACACCCCAATCACCACCTAAGCACCCCCTAATCACCACCTAAGGACCCCCTAAGCACCACCTAAGGACCCCCTAAGCACCACCTAAGGACCCCCTAAGGACCGCCTAAGGACCCCCTAATCACTACCTAAGGACCCCCTAATCACTACCTAAGGACCCCCTAATCACTACCTAAGGACCCCCTAAGAACCACCTAAGGACCCTCTAAGCACCCCCTAAGCACCCCTAATCACCACCTAAGCACCCCCAAAGCACCACCTAAGGACCCCCTAATCACTACCTAAGGACCCCCTAAGCACCCCCTAAGCACCACCTAAGCACGCCCCTATCACCACATAAGGACCCCCTAAGCACCACCTAAGGACCCCTAATCACCACCTAAGCACCCCCAAAGCACCACCTAAGCACCACCTGAGGACCCCCTAATCACTACCTAAGGACCCCCTAATCACCACCTAAGCACGCCCTAAGCAACCCCTAATCACCACCTAAGCACACCCCAATCACCACCTAAGCACCCCCTAATCACCACCTAAGAACCCCCTAATTACCACCTAAGCACCATCTAAGGACCCCCTAAGCACCACCTAAGGACCCCCTAAGCACCACCCAAGGACCCCCTAAGCACCGCCTAACGACCCCCTAAGCACCACCTAAAGACCCCCTAAGCACCACCTAAGGACCCCCTAAGCACCACCTAAGGACCCCCTAAGCACCACCTAAGGACCCCCTAAGCACCACCTAAGGACCCCCTAAGCACCACCTAAGGACCCCCTAAGCACCACCTAAGGACCCCCTAAGCACCACCTAAGGACCCCCTAAGCACCACCTAAGGACCCCCCTAAGCATCACCTAAGCACCACCTGAGGACCCCCTAATCACTACCTAAGGACCCCCTAATCACCACCTAAGCACGCCCTAAGCAACCCCTAATCACCACCTAAGCACACCCCAATCACCACCTAAGCACCCCCTAATCACCACCTAAGGACCCCCTAAGCACCACCTAAGGACCCCCTAAGAACCACCTAAGGACCCTCTAAGCACCCCCTAAGCACACCTAATCACCACCTAAGCACCCCCAAAGCACCACCTAAGGACCCCCTAATCACTACCTAAGGACCCCCTAATCACCACCTAAGCACGCCCTAAGCACCACCTAAGCACGCCCCAATCACCACATAAGGACCCCTTAAGCACCACCTAAGGACCCCCTAAGCACCACCTAAGGACCCCCTAAGCACCACCTAAGCACGCCCCAATCACCACCTAAGCACCCCCAAAGCACCACCTAAGCACCACCTGAGGACCCCCTAATCACTACCTAAGGACCCCCTAATCACCACCTAAGCACGCCCTAAGCAACCCCTAATCACCACCTAAGCACACCCCAATCACCACCTAAGCACCCCCTAATCACCACCTAAGGACCCCCTAAGCACCACCTAAGGACCCCCTAAGCACCACCTAAGGACCCCCTAAGGACCGCCTAAGGACCCCCTAATCACTACCTAAGGACCCCCTAATCACTACCTAAGGACCCCCTAATCACTACCTAAGGACCCCCTAAGAACCACCTAAGGACCCTCTAAGCACCCCCTAAGCACCCCTAATCACCACCTAAGCACCCCCAAAGCACCACCTAAGGACCCCCTAATCACTACCTAAGGACCCCCTAAGCACCCCCTAAGCACCACCTAAGCACGCCCCTATCACCACATAAGGACCCCCTAAGCACCACCTAAGGACCCCTAATCACCACCTAAGCACCCCCAAAGCACCACCTAAGCACCACCTGAGGACCCCCTAATCACTACCTAAGGACCCCCTAATCACCACCTAAGCACGCCCTAAGCAACCCCTAATCACCACCTAAGCACACCCCAATCACCACCTAAGCACCCCCTAATCACCACCTAAGAACCCCCTAATTACCACCTAAGCACCATCTAAGGACCCCCTAAGCACCACCTAAGGACCCCCTAAGCACCACCCAAGGACCCCCTAAGCACCGCCTAACGACCCCCTAAGCACCACCTAAAGACCCCCTAAGCACCACCTAAGGACCCCCTAAGCACCACCTAAGGACCCCCTAAGCACCACCTAAGGACCCCCTAAGCACCACCTAAGGACCCTCTAAGCACCCCCTAAGCACCCCTAATCACCACCTAAGCACCCCCAAAGCACCACCTAAGGACCCCCTAATCACTACCTAAGGACCCCCTAAGCACCCCCTAAGCACCACCTAAGCACGCCCCTATCACCACATAAGGACCCCCTAAGCACCACCTAAGGACCCCTAATCACCACCTAAGCACCCCCAAAGCACCACCTAAGCACCACCTGAGGACCCCCTAATCACTACCTAAGGACCCCCTAATCACCACCTAAGCACGCCCTAAGCAACCCCTAATCACCACCTAAGCACACCCCAATCACCACCTAAGCACCCCCTAATCACCACCTAAGAACCCCCTAATTACCACCTAAGCACCATCTAAGGACCCCCTAAGCACCACCTAAGGACCCCCTAAGCACCACCCAAGGACCCCCTAAGCACCGCCTAACGACCCCCTAAGCACCACCTAAAGACCCCCTAAGCACCACCTAAGGACCCCCTAAGCACCACCTAAGGACCCCCTAAGCACCACCTAAGGACCCCCTAAGCACCACCTAAGGACCCCCTAAGCACCACCTAAGGACCCCCTAAGCACCACCTAAGGACCCCCTAAGCACGACCTAAGGACCCCCTAAGCACCACCTAAGGACCCCCCTAAGCATCACCTAAGCACCACCTGAGGACCCCCTAATCACTACCTAAGGACCCCCTAATCACCACCTAAGCACGCCCTAAGCAACCCCTAATCACCACCTAAGCACACCCCAATCACCACCTAAGCACCCCCTAATCACCACCTAAGGACCCCCTAAGCACCACCTAAGGACCCCCTAAGAACCACCTAAGGACCCTCTAAGCACCCCCTAAGCACACCTAATCACCACCTAAGCACCCCCAAAGCACCACCTAAGGACCCCCTAATCACTACCTAAGGACCCCCTAATCACCACCTAAGCACGCCCTAAGCACCACCTAAGCACGCCCCAATCACCACATAAGGACCCCTTAAGCACCACCTAAGGACCCCCTAAGCACCACCTAAGGACCCCCTAAGCACCACCTAAGCACGCCCCAATCACCACATAAGGACCCCCTAAGCACCACCTAAGGACCCCCTAATCACTACCTAAGGACCCCCTAAGCATCACCTAAGGACCCTCTAATCACCACCTAAGAACCCCCTAATCACCACCTAAGCACCATCTAAGGACCCCCTAAGCACCGCCTAACGACCCCCTAAGCACCACCTAAAGACCCCCTAAGCACCACCTAAGGACCCCCTAAGCACCACCTAAGGACCCCCTAAGCACCACCTAAGGACCCCCTAAGCACCACCTAAGGACCCCTAAGTACCACCTAAGGACCCCCTAAGCACCACCTAAGGACCCCCTAAGCACCACCTAAGGACCCCCCTAAGCATCACCTAAGCACCACCTGAGGACCCCCTAATCACTACCTAAGGACCCCCTAATCACCACCTAAGCACGCCCTAAGCAACCCCTAATCACCACCTAAGCACACCCCAATCACCACCTAAGCACCCCCTAATCACCACCTAAGGACCCCCTAAGCACCACCTAAGGACCCCCTAAGAACCACCTAAGGACCCTCTAAGCACCCCCTAAGCACCCCTAATCACCACCTAAGCACCCCCAAAGCACCACCTAAGGACCCCCTAATCACTACCTAAGGACCCCCTAATCACCACCTAAGCACGCCCTAAGCACCACCTAAGCACGCCCCAATCACCACATAAGGACCCCCTAAGCACCACCTAAGGACCCCCTAATCACTACCTAAGGACCCCCTAAGCACCACCTAAGGACCCCCTAAGAACCACCTAAGGACCCTCTAAGCACCCCCTAAGCACACCTAATCACCACCTAAGCACCCCCAAAGCACCACCTAAGGACCCCCTAATCACTACCTAAGGACCCCCTAATCACCACCTAAGCACGCCCTAAGCACCACCTAAGCACGCCCCAATCACCACATAAGGACCCCTTAAGCACCACCTAAGGACCCCCTAAGCACCACCTAAGGACCCCCTAATCACCACCTAAGCACACCCCAATCACCACCTACGCACCCCCTAATCACCACCTAAGGACCCCCTAAGCACCACCTAAGGACCCCCTAAGAACCACCTAAGGACCCTCTAAGCACCCCCTAAGCACACCTAATCACCACCTAAGCACCCCCAAAGCACCACCTAAGGACCCCCTAATCACTACCTAAGGACCCCCTAATCACCACCTAAGCACGCCCTAAGCACCACCTAAGCACGCCCCAATCACCACATAAGGACCCCTTAAGCACCACCTAAGGACCCCCTAAGCACCACCTAAGGACCCCCTAAGCACCACCTAAGCACGCCCCAATCACCACATAAGGACCCCCTAAGCACCACCTAAGGACCCCCTAATCACTACCTAAGGACCCCCTAAGCATCACCTAAGGACCCTCTAATCACCACCTAAGAACCCCCTAATCACCACCTAAGCACCATCTAAGGACCCCCTAAGCACCGCCTAACGACCCCCTAAGCACCACCTAAAGACCCCCTAAGCACCACCTAAGGACCCCCTAAGCACCACCTAAGGACCCCCTAAGCACCACCTAAGGACCCCCTAAGCACCACCTAAGGACCCCTAAGTACCACCTAAGGACCCCCTAAGCACCACCTAAGGACCCCCTAAGCACCACCTAAGGACCCCCCTAAGCATCACCTAAGCACCACCTGAGGACCCCCTAATCACTACCTAAGGACCCCCTAATCACCACCTAAGCACGCCCTAAGCAACCCCTAATCACCACCTAAGCACACCCCAATCACCACCTAAGCACCCCCTAATCACCACCTAAGGACCCCCTAAGCACCACCTAAGGACCCCCTAAGAACCACCTAAGGACCCTCTAAGCACCCCCTAAGCACCCCTAATCACCACCTAAGCACCCCCAAAGCACCACCTAAGGACCCCCTAATCACTACCTAAGGACCCCCTAATCACCACCTAAGCACGCCCTAAGCACCACCTAAGCACGCCCCAATCACCACATAAGGACCCCCTAAGCACCACCTAAGGACCCCCTAATCACTACCTAAGGACCCCCTAATCACCACCTAAGCACGCCCTAAGCACCACCTAAGCACGCCCCAATCACCACCTAAGCACCCCCTAATCACCACCTAATGACCCCCTAAGCACCACCTAAGGACCCCTTAATCACTACCTAAGGACCCCCTAAGAACCACCTAAGGACCCTCTAAGCACCCCCTAAGCACCCCTAATCACCACCTAAGCACCACCTAAGGACCCCTTAATCACTACCTAAGGACCCCCTAAGAACCACCTAAGGACCCTCTAAGCACCCCCTAAGCACCCCTAATCACCACCTAAGCACCCCCAAAGCACACTCACATTAACTCTCTGTGCGTGAATGTGTAAGGGAATGTCAGTAGTCCGTTCCGAATCCGAACGAACGAATGTCGAGCTCGACCGAGGAAGAAATCGTGGTACCGTAATCGTGACCGACAAGCAACGACGATTGGGGGCCGGGGGTCGTGGGCTGCGGCGGCGGCTGGCACAAGAGACCGGAACAACCAAAAACGAAATAAACATTTTAACGGGTTCTTACCGCGTTTTGATATATTTGAAAACGCGGTAAGAACACGTTAAAATGTTTATTTCTAGATTAAATAATAACCGCGTAACTCTCAAAAACTTTATAATTAATACTTATTAATTTAATAAAATATGCCAAAAAACAATTAACATTATAGATCGGGATTGCTGCAATTAATTGCAAAATGTCAAATTTGGGGCTGTTGCCGACGTAATTTTTTTTTATTTTGTTCCATTTCTTGGAGGGGTTTGTTCTAACCTAAGATATTGAAAAAAAAATGCAATTCTGAATTATTCCCTGGTCAAACCGTAAAATGACTGGCCTATATGCCAGCTTCCTGACTAATACATTATAGAATGGAATCTCCTTTGTGCGTGCTCTAAACGCCGCGTTATAAACACCTACTTCCCCCCTCGGCCCGCAACGCCCCTCTGTCGTCCACGGCCACGGTCGGGGCAACCGATTCAAGCCCCGACGGACTTCTCTGCTTAGCAGAGGCGAGACGGTAGGCTAATAACGTGACCTTGAACGTGTCTGGCGCGCGAGTTTTGTTTCTAAAGAGTATTAATTTTATTATTCTTATGCCAAAGTCTTTCTCATACTATTCTTGAGATAATTATTAAAATCGGTTTAGTTTTGAAGGAGGAAACAGGGGAATACAAAATGCTGATGTTGTTGATTTTATGTCGATAAAATCTCGGCTTTATTGTAGCAGCACGGCTAGCATGCCACCCACGACAAAGCGTTAAAACGAGAAAAACGTCATACGCCCTCTTTTTGGCATACGTAAAATAATAAGGATGGGGGCACATCTCGATTTTTATCGTTTTCTCGGGGTTGGCATGCGAGGCCGACATCGCTTTAGATTTCAGACTTCCGTATTGAAACATAACATAGAAACTTACGTGTGACATTGTTTAATAAACGAGTTATTGAAATTAATAATTAATAACTAAATTCACTAGAAAATACAGATTGTTGATGTATTCCGTGATTCAATTCATTTTGCCATTACAACAATAACAATTAAGAAAGGCAGATTTATTTGGCAAAATCTGTCAAGAAACTTCTTTTTTTTTAGAAACGACAGAAGATTGTGTAGAAAAATAGGAACTAAGGTACCTGGGTCAAATATAGCCAGTCGATAAATATGGTCACTTATTATTATTTTTAAAACGTAATACTTTACAAAACGGAATTTGGTTGCGGTCGAGACGAGTATCCGAACGTCGCCCGCCGCCCCTTAGTGCACTGCCTTAATGGAAATAAAGTTCGCTTCCGGATACCAGCACCAAATTTCCCAGCACCACCTTTAATTATATGTAATATGTATGTATTTATGTATTTGTTGTATTCACCTCTTTTTCACCTATAATTTTGTTTTTTATAACACCGACCCGTTCTTTGTTATATTTCCTCTACCCTAAGGTTGTCTGGAAGAAATCGCTTTTTAGCGATAAGACCGCCTTATTTGTACCATATTCAGTTTATGTTTCCTATTATGCATTGTATTTTCTTTTGGTGTAAATAAAGTATATTTCATTCATTCATTCAATTTTTGTATGTTGTTAGGTATGTTTTCTAGACCCTAAAACTACCTGGAGACAGTCTCTAAGGTGTCAGGGTATGGGGTATCAAATGAAAGGGCTCCATGAGCCGGTTCTAAAAATATACTACACTATTACCTTTCAGCCAATTGTTTTAAAAAAATCCATTAATTATTTTCAAAACATACCATGTTTGGGCTCCTCCAGGTAGAAAACGGCTGAATAAATTTTTGTAAAACATACGCCAAACGACTTATGATATACTCATATCAAACGCCAATAAAGCAATTTCAAAAATGTTTATGTTTACTATTTTTTATAAATTTTTTCAATAAATATAAAGTTGAAAAATAATAAGTAATACTTTTTGTATTTTTTTAAAAAGTGGCTAACAGGCAATGGTGTAGTATATTTTTAGAACCGGCTCATGAAGCCCTTCCATTTGATACCAAACACGACAGGTTTCAGAACATTTTTTTTATTTAAAAAAAAATGTGAAATGTGAAATGTAATTAATTTTGTGTATGGTATTTACAATACACAAAATTAATGACGTCATAACTGAAGACCCTGACACCTCAAAGACTGCCTCCCGGCAGTTTTGGGGTCTAGAGAACATACCTAACAACATACTAAAATTTGGTGCTGGTATCGACAAGTGAACTTATTCAGCCTTTTTTGACCGTAAGGCCTACCTCCGCGCACACGCCAGTCGCTCAATATTTTCGCCGGAGTGAGACAGCGCCGCTGTTATATAAATAACATGTAAGTGTTGTCCTGTATTTTAGTTATTTTACGACTTCATTCTTTTCTTTTTACGTTGCCATGTTGTTTGGATTTTTTTTGTACTTTGAAATTTATGTGAGTCTTTATCAAATTACTGAAGTGTTTGTGATACGTGTGAATAAAGAAAATAAAACGGTGAGACTGAAAATATGGCCAACGACTGGCCATATACACAGTATGAATTATTACACAAATATTATTTTTTGTTTAAGGGAATGGCGCGATACAAGTGTAAGAGGATAAGTATAAGTTCGAGTAAATTTTTTTTGAGTACCTAATGAAAAAATTTTGAAATTGAAATTCATATAAAAAATATCAAATACGGCCACGTCCATGGGCATATTTACCTACCCCGTCGGAAATATGGTCTTTTTCTACTTCAAAAAGTAAAGAATATCTGTAAACGTAAAATATTTTTGTTAGGTTTTTCCCTATAATATGAAAGCTTGATAGGTATTCTTTAGACTTGAATAGTGTGCCTTGCCCTCTATCGTTCTAGCTTGCCCTCAAGTCTTTAAAACAATAAAAATATAGACACCAAACCGTGGCCATATTCGACCCTGGTACCTTACTTACCATAGACGGTTATGAAATCTATAGATCCCATTATTGGGATACGTATCGAGCAAGGGCGTAAGCGAAAAAAAATTAGTTTATGGTGCAAGGATTTTAGACAATACGAAAAATTTTTCGTCTATGGACAAATCGAGGATACGTAGCATAGATAATGTAGATATATGGTGGTTTGTGGGTAGTTTAGTGCCTGTCCCATAGACAAAAATTTTTTCGCTTACGCTGATCCAGGAAGCTGGCATAGGTATTGTCTATACCTAAGGAGGGCACACTTCCTAAAAAGCGGTGAAACATAATACGCGGTGTAATACTCCTTGGTGGTTGGTAATGGTCGTTCTTCTTTCGTAAATTCCCATCTGTGCGTAGAAAGAGAAGGTACTAGAAGGAAGCACGTCTCTTGTCATATTCACTCAATAAGAGATGCACAAAACAAATTCGCTCTAGTTAAAAAAGGAGATAGCAATACTATCGATAGCATCGATAGTTTCGATGGCTGCTAACCAATGAAGTATCGAAAGTATCGATAGTATTGCTCTCCAATAACGAATAGACAATCGATAGTATCGATACTATCGATAGTATTGTACTATCGATAGTGATATTTATTTCGATAGTATTGCACTACCCATTATGCCTGCATACTGAATGCAATACTATTGAAATAATTATCACTATCGATAGTGCAAAACTATCGATTGTATCGATACTATCGATAGTATCGATAGTCTATTCGATATTAGAAAGCAATACTATCGATAGTATCGATACTATCGATTGATCATTAGATGGCAGCGATCGAAACTATCGATACTGTCGATAGTATTGCTGTTTACCGATACTATTGCAGTAAAAGAGATATCGATACTATCGATTGTCCTATCAAGCGAGTACAATTTTTCAATGATAGCTATCGATAGACAATCGATATTTGGCCTATCGAGCGGCAACACTAACCTACAGTCGTGAAAGCTTAAAACGCAGTGGTGGTCCAGTGTCGAGTAGCCATGCCTGCTGTGCAAGAGGCGATGGTTCGATCCCCGTCCAGGCAGACTCGTGCCAATGAGTTTTTCGGAATTTATGTACGATTTGTAGCACCACTGGCTTCTCGGTGAAGGAAAACATCGTTAAAGATATGTTTGTAGGTACCCTCTGTCCATTATAAGTGGCAACGGACTCACTCCCCGTCACACTGGACAGAATTTCGGTACTACTGATAAATCGTGGCTGTTCTGGGTTTCAAAATATCTTTGACTACCCCCTTGGGGAATATAGTCGTGAGCATGTGGGTGTATGTGTGTGTACTATAGGAGGAGAAGCCCAGAGGCTTAAGGTAAAAACGTATTCTTCGATATCTAAACACACACATGCCCACGACTATTTTCCCCGAGGGGGAAGTTTGAGATATTCTGAAAACCCAGAACATCCACGATTTACTAGTAGTACCGAAATTCTGTCCAGTGTGACGGGGAGTGAGTCCGTTGCCACTTATAATTGGCTTTTGATACATTTCCCTACCCATTACTTAACAAAAGTTGCTGTGCCCTACAGGGTCCATTATTTATTTTCATTTTATCTAATACGAGCGTTAACCCGCGACTTCGTCCGCACAAATTATATACCAGATTTTAAGTCAGATCATAAGCTATCAAACAAAAAAAGTTTCATCAAAATCGGTTCAGTAGTTTTTGCGTGATACTTGTTCAAACAAACAAACACACAAACACACAAACAAACAGACAGACAAAAAATCCAAAAATTGGTGAAATGGAATCAGGGACACCTAAAAACCATATCGTAACTTTTTTTTTGTTAATATCTTCAATGTACAGATAAACTTCCTGTTACAGTTTTATAATAGTATACGAGCGTTAACCCGCGACTTCGTCCGCACAAATTGTATACCAGATTTTAAGTCAGACCATAAGCTATCAAACAAAAAAAGTTTCATCAAAATCGGTTCAGTAGTTTTTGCGTGATACTTGTTCAAACAAACAAACACAGAAACACACAAACAAACAGACAGACAAAAAATCCAAAAATTGGTGAAATGGAATCAGGGACACCTAAAAACCATATCGTAACTTTTTTTTTGTTAATATCTTCAATGTACAGACAAACTTCCTGTTACAGTTTTATAATAGTATACGAGCGTTAACCCGCGACTTCGTCCGCACAAATTGTATACCAGATTTTAAGTCAGACCATAAGCTATCAAACAAAAAAAGTTTCATCAAAATCGGTTCAGTAGTTTTTGCGTGATACTCGTTCAAACAAACAAACAAACAAACACACAAACAAACAGACAGACAAAAAATCCAAAAATTGGTGAAATGGAATCAGGGACACCTAAAAACCATATCGTAACTTTTTTTTTGTTAATATCTTCAATGTACAGACAAACTTCCTGTTACAGTTTTATAATAGTATAGATAGATAGATGGCCCCTTAACAGGATACATATTTGAACATTTACACATATTTATACATATTTATAACATAGGAACGCTAAAAATCTATAATTAATCTGATAATCTATAAAAAATATAATTGAGTCGTTTGGTATCAAAAACGGACATGGACATTCTGTATTTTTTGTCCGTTTTTGATACCAAACGACTTAATTGATCTCATAGTTTTTTTATTTTTTTTTCTATTTTTTCTAAATAAAGAAAGAAAAATAATAATAAAAAAAAATAACAAAGCAGAGCTAACACTAAAAATACAAAAAGATAACGAACGTATTCAAGTTACAACAATCGACTGAATAAGATACAGTCTTCCTTGTCTTCCTTCGCAATTAAACAAATTACAAAGCAACATCATTAAACGTAACAATAAACAGTTATAAAGCCAATTCACTCGCTAAAAAATCTACGATTTAGCGCATTCCTCGCTGACGCCACGCTAGTGCAGGAGATATCAAAGTCAAAATCTTTAGATAGAATGTTAAAGTTGTTGCCCGCTCGTGGCACAAACGCGTTTTGTCTATAGTTAGTGGAGCAGGATGGAAAGGCTAGGGGTGGGTTATGTCTTAGGACCTTGGTAGAGGCTCTGAGAGGTATCTTGGACAAGAGTTCAGGGCAGTCAAGGGCTCCAGACGCAATCTTTAAGAGATATGATAAGTCCGCGACCTCACGACGTTGCTCTAACGGAAGCAAGTGATGCTCCTTACACACATTAAGGTAGTCATCCGAGTCGTTAGGCACTCTGCTACGATAACACAGATACCGGGCGAATTTCCGCTGAATACCTTCAATACGCTTAATGTAAGTGTCATACCTCGGGTTCGACACTTGCGTAGCATACTCCAAATTGCTGCGGACAAAAGTGCAGTACAAAATTTTTATTGTTTTAATATTATTAAAATCAGCTGAACAGCGTTTTATAAAACCCAAGGCTTTATAGGCTTTGTTTATGATGGTATTGATATGTGTGTCATGTAACAATTTAGAGTCGTAGAACACTCCGAGGTCACGCACTTCAGCATCCCTTTGCAGCGTTTGCCCTTTCAGCCTATAGTCGAAGAGAATTAGGTTGCGCTTACGACTGTAGGTGACAACGCTACACTTCGACGGATTGAGATCGAGATAATTTCGAGCACAGTTAGTCATCAAGGCGAGAGAGGTCAGACTGCAGGGCATCAGCGTCAGCTCGAGATGATTCCTTCAAGAAAATTTTCATGTCATCAGCGAAACATAGCAGGCGAGATGTCGGGAAACATTTTTCAATATCGTTCACAAAAATAATAAATAGTAGCGGACCGAGCAGTGAACCTTGAGGGACAACGCTAGGGATAGTCACCCAGCTGGAGATATAGTTACTAGCTACCACTGCTTGCGCCCGATTGTCTATGTAAGACGAAAACCACCTAAGTAGGTCACCACTTATACCCATTACTGAGAGCTTGGATAATAGCTGACTATGATTTATTCTATCGAACGCTTTACTATAATCGGTGTAGACCACGTCGACCTGCTGTCCACCATCCATAGCTTCGGTTAGAAACTCATTCAGTAATATTAGTTTGGAGGTGGTAGACCGCCCGCGCCCCTTTAAAAAGCCGTGCTGAGAAGAGCTGAAGGTTTATTTTATGGAAGGGTAGGTACATCTGATTGTAGACTAATCTCTCGAAGACTTTCGATACAATATATAATTTAGATATTGGTCTATAATTAGTAACCTCAGTCTTCGGACCTTTCTTATGTACTGGCGTGATGTAGGCTTGTTTCCAGATGTTAGGAACAGAACCTTCAGCGAGAGATCTACGGAACAGTATCGCTATAGGGACGGCTATTGTCTCAACACAACCGATCAGGAATCGAGCCGGTAGGTTGTCAGGCCCTGCAGATTTTGACGGATCTAGTTTCTTAAGTAGCGTGATACCGTGGTATTATCAACAAATATTGAGGATAAACCAGTAGCAGCCTCGCCGACAGCGTCGGAGTTATGATAATGCTGTTGTAGTTGATTAGTTCCTGAACCCAAGAATGTAGAATAAAAATAGTCAGAAAAAACATTACAAATGGATGATTCACCGGTACTAACAAACGTGTTGCCATATTTTAAACAATTGGGTAGTTTATAATAAAATTTAACAGTATTGAGTACTTACCTAAATGTAACTATTGAGAATTTAAATTTTACTATTCGCTGTAGTTCCTATTTGAGAAATATTTGTCAAGGTAGTTAAAATGAAAGAAAAATTAAAAATTTTAATATTTATTAATAGTCTAAAATTATATGTACAATTTAACCTAGATTTGCAAAATGTCTGTACCTGCAACATGTTTCGTCAAAAATATATAGAGGGTGTAAGTGACAGCCTAGCAAATACTGAAACTGTGAACTCAGACCATCAAACTGAACAACTTTCACTATGGAGCCTAACTCAGGAGACGCGAAAAAAAAATCAGCTGTCCCGTACAAAACTGCTGTACCTCCCCGACTTAAATGTATAGAGCTGATTTTTTTTCGCGTCTCCTGAGTTAGGCTCCATAGTGAAAGTTGTTCAGTTTGATTGTCTGATTTCACTGTTTCAGTATTTGCTAGGCTGTCACTTACACCCTGTATGTTTATCCAGGAACCCAATCAGCAACACGCTTCGTTAAAAACTTAATCCTATTCATTCTAAATCTGCAACATGCTTCGTCAACATAAAGACTAAGGCCGACTCAAAGGTGACCCATGACACTAGCGGCATTTCCCCTCTGGACGGTCAAAAACAACCTCTGCATCAAAAAAGCACCAGAGCGCGGATCGCCGCCTTTAGCTCTCAACCGCCGCCCGATCTCCCGGTCAAAAATGTTGGCTTCGGTACCCCATGGACCCGCAGTCTCAAACGCGACCGGTACGAAGTCGTAAGCCGGTACCAAATTACTGTACCTGGACGGCTTGAGTCTAGCCGCATTCTCCGCCGCTGAACCCGGGGCTCGCATGGATCGATCCAAATAGGAAGGAGCAAAGGTGCTCACGCACGTGGCGTCCCAAATGAGACAACGGCCCCTTTGCCAGGGGATCAACGTTAGACCATCAGGGCGTTTGCCGTCCGTGCGGGACAGACCAGGCGGCTCTAAAATGCATGGAACATCCACTGACACCAGCGCCCGACGTATGACGTCATTTAAAGCCTGGTGTCGGGGAAACCTCCCCACACACCGCCGACAACTAAGTCCATGATGGCCGTTGGCTTCCTCCCTACAACCACAGTTATGTGGCTCGCACACCTTGCAACCGGGGCGCAGGGCCGCCGCCACTCTCAAAGTGTCGTTATCCAGCAGCGTTCCCACAAACGGGGAAGGGAGAGCATGCAACCACGCACCGATTCTGGCTCTGAGACTGCCTTCAGACGTGCAAGATCCGCTGCCTCCTTCGCCGCAATCTCATTCCACTGCCTCTGCACGGTCAAATTCTCCGGGAAAGCGCCGCTCGTCGAGCCAACCGACCAAGGCCCCAGAGCCTCCGTCACAAAAGGAATAGGGATACCGTCACCATAAGAGGGTAAAATACGAGTGACGAGATTAGCTACTCCATGAGACGTAGCCAAAAAAGCAACAGACCACCAAACCGAACCGGCAACGACGCCTGCGCCCACTGCTCACCGTCCAGACTCACGTTAAGAACCGATTCCAGCGACTATTTAATTTCCCCATCCATGCGCATCACCTCCTGCGGAAACATCCAAGACGGGGGGGTCGTTCTCAAAAAGTATGCCAGTTTCGGTACAGAGAGACAATTCCGCAAGAGCACCAAAGATACATGAGACGATATATTTTGTCTCAGTATTTTCTTAAAATACCTACATTAAAAAGTCTGTTTTTTTACAATAATCAATAAATATTTTTTTAAATGAGGGTTGCCAACGTTTGCGATGTCGAAAATCACAGCTCTGCCAACCCAGTGGAGCAGGGGCATAAAAACTTATCTACTAGTAGTGTCTTACCGAAGTTTTTGGCGGGGATTCGTTAGCTACGAGTCCACATATTTTGTCGAATTTTTATTGTTTATAGTGAGTTTTGGTTCGTAAAATTGGTGTTGTTTTGCGTAACAAAGTGTCGTGCAAGTGAACAATATACAGTTCAGTGAAATGTGATGGTGTATGGGTCGTAAACAGGAAAAGTGTTCCGTCATTTTTAGCGCGGCAAAGCGGTCGGTTCACCTCTTTCCTGTGGACTTCTACGTTTCCTGCGATTTTCGATTGTCTCCAAAGAAGCGTCGACACGTCGAACAGCTATGTTTTGTTAGGCTTGAAGAAAATTAAGATTTTGTTTTACTAGAAGATTTAGCCTAAAGGTCTTGTAGCCGGGCCAGTTAATGAATTTAAAAAAAAACTAGTGTCCGACCGAAGCTTCGACTTCAGCCAGCCGAAGCCAGCAGAAAAATCACATTCTGTCACACATTCGGCTTCGACCAAAATCAGGCGAAGTTGTGGCCCAGACCCACAGACCACTAAGCCTCTGGTCTGTGCCCAGACCGAAGCTTTGTATATTATATAGTCCAGTCATTTTACGGTTTGAGCCGAAACTAATTAATAATTGATTTTTTTTTCGGTATAGTATTTAAGAGCCAAATTGAGCTTAGAAGTTTACTAAAATAAAATATATCACGTCAGCAACGAAAGGAAGAATGCAGAAGTAATACACTCCAAAAGTTAGGGTTAGTCTCCTTAGAAAGTTTTCTTGTAGCTATAATGCTTCTGGTAGCTGCCCTTTGTGTCCCATCTTAACTTTCCACCCTGTATATCGGTTATTTTTAAAGAATTTAAAAAAATTATGTCACTGTTGTGTAAATTGATATTCAAACAGTTTTTAAAAAGTAATAATATTAAATATTACGTGTACTTACATGACATCGCTGAATAGATCTGTGAGTTAATCCATTCATCAATCACCACCACCATCGCCACCATCATCGCCACCATCATCGCCACCATCATCGCCACCATCATCGCCACCATCATCATCGCCATCATCACCATAATCGTCATTATCATCAGCACCAGAATCTTCAACATCATCATCAGCATCATCAGAACCACCAGCACTACCAGAACTATCATTATCCGAATCCGTCCTGACGAAAAATATAATATCCATGTAATTTCAAGTGACTATCATGATCCGAGATCCGACCTTAAAATTATGCACGTATTTCTTTGTTGAGCGAAATGTTATTCTAATTAAATTCAACGACGCCAGGTTTATAGCTAGGTTTATGTACCTTTTCCATTATGATTTAAGGAAAAAAAATTCCACCTATCTGTTTGGGAAGTGACTGAGGTGCCATTTGAAGGAGACCAATCTAAAGAACTGGAAAAACTAGGGTTGCTACCTCTTAGTCTGTCGCAACTTAACAACTCTAGGGTTAAAAGTGACTACTTTGAACCTGGCAACCCTATCTTATCTAATCTTATCTTGTTGTGTAGGCTGGCAAGCCAGCAACACTTCGACCCAGTGGGATCTTTTGTGTTAGCCCCAATACTTTTTATTTTCTTCACCCTTCAAATACATGGTCAATGAAGGAGGCGATACCATTGAGGGGAAGAAACTTAAGATCTTCCTCCGGCAACCCTAGAGTTTGCGGCAGACTGAGAGGTGGCAATGAATGGCAACCTTTGTTTTTCCAGTTTTGTACATCGGTCTCCTTCAGATGGCACCTCAATTATTTCCCTAACAGATAGGTGGAAAAATTTTTACCAAAAAATCATAATGGAAAAGGTACTTGCGGCACGGAATATATAAGCTTGCGGCAAGATTTTTCTAGGAAACCTGGCGTCGTTGTATTAACCACTGTGTAAACATTCACTAGAATAACATTTCGTTCAAAAAAGAAACGGTCGGATCTCGGGCTATCCGCGGGTCAAGCCAGGTTCTGGGACAATTTTCCTGGGCCAATCAGAGGGTTCCTCGTGTCGGCCATTTTTCGTTCCACGTGAATTAAATCAGGTATAATAAAGTTTATCCGCGGGTGATATCAAATGTATACGCGGCCTACGCTGGTCCGATTTAATTAATTCAAGTACAATAAAGTTTATCCGCTGGTGATATCAAATCGGTATGAGTAGGTTCTATGGAGAAAATTTTGAATTTTTTTTTATCAGTCAGTAATAAAACTTTAGGTTTTTAGAGGACCTTTCAAAATACACACATTTATTGTAGGTCCGTCTTAGCATACCCCATTCTTATTATCTCCCGTTATATTACGACCCGTTCTTACCATACCCCGAAAGCGTGCAATTTGAAGTACATTGACGGCTTAGTCTACCTACACTATTCTATGAAGACGTGGTGGTCCAGTGATGAGTAACGTTGCCTGTCGGCAGAAAGCGATGCTTCGATCCCCGTCCAAACGAGCAAATTAGCCATATAAGATTGAGCTTATTCCGCTTTTACGTCCTATAAAAGTCATCAGTCATATTATATCCAATATTCACTTTCACGCTTTAACTTGACTGCGTCTGGCATGTCATAAGAAAGTTAGTCATAATAGGCACATACGTGACGCATAGACGTGACTTAATCAGCAGCCTCTATTATGACACTTTAGTCATAGTTATAAGGAAGCTGAATTAATGCTTCTTATACGACTGAAATGCTGAGTAAACGTTTATTACATGACTGTAATGCTGAGTAACTAAAATGCTGAATAAGCTGGTTTTATATAAAACATATGCTGTATAATTCGCGTTTATATGACTTTTATATGACGTAAAAGCGAAAATTGTTGACATGACCCAAAAAAACTGAACTCGATACCTAAACCTACCTCTAACGACATAACGTTCTAGATTATATCGAATTATGCTGATCTACAAAATACTTAATCTCGTCTGAATTTCCTTTACCTGAATGCACGGAGTATCTGCAATAAATTTGATCAGCTTAAATGTATCCTTAGCTCATGTAGTATTATTGACTGAAACTTGGATAAATTCAGAAGAGCAGGCCCAAAGATTTTTTCTGCCTAACTAAACACACCACTTCAACCTTCGAACAGACAGAGCGGGAGATGGGGTGTCGGCTTTTGTCCACAACGACTTGAAAAATAGCCCAATAGAATCTGTGTACACTGGAGGAAACAATTATCTCTGGCTGAAATTAGAAAAATATTCTCTAGACGTTGGCGTTATCTACTATCCTGGTGGTGAAGAAGCCGATTTTAGAGAATTCAGTCATACACTTGAATCTAGTCTCCACCAACATAATAGAGCACTGGTTTTTTGAGATTTCAATATAAATCTTCTAAAAAAGAACAAAAGGAGACAGACCTACATCAACCTACTAAATTCAGCTGGATACAAACTACTGAACAAAATTGATAAAGCACACTATACAAGAGAAACTACTACAAAGAAATCAATACTAGACCACATAAGCACTACTCTGAAAAATGATAACTACAACCTTGCTTTAATAAATTCCTTATTCTCGGACCACAGGCAGATCCATCTAACCCTCAGAAAAGTGCAAATATCCACCAAAACAGCGTACTACTTATGAAGCTATTAATTACGAACATCTATACCAGCTAACAGAGAACGCCCAGATAAATATCAGTAACCAATTTGAAAACTTAGAATTGACTCTTCAGAAACTAATTTTACAAAGTAAAGTGACAAAATCGAAAATCCTGAACTTACCTCAAAAGGACTGGATAAGCAAATACGTTATCAATGCCATCAATCGGAGAAATGAACTGTGGGCTGAACTACAAAGGGCTCCGCAGAATATCACTTTGGAGAAAAATTTTAAGAATGTAAGAGATGCTACAGCCAAACTTATCAAGACCACAAAAGATGCCTACTACTATGACCGATTTATCAATTGTATTACCAAACCGAAAAAAGTTTGGAGTCTCATAAATTTCCTCTCTAATAACAAATTGAAAACTAGCTGTGCTCCTCCAAAGCTTTCCAATAACATAATTACAATTACAGACCCTGTCGAGATCTGCAATAAATTCAATGAATACTTTTCTTCCATCGGGTCAATATTAGCCAAAGATATTCCTTCACGTTTTCATAATGTTCACAGCAATACTTTAACACTCAAAAACTCCAGTAGCATTCCAAAACTCTCAGACTTAGCACCCACTATCAACGATGAAATATTGAATATAATTAATAACTTGGACCCTAACTCTAGTACCGGCTTGGATGGTGTTAGTACAAAAGCCATTAAATGCATAAAAACCCTGATAATTCCTAGCCTTCTAAATGCATTAATGAACTGCTAATAGAAGGACGCTTCCCTGACTCCCTCAAACTTGCAAAAGTCAGCCCAATCTATAAATCTGGCGCCAAAACTGATCCCGGAAACTATAGGCCAATCTCAGTATTGCCAGTACTCTCAATAATTGTAGAAAAACTACTGCACAAACGTCTGGAAATCTATCTCAACTCATTAAACTTTATTTCAGAACGACAATTCGGATTTTGACCCAAAAGTAACACTCTGGCTGCAACGGTTGACTTAATTACTAAGATAAGGCAAAATATTGACAACAAAAAAAATCGTCTTAGGTATATTCATCGATCTCAAAAAAGCCTTTGACACAGTTAGTCACAATCTTCTAATAAAAAAGCTCGAACTGATCGGAGCTACTGGCAGTGCACTAAACATGTTCAAATCATATCTTATGGATAGGCGACAAATTGTGAAAATTAATGAACACCAAATTAATCCCCAACATATAACTTTCGGAGTCCCTCAGGGATCAATGCTGGGCCCCTTGCTGTTCCTGATCTACGTCAATGATATCAATGACTTAGGATTGCATGGCCACATAACTCTATATGCGGACGATACATGTCTTTTCTACTTTGAGTCCTCTTTGCATGATATCATTGAACATTGTCTCTCTACAACTGGCTTCAGTCAAACCTATTAACTATAAATATCCTGAAAACTTCTTACATTATCTTTAAAGCTAAAAATAATCCAGTACCAGACTATACACCCCTAACTATCAATAATACACAAATTCAAGAAAACTTTACAGAAAAGTACCAAGGACTATATATGGACAGTAGACTGACGCCCACATTGAACAAATAAAAAGGGAAGTTATATCTTCTCTGATGGGCTCCTTGCGAGGTACTGTGCGCTGTATACCTCCCAGAGTACGCATGACAGTTTATAATTCACTAGTCAAATCACATCTTATCTATTTGATTGAAATATGGGGCAGTGCATGCAAAACCAAACTACTTGAACTGCAGGTAATCCAAAACAAACTAATAAAAATGCTATTCCATTATCCCTACTTAGCCCCAACCACTAAAGTATACAGAGAAACTAATCTGATGAACATTACACAACTATATTCTTATTACACATGTATTCTTATTCGTAAAATACTGAACAAAACCTCCACACGTCAATCTCAGTTACTCAACAAAAAAAATTATCTAAACGCATCACAAGGCGAGCTAGTTACCTTGCACTGCCGAAGATTAGAACAAATTACGGCAAACGAATGTTTAATTACGAGGGAGCACAACTTTATAATAACTTACCTTCATTTATAAAAAAGAAAACGGAGTCGTTCAATCAATTTAAATACAAATTAGCTCAACATATCTTGTCTAATTGAAAACAAATAAGTTGTTCCTATTGTTTTTGTTATGGAGAGGAGGTTTGTTTTACTCATGTACTAATTAATTAATTAGGTATGTACCTAACTACCTACTTTAAATTTTTCGAGTACTCTGTGCAGTGCGAATGACTATTCATTTCTACTATAATTATTATGTCTTCTTCTCATGTAAGTGACTATTCTGTCTTAAATTGAGAATAAAGTATCTTTAAACCTAAGCTCAATCTTATATGGCTAATTTGCTCGTTGGGACTGGACGGGGATGAAACCATCCCCTTCTGCCGGCAGGCAAGGTTACTCACCACTGGACGACCACTTCTTCACAGAATAGTGTAGGTAGACTAAGCCGTCAATGTACTTAAAATGGCACGCTTTCGGGGTATGGTAAGAACGGGCCGTAACAAGACGGGGATAATAAGAATGGGGTATGCTAAGACGGACCCTTCATTGCTAGGCCGCATCGGAGCTGTGCTATAAAGGTACAAATAACTTCTAAGGTTGTCTGGAAGAAATCGCCTTTTAGCGCTAAGATCGCCTTATTTTATATCTTCTGTATTTAATTACGGTATATTTTGCTGAGCAGATAATATGTTTCCGTTGATTGAAAATGAGTTGATTCTTAAAGCTTTTGGTTACTTTTTCATGAACAGAACAGAGGCGGTTTTCTGTGTGTTTTGTTGTGTATGGTGTGGTGGTAATGTTCGAGTTTGTATGCAGGGTACCACACAGAGATACACGCGGGTCCGGAGATATTCGCTCCCCGCAGGTCCGCCTCCGGCCCGCTTTCCCGCAAAACCGCCTCTGTGTGGCCTGGCCTTAAGTGTTCATACCAGAACAGGAGTGCGATTTTGAGACTCATTCGCTGAGCTCAGCAATTCTGAAGTATGATTTTTGAAAGTCAAATCAGCAGTAGAAAGATGCATATCTCCATACCCAGGTAGCCAAAGTAGTTGATACAAAAGACATGAGAACGTATTTATTACAAGTCACAATCACATAATCAGTCATATAATGGTATATAGTCATATAAAGCTTCTATAAAGCCCGTTTGAGCGCACTTTGCACAGCCTTACCTCAGCTGCATACAAGCTGTGAAGTAGCTATTTAAGATGCTTTTCGACTGTCAAATAATTGCTTGATAAGTAACTTTTATTTGACTCAAAATGATATAGATGTTAGTTTTTGCAACTTGAAGCAATATAATTTCAAATAAAATGAATAAAAATGTTTATTATAACAATTTGCAGAATATATAACAATTATAACAATTTCCCCTGGAAGATGGGTCGGGCGCTAGTGTGGGACGCTACCTGCGTGGACACACTGGCCCCGTCTCACTTACAGGGCACGAGTCGAAGGGCTGGCGCAGCGGCGGAGGCGGCCGAAAAACGAAAGGCCTACTGGTACCGGGATATCGGCCCCCAATACCATTTTATGGGTTTTGGTGTCGAAACTCTTGGGCCGTGGGGACCTAATGCGCAGGCGCTTTTTAAAGACCTGTCAAAGCGCCTGATAGACTCGACTGGGGACTCAAGAGCTGGCACTTTCCTCGCTCAACGGATCAGCATAGCCATTCAGCGAGGAAATGCGGCCAGCATTCTGGGTACCCTCCCACAAGGACCGAACCTGCACCACATCCTAGGTTAGTTTAGTTTTAAGTCTCTTTATTTATAATTTTATTTAATGTTACTATTTTATGGATCTTTCGAATAAACTATATCAAAAATTTGCAGAATAGTAATCATTGTCGAAATGGGGACTATTTATTAAATTTTGATAGTTTTTAAGGTGATTACACAAATAAGAAGCGCTATTTCATATGAAAAAGAAATTTTACTGATAATTTATACTCATGTTTTATTAAAATTTTTAATACGCTGTTAATATTCTGCTATTTTATGAAATAGATATAAAAAAATAAAAATTGCTTAAATTATTATCATATAATTTTGTATCAGCTAAACAATGCAATGAGTTAACAAAACATTACAATTTTGTAGTAGTAATTACCAAGGAAAATACATTTTAATATTGTTCAATGATTTATTCTGCAAATAGAAGTGACAAAAAATATGGCGTTGCTGTTTATTTTATATTACAAAAAAGTATATATAATACTGTTTATTGCAATGAAGGATGCTAATATTATCTAGGTAAAGCATTTTATGAGTGTTTTATTGCTCTAGAAGTAACAAATTTGTTTAGTAGAAAATAACAACTTAATACCTACGTAAAAAGTTCTTTTACGATTTAAGAACGTTTACATGGCTTATTTCAAACTCTGTTAAATGACAGCAATTTAAGAACGCTGTTTAAACGTTTACATCGCTGTTTTATTAAGCTTATAATGAAAGAAATATATTAATCATATAATATTCCTCTACCAGATTGCGTGTTTTATAAATTACGGCTACGTAACCTTTTAATGATTCTATGCTAGGTATATATAAGACAAATTGTACACAGCGTTTGTGCCACCTGGGTAGTAATTTTGACATTTTCGACTGCTGAGCTCGGCGAATGGGTTTCAAAAATGGCACTCCATGTCTGTTTTTTTATTCTTTCATTATAGAATACTTTCATTGGGGGCTGCGACTAATAAAGATTTTTCTGTTTTTTTATTTATTATTATAACATAAGTTACAGTGAACACTTAATGACAATTCTTCTTCTTATCGTGTGGGCAGGGCCCTGGTGTCAGAGTTACTGACACGATTACTTACTTACGGTTACTTACATGACAACGAATCCCGCAAAACCAATTGCTCGGTTTGTCTGTGGGACATTATGACAATACCTTAGAGAGTCCTTATGCTGCTCGTAGTCTTCGGCGCCGTGGGCGCCTGGGGTGTTGTGGCCGCTTTGGTGGGTGCCGTGGGGGCCGTGGCCGCGGTGGATTCCGTGGGCGCCGAGGGCGCCGAGGCCACCGGCGGCGCCGAGCGCGCCGACGCCGGCGGCCGTGCGCATGCCGTGGTGGCCGCCGTGGCCGTCGGAGCCGCGCCGGCCGCTGGGGTGGTGGGGATCGCGGGGGTGGCGGGGGTCGCGGACGTTGTCCTGCTTGACGGCGGCCGCGGCGGCGGGATCATTGGGACGGCTACCTCCGTGATCCCCCTTCCCCGCCATCATGCCGGCCAGGCTAGGGCATAGGCAACACAAGCTTGCTAGGCTGGCGCAGCACGCCGCGCAGCCGGTTGCCTCTCCTGTGGGTACAACCATTGACTCATTAACGGAGTAAAGGAGACAAGGAGAGTGTTATTGCTATTCTCCATACTAAGTGGCGTAGCGGAATTTTATACATCTATACTCTATACTATTATAAAACTGTAACAGGAAGTTTGTCTGTACATTGAAGATATTAACAAAAAAAAAGTTACGATATGGTTTTTAGGTGTCCCTGATTCCATTTCACCAATTTTTGGATTTTTTGTCTGTCTGTTTGTTTGTGTGTTTGTTTGTTTGTTTAAACGAGTATCACGCAAAAACTACTTAACCGATTTTGATGAAACTTTTTTTGTTTGATAGCTTATGATCTGACTTAAAATCTGGTATATAATTTGTGCGGACGAAGTCGCGGGTTAACGCTCGTTCTATAATAAGATCATCTAAACTATTATTATATTATTATAAAACTGTAACAGGAAGTTTGTCTCTACATTGAAGATATTAACAAAAAAAGAGTTCGATATAATATGGATTTTAGGTATCCCTGATTCTATATCACCAATTTTTGAATTTTTTGCCTGTCTGTTTGTTTGTTTGTTTGTGTGTTTGTTTGAACGAGCATCACGCAATAACTACTGAACCGATTTTGATGACACTTTTTTTGTTTGATAGCTTATTATCAGACTTAAAATCTGGTATATAATTTGTGCGGACAAAGTCGCGGGTTAACGCTCGTCCTATAATAATATCATAGTTAATATATTATTATTTTTAGCTAGATGTCGATGTGAGCATCATTTCGCTATGCGCTGCGCTTTTGTATCAACAATTTCGGATCTACTACTCTTTTTAGTTACTAAGGTCCGCCACATACAGACGGAATTGCGATCCGGAATCCTGATTCAGGATTTAGTGTTGGTCAACTATGGTTACATAAAATACAAGAGTGCTGTTTAAAAAATGCCTAAAATAAAAATTTATGAAACGCCAAATGTATGACAATAATTGCATTTTTAGGTATTTATTAAAACAAAACAAACAATTTCTATACATGATAATTACTATCATGTGATGAGGTCATGACGTTACGAATGTTACGATGATGGTTTGTAAATTGTATTCCAATATTAATGCAACTATACCAAAAGACTATCGATAGTTTTAACATTAGATATAATCTGCATACAAAATGGCATGAACCATTATCACACAAGCGGTTTTCGAGCGTAGGCGATTTCGCAACTATGCTGCAATGACGTCGCAACTGCACCGTCACGATAAGGTATCATTACATAAACGCCTGCTACGCTCAAAAATCACTTTTAAACATGCCACCTAAGACATCAAAAAATCACTAGATCTAGTGAAAAAATATCTGAAAGCGGCAACACTCCATACGGAATCTAATTCCGAATCAGGTTTATTCCGGATGTATGTGGCGGACCTTAGGCTACCTCTACCTCTCTTACCTACGTGTAGTTACGTATTTGATTTGTTTCATAATATTGGACTAATCAAAGTATGTTAGCGTATGACACAGGGTCCTACTTAATATGCTGACAGTTTTTTAAGAGGATGATCAGACCACAGAACATTATAAGAAGGGTTAGAAGTGCAAAGTAGGCGTGGGACGTGTCGCCACGGGTTATGCAATGATTTGCATAACACCCACAGATCAAAAAAACTAAAGGGAGATGTGAAAAGGGGGCGGGGCCCATGTCGCAGCAATATGCGCAAAAACGGAACACATTGCTCGCGACAGTAAGGATTCAATATATTATGAGGCTGAAAGCCAGTCGAGATATTATGTGTAAATAGTTTTCAATGCAAGCGTAGTACTAAAGATTATTCGAACGTTGAGTTCTAATACCGCAATGGATAATGAGCACATTCAAGCTAACAAAATACTTTCTATCGCGTGGTGCTGGTGGTAATGGAACACTCGGTTTCGTACTCAGCGCGTTGATTGGCATCTCTCTAGATCTCTATGCATAACACCATAAGGCGCGCGGCGTGGTGCGAGCGAGAGAGCATGAGTAATTGTAGCAGCGTGAGCGGGACGACAAGTGGCGACAGCCATCTCTGAAACAAAAGCGCTACTTTGCATTTCTCACCCCTCTTATAATGTTCTGTGATGTCAACACAAAGAACAACAAGTCAAATGTATAGTACAGCTGTTTTTTTTTTGCTCTTCAGTTTGATGGTCAATTCGTGCAAATTATAAAATTATAACCATGTTGGTGGTGTTGGTAATGACCATAGAGGTAGGCGTAACTCGTGTCAATGACACACGTCAATTTACGCTTACCTCTATGGTAATGATTAATAGAGCTATTCGCTTTAAGGGAACAGCAGATTTTTTTTCCGCGATTTCGATGTTGATGCCATAGAGAAAGTTGTTCAGTTTGATGGTCTAACTCAGTGGTTCTTAACCTTTTTGTGATGAGGGACCATTTGACAAAATGTTTGTCTTGTTATGGACCACTAGCTATTTGGAAGTAATATAATTATTATAATTATAAGGTTGTTCTATAAATAAAACACATATACAATTATTCGATATCATGAGTGTCATATTGTTTACATGTGATTTTTGTGACTGCATACTGTTCACCAACTGTCGAATCCTTGGTTCAATGCTACTCAAAGCTAATCGCATGTCGTCAGTGACGTCCAAACGATTCCGATCTTTATCTTTAATTATCGAAAGGGCAAGAGAATCCTTGCTCGCATGAATAGGTACTTAGTTGAAAATAAAGGTAGGTAACGAATGGCAATTTCTCGAATTTTCGGAAAACAAATTGCTTTTTGGCTCCAAAAATCTTCAAGGTTAATTCCTGTCTCGAATGTGCCCTTGCAGTTACTGTCGTGTTGTAATTCAATTAGCTCTTCTTGAACTTCATCTGGCACCTCAGAAACGTGAACAATGAAAGGATTGCGGATCAGCTTCCGAATGCCTTTGTCGTCGCAGTCAGGAAAATAAATTCATTTTTCATGTTTTTCAAATGGAGAATATTACATATTCTTGTGTATTTTTCCTTTAATCTCAGCATCCTGCCCTTCAATAATTGTATTTAACTTATCAAGCGCAGAAAAGTTCTCTCACTCGATGTTGCTGATCCATAGATAGATTTTACCAATAAACGCACTGATTTTATCTTGCCTTCCAACTTCATATTTCCTGACTCTTGCAGCTGAAGATTCAATTTATTTAGTTGTTCGAGAAAATCCATTAAATATGCAAAATAAATTTGAATTTCGAGCTGACAGAACACACAGACACACAGACGGAATTGCGATCCGGAATCCTGATTCAGGATTCAGTGTTGTCAACTATGGTTACAAAAAATACCAGAGTGCTGTTTAAAAAATTCCTAAAATAAAAATATATGAAACGCCAAATGAATGACAATAATTGCATTTTTAGGTAATTATTAAAACAAAACAAACAATTTCTATACATGATAATTACTATCATGTGATGAGGTCATGACGTTACGAATGTTACGATGAAAATTTTGTATGAAAAATTTCAAAGCATTATATCTTCGAAGTTATTTAATAAATTGCAAATGTTATTTGTAACGCGGCATTTAGATTTTTTAAACTATTTTTCCATATATACAAAGTTACTTATATTATTACCGTCTACGCGTATTGTGCGTATGGGGCTCAGGATCTTTGTGATATGTTCTTAGATTATTTCCAGTCCGTTTATGTCAGCACTCCCCCCATTGCTCTGTCTGATGTGGGCGCAGGTTTGGAGTCTAATGGATGCATTGGCACGATCGACCTTACGCGTGAGCTGGTGTTTAAGTATTTGCGGAAGTTGAAATGTAACAAGGGGGCTGATCGAGACGGTATTCCACCCTACTTCTTAAAAAATTGTGCTGATGGTATTCTGGAGCCAGTTTTTATCATTTTAAGCCGCTCCATGTCAGAGGGTATTTTTCCATCTATCTGGAAGGAGGTATACGTAGTACCTATACACAAAAATGGATCGAGGTAGAAGACTGAGAATTATAGACCCGTTTCTAAGCTCTCAATTTTAAGCAAAACCCTTGAACTTTTGGTTTATGACCAATTGTACCCCGTGGTAGCCGGATGTATACCATCTGGTCAGCATGGTTTCATGCGAGGCAGATCCACGGTTACTAATCTTTCTGAGTTTACCTACAGCGTTACTGGTCACATGGACGGGGGTATGCAGGTGGACGCGGTCTACACTGACTATTCCAAGATCGTTTGAATCACGATATTCTGTTGTCTAAGTTGTCGAGCATCGGTGTACACGGTGATTTGTTAAGATGGTTTGATTCCTACATGAAAAATCGGTCACAGGCGGTCAAACTGGGCTGTTTCCATTCACGTATGGCTCCCATCCCTTCTGGAGTGCCTCAGGGCTCCCATCTCGGTCTTTTGCTGTTTAATATCTGCCTTAGCGACTTTGACTCCTGTTTTGTTTATGCTAAGTTTTTAATGTATGCAGATGATGCAAAAATATATTTGCCGATACGGGACACCCAAGATTGCATTCGGTTTCAAGAGGAACTCGATAGGCAGACTGCATATTGTAGCCGTAATAAATTGGACTTAAATGTCGGCAAGTTTCAAACGATCACGTTCACTAGAAAGCGCAAGATTATAGAATTCCCTTACAAACTGAATGGTGAGATTATTTCTCGCGTGTCGCAAGTGAAGGACCTCGGTGTTACTCTCGACTCAAAGCTGCTTTATACAATGCATTATGATTGCATTATTCAAAAGGCAAGTAGGTTATTGGGCTTTGTTTTTCGTGTAGCAAAGGCTTTTAGGAAACCGCAAACACGGAAAACATTGTATTGTGCGTACGTTCGTAGCATCCTCGAGTATGCCTCTCCGGTCTGGTCTCCTGCATATAACACGTATGCAAACAGCATAGAGGCAGTTCAAAACAAATTTTTAAGATTCCTTAAATTTTAATTTAACCTCAACTTCCACCAATATGAGGAAGGCCGTGCATTATTTGGAATCGTGAGTCTGAGGGATAGAAGACTGATCGTGGATCTTAAATTTTTACACTCCATCCTCAATGGTGCATTGGATTGCCCGGAACTGTTGCGTACGAACACCTCTCGTTTGCGGCGGCCTCGCCTTCTGCACCATCCGCATGCACACAGTAATTATGCCAGGAATTCTGTTTTACGCTCATGAACCGATGTATTGACGCTCACGAGGACCTTATGTACGATTCTGATATCTTCTTCATGTCGCTGGGACAGTATACCAAAAGAGCGAAGGACGCAGCCTATTAAACCACATATAAATAAAAAAAAATTTAAACAAATTTCATTTCATTTCAGTATCTTTTTATAGTATTGACACCCATTCACACACATACGCAAAAACACAATTGTTTACACACATAAAACATTAATATACTCGACAAACAATTCGGTCATTAAGTAGAAGCACATTAGTCTTTTTATTTGTCCAAATCTTTCATATTTTTTACGTTTTGTCCTTTGTACCTTAAACAGTTTTTAAAACGTGTTATCATGTAATTGGCGGTGTAAAATTTAAATGTTGCTGTATTAGAGATTAAGTAATTTGCTGTTTGATAACCAATAAAGATAAATAAATAAATAAATAAATAAAGTTTTGTGTAAAACTGACCCCTCTGCAACCACCTTAATGCAGCTATATCAAAACTTTTGATATAGCTGCATTAATATTGGAATACATTTGACTCAAAAGATTATCGATAGTTTTAACATTAGACATAATCTGCGTACAAAAATTATGTCTAATGTTAAAACTATCGATAATCTTTTGAATCAAATGTATTCCAATATTAACGCAGCTATATCATAACTTTTGATATAGCTGCATTAATATTGGAATACATTTGATTCAAAAGATTATCATAACTTTTGATATAGCTGCATTAATATTGGAATACATTTGATTCAAAAGATTATCGATAGTTTTAACATTAGACATAATCTGCGTACAAAATGGCATGAACCATTATCACACAAACGATTTCGGATTTCGCAACTATGCCGCAACGACGTTGAAACTGCACCGTCACGATACGTTATCGTTCCATCAACGCCTGCGCTCAAAAATCTCAACGCTGCAAGACCAGACAGAGAACCGAGCATAGCAGGAGCACTGTCCGTGCAAAGCCCAGCAAGCTTTTGCCACATAAGTCCATGCTTTTCAAAATATTTAGTTATTACATCCATAACGTCTGCACCTTGCGAAGTCGTTTCAAGCTCTTGAGATAATAGTAACTCCTCTTTAAACATTTTATTTTCATTCAAAAATCGAATAATACAAGTAGCTGACAACATTGTGAAACGTCGGTCGGTAGATTCATCACATTGTAGTGCAAAATAAGGACTACATTTTATCTTCCCAGATCTTCCAAATGATTTGTTCTTCAATCTCATTTGACATTTTTTGAATACGGGACTTCACTATGTCGTTTGACAGTGGAATCTCACGAATTTTTTGTTGAGCTTCCAGCCCTAAAAGCTCTTCAGCAGCTTTAAGCATACAAAGCTTTATTAGACATTCGCCGATTGTGGATTTTTGGATTTAGCAATTAATTTTGAAATTTCAAATGATGCAGCCCAAAGAGTAATATAAGTAGGTATATTAGAAAAGAGAACCCACTCATAGCAACATTATGCATTCACCTTATGCCCAATTGAAAGCTAGCTAGCGCCATCTATGTTTTACCGACAATAATTCAAGCTATACTATACATACCTACTTATATCTACTCATACCGATAGATATTATTGTTTTGAATGCTAGTTTTCGTTCAATCCCGCACCGATAGAGTGAAATTCCAGTATCCTTACTATTCCTGTAATCTGAACATTGGTTAGAGAACAACAGAAACTTCGGAACATAACTAAATCGGCACGAAATTGAACGAAAACTACAAACAACACGCACATTACACAAGATGGATGACAAACAGATGACAAACATGACAGATTGACAGACAAAATGGCTAGCATTTTGCGAATTTGTCAATTTGACATAGACAATAAAATCTTTTTTTTTGTTTCATAATTTTGCGGAGTATTTACTAGACGGCAGCACATTCTATGCAAACTGAATCGGAAAAAGCCACCAAAAGGCGATTGTCCTCCGCCTGATGCAGCCTGTGTTTTTTCAGACACTGCACAAAGTGTTTCTCGCGGACGGTCACAATAATTTGAATGTACGGTTTTTAAATGGTGTTCTGACTTTGCCAGCTTTAAGCATCATTGCCAAGAACAGAGGCGCATATTACGCATTGAGGTCTAGTCTGACCATTTATTTCTCAATTTAATATAATCACATACTTTCGTTTTGGTGGCATTTTCCTGAAAACAAAATAAGTCTATTTTACTTAACTATCGTGGTGTCGTACCTACATAACATAATTTAAACTCAGATTCAGATTCAGATATTTTATTGCATTATACATTATATGGTACATAGTAATGAAGTAGTCGTACAGGATGTTAAACGTTTTTACAATGTAGCACCCCGTCAGGGCATAACAATATAAATATGACATTAATTAATTAGGAATTACATTCAATTAACAATATAATTATCAAACAATCATAACATAACTAATTATTACAAAATAATTGTCCAGTTTAAATAAACATAAAAAATCTAAATTAAACAACACTACTAAAAATAATACATTTGTCAAAACATTCAAACAATTAAATTAAAGTTGTCAGTACAATGTACAATAATAATTACAATATCCTAATAAAAGAATTATACATTGAACTATACAGTTTATCTATAAGACATGCAAGTAATTCGGACATGATAATAAGTATCTTACAAAACTTCGTCTGATAAAAATTCATTTAAAGAATAGTAGGCTTTGTTTACTAGCAACCTAAATAAAGCTCTCTTAAACTCATTTATGTTGCTGCAGTTCCGTATAGTTTTCGGTATATTGTTATAGATTTTTGGTTCTATGGCAAATATACTTTGATGCATGAACTTTGTTCTAGTTGATTTATTGTTCTCAACTACTTCATTTTACATTTTCAAATAAATGTATATTGCTCTTTATAAATATTGCAGTCTGGTAAATGTAAAGAGCTGGCATAGCTAATAGTTGAAGCTTAATAAAGTACAGCTTGCAGCTGTCTGTCCACCGTAGATTGCGTATCGCTCTTATACATCGTTTCTGTGATTTAAAGACTTGACTGACGTGACTGTATTATTGTCAAGCTGGATGTGAAGAATGCCTTCAATTCAGTGGAAAGGGATGTTCTTCTGGGCGAGGTGTATGAAAATATTCCCTCTTTATACCCATTTCTTCACCAGGCCTACAAATCCCCTTCTAACCTGTTCTTGGACACATCCTTGATCCATTCACAGGTGGGTGCGCAGCAGGGAGATCCACTTGGGCCGCTTACTTTCAGTCTCGCCATCCATAAAACCATCTTGGCTCTGAAATCTCCGCTTAACATATGGTACCTGGATGACGGTACCATAGGAGGAAAGCCTGAGGATGTTGAGCAAGACCTGCTCACACTACTACCTCTACTTAAAGAGGTGGGGCTGGAGATGAACACGTCGAAGTGTGAGTTTTTCTCCTGCGGACCCACAACCTGGCCTTCATTTTCTAGGTTCAGTTCCTTGCTCCCTGGCCTTAAGGAAGTATTTTCCCAGGGGCTATTGAAATCAAAAAACGTCTCTTACTCCTCGCCCAGGAGCGCCTTTCCAATATTACAGCTTATGTTGCCCTGGTTCTGCTGAAAACGTGCTTTGCGGTGCCTAAGATCACCTACCTCCTGAGAACGGCCCCTACCTGGTTGTGTCCTAGCGATACCTCTGCCTTTGACAGCACAGTGAAATCTGCGGTTGAAACAATAGTAAATGTTTCCCTTAGTGAGGGCCAGTGGAGCCAGACATCTCTACCCATACGCCATGGGGGCTTGGGTGTACGGCGAGTGCGGGATCTGAGCCTGCCGGCTTTTCTCGCATCGGCACATGGGGTTGTCGGCCTCGTCTCTAAAATTCTGTCACTCAACGGAGACGAGGTTTGCATACCTTTTGCTGCTGATGCATTGACGAGGTGGACGGCTCTCTTTCCGACCGCGTCCGCACCCAGAACCCCAGGAGTACAGCGAGCCTGGGACGACGTGGGAGCTAAAGCGGCGATTGACCATTAGGTCTATCGTTAGATAGACGCGGCTACTGGTTCAAATTTGGCCAGACTCAGGGCGGTGTCAAGGGCTGAATCGGGAGCGTGGTTGTATGCACTGCCTTCACCACACATGGGAACCCTGCTCGACGGTGACTCAATGCGTGTGGCGGTAGCTCTCCGCCTGGGCTGCGATGTTTGTCAACCACATCAATGCATCTGCGGGTCCACGGTGGAAGCGAACGGCCATCATGCGCTGAGCTGCCGTCGATGCTCGGGGAGATTCCCACGTCACCACGCACTCAACGACATCGTTCGGAGAGCACTGATTTCAGCCAACATACCCTGCAGGCTGGAACCGCCAGGCCTCAGTCGCACGGATGGGAAAAGGCCTGACGGTCTAACGCTAGTGCCATGGCAGAGAGGAAAGTGCCTGGTATGGGACGCCACGTGCGTCAGCACTCTCGCTGCCTCGTACCTCAGCCGCACGGTTCGCTCTGCAAGGGCCCCCGCCGAAGTAGCGGCTGACAAAAAGCGGGACATTTACTGCAACTTGGTGCCACATTATTATTTCGTGCCTCTGGTCTTTGAGACCACGGGCTGCTGGGGGTCTGAAGCTTTGAGTTTTGTCAAAGAGCTTGGTCGTCGACTCCAGGAGAGGGGGAACGACGCTCGCTCCGGGTACTACTTGATGCAAAGGTTGTCCATCGCCATCCAACGCGGAAACGCGAGAAGCGTCATGGGAACCTTTGCATCCGGTATGACCCGGGGCGGGCTTTTTGACTGATAAAACGGTCGTTATACTTTTTAGCTTTCAGATTGTTCGTTTTAATTTAATTTTAATTACTTATTGTATATTTTATTAAGATAGTTTTTTGTTAAATTTCATTCATAGAGTTCAAAGTATAATAAAGTCGAAGTATATTTATATTTTATAATCAGCCCGTATCTTAAAGTGGAAGCGACAAATCCGTGATATACTGGCATTAGAGCATTTCTATTTACTACCTTGTTCAGCTTGTATAGGGCATAAGAGAATTGATTCAGTTTATTTCTAACCATGTCTGTATGTCTATTCCAGCTCATATTATTATCAATTTGGATACCCAAAAACCTAATTACAATTGTTTCTTCAACTTCTTGTCCTTCATAATTAATGTGGAGATTCAGCAAATCATTATGTATTAGCTTAAAATTCATTAATTTTGTTTTCTCTAGGTTAATTTTTAAATTATTAGATTGAAGCCAGTTAATTATTGTTTTTGCAAATTGGCAAATTTTACTCAAAGGAAACATTCCTTTATTTTCAAATTTATTTAAAACTGCATTTAAAGATTTTTGAAAAATCATCTGCTTGAGCCGGGAATCGAACCGGTGAAACGTGAAAAAAAAACATCCTGTATTTTATGATACCAACCGAAAGAGTCATTCATAAGGATCAATTTCTTTTAAACAACATAGTATCTTAAATTAAAGAAAGACCAAGAAAAAATGATTTTTTCATTGTTAAACTTACTCACTATCTAAAGAAAATACTTTAAAGTATGTATTCTACGACTAAAATTTGCCATCATAAATATTAAGGGTACTTTCCCTCCAACCACGGCCTTTTTTTTCCACCCTGTATATTATCATCACTACAGAAGACCACGGTGCTATCATCTGCGAACAAGGCCATTGGATTTTAAAATTTGTACGGGCATAGGCCCACCACACATTCCCACCGCTGTAACTCCTGTAAGCCAGGATCAACAGCGGCGACCATTCACAACACTGGACAATGAAGTCCAGCGAGCCCGGGGGATGACTCTAATCTGTCTTGGAACCCGCAATGAATTAATCAAAGAAGATAGGAGGAGTAGGAAAACGAAATATCCGACTTCCCTCCATTGCAAACGGGAGACAGCAATAATAAGGAAAAAACATGGCTATTAGAGAGCCAATTCAAGAGATCATTTATGGCAGTGTTGAAGACACGACCGCAAAAGCACCAAAAATACAAAATAAAACAATAGGAACCTAACATTGTACTGAAACTATGACCTATTTTGCTTCCAGTAATAAGTATGGCAAAAACATCTGAACGCACGGAAGTTATCCCTAGTCGCAACAAGATCCATGTAGTAAGGGACACCAGAAAACGATTTTATTGAGTCAAGCATGGTCTGGCGCTCGGCGTACCAGAGCTCACACTCCCAAAGAATATGATGAGCGGTCTGTTCGAACTCGTTACTGTCAACAGAACATTCACATAAAGGTGACGCAACCAATTTAAAATAAAATAGCTTTCCCTTAAAGTTACCATGTCCAGTAAGAAATTGGGCTACGCAGTGATCTACCTCTAGCCACGCTTTGTCTAGACGATCGAGAACAGAAAAAATTGGTATAGATGTCGACCCTTTGTAGACCCTTGCCACCGTAGTTCCCAGTCTAATAAAAGTTCATCAAAGATGTTGCAATCAAAGTTAAATAATTTACTAATTCTATTTCGGTCGCGAGGTTTTAAGAAGTTATGACTAACTTTTCTTGAACGAAAGTAATTGGCCGCGCGGCGTTGTATTTCCAAGTCTACGGGAACCACCCCCGCTAGAACGGGGAGTGCTTCGGTGCTGACCGTTCTATACGCTTTACACAGGAAAATCAAGGCTAAACGTTGACTTTGAAGTAACTTACGGCGCGCAGCGCCAATAGCCGACCTATCTGCCCAAACGGGGGCTCCATAACACATGCACCCGAGGTATGTTGCGGAATATATTATTTTAAGTGTTTTGTAACAAAGACCCCATGTCGAGGTGGAAATACGCGCTAAACTCAAAAAATTACTTTTGGCTTTCTCTCCTATTGTCTTGATATGATTTACGAAGCTAAAATTACGTTCCAAATGAAAGCCTAAATAGGAAACAGAATCTTTACTTTTAATATTAATGCCTTGAAATTTTATTCGTGGTGGTACATTCAGGTTCCCTTTGAGCAATAGTTGGAATGTTTTATGCGGGGCGAACTGAAGACGATTTCTGTATCCCCAATCTGTTATTTGCTGCAGGCAGTTGCTAGCCAGTCTTTCGATACCTACTCTAGTATTGGAATGTATGAGCAGGAGACCATCATCGGCGTATCCTATTAGCGAGCAGCTTTGAGGGAAAGGAAGTGTCAGAAAATCATCAAAACCTATATTCCATAAATAGGGTCCAAGGACAGAGCCCTGAGGACAGCCCTGTGTCAGCACTTTGGACACTACATGGTGACCAAGCCTCAACTTTGAAACTCCGTTCGTAAAGTAAGAATAAATAAGCGAGTAGATGTTCCGATGACAACCTCTATTTTTGAGCTTTAGGAGAAGCATTGGCCATGCGTTGTCAAAGGCACCCGATATATCAAGAAATATACCGACGATATAGCTATATTCAGAGAGCTCTACCGCCTCTCTCACAAGTAAGCACGCGTCTGAAGTCGATTTCCCTATGGTAAAGCCAAATTGCCTGTCACTGAACTTAGGTCCTCCTGGAATTAACCGAGGGACAACGAGGCGTTCCAAGAGTTTACCCAAAGATGGAAGAAGGGTAATAGGTCGATAAGACTTCGGATCATCAGGGGGCTTATCACCGGCTTTGGGGATTATTTAATGCAACCACGTCGCCATAAGTTTGGAAAAACTCCCCCAGCAATGCAACGGTTGAAAACTGTTAGAATAGACTCACCGGCAACTTTAAAAGCCTCCTTGATCATCCGATTCGAAATCTTATCCTCACCGGAAGCCTTACCCGCCGGCAGAGATCCCACGACATTTCGCAGTTCATCAAGAGACGGTAAACAAGAAGATGGTGTTTCAGGCAATTCAGCAGCTCTCTTTCTTATTTCACGATGATAATCGCTGTCGTTTTCAGGTGAATCATCCGGAATTAGTGAACCTAAAAGAGCAGCCGCCGTCTCCTCGACCCCGATAGTATGGGTGTCATTTACTTTTATATTTGAAAAATATGTAGAAGCAGGTGTTTTGCTAGTTTTACATTCGTGATAAAGAGGAGACCACGGCCCCTCCCTCTCGAGTGCTGCTACCATACGCTGCAGTAATTGTTTCTTAGACAGTTGAACGGCAGCACGATAGTGAGACCTAGCAGTTCTAAGGTCCCCAATCGCATTTACCAGTTGATCCTCCGAGGTAGCATCCGATTTACGTACTTTATTATATTTTCTACGAGCTTGCCTAAACACTCTACGAAGTCTAACTAAGTCATCGTTCCACCAATCACATCTACGTGTTAAGGTTGCACTTGTGCGTCCCAAAGCTACGTCAGCACAAAATGTAAATGTTTCAGTCATAACTTCGGCGCACTCAATCGGAGTCAATTCCGACCGAGTAAAACCATCAGCAAGCGAGACAAAGAGTGAGCCAAACAATGACCAATCAGCATTTCTAGTCTTATAACTATAGTTAGGTAATGAAGCAGGCAGAACTTGTTGCGACCGCGGAATATACTCGTACACGATCAGGCGATGATCACTACAAGACGCATCAGGAATGACGCGCCAACAGTCTATGCGAACGTCCACATTAGAAAATGTGACGTCAATAGAGGACTCGCCTGAAGGGCTGCTGTATGTAGGTGGTGCATCAGGGGTGTTATACGTATTGAAGAGATTTCTTTCTTCTGTAGTTACGTCGCAGGAATTATTAAATAAGAGACGAAACTTTGATAGAAACAGAATGGTGTATTAACTAAAATTGCCTTTTTTACAACGGTAGTTAACCGGAGAACAGAGTAAGTAAAAACAAAACTAGGTAGGTAGAACAATAATCGAGGTACCTACGAATCGCTTGTGCAAAAGTTCATACCACACAACTATTGCTAAATATAAATCTAAAGGCGCTAACATCCTCCCGGCGTTGAAATATAAATTTCAAAAATAGTTTTAGTGTACGAGGATTAATCTTGAAAGCGACTTCTTATTACAAACGATACATTAAAAAGTAAGGTAAAAGATATATATGTAGAATAGACAAGGTATAGAAGATAGAGGTATTTAAAATAAAACTTATTCAGGAAGCAAGGGACAGATTTTGACTAGAGGTCTTCTAAAGGTCCCGCTTGCAGTTGTGACATCGGCGACGCGCGGTACGCCGTCAGGTCCATGGAATAGTCTGGTGACCCTTCCTAGGCGCCAACAGAGTGGTGACAAGTTGTCCTCTTGCAGAAGGACGAGATCACCGATCTTCAGTGAACTGTAGTTTGAGCGCCATTTGGAGCGTTGTTGCATTTCAGCTATGCATTCCTTTTGCCAGCGTCTCCAGAAATGCTGGCGGATCTGCTCTAGTCGTTGATGACGTTTGAGTCTTGATGGATTGCAGTCTTCTAGGACAGGTGCAGGCAGCGATGTAAGCGATCGGCCGATCAGGAAGTGTCCTGGGGAAAGGAAATGGAAGTCATCGGGAGAAGAGGACAAGGGGCACAAAGGACGACTGTTTAAAATAGCTTCCACCCATGCCAAAAGGGTAGTGAACTCTTCAAAAGTTAGGTATGTATTGCCAACGACCCTTTTAATGTGAAACTTGGCAGATTTTACGCCGGCTTCCCATATGCCGCCGAAGTGAGGAGCGTGCGTGGGAGAGAAAACAAATTTAATGCCTTCTTCCGTCGCGAACCCAGATACAGGTGACTGATTAGCCTTTATGAAGGTGCCTATTTCTCTAGCAGAGCCCACAAAGTTCTTGCCGTTGTCGCAAAAGATCTCTCGCGGCTTTCCCCTGCGTGCTATAAAACGTCGCAATGTGGAAATGAATGCATGCTTTGTAAGGTCCGAAACGGCTTCTAAGTGAATGCATTTGTATTTGAGACAGACAAACAAACACATGTACGATTTGACTGTTCTCGCGCCTCGGCCCTTTTTATTAATTGTAAGGAAAGGCCCCGCAAAATCGATGCCCACGGTAATGAATGGAAAGTCCGCATCCACTCTCTGATTGGGTACGTTTCCCATAATTGGTTGAAGTGTCTTGCCTCTCAGACGTACACATACAACACATTTATGGGTTGTTCGTCGTGCGACATGCCTGCCGTTGATGGGCCATACATACTCACGGATGCATGCTAACAGTAACTGAGGGCCAGCATGCATATGCTTTATATGCTCATAAGCGAAGATAAGTTTTGTCAGATGATGCGAACCATGCAATAAAATAGGATGCTTCTTGTCAAAGCTATATTTAGAAGATTCAATGCGGCCCCCTACGCGTATCAATTGGTTTTCGTCCAAAAACGGAGAATACTTTAGAATATCTGACTTAGGACTTAATGAACGGCCTTTTAATAACAGATCGTATTCCTCTTGGAAAGATTGTCGCTGTGCTAGTTGGCACGCAAAGTAAAATGCATCATTTAGCTCATCTAAAGTAATCGGACCTGTCTCAACCTGTTTTCTTTTAAACATTTTAACACAGCGTTTTACGTAGGCAATCGTTCGTTTAAGTGTGGTCAATTTTGAAAAACTCTCGAATTCTATAAGTGAGTCGTGTTGTGTTCCATTCTCGGGTGATGTATGCGAGTGATGAGCGTGTGTGACTTCAGGTAGGTCGTATTCTTGAACGTTGTTAGGGAGAGAGGGCCAATGGGATTCACCTTGGTACAGGTATTCAGGGCCAGACCACCACATCCTGCAATCTTGTAGCGAATCCGGACTCATCCCCCTAGAAATTAGATCGGCTGGATTAAGAGCCGTGGGTACGTGATGCCACTCAGAAACATGAGTTAGCTCTGTGATCTCCACAACTCTAGTGCCAACGAACGATTGTAGTTTGCTAGGGCTACTGCACAGCCACGCTAGAACTACACTTGAGTCACACCAATGGTAACAGCGGTCGATTTTGCAACGTAGTGAATCGATCACGGTTTTGCTCAGACGGGCAGCCAATAACGCGCCGAACAGTTCGAGTCTAGGAATGGTTGTGGGTTTGATGGGCGCAATCTTAGATTTGGCGCAAAGCAATTGTACCTTGACTCTGTCGTGATTATCAATTGACCTTAAGTAAATGCACGCTCCATAAGCTGTAAGCGAAGCGTCGCAAAAGGAGTGAAGCTCTATGGTGGTCGGTGAATCGCACAACACGAGTCTGGGTACTTGGAGGGATGATAGAGCTGGGATGGATTGCTTGAAAGACTTCCACTCTTTTTTTAATTGTTTGGGTACGGGTTCATCCCAAGTTAGTTTTTCCTTCCATAGCTTTTGCATTATAAGCTTGGGTATAACTGTGCATGGCGAGATCAGGCCCAGAGGATCGAAAATCTTAAAAGATGAAGATAAGATGGAGCGCTTTGTGATTTTTTGATCATTGTCATTAGAAATGTCGACTGAAACGTGAATCTGATCGTTGTTTGGATTCCATTCAAGGCCTAAGGCACTTGATGAACTACTCAAGCATAAATTATCGCTCAGGTTTACGTTGGAATGATTAAATATCGAGGGCTCGTTAGATCTGAATTTTCGCAGGTTGAAGCAGCCTAATTTAAGAGCTGATGTAACTGAATTTAAAATGTTAGTCAGTTGCTTTGGGCAATCTGCCCCGGTAATCAAATCGTCGCAATAAAAATCGCGTTGTACTATTTGTTTGACGTTTTCATCCGCACACTCCTCTCCAAGCTGCCACAGGCACCTAATGCTCAAATAGCTGGCACTTGCGAATCCGTAAGTGACAGTATTTAATCTTAGCGTTTGTATTGGATCGGACTCATCTTCTCTCCACAAGATTAACTGAAGATTACGATCTCGTTCATCTAGTCTTACGCAGCGGAACATTTTCTCGACATCGCCGGTGAGAATGTATTTGTATTGTCGAAATCGTAACAGTATGGAGAAAAGAGAATCTTGCAGATTACTTGGACCTGTGAGCAATAAGTCGTTTATAGAAACGCCTGAAGATGTGCGGAGGGAGCCGTCAAAAACGACCCTAAGTTTTGTTGACTCGCTGCTCATGCGGAAGACGGGATGGTGACATAAAAAATATGACACGACCGGCTTGGGTACTTTAGAAACAGAGCAATGTCCTAGAGCTTTATATTCGTTTATAAACGCGACGTAAGACGCTTTGAGCTCTGGCTGTTTTTTAAATCGTTTTTCCAAATTGTGTAAGCGTTTTTTGGCAATCGAGTACGAATCGCCTAAGCAATCTGGACTATCAATTAAGGGAAGTCTGACTGAGAAATGGCCCGAGCTCAAACGTTTAGTGTGAGTTATGAAGTGTTTCTCACATTCTTTCTCGCTTTCAGACCAGCCAGGTTTTTTGATAGTCGGCAATTCTTCGCATTCCCAGAATCTAGTCAACTGTGAATCAATATCGGACAATTGTGAACTAAAATTTGTGTATGTTGTGTGATCGTTTGAATTATGAGAGTGTGCAGCCTTGACGAGTGTGTTTGTGCTTGGACCCGCAATCAACCAGCCTAATTGAGAGGATCTCAGTTTGGGTAAATTTTTACCAAGATTAATCTGATTAGAACCAAGGATGTCCCAGAAAATATCAGCACCAAGTATAACATCTACAGGTGCCGGTTGATTGAAACTAGGATCGGCGAGTTTAACCGAGTTAGGGATCTTAATTGTTTCAAAGTCAATTTTGTACTTCGGAATGTAACTAGTCAAAGTAGGTAGTAACAAAAACGTTAGTGTGGCTTGAAACTCATTTTCTTTTGACTTAATTCGAGCTACACAGGACTCGACGCATTGACTTGTATTATTTCCGATACCTACTATTTTTACGTTAGTTTTGTGTGACTGTAGCGATAGTTTGTTTTTTAGTGAAACGGTCATGTAACTGGACTGACTCCCACAATCAAGTAACGCACGCACAGATTCAATTTGATTTGTGTTGGGATTATAAATATCAATTATTGCAGTGGATAGTATGATTTGTTTGTTTATATGAGGTTGACTGTCATCGGTCGTTAATGAATTATTAGCGAGTGACTCATCGTCGGGGTTCTCATTTCCAGCCTGTACCGGCCGGTGCAGTAAAGTATTGTGCCGTTTTTTACAAGTATTGCAAGGTCCGAGGCGACATGCGCGGGTGCGGTGACCTGGCCTTAGGCAGTTTAGACATAGTTTTAATTTGAGTGCTTCAGTTATCCGATCCTCAACACTACTAGCCGTGAACGTTGGACAATCATATATTTTATGAGAGCCGTCGTTGCAATAAGCGCAAACGAGAGTGCTAGTGTTGGTATGAAAACATGTTTCGGAGTCTAATGACGAAAATGATTGTGTTTGTCTATTAGGGTGCGGTGTTGCTGAGCGAGGATTATGATTAGAATTTTGCGGCTTCAGTAGCTCAAGTACGTCAGCCCTACTTGATAAAAAATGGTTAAAATCGTTAAGTGTATTGGTGGTGTGTCCTGACTATTTTCAGGGTTGGGAGTCCATGCTCGGCTTCCCATACCTACCGTTCTGCCGCTCCGCCGAGCCGAAGCTACCTACCTACGGGCACCGCTGCCCGTCAAGTTCAAGGCCAGGTTCGCGAGGAATTTGCGTGAGAGATTAAAAATAAGTTTGAATCGTTGTTCTATTACATTAAGTAACATACCTACAACCAGTGATTTTGTTTGTTTACCATAATGGAAACATTGAAAGAATCACTTAGAGACCTCGTACCTAAACGCAGCTCAATTAAAGGCCGTTTAACGAAATTTAAGCAGTATCTGGATTTAATAAATGATTTACCTACCTTGACTTTCGTTCAAGCGACTGAGCTCTCCATAAGGTTGAACAAAATAGAATCACTGATGGACACCTTCGATGACTTGCAAACTCAGATTGAGGTAGCCAATTCTGATAGCATGGATCGTGAGACCAATGAACGGGAGTCTGTTGAGCAAACTTTTATATCCACTATTGCCATAGCTCACGATATCCTAGCTAGACACAAGTCAAAAACTGAACCCGCACATTTGTCTCCTCCGTCACACACTTCATCGTCACAGTGTAATCAAAACCTTGGATTCAAATTGCCACAAATTGAGATACCGAAATTTGACGGTGCCTATTTCCACTGGTTGGAATTCCGCGACACTTACTTGTCACTTATACATAATAATGAACACATACCGACAATACATAAGTTTCACTATTTACTGTCCTACTTGCGGGGAGATGCTGCTCGCGTTGTGTCTAACATTGAAGTGTCACAAGCAAATTACGATAACGCGTGGCGTCTGCTTTGCGACCGCTACGACAACAAAAGACAGCTGATTAACCATCATCTAACTTCATTGCTTAGCATCGAATTAATTCAACGTGAATCATTTAAGGCACTGCGTTATATTGTTGACCATGTGACCAAAAACCTACGAGCGTTATCGAGCCTCGGTCAGCCCACGGATAAATGGGACATTTTAATTATCCATATAATTGCGTCTAAATTAGATAGCAACACTCTAATGAAGTGGGAAGAGCACCGCAACACACTCAGCGCTGACGTACCTACACTTAACGATTTTAACCATTTTTAATCTCTCACGCAAATTCCTCGCGAACCTGGCCTTGAACTTGACGGGCAGCGGTGCCCGTAGGTAGGTAGCTTCGGCTCGGCGGAGCGGCAGAACGGTAGGTATGGGAAGCCGAGCATGGACTCCCAACCCTGAAAATAGTCAGCGAATCGGTTTTACTAACTTGAATTGATAATTATACTATTGTTAGTTTAGTAGCAATAGGGTTGTAACAAAGCTTACGGCTACCCCGAAAGGTAAACACGGTCGTGAGCTTATAATATTTTCTAGAAGGAATGTTAACTGTCTTTACTCAATTATGTAGCGAAATTAGTCGAATTTGGAAGTAGTCGAGTTTGGTAGTCGAAGTAAGTGGTTCAAATCTGTTTTTGTAATTCAAAATATCAATATCCTTGACAAATCTTTTCTATTTATAGGTAAGTAACTCAGTTTTTATAAAATATTGAATGAGCTAGTGGCGCATAATAATAATTAGTTTTATTACCTCTAATGGCACGGGCAAGCACTACTTCAAACTGATGTAGGTGTTAGGGTTTAGGTAAAGGAGAATAGGTATATATATATATATGGGAACAAAGGAATGTGGTTCGGATAGGGAACACTTAGGATGACACTTATCTTGGATAGGCCTTTCGCGACGCTTGTTGCTGTTCGCGAAGACACCTGACAGAGTGCTCCGGGTGCTGATGCAGGTAGCGGCTGGACTGCTGGGATCAATCTTGACAGGTACGCTGGCCGGTCGGCTGCTTCAGCTGGTTGCCTTCGCTCCGCTTTTTATCTTGAACGCCACAGGTCGCGCGTGGCGTAATAGACAGGTTTTACGGTCAGTCCTGTCACGGTCGCCATATGAAGAGATTTCTTTCTTCTGTAGTTACGTCGCAGGAATTATTAAATAAGAGACGAAACTTTGATAGAAACAGAATGGTGTATTAACTAAAATTGCCTTTTTTACAACGGTAGTTAACCGGAGAACAGAGTAAGTAAAAACAAAACTAGGTAGGTAGAACAATAATCGAGGTACCTACGAATCGCTTGTGCAAAAGTTCATACCACACAACTATTGCTAAATATAAATCTAAAGGCGCTAACACGTATAGAGGTTGAGCTCAGCGATGAACTCTTCCACAGCTGTGCGACGCACAGCGTCAAAGGTACGCAGTTTGCCATGCCATAAGGGAGATGAAGCATTGGTATCAGCTCCTATGATGACCCTACGGCCAGCCAAGGAGTGTAGGACGGATCGCAAATGGTGGAGGTAAGGAGTAGCAGGATCGGCGTGTTGGAAATAACAGCTAACAAGGTAAATTGTAAAGGAAGGGCAGGATACCTCCGCAACGGCGCAGTGCGTAGTAGAGAGATTGTTTAAGGCTGTGACTGTGAAGTTAGCGCGCGGGATGTAAATGCCAGCGAGAGCCGACTTAGATACTTGTAAAAGTTTATTTTTTAAAGCAGTAAGCTGGTACTGTTCCTGAACTAAGACTACGTCTATGTTATAATCAATAACGAGCCTATCTAACTCTAAAGTTGCAATCTTATTGTTATGAAGATTTAATTGGCCTATTATTAGCTTATCCATAGTTGATGCGGGATACAAGATTATCTACTCTAATTTTATACATAGGACAATTTGATGAACCCGAAGCGTGATCTGATGGTTTTTTAAAACATTTGCAAGATGCGCAGACAGGCTTAAAATCACTAGCGCCTTTATCCATGCATGACCTAGACTCATGAGGCCCCGCGCAGTAGGCACAACAAACGGGTTGAGTACAATGTTTAATTATATGACCGTACTGTTGACAATTAAAACAACGCGAGACGTCTACTTGATCATCGAAGTGACACGTGTCCCAATCGATGAACAATTTTTGCTTGGTATCGATCAAGTGTTTACGAACGGTCGCTGAGACTTCAACTGTTAACCATTTAAATTTCGAGTCGCCCCAACGTTTAGTACGCACTATTTTAGTCGTTTTATTAAACTCATCCTCAGTAACGGGTGTTTCATCTAAAATGTTTTGCTGAAAAAGGCACTTAAGAAAAAAGTTATCGTCCATTTCAACCGGAACGTGTTTAACTAAAATGCGAGGGTTGATTTTCTTTGGCTGTTCTATACGGAGACCAGCCTTCGCGATCGCGACATCAGACGAAAGTTTTTTAACCTGCTCTTGATTTGTAACACGCAGAACTACACCAGCCTTAGCAGTCTTTTTCAAACCAACAATCTGGAACCCGTCGGTAGGATCAATAACCTCTTTCAATGCCTTCTTAGTAGCAGAAGACGTCTGCAACTCACCCGCCCTCTCATTAGATGGGTACGCGATGACACAGGGAAGCGGCGTGCGCGACTCACGAACGGCTGACTGCGCTTTAGGCGCGACCCTGAGGTTCAGCGTTACGAGAGCTTCGGCTTGTTGGCATCTAATGTGGCACGGGTTGATTGGTACTTGGCCAAAACTAAGTCACGCTCTGTTTGAGCTAGCTGAACCTGAAGTTCTGAACACTTAAGAGCAAGCACTCCCACTACGGCAGTAACCATTTGAGTCATATCCATAACGGCTGTTTTATTTGACATATTCAAACGAGAACCCTGATCATTAACAAGATCATTAATTTTAGACAAGTAATCCGACGCGTTAGAAACAAGAGCAGTAAAAGAGAGATTGTCATTCGAGTAATCAACGTTATCATTAACAATGGGCGGCGAACCGCCGTCGCCGCCGACGTTACGACCGGCGATTAAAACACGTTTCTTGGCTGGAGAAAGTTCATTCGGGGTGATGTCCCCAAAATTGCGCTTGTTTGAACTAGGAGGAGAACGAGGCGTACGCTGGCTACGCACAAACGGTTCCGGTTGCCCGCCATCATCTGGCGGTTTACCCGGACGTCCGGACATCATGTAAACTCCGGTTAAAACTATAAAACTGTTCTTTTAGTTAATATTAATTGCAAATATCTAAATTAGTACCCAAACTAAACAAAACTAAAACTAAACTACGGTAATCAGCCTCGATAAACAGCTGATCAGTGATGACGTAAGACCCCGGCCGCTAACGGTTTACCAGCGAGCGCTCGCCGCGCTCCTACCCTCTATTACCTAAAGTGACAAGAAAAAAGTACTTACGATTATCCGATGATTTTATTTATTTAAAACTGTACAATTACCGTGAAAAACTATTAGAAAACCTACACTTTACACAGTCACAGACGTAATCAATGATTTAGGATCACTCACAGCACCAATACGATGTTTTAACCACATAAAATGATTAAATTCGCGACAGCGATACGCAGAGCAACGCACTGCACCGGGCGCGGGGAGGGAAGAAGAAGAAGGCCATTGGATGTCGATTAATTTTTGGTAAGTCGTTGATGTAATTAGAAATAGCAGTGGACCCAGTACGCTGCCTTGGGGTACGCCGTAGGTTACGGGCCTGGGACCTGAAGACTCTGCACAAATCTTACCTATCTGTGTTATTTGTTGCCTATTTTTCAAGTAAGACTGAATTAATTTAAATATGTTACCCCTTATGCCGTAATCATTCAGTTTATCCAATAAAACTTGGTGGTTGACATGATCAAAGGCTTTGGTCATATCCATGTATAGAGCCATTACCGGTATCTGCCCATCAATTTTAGTATGAATCTTGTAAAGAATGTGATACAAGGCCATGTTTATGGTTTTTTTTTCCGAATCCCATTTGTTCGATACAAAATACAGGGCGTCCCACGGCGATGCTACACGGAGGGAAAGTACCTTAAATATTAAAGATAGGATATTTTACTGAAAGAAGACATCGTTTAATTTTTAATAATAAGTAGAACTGCATTCACAGATTTTTTAAAAACGCCTACCTCAATTGGGAATCAAACCCGCCAAATGTGATAGTAAAATTACATGTATTTTATAATAGCGTTTGAAAGGGCTACTCATAAGCATTATTTTTTCCTAAATAACCTAGCTTATTAAATGAAACTAAGATCATAAAATTTTACATTTATTTAAAAAAATAATAATTTATCAAATGCTCAAAATGTGATCCGTTCTGTTGTATACAAATTCTCACTCTTTTAATAATTTCTCTCCCTGTCGATTTACTTATTTTTGCATGGTGGATGTTTGAAATAATACGTCTAAGTTCATTTTGTAACTAGCTAATGAAATGTATTTGTGATTTAAAAAGTATGCTTCTATTAAATCCAAATTATTTTGGTACGCCATGGTAAGTAAATTAACACAAAAATTGCTAATAAACGAAAATGAAACTCACAATAAACAAAAGAACAGACGCTTGAAAATTTACGTGTTCCATTTTCGAATTATTTATTTTTACTAGTATCAGCCAGTTGCATGGTAATTGTGAGCTCATGAAGAAATGCATACAAGTACCTACTAAACTTTATGTATCGCTTTATTATTATCATGTACGTATACCACGGAAATCTCGTATCTCAAGTGGGTAGGAAATGATAATGTTAATTGTTGGAAGCATGGCCAAGTCAGAGGAAATTACTCTGAACAAAATTTTAAATAAAATGTAAAATTTTATGATCTTAGTTTCATTTAATAAGCTAGGTTATTTAGGAAAAAATAATGCTTATGAGTAGCCCTTTCAAACGCTATTATAAAATACATGTAATTTTACTATCACATTTGGCGGGTTTGATTCCCGGTTGAGGTAGGCGATTTTTAAAAAATCTGTGAATGCAGTTCTACTTATTATTAAAAATTAAACGATGTCTTCTTTCAGTAAAATATCCTATCTTTAATATTTAAGGTACTTTCCCTCCGTGTGGCATCGCCGTGGGACGCCCTGTATATTATTTTTTTTTTTCAAGTAATTATTAAGACTATTATAAATCACTTAATCTCAAACACCTTTGAAAATATAGGAATTAGAGCAACCGGTCTATAATTGCTCATGTCCTCTTTATCACCTTTTTTATACATAGGCTTTATAATGGGCATCTTTAGTGAATCCGTAAAAACACCCTGCTCAATGCTATTGTTAAAAATGTGGCTTAAAACAGGTGAAATTATATCTGCTATATATTTCACTACTCTCGTGGTCATCCCATCAAAACCTGTGCTATTGGTATTTTTTAATTTGTTAATAATTCCACATATATCCTTTAGTACTGTGGGTAGCATGAACATAGAGCTAGAGGCATTGTGGTAAATATTGTGGTTATTGTTACTTGTAAAAAAATTGTTAAAAGCTTGAGCTATTAGCAGGGGATTTTTTAAAATTCCATCATGTGTTTTAACTTGTACAATATTTTCTTTGGGAAGACATGTTTTTGATTCATTGATAATTTTCCATGTTGCCCTTGACTTGTTTATTGCTGTATGTATATAATAATTATTTTGAGTTTTTCTCTCTCTGAACTCTGACAGTGGTCACTTAAAAAATCGGCACTATAAAACGGAATAAAAAAAAACCGATGACACATTGACACAAATCCCTGGAACTGGATCTAACGTAGGTAAATCGCAATCAGCACATAGATAGGTATGTATACCTATATGTAGCAGATTTGCTAATAAACTAACATTGTGACGTGCGTGGTTAAGTGCCCGTTTTACCCATAAACTCAATATTACCACCGTAAGTAGACCAACACAGTGTACGAATGACATTCCGACCTTACCGAAAAACCTTCGCGTGCGAAAGAGGTTATAATATAATACCCGTAAAACCACTTTTAAACAATGAAGTCTCGGTTGGTATCCTGTCAAAAAATTATCGCTTATTATTTTATGATTTTCTTTATTATTCATTTTGTGTTTTATCAGACAAATATAAAAAATCATTACAGTATCATGCTCTGTGTTGGAATGCAGTGTAACTTGTACCAGCAAATCAAATACAGAGAAGTTTCAAAGGTAATATACCATTAGTACAGTACTACTTTCATAATACTTTTTTTCATGTATGTTATTCTTAAAATTATTTCGTAATACATTCATTACATGCAGTAAACGTCCTATTTTCTACATAATATATTATTTCAAATAATTATGTGTAAGATCAAAAAATATTGCATACGTCAGAAAGAAACCGTTTCGCATAGAGATTGATTTCCAAAATCTATCACTAAAAACTCACACACGTATCAATTTCGCACATATTGACATTTTGGTTTCGGTGATGCGATCACGAGGAGATGGTTGGTATATTACAATAGTATATTAAGTTTTTGGTTTTACCACTTCTGAATTAGCTCCCAATAGCTTATCTGCCAGCTCGTTTGACATATCTTTCATACGAAATATTATGTCAAATGATCTGTCAGAAAAGCTGCTATGAACTAATGATGATGATGATGATGAGTGTAACCTAAGTGAACAGGTACCTAGTAGGTATACCATTACATTACCTACTTAGCAGACTAAACGTGTGACATAACAACCAAAAAAACTTTCATTTTACTTACGTGTTAAAAACAGAAGCAGGCCGTCGTATTCTCCAACAATTTTTGCCCAAATTTTGCTGTCAATCTTGAAAATCGGTAATAAGCAAGCACTTGTATCAAAGAAAGTAGTTTTGAACTAAGTAAAACAAAGGCGAACGGAATGGACTGAGCCATACTTAGGTCCGCCACATACATCCGGAATAAACCTGATTCGGAATTAGATTCCGTATGGAGTGTTGCCGCTTTCAGAGACTTTTCACTAGATTTAGTGATTTTTGGATGTCTTAGGTGGCATATTTTAAAGTGATTTTTGAGCGTACTTAGGCGTATCGTGACGGTGCAGTTGCGACGTCGTTGCAGCATACTTGCGAAATCGCCTACGCTCAATAATCTCTTGTGTGATAATGGTTCATGCCATTTTGTATGCAGATTATGTGTAATGTTAAAACTATCGATAGTCTTCTGATATAGTTGCATTAATATTGGAATACAATTTACAAACCATCATCGTAAAATTCGTAACGTCATGACCTCATCATAATTATGATAGTAATTATCATATATAGAAATTGTGTGTTTTGTTTTAATAAATACCTAAATGCTTTTTTGTCATTCATTTGGCGTTTCTACAATTTTATTTTAGGCATTTTTTAAACAGCACTTTAGTATTAGACCTAAGGTCCGCCACACACAGACGGAATTAATACAATAGTTAAGATCATTAAAGCATTGAACCAAAAAAATACTGAAGATACTCTCTTAAAATACTGAAGATCTTCAGCTCCGTAATTAAAACTTTAGCACCATATTTAACATCTTTGTTTAATTGCTGCATTGACTCAGGAACTTTTCCTGACTTAATGAAATACAGCAAAGTAATACCACTTTTCAAAACGGGTAATAAAAGCGACCCGAGTAACTTTCGACCTGTGTCAGTTCTACCCGTTCTCAGCAAAGTTTTTGAAAAGATTATACTCAGTCAAATGCTCTCCCACTTTAACATCAAGAGGCTGCTGCATGAGCAACAGTTTGAATTCACCAAGGGTCGCTCAACAACCGACGTTGGAGTTATGCTGATTCAGCATATCTTTAGCGCTTGGGAGGAGCACCAAAATGCAATCGGAGTCTTGTGTGACTTTTCCAAAGCATTTGACTGTGTTGATCATAAAACAATGCTGATCAAATTAAACCACTACGGTATTCAAGGCAGGGCTCTGGATCTATTAGAAACTTACATGGAAAAGAGAATTCAAAGGGTTCAGAATCAATGGAACAAATTCGTCTGGCTCACTAGTAAAAATGGGCGTTCCACAGGGATCTATACTGGGTCCATTTCTCTTTCTGGGTTATATAAACGATTTACCCTGCATGGTACAGAACTTGTCGAATATAGTTTTATTTGCTGATGATACTTCTCTTATTTTCAAAACCAGTAGAAACGCACAAGATGTTGATGATATTAATGAGAATGTAAATGACACTCTTCGACAAGTTCTGAATTGGTTCAGTGTTAATAATCTTTCATTAAATGCAAAGAAAACTAAATGTATTAAATTCACTTTACCAAACGTTATAAATAATGAAATTCAAATAACTCTAAATAATGATATATTGCATCTCACAAATAATACTGTATTTTTAGGGATAAAGATTGACTCGAAGCTGCAATGGGGTCCACATATAGAAACCCTAGCGGGTAGGCTGAGCTCGGCAGCTTATGCCGTTCGAAAAATTAGACAGCTAACTGATATAGCCACTGCAAGACTTGTATACTTCAGCTACTTCCATAGTATCATGTCTTATGGTATTTTGCTGTGGGGCCGTGCTGCAGATGTTGAGGCGATCTTTATTCTTCAAAAGAGGGCAATTCGAGTCATTTATAATCTGCGTTGTCGAGATTCACTACGAGATCTTTTTAAAGATATCAGTATCTTGACTTTCTACAGTACATTTACAGTATATTTACGAAAATATTTTATACGTTCGGAAAAATTTGTATCTCTTTCCCAAAAACAGTGACGTACATAATTACAATACAAGAAATAAAAATAAATTAGTATTCCCACATTTTCGACTCAGTAAGGTCAACACATCTTTCATGGGGCACTGTATACGCTATTATAATAAGATACAAAAATAAAAAATAAAAATGCACTTTATTGCCACACAAAATACAAAAAGACCACCAGAGGATATTCTAAACTTGCCAGACAAAAAGTTTAAGTCCCATGTTAAACAAATCCTCTGTAAAAAAGGCTACTATAAACTCGATGACTATTTGAATGACCAAAATGTCTGGTCTTGACAATGTTACTCTATGTAATGCAATATTGTATTTTAATTGTTTTGTTTAAAAGATGTGTGTTGTAGAGTTTCTGGCCGCATCTTCTCTCAACGGAACACTTTCCGACGCGGTGGTAGAGTCAAAAAATGACGTCAATAAGCTACGAGTATCTAAGATAGATTGTGATATTATTTTGAATAAATATTTTTTGATTTTGATTTTCATTTGATTGCGATCCGGAATCCTGATTCAGGATTCAGTGTTGTCAAGTATGGTTACAAAAAATACTAGAGTGCTGTTTAAAAAATGCCAAACGAATGACAATAATTGCATTTTTAGGAATTTATTAAAACAAAACAAACAATTTCTATATTATATGATAATTACTATCATGTGATGAGGTCATGACGTTACGAATGTTACGGTGATGGTTTGTAAATTGTTTTCCAATATTAATGCAACTATATCAAAAAACTATCGATAGTTTTAACATTAGGCAGTCATAATCTGCATATTAACCATTATCACACAAGCGGTTTTTGAGCGTAGGCGATTTCGCAACTATGCAGCAACGACGTCGCAACTGCACCGTCACGATACGGTATCGTTCCATCAACGCCTACGCTCAAAAATCACTTTAAAATACCTAAGACATAAAAAAATCACTATATCTAGTGAAAAAGTCTCTGAAAGCGGCAACACTTCATACGGAATTTAATTCCGAATCAGGTTTATTCCGGATGTATGTGGCGGACCTAAAATCAGGTTTATTCCGTATGTATATCGGACCTTAGAAACGCAACGTTTGGGTCATAAGTCATAAACAACAATTTTAACAAGGATGCGCAACACATGTTTCGTTTGTGGATAAACTCTCTGTCACAGTCCGCCGACAGTTATTTACCTGCAATACTGTTGCCCGTTACAGCTCATTGTCATTTATTAAATACATATGTAATTGTATGATGACTTCGCGGACCACTGAAGGGGCTTTCACGGACCGCCGGTGAAGAACCACTGGTCTAACTAAACTAACCCCCTTAAAAGTTTTAAAGTTTATTTTTACTTTTGTAACACCTTGTATAGGTTCTGTGCTATAGTCCGCATTGGTGGGACACATGCCTGCCTGTTAAGGGCAGTAAGGGCGTTAAGTCCACCACGCGTGCCCAATGCAGGTCCGTGGACTTATAATATTTACGCATCTGAATTTCTTCTACGTATGACGGTTTCGAATTTTTATTTTAAACTAAATACAGGGTGTTAGGGTTATCACAAACAGCTGCATCCCTGAAACTGTGGGTAGGCATCGAACATTAAAAAAAAATTACAAGAACGTTTTCAAAAATATGCATTAAAAATTTCATAGTTTTGGAAAACAGGTTTAGGTCCGAAATCATAGGCAAACTCATGCGCGCCTGAGTCGGTCAATGACCGCCACGCCGCGCCGCATTTATTTATGCACCTACTTACCTACGATAATACGAACTAAAACCATAAGAATAATTAAGACTCTATGGAAACGAAACTCGCGCGCCAGACGCGTTCAAGGTCACGTTAATAGCCTACCGTCTCGCCTCTGCTAAGCAGAGAAGTCTGTCCGGGCTTGCATCGGTCGCCTCGCGCTCATAGACTAAGAGATAATTATACTTTTTGCAACCATCAGCAGCAAGGCTGATTCAGTGTTTATGGGGTGTAAAGCATCTCTGCGGTGGGGATGAACTAGGTCTGCCTGCTTAACTTAAGTCGGTTTAGGAGTTACAGACGTTTAAAGGTCAGTAAAAAATTAACGATCAGCTGCATGGCTGATCGTTTGATATTATTGTAGTGTGCACTGTAGATATGTCAACAGGACAAAAACTGACATGAACTGCCACTCGGTTTAGGAGATACAGCCGTTCAAAGGTCGGACCTTTGAACGGCTTTATCTCCTAAACCGACTGATGAACCATGTCAGTTTTAGTACTGTTCACATACTATATTGGGCAGTATATTGGGTCCAACGCTCTTGATAATGTATATGAACGATTTACAAATCTGCCCTTAGAAAAACTATTTATGGAAACGACATAGTGAGGAAATATTTCTCTGTTATCTCATAAGAACTTCAATTTTAGTAGGTAACAGGTATTTGTAAACTTTTTACGCGGTACTAAACGCCAAATAAAATAATGATTGGTATTTGACGGATATGATGGAAAATAGTGATTGGATACACAGATTTCATTAAATTTAAAAATTGTCATGGATTATCGTGGAATTTTTATGAATTATCGTGCGATACCTGACTTTTATTTTCTATCGCATGCCCCTCAAAAATATCGTGGATAATTATCGCACGTCTGGCGACACCGCGGGTGACTGGAGGGCAGGTGGGTGAATGGCTGGGAGGGGCCGCGGCCAGCCAGCGAGCCGCAAGACGAACAGCTGTGCCCGGCGCTGCGGTCACCTGCGGCCATAAGAATATTTTTAATCGTATTAGTTATTCTATGCTTCGGCCTAATGGCGATGGCGGCGGAGTCATTGCTCCCACGCATTGAGTTTTCGATGGATATATTTTGAAAAAACATGATACTGAGTCGAAAGTTTTAAGGATGCAATTGTTTGCCCTAACACCCTGTATAATTAAAATATTTACAAACCTCCAGCTATTGGGGGACCCGGTGTTTGGGGATGACCCGGTTGTTGGGGATGACCCGGTTTTTGGGGATGACCCGGTTGTTGGGTATGAGCCGGTTGTTGGGTATGAGCCGGTTGTTGGGGATGACCCGGTTGTTGGGGATGACCCGGTTGTTGGGGATGACCCGGTTGTTGGGGATGACCATGTTGTTGGGGATGACCCGGTTGTTGGGGATGACCCGGTTGTTGGGGATGACCCGGTTGTTGGGGATGACCCGGTTGTTGGGGATGACCCGGTTGTCCGGGAGAGCCTTGTTGTCCGACTGGTGGTGGGACTGGTGGGTGGCCGCCTGGGGGTGAGTTGCCAGTAGGAGCGTTAACTTGCCCTCCAGGGGGATTGCCGCTTGGTTGTGGGGGTGGCTGTGAAAAAAGGACGGTTAGAAATTAATGAAACTTAATATTAATAAAATCATCTTTATCTAATTATAATGAGATTTCTGGAATATTAAAGTAATAAATAGGTAAATACTTATGGTTAGTAGCCTATTGTTTTTATCTAAAATAAAATATAGGTATTTGATTGATCTGGGCGCATCTTCTCTACAGCGACAACAAGTTCCGACGCGGTGTGGTGTGGTTAGTTACTTAGGTAGATAGGTATGTGGTCTTCAAACCCCTAACATCCAAAAGGTTAAATTATATTGAATTGAAAATTCTAGTAACAACTTTTCCTTAAGAGGACACGCCCCCCCCCCCCCCCCCATCCTTCTAAAAAATCTCGAAAATTAGGTATAATGGATGCTGTACCTTAGACCAACCAGTTTCTGAAAAAACTTGTAACATAAATATTTAAATATATTTACTAATTACGAATTAGATGGCGTTGCAGGAAATAAAATCTTGTTATAGTTGAGTTTCAAATTTTACTACTATTTTCTTATTCTACTTATGCAATGGCTACGGAACCCTATCATGGGCGAATCCGACACGCTCTTTATCCCAGTCATTTTACGGTTTCAGCTGGGACTAAATAATAATTGTAATTTTTTTCGGTATAATATTGAAGAGCCAATTTGAGCCCAGAAATGTACCAAAATAGAAAAAAAATCACGTCAGCAACAGTTCCAATTTTAAAATTTAGCTATTATCTCGTTATAAAAAACCTGATGGAACATTTTTTTTTGCATTTGCATATTTAAGGCTTTACCATTATACATACCTACTTCAAACATGGTGTAAATATTTTTGTCTACTTAGAATGTTTTGAAAAACACATTCGTAATTTCTAATAAATACCTCAATTAATAAATTCCAATGCCTATTTTATTGCTAAAAAATAATTTATATTGTTAAATCTGAGTCAAATGAGTGCATTAGTATTAATATTATTAATTTAAAAGCCTTCTGGGACTCACAATTTTGATTTCTATGTTGCGTAGCGATTTTTTTAAATATGTTATAAGATATTATTTTTGTCACTAAATGGTGCCGGTTACAGTTTAAAAGTCCAATTAATAAGTACTCCCTACCCCACCTAACAAAACTCCGTAAAATGACTGGGCTACTTGGCCGGTTTTTTATAATTATAAAGTGGCAAAGTCAAGGAAGTTTTTTAATCACGATCTAGACACTAATCTCTGTGCCTGTCGTTTGTCAGATCTCCTTGAATAGAGATGAGCCATTGTAAATTTAGTAGGCCCACCACACATTCCCACCGCTGTAACTCCTGTAAGCCTGGACAGTGGCGACCATTCACAACACTAGACAATAAAGTCCAGCGAGCCCGGAGGATGACTCAATCTGTCTTGAAACCCGCAATGAATTAATCAAAGAAAATAGGAGGAGTAGGAAAAAGAAATATCCAACTTCTCTCCATTGCAAACGGGAGACAGCAATGTGAAAGGAAAAAATTGCTATTAGAGAGCCAAATCCAGAGATCATTTATGGCAGTGTTGAAGACACTACCGCAAAAGCATGAAAAATAAAACAATAGGAACCTAACATTGTACTGAAACTATGACCTATTTTGCTTCCAGTAATAAGTAAGACAAAAACATGTGAACGCACGGAAGTTATCTCTAGTCCTAAGGGACACCAGAAAACGATTTTATTAAGTCAAGCATGGTCCGGCGCTCGGCGTTCCAGAGCTCACACCCCCAAAGAATATGATGAGCGGTCTGTTCGAACTCGCTACTGTCAACAGAACATTCACATAAAGGTGACTGTTCGCGACAGCGGTTTTCAAATTCGTACGCCGACGCAGGTAGCTAGGTTTCCTCCCCGCGAGTTGAGACACCTAACGTGATCAGTGCAAATTCTAATTAGAATTTTATGTTTTTTAAATGCTTATTTTCAGTTTATTTACTTTATAGAATGCACTGGTCATGTTGGAAATAACGTATTTGTATAGTTAGTTATAGTTTTGTATAGTTTCTTTAAGTTTTTATTCATCCTTTTAAGTTTTCCCGTTATTCTTGTTTATTTCGTTTTTATTTCACGTAATTAGAATATGTTAGGATAAGTTTTTGAATTGTTTTAATAGTGTTATTAGAGTGTTTTATTTTAGAAGTTTTCAAACCCTTATATCTCACGATGGGCAATAGGTAGATCTTACCTGAAAGTTTACATAGCTAATAGTTAACGAACTTTATCTAGTTCACACATAAAACATAGTATACATGTCATAAATAGTAAAATATCACACATTAAAAGTTCACTTTCATACCTAACAGTTTGGCCCCGTATTTTGCATAGTAAATAGATTGACACAATCATAAAAATAGACGCACTAAGTGCAATTGGTCCAGGTGCACTAAGACAGAACCCTAGGCCATGGATAGAGTGCCTAGGAATAGTATAGACAAAAATAGTTTGAAAATAGTGCGGTAAAAATCGGTATTTTTACCGCTTTACTCTGTCTTAGTCGCTTGGATATCATAGTTATAGTGGCCTGTCATACATCAAAATACGGGGCATTGTAAGGGCTTTCTAACCCTATAAATAGTTTGAACCTAGGTCTTATAGTTTGTAAGATATAGACTGAAAAGTATATAATTTGTAACGAAAACTCGATGTAATATAAAACTATATTACGCAATAAACCGAGGCTGTCCTTACGGTATTGCTTTGAGAGGCTCAACGCGCTCGAAAACAGAGCAAAATCAATCAGTCACGACAAGTCCTCCAGAGGAACACCGGAAGGAAAACCTCTTTCATTCGAAGAACCCCTGCCCCTGCTCTCTCAAGATCAGCTGTTTGCTCTCTACGGCCTACTGGTCCCAAATCTCACAGTACTGCCGTAATCGGGACGTCGTCCGGCAATAGCATAGTTTGCTAAGTGTGCGAGACCAGGTCTGTCGAAAGCTGGTCGACCACAGTGACGCAACCAATTTAAAATAAAATAGCTTTCCCTTAAAATTACCATGTCCAGTAAGAAACTGGGCTACGCAGTGATCTACCTCTAGCCACGCTTTGTCTAGACGATCGCGAACAGATGGAAAAAATTGGCATAGATGTCGACCCTTTGTAGACCCTTGCCACCGTAGTTCACAGTCTAATAAAAGCTCATCAAAGATGTTGCAATCAAAGTTAAATAATTTACTAATTCTATTTCGGTCGCGAGGCTTTAAGAAGTTATGACAAACTTTTCTTGAACGAAAATAATGAGGGATATTCCAAAAGCAAAAAAAATTAAAAAGTTAGTTCCTAATTTCTCGTTAGATTGCGTTGACCAGAGAGGGGTCCAATAGGTATGAGCAAATATATTCATTAATATTAATAGTAAAAATACACAGTGCAAACCCTATCTTATTGTTGTTGGTTTATTATTTAGCAATCTCGGTGTTATTGTCCGTCAACAATGAATCGAGTATCGGACGTGGCTGTATGGGCTACGTATCCGTTTTGAATTTTGAATATACGAACAATAAACGAAAAAGAAATAATAGCCTACAAAAACCTAACAGAAACTGAGAATTTTAATAAAAATAAACCGGAAATATTTAAATCGTACGTCAGATTCCGTGAATGAAAAGCAAAGCCATAGACGAAAAATTTCGCTCTTTATTAGCAAAGCAATTTCAATATTCCTTATATTGAAAAGTGAAGTGACCAATGAGGTATTTTCCATGGGATGGCGTTGACCAGAGAGGGGTCCAATAGGAATGAGCAAAGATATTAATGAATATTAATAGTAAAAATACACAGTACAAACCCTTTCTCATTGTTGTTGGTTTATTATTTAGCTATCTCAGTGTTATTGTTCGTCAACAACGAATCGAGTATTAGACGTGGCTGTATGTGCTACGTATCCGTTTTGAATATACGAACAATAAACGAGAAACCATAACAAACTACAAAAACCTAGCAGAAACAGAATTTCAATAAAAATAAACTGGAAATATTTAAATCGTACGTCAGATTCCGTGAATGAAAAGCAAAGCCATAGACGAAAAATTGGACCCTGGTTTGACAGTCTGGCGTGGCAATTATTACACCAACCGGATCGTCAATAACACCCAGATTGTTAATAACTTGTACTGTGTATTTTTATAATTAATATTAATTCATATATTTGCTCATACCTATTGGACCCCTCTCTGGTCAGCGCCATCTATTGAGAAATTAGGAAATAACATTTTTTTTTCTTCTGTAAAATCCCTCATTGGCCGCGCGGCGTTGTATTTCCAAGCCTACGGGAACCACCCCCGCTAGAACGGGGAGTGCTGCAGTGCTGACCGTTCTATACGCTTTACACAGGAAAACGTTGACTTTGAAGTAACTTATGGCGCGCAGCGCGAATAGCCGACCTATCTGCCCAAACGGGGGCTCCATAGCACTTGCACCCGAGGTAATAATTATATTATTTTAAATGTTTTGAACCAATGCCCCATATCGAGGTGGAAATACGCGATAAATGAAAAAAAAATACTTTTAGCTTTCTCTCCTATTGTCTTGATAATATGTTTTACGAAGCTAAAATTACGTTCCAATTACTTACTTTTAATATTAAGGGCCCTATAACCAAAAGCGAGCGCTCGATTTTAGGTATTTGCGCGCCCCGCAGTGGTGTGAGTGTTCGTACAACCACATTACGCTGTAGTGTGCGTTGAGTACAACTTATAGTCCGCGAAATGGTTTTGATAATAATTCTCTGAATTGTAGGTTGGCGATCGATATAATGTATATATATACTGTATATAATGTACTGTGTATACTGTGCTAGCCTAATAAATAAAACAATGAAATGAATTAAATTTCTTTTTTTTAATTCAGATTTCTTCTAAGACAATAGATATATCAGTAGTATCTGTGCGACAAACTGTCTAGTCTGACCCGGACGCCAAACATTTGGACAATTTTAGTGTTCCGTACCAAAATTGCCAAAACGGAACACTTATGGAATCACCTCGGTGTCTGTCCGTCTGTCACAGGCTTTTTTCTCGGAGACCGTTATGAAGCTGAAACTTGGTACAGATAATGCAATTAATGGTCCAATGACATAAATGAAGTCAAAAAAGCTTAATTTTTATATTGAGGGGCAGTTTTGGGGGGCAGAATGAGATAAAAGTTTTTTTTCTGCAATATTGCCGCCCCTAGTAAAGTGCCGCCCGGGGCATTTGAGGGTGGGGGGGGGGGGGGGGGGGGGGGGGGCTCGCTACACGCTACTAGGCATCCATACTCTCGTTCTCGGCGTTTCTTGTCTGTTCTCGGCTATATTGTAGCAGCACGGCTAGCATGCCACCCACGACAAAGCGTTTAAACGAGAAAACGTCATACGCACTCTTTTTGGCATACGTAAAATAATAAGGATGAGGGCACATGTCAATTTTTATCGTTTTCTCGGTGGTGGCCTGCGAGGCCGACAGGCTTTAGATTTCAGACTTCCGTATTGAAACATAACATAGAAACTTACGTGTGACATTGTTTAATAAACGAGGTATTGAAATTAATAATTAAAAACTAAATTCACTAGAAAATAAAGATTGTTGATGTGCTCCGTGATTCAATTCATTTTGCCATTAAAATAATAACAATTAAAAAAGGTAGATTTATTTGTTGAGATTTGTTTGGCAAAATCTGTCAAGAAACTTCTTTTTTTTTAGAAACGACAGAAGATTGTGTAGAAAAATTGGAACTAAGGTACCTGGGTCAAATATAGCCAGCCGATAAATATGGTCATTTATTATTATTTCTAAAACGTAATACTTTACAAAACTGAACGAGACGCAATTTGGTAGCGGTCGAGACGAGTATCCGAACGTCTCCCGCGCACACGCCAGTCGCTCAACATTTTTGTCGGAGTGAGACAGCACCGCTGTTATAAAAATCAAATGTAAGTTTTGTCCTGTATTTTCGTTATTTTACGACTTCATTCTTTTCTTTTTATGTTGCCATGTTGTTTGGATTTTTCTGTACTTTAAAGTTTATGTGTGTGTTTCTCAAATTACTGAAGTGTTTGTGATCCGTGTGAATAAAGAAAATAAAACGGTGAGACTGAAAATATTCACAGTATGAATTATTACACAAATATTATTTTTTGTTTAAGGCAATGGCGCGATACAAGTGTAAGAGGAAAGTATAAGTACGAGTAATTTTTTTTTGTGGCAAAGCCGTCTCAACTTGTTTTATTATTGTAAGTTGATTGCAATTAATATTACTGATTATGGTGTCTCAGATATTTTTGATATTTTTATTGTTTATTTCTTAAGTTTACCGATTTTTAAAATTTATCGATTAGTTTAAATCTTCTAAATAAAAATAAAATAAAGCAGACAACTTGTTTTACCTAACTACATTCGCTTTTTCGGTAAGTTTAAAAAAAATTCTTCAAGTAATGAAAAATAACTGAAATTGAAATTCATCCAGTAAATACGGTCACATCCATGGGCATATTTACCTACCCCCCGTCGGAAAAATTGTCTTTTTCTACTTCAAAAAGTAAAGAATATCTGTAAACGTAAAATATTTTTGTTAGGTTTTTGCCTATACCTAATGTGAAAGCTTGATATTTTTATTATTATTTTATTTTATTTTATTGTATAGGTACACGTACAGATTACAGTCAAGATGAAACCATTTACATTGCAATAAGATATAATTATGTAGAACTAGATTGTAATCCAAATACAGATGTACACAGCATCACTATCTTTATAACATGGCGGAGTGAGTTTGTTACATAAATTAAAATCCTAATTAATTCCTAAAACATCGAAGCGAAACGAAGCAAGTACATTTAAGTATACATAGGCAAAGCACCCAAATTTCAATAAGCGTCAACATTCAATTACCTAACTAGCATTTTGTTCCAATCCAAAAATGAAAATAGTATTAAATCAAAGTAGGTAATTATTAAAATTAAAAATGAAGTCATTAATTTACATTAACAAAGTAAATTAAGCAATATAATTAAGTTAATTTGAATTACAAAAAATTATTAAACTATGTTGTTAGTAATTGTTAAAATAAATATAAACGAAACGAAGCAAGTACATTTAAGTATACATAGGCAAAGCACCCAAATTTCAATAAGCGTCAACATTCAATTACCTAACTAGCATTTTGTTCCAATCCAAAAATGAAAATAGTATTAAATCAAAGTAGGTAATTATTAAAATTAAAAATGAAGTCATTAATTTACATTAACAAAGTAAATTAAGCAATATAATTAAGTTAATTTGAATTACAAAAAATTATTAAACTATGTTGTTAGTAATTGTTAAAATAAATATATTTATAAATAGCATGCAAAACTTAACTGATAAATTGTGGTGGGTTAAGAACAGCAATGATGCATCGTCTAAATCTTGCAAGACTTTTGTCAAAGATGTCGAGTTCTATATGTTCGGAGCAGAGGTCATTGTAAAGACGACACATTCTAGAAACATGGTTGTAATATAGGTAAGATAGGTATTCTTTAGACTTGAATAGTGTGCCTTGCCCTCTATCGTTCTAGCTTGCCCTCAAGTCTTTAAAACAATAAAAATATAGACACCAAACCGTGGCCAAATTCGACCCTGGTACCTTACTTACCATAGACGGTTATGAAAATAGATTTCATTATTGGGATACGTATCGAGAAAGGGCGGAAGCGAAAAATTGTTCGTCTATGGTGCAAGGATATTAGATAATAAGAAAAATTCTTCTTCTATGGACAATACCTATGCAAGCTTCCTGGTATCGAGCAAGTTTGGACCATAGATATCCAATAGAGGATTGAGCTGTGCCAAATTATCTTTCTTTCGGTTTAATCAAAAATAATCCATAGCCCAAACACATAAAAACTATTTGTCACGCATAAAGTTGACCACGCTAGAAGAAGAAGGCAATCGTTGTCCGCGGTGATTCATTCTAACAGTGTACTGGTGTTGCCATTTGATAATGTTATGATTTCAACCGAATTGGTAAGATCAAATGAAGCAAAGATGTATCGAATCTTTTTAAATTATTTGTGTGTTGAAAAACCGTAGTAGTAAAAAAGAAAAAATTTGACAACCCAATCTGCCATTTTATTTGAAATTGCCGCCAGACGTCACATTAATTTTTATTATTTTTTTATTCACATTTTTATGTTAAAATGGTTCGTATTTGCTTAATCGACGGCTGCAAACGTGAATATTATCCAGTTTGTGGCTTATCGTATCACAGGTTTGTATTTTAAATATGTTTTGTTTTGAAAATTTGATAGAATAGAAAAGATTTGATACATCTTTGCTTCATTTGATCTTACCAATTCGGTTGAAATCATAACATTATCAAATGGCAACACCAGTACACTGTTAGAATGAGACACCACGGACAACGATTGCCATCTTCTTCTAGCGTGGTCAACTTTATGCGTGTCAAATAGTTTTTTTGTGTTTGGGCTATGGATTATTTTTGATTAAACCGAGAGAAAGATAATTTGGCACAGCTCAATCCTCTATTGGATATCTATGACCTTAGGAGGGCACACCATAGAGATAGTAAGTACTACGTGGGCACACTTCCTAAAAAGCGGTGAAACATAATACGCGGTGTAATACTCCTTGGTGGATGGTAATGATCGTTCTTCTTTCGTAAATTCCCGCTTATGCGTAGAAAGAGAAGGTACTAGAAGATATTTAGATATTTTGTCAAACTTTGTTGTTTACGTTTATTATGAATTATCTATAGAATATTTATTTTATTTACTTAGTTTATGTTTAGTAGTGGTAGTGGTAGTTCAGTGAGTTTAGATAATACCTAATGATGAGATATCATTATCATATCCCGTTATGGAAAGGAACTAACGAAATCAATGAATGTGATGACAATGCACGGGAGTTTTTATCTACTCATTACTGATTACTTATAGCAGTAGGTATCATGGAATAGAAATAACATCTAGGTATTTATCATCAATTAATCAGTTTACAAACATTATTCCCTTACGATGCTGCCACAAGTCAGCAGTTATTTCGTACCTACTTGTTTGTTTTGTACCTACCTAAAATATGTAATTAATTTTCTTTACAGATACAGGATAGATAGGTATATATAAGTCTATGGTATTAGCCATAGACTTATATAGTATATTCCTTGCCTATGGCTAATACCTAAGAATTTCGTCAAGATGCACCTACCTATATACCTACCTACCTATAGGTATACAATTATACATTGAGAAGGACGAGGCAAATAATCCAAAAAATGTTTTTATATACCTATGATGTTGAGTGTAACAAGCTTGCGGTGTGCATCAGAAAATCAAAAGTGCAGACCTTCATTTTGTTGCGAAATAAAATATTTATAAATATAACGTCAGCGAGCGGTCTGGACTGTGCCGCACCGTTGGCAGAAGACCCGATGGCCTATTATTTGTGGTTGGGCTATTGCAAGCAAGGGTCGTTATGTAACACGGAGACCAGCGCTGGTCCTTTGTGTTCGCCCCAAGCTCACCCATATTTTACGCATACCTCCGAACTTATGGTATTTTCTTTTCATCCTCGGGAATGCAGGTTTCCTCACGATGTTTTCCTTCACCGCCGAGCTAGTGAATGATAAATACAACCGTACATAAATTCCGAAGAACTTAGTGGTACAGGCCAGGAATAAATGGACTGTGCCGCACCGTTGGCAGAAGGCCCGATGGCCTAGCTTAACCCTTATCCCCTGGCAGAAGGGCCGCTGCCTCCTATGAGATGTACCTGCACGATCACCTTCCCATCATATACTGTTTGACTTGGAAGCGGACCACATATTTGTCCCGTTCGCCGTGGAGACAGCCGGCCCCTACTGGTGTCCAACGCATAGCATTGGCAATACAACGAGGCAACGCCGCCAGTATTTTAGGCTCCTTTAGACCAGATACCAATCGTGGCGGGCTGGAATAGCATAGGTTCATATGAATTGTCATCTCTTTTCTTTCTTTCTTATTTTCTTCTTTTTTTCCTTTTTTAACCTTTGTCGCCTATAAATATATCATTCATTATTTCTTGTCTATTATACAGGGTAAATTATATATCAGAGCGGATAACTTCAGCATGTATTTCTCATCAAACTGTCACTATGGAGTCAACCTCGAAATCGCGAAAAAAAATCAGCTGTCCTATACATTTGAGTCGAATAGGTACTGCAGTTTTGTATGGGACAGCAGATTTTTTTTTTCGTGTTTTCGACGTTGGCTCCATAGTGAAAGTTGTTCAGTTTGATGAGTATTTAGATCTAATTTAGATAATATTATTTAATTAATTTATAATTGTGTATCCCTCTTCTTTAAGTAAATAAATATTGTTACCAATATACGATACTTAGATTTTGGCGGGGGCGCGCGTGTGTGTTGAGCTCGCCTCCCGTCCGTTGTCCGTTGGGATAGATAGCTGCTTGTTGGCTAGCTTGGAGGTTGAAATGATACTGCAATCTTGAGTTCAGTTTCTTATATTGGCGGTTGTATATCACAATGTTTTCACAGTAAAGAAATTACATATAAAATTACCGGTATAAAGTACAGTTCTTGTCACGACATAAGTTTGTAGAAGAAAATCTAGAGAGTGAATGAATGAATGTATGGAGTGAACGAGTATGGAAGGCAAAACAGTGTTGCTCGTTCAATAGTGTTGCCACACCACCCCCCCCACGGAGAAGGATAAGTTATAAATCAAATGGTAACTTGAATCTTACTCTACGGCCTGATCGTGTGGTGTAGGAAGGGTCTGTAAGAGGAGGGTCTGTAGGTGGTGGGTCTGTAGGAGGCAGGTCTGCAGGAGGTGAGTCTGTACGAGGCGAGTCTGCAGGAGGCGGGTTGATGGTTTTAGGTGTCTTATTTAAGACGGGTGATTCCGAAACTGCCGCTGGGTCATCTTGTATGAATGCTGGCTTGACGCGGTCGACGTTCACAACAATCTCCTTAGCCCTGATGTTTAATGTCACTGTCTTTCCGTCCTTGGACCGATTGATGATAAGGTAAGGCCCAGTGTACGGAGGTTGCAATGGACGACGAACAGTGTCGTCGCGCAGAAAAACATGGGTTGCTGTCGCGAGATCTTTAAAAATGAAGGGGTTCGGCTTAGAGTGGCGAGAGGCTGGGACGGGTCGCACATTCGACATTCTGCGTCGGAGTTGCACAACAAAGTCAGCTGGGTTTTCTGTGTTGTTTGCGCTGGGAATGGGAGTTAACATTTCCCCAGGTAAGCGCAGGGTTTCACCATAAAGCATCTCTGCTGCCGTAGCTTTCAGATCGTCTTTGAAAGCGGTTCTCATTCCGAGCAGAACAAAAGGTAGGGACCTCACCCAGGAGTCGCCGTGGCACATGAGCGCTGCCTTTAACTGGCGATGTAAGCGCTCGATCATGCCATTGGCACAGGGATGATATGCGGTCGTCCTTATGCGTTTCGTAGCGAATGTTTGCGTGAGGCGATGAAAAAGGTCAGACTCGAATTGAGAACCTTGATCTGTTGTAATCTTTGACGGAACGCCGAAACGAGATACCCATTCTCTGGTAAAGGTCTCAGCGGTGATGGTGCGCATGGGCCACACCTCGGGCCACCTCGAGAACCTGTCTATGGCGGTAAGACAGTACCGGAACTCGTTGCAGACAGGCAAGGGACCCACAATGTCGATGTGAACGTGCATAAACCTACCAGGTGGTCGGTCGAACGTGCTGAGGGGAGAGGAGTTATATCTAGTGATCTTACTGCGTTGACATGCTTGACAGGATCGAACCCACTGTCCACAATCTTTCTTGATCGACGGCCAAATGTAGCGGTCGGTCAGAAGACGGGTGGTAGCTCGTGCGCCAGGGTGACTCAGGTTGTGAAGCCTGTCAAACACCGCACGGCGAAACGAAGGGGTCAGGTAAACACGAGGCTTGCCAGTTGATACATCACAGGTGACTGAGACGTTTGTGCCTGGAATAGTGACCTTGGTCAGCTGGAGGCTGGAGCTACTTGTCTGAAGGTCTTCTCAGACGCTCTCGCTCCTGGTCAGTCTCCTGTGATTTAGCAAGGGCTTCGTAATCCTGTTCCAGAGAGATGGCATCGATCCGTGAGAACGCATCAGCAACGACATTTTCCTCTCCTTTGATGTACCGGATGTCGGTTGTAAATTGACCAATGAAGGACAGTTGGTTCAATTGAGGTGGTGGGAGTTTTTCTCGGCGCTGTACGAAGGCGTACAGCAGAGGCTTGTGGTCAGTGTAGATTGTGACATGTTGAGCCTCAAGGATGTGTCGAAAATGCTGTACACTTTCGTACACCGCCAAAAGTTCCCTGTAATACGTAGGCCATTGGACCTGTTGTGGGGTTAGCTTTTTACTAAAGTACCGTCAACCTGTTGCTGAAGGCATGAGCCAAGGCTAGCGCTGGAAGCATCGGTAAAAAGACCAAGAGATGTGTCGTTAACTGGGTGCTGGAGTGATGTCGCGTTGGAGAGGATTTCTTTGCATGCCTGAAAATGTTCCAGAAGCTCAGGTGTCCATGGGAATGGTTTTGCGCCCTTACTGTTGGTTGCCACCATAGCCTCAATCAGGGGAGCCTGAAATTGGGCAGCGTTCGGCAAAAAGCGACGATAATAATTCAACATGCCGAGAAATCGGCGCAAACCTTGGATGGTTTTCGGTGGCGTAAAATCCAGCAAAGCTTGAATCCGGTCTTTTGGAGGACTGGTACCTTCGGCGCTGATGTTGAAACCTAAAAACATAACCTCTTTGGCACCAAGGACACATTTCGATGGATTAACTACAACCCCATAATCCTGGAAGCGTTTGAAAAGCGTCCGAAGATGTTCGAGATGAGTAGCCTCGTCTGGAGAGAAAACCAGCACATCATCAATGTATGGAAAGCAAAAATCAAGACCCCGTGTGACCTCGTCGATAAAGCGTTGAAAGGTTTGACCAGCATTACGCAGTCCGAAAGGCATGACAGGAAATTCGAAGAGGCCAAACGGGGTAGTGATGGCAGTCTTCGGAATGTGGCTTTCAAACACAGGAATCTGATGGTAAGCCTTTACCAAGTCGATAGTGGTAAATATGGTAGCTCCAGAAAGATTGTGAGTAAAATCATTAATATGTCGGACGGGGTATCTTTCTGGCACGGTTCTAGCATTAACTGCACGATAGTCGCCAGTAGGACGCCATGAGTTGTCCTTTTTGGGGACCATTTGCAAAGGTGAAGCCCAGGGACTCTTGGATGGTCTGACAATCCCACACCGCATCATGTCCTCAAATTCTTTTTTAGCAGCTACAAGTTTAGGTGGTGCCAAACGACGAGGACGACACGATACAGGAGGCCCACCGGTGGTTTTAATATAGTGGACGGTGTTATGCTTGATAGTCCGAGGTAAGCCAGGAGGACGCGTTATTTCGGGGAATTCAGCAAGCACCTGTGCAAAAACTGAACTGCCACAAGTTAAGGCTTTGACGCTAACCTGAGAAGATTTGGATACGGAAACTGGCGCAGACAATTTAGTGGTTCCGTCCACGAGGCGATGATTTCGACAATCTGGAAGTAAGTTGTAGTAACTAAGAAAGTCTGAACCAATGATAGGACTGCTAACATTAGCAATGATGAAATCCCAATGAAAGTCACGGCGGAGCCCTAGATTAAGTTGCAAGGAGATATTGCCGTAGGTCTTGATTGTACTGCCATTAGCAGCGCTGAGATCATATCCACTGGGTAAATATCGACCTTTTAGTAGGTGCCGAGGAAAACAACAGAGGTCCGAACCTGTATCTATAAGGTACTGGTGTTTAGACATCTGGTCTGTTACAAAAATTCGGCGGCCGGGGTGAGCACCATCAGTAGCCGCCTTTACTGATTGTTCTTCGGGTTTTCCGGCTTCCAATTACATGGTGAGGTACACTTTGTTGCCTTGTCTCCAAATTTTGAATGATACCAGCAAGGTTTGGGCTGGCTATTAGAGGGGTCTCTCTTATTTCTGTTTCCCGAGGAGGAGCGTTGACGGGATCTACCGCGTTGGTTTGATGTTGATAGTGCTGCAACTTGCTTAGTTAACTTCTCCACACATTCTGCTAACGCAGTAAATGCGGGAGGTGCTGTTACAGTGTGTACGTTAGGAGAGCCTGGCAGCTCCCAAATCTTATCCGCCAGTTCTGCAATCTTTTCTATAGGAAGATCTGCCTGCGCAGCAAGAATAGCCTGAATATGATTGGGCAATCGCCGGAGCCATAGCTGACGCAAGAGATTGTCGTCCCGTAAGGTTGTACCAGCAAGGGAACGGAGGTGTCGAAGAAAAGTTGAAGGCTTTCTATCCCCAAGCTCCTCGTCACCTAGGAGACGTCGAACTCTCTGCTCCTCGGAAGTGGATAATCGAGTAACGAGCTCGTGTTTGAGCTTATCATATTTGTTGGTAGTGGGAGGATTCATTACGATGTCCTCTATTTCCCCTATGACACGTTGGTCCACGTTGGCGAGAACATGGCTGAATTTTGTTGTATCACAGGTTATGCCAGCCAGGTGGAACTGTGCTTCGGCCTGGGCAAACCACATGCCAGGTCTGTCCGCCCAGAACGGTGGTAATTTGGCTGTGACTCGGCTAACTTCCGGCTTTTTGTGCTGCTCCTGTAGCTGTGCCTGAAGAGCTGCATTGGCATCCATCAGCTCCTTGACCTGAGACTTGAGATCATCATATTCCTGTTCAGCCATCGTGCAGGTGAGATAAGCAAACAAAACTTAGAAACCCAGGTTAGTATTCCGTCCCCGTGGAGTAAGTAGCGAGGCAACACCAAAACACAATGTTAATACAAACACAGATTATAGCAGATGGACACACACAGAGGCAATAGAAATAACAGTAGTTAGGCATACACACATACAAAATTAAAAATATTAGGTAAACACACCGAAAGTATAAGGTTTAAATTTAAGTTTAGTTTAGGTACAGTGAAATGCCCTATAATGCAACCAAACAGTTAGGTTTACTTTGAACACCAGTGAAAGCAAACACAGATTAAAACAGCTGTAGTAAAAACAACCCAAGTATGCAAACCAAAAACACAAATTGTGTATTAAGTCAGATTTTTTGTTGACAAGAAACTGGCAAAAATGTAAAACAAGGTAAATGCAATGAGAGAAATTAGTAGCAAGCATTAATTACTTATTTTTAAACTATTATTAGGTATTCACTCGCGGGTTAGTTCGCAAGAGAAGTTATTTGTTTCGATCGAGGTAAACGAAACGCTATTTGTAAACGGCACTTTAAATGTCAATGTCACATACGAAATTCGGATACGTGGAACACTGAGCACTTTAGGAAAAAGTTTGAAAAGTACTTGCGTGGATCCGAACGTGCTGGCCGTCGTTGACGTTTGTTGAGATCGATGAACTCGAAGCCGCTCGAAGAGTTTACGATGACATTGCGTTAGATGGCGCTAGCTTCTCCGTAGTGAGAAGCGAATGCATTCGTTTTATGAGAAAATACTGTTGAAAATGCAGTGCCAAACGATTATGGAATGACTTATGCACAGTAAACCAAATGACTCCGCACGTATATGCACTTTAACTTCACTTTGGACACGCAATCTCGCTTTTGTTAGGTTTCGCCAGGATTTCGCGACCCGGCGGCCCGTAGCGGCCCCGTTGAGTAGGATTTCTATGTTCGGTGTCCTTGCTGAAGCGAAGGGAAATGCAGCCGCGAATCAATGGAACAAATTCGTCTGGCTCACTAGTAAAAATGGGCGTTCCACAGGGATCTATACTGGGTCCATTTCTCTTTCTGGTTTATATAAACGATTTACCCTACATGGTACAGAACTTGACGAATATAGTTTTATTTGCTGATGATACTTCTCTTATTTTCAAAACCAGTAGAAAGGCACAAGATGTTGATGATATTAATGAGAATGTAAATGACACTCTTCGACAAGTTCTGAATTGGTTCAGTGTTAATAATCTTGCATTAAATGCAAAGAAAACTAAATGTATCAAATTCACTTTACCAAACGTTTTAAATAATGAAAATCAAATAACTTTAGATAATGATATATTGCATCTCACAAATAATACTGTATTTTTAGGGATAAAGATTGACTCGAAGCTGCAATGGGGTCCACATATAGAAACCCTAGCGGATAGGCTGAGCTCGGCAGCTTATGCCGTTCGAAAAATTAGACAGCTAACTGATATAGCTACTACAAGACTTGTATACTTCAGCTACTTCCATAGTTTCATGTCTTATGGTATTTTGCTGTGGGGCCGTGCTGCAGATGTTGAGGCGATCTTTATCCTTCAAAAGAGGGCAATTCGAGTCATTTATAATCTGCGTTGTCGAGATTCACTACGAGATCTTTTTAAAGATATCAGTATCTTGACTTTCTACAGTCAATATATTTACGAAAATATTTTATACGTTCGGAAAAATTTGTATCTCTTTCCCAAAAACAGTGACGTTCATAATTACAATACAAGAAATAAAAATAAATTAGTATTCCCACATTTTCGACTCAGTAAGGTCAACACATCTTTCATGGGGCACTGTATACGCTATTATAATAAGATACAAAAATAAAAAATAAAAATGCACTTTATTGCCACACAAAATACAAAAAGACCACCAGAGGATATTCTAAACTTGCCAGACAAAAACTTTAAGTCCCATGTTAAACAAGTCCTCTGTAAAAAAGGCTACTATAAACTCGATGACTATTTGAATGACCAAAATGTCTGGTCTTGACAATGTTACTCTATGTAATGCAATATTGTATTTTAATTGTACTTTGTATATTTTGTTTTGTTTAAAAGATGTGTGTTGTAGAGTTTCTGACCGCATCTTCTCTCAACGGAACACCTTTCGACGCGGTGGTAGAGTGACGAATGACGTCAAAAAGCTATCTATGTGATATTATTTTTAATAAAAAAATTTTGAATTTTGAATTTTTTGAATTGTCTACCAATCCGCAATTCCGCATTGGGCACGCGTGGTGGACAAATAACGCCCATAAACCCTCCCTGAGCGTAGGCCTGTGCCCTGCAGTGGGACGTTAATAGGCTGATGATCATTATATTACTATACGTACTTAGGTTTGCGGACACTATTTTTCGAGAATTTTTTACTAGACCTGGCGTCCATAGTATTGTACGTGAATGGGTATTCTAGTATTTCTACTTATGATGGAACTAAGTTATAGCAAGAGCCGAACAATTGGCTTCGGCCAAAATGTACCTTCGATCGGACACTACACACGACCATGTCAATGGGGAAATATCTTTTGTGCCTACCCTCGGTCCTCGCATTGACATAATAAAATATAACAGAGCGTTGAAGAAAAATGGTCGACGCTTAGAGTTATCCGATATTAATGTATCGAGGACTTCTTGATGCTGCTTGTCTATCCTCATTCGTCACCGTCACTGAAAAGAAAAAAAAATATATATAGGGTGAAATTGATATCATTGGCATCCTTTTAATCTAATAGTTTACCCATCAAACTGACCAACTTTTACTATGGGAGCAAACCGATCGCAGCAAAAAGAAAATCCGCTGTTGCATACATTTGAGTTTACGCACTGCAGTTTAGTATGGAACAACACATTTTTTTTGCTCCTATTGGTTTGCTCCCATAGTAAAAGTTGTTCAGTTTGATGGGTAGACTTAGTTTAAAAGGATGCTAATGTTATCAATTTCACCCTGTATACGGTCGAATTGACAAACCTCCTCCTTTTTTGAAGTCGCATAAAAACATTAAGTACTTATATTAAAAGCATATTTAAAAAAAATCGCTACGCAACATAGAAATCAAAATTTTGTGTAATATTAATGCACTCATTTGACTTAGATTTAACAATATAAATTATTTTTGAGCAATAAAATAGGCAACGAAATTTAAAAAAAACTTAGTTTTTATTAGAAAATACGAATGTATCTTTCAAAACCTTCTAAGTAGACAAAAATATTCACACCATGTTTGTAGTTACATACTACAAAGTGTGAATATTTTGTATAATGGTAAAGCCTTAAATATGTGCAACAAAAATTTACCATCAGGTTTTTTAGAACGAGATAATAGCTAAATTTTAAAATTGGAACTGTTGCTGACGTGATTTTTTTTAATTTTTTTACATTTCTTGGCTCAAATTGGCTCTTCAATACCATACCGAAAAAAAATCAATCAATCAATTACTAAATTAGTCCCGGCTCAAACCGTAAAATGACTGGGCTATAGCGGCTAGCGGCAAAGAGTAAACTAATATAACGTAAAATGAGAGCCCTCTAGTGCCATTTTAATGCAAATAAATTTGAAACGCCACCTATGATATTTAACAAGAAACAATGAGCAATACATATACTTTACAATGGAATCTACTTTTTCTCAGTAATGAGCTATTGGTTCTAGTTTAGAGTAGTAGCCTTAGCAACAGGACGGAGGAGTAGTCTTGACTCAAAGTCTGAAGTGAAGAACAACACTAAAAAACGAATAAATAATCACAAAATGGGCGCAAAACACAAACTAAGTGTGAGCGCAAGTTGCAACGGCGGCCATATTGTGACAACTTGTGTAGCTGGTGTTGCTAGGTGACAATAATATGGTACAAAATAAAAAGCTATTTTTGTTTTAGTTAAATTGTTTACTAATTTTAATTAAAACAGTTTTGAAATATAATATACATTGTGTAAAATAGGATCAGCGTTTTTTAATAATTTTAGTAATAATGTTGCTTTAATGTTGAGTTTGAAGAGACATCTATCGGAAGTTTGAGACCGTGTTTTTTTAGTTACACGTTACTCAAAGAAGGTGCCGCTGGTTTCTTTGCGTTTTTCCTCAAAGTTCCCCTCTATCCCCCCTCTGGCTGGCACAGACTTGAGACAAATAATAGGTTAACTACTACACTATAGAATGGAATCTCCTTTGTGCGTGTTCCAAATGGCGATAAACACCTTCTTTCCTGCCTCAGCCCGCAACGCACTCCGGCCTCAATCTAAACTAGTATAAAACTGCAGCAGAAAGTTTGTCTGTACATTGAAGATATTAACAAAAAAAAGTTACGGTATGGTTTTTAGGTGTCCCTGATTCCATATCAGCAATTTTTGGATTTTTTGTCTGTCTATTTGTTTGTTTGTGTGTTTGTTTGTGTGTTTGTTTGGGTGTTTGTTTGTGTGTTTGTTTGTTTGAACGAGCATCACGCAAAAACTACTGAAACGATTTTGATGAAACTTTTTTTGTTTGATAGCTAATGATCTGACTTAAAATCTGGTATATAATTTGTGCGGACGAAGTCGCGGGTTAACGCTCGTATTATTAATTGAATCAGGCGTTACTTTGCGGAAATCCATGACTAATATGTAGATGACACGATTGTATCAAGACCTCCGCTTATACAATCTCAATCGGTCTTGATACAATCGTGTCATCTACATATTTGTTCGTGTATTATTATAATGACGCTATGATACACGTTAACTTACTCCGAAGGAGCAGCATCTTGCTGGCTCTCCTCGTTGCCGTCTCCTTGACCCCCCCCCAACATGCTGGCTAGGGCAGGCAGGCAGCAACACAAGCTTGCTAGGCTGGCGCAGCACGCCGCGCAGCCGGTTAGCGCTCCTGTGGGTACAACCATTGACATATCAACTAAAGACCGGCAATATCAGTTAAACCATAGAGTACCTAAAGGAGACAAGAAGAGTGCTATTCTCCATACTAAGTAGCGGAACACCGGAATTTTGTGTATTCTAGCTCGTTCTTTGACTATTTATTATAAGGACTAGCCTTGCGGTAGCGTTTCCCCTCTGCCACGATATAAGATCAATTTGATCATGAGCATTTACATTCAATGTTCAATGATGCGAACGAAAAAGTCATCGCCTGCAATATTATTTTGAAGGCGGTTTTAAGTTTCTGTTAAAATTTTGTTTATTTCACAATTTTCAGTTGTGAATTCATTAGTTCAATTTAATAGTAGTGCTTTAAATTAACAAACGCACTAGCCGGCACTACGATTTTCAAAGGTTCCCCTCGATTTCTCTGGTATGCCATCATGGTTTCTTTATCATGGTACCACCCTTGGAATATCTTCTTTCCAACAAAAAAAATCATCAAAATCGGTTCATAAACGACGAAGTTATCCGCGCATACGGTTCAATTGAGAAACCTCCTTTTGAAGTCGGTGAAAATAAAATATATCGTATGTAGTCAAATACCCAACTCATTTACTCACGCGCAAGGAGTCAGCGCCATCTATGAGACGGGATTTTGAGCTTTTTCCGAGGTACGAAACTTATTAGGGAAAATAACACTCTTCTTCTTTCCTTTCCTCAATGGCTAAACCAGGCTCGCGCAACTCTCTAACAAAAAAACGTTATATGAAACGTGCACCGCCGCCATTAAATTTCTTTGAATGGTTGCACACGTTTCATACATTCTGGATCATCGGTCACGTCCAGTTTTTAGTATGGAAGTCCCAACTCTTATAACGTAGTGAGTTCTCTTTGGGCTAAACAAATGTCAACGCAAATGCAAGCAAACAACCCAAAGAGATTATACCAAAAGAGACTTACTACAATCGTAAATTGATACGGACTCTATGCTTTAGAATAAAGAGGTCCTTCCTCGTGAGAAACAACCTCCACCGTAGGATGGCATTTCTTTATCATAAGTGTGAATAAATGTCGAGGGTATTTTGTTAGCTATGTGGTCCCTGCTTATAATGGACCATTCTAATATCCGTGGTTGTCGTACGCAGGCTCGCGCAACTCTCTAACAATAAAACGTTATATGAAACGTGCACCGGCGCCGCCATTTTCTTTGAACGGTTGCACACGTTTCATACATTCTGGATCATCGGTCTCGACCAGTTTTTAGTATGGAAGTTGCAACTCTCTAACAAAAAAACGTTATATGAAACGTGCACCGCCGCCATTAAATTTCTTTGAACGGTTGCACACGTTTCATACATTCTGGATCATCGGTCTCGACCATTTTTTAGTATGGAAGTCCCGACTCTTATAACGTAGTGACTTACATTCTCTTTGGTCGTACGAGACGACTAAGGAATAAGGGTTTCTTATGCAGTGTGTTTGTGGGCGTAAGGCTAGTCACCTATCACTTCTTTACACGTTTTTTCATCTTGAAACCTTAAATATGCTAAAAGTGACCCTCGCTACAACTGCTTGCAAGACATCCAGTAGTTGTAGCAATGATTCTGAATTCTGACCACACCTAAAGGGATTAAGTCGTGAGTTTATGTATGTATTGTGCTTTGTTGCACTTTGTATAGGATGTAACAAGGTAATTATAATTATTACTGACGTGGTGTCACCAATTATGGACACGGTTGAGCGCCAAGTCATAAGAATAACACGGAAGAATAATTAGTTATACTGTGGCCAAGTCAAACTTAATAATAATAACTTTATTGTTATTATTAAGTCTCCGCATAGTCAAATAATACTTCTCTTATTACTAACTGCTAAAAACTAGAAATAGTCCAAGGGTTTGGAATAAATACAATTAAAAACGATCAACCAACCGAGGGGGAACGGCCAGTGGGCAGTAGACCAGCAGCCAGGTGGTCGGATGACATTTGTAGAGTAGCCAGCAAACAGAGGATGAGACTAGTGTGGGACCGTTCTGGTTGGCGTGAAAATGAAGAGGCCTGTTAAACCCCACTGCTGGGTATTAACTCAGCAGTGGGGTTTACCAGGCTGATGATGATGATCAACCGAAATATGCAAAAAATCCTGTAATAGAATGGACAGTCAAAATTCAGCAATGGACATCCAGTGATGGACAGACAAAATCAAGTATTGGACATCCAGTGATAGACAGGTACAGAATAGGGTTTAGGGAAAGTTGTTTAGTTTCATTGTCTTAATACACTCTTAAAATTTTGTTAAATAGAAATTAAATTAAGCACTACAAAAACTTTCACTCGGCGCGGATTCGATTGATGGAATTGTTCGAATATTTCTTTATTGTAAGACATAGTTCACTATTGAATGTATTAAACCAGGTCATAAACGCACCACACCCATGACAGTTTATAATTTTAAAATATTAGAAAAAACACGATCAAATTGAGGAAGTAAATTTTTCTCTCAGCATAAGCCGGTAACAGAACTAATTGAAATCAATACAAAGTAAACAAACAGCAAAGGAATACGCGATATAGCTCACTCTGTCCGGCAGGCGATCTGAAGTTCGGAGCATTGCACATGAATTCTTCCCGCGGTTCAGATCCAACTCGTTAGTAAGTAAGATTCTGAATAGTGGAAGCTTTTTATTTGATTTTTCTTGAAAAGTGTTCTGGAATTAATACCCGAACTCAGATCGCGCTCAGATCTGCATAATGGAATGGTTTACTGTAACCATTCTTTGAAATAATATTTGAAACCCTCCTAGACCGGGGGCATGGAAGGGTTTCCATATACGCCATTAGTAACGCAACAGTAAACTCTACTATTACTTTGAAATTAACAACCTTTTTTCAAAAGAACAAAAAGGTTTTCGTAAGAACAAATCTATCAATGAAGCAATTTATGAGTTTGTGACACTAATATACCCTAGAATGGATCGTAACCAAACAGTTTCTGCTCTCATGCATGGACTTAACTAAAGCTTTCGACTATGTAGAGCACACAATTCTTTTGAACAAGCTGGAACAGTATGGTATAAGAGGCAACGCTTTAGACCTACTAAGATCATACCTCAGTGATAGGAAACAATTCACTCAAATAAACGAAATTTGCCTTAGATCAAAAATCGACAAATTATACTCATCAGAACAGAGGTTGGTAGAGTGTGGAGTTCCTCAAGGTAGTGTCCTGGGGCCTCTACTGTTTTTGATTTATATTAATGACATACCGAAGTCAACTAATCACCATATGATACTTTTTGCGGACGACTGTACTATTTTATATAATAATATTAATAACATGCATAATAGTTTGACATCTGTAAATAAATGGCTTCAAAATAATAATCTTCTGATTAATTTCGACAAAACTAAAATTATGAGCTTTAGACAATCGGATAGGCAGACCAATAACAGCTTGACTTATAATAATATAACTATCGAAGACGTGAAAGTTGTAAGGTTCTTGGGTCTCAACATTGACTCTAATATGAAGTGGCAAACACATATAGAGTCAGTATGTTCTAAAGTAGCGCAGTCATCCTATGCTCTCTATATGCTGTCAGGGAAGGTAAATAAAGAGGCTCTACTTATGGCGTATCATGGTACTGTTGAATCAAGGTTGAGATACGGAATTATCTTCTGGGGAAATGCTACTAACTGGTTGCGCGTATTTCGTGCACAGAAATCATGTATACGAGCTATGTGTAATTTAAAAAGGATAGATAGCTGTAGACCATATTTTGAAGAGCTTAATATTTTGACATTTCCCTCGCTCTACATATACGAGCTGGTAATTTATGTAAGACAGCACATAAACGAATATAAAAGAGTCAATAGAGCACGACTACAGGATAGGCTTTGTACTAGAACCTGGCATGCTAAAACAGCACTGTACATGAAGGGTGTCCTCTACATGGCTCCAACTGTATATAATCATGTACCTAAATGTATAAGAGACATTGAATGCAATTTGACATTTAGAAAGACATTATGTAAATTTTTAATAGAAAATACATTCTACTCAGTTGACGAATTCTTGACATGGAAACCTAAATAATCATAGTTTTATTATATTGTATATCCATGATTGTAAATTTGTACGCCTAATAGGCTGATCACAGAGGTCTTCCTTAATTTATGTACCAACTTTTTGTAACCTGTGTTTCACAAATAAATGATTTTGTATTTGTATTTGTATTTAACAGAAGTTCATTTGCGTACTACGTCTGCCTATGCCGGATGGAAGTACTATCTAAGATTTAAAGTGAATAATTACAATATTTGCGAACCTTGAGCACCTCTACCTTGACCACCTCCACCTTGCTGCGGTTGCTGACCTTGCTGGGGATACTCTTGCTGGGGATACTCTTGCTGGGGATACCCTTGCTGGGGATACCCTTGTTGGGGATACCCTTGCTGGGGATAGCCCCCTTGTGGGGGATAGCTAGGTTGTTGATTATATTCAGGAGGATATCCACCTGGTGGGGGGTAGCCGCTTGGCGGTGGGTAACCGCCTGGCGGTGAATAGCCGCCTGGCGTTGGATAGCCGCCTGGCGGTGGATAGCCGCCTGGCGGTGGATAGCCGCCTGGCGGTGGATTGCCGCTTGGCGGTGGATAGCCGCTTGGCGGTGGATCGCCGCCTGGCGGTGGATAGCTGCCTGGCGTTGGATAGCTGCCTGGCGTTGGATAGCCGCCTGGGGGTGGATAGCCGTCTGGCGGTGGATTGCCACCTGGCAGTGGATCGCCGCCTGGCGGTGGATAGCTGCCTGGCGTTGGATAGCCGCCTGGGGGTGGATAGCCGTCTGGCGGTGGATTGCCACCTGGCAGTGGATAGCCGCCTTGCGGTGAATTGCCGCCTGGCGGTGGATACCCATCTGGCGGTGGATAGCCGTCTGGCGGTGGATTGCCGCCTGGCAGTAGGTTGCCACCTGGTGGTGGAATACCGTCTGGCGGTGGATTGCCGCCCGGGGGTGGGTAGCCTTCTGGAGGAGGGTACCCGCCAGGTGGAGGCGGTGGATACTGAAACAAATTTCGAGCGTGGTTTTACTTAGGTTACTTTGCACATGTTTTGTACGTAATAAGCTTTGGCTCTAACCGATTCGTATTGAGGAGAAAAGTCGAGCTCTAAGTTTCTATTTTCGCAACCAAAAGATATCTAACTACAACCCGCATAGATGTGCAAAAAAATGTCGAGCTTGCTTCGCTCGCTTCGCTCGCTCCGCTATTTTTTTTATATAACTAGGTCTTCTTATAAAGGGCGACGGAAACCCACACACGATGCCCCGAGAGCAATGAACGGGTTCCATAGTCTCGTTCTCTGGCCTTTCTCCGCGAGAATGTAGCAAGCTTAATGCAGGTACTAGACTGTCGCGAGAACTTTCAAGGAAATCTACCACAGCTCACGACGATAACACTCGTTCTCGGCCTTTCTCGTCTGTTCTCGGGGCGAATGTAGCAGCACGGCTAGCATGCCACCCACGACTAAGCGTTTAAACGAGAAAAACGTCATACGCGCTCTTTCTGGCCTACGTAAAATAATAAAGATGGAGGCACATCTCGATTTTTATCGTTTTCTCGGGGGTGGCATGCGAGGCCTACAGGCTCCTGTGAAATTTCGTTTGACTACTAAGTTTAACCACGAGGAAGGAAGGGAGATTTCTCGGCAAGAACTTGCCAAGAAAATTAATACGGTACACGACGCGACGCCGCGAGAACAATGAGGGGCATCTATAGGTACTCTCGCTCTCGGCTATTCTTGTCTGTTCTCAGCGAGAATGTAGCTTAAGATTTCAGACTTCAGTAATCAAAAAATTATTGAAATATAACGCAGAAACTTACATGTGACATTGTTTCATAAACTATAGGTAATGTAATTAATAATCATTAAGAACTAAACTCAATATAAAGTAAAGATTGTTGATGTATATTTCATGATTCAATTCATTTTGCTATAATAACAATTAAAGAAGGCAGATTTGTTTGTTGATATTTGTTTGGTAATCAGAAAGTTGACAGAAGATTGTGTAGAAAATAGGAAAAACTTTTATAGGTTATGAACAGGAAGCTGGTAAAGGTAATTCAGGAAGCTGGCAATGAAGATTCATGTTATTAACAGACAATACCATGAATATTAACTAATTGATCCATAACCTCCTTGCAAGCATGGAAATTACACGAAAATTGACCATGGCGCGGCAGTCGGTTATTCTTTGGTCGGTAGGTAATGTTCGTCCTTCTTTTGTACGTGTCCGGTGTCCGTCGTCGATGTTTCCAACATGTTTAGTGTTTACTTTATCCCTTTTTATCCAATGACGTGATTTTTGTCGTTGGATTAGAAAGGGACAAAGTTTTACAGCAGAGCTGTGCGAGGAATAAGCGAAAATATTTTCGTCTATGACGAGGAAGCTATGCTGTGAGCGAGCGAGGACAAAATTCACCAAAAGCATTTATTTATTTTCTTAGCATCGCACAGCGCAGCTTTCGTGGAAAAGGGCTTAGCAGATCGAGGTTTTCATACAAGGCGAGAGAGATGTGATAGATAGATAAACAATTTATTTGCATAAGTAACACATACACAATATACGATATATGTATGTGATGTGATGCGAGGGAAGCGCTTAAGTAGCGCTCAGCTTCCACATTTTTGCATGCATCACTGACCTCTATTCTGCCGTGCTAAGCCAAAAGGGTCTATGTCCGAAAATTACCAAAATCTGTTTTTTTAATTGGATTACTTTAACTGTAAGCACCAGATTCAGTAAATAAAAAAAAATTATCTTTACTAAAACTGCCTGAAAAACGACGAGTAAATAAGACGTAAAGTTGTTTTTTGCACCAATTCCTTCAAAGAGATATTAGACGTTAGGTATGTCTGAAATACTAAGGGTAAAAGTAGTATGGTTCACTTACTTGAAGGCCCGATAGCTCAGTGAACCTGGCTGCTGTGCCGAGGGTCACGGGTTCGAATCCCATAAGATACAAATATTTGTATGATGAATATGAATATTTGTACCCGATTCATGGATGTTTGTATCTATATATTTATTCTATATCATTGTATAGTCATCATCACAGATCACAAAAACTAAAGGGAGATGTGAAATCGGGGCGGGACCAGTGTCGCAGCAATATGCGCAAAAACGGAACACATTGCTCGCGACAGTAAGGATTCAATATATTATGAGACTGAAAGCCAGTCGAGATATTATGTGTAAATAGTTTACAATGCTTGCGTAGTACTAAAAATTATTCGAACGTTGAGTTCTGATACCGCAATGGATAATGAGCACATTCAAGCTAACAAAATACTTTCTATCGCGTGGTACTGGTGGTGATGCGACACTCGGTTTCGTACTCAGCGCGTTGGTTGGCATCTCTCTAGGTCTCTATGGTCATCATAATACAAGTCCAGGCTAGATTGTGGCACTATAAATAGGACTAGATAATTTATGTGACAATTTCCATGTTCGCGACAGCGTGTTTCGCCTACGTGCGCTGACGGAACTTGCGTCCTTTTCGCTACGATTCTACCCCGCTAAATGAGATGCCCGACGTTATCAGTGCAAATTCTAATTGGATTTTTGTGTTTTAAATGCTTATTTACTTATAGAATGCACTGATCATGTTTGGAATAATGTGTTTCTTAATTAGTCATAGTTTCATATAGTTTTTTTTTCTTTAATTCGTAGTTTTAAGTTTTCTTTAATTATAGTTTTTTCGTTGTTTTATAGTCTGTTTTATAGTTATACTTGATAGAGTTTTAGGTTTTTAATAATTTTTGGATTGTTTTAGGATTGTTTTTAGAGAGTTTAATTTCCAAGTTTTCAAACCCTTATTTCACCATTTAACCCTGCTCTCTGAAGACAGCTGCTGCTCTAACCAGGCCTGCTGCGTCCCGATCTCACAATACTGCCGTAATTAGGGCATCGTCTGGCAATAGTATAGCTAAGTGTGCGAGACCTGGACTAACAAAGGCTGGTTGACCACAGTCCAAGATATATTTGTATTTATTTACTAAGACAATAAGACGTAAGTGTAGTAAGAAATACGATAGATTTGGTATTTCATTTAATGTTTCTTAAAGAACAGATACCAAATTTTTATTCTATGCAATTTTTCTTTCTTATTTCACCTCGCTTCATCCATCCAAAATTTATGGAAACTATCATACAAGAAATAAGTAAAAGGTCGTATTATAACATAGACGAAGAATTTTTCGCTTACGTCGTATAATGTTTCATTTACATAGGGAATTGCTTAGTAAAAAAGTCGTAAGTCCATTTTTAGGGTTCGATAGTCAAACAATTCAACCCTTATACTTTCGTCCATTCTGTCTATCTGTATGCCCCGCCTCAATAACAAAATTTGGTATGAAGACAGATAACTGTAACCCAAAGCAAGCGAGGGGAATCCGCGATCACGCCCGCAGCTCAACTACAGGTCGAACCGCCGTCGTCGGCGCGGTCTGCCACTGACGTTGCCCTTCTACCTCTATAGAACCGTCTCTAACACGCCAATTACGACCCAGAAAAGCAACGGGTCCAAAATTGAACCCTGGGGCACGCCTGTTTGCACATGAGATCCAGATGATTTAGATCCGTTTACTAACACTTTTTAAACTCTCTTTTTTTAAGCAGGAGTCCATCAAATCAAGAGCTCTGGCACAAAGCACAATGTAACTGGCACTCCGCAATGTTTTAGTTTGAACAGCAAAGTTTTCAGCTTTCGAAAGACACCTAACAGGAAACTTTTTTCTGCGAATATTAATTATTTTAACCACTCAGCCTCATGTTACAGCAAAGAGGAAGGATCCCTATAATAAGAGTTAGAGTGTTACAGCCTTGAAGATTTAGTAAAAAATGGACTGTCAATAATGCCAACAAAAAAACGGCTGTGTTCAGTTTTGGCAGAGAAAATTATAATCCTGTTGTCATTTGAAGTTCTCATCAAAGTCAACTCGTTTTACCGGTAATAGTAGGTATGCAGTTCTACATACTTCAGCCTAGCTAGCATGTTGCACGTTATACGGCTAGATCACACATTTTATCTCGTTCGTTCGCGCGCAAATAGAAAGAGAGCGAAGCCGATAGCATACTTTGGCGCGGCAGCTGGTGCGGCCTCGCCGAGAATCTATTATTCACGTGGCATTAGTAAAGCAACAGAATTTCATTTGCGTACTACGTCTGCCTATGACGGTTTCCAATTTTATTTTGAAGCTTCGAATGTACTATCTAAGTTTTAAAGTGAATAATTACAATATTTGCAAACCTTGAGCACCTCTACCTTGACCACCTCCACCTTGCTGCTGTTGCTGACCTTGCTGTGGATACCCTTGCTGGGGATACCCTTGCTGGGGATATCCTTGTGGGGGATAGCCCCCTTGTTGGGGATAGCCCCCTGGTGGGGGATAGCTATGTTGTTGATGATATCCAGGAGGATATCCGCCTTGTGGGGGGTAGCCGCCTGGCGGTGGGTAACCGCCTGGCGGTGGATAGCCGCCCGGGGGTGGGTAGCCTCCTGGAGGAGGGTACCCACCAGGTTGAGGCGGTGGATACTGAAACAAATTGTTGTTATTTATTTTATTTCGGGTAGGATCTTTCTGAAAATAATATTCTGTGGTCCACGAATCGGTGTCGTGCACGAATGGTGGAATAGTAACGCCCTGACACCTGCATCATGAAGGTAGGCCTGTGAAACCCCCAACAGCGGACAGTAGTGTAGCAAGGGCGCTGGAGGGGGCAAATGCCTCGGGCGACACTTTACTAGGGGCGGCAAATTCGGAGAAAATATATGTAGATTGATTGAGCTTTGTCCAGTTCGTAGAGCAGAGAAAAGTCGTGCTCGCTTCGCTCGCTCTAAGTTTCTTTTTTAATTAGATACTGTGGCTACACGTAACCCTAAAGAGTTCTGACCACGGCTAAGACGTCGTTCTAAAAATTTCAAGCGTGCCTTTACTTAGGTTACTTTGCACATGTTTTGTACGTAAAAAGCTTTGGCTCTAACCGATTCGTATTGAGGAAAAAAGTCGAGGCTCGCTTTGCTCGCTCTAAGTTTCTATTTTCGCATGGATAAACCAAAAGATATCTAACGACAACCCGAATAGATGTGCAAAAAAATGTCGAGCTCGCTCCGCTCGCTCCGTTATTTTCTGTGTAGGTTTTCTTATAAAGATAAAGGGGCGGCAAAAAAGGTATGTGCCCTGGGTGACGGAAACCCACGCTACGCTAAGAACGATATGGTAGAGATACTGGAACGGTATGGTGGTACTGATGACGGTATTTTGCGGATTTTAAATTAAGCCAACCCTTCTGTAAGGCATGTTAAGTTATCTTATTATCTACAATCTCTATAACTATTAATGGGTCGCCCGGGGCGCCTCCTGGCTGAAGTCTCAAGCCCGCACTACATTCTCGCCGAGAACAGACGAAAAAGGCCGAGACCTTCTAGGCGAGAATGAGGAGTTTTCTGAAAGCTAGTAAAACGTAGTTCCAATATACTGCGATAGATGACGTTGACGCGAAGACGTAAATTTAGGCTAAAAGTAAGCGAAAAAATGCATGTCACTAACACTCAGTTGCAAAAACGCTCCTTAAATTTAATCCTCCATTAAATCTCTTGCTGTCACTTTTTGTCTTCTTGACGTAATAAAAGCTAGCAAGAGATATAATGGAGAATTAATTCTAATGAGCGTTTCTGCAACTGACTAAAAGTCAGACGCATCCGTTGAAGAAGTATAAGTTCATATTTTTCTGCTTACTCAAAATCACAAACTTTTACTTTTATTTGTTCTTTTATTATCTACAAGGTCGCTCATCGATGTTCGGTCAACGCCATCTATTTGGAACAACTTTTTCTTTTTAAAGAGCCTACCGTACCGACTCGGTAAGGCTCTACGAGCCTATTGTACTGCCCTCAATCGTATTTTTTTTATTTCTTAACAATTAAACAACATTTCCAAAAAACAAGAATGTCACATTGTAGTCCTGATTGGCTTTCAATTTATTGAAACAATATGTTTTATGCAAAGTGGTCACTTTTGACGGTTTTAAAGATAATAACTACAAAAATTATAAAAACAAATCCGCGGTGACCCGATAAATTGAAATTCAGCTATGACTACCGTGTGACATTCTTGTTTTTGGAAATATTGTTTAATTGTTTAGGAATAAAAAAATAAGATTGGGGGCAGCACAATAGGCTCGGCGCAGCCTTAATGGCTTTCGGAAATCCTCATTACCGGCAAGAATTTCCAAGAAAAATTAATTACGCCGTGAACTTGGATTGGCACTAAACTTCTCGGCAAGAACATCCAAGTAAATTTACTACGGCTCACGCCCGATGCCGCGAAAGCAATGAGCGGGTTCCATAGTCTCGTTCTCTGGCCTTTCTCGGCGAGAATGTAGCAAGCTTAATGCAGGTTGGTACTAGACTGTCGCAAGAACTTCCAAGGAAATTTAATACAGTTCACGACGTCAACACTCGTTCTCGGCCCTTCTCCTCTGTTCTCGGGGAGAATGTAACAGGCTCCTGTGAGATTTCTCGGCAAGAACTTGCAAAGAAAATGACAACGGCTCGACAACAATGAGGGGCATCTATAAGTACTCTCGTTCTCGGCTATTCTTGCCTGTTCTCAGCAAGAATGTAGCTTAAGATGTCAGACTTCCGTAATCAAATGATTGAAACCACGATTGAAACATATAGTAAAAACTTACATGTGACATGGTTTCATAAACTAGGTAGGTAATGAAATTATTATTAATTAAGAACTAAACTCAATATAAACTAAAAATTGTTGATGTATATTCCGTGATTCAATTCATTTTGCCACAAAAATTATAACAATTAAATAAGGCTAAATTAATTAAGGATTTGATTGTTGATATTTGTTGTTTGACATTTGTTTGGTAATCAGGAAATTTGACAGAAGATTATGTACAAAGCGTAGAAAGAAGCGAAAAATTCTTCGTCTATATTACAAAGAGTTATAAGAGTCGGGACTTCGATACTAAAAACTGGTCGTGATCGATATCAAAGAATGTATGAAACGTGTGCGACCGCTCAAAGGAATTTAATGGCGCTGGTGCACGTTTCATAAATTTTTTTTTTGTTAGAGAGTTGCGCAAGCCTGATTGTGTAGAAAATAGAATGAATGAATGAAAGAATGAAATATACTAGGATAGAAAGAATGAATGAATGAAAGAATGAAATATACTAGGATATAATGAAATAGGAAGCTGGTAAAGGTAATTCAGGAAGCTGGCAATGGTATTCATGTTATTAACAGACAATACCAGGCGGAGGACAGTCGCCTTTTGATGGCTTTTTCCGATTCAGTTTGCATAGAATGTGCTGCCATCTATTAAATACTTCGCAGAACTATGAAAAAAAAAGATTTTATTATCTATTTCAATGTCTAATTGACGAATTCACAAAATGGCTACCTATCTTGCGTAATGTGCGGGTTGTTTGTAATTTTCGTTCAATTTCGTGCCGATTTAGTGATGTTCTGGAGTTTCTGTTGTTCTCTTACCAATGTTTAGAATACAGGAATACTGGAATTTCACTCGATCGGTGCGGGTTTGAACGAAAACTAGCATTCGAAACAATATCCATCGGTATGAGTAGTTATAAGTAGGTATGTATAGTATAGGTTGAATTATTGTCGGTGAAACATAGATGGCGCCAGCTAGCCTTCAATTTGACATAAGGTGGATGCATAATGCAGTATATTTCATTATTTCATTCATTCATTCATAATGTAGCCACGAGTGGGTTCTCTTTTCTAATATACTTATATTACTCTTTGGATAATACCATGGATATTAACTAATGGATCCATAACCTCCTTACAAGTATGGAAACACGAAAATTGACCATGGCGCGGCGGTCGGTAATGTTCGTCCTTCTTTTGTACGTGTCCGGTGTTCGTCATCGATTTTTCCAATGTCTTTAATTTATCTATAGACGAAGAATTTTTCGCTTACGCTGGTAGATGGAAAGTAAAGACCGAATGTCAGTGTAACCGGGTATGAGATAGCGATAGTCATAAAATCCTATACAATTTATATGAAGCTGACTGACTCCGTACTTCCTATCTCTATGCTCTCTCCGGAGTCAGACAGCCATCGTAGTAAAAAAAAGAGGTAACGTCGATGAGGACAGAAATAGGTAGGTAGCGATCTCCTTTTTTAACTGGAGCGAATTTGCTATGTGCATCTCTTATTGAGTGAATATGACAAGGTACCTTCTCTTTTTACGACTTTATCCTGCCTGATCCGTAGAAAGAGAAAGTACTAGAAGGAAGCACGTGTCTTGTCATATTCACACAATAAGAGATGCACATAGCAAATTCACTCTAGTTAAAAAAGAAGATTGCTACCTTATTGCTGTCCTTATCGGCGTAACCACTTTTTTGTACTACGGCCACCTGACTCCAAAATGTCACTTCATATAAATAGCCTGACTCCAAAATGTCACTTCATATAAATAGCCTGACTCCAAAATGTCACTTCATATAATAGGATTTTATGACTGTCGTTATCTCATACCTCTAAATGAAACATGTCGGATCATCACTGGCTGTATCAAACCGACACTGGTGCAGGTGCTATACCCACTGGCCGGAATTGCTCCACCGGACGTCCGCAGGGCCGTTGCAAGCTCAATAGAGAGAGCCAAAATGAAAGTCGACACACGGCACCCGATGTACAAGTACCCTACAGTGCCACAAACGCTTAACACGTTCCGGGACAGTGAACGAGACACAATAGAACTTTTATTGTTATCACGGCTATAGGCGGTCACTGTCCCGGAACGTGTTAAGAGCCGTAAGAATACCTGAAGTGTGTTGACACAATTCAAAGTGAGGCTCCTCAAGCTAGACGCGGTCTCTGGCAGGAAAACACCACTCTCCCTGACCCATTTGTCCCTCTTATGGAGAGCCTCCCTCCAGGCCAAGAGCTGCCCAGGCCAATTTGGAGGTGGTTAAATAGACTCAGAACTGAGGTCAGCCGTAGTAAAGACAACCTGTTCAAGTGGGGGTTACATAAACGGGTCCGACCTCCAGCGTGAATGCGGTGTTTCCCCACAGACTATGGCCCACCTCATATCCTGCCCTTCCTGCCCTGACACCTGCACGCGAACGGAGCTTATGGACGCTGCCGGCAGTGCTATCAGTGTGGCAAAGTACTGGGCTGGAAAAATTTAGAATGACTTGTCATCGACTTGATAGAAGAAGAAGAGCCCGGTTACACTGATATTCCGTCTACCAGCGTAAGCGAAAAATTCTTCGTCTATGTCTTAGATCCCTGCTTTATCTCTTTCTATCCAATGACGTAATTTTTGTCGTTGGATTAGAAAGGGACAAAGTTTTACAGAGCTGTGCGAGGAAGCTATGCTGTGAGCAAGGACAGAATCCACCAATAGGATTGGTTTATTTTCTTAGCATCGATCGCACAGCGCAGCTCTAGTGGAAAAGGGCTTAGCAGATCGAGGTTCTCATACAAAGCGAGCTAGAGATGTGGTGCGAGAGATGCGCTCAAGAGGCGCAGCTTCCGCATTTCCGCATGCATCACTGACCTCTTTATGTCTAAAAATATAAAAACAATACTTATAAAGTAGGAAAATATTTATTAAAAATACCTACTTACAAATCATTAACTTGTCTGAATAAGTTACTACATACTTAACCTACTACTTTAAAATCTATACATCACCTTTTACATATCTACCTACTATTATATTATATCTAACACATTAATATCATTACATACATACAGCACAATATGAAAGGACATCCAGGTTTCATACATTTTTTGTCCAAATGTGCCAAAGAAATATACTTAATGCTATATTCAAAGATTTGTTTTGGTCTATACGACACCAAAAAAAACTTTGGCTATGTTATTCTATTAGAACTTGCTCGCCTAAAGCCACAGAAAGGCGGGACTGCAGGCAAGCAGCGGTGGACCAGCAAGAATCGAATTGTTCCGGACCCATGCGGATTTCTGTGTGCCAGGGTACTTAAAGTATATCACCACACCCTTAGACCATATAACTATACCAGCCAGCCAGACCAGCCTTGCGTTAGCATTCCCTTCTGTCAAGCTAAGGTAGCCGTGTGGTGTCGGCTAAGAATAACAACACCCCATTTCCTCCCGTTGGTGTCGTAAAAGGCGACTAAGGGATCTACCGGAGCACGAGCAGCAGCCTCCTCTGAGTACACACACATACACATTCAATCCAACTGCGATCGCCAACCCGCCTGCCAAGCGTGGCGATTATGGCAAATCCCCCCATTTTGGGGGAGGCCTATGTCCAGCAGTGGACGTCTCTCGGCTGATATGATGATGATGATGAAGCCTAAGGTACACGATAAATAATTCACCATGTGCATTTACATAAAATTGTATACCTTATCACTAAATAAGACCGCCTATAAATTGCAGAACAATAACTTAAAACTGGTCTCGTTTGGGGTTCACATGATAATATTTTTAATAATTAACATTAGAATCTTGACTAATGGAATAAAATCCAATGCAGCGTATTTCGTGCTACCTCGTCCCCCGCAAAAAGTGTCAGAATTGTTTACACGCATAACTCGTCCATAATAATATTAGGCTGGGATTGCGCCACCAGAGGTCCGCAGGGCCGTTGCGAGCTCAATTGAAAGAGCAAAACTCGAGGTTGATCCATGGCATCCTATGTTCAGATACTCCACAGTACCTCAAAGGCTCAAGAGCCGCAAAAACTTCCTGAAGTGTGTCCACCCTATACAAGGTATTGGTAATGGTCCTCGAGCTAGATGTGACCTCTGGCGAAGAAAGAGCACGCTACCCGACCCGTTTGTCCCCCCCTCGGAAAGCCTTCCCCCAGGACATGAACTGCCCAGGCCGATTTGGAGGTCTTTAAACAGGCTCCGAACTCAAGTCGGCCGGAGTAAGGAGAACCTGTCCAAATGGGGTTTTATCGATGGATCAGACCTGAGGTGTGAGTGTGGTATTGCCCTTCAGACTATGGCCCATCTCATATCTTGCCCTTCCTGCCCGCAAACTTGCACGCGAATGGAGCTTATGGACGCTGCTGGTAGTGCTATCCGCGTGGCAAAATACTGGGCTGGAAAAATATAAAATGACATGCCATCGACTCGATAGAAGAAGATAATAAAATAAATTTATTGTTTCACAAAAAAAAAGGATTACAAAAAAACTATGTCATCATAGACACATTTGATTAGTCCTAGTAATTTTGGCGGACACCCGATTTTCCAGAGGACGTCATACAGCCCCTGTCTGCTAACGGTATCGAAGGCCTTGTTTAGGTCTACGAAAGCAATGCATAAGGGGGTTGTGGTCGACCAGCCTTCGACAGACCTGGTCTAACACACTTAGCAAACTATGCTATCGCCGGACGACGTCCCGATTACGGCAGTACTGTGAGATATGGGACCAGTAGGCCGTAGAGAGCGAACAGCTGATCTTGAGAGAGCAGGGCAGGGGTTCTTCGAATTAAAAGAGGTTCTTCAGTTTTCTTCACTAGTTTTTCTTCCGGTATTGCTTCTGGAGGACTTGTCGTGACTGATTGTTTTTGCTCTGTTTTCGAGCGCGTTGAGCCTCTCAGAGCAATACCGTAAGGACGGCCTCGGTTTATTACGTAATAAAGTTTTATATTACATCATTTTTTTCTTATGAATTATATACATTTTGGTCTATAATTTATAAACTATATGACTTAGGTTTAAACTTTATATATGGTTAGAAAGCCCTTACAATGCCCCGTATTTTGATGTGTGACAGTCCACTATAACTATGATATCCAGGCGACTAAGACAGAGTAAAGCGGTAAAATTACCGATTTTTACCGCACTATGTTCAAACTATTTTCGTCTATGCTATTCCTAGGCACTCTATCCATAGCCTAGGGTTCTGTCTTAGTGCACCTGGACCAACCGCACTTAGTGCGTCTATTTTTATGACTGTGTCAATCTATTTACTATGCAAAATACGGGGCCAAACTGTTAGGTACAAAAATGAACCTTTAATGTGTCATATTTTACTTTTTATGACTTGTATACTATGTAAACTATGTGAACTAGATAAAGTTCGTTAACTATTTGCTATATAAACTTTCAGGTAAGATCTATCTATTGCCCATCGTAAGATATAAGGGTTTGAAAACTTCTAAAATAAAACTCTCTAAAAACACTATTAAAACAATTCAAAACTTATCCTAACTTATTCTAACTATGTAAAATGAGGAACTTTATTGTTTAAAAACCTAAAACCATATCAATTATAAATGTAAACAACGAAATAAACAAAAATAACGAGAAAACTGAAAACGGTGAATAAAACTTAAGGAAACTATACAAAACTATAACTAACTATACAAATACGTTATTTCCAACATGACCAGTGCATTCTATAAAGTAAACAAGCTGTAAATAAGCATTTAAAAAACATAAAAATCTAATTAGAATTTGCACTGATCACGTTGGGTGTCTCAACTCGCAGGGAGGAATCCTAGCTTCCTGCGTCGACGCACAAATCTGTAACCCGCTGTCGCGAACATTATCTCCCGCCGCAGCTCTCGCAGCTGGAACTTTTCGAGTGAGCGGCAGGCAGGCAGGCAGGCTCGTAGACCATCAGGGCGACTCGTTGGCAGTGGGCAGGATCACCAGTTTCTTTGTAGGTCGCCGCAGGACTCCCTTGTTGGTGCGCACGTCGACGGCTCGTACCTCGCCGTCGGGACCGGGGAAGGTGGCGATCACGACGCCTCGCGGCCAGATGTTGCGAGGTAGTGTCCCGTCTGCGATGAGGACCAGATCGCCCAGCTGGATCGCGCCACCCGTGGCGCGGGGCTCCCGCCGGTATTGCAGCTCGGGGAGGTACTCGCGCACCCAGCGCGCCCAGAAGTAGTCGGCCAGCCGCTGACTGACTCGCCACTCTCTGCGCCCGCTGATGTCGCCGTCGGTGAACGTCCCGGGTTGTGGGACGCGTGATGGCCCGCCCAAGAGGAAGTGGTTGGGCGTGAGGGCTTCCTCGTCGTCCGGGGCCGTCGACAGGTGTGTGAGGGGGCGGCTATTGACTGTGTGCTCCGCCTCGACGAGTAGGGTAGCGAGCACCTCTTCCTTCGGCGCGCGCTCGTTCAGTGTGGTGTACAGTGCGGTTTTGATACTCCGCACCATACGCTCCCATGCGCCCCCCATGAATGGGGCGCTCGGCGGTATGAAGCGCCACCGAATGGCGCGCAGCGACGCCTCTTCTTGCGTCGCCCCGTCGATCGCGCGGCGGAGCTCGATGTCTGCGCCGCGCAGGTTGGTGCCCTGGTCCGACCAGAGCTCTGTAGGGCAGCCACGTCGTCCAATGAACCTTCTTAGCGCCATCACCGCAGAGTCCGTGCTAAGACTACCCGCGAGCTCTATGTGGACAGCTCGGGTAGTGAGGCACGTGTAGAGCACGCCGTACCTCTTCTGATGGGTACGGCCGACGGTCACGGTGAGGGGCCCAAAATAATCGAGGGCGGTGAAAGTGAAGGCCCGCTGATGATGAGCAAGGCGACTCGGTGGGTGGTTGCCCGTAGATGGTTGCGCCGGCTTCGCCTTAGCGATGCGGCACCGTAGACACTGTTTCACGGCGCTACGAACGGCGTAGCGTAGTCGTAGCACCCAGTAGTGTTGTCGTACTTCGTTCGCTGTAGTCTCGAACCCGCCGTGGTGTAGCTGTGTGTGTACATGTGTGATGTACAGCTGGGTCCACGCGTGGCCGCCGTCGATAATAGCAGGCTCTCGTTGACTGTAGCAGATGTCCGTAGCGGCGTCTATGCGTGATCGTAACCTTATCACGCCGTCTTGATCGTAGATAACGGACAGCTGTTTGAGTCTGCTGTCTGTCGGTAGAGGGCGGCCCAGTCGCAGGGCAATCACCTCGTCCGCGTAGACCTCTTCTTGTTGAGCTCGAGTCCACAGGAGCTGTGCACGGTGTACATGATGTGCTTCTATAGGTTTGTACGGCGATGTAGTCACGTCGCCCGTCGCCGTTTTCTTGACTATTTTCTTGCGATTTTCTTTCTTGTTTCCCCACGTCGAGTCGCTATCTGTGTTTTTCTTCATACGTTTGTAGGCCGCGTTACATTGTTGCGGCGTGCGTAGTAACTCGATGAACTGTAGAACTCGTGCGGTCGCTCGTAGCAGGCGATTGAAGTTGGAGAAACGTTTCACATCGGGTAGGGCTTCGGTGAGTCGTGTCGTTGACCTCGTCGCATGTAGTTTTTCTTCGGTGGCGTCGACGTCGTCTGGGGTACTATCTTCTGTCTCTATTGGCCACTCACTTTCCTGTAGGTGTAGGAAAGGCGGCCCTACGAACCAGCGATGCGTCGACTCGAAGTTGGCAGGCGTCTCTCTCGTCGCGTCGTCTGCGACGTTCGCCTTAGTGGGGACCCATCTCCACTCTGTCGTTTTTGTAGACTCACCGATCTCGGCGACACGATGCGAGACGAATGGTTTGTAGACACGAGGACCGTTGCGTAGCCAGGTTAGCACGGTGCGTGAGTCGGACCAAAATATCCGACGATGCGGCTTGATGTCGTGCTCGGCGGCGATCGTGTGTGCTAGGCGGGCGCCCAGCACTGCAGCCTGTAGCTCGAGGCGCGGGATGGACACAGTCTTCAGCGGCGCGACTCTTCCCTTCGCAGCGATGAGGGACACGTAGACTGTTCCATCGCAATCGGTCACTCGCCAGTAGGAAACGGCCGCGTAGGCCGAGCTGCTGGCATCGACGAACGTGTGTAGCTCTATGTTCGTCGCGTGTGCTAGTTGGGCGTAGCAACGTGGCACGGCTAAGCGTGAGAGTCGCTTAGCCTCGCCTACCCAACTCCTCCATGCCTCCGCCTCTGCCGATTGTAGCGCGGTGTCCCACTCGATGCCAGAGCGCCATGTGTTCTGTAGCACTCTCTTAGCTTGCACGGTGATAGGCGTAGCGAGCCCCAGTGGATCGTATATGGACATTACCACGCGTAGGGCCTCTCTCTTGGTAGGGGTGCCGTCGAGTAGTGAAGTAGGCAACTTACGTTCGTTTATGTTGAACGAAAGCGTGTCGGTCTGCGTCCGCCAGACCATCCCCAATATCTTCTCGGTGTCAAGTTGTACTACTTCTTTCTTCTCGCCCGGCGCCAGCTGTCCACGAACACGTTGAGAGTTCGATGCCCATTTAGCAAGAAAAAAATTACCTCGACTGTGTATGAAGGCGACTTGATTTGAGACTCGTAGGGCGTCCTCCTCGCTGTCGTAGCTAGCTATGTAGTCATCTACGTAATGACTACGTACTACGGCGTCCACTGCCTCCGGGTATTTTTCTTTGAAGTACTCGGCGTTCCTATTTTTTACAAAAATAGCTGTACTAGGCGAAGAGGTGGCCCCGAATATTACGCTCTTCATGCGATATTCGGTCGGAGGTCCGTCGCGTCGCTCTCCTCTCCATAGGAAGCGCTGCATGTCTCTATCTTCTTCGCGAACGGTTATTCGCATGAACATTTCGCGAATATCGGCTGTCACGGCTATATTTCGCTGTCGAAATCTCATTAACACGCCGGGCAGCGATTGAAGTAGGTCGGGACCGGACAGCAGTAGGTCGTTCAGACTCGTCCCTCTCGACTTCGCCGCCGCGTCGTGCACTATACGCAGCTTGTCGGGCTTCTCTGGGTTGACTACGCCGAAGTGAGGTAGGTACCATACCTTTTCTGGTCGCGCGGTAGACACGGGCGCTTCCTCCGCGTAGTCCTTTTCTATGTACTCTTGAATCTGAGCGGTGTACCTTTTCTTCAGCGCAGGGTCCCGATCCAGCTTCTTTTCTATTAGCTCGAGGCGGCGAAGCGCAGTAGAGTAGCTGTCAGGCGGCGTGAAGTCGTCACGACGCCATAGGAGCCCGGTCTCGAAGCCTCCCGCCGGTAACCGCTTGGTTGTTTCATCTAAAATTGATAGCGCACGCTTCTCACTATCATTGTAACTTCGTCGCGGCTCGACACACAGCGAATCTAGCGAAAAATGTTCTCGTATTAGTTCTTCTATGGGACTCTCGGGCTGGGGCGAAGACACGTAGCTGACGCGATGACTATGGACCTTCTCACGCCGACCATCGCGCACGCCATGAAGGACCCACCCTAGGTCCGTCAGGGAAGCGACGGGTTGATCGTCCGCCCCCCGGCGCACGGCGTGAGAGAGCAGCAGCTGCCAGTTGTCCTGCCCGATGAGTACCGTTGGCTTGCCCTCTTCATAGACGAGTTCCTCTGCTATCTCCTTGAGGTGATCGAGGCCGAAGATGAGCTCCGGCGAGACCCGCTGTGGTGATAAATGAAGTTTTTCCATCGTGCGCGCAGTTACCTCGAATTCTTCCAAACTATATTTGCCGCCAATTTTCAAGCGCACGCGCGTCGACTCGCTTGCGTCGATCCGCGCGCCCGCCACCCCTTCTATCGTAAACGGTGATGCTGTCCCTTTCGCACCTACCTTATTAGCGATCTCTCGTTCTATTATAGTGCACGTAGAGCCGTCGTCCAACAGCGCGTAGGTCTCAATTTGCGACCTAGGACCGCTAACTATGACTGGAACAATCTTCAATAGCGCCGTATTAAACTTGTTTCGCGCCGACGACACTGTTTCCTCTTGATCTGATTGGGGTGGCGGCTTCGGCTGCGGTGTACTATGTAGTAGCGGGTGGTGACTGTATTGACACCCGCTCGTCTCACACCTGCGTGTCTTGCAGTTATGTTGTTTGCTGCGAACACGAAGACACTTAAAACACAGTCGTTTCTCTCGAGCTATGTCCCAGCGCGCCGACACATTTTCTTTCTTAAACACTTCACAATTGTTTACCTTGTGGTCGCCTTTCTTACAGATTGGACAGGGCTCGGGCTTCGCTCGCTGTCCGTCGGCGTGGTATGTGCGCGCTGGTCCTCTGTGTGTCTGCTCCCGCCGGTCGAACTGCGGCACGTGTTCGAGGGGAGCAAAGTTACCGCACCGTTCGGCGGTATGATCTAAAAATTTGGTCAACGTTACCATGTCAGGCTGGAACGCAGGCTGCTCCGGAGCGAAGTCGTAGTAGCGGAACCGTAGCGTAGGCGGAAACTTCTCTATTACGGCCCGCACTATCTCTGGGTTGTGTAGATAGTGCGACCGACCCAGCGCCTTGATTGTCGCGGTGATGTTCGCCACACGCGACGCGAAGACGCAGACATCTTTGGGGTTTTCTGTGAGGCGCGGCAGCTCTCTAAGCTTCTTTATTTCCGCCATGACGAGCGCGTCGGGTCGTCCGAATCTTGCCTGAAGAAGCTGCATTACCTCGTGTGTCGACGTGTGGCCTACAAACAGGCAATGGGCGGCGTCCCGTGCCGGCCCGCGCAGGCTCCTCCGCAGTCTCGCTATGGTTTCTTGCTCCGTCAGCTGTGCCATTGACTCTTCTACTGCTATCTTGAACGGTAGCCACTCCGCCGACTGGCCGCTGAAGAAGGGTAGGTCAGGAACCCTCGATGCTATTGCGGGCTGCGCCGCCGACCGTGCGGCGAGAGTGATGGCACTGGCGAGTTCTTGGATCGCCAGCTCGTTCGGCTTGCTGTCTTGTCGCGTAGGCGGCTGGCGCGGCGTCCCCACCGGGGGGCCTCTGCGCCGCATCCCATCTTCTATGTTCTATGTGCTTCCGTATTTCCTGTAGCGTAGGCGGCTGGCGCGGCGCTACAGGCTGACGTGGCTCCCCGGTGTTGTTGTCCCAGGGCCCCAGCGCCAGGGCCGCTCTTCGGTCTATAATCAGTCTTTGCTCCTGTCGTGGCGGCGGCTCCAGCATCGCGACAGGGTGGCTGTGGTCCCCGGGGAGGCCCTCCCTATAGGGCCTCGCCTCCGGGGTCTTCGTCGGTTGACTATTGATGGGGCCTCGTGCCTCGGCGTCCACGCGGCACCCGTCTGGCTCGTCGTCACACGTCGGTGGTGGCGGCAGCACGGCGGGCGGTGGTTCCGAACTATGATCTTGCACGTTGTGAGGCTCCATCGTGAGGGCGAGAGTGCTTCTGTCGACCCATTCCGACGTTCTTTCTTCACGGACCGTTTCTTCTATTGAGTCCTCTTCGTCTGAAGTTTCCTCTTCTAGGACGCTGACTTTGGCCTCGGCTAGCTGGACGCGAGCTTGTAGGAGCTCGAGCCGGGCCTCCGCCAGCTCCCGTCGTCTTCTGCTTGATGCTCTGGATCGTGCCGGTGTTCGTACGGGCTTCTCTGGTACGGGGTTCTTCAACGCGCTGGTGGCGTCTGTCGACGTGGCTGATGTATCCGGGGCTGTGGTGGCCGTACGCGACTCCGCGGTCGTCGCGGACGACGCCGTCGGCTCGGAGTCGGACGGGGTGCCCGACGCGGATGCATCAGGACGTGACGTGGACTCCTCGTCACGGGGCGGGAGTCCGTCTTGACGCGGCGTTGACTTCATACTTCTTGTCACCGGCATCTTCTATACAGCAGCTCTTGAAGGTCTTCACCCAGGTCTCACAGTACGCTCAGGACGGTATCCGGCTCGAAGGACCATAAAATGTGGTCGACCAGCCTTCGACAGACCTGGTCTAACACATTTAGCAAACTATGCTATCGCCGGACGACGTCCCGATTACGGCAGTACTGTGAGATATGGGACCAGTAGGCCGTAGAGAGCGAACAGCTGATCTTGAGAGAGCAGGGCAGGGGTTCTTCGAATTAAAAGAGGTTCTTCAGTTTTCTTCACTAGTTTTTCTTCCGGTATTGCTTCTGGAGGACTTGTCGTGACTGATTGTTTTTGCTCTGTTTTCGAGCGCGTTGAGCCTCTCAGAGCAATACCGTAAGGACGGCCTCGGTTTATTACGTAATAAAGTTTTATATTACATCATTTTTTTCTTATGAATTATATACATTTTGGTCTATAATTTATAAACTATATGACTTAGGTTTAAACTTTATATATGGTTAGAAAGCCCTTACAATGCCCCGTATTTTGATGTGTGACAGTCCACTATAACTATGATATCCAGGCGACTAAGACAGAGTAAAGCGGTAAAATTACCGATTTTTACCGCACTATGTTCAAACTATTTTCGTCTATGCTATTCCTAGGCACTCTATCCATAGCCTAGGGTTCTGTCTTAGTGCACCTGGACCAACCGCACTTAGTGCGTCTATTTTTATGACTGTGTCAATCTATTTACTATGCAAAATACGGGGCCAAACTGTTAGGTACAAAAATGAACCTTTAATGTGTCATATTTTACTTTTTATGACTTGTATACTATGTAAACTATGTGAACTAGATAAAGTTCGTTAACTATTTGCTATATAAACTTTCAGGTAAGATCTATCTATTGTCCATCGTAAGATATAAGGGTTTGAAAACTTCTAAAATAAAACTCTCTAAAAACACTATTAAAACAATTCAAAACTTATCCTAACTTATTCTAACTATGTAAAATGAGGAACTTTATTGTTTAAAAACCTAAAACCATATCAATTATAAATGTAAACAACGAAATAAACAAAAATAACGAGAAAACTGAAAACGGTGAATAAAACTTAAGGAAACTATACAAAACTATAACTAACTATACAAATACGTTATTTCCAACATGACCAGTGCATTCTATAAAGTAAACAAGCTGTAAATAAGCATTTAAAAAACATAAAAATCTAATTAGAATTTGCACTGATCACGTTGGGTGTCTCAACTCGCAGGGAGGAATCCTAGCTTCCTGCGTCGACGCACAAATCTGTAACCCGCTGTCGCGAACAGGGGTTCTCTGCTCACGACACTTCTCTTGCAGTTGCCGGAAGCCAGTAAGAGAGGGTCGGACTACTCACGACGAAGCCTGGTTCGCACACCTAGCAGAGAAACGTGACAAAAGGAACAATGCTGTCACATTCCCGTCGTCATCCACCGGCGTACAGTTCTGTTGTAGAAGCTGTGGACGTGTATGCGGCTCTCGTATAGGACTGTACAGCCATGAGAAAAAGTGCTTCTCCAAAAACACTGCTTAAATCATCTGCAACAGATGTAAAGGCCTATGATGATGATGATAGACACATTAGGTTTACAAAAACAAATGTCCGCTGATACTCAAAAAAGAAACCTGTCCTTTGAGTACCAGCAACCTTCCAGTAGCACCTCTGACTACTTATATACTTAGGAACTAGTAACGCGTGTAATTCTACTAACAAACATTTCTGCCACTTTTTGCGGGGGGCGAGGTAACATGAAATCCGCAACTTTGGATTTTATTCCCATAACTTTAGATTCTAATTTTGAACGTTAAAAATCATGAAAAGTAGTCTCGTGTGAACCAAACGTTCTAAGTTTGAAATTATTGTTTCGCAATTATAGGCTGTCTCGTTTAGTGATAAGGTATAAAATTGAATGTAAATACACATGTTTAATTGATCTTATACCGTGGCAGAGGGGAAATGCTACCGCAAGGCTAGTCCTTATAATAAATAGTCAAAGAGTAGCACAGACAAATTACATGAGTATCATTAAAATATTAGGTACGTGTACTGTTTTTGTGAAAAAAGATGTGTGTTGCTAGTGATTATTTGTTCAGTGTTTGTTGCTAAAAGGAAAAGAAAAGAAAAAATAATTGGGACGATGTTTGTATGTTTGTGGCTCACGAAAGCTAAAATATAAACGGATTTGAATTATTGGTCAATACTTACCAATTATTTTTTCTTACATACGTAAGGTAAGTATGATAGGGGTGTGTGTGTGTGTGTGTCCTGTGTGTGTGTGTATGTATATGTGTCCATAATTACATGGTTTAAGATTTGACACCATTGATAGATGTGAGCATGGTTTATCAACTTTAGTGACACTAAAAACAAAGGCCAGAAACCGTCTCAATGTGGAACATGACTCAGAATGAGCTTCCAGTACCTAAAACCATACAATAACTAATAAATATTCTTATGCTAAAACTAAACCTAACATTATAAAAAAGTAGATACCTACATCAAAATTGGAAGAACGCATATTTTTGTGCAAACATATTTTTAATACTTACAAATATCTTTATACCTCGAAAACAGACAGGACAAGGAAGTCAAACGACGCGTCGACAACGCTTTGAAGAGCTTCTGTTCCATGAAGGAGCTGATAAAGGGAGAACTCCCGCTCTCGCTTCCAAAAGTCCAAGCTTAAGGTTTGCCAGAGAGCGATGGATCGCAGCATTCTAGGTGTTAAACGAACCGACCGGGTCAGAAACACCACGTTAAACTAACCACGTTAGCGCCAAACTTAAATGGGAGTGGGCCGGTCATGTCTGTGGGATGCATCCTGAGAGATGGGCAAAAATCATCATGCCATGGATCCCCGAAAACGGTCGGCGGCGTCCAGGTTGACCCAGGATGACCAATGGCCAGAGGTTGCCTACAACAGGAACGAGTGGAAGAGCAGAGGAGAGGCCTATGCCCAGCAGTGGGATGAAATAGGCTAATAAAAAAAAATCTTTTACAAAAACAAGAAGTCAGTAAGTATAGGTATAAAATCAATGAAATGATAAAATGGGTCCCGCATACGTCAAGCCAGAATCTCGGGAACTTTGCATGTCATACCTTTATTATTAACTATTATTATTAACTTATATAATAACATTTTAAAGAAAGACTACAGATTATTCAATAGTAGACTAGCAAAATGCTTAGGGCCCCAAGAACCAAGAACCTAACCTTTCCGAGCTTTTTTTAGCCAAGTGGTGGGCCCGGGGTTTAGTTCTTTTTCGCCGGATTCCTTATTGGACGAATTCCGTTTTGGCCAGATTCTTGTTTGGAAACGCTAGTGATTCCATTTGAAAAATTTATTTTTCATCGGAAATGTATACATATCAGGAAGCTGGCAAAGGTATTTGGTTTGTAATCATGATACATATCAATCAATTAAATTTTACCATCAGTTAGGCGACTAAAAATATTATCTGTCCAATAAGGAATCCGGCGAAAAAGGACCCGGCCCTCGCGGCATCCTCACCTTATGAACTTGGGAATGTAATTCGGAGCGCGCTCCATACAAACGAAGTCTAACCAATTAAAGTCAATGAAATTTTTCAGAAACTATGTTCGTATGAAGTCAGATTTTTTCCATACCTACAAATCTTAAATTAATATTAGCATTAAAACTGTATACTTATTTTACCGAAAATCTGGCTTCATACAAACATAGAGATTAGCTTATAGATAACTGAACAACTTTAACTATGGGAGCAAACCGATCGAAGCAAAAAAATCAGCTGTTGCATACATTTGAGTCGCGAACTCGCGCGTCGACATCGCAGTTTAGTATGGAACAGCTGATCTTTTATTTGCTCTGATCGGTTTGCTCCCATAGTAAAATTGGTTCAGTTTGATGGGCAGACTCTTAGTTTAAAAGAATGCTAAAGATATAAATTTCACCCTGTAGATTGTTCCTGAAAAATGTATTGACTTTAATGAGACTGAGAAATTTATTATTTACAATATAAGAATAAGAAGAAATGTACACAGTATCCTAAGACTAACTACTACTAAAAGAAAAAACAAAGCAACCAAACCTGACAACTGTCTAGTCCAATAGCCCACCCCGGGTCGACCCAAACGTACCCATTATACTCGCAGCATTGCAGCGTTGGACGGCCATTGACTTTAATTGGATAGTAGGTATTGAAAATATCACCAGACTTCGTGCATAAAAATGCAGCGCGCATTTGCGCTCTCGGATATTCGGAATAAACTTCTCATAATACTGACTTCTCTCAAACGGTGAAAGAAAACCTCGTGAGGAAACCTGCATACGTTGAAGAAGAAAAAATCCGCATTGTGCACGTGTGGTGGACTAACACCCATACATCCTGCCCGAGGGTAGGTCTGTGCCCAGCAGTGGGGCGTGTATAAGCTGACGATGATGATGTTCTAAAAAACTGTTTGAAATTGCTTCCTGCTATAAATTACAGCCACAGATCACAAAAACTAAAGCGAGATGTGAAAAGGGGGCGGGGCCCGTGTCGCAGCGATATGCGCAAAAACGGAAGACATTGCACGCGACAGTAAGGATTCAATATATTATGAGGCTGAAAGCCAGTCGAGATATTATGTATAAATAGTTTAAAATGCTTGCGTAGTACTAAAGATTATTCGAACGTTGAGTTCTGATACCGCAATGGATAATGAGCACATTCAAGCTAACACAATACTTTCTATCGCGTGGTACTGGTGGTGATGCGACACTAGGTTTCGTACTCAGCGCGTTGGTTGGCATCTCTCTAGATCTCTATGATTACAGCCATGTTTGGTCTCACCACGTCTCAGTTAGTATCATTTTTCTTGATTCTTTCTACAGCTTCCGTCACTCTCTGAAAAATAAAATTTAAAAAATTTGGTAAGGCGTAGGTACAAAAATAAAAACCGCTCAAGTGCGAGTCGGGCTACTCGCGCACCGAGGGTTCCGTACCACACCAACACACAATATTGTCACGGATGCTGTAAAATGACGCAGCTATAGAAGGGCATTCAAAAATTCGGCCGGTTTGTCAACAAGCTTCGTAGCTCGGCGGTCGACGCATGGACTCCCGTGCCGGGGGTCGATGGTTCGAGACTCGTCGAAAATAATTCTAGATTTTATTGTTGTTGGAAATGTTCTAGAAAAGTAAGAGGGAGTAAGAATATTTGGAAGGAGACAGAAAATGGGCGTGTTTAGAAATGTTCTAGAAAACAGAGAGAGAAGGAATATTTGAAAAAGAACCAAAAACAATAGGAATGTTCTAGAACGAAGAGAGAGAAGAAATATTTGTAAAGAAACAAAGAAACAATAAAAGGGGGCGTGTTTAGGAAAATTCGAGAAGGAAGGCGGGATTAAGAAATATCCGGAAGGGAACAAAGGAATAAAGAAAAGACTAACGAAATTCGGGCATCTAGAAAATTCTAAGGGGTATATAAGGCCGCGAGTTTGCGGACGCAAGTCAGTATTGATTTCACAGTGAAAAGTGCGGAACAAGCAGGAAGAAAAGTAAAAGTGGAAAAGTACTAGTGAAAAGTAAAGTGCAAAGTAAAGTGGAACAGTGAGTAGACAAGTGTCAGTGTAGTGCAGTGTAGTGTGTGTCGCGTGTCGTGACGTCATAGTGCCGTGCGTCGTGACGTCATAGCGTGTCGCGCGTCGTGATGTAGTCAACAGTAAAAGTGGTGAGAGGGGAAACCCCTGCGAGGAGGACTGTTTAAAGGGGAACCTCTGCAAGGTGGTCCGTGTGTAAGTGTGTAACCCAATAAACTCTGTAAATAAATTGGACTTAGCGTTTCACTCCAATCCCGAAACCCGTCGCTCGTAACATTTGGTGTCAGAAGTGGGATTGGAGTAAGATGCCGCTGGTGCCAAAGGAGTTAAAGGGAGTCACCACCCGGGCCATGACGGAAGCGCGGCAGGAAGACGCGGCCCTTGCAACTGAGGTGCAGCGCACTCCAGTGAGAAGACCTGAGGGAGGTGAAGTGCAGCGCACTCCGGAGCAGAACCCAGGAAACTTCCTCTATCAAATCCAGCTTATGATGGAGGAACAGGCTCGTCGGCAGGAGGAACAGACACGCCTGATGGAAGAACAGGCGCGCCGTCAGGAGAAACAGACATGCCTGATGGAGGAACAAATGCGCACGTTGCAGGAGGCCCTTCACAAAGATATTACGAAAGGCTTGCAGCAGGCAGTAGAGAGAGTCGAAGCCGTAGAAGGGAAGTTGGATCGTGTGAAGGGTGAGTTTGAAGGGAGGTTGGATAATGTGAAGGGTGAGTTCGGAGGGAGGTTGGATCGTGTGGAGGGTGAGTTTGCCAAAATCCGGCGAGAAGTTGAGCAGAGCAAATCTCATAGTCGTGTCGCTGCTGTTTTTGACTCACCCATACAACCGAAAGGTGTCAAGACTCCGGTTTACGATGGACTGACGTCATGGGCCGCCTTTAAGCTACAATTTGAGACAGCAATGAAGGTTAATGGCTGGGGCAAGGAGGAGGCGGAGCCTGCGTTGATATTGGCACTCCAGGGACAGGCTCTCACCGTACTGGAGGCCGTAGGAGCTAGCGGAAACCTGACGTTCGACAATCTTTTCGGAGCTCTGGAGGTTAGATTCGGCGATGGACATCTTGAACACGTGTATAGGGCGCGGTTGAAGGAACGTAATCAACATGTTAACGAGAGTCTGCAACAATGGTCTGTGGAAGTGGAAAAGCTCGTGCGAAAGGCTTTCCAGTCGTCACCGGCAGCCATCGATAACATGCTCCTGCAGACCTTTACGGATGGGATACGGGACCCGGAGGTGCGAGCTGCAGTGCGACTTGGGCACCATGTTACACTCAGGGACGCTGTTGCTCATGCATTGGAAGTGGAAGCCGTACGTCAGGATCCTCATTCCGCTTGCCTTAGGGAGATTGTGGCGACTGGAGCATCAGCGCCGAGAAATCGAAGTGTCAATTATGTGTGCTACGAGTGTGGTGAACGAGGACATATTCGCAGCTCCTGCCCGAAGCGCACATGCCGTCGTTATGTGTGCTACGAGTGTGGTGAACTGGGGCATATTCGCAGCTCTTGTCCGAAGCGTGCAGGCCGTCGGGATATAGGAGTCTCGACTGATGAGCAGCAGGAAAATTGGAGGGCGCTGGGCGGTTATGTTGCAAATCCAACCATTGGAGTCAAACAAACATCGGACGGAAATAGTCTGTTAGTTGAAGGAGAGGTCAATGGTAGAAGCTGTCAATTAACTTTGGATACCGGAGCTTCGAGGACGGTAATCAATGCTCGACTGATAAGCGATATGGAAAGTTATCAGAAACGAGTTGTGCAGCAAACCAACCTACAGTTAACAACAGCTACTGGTCAGCGCATACCTGTTAGGGGAGAGTTGGGAGTTTCGATTAAGATCGGGAAAACTTCTTTCAAACATGAGGTGATTGTAGCTGAAATAGTGGACGATTGCATCATTGGCTTAGATTTCTTACAAAGTCACCAGTGCAATATAGACATGAAGAACGGAGTGCTACGGTGTAACACAGAGGAGGTTCCGATGAAAGATGGATCATCGGGAAAGGTCTACTGTGTGAGAAGAACAGTTTGCCAGCCTAGATCACAGACCTTGGTACCTGTTGTTTTGCCCAAGAGTAACGATGGGAGATTACCACGGAGATGTGCTGTGATGGAAAAGGTTAAAACTGAAATTTGTTGGATTCTGGCGAGGAAAGTTGTTGAATCAGTTTCATCTACTTCGAACCCGATACTTAACGTCGGAGATGTGAACCTGACGATTGAGAAGGAGGAGGTTGTTGATCACTATGAGGATGATGTAGTATCGGAAGTTATGGAAGACCCCAGGAAGGACTTGACTAAGTCACCGATTGAGATAGCGAAGAACTGGCTCCCTAAGAACGGCGCAGATATTGGTAGAAAAGACCTGGTGAAGCTCACGATTAATACAGGAGATGTGGCACCAACCAAGCAACGACCTGGGCACATTCCGTTTGTTTGTGAGAAGGAGGAAGGAACACCGGTTTGGCTGTATAATCCTGTTCGTAAGAAAGGGAAGGGCCCGAAGTTACAGGCAAGTTGGGAAGGGCCGTTTGAGGAAGTGGCCAAAATAAATGACGTCACATATCGAATCCAACGATCGCCGAGGAGCCCGTTGAAGATAGTGTACGTAGATCGGTTAGCTCGTTATTTCGGAAGTAATGATGCTCGGGACGAGCAGAACTAAGGGAGGGGCAGTGTCACGGATGCTGTAAAATGACGCAGCTATAGAAGGGCATTCAAAAATTCGGCCGGTTTGTCAACAAGCTTCGTAGCTCGGCGGTCGACGCATGGACTCCCGTGCCGGGGGTCGATGGTTCGAGACTCGTCGAAAATAATTCTAGATTTTATTGTTGTTGGAAATGTTCTAGAAAAGTAAGAGGGAGTAAGAATATTTGGAAGGAGACAGAAAATGGGCGTGTTTAGAAATGTTCTAGAAAACAGAGAGAGAAGGAATATTTGAAAAAGAACCAAAAACAATAGGAATGTTCTAGAACGAAGAGAGAGAAGAAATATTTGTAAAGAAACAATAAAAGGGGGCGTGTTTAGGAAAATTCGAGAAGGAAGGCGGGATTAAGAAATATCCGGAAGGGAACAAAGGAATAAAGAAAAGACTAACGAAATTCGGGCATCTAGAAAATTCTAAGGGGTATATAAGGCCGCGAGTTTGCGGACGCAAGTCAGTATTGATTTCACAGTGAAAAGTGCGGAACAAGCAGGAAGAAAAGTAAAAGTGGAAAAGTACTAGTGAAAAGTAAAGTGCAAAGTAAAGTGGAACAGTGAGTAGACAAGTGTCAGTGTAGTGCAGTGTAGTGTGTGTCGCGTGTCGTGACGTCATAGTGCCGTGCGTCGTGACGTCATAGCGTGTCGCGCGTCGTGATGTAGTGAACAGTAAAAGTGGTGAGAGGGGAAACCCCTGCGAGGAGGACTGTTTAAAGGGGAACCTCTGCAAGGTGGTCCGTGTGTAAGTGTGTAACCCAATAAACTCTGTAAATAAATTGGACTTAGCGTTTCACTCCAATCCCGAAACCCGTCGCTCTTAACAATATATTAACTTAGAAAAATGTTTTGTTTTCTCCGGGACCTTCAGCACAAGACCGACTTACTCTTGGCCGGTTTTTATTATTTGTTGTTATACTGTAGGTATCTATAGAGTTTGCTCTATAATCACACCAGGTTTGACGCTACCGTCGTTACGATATAGGGAGAAGAAAAAACGTTGCTTTAAACTAGTTCCTTGTTTAAAGACCCCCCCTTAATTTTTAACATTTTGATATTTTTATATTCATATTCATTTTTTGCATAGCCACATGGTTGTCTAGATGGTTGTGGTGGATGGATGTTGTGGTTATTATGATTATTATTTGTTAAAAAATTTGCCATAATATCGCATATTCTGTGAAAAGTCCAACTGTCTATTACGGTTCAAAAGTTATAGCCCTAAATAGGTAGGACGGACGGACGGACGGACAGCGTAGGTTTAATAATAGGGTCCCGTTTTCAACCTTTGGGTACGGAACTCTAAACAGTACCCTATGACCAGGAAAATAATTCCGCTCATCAAGGTCCGCCACACACAGACGGAATTGCGATCCGGAATCCTGATTCAGGATTCAGTGTTGTCAATTATGGTTACATAAAATACTAGTGCTGTTTAAAAAATGCCTAAAATAAAAATGTATGAAACGCCAAATGAATGACAATAATTGCATTTTTAGGTATTTATTAAAACAAAACAAACCATTTCTATACATGATAATTACTATCATGTGATGAGATCATGACGTTACGAATGTTACGATGATGGTTTGTAAATTGTATTCCTATAATAATGCAACTATATCAAAAGACTATAGATAGTTTTAACATTAGACATAATCTGCATACAAAAATGGCATGAACCATTATCACACAAGCGGTTTTTGAGGCTCAAAAATCACTTTAGAATATGCCACCTAAGACATCAAAAAATCACTAGATCTCTGAAAGCAGCAACACTCCATACGGAATCTAATTCCGAACCAGGTTTATTCCGGATGTATGTGGCGGGACCTAAGGTCCGCTTTAAGGTCCGATCTTTTCACTAGATCTAGTGATTTTTTGATGCCTTAGGTGGCATTTCTTAACAATTTACGGCCATATCAAACAAGTGATTTTTTAGCGTAGGCGTTGATGGAAAGATACGTGACGGTGCAGTTGCGACGTCGTTGCGGTATAGTTGCGAAATCGCCTACGCTCAAAAATCGCTTGTGTGATAATGGTTCATGTCATTTTGTATGCAGATTATGTCTAATGTTAAAACTATCGATAGTCTTTTGATATAGTTGCACTGTTGACTTAAAAATCATCATCGTAACGTCATTACATGATAGTAATTGTTTGTTTCGTTTTAATCTATACTATTATAAAACTGTAACAGGAAGTTTGTCTGTACATTGAAGATATTAACAAAAAAAAGTAACGATATGGTTTTTAGGTGTCCCTGATTCTATTTCACCAATTTTTGTTTGTTTGTGTGTTTGTTTGAACGAGTATCACGCAAAAACTACTGAACCGATTTTGATGAAACTTTTGACTTAAAATCTGGTATATAATTTGTGCGGACGAAGTCGCGGGTTAACGCTCGTAAATACCTAAAAACATGAATTGTCATTAATATGGCATTTCATACATTTTTATTTTTTAAACAGCACTCTAAGTAATTTTTGCAAACATAGTTGACAATACTGAATCCTGAATAAGGATTCCGGATAGCAATTCCGTAGGTATGCGTATAATATTTGCATAGAAAAGTGATTGAAGCACTAACTTTTTCACTGTTTTTCTAAGAATATCCCCCCCCCCCCCCCCCCCCGAATATTAAGTGTCTCCTCCGAAACTAAAATCTGGATACGTGCTTGATTGGTACAGCAGAGTTTCAGAGACTCTTAGAGGGTTTCTGTAACGTACCATGAACATCTCACTGGCCTCAGCAGACTTGTTTTTGTCAGGATGCAACAGTTGCGTCAGTTTTCTGAACGCCTTCTTGACGACGGGAAACTTTGACTTCTTCGGCACACCTGTCGAATTTATCATATTTGATGGTTATTAAACATCTTTTATAGGCTCTCATAAAAAGGCTGGAAGTCACCCAATGAGAAGGGCTATGCTTAGAGTTTACCTGCGAGATCGAATCAAAAATAAAGAGATTCGCAGAAGAATCAGAGTAGCCGACATAGCCTAAAGAATTGCTAAACTAAATTGGCAATGCGCGGGGCACATTGCTTGCAGAATTGCCGACGGGGCCGAAGAGTTTTCGAGTGGCGACCGCATACCGGAAAGTGCAGCGTGGGTAGGCAGTGAGCCCCCAAAAGGTGGACCGATGACCTGGTGAAGGTGGCGGGAACCTGTTGGATTAGGGTAGCGCATGACCGGTCGTTATGGCGATCCTTGCGGGAGGCCTATATCCAGCAGTGGACAACTATCAGCTGATATGATGATGATATCATGATAAACATAGTATAAGAAAGAGTCCCTACTAAAAACGTACAGTACGGACACTGGCTCCCCACACATTTTGACCGCCCCGTTGGCAGGGAAGGTAGACGACGGTAAGCAGATGTGTATTTTTTGCTACCTCTCTTCCATACCACATCTCCTTTCTGGTCCCATACAGAAAGTTGTGCAATTTGAATTATAAGTAACATATGTTTTGACGGTTTTTTATGGGGACGATTAGACCATCAAACTGCACAACTTTATAAAGTAGGCTGGTATTCGATATATGTATAACTTGCACTCACCGAGGATGTCATAGTCATCTTTTGCTGTTTTGACGTGACGTATAGCTGCAAGCTGCTCTTCAGTGTACTCAGGGCGCTGTCTTCTCATCTCGTTGTTATGCGAGGGCTCGTCCTCCGGCAGTACTTCCACTTTAGGCTTCCTTTCTACTTGAGGCTTCCGTTCCACTCTAGGCGTCTCCACTGGTCTCCGATGACCATCGTCGCCGTTTGGAACTTTCTCCTTAGCAGTCAAAATTTGCCTCAACAAGTCTTTTCCTCTTGCAGTTTCGTAGAAACGTTGGGCTTTATTCACAAATTTCTCAGCTTTGTTCAGATCTCCTTTCTTGAAAGACTCTTCAGCGATTCCAATACATTGTTGTGCGTCGTCTAAATTGGCGTTAGCCTGCATGGTGCCTGTAGTATACTGATATGAAGATGGGCGACTTGTATTCTGAACATTATCGCCGCTTTGGATTTGTTTCAAGAGTTGATCGGCACGTTGTGACGGATACATTCTTCTAGCCTTCATTGCCAATCGCTCAGCTTTCTCCAGATTCCCGGCGTGGAGAGCGTTTTCGGCTAATTTCAAACAATTCTCAGCTTCGCTCTTATTTATTTCAGCAGTTGAGGTCTTGTTTTCGTGGGAAGCGTAAGCACCGCTTTCTGTGTTTCTTCTTCGACTAGTGTTGGCAGCGCGTGTATCTCCAGTTACTATCGCTGACCGAAGCGAGTTGGCACGATCATTTGGGTTCATTCGGAGAGCTTTTTTAACTAATCGCATTGCTTTATCTGTATCCCCAGATTTGAAAGCCTTTTCTGCTTTGTCTAAACACTCTTCGGTTTCTCTTCTTGTTTCTTCCGATGTCATTTTTCACCTGTGTATGTTGAGAGGTTCTCTTGGTATTTTTGGTTTGTAGTAATTCATTTATGTTAGAATAAAAAGGATGTATAAAGATAATATTAGTTTTGAAAGTGTACCTACAACTTTTAACTACTTTAATTAAAATCCTAAAACTACCATACTTGTAAAAAATTAACCATACAAAATATTACGACATCGTCATTATCAGTTCATTAACATTTTGGCAATATTATTTACATTATTATTTCATTAATCCACAGTTAACTAAAGTCTTTACAAACCAATTACTATTTCTTATGCGTACAATTTTAATTTTATCTTTTAATTCTGTAACATAATGGCTTTGGCGTACTTCAGGTTTATTTATCAAATTATTTGCTATTTTAAACTCTCCCTTTATAAAAGCATCTTCAGCTGATCTTAAAAAACCTTTTCCTTTGACTGGATCTAAATAAGATTTCCTTTTTTTCCGAGAATACTTGACCACAACAAATATTTTTGCACTATCATCATCTTTGTTGTCATTTTTAACACCATGTTTCACTTTTAAAATCATTACAAGTAGCTCGCGAGTACGTTCTGTATTAATATGTACTTCGGCGAGTCTTAAGAAAGTCTCAGCATTAATAATATCATTACAATCGTAAGCATCCTGTGCCCAATCTGTATACTTATTACCAAGAGCTATTTCATCTGATTCGTTTATTGGTTTTCCATTCTGTCTATTTTGTGTTCCTATAGACGTGCCTTCGGTGGATTGTGGAGTTGAGAAATTCTGTTTGCCTGGTTTGGTATTACTTTTCCTTATCTTAGTTTCGACATCTGTTAGCAATTCATCAATATATTCATTACTAGGCTGTAAATGCTTCACTTTTTCGAATGCCAGCTTTGCAGAATAATAGTTTTGTTTCTTCATATCATCATTTCCAGAATTTAGAAGTTTTTGCACTTCATTATTAACAATAGATTCAGTTTTATGCTCTACAGGGACACAACTTTCGTTTTCGTTATATTTTGGTGTTTTTTTAACCATTCTCTGCTTTTCTTCGGTATAGACTGTTTCCAAAGCTTTCTTAGTTTGCTCTGTTGGATATAAACGTTCAGCTTTTTTCAAAAGTTTTTCAGCTTTGTCTAAATTTCCTTCATAGTAGGTCTTTTCAGCGACGTTCACACATGTTTCTGCTTCTTTTGCGTGTACGTCGTTTAACAATTCACTTTGGTGAGGCTTCAGCCGTTCCACGGGTTTAGGATTGCATTCTTCTGTTTTTGCTTTATCTTGTCTTCTTCTCAGAGCTTTTTTTTCTTCAACTTCTGTTCGAAGTTTTTTCAATTGTACGGCTTTGGCGAATCCAGGTGTTTGTAATTTGTGCTCGGCTTCGTCTAAATTTCCAGCATCAATATCATTTCGAATAGCACTTGCTAGTTCATCTAATTCTTCTTTATGAGACCGTTTTGCAGGTTTTTCACTCGAAACGGTGCTGGCATAACTTTTGGCACATGATTTCTTCGGGTTTATAGCATTTTGTACTTGTTTCCGTAGTTTCACAGCACGTTCTGAAGTATACAACGCCACAGATTTATCCAAAAATATAAGGGCCCTTTCATATCTCTTGTCCTTGAAAGCATTCTCAGCTATTTGTAGATACGTATTAGCTTCGTCCATGACGTTTTCTTGCTTGCGGGGTTGTGACTCGTGCGGTCCTTCCTTAGGAACTGCATTTTCCTTAGACCTTGTGTTCCTAGCTCTAGCATCACGCACAAGTTTCAAATCTTCTTCGACATCGATACTAGCATCCATTCTCTTAGCTTTTAATAAAAGGCGTTCAGCGTTATCGAGGTCCTTAGCTTTGAATGCATTATTTGCATTATCTAAACATTTCTTAGCTCCTTCTAAGTTCTCTTTATATACGGTCGGTCCCGATGGTGGATCAGTAGGTGTCCGTGTCCGGACTTGTTCAGGATTACTATCAACGACAGAGTTGATATCATCATCGTCTGGACCAGCGTCGGGATTCACACTTTGAGTCTCTTTAGGCGCATCTCTGGCACCGATGGCGTCTAGTACTTCATCCAGGAGGTCCTGAGCATTTTTAGTGTAAAGGATCCGTTGTGATTTAATCAACCACTTTTTCGCTTTTTCCAAATCATTTTCAGCAATAGCTTTTTTCGCCTTATTTATGCATACAACTACATCCTCTTTGTTACCTCGTACTGTAACTCCTGCATGATTGGATGATGTTTTATCTCTTTTCATGCGTAAATATTCATCGCTTGGTTTTTCATTTTTCTTTGGCTTTGCTGGGAAAAGTTTAGCCGACATTATACTATACCACTGTTCAGCTTTGAGCATATAAATGTCTGCTACTTCGTAATCATTTTGAGCAAATGCATTTTCTGCTTTACCTCTGTAATTTTCAGTATCGTCCGTGGTATCTGAGATACCTTCTAAGCTCTCAAGTGATCGAATCTTATCCACAGCGACTTTGACTTGCATAGAAAGCATCCTTGAGCGCATGATAAATACATTTCTCATCATTCTATTCTCTTTTTCCAACATTGTTTTTTCTTTTTCTGTCATTTCAGGACTGTCACATCTATTTTTTCGAGTATTATCTGCCATTGGAGAAACGTTTGATGATGCTTGTGGTTCTAAAACAGATGACAGTAACGATATATAATACTATCAGAAGAACATAATTATATTATATTGTCCTCAGTGTCGTCTAGTTTATTCTCATGTATTTCATTTTCAGCTGTGTTCAAATACCATTCTTCTTTTGGATAATTATTTATTTCGACTTAGTTTGTTCTTATTATACCTACTTTTGAGAAACAACGTTTTAAAACTGAAAGTTAAGACGAAGTAATTGTCAAATCTTAGATATCAGTGAAATGTGGAGATTATATGAGTTAATATTCAGTACCTGTAGTAGGTATCAACCTATTAAGAAAATCTCTAAAATACTCTGGATCTGTCGACATTGACAGGGTATTTATACTACAGAAACTATGTGTACGAGTTATATACGGGCTGCGATCATGGAGGGACTCCTGTAGATCTGCCTTCTCGTGGAGCTCAGTTTGCTGACAGTAACCTCTTTGTATATTATGGAACTCTGTAAACTGGTTAGAGGTTACCCTGATAAATTTCCAAACAGACCTGCATTCCACAGCAGACGACTAAACGATCTCCATACAACACAGCTTCAAATCCCTCGCTGTAGAACTGCCGCATATGAACGGACAGCAACCCACAATGCTGCTAAAGTTTATAATAAGCTACCGCCTGATATAAAAGCTCTCTCAGGCAAAAAGTTCCTGAATAAACTGAAATCTGTGCTAGTCAATATGTGTCCATATGACCTAAACGAATTTTATAATTATGATTTTTGTACGTAGTTAATATAAAAATACAAAATAATAATTAAAGCTGACATGTAATTAAATTGACTTGATTCGTTGCACGATTATTATTCATTTATTATAAAAAATTATTGATTGATTGATTGATTGATTATTAAAAAAATTTCGCACGCAAAAAACCGTAGTTTAGACATTTACCTACTCAAATAAAACAAGATTAATCTCAGCACCTACCAAAGACATTATTTGGTCCAAAGTCTCTGATTTGGTCAGTACGTTCAATATGAATTCAAACACGTTCTGAATTACAGACAACAATTTTAAGAATAAACTAGCTAACGCTACAAATTATATACCAGATTTTAAGTCAGATCATAAACTATCAAACAAACAAAGTTTCATCAAAATCGGTTCAGTAGTTTTCGCGTGATGCTCGATCAAAGTAACAAACAAACAAACTTCTTTTTTTAAATTTACAGTTTTATAAGACTTCGTCCGCACAAATTATATACCAGATTTTAAGTCAGATCATAAGCTATCAAACAAAAAAAGTTTCATCAAAATCGGTTCAGTAGTTTTGGTGATATGGAATGGAATTTGTTTTATAATTTATTTATAATTATGTAGCCCAGTCATTTTACAGTTTGAGCCGGAACTAATTGATAATTAATATTTTTTTCGGTATAGTATTTAAGATCCAATTTGAGTTTAGAAATATACCAAAATTAAAAAGAAATCACGTCCGCAACATCTCCAAATTTAAAATTTAGCATTTATCTCATTCTAAAAAACAAGAGGGAAAATTTTTTTTTGCACATTTTTAAGGCTATACCGTCATACATAGTTCAAACATGGTATTAATATTTTTGTCTACTTTTAAGCCTTTGAAAAATCAATTAGTATTTTTCTAATGAATACCTCATTTTTAAAATTTTAATGCCTATTTTATTGCTCAAAAATAACTTATATTGTTAAATCTAATTATAATACATTGGTGTTTAATATTATTAAGTTAAAAGTTAGAACCCTTCTGGGACATACAATTTTGATTTCTATGTTGCGTAGCGAATTTTTTTTTAATTTGTTTTAAAATAGTCTTTTTGTCGGTGCCGGTTACAGTTTAAAATTCCCATTTATAATTACTCCCCACCCCTCCTAACAAAACTCCGTAAGGCTATAAATTTCGATATGGATTACATTTCTAAACCGACTTCAAAAAAGGAGGAGGTTGAGAAACCTCCTCGTTCGTATTATATTCGTTAATCTAAACTATTATAAAACTGTAACAGGAAGTTTGTCTGTACATTGAAGATATTAAGAAAAAAAAAGTTACGATATGGTTTTTAGGTATCCCTGATTCCATATCACCATTTTTTTTATTTTTTGTCTGTCTGTTTGTTTGTTTGTGTGGTTGTTTGTTTGAACGAGCATCACGCAAAAACTACTGAACCGATTTCGATGAAACTTTTTTGTTTGATAGCTTATTATCTGACTTAAAATCTGGTATATAATTTGTGTGGACAAAGTCGCGAGTTAACGCTCGTATAATATATATTTATGTGTGTTCGCGGATAACTTTGTTGTTTATGAACCGATTTTAATGATTCTTTTTTTGTTGGAAAGAAGATATTCCAAGGGTAGTACCATGATAAGGAAACCAGGATCTGATGATGGCATCCCAGAGAAATCGAGGGGAACCTTTGAAAATCGTAGTGAAATTGAACTAATGAATTCACCACTGAAGATTATAAAATTAACAAAATTTTAACAAAAAATTAAAACCGCCTTCAAAAAAAAACTAAAAGGTTACAAAATAATATTGCAGCCGATGACTTTTTTGTTCGCATCATAAGAACATTAATTTGTTTTATCGAAGTCGTTGTCAAGCCAAGCCAAAAAAGCCCTGTCGCGAATTGTACCGGCTTGACAGCGACTTCGATAAAACAAATGAATTTTCTTATGATGCGAACGAAAAAGTCATCGGCTGCAATATTATTTTGTAACTTTTTAGTTTTTTTTTTAAGGCGGTTTTAATTTTTTTTTAATTTTTTATATAAAAATGTATATAAGGTCTAACAAAATTAGCTGAAACTATTTTAAGGGGATGATCAGACCGTCAAACTGAACAACTTTCTCTATGCTACCAATATCGAAATCGCGAAAAAAAAATCTGCTGTTCCATACAAACCTACTCGACCTAAATGTATGGGACAGCAGATTTTATTTTCGCGATTTCAATATTGGTCCCATAGAGAAAGTTTTTCAGTTTGATGGTCTGATCATCCCCTTAAAATAGTTTCACCTAATTTAGTTAGACCTTATATATTGAGTTATAGTTAGAGCAGTACAATTTTCCGAAGTTGAAATTTGCACTAAAGAGCCGGTATTCGAGGCATCCACTCTAGTCCTATATTTTTAGAAGTTTATCGAAAAAAATACAATATTTCCTCCAAAATCAGCTGTTGCATGGGTTTACATTTGAGTCTGGTAGGTAGTCATTGCAATTTAGTATGAATTAGCAGTTTTTTTTTGCTCTGGTCGGTTTACTCCCATTTTTCAGTTTGATGGGTAGACTCGTAGTTTTATTGGATGCTATTAATACAGGGAGTAAAATTAAATGGGATACTTACTTAAAGGGGTCCTTCAGACCGCCAAACAACTTTCTCTACATATAGGGTCCTCTTTAATATGCTGACACTTTTTTAAGGGGATGATCAGATCATGAAACTGATCAACTTTCTCTATGGGACCAACATCCAAATCGGAAATCCGCTTTCCCATACATTTGGCTCAAGTAGGTTTGCAGTTTTGTATGGGACAGTTTTTTTTTTTTCGCGTTTTCGATGTTAGTCCCATGGAGAAAGTTGTTCAGTTTGATGGTCTGATTATCCCCTTAAAAAAGTGTCAGTATATTAAGAAGGATCCTGTATAGGACCAATATCGAAATCGAGAAAAAAAAGCTGCTGGCCGATACATTTCAGTCGAGTTATGTTTGCAGTTTTGTATGGGACAACGGAATTTTTTTCGCGATTTCAGTAAGTAACCCCTTTAAGTAAGTGTCCCATTTAATTTTACACCGTGTATTGTATACAGGGTGAAATTGATATCATTAGCATCCTTTTAAACTAAGAGTTTACCCATCAAACTGAACAACTTTTACTATGGGAGCAAACCGATCGGAGCAAAAAAATAATCAGCTTCTGCATACATTTGAGTCGAGTAGGCACTGCAGTTTAGTATAGAACAGCTGACTTTTTTTTTGCTCCGATCCGTTTGCTCCCATAGTAAAAGTTGTTCAGTTTGATGGGTAGACTGTTAGTTTAAAAGGATGCCAATGATATCAATTTCACCCTGTAGATACCTAGAATAGGTGCGTTTACCTGCTAAAGTAAAGTATAAGTAATATTCAAATCTATCTAAAAATGGTAGATTGACCGGGGCGTCCCGTCGGCACACTCTGCACTTCGGCACATGTTTATCAGAAACGGAAAACATTAGAATAATAGTAATAAAAAAGGTCACCAATGAGATAGAAAAGGACAACAATAGTTGCCATCCTTTTCTTTCTTAATGAAATTCGGCACCAAGTTCGGGCTTATTCATTTTCAAGGCTAACTTGATTTGACAATTTCTCCGTTTGTTAAAGTAACTAAAAGTGAACGCACCTCGTTAAATTTTCACTTAAAATAATCACTGTGAAATACACTATTAAATATTTAGTTTATCTCAACCACAGAGATACGTGTGACACGAGCCCGGCCACTGCCCAAATAAATTGTTGAGATTGCAATGTTGCCAGTTCTACCAGAGTGAGAAACGGAAAAATAACTCTTCAAAAATACTCGAAATAAGGCATCTCCAAAATAAAACACTAAATACACCAGAGCCACTTTCAATAATTTAAGGAGGTTAAGACTGCCTCAGTGGTCTAATGGTTAAGAGCATTGGCTCTCGACACGGAGGTCGTGGGTTCGATTCCCACGAGGGAAAATGTCACTTTGTGCGTTTTTCCCCAGTTGGTTAGGACATTGCAGGGTGAATCGCCTGATTGTCTGAAAAGAAAAATGATTCCGTGCTTCGGATGGCACGTTAAGCCGTTGGTCCCGGCTACTATCTCTGGTGGTAGTAGTCGTTACATAAAAACCACGTCAGAGGCTGTAAGGCGGTCTGAAAAAACTCTGACACCAGGGCTCTGCCCACACGATAAGAAGAGAATAAGGCTTTCAATGCTTTATTTTATTTCAATTATCTACTTACTGTACACGGTATATTTAGTGGGTTGTGGATTACTCTGTATTATATAAAATATTTCCCAAATATTTAAAAAATGGTCCTCAATTCTAATGCATTTGAAAAGAGTAGACTGAACCTACATCAACTTGTAATAAAATAATGAACTAAGTTTTACAAAATGGCATATTCAACGTTTTATTTCAGAACAGCCGAATGAATCTAAGACCGTGCCGTGCGCATAATTCTAGTAACAACCATTTTTCTGCCAATTTTTGCGAGGGACGAGGTACCATGAAATCATCTACACGTACTTTTGATTTAATCCGTTAGTTTAGAGTCTAATTTAGATTTTTTTAAATAGTCTCGTGCAACCCCAAACATGACTAGTTTGAAGTTATTGTTCCGCAATTATAGGATGCCTCGTTTACTGATAACTGATAAGGTATAAAATTATGATCCCAATGCAGGAAGTATTTCTAGTGCTTCTTTGTACCCTTAGCGCTAAAAGGTAAAAGCGGTGAAAATAAGAACTAAAACAGAAAACAGGCATGTCATTGAAAAAAAAACACTAAATCTACTGCTAAAACTGTAGGGCTGGCAACACTGATTGTGGGATGGGCGATCAGTGTTGCCCAGGCTGAAATGCGAACTGCTCCTTATCAGTTTTGTGGGGAATTTTCGTTAGTGTAGAGTGTAGACTGTGCGTACTGTTTCTGCCATATGTATTCCGCATTAGATATCCTATGATTTAAGATACGCGTTCTGCGTTCTGCTACCGTTCTGCAGCAGGCGATGTTCTGTGAAAGTCGTCGAAAACTTAAAATCACAAAACTGGTCATACTTCTTCGGGCATTTCCCCGATACTCAACTAATGTTAAGATCAAAATACAAGCGTTCAAATGGAACTTCTACGTGTAAAATAATATGTGTCAGAATAGCTTGTACCGACTCGATGAACTGTAATCATAAACTATTATTATATCATATATATTATTATCATTGACCAAGAATTTTTCGCTTACGCTGAATTATTATTCAACACTTCATGATGTTTTACACGATGAAGGAATACGGTTTCGGTCGGTTTACCACATACATGGAATTATTCCGGGCGGAATTAGTATTTTCCCCCCATAAGGATTCGCCCATCCAGAATTCCGCGTTGGCTACAGTATTTGTTTAGGCAATGGTACATATTCCAGTAGAAGGGTTATCGTTTTGAGGCCTAAAAAATAGGGTTCTCTTCTCACCCTAAAATCAATTCAAAGTTAATTTAATACTTAAATTACTTTCGGAAAAAAAGTTCGATTAAATTTTTTATTTAGTCATCATCACCATCATCATCTCAGCCGATGGACGTCCACTGCTGGACGTAGGTCTCCCCCAAGGGTCGCCATAACGACCGGTCCTGCGCTGCCCTCATCCAACGGGTTTCCACCGCCTTCACCAGGTCGTCGGTCGGGGGGCCTACCCACGCTGCGCTTTCTGGTACGCGGTCGCCGTTTCCGGTCCATTATAATTAACATAGGTGCATAGAGGAAGGCGTAACTCGTGTCAACGTTGACGCGAGTTACGCCTTCCTCTATGTTAATTACTTAAATATTCTGTCAGTTTTTTAACGGGATGATGAGATCAGACCATCAAACTGAACAACTTTGGGACAAATGTCGAATCGAGAAAAAAAAACTAGCTATATCTTTTTTACCCGACTGCGCCAGAAGGCGGGTTATGTTTTTTTATAGATCAACTCAACACATACGAAAAGTAACCCGGCCACTTTTACATTTATTTCGATAGTTAAGTATTCTTAAAAGTGGAATATTTATAAATTAAAACCTACGTTAAGTTTAAAAGTACCAAAAAGTACCAATTCTATAAAAATTGCTTTAGTAAACGTAGTTTATTGGAGTATTTACCTTCTTGGCATTTTTTTTTTAAATTAGACTTTCTTTATTTAAAAATCTTTAATATTGTGACGACGCCACTAAACGATAAAGGAGGCTTTAGAAAAAAAAATTACACTTTAGCTGTAAAAAATTACTCAGTACAAAATGGCGACCCTGTACAAAGTTGGAATTCTATTTAAGTATACCTATTAATGACACATAAGACGTAGTACTTATTATATCAATGCCGATAAGGCGTTCTCAGCTTGCTGATAATGTTTGGTTTTTTTTTTATCGGGCATAGGTCCACCACACATTCCCACCGCTGTAACTCCTGTAAGCCAGGATCAACAGCGGCGACTACTGGACAATGAAGTCCAGTGAGCCCGGGAGATGACTCTAATCTGTCTTGGAACCCGCAATGAATTAATCAAAGAAGATAGGAGGAGTAGGAAAACGAAATATCCGACTTCCCTCCATTGCAAACGGGAGATTGCTGTCTCCCGTTTGCAATGGAGGGAAAGGAGAAGAAGGAAAAAAACATGGCTATTGGAGAGCCAAATCAAGAGATCATTGATGTACTTAATGTTTGGTTTGTATTCTTTGTATCATTGAATGACGTCATTTATGAAGCACTTTTCGTGAAACGTCCATTCGTTCGTAGAACAAAGACAATTGGATTCCTATACTTAGTGTTGCCTACTTATTGAATTGGGGCTAGTTGGGAACCTGAATCGGGCAAAAAGAGCTAATGAAAAACATATATTTCTAGTATGGTATGTTGTACGTACATTATTATTGTATTACCTTTACCATAATCCCTTTCGGGGTGGTCAAAAACCTTGCTACAACTGCGGATAAAATAATATTTATTTTAAGTGCGCAGTTGCAGCGATAGTTAATAAATATTATATTTTAATCGATTCGACAAAAAGCGTTTTTCCTGTGGTTTTCTAGGGGATCACTAGATGGCGCTAAGGTCTTCGCGAATAAAAGTCAAAATTTTAAAATGTGTTTAAAAGATGGCAACGCATCTTTTCATGGAAAATTGCATTATTTACGAATCATAAATATACAGGGTCCTTCTTAATACACACTATACACAGACACTTTTTAAGAGGATGATCAGACTGTCAAACTGAACAACTTTCTCTATGGGACGAACATCGAATTCCCGAAAAAAAAATCAGCCCGAGAAGGTTTTTGCAGTTTTGTATGAAAGAGCAGATTTTTTGTTGTTGTAGTTGTTCAGTTTGATGGTCTGATCATCCCTTTAAAAAAGTGTCAGCATATTAAGAAGGACCCTATAAATGTATTTCTAAAATAATACAATACAGAACAAACTAATCGAACATTATTTTGAAACGATTTATGTCTGTGACATGGCTTTAAGGGCTCGATATCTTGGTCTTTAGAAAAATGGCAGGCACCGCCCTGACACGATTTTGACATATTCTAGCGAACTTCTGTGTGGAGCGATGAACATGCCATCTGTGGAGGTTTCTCGGACATATATAAAAAAAATCGCTCATTAATATTTCGGCGATCTCAAGGATTGTTTTTGTAAAAAAACACATTTGAGCAACCATAAAATGTCGGAGCTTTCGTCGGCCGGAGAGCAGGCAAGATCCATGACCGCCCCATAACAGACCTGCTAACCTAAAAACTTTTGCCATAATTGAAGTTTTCAGGATGGAATTACGTGTCAAGTTGTTATTGGCGATGGCGGCGGCTAGCTTTTAGTACACTAAAGCATTTTATAAGAAATCTGCTCCCTTAGTCGTCTCGTACCTACGATAACTACGGGAAGAAATATGGTTGTCCATTCTGCGGGGCTAGTACGCCAACCCGCGATAGCGACATTTAACACATCCATCTGTCAAATTTAGTCTTTTATCCCGTTCGTTCGCGCGCAAATAGAAAGAGAACGGAAGCGCGATAGCGCTATATCACGGTATCGCGAAATATAGTTGTACATTCTGCGGGGCTAGTACGCCAACCCGCGATAGCGACATTTAACACGTCCATCTGTCAAATTTAGTCTTTTATCTCGTTCGTTCGCGCGCAAATAGAAAGAGAACGGAAGCGCGATAGTGCTATATCACGCCATCGCGGTTTGGCGTACTAGCCCCGCTGACTATTATCGTAGGCCTGTTTGCAACGAAGTTGGCAACACTGGAGTGAGCAATGAAGATTTTTTTTACTAGAAGATTTGGCCTAAAGGTCTTGTAGCCGGGCCAGTAAATAAATTAAAAAGATAAAAGTACTATAGCACCAAATTTGGTTGATATCGTGCTGCCGATTCCGGGGAATTTCCTCTTGTTTCGTTTCAACATGAGCCCCACAACAGCTATAATATATCGTTGTACTCTTTTAACGCACGCAAAATACATAAACACGACTCGTCAACTGCATGCGTTAGAAGAGTTGAGAAGATTGTCACTCATGCCTGCACTGTAAAGATTAGCCAGTCAGCAATGGTCGGAGAATTTCCCCGATTTACGGGGAAACGTGCAGGGAAAGAGCGAGGAATAATTCACAGTGGAGATTTTCGGGGGACTGAATATTGTTAAACTTCGAATCGAATCCGACTAGGTGTGCTTAGAGCCAAAGTGTGAAAAAAAAAATTATTGTTTGTGTCGTACCTACCTATAATTACTGTTGTTTTTTTGTGTGCTAATAAATTTAATAATATTTATCTTAACTTAATCAAAATGGCTCGTGCGGTGGCTTGGATTCCTTTTTACTACAACATTTAAAGGTCTTTGTGTGCCTTTCGGCAGGTCACGTTGATAGAAGCCTGGCGTCTAGTCTAGCGTCCCTTAAGGAGCTAATGCTGTCGGGTAAGGTAAACCAGAAGGTGACAGATATATTGTAAGGGCGTATTTATTCTGTGGTACGGGGCTAACCTGTGTGCACTGAAAAAGAAGGATGGTGGTATTAACCCTCGTAACCCAAACACACACACACACACACACCCTACACATAAACACAATGTAATGTACTTACCAACATGCTTACCTTTTTTATTAAATCCCAGGATAACAGCTAGGTAAAAATTTTTTGTACCTATTACACCTAGTAGTATACTCAAAAATGTTACCAATAGCTTCAATATTATGTAATTTCCAAAGAGGGGGGCCTGGCGACCTGACTGACAGGTTTTTTAATCTAAATACCCAAATCGGGCACCAGTTCTCACCCACAGAAATATGGACATGTAAACGTATTTATAAGAGCTATTTAATTTGTACCTGCCTAATGTTTGTGGACTGGGGAAAAAAAAAATTGTGTTTATTATTTTTTTATTTTTATTAGGCCCTTCGCAGTGGGAACTACGCTAGTACGCTACGCTCTCGAAAATCTCCTCTGTAAGCGCATTTCGTAATCTCTAGCGGATAAATTTCAACCAATCCAGGTTGGTTTCGGCTCCAAGGGTGCCTCATGAAAAATTAAAAATGTGAGTATAGCGTTATTTTCAAATGTTTTTTTTAGTAAGAAGATAAAACTAAAATATATTTTATGCAGTCCGCTCCCCTAAAACGGGGACTCTAAAAATTTACATTGGCAGCACCGATGGTTGGTAAAACGTTGTAATTTACTCTTTGGCAGTGTTGGTCTTGAAATAGTCCGAATTGCACGTATCGTAATTTTGATTGCAACGAATCACGACAACCTGCTTTTCCAACCAGATAAACAAATTCAGTTTTTAGAAGGTGAGTTCAAAAACTTTTGTTTATTACTGATATTCAACAAAATCTACATGCTTGCATATCAGTACCTAATCTGGGATCTAATATTATAAAGAGGAAAGATTTGATTTTTTGTTTGTAATGAATTCGTAATGGCTTCGAAACTACTGGACCGATCTGAATAATTCTTTCACCATTAGAATGCTACATTATTCGTGATGAACATAGGCTCAAAAACGGTCAAGTGTGTGTCGGGAAGATTCTAAGGCGGTACGAAGTTCGCCGCGGTCTACTAGCTACAAATAAAGGAACTTAACACTAAACTAAACTAACCTAGGATGTGGAGTAGGTTTGGTCCTTGTGGGAGGGTAGGTAGGTTAGGTTAGGTTAGTACCTAGGACGATTAATGGTTAAATGCAGGCGGAGGACAGTCGCCTTTTGGTGGCTTTTTCCGATTCAGTTTGCATAGAATGTGCTGCTATCTATTAAATATTTCGCAGAAGAATGAAAAAAAAAAATTTTGTTGTCTATGACAATGTCAAATTGACTCATTCAGTGATTATATTCTCTTTGATTCACAAAATGGCTACCTATCTTGCGTAATGTGCGGGTTGTTTGTAGTTTTCGTTCAATTTCGTGACTATTTAGTGATGTTCTGGAGTTTCTGTTGTTCTCTTACCAATGTTTAGATTACAGGAATAGTAAGGATACTGGAATTTCACTCGATCGGTGCGGGATTGAACGAAATCTAGCATTCAAAACAATAATATCCATCGATATGAGTAGATATAAGTAGGTATGTATAGTATAGGTTGAATTATTGTCGATGAAACATAGATGGCGCTAGCTAGCCTTCAATTTGACATAAGGTGGGTTCTCTTTTCTAATATACTTATATTACTCTTTGGTTAAATGGTTCTAGGTTAGTACCCACAACCAGGCTATGTTATCTTAGTACAAACTAAGTGGAACGCTGATTTTCCATGGACAGCTTCCGCCACCGCCGCCGGTTATGTTTCGAAGCACTATGTGTTGAACTAGGGTTCATATCGGAGTGACAGCGCGCTACACCTCACCGCTGTGCTATAGTAGTGAGAAATTTCGCCCATATCAATCACTGTCTTGTTGGTCTAGCGGTCTAGACAACCGGCTTACGATCCGGGTAGCTATGGTTCGATCCTCGTGTCGGATGATCGTCTTTTTCAATTTATTTCATGATGTGGCGCCGCGCCCCCTAGGAACATAAGCAGCAACGCTAACAATTAGGACATCCTAAAATTCAAGGCGACTTACCTATCTATATCCAATATACATATTAATCTATGCCCACTATCGCTGTGCTGATCGTTTTTTTTTTTAATTCTTTTGTTTTTTTTGGAGCTTTTAACCCTGAGGTTACGTCAGCCCCATCGTGCCTTAACCCTTAAGACTACAAAATGAAACAATTTTACAATTAAATTAAAACCTAACACGACCTAACGATTTCGGTTGAAAGTGGAAAGAAGCGCCACGGCAACCCTTGTATCCTGTCGACTCTATCAGGAGTAATGGTTGTTTCCCGAAAGTACTATATTATACAGGGTGTAAGGGTAAACAGTTGTATTACTTTAAGGGGTGGTTGTACCCATGATACTGAACAACTTTACCTAAGAAACATATTAGCCAATTCGCAAAAAAAATAAAAAAATAGTAACATACGTTTAGAAATAGCAATAAAACTTTAAATTCAGATTCAGTTTGCATAGAATGTGCTGCTATCTATTAAATATTTCGCAGAAGAATGAAAAAAAAAAATTTTGTTGTCTATGACAATGTCAAATTGACTCATTCAGTGATTATATTCTCTTTGATTCACAAAATGGCTACCTATCTTGCGTAATGTGCGGGTTGTTTGTAGTTTTCGTTCAATTTCGTGACTATTTAGTGATGTTCTGGAATTTCTGTTGTTCTCTTACCAATGTTTAGATTACAGGAATAGTAAGGATACTGGAATTTCACTCGATCGGTGCGGGATTGAACGAAATCTAGCATTCAAAACAATAATATCCATCGATATGAGTAGATATAAGTAGGTATGTATAGTATAGGTTGAATTATTGTCGATGAAACATAGATGGCGCTAGCTAGCCTTCAATTTGACATAAGGTGGATGCATAATGTTGCCACGAGTGGGTTCTCTTTTCTAATATACTTATATTACTCTTTGGTTAAATGGTTCTAGGTTAGTACCCACAACCAGGCTATGTTATCTTAGTACAAACTAAGTGGAACGCTGATTTTCCATGGACAGCTTCCGCCACCGCCGCCGGTTATGTTTCGAAGCACTATGTGTTGAACTAGGGTTCATATCGGAGTGACAGCGCGCTACACCTCACCGCTGTGCTATAGTAGTGAGAAATTTCGCCCATATCAATCACTGTCTTGTTGGTCTAGCGGTCTAGACAACCGGCTTACGATCCGGGTAGCTATGGTTCGATCCTCGTGTCGGATGATCGTCTTTTTCAATTTATTTCATGATGTGGCGCCGCGCCCCCTAGGAACATAAGCAGCAACGCTAACAATTAGGACATCCTAAAATTCAAGGCGACTTACCTATCTATATCCAATATACATATTAATCTATGCCCACTATCGCTGTGCTGATCGTTTTTTTTTTTAATTCTTTTGTTTTTTTTGGAGCTTTTAACCCTGAGGTTACGTCAGCCCCATCGTGCCTTAACCCTTAAGACTACAAAATGAAACAATTTTACAATTAAATTAAAACCTAACACGACCTAACGATTTCGGTTGAAAGTGGAAAGAAGCGCCACGGCAACCCTTGTATCCTGTCGACTCTATCAGGAGTAATGGTTGTTTCCCGAAAGTACTATATTATACAGGGTGTAAGGGTAAACAGTTGTATTACTTTAAGGGGTGGTTGTACCCATGATACTGAACAACTTTACCTAAGAAACATATTAGCCAATTCGCAAAAAAAATAAAAAAATAGTAACATACGTTTAGAAATAGCAATAAAACTTTAAATTTATTCTGAAAATTAATTTCGTTACGTTTTCGTTTTCGTTTTTTAAGCAATATATCGAAAAAAATCCTAAATTTCTTCAAAAAAAATTAAGAGCAACCCTTATTAGGAGACTCGAGAGTTTCAACACCAAGGTCCGCCACACACAGACGGAATTGTGATCCGGAATCCTGATTCAGGATTCAGTGTTGTCAACTATTGTTACAAAAAATACTAGAGTGCTGTTTAAAAAATGCCTAAAATAAAAATGTATGAAACGCCAAATGAATGACAATAATTGCATTTTTAGGTATTTATTAAAACAAACAATTACGAAAGACGTTACGAATGTTACGATGATGGTTTGTAAATTGTATTTCAATATTAATGCAATATATATGCTATATCAAAAGACTATCGATAGTTTTAACATTAGACATAATCTGCATACAAAATGGCATGAACCATTATCACACAAGCGGTTTTTGAGCGTAGGCGATTTCGCAACTATGCCGCAACGACGTCGCAACTGCACCGTCACGATACGGTATCGTTCCATCAACGCCTACGCTCAAAAATTACTTTAAAATATGCCACCTAAGACATCAAAAAATCACTAGATCTAGTGAAAAAGTCTCTGAAAGCGGCAACACTCCATACGGAATCTAATTCCGAATCAGGTTTACTCCGGATGTATGTGGCGGACCTTAAGGTGGGTGTGGTAATTAAGTTTATGGTGGTGATACCCTTATCTATACCTATAAGCCTTTAGTTTTTCGGCAGACTCCGCCGCCGCGCAACCACCAGCCCTTCGACTCGTGCCCTAGCCACAGTATAAAAAACAGTACTTAGGTATCTAGTACTACATGTAGGTACCTAGCTGTAATAAGACGGGGCCAGTGAGTCCTGGCAAGAAACATCCCACACTAGCGCCCCGCCTTCCTGTTTATTATTTTCTTATTTAGGTAGGTACAGGTAGGTATATGTACTTTCGGTTCTTTGTTCGCAGCTTGAGGTTAGGTATGCATTTATCATAAAATTCATAAATTTCTGATAAGATATCCTACTACGTATTGAGTTGTTTTAGTAAATAAAATAAGGCGAGCATCCGCATTTTATGGATTAAGGTCCGCCACACACAGACGGAATTGTGATCCGGAATCCTGATTCAGGATTCAGTGTTGTCAACTATGGTTACAAAAAACACTAGAGTGCTGTTTAAAAATGCCTAAAATAAAAATGTATGAAACTCCAAATGAATGACAATAATTGCATTTTTAGGTATTTATTAAAACAAAACAAAAGATTTCTATAACATGATAATTACTATTATGTGATCGGTCATGACATTACGAATGTTACGACGATGGTTTGTAAATTGTATTCCAATATTAATGCAACATTTATACATATTATGCCGCAACGACTTCGCAACTGCACCGTCACGATACGGTATCGTTTCATCAACGCCTACGCTCAAATGAATAAATCACTTGTTTGATATGACTGTAAATCTTAAAAAATGCTACCTAAGACAACAAAAAATCACTAGATCTAGTGAAAAAGTCTCTGAAAGCGGCAACACTCAATATAATAAAGTAAAAATACTAAAAGAGTTATGAAATCGATATAAAAAATGCACCGTTTTGACTTTGAGATTCTTTTCTTTCTGTTAAAACGGCACTTGTAAAGCAATGTGTGTATAGGAACGTTGATGTTCATACGTATAAAACCAACATATTTTAACCAGACAAGATGTGCGCCAACTGCGATTACGCGACACTCCGTTTATATGAGGTATAGCTAATAATTACCACTATAATCTAGAGATTATGAGGAACAAATCGACATGAGTTCCATAACTATACGCCAACTATACATGCTAAAATTTTTTTGCTAGCCTATTTCCCAAACTACGAGGAAAAGTTAGGTATTCCACAAAAAATATACCTAACTGGGGGTGGCTGTACTAAGAAAGCATTTTTCGAAAATAACCCCAATAGGGGTGCGATGGGGTGTTGAGCTTTTTCGAACTTTACCTACTTCAATGGTCGCAGCGAGTAAAAGCTACAAAATAAAAAGAATAAATTGTTTGAAATTAATAAAAAAAATAATAGGCCACGTGCGTGTCGGTCACTTGCAGTGTAGGGTAGTTGCCTGTAACAATAAATATTGGTCCCTTAGTAAAAGTGGCACACTTTGATGTTCTGAGGAACCCTCTAAATTAGGTAACGCATATATTTTTACATCCTGTATATTATGTGTTTCTGTTTTAGGTAGACGAGACACCAAACGATACTCCAATGGCTGAAAATACTCGTAACGAAGAAAAACCAAACGATGAAGATTTACGAAAAAAAATACCTACAACCTCTTCTAACCAGGCAAGAGATACTGTAAGAGGCAACATAGACGATGTAGTGGCATGCATAAATAAGGCGAGAGAAGCACAAGAAATTGCTGCGCATGATCTAGAAAAAGCAAGTAATTGGTTGAATAAATCACAGGAGCTACTAGCAGAGGCACTAGCCGCAATTGCTACCGGAGATGCATATAGAGAAACTCAAAGTGGTAACCCCGATGCGGTTTTAGGCAATGACGACACGAATGTCAATGGTCTCAACCCTGATACCAACCCAGAACAAGCTCGGACCCCAAACAATTACAAAGAAGCAGAAACGCATAATATACTTGAAGCTGAACAATTAAAAATGGAGGTTAAACTATTCCCAGCTAAGCCGAATAATGACGAAAAACCAAGCGTCACACCCAGTTATGCAGGAGTTACTGTTGAAGGTAATCCAGAGGATGTAGTGGCATGCGTAGATAAGGCGAAAAAAGCCTTTGCTGAGAAAGATTTGGAAAAAGCGAAAAAGTGGTTGATTAAATCACAACGTATGCTTTATAATATAAATGCTCAGGAACTCCTGAATCAAGTACTGGCCGCTATTGCAGCCGGAGATGAGCTTAAAGAAACTCCAAATGTGAATACCAATGCTGGTCCAGACGATGATGACACCAATTCTATTGTTGATCCCAATCCAGAACAAATCCGTACCCGGACCGCTACTAAACTACCATCGGGACCCACCGTACACAACGATGACGTAGGAGCTAAGAAATGTTTAGATAATGCAAATAAAGCATTCAAAGCTGGAGACTTGGATAAAGCTGAACGCCTTTTTTTAAAAGCTAAGAGAATGGATGCTAGAATAGATGTTGTTCAATATTTGAAGCTTGTGCATGATGGTAGAGCTAGAGACATAACGTCAAGGGAAAATGCAGTTTCTGAAGAAGGACCGCGTGTTCCAGAACCTCCCGAGCAGACAAACAATAACATAGACGAAGCTAATACGTACATACAAGTAGCAGAGAATGCCTTTAAAGACAAGAAATATGAACGAGTTCTAATGTTTTTGGATAAATCTGAGGCACTGTGTACTTCAGAACGTGCCGTGAAACTAAGGAAACAAGTACAAGACGCTATGTCGAAACCAGAAAAATGTACCAATTACTCTACAAGCGAAAAACTAATAACTGCGATCAGAAGTGATATTGACGCTGGAAATTTAGATGAAGCCGAGCGGAAATTGCAAACACTTGGATTTGTAAAAGCCATACAACTGAAAAAGCTTAGAAGAGATGTAGATGAAAAAAAGGCTCTAAGAACAAGAGAAGACAAGCTTAAAACAGCAGAGAGTAATCCTAAACCTGTGGAACAAGTGGAACCTCCCCGAAATGAAAAGCTAAATAATATACGCGCAGACGAGGCAGACACTTGTATTAACGTTGCAGAAAAGGCTTACAATAACGGAGACCTAGACAAAACTGAAAGACTTTTGAGAAAAGCTGAACGTTTATATCCAACAGAGAAAGCTAAGAAAGCTCTGGAAATAGTTTGCACTGCTATTAAAGAAAAGCAGAGACTGGATGATGAAAAATTAAAATGTAACGAAAACGAAAGCGCTACACCCCCTGTAGAGCATACCACCGAAGCGATATTTCATGATGACGTACAAAAACTTATAAATTCTGGGCTCAATGATCTGGAGAAACAAAACTATTTTTCAGCAGAATGGTCTTTCAAAAAAGCAAAGCAATTACAGCCTAGTATTAGTAAATATGTGGATGAATTGCTAACAGATGTCGATACTAAGGTAAAAAAGCGAAATGCAATAATAGGCAGGAATACTTTTTCAATTCCATCATATATCGAAGGCATATCTACGGGAACACAAAATAGACAGAATGAAAAACCAACAAATGAATCTGATCCAATAGCTGCCGCTAATAAGTATACAGGTTGGGCGCAGGAAGCTTACAATCGTGGATATATTGAACATGCTGAGTCTTTTTTAAAACTGGCCGAAGTACATAATAGTACCGAACGTTCTCGTAACTTACTTGTAATGGTTTTAAGAGCGAAACATGGAGTTGATCCCAGCGAGAGCGTTGGCAATGATGTTAATACATTTGTAGTGGTCAATCAAGATAAAGTAATTAAAGAAAAAGGCTATTTAAGATCAGCTGAAGACGCCTTTATCATTGGAGATTTTAAGGAAGCAAATAACTTGATGACTAAATTGGAAGTGGTTCGGAGTCCTTATATCACAGAGCTGACAGAAAAAATAAAAATCTTACTAAGACGAAATAGTCATTGGTACGATAAGGTTAAGATCTTTTAAATTAATAAATGTGCATTAGACAATAAGAAACTTTTAATTACAATGTCTTGTTAGGTTTTATTTCTTATAAGCAAATTAAAAATATATGTATAACTGATATTCAAATTTAACTCATAGACTTTTCTCTTTAAACCATAAGCTTTTAAACAAATCAAAAATACCAAGAAAATCTCTCAATAATATTCAAACTCATAGACTTTAAACAAACCAAAATTACTAAGAAATAACTGGCCAAGTGCGTGTCGGACCACGCTCAGGGGGTGGTTCCGTAGTTGCCCGTCACAATATAATAAATTAACAAATGTATTACATTGCATTACAGCTAACAACTGCAACATGGACTTAAGGCAATACGGTTTAACGGCTAATAAAGTCGAAAAAGTACATTTTATAAGTTGGTCGACTATTACCTACTCGTAAACTTGTAAAGCCTACTTAGCTTAGCGGTGATAGTTTTCCTTTTAATTTCGTTATATACAGGGTTACTGGAAATGTGACGTATTCCTGTTATAGATGAGGTCAAAAGCAGTCGATTTTATTCTTTAGTTTTGTCCAAAACTTAACGGTTTTTTGAATTATTCGAGTTTTTACTGTTTTTGAGAAAAAGTGCGACTTTGGCTAAATTAAATTAAATAAAAAAAACTGCTTATTTAATTCTTATTTTTTTATTGTTTTTTGACAGGTAACATTTTGACTATTCATAACAAATAATAAAAAGATCAATAACTAAAGACAGTCACAAAATAATCATACTAAAATAAAGCAAATTTTATTTTCGTAAAAAAATTCCCAGTCATAAAAATCTCCTAGCAATTAAATGTGAAAAACATTTTAAAAACATCTACGTTTATCTAAATTTCTAATGAGGTACAAAACTTATCAAGAGCTCAAGTGCGGAAAAAATTTACAAATGGTGAGTAAAGATATTGGATGAACAGTGAGTTTTATGCATCTAAACTAAAGGGTAATCGGAATAATAAGACGTTTTTTAAGGAATAAAATATCTTTATTCTTTTACAAATCTTGCTCAAATTGTTGGCCCCTATTTCTAATACAAGCACGCATTCTTTGTCGCAATACACTCTTTGTAACACGTGTAGACTTTAATTTAATTTCTTCTGCTGCAGTTATTATCCTCGCCATTAGTTCTTCGCGTGTTGGGATGGGGGACAAGTCGTAAACTTTTGACTTCATGTGATTCTGGTCTGGGTCTTCTTCTGGTCTGGGCATCTTGCTGGCAATTGGACCACCTCTACCGATCCATCGATTTGAAAATGTAGAGTCTAGGTACTCGCGCACTGTTCTCCTAAAATGTGCAGGACAGCCATCGTGCTGATATACCATATTCTGTCTATTGGCAAGTGTTACATCTACCATCAATGGGAACAAGTGGTTTTTCAAAAGCTCTCTGTCAATCTTGAAAAAGTTATTTGTTTTCGCCGTAAACATCGTAACAGGTCGTTAACGACCGGTTACGATGTTTTGCGAACACTTCCGAAGCGCTTGAAACAGGTAAAAATTACCTCCAGAAAATGGGGTCTCTTTGTGTTTTCGTGGTATTTTCTGCTAATAACCTTGAGCTATTGATAAGTTTCGTATCTCATTAGAAAGCTAGATAAACGTAGATGTTTTTAAAATGTTTTGCACATTTAATTGCTAGGAGATTTTTATACGACGACGACACACACACACTTTACTCACCCTACCTTTCTTCTTTTCACCGTTTCCTCTACCCTAAGGTTGTCTGGAAGAAATCGCTTCTTAGCGATAAGACCGCCTTATTTTGTGCTTCTTGTATTTTTATTTCTGTATTTTACTGTATATGTTTTGGTGTAAAATAAAGTATATTTGATTGATTTACTCTAACAAAAATTTTCACTTTAAAGCTTAATATTTCGCTAACGGATCCCTAAATCGAAAAATGGTTTTCCCACACCCATAATATTACCCCACACCATGGGGTAGACGAGAAAAAAAAACCATTCCCACTTCGCGTGTAGGGGAGGTACCCTAAAAATTGTTTTTCAAGATTTTTTATTTTACCACTTAGTCGGCGTAATGAATATATATGCCCATTCCAAATTAGAACTTTCTAGTACTAAGCGTCTCTGAGTTAAGCCGCGGACGGACGGACAGACGGACTTGGCGAAACTATAAGGGTTCCTTGTTGACTTCGGAACCCTAAAAAATAAAAAATAAACTAAATTCAATATGGCCGCCATACAAATTTCAATCGCCTGTATCTTTTGAACGGCAAGAGATCAGATATAGGGTGCTCAACCAAATCACATACGGAATGAGGTCACCTATTTGGATGACGTCACGAAAATCCGAGATGGCGGCCGTTTTTCAAGTTTCTACGATCCGGCTGAAAATTGGTATCCGGGGGTTTTCGGTGTCCCTGATTCTAAATATGAAATCCATTTTTTTATCTGCAACTTTCAATGGGGTCGCCATACAAACTTTAGTTTCTTTGACGAGGCCGGAAGCTTTAAGCCGAAGCGAGGCATCCAAGGCCGGAGGCGGAGCCACGTTAGCGAGGCCGACCACGACATATAGGGGTATGGACCCAGACCAAATGTTTTAGAGAACCCTGGTCAGATTTTCGGGGCAGTGAAAAAAAATCAAAAATTAAAAAAAAATTTATTAGCTCTTATACAAATTTCAAACGCCTATATCTCCTAAACGAAAAGAGATATTAGAGATACAGAGTGTTGAAACAAATTTCTTAGGGAATGAGGTCAGAATTTGGATGAAGTGACGAAAATCCAAGATGGCGACCCGCCTGCCAAGCGTGGCGATTATGGCAAATCACCCCATTTTAGGGGAGGCTTATGTCAAGCAGTGGACGTTTTGGCTGATATGATGAATACATTTTTCGATAAATAATAATATTATGCTACGGTTGTCATGCATTGTCAATAGACTCTTTGCAAGGGACCCTTTAACACCCTTTTTTCTTTAGGGGTATTTTTGTAACACCCTGTATAGCTATAGACTATGTTATTTCCGTTTACCCTTTACCGTATATTATTAGGTACGTATACATAGGTGAGACTCATAAAGCTGGTATTATTGTACCTACTACCATTAAAAAAAAATTAAATACATTTTTTTTAAATCCTTGAGTTCATACCACAGTTCATACGATCAAATCAAAAGAATTGCTTAAAAGGGGGTGGGGCACATTGCTCGCAGAACTTCTCGAGTAGCAGGCCACGTACCGGAAAGCGCAGCGTGCAGCTAGGTGGTCCGCCAACCAAGGCGGCGGGAACTCGTTGGATGAGGCCAACGCTGGACCGGTCATTATGGCGCTCCTTGGGTGAGGTCCAGCGGTGGACGTCTATTGGCTATGATGATGATAAGATCCAATCTAATCTAACAACCTCGACTGTTTTCTGCTATAATTCATCCAGAAGATCCTTTGACCACCTTCCATTTCCATCATCAGACCCTCAGATGTACAGGTACCGAGGCTAAAAAGTCCTTACCAAAACCAATTAAATGTTACCAAACATGAGTGTATTGCTACAATTAACTGAGGAAATGCCTTGCCTTGCCTTGTCTTCATCATCAGACCCTCAATCTCATTGGTATCACAAAGTTCTCATCGATACAATTGAAATAAGACCAAACATGAGTGTTTTGCTATTATAAGAATTATAGCAAAACAATCGTGTTTGCCCTCATAGTAGAAGTTGTCCAGTTTGATTGGAAGACTCTTTGTTTAAAAGGATGCCAATGATTTCAATTTCACCCTGTATAACGTGTGCGTACGACCCTAGGACGACGAACGACGACCGCTTTACAGTAAGTGGCTGAAAATCCATTGTTCAGTAAGATAAAGATAATAGACAGCTTCGAAGTTGAATAAAATCGTTTACAAAAGGATTGTGAGGACATTTCACATTAAATAATGTATTTTTTATGAATAGATTGCTTTATTCAGAAAGATAATTATATTTTACAACGTGTAAATAAAATCTAGTCTTACGTACTAGTTTGAGGAGTTTCAGAACATGTTATATACTTTCACTATCGTGTCGTACATTCTTTCCAATTGCTTTTTCTTTTCTAGGATGTCCTTGGCCCCGTTCTCTATCGTAGAACCAACCCACTCGATGGTTTCCTCACACTTGTCCAGAATCGTTCGACCGTCAGCATTCGAGATCTCGCCTCTCGAACGCATATCGGAAATATTGGACTGGACTCCGATGCAGTAAGATTCAAGCGCGTTCCTCGCTTCGGCAGCCTCCCTTCGCCTTTGATCCAGGACTTTGAATCTCTCCGCGTCGTCCAGCATTCGCTGGATCTGTTCGTCTGACAAGCGTCCTTTCTCTATGATTATCTTCTTGTAATTTCCGGAGACAGTTTCGAGTGCAGAAGCATGAAGGATGCCGTTGGCGTCTATTTCGAAGGTCACGTCGACTTTCGCGTCACTGGCAGGCATTGGCGGGATGGCTTCCAGAGTAAATTTGCCGAGGAGATTGTTGTCCGATGCCATGGGACGCTCTCCCTCGCGGACCTCGACTCCCACTCTAGTCTGGTTGTCACTGACTGTGTAATATCTCTCTGTTTTGCGTGTTGGTATAGTTGTGTTGCGCTTGATGATAACTGACATGCGGTCTTCAGTCATATCTGTTCCGAGAGACAACGGAGTGACGTCGACGAGCACAAGGTCTTTTATCTGTTCTGACAGGTCGCCGTCCAGGTTGGCGGCCTGGATCGCAGCGCCTGCCGCGACTGCTTCGTCAGGATTCACTGATTTGTTCAACTCCTTGCCATCGAAGAACTCCTGCAATAATCTCTGCACCATGGGGATGCGAGTGGATCCACCAACGAGCACGACGTCACTGATGTCAGATTTGCTCATTTCGGCGTCTTTAAGTGCTTTTTTGACTTGTTCAATTGTCGATTTGATTAAATTTCCGTTCATTGCTTCGAAGCGAGCTCTCGTGATAATGGAACGAAAGTCTACACCCTCGTAGAGAGAGTCTAGTTCGACGGTTGCTTCAGTTGATGTTGACAGATTTCTCTTGGCTCTCTCGCACTGCGTCCGCAAACGCCGAATTGCCTTTGGACTCCTCCTGAGATCTAGTTGATGTTTCCTGTTGAATTCCTGGACGAAGTGGTCAACCATGTTATTATCGAAATCCTCTCCACCAAGATGAGTATCACCGGCGGTGGACCTCACTTCGAAGACACCAGCCTCAATGGTCATTATGGACACATCGAAGGTTCCACCGCCGAGGTCGTAGATCAGGACGTTGCGTTCTTCTTCATCCTTGTCTCCAAGGCCGTACGCGAGAGCCCCGGCGGTGGGCTCGTTGATGATGCGCAGCACGTTGAGGCCGGCGATGGTACCCGCGTCCTTCGTGGCCTGCCGCTGCGAGTCGCTGAAGTACGCCGGGACTGTGATCACTGCGTTCTGCACTTTCTTTCCGAGGTACGCTTCAGCAGTTTCCTTCATCTTGGTTAGCACGATGGAGCTCACTTGCTCTGGAAACAAGGTCTTGTCTTGCCCCTTGTACTTGACCTGAATCTTGGGCTTGCTGTTATCATTGATTACTCTGAAGGGCCACAGTTTCATGTCATCTTGTACTGACGGGTCATTGAACTTGCGTCCGATAAGCCGCTTTGCGTCTGAAACAGGAATATCATTATGTTTTCTAACAAAAAACTAGGTGGGTATTTATTTTTTATTACAAGCTTTTATTTAATTGTCCTTGTTAGTAAGTTTGGCACAAATCTTGCATGACACTTTTCAACCAGTTCCCATAATCGAAATTCTGTGAAATTTAGTACCTACGCACAGTTATATAAACCTGATGACAGTGCACTATTATGGTGCCTAGGAGCTGATCTGGTGATGGATCCAGAAGTTAGTGACAGAATCTCCGCTGCAGTTAACATAGACCCACTAGAATTGAGCTCGTTAGATTAGTCTCGATGGGTAGTTGGCTTAAAAATGGTGATCAGGGTCTGATAATGGTCAGGAATGCAATGGAAAGGTCAGGATCAGGACAGGGTAGGATCTCCGCTGTAGTCAACATAAACTCAATCGAGTTTAGGCACTTTAGATTGGTAGTCGGTTTAAAAATAGTATTCTGTGTCTGATGATGGAGCTGGAGGGTCACCATAAGGTCTCCACTGTAGTCAACGCAGGCCCTCCGAGTTTGGGCTCGTTAGATTGGTCTGGATGAGTAATAGGCTTATAATACAGTAGAGTAGAAGTTAGTCATTGGGATCATATAGGCAAACTCATGACACTGGACAACTTTCCCCATGGAACCTACGAGAAATTCGAAAAACGATCACCGAACGGGACTGGAATAACAGGAGTGAAAGTGAGAGAGGAATACCCCACTGCTTGCTGTCGTCTACCTCATGTACCACCGATAGGGGGTGAGGTAAAAATTGGTGAGGGGCAAGGAGTGTCCGTCTGTCCGTCCTATACGTAGGTATGTAGTACTTTTTATTTTTTAGTACTGTGCCGTTAAGAATAGCGATGGGATCACATGAAAGACAGTGCAGTGTACTAAGTTACTAACCGAAGATGGTGTTGGTGGGGTTGAGGGCGTCCTGGTTCTTGGCGGCGTCCCCGACGAGCCGCTCGGTGTCGGTGAACGCGACGTACGAGGGCGTGATGCGGTTCCCCTCCGCGTTGGGGATGATCTCCGCGCGCCCGTTGCGGTACACGGCCACGCACGAATACGTCGTGCCGAGGTCTATGCCTATCGCCGGTGCTGACATCTGTGATTAAAATACGATATTTTTTTTAAATAAAAAGCAAGACCTCATATAATACCTCGCATTATTGTTTCAAGAGCCAAATTCCTCTCGCACCTTTTAAAAATCATGTAAGTATTTATTATACCTACTTAGTAAAAATTGTTCAGTTTGAAAAGTAGAATGCGCTGACTAAAATATGAATGAATTCCGCATTCTTTTTTTTATTAATGATGGGTTTGCTCTTGACCTCAGTTCAGTCCTCAGGACGAAGATGGGGTCGGAGATGTAGCGAGCTTACCCAGAAGATGCCTATGGTAAATAGTACGTTAATACCTATACCTATTAGATACCTACCACTACCTACTAAGTATTTTAGAGAATAAGTAGGTAGTTCTTGCAGAGCGTCCGAGCGCGCTGCATACAAACTAGAGCTATCAATCTCGGTATACCGAGATCCCGAAATAACGATCAATGTGGATCCCGCGTGAGGAATACCGCGGGATTTGCAGGATTGATAATAGTTACGGGCACATCCTTTTCCGAAAATTGGTCGGCTCGGCAGCGTTGCGCATGGTCACCATTGTTGGTTTTGATTTGATTGTTCGTTCTTCTAGACATGCATCGTTTATTTTGTTTACAAAGTTATTTTAAACTGAAGCATGCTATATTTTATTTACTAGCTACTTTTAACCACTTTTTATCATAAAATGCGTGATCTCGTTGTAAAAACAGAAAAAAATAAAACATCTGCTTTGGGGGCTCTACAATCGACTTAATACCAGTTGCAGAAACGCTCATTAGAGTTAATCCTCCATTAAATCTCTTGCTAGCTTTTACTACGTCAACAAGACAAAAAGTCACAGCAAGAGATTTAATGGAGGATTAACTTTAATGAGCGTTTCTGCAACTGACCGTAAGTATTGTAATCTTTGATGACAACAAGATGACAATATTCTAAGTACAAGAAATAACTTAGTTCCAATTATTTTCCACGTCTTCCAGACGTGGTCGTTCACACAAGGCCTCATAAAAAGGCTAAAAGTCGCCCAAAGGGCAATGGAGAGGGCTATGCTCGGAGTTTCCCTGCAAGATCGAATCAGAAATGAAGATATCCGTGGAAGAACCAAAGTAAATGACATAGCCCAAAGAATTGCTAAACTAAAGTGGTAGTGGGCGGGGCACATTGCTCGCAGAACCGATGGCCGATGGGGCCGAAAAGTTTTCGAGTGGCGACCGCGTACCGGAAAGCGCGGCCCCCCACACGGTGGACCGACGATCTGGTGAAGGCGGCGGGAACCCGTTGGATGAGGGCAGGACCGGTCGTTATGGCGATCCTTGGGGGAGGCCTATGTCCAGCAGTGGACGTCCATCGGCTGAGATGATGATGATGAAATAAATTATGTGAAGTCCAGTACCTAGTGTTATTTCACTTTGTGCGTTGTTCCCCATTACATTATAATTGTTTATTTGTCTCATAAGCATTACAACATGAACATGAAACGAAAAGAAAATAATTGCATATATATGATGACAAAAAGGCCAAGGATTCAGCATGGCAGACGGGAATGCCGGCTACCGCTGTTATTTTATTATGTCCAGCAGTGGACGTCCATCGGCTGAGATGATGATGATGAATTATTTTCCGTAACAATAGCGAGGTGTTTTATTTTCCTGGTCAGGCTTTTTAAGAACATAGGCGGGCTGAAATGCTAATTTGGAGAATAGGTCACTTTTTTTTTTGTTACTTACCTACCTATGGGTTTGCTCTTGACCTTAATCCAGTCCTCAGGACTTTTCCGACTGTATACGTATTTATCAGATCCGCCCTACCCATACACCCCGCCGACTAGAGAGCCTAAACCACCCTCTTAAATGTTTATTTGTATTTTTGTAACACCTTGTATACAAAAAATCGACAAAATCAGCATTTCGTATGCCCCTGTTTCCTCCTCTAAAACTAAACCGATTTTAATAATTCTTTCAAAAATAATATGAGAAAGGCTTTGGATATGTTATGCTTTATTTGTTTGTATTCGTCAAATTTGTTTACTGCATGTCTGAAAACGGGCGGTAAAATTGGTCATTTTCGAAGGTCCCTAGTTCTTTCTTACAGTAAGTCAGTAATTAATTAATGCAAAACATTACCAATTAATTAATGCAAAAAGGCAAAATAATAGGGGCATGGTAGAGGTGACATAGATTGTATGGTAAAAAAATATATGCTCTAATCTAGTGTTATTTCCCAGGGAGAACACAGGGGAATACGTTTGTATGGAGTAAATATAGTCTATTTAAAACTAAAAACTACAGACCAAACAAAAAATATACCTATTAGCCGGGGAAATCTACGGATTTTTGTATTAATTGTACTACTCCAGGTTGCATTAATTGCACTTTAGGTGATAATTTGGAATATAGTAGATAAATACATGAAAAACATAAATTCTCAATAATCCCCGATTTTTTAATGTGTATTATTGAATAATTAAGACATTTACAAAGCATTAAATTTAGGTATGAACAAAAAATGGAAAACTGGTAATTTTGTACAGGGCGGTGTCGTTCAATACGTGTTACTTGTAACAATAATAATCCCCGGTTTCTATCGTAAATTTGAGTAGATATTTAATATTGTGTAAGTATTTAAAAATTATAACCTCATAACTAAATTATTAACTGTTTGTTTGTACACATTAAATTTGCCTTGTGATAATTAACTGTCTCTGTTGCTGGTATGCTGGAAGAAATATCTTTAGAAATAAGCTTGTCCTTTTTACATTTATATCGATTTTAAGGTATTTCTCAGGGTCCTAAGCATATCTAACCACGAAATCTCGACAAAAGTTTTATTAACTAACAGTAATATTATTTCAAACACAATTCACTAAAGTGTAGTTAATGCAATCTCAAATCGTATTTTTCCTAGACTATACCTATGCAAAAATACAAAAAAATACTTACTTTTTTTAATTTGATGTCACAGATTGTTATGATGGAAGTCTTGTGGTTATGGTTCACTGTACACGTCTCAGTAAGTACTTATACTAAGTATTTAATGAAGGAAAAACAATTTTTCATGACTCAATTTTATTTTCAATGTTAGCGCACTCGCTTCTTGTGAAAGACTAAAATTTGTGTAAGAAATAAAGCCGTTCTTATGCTATGCTGCAATTCTGCAAATAGGCTACAAACGAGTCATGAACTACGCATATGGACTTAAAGTTCATATCCAATGCTAGCAGAGCGATAATTTTAGCAATATGTTAGGTAGGTCCGCCGCATACATCCGGAATAAACCTGATTCGGAATTAGATTCCGTATGGAGTGTTGCCGCTTTCAGAGATTTTTTCACTAGATCTAGTGATTTTTTTATGTCTTAGGTGGCATATTTTAAAGTGATTTTTGAGCGTAGACGTTGATGGAACGATACCGTATCGTAACGGTGCAGTTGCGACATAGTTGCGAAATCGCCTACGCTCAAAAACCGCTTGTGTGATAATGGTTCATGTCTAATGTTAAAACTATCGAGTCTTTTGATATAGTTGCATTAATATTGGAATACAATTTACAAACCATCATCGTAAGATCGTAACATTCGTAACGTCATGACTTCATCACATGATAGTAATTATCATGTATAGAAATTGTTTGTTTTGTTTTAATAAATACCTAAATATGCAATTATTGTCATTCATTTGGCGTTTCATACATTGTTATTTTAGGCATTTTTTAGTATAATTTGTAACCATGGTTGACAATACTGAATCCTGAATCAGGATTCCGGATCGCAATTCCGCCTGTGTGTGGTGGGCCTTTCTAGTACTAGCACAGTTTTTTAATTCCATAATTTCTTGCTGTAGTAGGTCTGTGCTGTAAAGTAAAGCCTGCGCTTCGTTCCTCCGCTGTTGGAATTTTACTGTAGTGGCTGATGATGATTGACATCTCTATCGATGTTGATTTTTTTTCCGATGTGCGTCTTACTTAAGTGTCCATACTATTACTATTATGAGTAGAGATCGGATAATCGGATGCATATTTACCTAAAGTTGTTTTTTTGAAAAAAAAAATGTTTTTTGTTTAATTTTAAGAAGTCGCTTTCATACTATGTATCCGATTAGTTATGAATTCCTGGACTTCCTGACATCCCGGGATTTATTTTAAGTAAGAAAAGTGTTTTTCTTTTTTAAATTAAATAGTTTTCAAAAGTTGCTTGCAAGTACCATATGTATCCGATTACTTATGAATTCCCAGATTTCCTGGCATCCCGAAAAATATTTAAAAAAGATAATTTTAAGAAGCCGCTTCCATAATTGTATAGCCAAAAATGAAGTTTAGGTAAATCAGCATCCGAATATCCGATCTCTCATTATGAGGATCCGGGTTTAGTTTTTTTTCATTTCCTAACTAAGTACCTACTGGATTTACTGGAACCTTTGGTCGGTCGGTATAGGCCTAAAAAATCTTTGCTTATTACATTCGCATCGCATAGCTTGAAGTGTAATCCCTGCTTTAGGTAGAGAGATAAGATAAATAATCACGGGGAGTTCCCTTATAAAATGCAGTGTTCGCTCTATATTTTTTCTGCTGGCAACCGAATGGAACTGTTCTACCCAGGAAGCTGGCATAGGTATTGTCTAAAATCCTTGGTTCTACCCTAAGAGGAAAGATCTCTTTATTCTAAAGCATAGAGGGAGCCATACCATTGCAAGAATGTCCACTTTTTGACGTTTGTGTCTCGAGAGTGTGGTGTAAATGTAAAGTTGTAGGTATGGACAAAAGAGACCAAAGTGACATTTGCCCTAATGTTTACGGTCACTTTTCACACACTAGCACGGAAAAAAGTGGACAGCGGCATAAATAAATACTGAATAAATATATATAGTTCCGTCTCCTTCTACTATTAAAGGTACGTCATAAGACAAAAGAGACTAACTACAATCGTAAATTGATGCGGCCTCTATGCTTTAGAATGACGTACCTTTAATAGTAGACTATTAAATGTACGTCATAAGACAAAAGAGACTAACTACAATCGTAAATTGATGCGGCCTCTATGCTTTAGAATAAAGAGTTACTACCTAATTATAATCATAGTTAAGTATTAGATATTTTCTACATGCTCAAGTCTTACAGGTGGGCAAAGGGCAAATATTGGCTTAAAATTGCAATATTTGGAATGATTTTATTTCTAGACCACAGGTGGCATACAGGGTGAAATTGAGGGTGTCAGGGTGTGACATTAAATGGGACACTTACTTAAAGGGTTGCTTCACCATCAAACAGAACAACTTTTTACTATGGGACCAACACTGAAATCGCGAAAAAAAATTCCTCTGTCCCATACAAAACTGCAAACATAATTCGTGTGAAATGTATGTCTTGCTTGTGGTGCAATCATTTTTTTTAACATGGAAAAGCTGTTTGTATTCGGTGTTTGGCTCTCTCAATGAGGGCTAATTTAAAAAGTGAAAAATTATAGTACAACACAAATCAATAGAGGCTGACTGATGACGACGATTATTAATTTTATCGTCGAGCAACACTGACAGCGGGGATTACCCACTTAGTGGTTGACATCGCTCTGAAATTTATAAGCTAATAAAGTGGCAATGAGCTGGTCGTATAATTTATCTGCTAAAGAACTGATAAGCGATGGGTATAGTCAGAGTTCTAGGCTGGCTTGCACCAAGAAGTGTTTAGGCATAAACGAGGTATTTAGAGATCTATCCTCAGAAGGTTTTAGATGTTTTCGCCAATGTCTAGTTTATGTAGCAAAAATGCTTGACTTTTTTTTTTACATTTTGACAACAAGGAGGAAAATCCATCATGGACATCAGCTCGGCTAGCATGCGTCCCACGACAAAACGTTTACACGAGAAAAACGTCATGCGCGCTCTTTCTAGCATAGACAGGTACGTAAAATAATAAGTATGGAGGCACATCTCGACTTTTGTCGTTTTCTCGGGGGTAGCGTGCGAGGCCTACTGGGAAGGAAAACCCAGATAGTGCCGGACTCCTACCGGCCAAAAACCTCAGTTTGTCATTCCTCTTATCTCCGACGATTGCTCGGAAAATATTTGTATCATTGAATAGATTTATTAAACACGAGCGTTAACCCGCGACTTTGTCCGCACAAATTATATACCAGATTTTAAGTCAGATAATAAGCTATCAAACAAAAAAAGTTTCATCAAAATCGGTTCAGTAGTTTTTGCGTGATGCTCGTTCAAACAAACAAACACACAAACAGACAGACAAAAAATCCAAAAATTGGTGATATGGAATCAGGGACACCTAAAAACCATATCGTAACTTTTTTTTGTTAATATCTTCAATGTACAGACAAACTTCCTGTTCCAGTTTTATAATAGTTTAGATTTCATGTTTTTCCTTTTATAAAAAGGGGAGCTTATTCTAATCAGTCTTAATTTTTTCTTATATAAGGTCTAACGAAATTAGGTGAAACTATTTTAAGGGGATGACCAGACAGTCGAACTAAAAAACTTTCTTTATGGGACCAATATCGAAATCGCAAAAAAAAATCAGCTGTTCCATACAAACCTACTCGACCGCAGATTTTTTTCGCGATTTCGATATTGGTCTCATAGAGAAAGTTGTTCAGTTTGATGGTCTGATCATCCCCTTAAAATAGTTTCACCTATTTTTTTAGACCTTATATTATATACTACTTAACAATTTTAATAAAAGAGGATCTTAATTTTAAAAGCAATTTTCTTAATTGCTTGACGTTGCACACACGGCGACACATCAAGCTATACGAAAACAACATAAGCTGGCCGCGCGACGTTATACACTAATCGACCTGCGCGCGGCCAGCTTATTTTGGTTTTGTATAGCTTGATGTTTCGCCGTGTGTACGATTATAAATGAATTTTGGTCTTGAGGCGTGTGGTGTGGGCTAAGAATAACACCACCCCATTTCCTCCCGTGGGTGTCGTAAAAGGCGACTAAGGGATCTACCGGAGGATGGGCAGCAGCATCCTCTGAGTCATCCTCTGACACATTCAATCCAACTGCGATCGCCAATCCAGGCGGGTTCAAAAAAATCAATAATATTTGAAATTGGAACAGGGTGTGTCATCTATATCGTATGAATTCCAGTTGTAATGCTGGACTTGCGGGTTGGTTAGTTTGTAATAACTACCAGTAGATGGCGCTCACGTCCCCTTAAGACGCAACAGATTGAAAATTTCGTTCTCTGGGTAGTGGGCTCGGTGGCGAAATTGGATAACGCAGTTCCCCGGTTTGGAAGAGTTCAAGTCCCGCCCGAGACAAATATTTCAATCTTTAATTTGAACACCCTAGTAACACTTAAGGTGCTTCAGTTCAGACCATCAAACCGAACAACTTTCACTATGGAGCCATAATCAAGAAAAAAAACAGGTGTCCCATACATTTGAGTCGATCCGGTATTTTAGTTTTGTATGAAACAGCAGATTTTTATTTTGCGATTTCGAAGTTGGCTCCATAGTGAAAGTTGTTCAGTTTGATGGTCTAAAGCAACCCCTTGAGTATTACTAGGGTGTTTTGTTACACCCAGTATAATTTTAAACTGATAGTAAGTATAAAATAAACCAGGTTATAAATAGATGATGTTTATTTGTATGTAAACCGATGCTGTATACAAAACCCGGTGATCAAATCAGTGGATTGACAAGGTTGGTGCTTCATTAGAATAGGAATGGTTTTAAAAGGGCAGTAAAAATATTAATATACAGATGGTAGGTATGTAAGATATAATCAGATTTGATCCAAATTGTAAAAGAGACGGCCAAGAAAGAATAAGACGATATTTTGTAAGGACTTGTCCGTCTTAAGACTGCACCGAGCCTATTAGACTAAGAGATAAGTGTACTTTTTGTAACCATCAGCTGCAAGGCTGATTCAGTGCTTATGAGGAGTAGAGCATCTCTGTGATGGGGATGGACCAGGTCTGCCTGCATAACTCCAGTCGGTTTAGAAGTAACTGATGTTTAAAGGTCAGTAAAAAATTACAAGGCTGATCGTATCATATTATTGTAGTATGCACTGTAGCTATGTGAACAGTACTAAAACTGACATGATTCATCAGAATGGCTTTATCTCCTAAACTGACTGGCAGTTCATGTCAGCTTTTGTACTGTTCACATAGCTACAGTGCACACTGCAATAATATCATACGATCAGCATTGCAGCTGATCGTTAATCTTTTACTGACCTTTAAACGTCTGTAACTCCTAAACCGACTGAAGTTATGCAGGCAGACCTAGTTTATCCCCATCACAGAGATGCTTTACACCCCATAAACACTGAATCAGCCTTGCTGCTGATGGTTGCAAAAAGTAAACTTATCTCTTAGTCTATATTGTGCTGCCCCCAATCGTAATCTTTTATTTCTTAACATATAAACAATATTTCCAAAAAACAAGAATGTCACATTGTAGTCACTACTGATTTTCAATTTATCGGGTCACTGCGGATTTGTTTTTATAATGTTTGTAGTTATTATCTTTAAAACGATAAACGGTTTTAACTATAATACAAGCTACAAGCATAAAACATAATAATCCGTAATGTTTCGATAAATTTAAAGCCTACCAGGAGTCCGATTTTTTAATCTCATATGTTGAACTCAGCAGTTAAAAATGTCAATATTACTATGGAGATATGCATCTTTCTACTGCTGATTTGACAATCAAAAGTCATACTCCAGGAGTGCGATCTTTGAAAGTCAAATCTTACCAGGTGACAATTCATTATACTTAGGTATTGAGAAAGAATCATCGATATAGATAAACTACTTTTCGAGTAAATCACAAACATCTTTGACTATTTATTATAAGCAGGGACCGAAAATTTTCGGTTACCTTTATTTCAATGTTACCTTTATCCAGGTAACAACCGATTTTAATACTGGTAACCCAAAGAGTAATATAAGTATATTAGAACGGTAACCTAAATATGACCTTCAAGAGAATGCGAGTGCGGGTAAGGGTCAGTATAGACGGAGCGGCAAAAAGCGCGCGTGGTTTTTAACAACACTGAAAAATGAACTTTAATTTCTACTAATCAAAAGTACAAAATTGATTGAACAACGTCGTTGTTGTAGCGGGTGACGCAAATTTTGGAGCACCCGACGAGGACGCGCGCACTATTTTCAGTGTTGCTACAGCATTGGACAGGTCGAGATAATAAAGGAGATGATTATTTACATTTCATTGAACCGAAAATCATAGAAACGAATATAAGTAACGTTATTATAATTGATTTAATTTGTATTTAGTAACGACTAATGAGGTACTTACTTGAAAATTGAATACTTACTATATTTATTTGAATATTTAGAAACAATTTTTATTTAAATATATCTCTGCGTACGCGGACCGTTAGTAGAATGATATTTAGGTTACCTCTAAAATACCTGTAAAAAATTAAGGTTGTAACCAAAAAGTACCGGTATTATCGATACCAGTTTCGGTCCCTGATTATAAGGATTGACCATGCGGTAGCATTTCCCCTGTGCCACGGTATAAGAACATCATGAACGTATGAACATTGATCATGTGCATTTACATACAATTTTATACCTTATCACTATAAACGAGACAGCCTATAATTAAACAATAACTACGAACTTATGACGTTTGGGGTTCACACGAGACTGTACTTTTCATGATTTTTAACATTCAAAATTTGAATCTAAAGTTATGGGGAATAAAATCCAAAGTTGCGGATTTCGTGTTACCTCGCACCTCGCAAAAAGTGGCAGAAATGTTTATGTTAGTAGAATATCACGCGTAACTAGTCCCTATATAAGTAGTCAAAGACAAACATACATACAAATAAAACACAACCTTTTCTGAGGGTTCCGTACCCAAGGGGGCCAACGGGACCTTATTCATAAGCTTATGCTGGCCGTCTGTCGGTCCGTCCGATCTAGTTTTAAGGGGTTGCGTCTATTGAACAGCAAAAGGTAGGTAGTGAGTTGAAATTTTTCAAAATAACTATGTGTTATTATTATTATTTAGGATTTGCTAGCAAATAATAAAAGACAAAAGTAATTTAAAAAACCGGTCAAGTAAGAGTCGGTCTACTCGCGCACCGAGGGTTCCGTACCACACCACAACACAACAAAATATTAACTTAGAAATAGTTTTGTTTTCTCCGGGACGTTAAGCGCGAGACCGACTCACACTTGGCCGGTTTTTATTATTTGTTGTTATTATACTATAGAGTTTGCCCTATAATCACATAAGTTTGACGCTTGTATGTAGAAGAAAAAAGTTAATAAAAAGTAGCTTCTTATATGAGGACAACCCTAAATTTTTAACCTTTTGACATTTTTATTAAGTAATAATTAAATAATAAGTTAACGCACATTCTGTAAAAATATCAACTGTCTAGCTATCATGGTTCAAAAGTTACAGCCCTAAATAGGTAGGACGGACGGACCGGCCAAAAACGAGTCAAGTGTGTGTCGGGTTCGCGCTAATGAGAACAAATTTTTTGGCAATATAGTTTGGAGGTATGGAAACGGAACTATCCGTGCGAGAGCCCGACTCACACCTAACCATTTTTTTTAAAAAGTCTATTCTAATCTTAACATGATGATTTTGCCAATGTCTAGTATAAATGGCAAAAATGCCTGACGTTGTTCGGTAATATTACCTTTTCTATGTACATAAACACACACATACACACAGCACAAGATGGCGGAGCGTCGTTGCAAGCCGAAGAGCAGGCGACCGCCCAGTAACAGACATGCAACGCGACTCCTTTTTTTAACGGTTAAAACTATACTTTAACATTCATATCTCACTCCTAATTTTATCTATCTTGGCTCTTTGTTCCGCTTCAACAAGTTCAAACATTTTCTTCTTATGTTCGTATTCTAATAACAAAATCTTGTATTCTATATCAAACATTTCAGTCTGATGAGCCAATTCCTGCTGATGCTTGATTTTCTGATTCCGTATCTTGTCTTGAATCAACTCTATTTCGAGCAACACTCTCTTTGAATCTGGTTTTTTCATCGAGCTCAATTTTGATGCTGGTGCAGTTATTAGAGAACTGGACATGATTCCAGTTTCTTTTGTAGCTGTACGAGACAGTGAGTTGGTAGATGTGTAACCAGTGTTAGAATGAGAACTGTTGCCAGCGCTCGGTTTGTATTCAACGGTAAATTCTTGTTTATTCAGGTCCGTTTCGGATTCTTGTGGCTCCATTCTGGCACGTTTGGCGCAGGTTTCTTCGTCAGCATCTGTCAATGAAAGTCTAACTTAATACTGATAGTTGTAGGTTTTGGTAAGATAAGGAATAGTGACCGAAGATTCAGCTTTGGCCAGAATAACACCCTTAGGTTGGGGACAAACTGTAAAATCGCTCAGCTGTTTCATACATTTTGATCAAGTAGTTATGATTATTATTATTGTATGTCTTTTCCTTATCTTTGGACATAAGTGTCCCGGACCTTTGAGAGGCGTGCGTGGGGCCGAAGCCAACACGTAGAGGCCCGTCAGACAATTTGATCTAAATAGTAATGTGACACCAACCGGCAACTATCCCAGTATACACTATAGAAGTGCATCCAAACCAGCCCCCGGTTAGTGTAGGACTATTGCAAGAAGTGGAAAGAAACAAAATCTGGGCTATTGGGGTGGGGTGCTAATGGAACAGGTAACTAGGATTTGAACGGGACTATGGCGCCTGCCTGACCAATGAATAAACACGGAAAAAATGGCAGACGGTGACTCGCCAACTCAAAATGAATGGGCTCCCGAAAACGGCCGCTCGCACGGAGCGACAAGGGGGCAACATTTCCTGAGCGGCTTAGAGTGGAGAGGTGCTTCTGGACTTTAAACGACCATCATTTCAGTCTCCAACTGCTAATCAGGTACCCACTCGCCACTTACGCAACACATCCACTCTTCGAGCATATAGCTATTGCGACTCCAACCTAAGGCCGGCCAATTAAGGCAAGCACAGAGGTGGGGGATCTGATCCTCTTGGGGTCCACTCCGACCGGCCAGTAAAGGCAAGTCGGAGACGAGGATCAGGGACTTCCCCCGGGAGCACTCGGGCCCGTGGTGTCGCCACTCACCAACAGCTCGCCACAAGCTATTATTATTATGTATCTCTGTAAGGTATTTCACGGGCCGTAGCCCGGACCTTTGGATGGCTTGCGTGGGGACACAGGTCCAACACGTAGAGGCCCCTTTGAGACAGTTTTATCTAAATGTGAGGGGGGATGTATCAAGCTTGGTCTATCTCTGAATACATTATGTAAATGCACCAGTTATTATTATTATTATATATGATACACTAGCAGCTCAAAGCTGATGCGTGTATATCACTGCACTTGTTTAGTTTTTTAAATATTTGTCCAGTTCTTAACATTTTCTATAGAAAACTTGATTTTTTATTGCGATGATTTCGATGTTGGCTCCAATGTGAATTTTGTTAAGTTTGATGGTCTGGAAGCACCCTGTTCGATAATTCAAATCAAATCAAATATACTTTATTTTACACCAAAACATAAACAGTAAAATACAGAGATAAAAATACAAAAGGCACAAAATAAGGCGGTCTTATTGCTAAGAAGCGATTTCTTCCAGACAACCTTAGGGTAGAGGAAATGGTGAAAGAAGAAAGGTAGGCGGTGATAATTGTAGGTAACACGTTTTATTTTACACCCTGTATTATGTATGTGGTTCTGACATAGAATTAGAAATTCCGACCACCCAAATTCTTCCGGTAGGTGGGTGTCATACGATGCGACTAAGGGACTAAAGGTTTCTCATGCAGTGTTTATGTGGGTGAAATGATAGCCACCTCTTCACACGTCATTCCATCATCATCATCATCTTTTTAGGGTTTCCGCCGCCTTCACCAGGTCGTCGGTCTACCGTGTGGAGGCCTACCCACGCTGCGCTTTCCGGTACGCTGTCGCCTCTCGAGAACTTTTCGGCCCCATCGGCCATTAGTTCTGCGAGCAATGTGCCCCGCCCACTGCCACTTCAGTTTAGCAATTCTTTGGGCTATGTCAGTTACTCTGGTTCTTCTGTGGATCTCTTCATTTCTGATTCGATCTCGCAGGGAAACTCCGAGCATAGCCCTCTCCATTACCCTTTGGGTGACTTTCATGAGGCCTTGAGTCATTCCATCCTGAACCTTCAATTGCTAAATTTGTGCGTTGCTACATTCTTAAACAGAATGTTGGTAGTTGTTGCAATGTTTCTGACCACCCCGAAAGAGATTACGGTTGTGAGTTTATGCCTAACTAGCGTTAACCCGCGACTTTGTCCGCACAAATTATATGCCAGGAGTGCGATTTTTGAATCTCATTCGCTGAGCTCAGCAGTTGAAAATGTCAAAATTACTATGGAGATATGCAACTTTCTACTGCTGATTTGACTTTCAAAAATCATACTCCAGGAGTGCGATTTTTGAAAGACAAATCAGCAGTAGAAAGATGCGTATCTCCATACATTTTCAACAGCTGAGTTCAACGTATGAGATTCAAAAATCGCACTCCAGATTTTAAGTCAGATCATTAGCTATCAAACAAAAAAAGTTTCATCAAGATCGGTTCAGTAGTTTTTGCGTGATGCTCGTTCAAACAAACAAACAGACAGACAAAAAATCCAAAAATTGCTGATATGGAATCAGGGACATCTAAAAACCATATCGTAACTTTTTTTTTGTTAATATCTTCAATGTACAGACACATTTCTGTTACAGTTTTATAATACACTGGCCTGCAAAACTAAGTATCACACTTTTAAAATTGAAATAACTTTTTCAGTACACAAATTATATTTTCGAAAAAAAAGGACTCGAAAAAGAGTTTAATTTACAAAGAATAGTTACAAACAAAGCTGATAAGTGATAACATTGGCTATAAAACGTTTTTTATTTTAAATCACTAATTTCTATAGTTCAGAAAAAATTTAAATATTAAAAGTGTAGTACTTAGTTTTGCAGGTCAGTGTAGTTTAGATGAAACCTCAGGACATCCACGTTCCTCTGGTTAGTACCGAAACTCTGTCCAGTGTGACGGGGAGTGAGCCCGTCGCCACTTGTATTGGACAGTGGGTACAATACCTCGAAATTGATGCATGCAGGTTTCCTCACGATGTTTTTCTTCACCATAATGCCAATGGTGTTATAAATTCGTACATGAATTCTGAAAAGCTCATTGGTACGTGTTGGCCTGGATGGGGATCGAACGATCACCTCCTGCATGGCAGGCAACCTGAAGCCGCAGTTCATTTCCTGGCCTGTACCAGTAAGGTCTTCAGAATTTATGTACGGTTGTATTTATCATTACTAACTCGGCGGTGAAGGAAAACATCGTAATGTAACCTGCATTCCCGAGGATAAAAAGAAAATACCATAAGTTCAGAGGTTTGCGTAAAATATGGGTGAGCTTGGGGCGAACACAAAGGACCAGCGCTGGTCTCAGTGTTACAACGACCCTTGCTTGCAATAGCCCAACCACAAATAATCAATGGCAGGCAAGGTTACTCGCCACTGGGCCACCATGGCATGGCATAATATAAGGAACCACGCTATAAATAATAATTATTTATTATACTCACTATTTGACATTGTGAACTGTTATTTTTAATCGTTCTGTGGTAATTCTATTATTATTTTTATCAGCTTCTTACGCTTATCTGTAACAAAACAATTTATTTTTATTATTTACTAGAGTTAACCCTCGACTTTGTCCGCACAAATTATATACCAGAATTTAAGTCAGATCATTAGCTATCAAACAAAAACAGTTTCATCAAAATCGGTTCAGTAGTTTTTGCGTGATGCTCGTTCAAACAAACAGACAGACAAAAAATCCAAAAATCAGGGACACCCAAAAACCATATCGTAACGTTTTTTTTTGTTTACGTATTCACAGTGAACGTTGTCTATGTATGGAGCATATTTCCGAGAGTGACGGTATCGCCATCTCTTGGCATCTTTTGCTATAACTTGTGGGTGCTGATATCTGTAGCAAGTCCCCACAACCTCCAAAAAAGGTTTCATTTGAAAACTCATGTCTGTTCCTCTATTACTGTAAGGTATTATAACTTTATGGTTTAAAGTGAACGTTTACACAGGGGTTCATACAGCACCACCAGGTTGCCTAGCAAAATCTTTCTGCAAGCACACCCCGGACACTGGCTTACAAAAAACAGAAATTGATAAGACATCGTCAGCACATGCGACACGGAGTCTAGCTGCGTGCGGTACAATGACTTTTTCATAAATAAAACACTTTGACACCTGTCTATTCAAAAATAATTTTTATCCTTCGTCCTGAGTTATATTCTCTTCTTTAATCTAGAAATAAAAATTTTAACGTGTTTCGAAAACATAAATTCTAGCAAGTCAATAGGGGATCAGACAATTAGTCAAATTAGCAACTTTTAATCAAACGTCAAAACGCGCGATGTATGAAAAATTGTACTAAATACCCACAAGTAACGTCATCAACATTTTTATTATTTTTTATAGTTTATAATGAGAGTCGCACTGCAAGTGGCTCTTGCACGTGGCTCCGCCATTTTGTAAACTCTTTTGTGTTTTAACTATAAAACGTTAACTTGAGATTATAATAAACTACTTGACATTGGCAGAAATGCTACTAATCATTTTCCTACGTGTACTCTCCACATAATGGGACATTGACACAATTGTGATAACGCATCGGACGCCATTAAATCAAAATAGAATAGAATAGAATAGTTTATAATGTTATTAAAAATAGTATTCTAGATAAAAAAAAATAAAAATGTCAGTATAGCATTATTTTCAAATGTTTTTTTTTACTAAGAAGATAAAACTAAAATATATTTTATGCAGTCCGCTCCGCTATTGTGGTGTCTGTTTATGCTACTGGTAACTCCATATGCCAACATGCCATGGAAAGAACTATGACAGGAATCAAAAGAAAAAACAAAGTAAGGAATAGCAACATCAGAAGCAAGACTAAGGTCCAGGACATAACTCTAAAGATAAGGAGACAAAAGTGGAAATGGGCAGGCCACATGATCCGAGGAAAGGATAAATGGAGTAAAATAATCACACAATGGTACCCAAGGAATGGAAAGAGAAAGAGACGTAGACCACAAAGAAGGTGGGATGACGACATCAGACCAATCGCGGGAAGAACATGGGATAGAGTGGCCATAGAAAGGCCGGAATCGAGAAGGCCTTTGCCACCTGGCAAACGGACACACAGAAATGGAACAAAAGAACACTATACGAGTAAAAAAGAAAATAGTCATGTCCGACTGAAGGCTAATTAATAAATAAATAAACTGCCAAGGTAATCAGAGGGCAATAGAGAGGGTAAGGTAAAAAGTTGGTGGCAGGCAGGGAGTTTCCGTACCTTCTATATGTAGTAATAGATACTCTTTCTTATACCGTGCCGCAAGTACCTTGGTTTTACACCGTGATGATTTTTGTAAAATTTTTTCTACATATCTGTTTGGGAAGTAAATGAGGTGCCATCGGAAAGAGACTGATCTAAAGTACTGAAAAAACTAAGGTTGCCACCTCACAGTCTACTGCAACTCTAGGGTTGCCAGGTTCAACCTGGCAGCGTTGTGTGAACCCCTGTGTAAGCTTTCGGTCAGAGTGTCATCTTAGGTTTTCACTTAAAACACATTTCGTCCACCAAACAAATAGGTGCATAATTTTACAGTTGGATCTTAATATATTATAATCAATATACATAATTCTATTCTATTTTTAATAAAATTGCTGCCATCTTGGTTGGTTGTGATGATTTTGCCAATGTCTAGTTTATTTAGGTAGAGTGCTTGACGTTGTACGGTAGTTTATGTATTTTGGTGATTTCAAGGATTGTTTTTCGAAGAGAACACTATCTTGAGCCACCACTGGAGCTTCGTTGTAGGACCGGGAGGGGGCAACCAACAATCGACGAGCGACGTGACTACCCAATAGCAGACCTACAACGCGACTCAAGGGTTTCTCGAATTTATGCAAACTTGAATTTCAAAACATGTCCGGAATGTTTCAAATTTGACGATATTACATAAAACTTTGTATAATACGTACCTAATTATTATCTAAACTGAATATTAAATGGACATAGACACAACAACACAACACACACTTCTTTTGCAACACAATTTCTTTAAAAAATGTTGTTTCGCAAAATCCGAACACACATTTCAGTGATTTCAGATTTATTTTCTGACAGTTCCAGTGTTGCCAGCCGGGCCGGGCCTTGCTAAAAGTTACCTCAAAAAGATAAAAAAGTAACTTTTAAGTGGGAGTATTATATTCTTTTGTGTGAAAAGTATATTTTTTCCAGATCCAGAAGCCGTAGCATGCTACACGTGATACGGCTGTATCACGTCTTTTATCTTGTTCGTTCGCGCGCAAATAGAAAGAGAGCAAAGGTGTGATAGTGCTGTATCACGTTGGCATGCTAGCCATGCAGTACTAAGGAACCAATTCAAAGTTGACAGATATTGGTTGTATCAAATGAGGGATTTTCCAAAAGCAAAAAAAGTAAAAAAGTTAGTTCCTAATTTCTCGATAGATGGCGTTGACCAGAGAGGGGTCGAATAGGTATGAGCAAATATATTAATTAATATTAATAGTAAAAATACACAGTACAAACCCTGTCTTATAGTTGTTGGTTTATTATTTAGCAATCTCGGTGTTATTGTCCGTCAACGACGAATCGAGTATCGGACGTGGCTGTATGGGCTACGTATCCGTTTTGAATATACGAACAATAAACGAGAAACAATAACAAACTATAAAAATCCAACAGAAACTGAGAATTTCAATAAAAATAAACCGGAAATATTTAAATCGTACGTCAGATTGCGTGAATGAAAAGCAAAGCCATAGATGAAAACGGTCTTTATTAGCAAAGCAATTTCAATATTATTTATATTGAAAAGTGAAGTGACCAATTTAAATATTTTTCGTGTATTCAAAATGGATACGAAGCCCATACAGCCAAGTCTGATACTTTATTCGTTTTTGACAGACAATAAATAAATAATAAATGACGCTCACAGGTACATACTTTGTAATGATCCCAAGTAAGCCTTAGGCTTTTTGTTATGGGAACCATTCAACAACGGCACAAACATATAACATCCATGACCGAACCGGGACTCGAACCCAGGACCCTGGTTTGACAGTCCGGGGCGTGGCAATCATTATACCAACCGGGTCGTCAATAACACTCAGATTGGTAATAACTTGTACTGTGTATTTTTATTATTAATATTAATTATATATTTGCTCCTACCTATTGGACCCCTCTCTGGTCAACGCCATCTATTGAGAAATTAGGAACTAACTTTTTTTTCTTCTGGAAAATCCCTCATTGCAGAAATATTTCTAATTTTCCGGATTTCTTCCGACCGAGACTACACAATGGCAAAGGCAAACGAAAAAAATCCGGGGGCGGCGGGTCCGGAAAATAAATGGCGCGAGCAAAAATCGCTTTGCGGACAAGCCCTAAAGAGTGCGAGTAATCACACAAGCCTGGCGTTTGTAACAACTGCAATCCCACCCAAAAAACGCGACATTTTTATACGGGAATTTCAAGAAAGACACCAAAATAAAATTAATCACGCGCGATTGCGTCGATGCCAGACCTAGCTTTACAAGCTAAGTACTGGTAAGTACTTCCAATCCAATCCAATTCCAATCCGGAATTCCAACAAAATGTCGAACAACAGTCGAATAACAGTTGGTCGAAAATAAAGAAGGTATTCTGTTCTATACGGACACAAATATAGGTATGTTAATTGTCATCGAGTGAGAATTTATTAGCGATGGCGCCGCCGTGCCGCCCCGTGGGGCCGTGAAGGGTGATGGCATCGGCATGTGCCCCTCTGTTTGGCCTCGACCTAAACTTAAACTTAATGCGCGGTTAGTATTCACATTGTGCCTCTTGTATTTTTATCTCCGTATTTTACTGTTTATGTTTTGGTGTAAAATAAAGTATATTTATTTGATTGATTGATTGATTAATTTATTATTCCAGAACGAAATAGTGTTTCGTAAAATGTGACAATGTTCTCTTGTTTTGAGTAGGTACTGTTACGTGTGACGGGTTCCGGGATTGGAGTGAAACGCCGAGTCCAAGTTTACGGAATTTATTGGGTTTCTCTCACACACGGTCCTCCTCGCAGGGTCCTCTACGTAGAGTTCTCGTCGCAGAGGTTCTCCTTACACGGTCCTCCTCGCAGGGATTCCCCTTACACCACTTACTCGATCACTAACTTTCACAATTCACTACGTCACTACACTACTATGACGGCCCGGTAGCACAGTCTGTAGTGAGCCTGCCTGCTGTGCCGAGGGTCGTGGGTTGGAATCCCGAAAGGGACAATAATATTTATATGATGAATATTCTATATCGTTGTCTAGTCATCATAATACTACATAAACATAAGTCCTGGAATGCGATTTTTGAATCTCATTCGCTGAGCTCAGTAGTTGAAAATGTCAAAACTGCTATGGAGATATGCATCTTTCTACTGCTGATTTGACTTTAAAAAATCATACTTCTGGAGTGCTATTTTTGAAAGTCAAATCAGCAGTAGAAAGATGCATATCTCCATAGTAAATTTGACATTTTCAACTGCTGAGTTCAGCGAATGACTTTCAAAAATCGCACCCCTGGTAAAAACATAGGAACTACCTAGCGAGTAGGTAAGTGTTTTTTTGCATTTAGTAAGCAAAATAATTAACTTATTTATTGTAATAGAAGATAAGAGCTGAGGTCAGAACAGCGATAACCTTTCTTTGAAATAAAACATTAACATACTCGACAAACAATTCGGTCATTAAGTAGAAGCACATTAGTCTTATTATTTGTCAAAATCTTTCATATTTTTTACGTTTTGTCCTTTGTACCTTAAACAGTTTTTAAAACGTGTTATCATGTAATTGGCGCTGTAAAATTTAAATGTTGCTGTATTAGAGATTAAGTAATTTGCTGTTTGATAACCAATTAAGATAAATAAATAAATAAATAAAGTAAGTTTAACAATAAAAAAATCATTTTTTCTTGGTCTTTCTTTAATTTAAGATACTATGTTGTTTAAAAGAAATTGATCCTTATGAATGACTCTTTCGGTTGGTATCATAAAATACGGGATGTTTTTTTTTTACGTCTCACCGGTTCGATTCCCGGCTCAAGCAGATGATTTTTCAAAAATCTTTAAATGCAGTTTCCTTTCCGTAAAATTTGCCATCATAAATATTCAGGGTACTTTCCCTCCAACCACGGCCTTTTTTTTCCACCCTGTATATTGATATATACAATAGATACATAATATTGAAAGCACGCCTATATTTCAACGACGAATTTAAGGTTGTGACGATGATTGCGCTAAGTGAATTACATTGTACGCTAGTTTGACGTCAAGGTAGCGTACAAATTTTCTATGGCAAAAACGGCTTACATTTTTCACCCAAAAAAAATATTACTCAAATAGTACCCTTGGGTATCCAAAATCTCATAACGTTAGGTCTTCAAGGAACGGGGATATACATATAAACAAGTCATTCAAGGTTATCTCGGCTACTTTTAACCTGTACTTGATGCACTTGAATTAATTATGAAAAAAGATAGGTAAGGTATTCACCATATGTATAACAATGGGACGAACTCGAAGGTAGCTCCTACAGACAGCGCCAGTCCTGGAGTAGAGCAAGGAGCTGTTACTCTAGGTGACAGGTAGCAAGGAAAGGGGCGCCACAATGCCAAACGCGAAAAACAATTTTGAGCGAATAATAAAATGTTGTCGGCGCCTTTTAGAGCTACTTACCGCCCATTCATCTCTGATATCATCATAATATCAGCCTCGTCCACTGATGGTCATAGGTCTTCCCTTAAGGATCGCTACAGCGGCCAGTCCTGCACTGCCCTCATCCAAAGGGATCCCGACGCCTTCATCCGATCGTCAGTCTACCTTGGGGCCCACCCACGCTGCGCGGTACACGGTCGCTTTGTCAGGAATATCCCCCGAACGACCTTGACCCTTTCAGAGCCGTCTCACCTCTACGAAACCACATAATTTTAGTAGGTATACCAGTTTTTGACTGGCTTGTCCTTTATTATATCACTGTGTTACCTTCTAATCCAAGGAAATCGAATTCGAAAATCATAAGAATTCGCACCAAATTTTAAAATTCTAATTTTATATCTAATAAACTCAAGTAAATATTGGTTTTAAAATATTACTTTTTTTTTAAATCTTTTGTCTACAATGGTGTGTGTCGCAAGTTAATTATAGACTAAGAGATAAGTGTACTTTTTGCAACCATCAGCTGCAAGGCTGATTCAGTGTTTATGGGGTGTAGAGCATCTCTGTGATGGGGATGGACCAGGTCTGCTGTAGAAGTTACTGACGTATAAAGGTCAGTAAAAAATTAACGATCAGCTGCAAGACTGATCGTATGATATTATTGTAGTATGCACTGTAGCTATGTGAACAGTACAAAAACATCTCCTAAACAAACTGGCAGTTCATGTCAGTTTTTGTACTGTTTACATAGTTACATTGCACACTACAATAATATTATACGATCAGCCGCAAGGCTAATCGCTTCGGCTTTTTACTGATCCTTAAACGTCTGTAACTCCTAAACCGACTGAAGGTATGCAGGCAGACCTAGTCCATCCCCAGCACAGAGATGCTCTACACCCCATAAACACTGAATCAGCCTTGCTGTTGATGGTTGCAAATAGTACACTTATCTATACTATTATAAAACTGTAACAGAAAGTTTGTCTGTACATTGAAGATATTAACAAAAAAAAAGTTACGATATGGTTTTTAGGTGTCCCTGATTCCATTTCAACAATTTTTGGATTTTTTGTCTGTCTGTTTGTTTGTGTGTTTGTTTGTTTGTTTGAACAAGTATCACGCAAAAACTACTGAACCGATTTTGATGAAAGTTTTTTTGTTTGATAGCTTATGATCTGACTTAAAATCTGGTATATAATTTGTGCGGACGAAGTCGCGGGTTAACGCTCGTCTCTTATAATATTAAGTGACTTCAACTTATAAAGTAGATGCACATATAATACAGACTTTAATCAAATATTTAGGCTTTCCTTTGAACACAGGTTTCATAGGTACATAATATTATGTATTTACTTCATAGCAAATAAAGCCGAGATGTTGAAGATCATTGCTTGTCTTTCAAATAACGAGAAGATAGCTTCTAAAAACCAGCAAAATAATTATGGCCCGGCCCAGCGTATACATACTGGAGGGAAAAAAAATCACTTTATTGCCACACAAAAATATAGACTAGGAGAACAGACGAATTGATTAACCCTGCTACATTTGTTGAAGTCGGTTAGTAAAAATTCGTGTCTAATAAAAATTCCCGGTTACTTCCCACAAATACCTATTTTGATTAGAGCGATTCGAATGTCAGCCTTGCTTGGTATCACAGCCCGCCCCCACGTTCAACTATTTATTTTATTTATCTAAGCAGTATCAGAGTTCGCGACATCGCGACGCACGTATAAGTAATTTATCTACTATATCTAAATACTAAATAAAAGAGTGTGTTTCACTGTGATTCTTACGAGGAAGGTGCGTTCAAAACTTTAATATGTAAGTACTAAGTAAAGTTATACTTAGCAGCCTAGCTAGCATGCAACAAAACGACAAAAATCGAGATGTGCCTCCATCTTTATTATTTTACGTAGGCCAGAAAGAGCGCGCATGACATTTTTCTCGTTTAAACGCTTTGTCGAGGGTGGCATGCTAGCTAGGCAGCACGTTTGATTTTTCTATACGCACGCGACGCGCCTTTGCTCCGTAGAAATGACCTCTTCCCGCGCCGCTTGCCGCGACGCGACTTGCCGAGTGACGCGCAAGTAGAGGAATCATACTAGACGTGCAGCACGTCTAGTTTGATTACTCTACACACGCGCGACGCGCCTTTGCTGCGTAGAAAATTACCTCTTCCCGTGTTTCTCAGTCGCGCTTGCCGTGAGACGGGTAGTAAGTACCTATGGAAATCATGCTAGAGTGTCTGTTCTGGCCTTTCAGCGATATTTCGGTCCGCTACATACAGCCGGAATAAACCTGATTCGGAATTAGATTCCGTATGGAGTGTTGCCGCTTTCAGAGACTTTTTCACTAGATCAAGTGATTTTTTGATGTCTTAGGTGGCATATTCTTAAGTGATTTTTGAGCGTAGGCGTTGATGGAACGATACCGTATCGTAATGATGCAGTGTCGACGTCGTAGCGGCATAGTTGCGAAATCGCCTACGCTCAAAAACCGCTTGTGTGATAATGGTTCATGCCATTTTATATGCAGATTATGTCTAATGTTAAAACTATCGATAGTCCTTTGATATAGTTGCATTAATATTGGAATACAATTTATAAACCATCTTCGTAACATTCGTAACGTTATGACCTCATCACATGATAGTAATTATCATGTGTAGAAATTGTTTGTTTTGTTCTAATAAATACCTAAAAATGTAATTATTGTCATTCATTTGGCGTTTCATACATTTTTATTTAAGGCATTTTTAAAACAGCACTCTAGTATTTTTTGTAACCATAGTTGACAACACTGAATCCTGAATCAGGATTCCGGATCGCAATTCCGTCTGTTTGTGGCGGACCTTATTCATGTGGTCATTAAAACAATTTGCATTAAGAGACCAACATTGAAAATGCGAAAAAAAAAAACTTTCTCCATAAAAACGTCTATGGCGAATATGGTGATTCGACCAAAATGTATGAAGCAACTGATTTTTTTCTCGATTTCAACGTTGATCCCGTTGTGAAAGTTATTCAGTTTGATGGAGTACAGAAATAACACTGCATGTCTCATTGCGACTCAACACTGTCCCATTCTTTATTGCGATATCGCCACACTTTCTTAATTAGTTGCTATCACTATCTCTTTCCCGCCTGCGCTTTTCATACTCTCATTAAGTGCAAAAAGTCTATTTGTCGTTTTAGTTCTAATTACGGTTGTAATTATAGTAGGTACCCTGTGGTTCTAGTGTGCAGTAGTACATTATGATACAAGTGAGTATAGTTGGTCACATACTAGCTGAGGGCTGTAATGACCAACGCTCACGCGTTTCATACGACGTTTTTCAACATACTTGCGAGGAAAAAGTAACAAAATTTCGTAAAATACAACAATTTTAGATCAATATTAGCGGAAAATGGCGCTGGGCTCCTTTTTTTTTTTGCGTTCCGTACCTTTGGTTGAGATAGCTATGCGTGCGAAGGTCGACGAAGAGGCAAGACTTAAACCGGCATTCAACCAACGATATTTTGTTGCAATGAACATAATATTAAAAATGTTGTAAACTTAATATTTATGTATTTATAACACAAATTAATGTTAATTTGTTAACTAAAATGAATTGTTTGATGAAATGAAGCATTTATTTATCATATTTTAACTAAAACAGATTATTTTTTCAGAAAAACGTTTTTTTTTACATAAAAACGCTTTGCTGAGATTTAAAACAACGACATTTCAATGGCAGAAAATATGCGAAACGTATTACAAATCATAGATAAGGCGAAAAAGGCCTTTGCTGCGAAAGATTTGGAAAAAGCAAGAAAATGGTTGATTAAATCACAATTGATCCTTTATAATGTAAATGCTCAGGATATACTAGCTGAGGAACTGGCGGCCATTAATATCAGAGAGGTGCCTGATGAAACTCCTGATGTACCCGAAGCTGGTCCAAACGATAATAACTCCGTCTCCGACCAAAACCCAAGTGGATCTAATCCAATAGCTGGCGCTAAACAGTATACTAACTGGGCGCAGGATGCGTACAATCGTGGTGATATTAATAATGCCGAATCCTTTCTAAAGCTGCCCGAACTATATAATAGTACAGAACGTACCCGCAAGTTGCTTGTCAGTATTTTAAAAGCGAAACATGGTATAACGAACGAGATCAACGATGGTCATGTAAACATATTTGTAGTGATCACTTATTCTCGAAAAAAGAAGACTTCCGAAACTAATATAATTAAAGGAAATGGTTATTTAAGATCGGCAGAAGATGCTTTTATCAAGGGAGAGTATGTGGTGGCAAAGGATTTGGTAACCAAATGTAAAGTGCACCCGAGTTCTTATGTCACAGAATTGACGGAGAAAATAAAAAGTGCACTCACAAGAAATAACCATTGGTTCGATGAGATTATTTCAAATGTTTTCTAAGCATACCTACTTATTACTAAGTACTTAATTGCATTATAGTTTAATTTTATAATTAATCCAATAAAAAAATATTTGTAATAAAAGTTTCGAGTAAAAATGCATGATGCACTATTAATTTATTTCAGAAAAATATTGATAGACTCTTATCATAAAAAATATTTTATGATAAGCAAAGTCAAAAGACAATTATATAAGTACCTACATACTAAGATTTTATTTGGTTTAGTAAAATCTTTACATAAGTACATTCTTTGACCAAAATAATAGGTATGGACGGGCCTTCGAAGCTTACAAATTGAGTGAGCTCACTCACTTCATTTCAGTCGGTATTTATGACAGCTAGTAGCGACACGTATGTTGAAAAATAATAATTTATATACCTTCGGGATACAATGCCTTCCTGTGCCTTTCTAAAGTGTCCAAATAACACAAGAAATACAAATAAAGCTTTAGGTGTCACATTTCATTCGTAAACTTACGTTTACTTGTTTGATATTATTCTAATAAATTCTCTAAAATGTATTACTAAAATATTCGCGGTTTTAGCAGGCCATTTTGTACCGATGCGTGAGTGAAACAGTAATATGACATTTCGGTTAGTATGAAAAAGATGAAATGATTCGGGGGATTCCCCGCATAGCAAGCACAAGAACTGACAACTGCCATCACGTTCGCGCATAATGCTAGTCGTTACTCTATCCCTGTCACACCTGATTGTGTATGCACATGATTAGAAAGACGGTGGCTGTGTGTGTGTGGTTACGTGTACTTGTTTCTCGACCTGCTTTTTATTAGCGTTTTGTATGCGCTAGGCCCGTCCATACCTATTATTCGGTCGAAGAGTACATGAATCAATTTACATCGTAAGAGATTCATCTCAACATTATTTAGATTAGGTACATAACATGAAATGGAATTACGTACAATACGTTTTAGGTACAATTCATCTGGCCGAAAATTTTCATCATGTTTCTAAGAAAAGGCATATAATTTTGTAGCGCTGTTATAAAGGTATAGAGGCTTTAGCTGGAGATTTTAGAGGCCGCAATTATAGTGATCTTACATGCTTCATCATCATCTCAGCCGATGGACGTCCACTGCTGGACATAGGCCTCCCCCAAGGATCGCCACAACGACCGGTCCTGCGCTGCCATCATCCAACGGGTTCCCGCCGCCTTCAACAAGTCGTCGGTCCACCGTGTGGCGGCCTACCCACGCTGCGCTTTCCGGTACGCGGTCGCCACTCGAGAACCTTTCGGCCCCATTGGCCATCGGCTTACATGCTTATACATATATTATTATTTATTATACTTACCGCCTCTATTATGCCATTGTCAGGCGATCTTATTCTACACATGTACGATACGCATAATTGCATAAAAGTCATCCACAAACTTCAGTGCAAACATCCACCCCGCTCACACACTTCAATGCAAACATGGCAGAAGCGCTACACCGCCAAGGCAGTCGCAGCATGCAGCGAATGATAAATAAAGTTAAAAATATAAAAAAAAAACATTAATCATAGAACACAGAAATAAAAAGAAGAATACGAATGTTTTATTTGCTGAAAGCAATATTTGGATATTTTATTGTACTAAACTTACATACAACTGTGGCACAATTTTATAAAATCACACACCTCCGGTCGGATTTCTTACGTACTTGTCTCGGCAAATTTCTCCAGCATGGCGGGGAGAATTCCTGCTCTCTCAAGTAAAACAATTCAGCATTCATCACATTACCCTGATCGAGCTCAATTTTAGTAAATTTCAGGCATTCTGCCGCATCACGTTTCTTCGCTTCGTCCTTGTCATACTGTCTTTGTCTCTCTCTATCATTTATAACACTATTATTTTCTTCAAATACTTGCAGCTTCAAATTGTCATACAGTTCTTCAGTTTCAAAACCACTTTCTTTAATATGAATGATTTCTTCAGCTTGTAGTAAATAATGTTCGGATTCATTGAACTTGCCTTCTATATATGCCATCTGCGCCTCATTCAGACAAGTAGTTCCCAGTTCAATACTCTTATTGCCATCACTAGTTATGTCCTTGATTTCATTTGCTAGAAGCTGAATGCGAGTCAGTATTACGTTTTGAAGCATTTTTGATGTACTCAGTTTCTCTAGGTTTTTATCTTCAATTTGCTTTTCTATTTTGTCACCATTATTGTCACAAATTTTTTTTTTTAATTTTTGTTGATGGTTCATATTTTTAACTCGTCCGTATATATTTTAAATAAATAAAAATAAATAGTCACTACGTATGTGGAAGTGAACTGTTTTTTCTTACAGTGTTGAATCACAATGTAACTTATAAACAATAATTAGGCAGATCGTTTAGGTTATGTATAGTCAGATAGTGTTATCGTGTCACTGTCCAAGTGGAAACTTTGTCTTTTTACTAATTGCCCATTTTTACTCAAAATGACTTTGTAAATTCTCCAATTCGCTAAACCAAATTACTTATACTTTATAAAATAATAAGCACATTTAGTACTATACGGGCTTTACTGGTTTTAAAATTTGGCAATACGAGTCTGTGTTTTATAATATAAAAACTCAAAAAAAAAACAAAAGAATTAAAAAAAATATATATTCAGGGTGTAAGTGACAGTCTAGCAAATACTGAAACGGTGTACATTTAAGTCGGGTAGGTACAGCAGTTTTATATGGGACAGCTGATTTTTTTTCGCGTCTCCTGAGGTAGGCTCCATAGTGAAAATTGTTCAGTTTGATGGTCTGAGTTTACCGTTTCAGTATTTGCTAGGCTGTCACTTACACCCTGTATATAAACCACAAACTTATTTTACACCAAAATAACCTGTGTTTTTTCAGTTTCTTGTCTTAGTTTGTATGGGTTTTTTGTAGTTGTCTATTTTAACTTTTAAGTTCCGACTTGTACCGTAACGAAATAATTGTACCCTTCGTGAAAAACGCGCTAACCATTCACCTCCTAAACTTGTCCGCATGTACATTGGCATTGACGCAAAAACCCACACAAATTACCTAAGTATGCTAGGCACTAAGACCTGCCACACGCATACGGCATTCCAATCCGGAATTCCGAATGTATGTGGCGGACTTAATAAGTATTTAATGTTTTATTTCATGAATTCATAAACTTAGGCCCGATTCGACCAAACGCGAGTAAATTTTATACTTAGATTTAGTCGCCAATTACTCTAGAATGAACTGATTTTGCGTTTTACCAACCCTAATCTATGAATAAGTTGAGAGTAAATTTTAAACGACCAATTTTGACTGTGTACGCTTATAACGCTGTGAAAGCTTATACCGAGACTAATGAAATGTCAGTGACATAATTAAAAAAATTGTAATAAAAAGAAACCTAACAAATTAAAACTATATAACCTCACATTGCAATAAGTACGGATACAACGACCTCTTTCTTCGGGTGGATTATACATTCGTTCTTTTTAGACTAAGAGATAAGTGTACTTTTTGCGACCATCAGCAGCAAGGCTGATTCAGTGGTTATGGGGTGTAGAGCATCTGTGTGATGGGGATGGACTAGGTCTGCCTGCATAACTCCAGTCGGTTTAGAAGTTACTGATGTTTAAAGGTCAGTAAAAAATTAGGGATCAGCTGCAAGGCTGATCGTATGATATTATTGTGGTATGCACTGTAGGGATGTGAACAGTACAAAAACTGACAAGGTTCATCAGTCGGTTTAGGAGTTACAGCCGTTCAAAGGTCCGAACGCCTTTGAACGGCTGTATCTCCTAAACCGACTGGCAGTTCATGTCAGTTTTTGCACTGTTCACATTGCTACAGTGCACACTACAATAATATCATACGATCAGCCTTGCAGCTAATCGTTAATTTTTTACTGACCTTTAAACGTCTGTAATTCCTAAACCGACTGAAGTTATGCAGGCAGACCTAGTTCATCCCCATCACAGAGATTCTCTACAATCCACAAACACAGAATCAGCCTTGCTGCTGATGGTTGCAAAAAGTACACTTATCTCTTAGTCTATTTAGGTTTTGTTTTGTGGTAAAAGACAAATCAAGTTATTACGGAGTAAACGCTAAAAGTAAAATTGTTCCTTGTATAGTTAAGTTACTCTTCTATAAATCAAAGTTTGGTCGAATCCGGCCTGAGTCGTATTTGTATTGGAATGTTTACTGTCAGATAGTACAAAAAAACAGATCTTATCACATTTGGTTCTTCCCTTCTGCCGTTTTCGAACGTTGATTGTGAATCGGACGTTTAAGGTAGGTACATTGCCAATCACTAACAATAACAACATTCCCTATTTCGCTAAAAGTTTTAGGCCTCATTTAAGAAGACGCGTCGCGTTGGGCGGCGCGTAGCGCGGGCAATAAATCGATGACAATTTGACGCGTGAGACAATGCTACACCGTAAACGCACTTATACAACGCCATATGTTTGAATTTAGTGCGGGCCGCGCCGCTCAACGCGACGCCCGACGCCCCGCGTCTCCGTAAATGAGGCCTTAGGCCTCTGCCTCGAATTTTGCGGGCAGCGGGGCGGCGGCGGCGGCGGCGCGGCGCATACCGCTTGACTGGAGTGCACCGCTCGTTGCCCGCCCCCGCGCCGCTGCCACGCCGCTGTTTTCGAGAACCGGTCCATTTTATTTTACGCATAAGATCCTGCCGCTCCAGCGCCGCCGCCGCCGCCGCCCCGCTGCCCGCAAAATTCGAGGCAGAGGCCTAAGATCCTGCCGCTCCCGCGCCGCCGCCGCCGCCGCCGCCCCGCTGCCCGCAAAATTCGAGGCAGAGGCCTTATACGTAAAATCAAATGGACCGGTTCTCGAAAACCAGCGGCGCGGGGGCGGGCAACGAGCGGTGCACTCCAGTCAAGCGGTATGCGCCGCGCCGCCGCCGCCGCCGCCCCGCTGTTCGCAAAATTCGAGGCAGAGGCCTTAGGTGTGAAAGTGAACTTTTAGGGCCTCTGCCTCGAAAACCAGCGGCGCGGGGGCAGGCAACGAGCGGTGCACTCCAGTCAAGTGGTGACCGCCCGCGCCGCCGCCGCCGCCGCCCCGCTGCGCGCAAAATTCGAGGCAGAGGCCTTACAGAGAGGCGGCGCGTGCAGGGCTGCGTTCAAAACCTACGCCCCAGGTGCACCCCGAGTGCAACTTTTCGCACTAACGCCGTTCCGAGGCTCGGTGAAAAACGCTCTTTGCAACTCGGTTGTCTCAACTCAACCGTTCCGAACCTCTGACGGGTTGCAACTTTTAACCATCAAATTCGATGGTTAAAAAAGACTCTGACGTTTTGATTATCTGTGGTTACTTGACTTTTAGCTCGTTTTGTATAAAAGCTTGTTTTTCAAATTATTTTTATTCACTTTTTGATTTACTAACATGGAAAATGAGTTTTTTTATTGTATTTGGAAATGATGGAAGCCCTGGAAGCCCATATTACTGTCAATGTCAAAATTTGAGATTATAAAACAACCGTGATCGTTCCGTACCTCATAGCGAGTTGAAAAACAACCGCACCTAAAGGTCGTGAACGCAGCCCAGTAGTCAGCGTCTTCACACGCACAAAAACAAACATAATTATGATAATGTACGATTCTGTTTATGGAGACGCGGGGCATGGAGCGTCGCGTGAAGTGTAGCGATGCCTGCCGCTGCGGGCACGCGGCGATAAGCTAGAAATCTTTAATATAGTCAGAAAATTAAAAAATAAACAAAGCTGTGGACATGACGGTATAACAAAATAACGCATCTTTCTACTGCTGATTTGACTTTCAAAAATCGCACTCCTGAAGTATGATTTTTGAAAGTCAGATCAGTGGTAGAAAGATGAATATCTCCATTAAATTTTAACATTTTCAACTGCTGAACTCAGCGAATGGGATTCAAAAATCGCATTCCTGTGTCAACAGGGTACAGAAGTTGAGTCGATATCGGCATTTACGCCCTATTTTTTGACTTTGAGTACAGATATCTCGAGACAGAAGCATTATACCGAAAAACAAAATTAAACCGGTAGAAGTTAATGCCTACCTTATCTATTATATAATTATTAGTTAGTTGACAAATTAAAATTTTGTATTGGTAACAACTTCTAATTATCTATGTTAAGAGTTAGCAAATGAGAGGATTGTGCAACATCCACATAAATCTGGTAGGTTTAAGGATGTAAAGAAAATGTTAAAACTATTTTTGTGTAATAAAATAAATAAGTAAATAAAAAAATGTGTTTCGTTCCATTAGATAAGACCTATCCAACGACACCTCACTCGATTTATAAAAAAAAAACTAATTATTCCCAACCCCTCTTTCGATGTGTCTGTCAAAAAAAAATTATTTGTTCTTCATAACTAAAATTTTTCTGTTTTTGGGTTACAGATATCCGTCTTCATGCTAAATTTAGATTCAATAGGTGCAAAAATGAGCGAGTTATTGAGGAGGGGCATACAGACAGACAGACATACAGAATTGACGAAAGTATAGGGGTTCCTTGTTTGACCACGGAACCCTAAAAAAGAAAATAAAATAAGTTACATTCGGAATTTTAATTTTTTGTCGAGAGAGCCGACTGTCTCTCAAAAACGCCCGGACCGATTTCAGGTCCCAGTACCTACTTACCTAAGGGAGTACTTACGATGCACTTGAATTAGGTACATACTATGAGTTACCTAGGTAGGTAAGAATTTACCAAATTAAAATGGGACCAATTCGAAGGTTACTCGTTCAGACTCAGACAGCGCCGGCCGCGGCCCTGGGGTAGGGCGAGGAGCTCTCTAGGCGACAGGTGGCAATCATAATCATCATCATCATCAGCCTATAAACACGTCATAAGTTAGAAAAACTCATTGGTACATGGCTTGTTGTCCGTGCGGATTTGTACCCGGACCCCCATTATTGGGTGTCCATACCTCTCCGCAACGCGCCACCGACGCTCCTAACACCCTGTAAGTATTCTGTGAATATTTCATCTACGTGTTGGTTAAGGGCAGGTTATCCCAGTGCAAGCGTCTCTTTCTTACAAGCATACGTTTGCAATTAGCCATCCCACTTTAATTGAAAGCAGGATCACAGGATCTTTTATATAATTTGATATTTAAAAATATTAAAACATTTATTTAAAAAAGTAATCGTTAAATATTCTTTGATATGTTATTACCTATTTTTACATGTGATTATTGTTACTTAAAACCTGATAATCTTCAAGTAAAACAAGAAAAACAACCAAAAACATCCTATCTTTGTGATTTTTTTTTATCGAGGCAAGTAACAAGTATCGTGTTTTGAACCGTTGAATAATCAAGAAAGTATATTAAACTAAAACATATATTTATTGCGAATCATAAAAACGAATATTACTATGTTTACAGCTTTATCAAAAACAGGTGGTTCGGGATATCCTGGCCTTAATTTTAATATCGAGCAAAAAACTGCAAAAAAATCACGTTTGTTGTATGGGAGTTTTTAAGTAAGCAGAAAAATATGAAGGTACTTCGTCGACGATGCGTCTGATGACATGCATTTTTTTGCTCACTTTTTAGCCTAAATTCCGTCTTGGCATCCAACAAACTTAATTAAGTTTATGACATCCAACTTTCGTCATCGCCATCTATCGCGGTATGTTGGAACTAAGTTTTACTAGCTGTCAGAAAACCCATCATAATTTTTTTTAAATGTAGTATAACAATTATAGTACCAATCATCATATTACTAACTAGTACTTTTCTGCACCTATTTAGTTTAGGCAATGATGTAAATGTTGCAGAAGAAAAAAGATATAAAAACAGCATGTGTGTAGAAATAGTACATTATGATACAAATGAGCAAAGTTGGTCATTACAGCCGAGGCGAGATTGCAGCACGAACTGCCAGGCGAGTGATGCATACTAGCCGAGGGCTGTAACGCGTTTCATACGACGTTTTTCGACAAACTTGCGAGGAAAAAGTAATTACATTTCCTAAAACACAACTATTTTTGAAAAATGGCGCTGGACTATGGCTGGGTTTTTTTTTTTCGAGATAGCTATGCGCGTGCAGGCGGTCGAAGAGGCAAAGACTGACCGACATTCAACCAACGACATTTTGTTGCAAACAAACTAGTATTAAAAACATTTTTATAAACTTAATATTTATGTATTTATAACACAAATTAATGTTAATTTGAAACTAAAATAATTTTTTTGATAAAATGAAGCATTTAACTAAAACAGATTTTAACTAAAACAGATTAATTTATTCAGAAAAAAAGTTTGATTTTTGACGAAAAAACTCTTTGCTGAGATTTAAAAACAGACTATAAAAAAAGTTTGTGTTTATGCACGCGTGTTCTATAAGCTGCATTATGAGCCACTTAACGAGCAAGTATGTTGAAATAGTACATTATGGTACAAGTGTGTAATGTTGGTGATTACCGCTGAGGCGCCATTGAGACCCGAGCCGTAGGCGAGGGTCTTAAGAGAGCCGAGGACGGTAATCATCAATACACACGTGTATCATACGACGTTTTTCAACACACTTGTGAAGAAAATAATAATAAAAAATCATTTTATTTAGTAAATAAAAAGTTTATTTAGAGAATTTATTTGTACTATTGAATATGATCTTTTTTGTGTCGAAACTTTTTTAAGAACAAAGCAACTCAAGAACTCAACCAAGAAGTTAAGATACCTACTATAAAAAACCTATAACTCACTTGTGAATAATAGTAATGAAAAAGTCACAGTTTGATTATAGGTGTCATTATGCGGTGAAATAAGGGCCATTTTATGAGCAAGTGTGTTGAAAAAATTTTTATCTACCTAGGTAGGTTTTAGAATCCTAAAAATGTGGGTTGCTTTGCTATGAAATCCTCTGTTTTCAAGTAAAACACGACTTATTTCTATGACAGTAACCTTACTATAACAGTTACAATCAGACTTAATTGCATTTTAGTAAAATTTTGTAATTAATGCACTAAAAATGAATAAGTAATAAAACTTTCGAATACTGAATCATGACGCACTTTTAATTTGAGTGATATTTTGAAATAGCCCAGTGTTTTTACAGAGTTTAGTTAGGAGGGGTGGGGAGTAATTATGAATAGGACTATAAAATTGTAAAAGGCACCGTTTAGTGACAAAAAAACTATCAGAACACAAATTAAAAAGAATCGCTACGCAACATACGAATCAAAATTTGTGTCTCCCAGAAGAGTTCTAACTTAGTAACATTAATACCAATGCACTCATTTTAATTAGATAGATTTAACAATATAAGTTATTTTTGAGCAATAAAATATGCATTAAAATTTAAAAAATGAGGTATCATTACAAAAATACTAATGTATTTTCCAAAGCCTTTAAAGTAGGCATAAATATTAACACCATGTTTGAAATATATACATAAAGCCTTAAAAATGTGCAAAAAAAAAATGTACTATCAGGTTTTTTAGAAAGAGATAAATGCTAAATTTTAAATTTGACGTGATTTCTTTTTTATTTTGGTACATTTCTGGGCTCAAATAGGCTCTTAAATACTATACCGTAAAATTTATCAATTTCTAACTAGTCCCGGCTCACCGTAAAATGACTGGGCTAAAAAGTAGACATCAATCTTATCATAAAAAATATTATTTGATATCATGAGATTGATAATTCGTTGATTACTATTCACGGACATGCAAGCAAGCCAAACATAATTTTTTACAATAAATTTATTCCAGTGTGACATACCTAAAGGTCATATGGAACTTAATATTTAATTTTATCATTGCCTATACATAATTTTACTTTGGGCAGAAAAAATATACCTACTCTCTTCTGAGCCCTACCTAGCTAGCATGCCACCCACGACAAAGCGTTTAAACGAGAAAAACGTCATGCGCGCTCTTTCTGGCCTACGTAAAATAATAAAGATGGAGGCACATCTCGATTTTTGTCGTTTTCTCGGGGGTGGCATGCTAGCTAGGCAGTCAGAGTTTTTTCAGACCGCCTTACGGCCTCTGACGTGGTTTTTATACCTACTTTAATGCTATGGGTGAAGGAAACTACCTTACCTACATAAAGGTAACGATATCTTGGAATAACTTAACATGAATAAAACAAATACATTTTAAAAAAAAGCTTGTTTTGATTTATTTTAACTACAAAGGCTTGTAGTAATAATAAGGTAGGTAACAAGTCAAGTAGGTACTTTAAAATGAGCTTTTTTAAAAGATATAAATGTTAGTATAGTTAAAATGGTCAAAAATATTGTATGTAGGTATCTAAATAACTTTTCATACCTCTGTAAGGTCCAATATCGAAATCGCGAGAAAAAAATTAAAATACTGGTTTGCTGTTTTATACGAGACAGCTGATTTTTTTCAAGACGGAAATTGTAAAAAAAAAATATTATAAATAAAAATAAAAAAATTACGTTTTCTTAGATAAGTTCCTACTAAAAACAAAGGACTTATAATGAATTACACAGACAAAAATGTAGGATGTGTGGAGACTGTTTTCTGGAGTGCGATTTTTGAAACAAATTCATTGAACTCAGCACTTGAAAATGTCAAAATTAATATGGAGATTGGTATATGCATCATTCTATTGCTGATTTCACTTTCAAAAATCGCACTCCTGAAGTATGATTTATGAAAGTCAAATCAGTAGTAGAAAAATGCATATCTCCATAGTAATATCACAGAGTACGTAATATTGACATTTTCAACTTCTGAGTTCAAAGTATGAGTTTCAGAAATCGCACTCTGAGTGCGATTTCTGAATCTCATACGTTGAACTCAGCAGTTGAAAATGTATGGAAATACGCATCTTTCTACTGCTGATTTGACTTTAAAAAATCGCACTCCTGAAGTATGATTTTTAAAAGTCAAATCATAAGTAGAAAGATGCATATCTGCATAGTAATTTTGAAATTTTCTGCTGAGTTCAACGAATGAGATTCAAAAATCGCTCTCCTGATCCCTTAAATGTGTACGCTAGCTATACGGGCACACAAAAAATCACGTTTGTTGTGGAGTTGTATAGGAGTTTTTAAGTAAGCAGAAAAATATGAAGGAACATTACATTATACATACAAACTTCGTCGACGGATGCGTCTGATGACATGCATTTTTTTGCTTACTTGCTGACGTGATTTCATTTTAATTTTGGTACAATTCTGGGCTGAAATTAACTCTTAAATACTTTACCGAAAAATATCAATTACTAATTAGTCCCGGCTCAAACCGTAAAATGACTGGGCTAAAAAGTCGACATCAATGTTGTCGTAAAACTTATTTGATATCATGAGATTGATAATTCGTTGATGATTCGAAGCCACACTTAATTTTTTTGTAAGTTGTTCTCAGACCTAAATTGTGTGATGACAACCAAAATTGCATATGGAACTTAATATTTAATTTTATCATTGCCTAAACATAATTTTACTATGGGTAGAGAAAATATACCTAGGTACTCTAATGCTATGGGTGAACGAAACTACCTAATCTTGGAATAACTTGACATAAGTAAATAAAATAAATACATTTTAGAAATAGCTTGTTTTTGTAATAATAATAAGGTAGGTAACAAGTTAGGAAGGTACTTTAAAATGAGTTTTTTTAAAGATAATATATAGTCAATATAGTTGAATTGGCCAAAAATATTGTACCTATATAGGTTAGGTATCTAAATAACTTTTAATTATTAAAATTCTATATTATGTATGTAAGGTCTAACAAAATTAGCTGAAACTAATTTAAGGGTATTATCAGACCATCAAACTGAACCACTTTCTCTACGGCTAAGGGACCAATATCTAAATCGCGAAAAAAAAGAAAATAACTGGTTTGCTGTTTTATACGGGACAGCAGATTTTTTTCAAGATGGAATGAAATGTAAAAAATATTATTTATTATTATAAATAAACATTAAATTAAATTTTAATAATAAGCTATCTTCAGATATAAATAGTTTTTTAATATCATTATTATTGTAAGTCATAGCCTGTAGGATCCCACTGTTGGGCATACGCCTCTCACGAATTTGGGGAGTAAGCCGTACACCTCCGTCACACCGTACACCTCCGTACACACCGTCCACCACGCGGGTTTAGTACGGATTGGTTGACAAGTTAAATAAATTGAAAAAAAATATATGATGAAAAAAATTAATATTACTATAAACTAAGAAAAATACAAATGTTTTATTTGCTTTCAATTTGATATTGTACAGATATAGGTGCATATACATAAAACTGTGGCACAGTATTTGATTGAAATACTTTTACACAATTCTATAAAATCACACACATCCAGTTGTGTTCTTCATGTATTTGTTTCAGCAATTCTTCCCCTTGTGTTGTCGGGAAGAGTTCCTGCGCTCTCAAGCAAAACAATTCAGCATTCATCACATCACCCTCATCGAACTCAATTTTAGCAAATTTCAGGCATTCTGCCGCATCATATTTCTTTTTCTTTATCATATTGTCACTTTTAACAATCTCATCATTTATTTTTCTTAAAAGTGATGTAGTTGATAAGCTTTGACTTAAATTGTTAGCTGCTCTCGCAAAAACTAGGGCTTTTTCAAAATCTACGTCAACCAAAGCTTTCTCAGCTATATTTATGTACATGGATGTCTTATCATTAGGGTCTATTTCATCAGTTTCCTTTGATTTTTTTGTAGTCAATTGCATTCTAAATTCTCTTGCACTGTCCAAAGGATACAGTTTTTCTGATTTAAGCAAAAAATGTTCGGCTCTCTTTAAATTGTTATCTTTGAAAGCATTTTGTGCTACCATCAAATATGTTTCCGCTTCGTCCTTGTCATACTGTCCTTGCCTCTCTCTATCATTCATAGCACTATCATTTTCTTCTGAAACTTGTGTATTTTGCAAATTTACGTCAACTATTTGAGACGTAGAACTTCCTGCTTCTGCAACAAGATTGGTAGCATCAGCTCCTTGTAGCGACTTCATTTCATTTTCATAGTCTCCATCAGAAACAAAAAATTGTTTGTCATGTATTTGAGATAGTAAATTTTCAGCTTCAGCAGATGGATGGATACGCAGAGATTTTTGCAACAGCCTTTTAGCTTTATCGTAGTTTCCATTTCTGATATCAGTTCTAGCTATCTTTATACAAGCATCCGCGTCCTCCTTGTTACCTCTTACTGTAACTCCTGAATGACTGCAATTAGTTTTGGGTTTCTTCATTTGTAAATATTCATTGCACAGTTTTTTTTCTGCCTCCACTTTCGGGAATAATATCTCAGCAATATTTTCGTAAAAATTTTCAGCCATTAACAAGTTGTTAAGAGCTTCTATGAAGTTTCCAGTAAAAAACTCCTTTTCGGCATTTGCTTTAAAACATTCTATATCTCTTACCCCGTTTAAATCTGAAGTTTCAAGTGCCGTTATCCTGTTTGTAATAACTTCAAGTTGCATGGTTAGTATTCTGGTACGCATAAGAAATGAATTTTTCATCATAAGATTTTCTCTTTCCGCTTCTTGTAGCTCCAAATTGCCATACAGATTTTCAGTTTTAAAACCACTGTCTTTGATCTGAACTATTTTTTCAGCTTGTAATAAATAATGTTCGGATTCATTGAACTTGCCTTCTATATATGCCATCTGCGCCTCATTCAGATAACCAGTTCCCAGTTCAATATTCTTATTGTCATCACTAGTGATGTCCTTGATGGCATTTGCTAGGAACTGAATGCGAGTCAGTAATACGTTTTGAAGCATTTTTGAAGTATTCAGTTCCTCGAGATTTTGATCTTCAATTTGGTCTTCTATTTTGTCACCGGTATTGTCACTCATTTTATATCAAAATTTTGAAATTGCTTAGTTTTAACTAATTCGTATAATTTTTAATTTATGCAATATTAACTTTTCTCTCACCAAAATTACGCAATAGTGTAAAAGTACGCGATCGTGCAAGGAATTTGAAGAACGGTATACGATTGGTGTCGTGTTTTAAGTGGACAGAACTTACACTGTGGAATCACAAACTAACTTGTAAACAATACGATACACGCAGGCAGCTCGTATAGGTATAACTATACGAGCTTCATACATGAAGTAGAGTCAGATAGCATTATCATGTCACTGTCAAAGTGACAACATTGTCTTTTTACAAATTGCCCATTTTGTACTCAAAATTTGTACTTTGTAAATTCTCAAATTCGCTAAACCAAAGATTAGCTGAACGCAAATTTTAATGTATTGCTAAAAAGGTAATAAGCGCATTCAATGCTTTACGGCTTTACTTAAGAGCGTGCATCATACAAAGGAAGTCTGGTTATATTATATTTTTAAATCTTAACCAATAAAAGTCAATGAAATTTTTCAGAAACAATCTAGAAACTAATCTCTTTTCTTGTAATGTTGTCAGATTTTCGTTAAAATATACAGTTTCAATGCTAGGATTAATTTAAGATTTGTATGGAAATCTGTAAGGCTCTGTAACTTTAAAACTGTAAATTTTAACGAAAATCTGACAACCTACAGGCATAGAAATTAGTTTCTAGATTGTTTATGAAAAATGTCATTGCCTAGATAGTAAGTATTGAAAATATAACCAGTCTTCGTTTGTATGGAGCGTGCTCCGAATGAATAATATATACTCTTAAGTTATCGGAAAAACTCTTTTTTATTTAAGTTTTTGACTGAAGTTGTGAGTAAAAATTAAAATCTGCCTTTAGCATTAGTTACACAAACCTGTTTTGAAGGTTAATAAATAGGTTGGTTGTTTATCTGTGGTACCAATAAAAATGCACAATAACATCGAAAATGTTGATAAGAATTATTTCTCCCCAAAAATTAATAAATTGAGGAAAAACCTAAATACTTTAGATCTATGAGATTGTAACGCCATCGGTTAAAATAATAAAATAAATTCCCTTAAATTTTTAAATTGCGAGGTTATCGTTTTTTTACACCGTCATATTCTTCACCTTATTTCAATACCTATACGTCAGATCAGATGAAAAAGTCAATTTTGGTCTGTCTTATAGCTTTGTATGGCAACTTTAGACAGTCTTACTATTACGTATGGGTATTGAACTAAGCTGAAGAATATGACAGGGCAGAAAAAAGAAACGATAACCTCAATTTAAGCCTTAATTTAAAAATTTAAGGCATTTTTTTTTATTTATGGCGGGTTGTGATCTGAGTTACCCCGACAAGTTCCCGTGTAGGCCAGACTTTAAAAGCACCAGATTGAATAACTTGCACGAACCCAAACTACAACTGCCTAACTGTAGAACTGCATCATTTCAACGCACCGTAAATTATAATGCTGTCAAAATTTATAATAATTTGCCTACAGAGCTGAAGTCTCTTACAGGTGACAAATTTATGAAACACCTGAAAATATTTCTAATCGAGAAATGCCCATATAACGTAAATTAGTTGAAAACAGAGTGAATTGTTTGTGTGATAGTGTAAAACTGTAGGTACCAAATTGGATTGCGTTGGGATGAAACTGAAATTTTTTATTTGTTATCTATCTATTTTAAAAAATTGTATTGTTATATTTTCTATTGTGTCCTTACCTATTAGAATTGTGTCGTCCAAAATTGTTTTATCGTACTTAATATAGTTTTTGACATGGTGTAATTTAATCAGTGCCGGATTTATATTTTTTATGACTGTAGGCCACTTTATTTCCGCCGCCCCATGTAGTATTCTAAAATAATAATTTTCCGTTTGTGGTAAGGAAGGCACTCAATTTAAATAAACGATTGAATTAGTCATTAAGAAAGAGAGTAAAAAAGAAACAAGAATTACAATTTTTAAGGGACTTTTTAAAAGGAAAATCATCATAGTTTATGGTGTTCATTATCTCTGTTTCTAGAGAAGAGCTGAAGAATTCATTTTTTCCTGAGACGATGACGATAATTCTTCACTCGTTTTAAACAGGAAAAACTCCTTTCCCATGAACATCCATTACTTCCGAAGTAATATAGATAAAATAGTTACAATAACAGTAGGTACCAAGGATTGATAATTTTCAATAGGAATGAATTTCTATAGGGATTTAACATATTAAGTAGTATAAAAAACCATGAGGAAAACCAGTGAACTTGTTTGACATTAATCCTCTGAAATCGAGTGAGTGTCCTCAGAAATCTGCCGCCCCTAGGACGCTGCCGCCCCTAGGCCGCGGCCCATACGGCCTATTGACAAATCCAGGACTGAATTTAATAGTAATAATAGGAATGTGGCTTGTGTTTTAAAATATTTTGGTTAATCGTTTAAATTTTAAAAATATCATTTTGTATGTACTTATATATAATTGTTACACCCTTGGGTAAAAATTGCATTGATTCCGTTGTAACATTCCATCTTATGTATACATGCATTTTAAAGCAATAAAGAACTGAGAACTGATCTGTAAGACTTGGATTTTTATATTAGTAATGTCGTACCTTCCAACAATATCTGTAACGAACGTGATTGTGGACTGTATAAAGATAAACTGTATAAATGTATAAAGTCAACTGAATTTAATGAAATATAAAGCATACTAAACAATTTTCTCGCTTCAAGTAATGACAAGAAAAATCAAACATAAAACAAAAGCTTCAAAAACATTTCAAAATTATAGAAAGAAAAAGTAAAATAAATAATCTAAAACCAAACACTTTGCAACAATATCAAAACGGCAATCGATAACCTTTTTTGTTGTAATTGGAATGTCCGGTGACCGGTGGCTACTTGTACCTAGTCCATTTTTGAATTGTCTATTTTACTTCCAAGTTCCGACTTGTACCGTAACGAGATAATTATTGGAGTGCTGGAAGTAAAGTTGATTGTTCACTGGCCGTGTAGTCCGTCATTCGGTTCGATAAGCCGTTGGTACCAAATAGTGCCACCAGATGGCGATGTAACTCGTTGAACATATATGACAAAATGTCGATAACATTTCCAACGAGATTGTTTTAACTCTTTGCGATTCTGGGTCTAAAAATTGTAGTCTTACTTAGATAATATTTAGGGGATTTTCTGAAAAGCCGATTGAAAAAATAGTTTGTATAATTTATCTAGAGTAGGTACCTAGGTATTGGCTAATGAATACACGGCTTATAATTATAATGAAACTAGAATTGCACTGGTTAATAATTCTTAGCGGGGAATCCCGAGATAGAGAGAATAAAAAATAAGTGGCATAAACTCTTAGGGTGGCAGTCCACATACCGTTTTTACCCGTTGGGGCAAAACGCGTTCATCGTCGTATATACGTGCCATGCCGTTTTCACCCGATAACTTTCATTCATAATTATATTTTTCACATCACGTGTTGCCAGGCGTAAATGCGTGAATTCGGAGAAATTATTCGAAAAATCTAAATAGACTATCATGCCACTTAAGGTGGTTTCAGTCCATACAAAAGTTTGACGCACAATACGCGTAGACGGAATTAATAAAAGTAATATTTTGTATATGGAATAATATTTTAGAAAATTTAGTTGCCGCGTCACAAATAACATTTGCAATTTATAATATAATTACAAAGATATCAAGTTTTTAAAATTTAGTATGAAAAATTTCATAGCTTTATATCTTCGTAATTATTTTATAAATTGCAAATGTTATTTGTGACGCGGCATCTAGATTTTCAAAACAATTTTTCTATATAAACAAAGTTACTTATATTAATACCGTCTTCGCGTAGGTATTGTGCGTCAACGTTTTGTATAAAATTGACCCCTCTGCAACCACCTTAACGTAATTTTTGCCACAAAGGAGATTTTTGGGAGTTCCCGCGAGAGTGAAGTGCCTGCTTTGGCATTAAGTTCAAAGGAATCTCAGCGAGTATCACAACGTAGAGAAATCATAGTACCTACCTACTAATCATGTGTTAAAACATTATAAAATTCCAACTATAACTTTTAAATAATATTTTATTAGGATAGAATAGAATAGTTTCAATGCCTTTGTCTGCGTAAACAGCATGTGAATGTTTTTTGCTCTGGCATTTGTTTTGCTAACACATGATTGTTTTTCTGTGGCAACACTGTCCAGCCAATTTCATTCCACATTGTCACATAATCACATTACATTGCATTGCACAAGGAGGATATAAACCACTCCGTTTGCATTCCACGAATTATGATAAGATAAATAGTGATTATAGTTTCATTGTTTAGTGTAGATATTGTATTGTATTGTAATTTTAGTTTCTGAAAGTGAGATACAACCACCCAGTAAAGTAAGTAATAATAGGTTTAATACTTAGTAATTATTTATACTGTACTGCAACTGATTTCTGTGAATCTTAATATTTATATCAATCAATCAATTATACTAGGGAATATATAAGGTCTAATAAAATTAGCTGAAACTATTTTAAAGGGATGCTTAGACCATCAAACTGAACCACTTTCTCTATGGGACCAATATCGAAATCGCGAAAAAAAATCAATCAATCAATCAAATATACTTTATTTTACACCAAAAACATAAACAGTAAAATACAGAAATAAAATACAAGAGGAACAAAAAAAATCTGCTGTCCCATACATTTAGGTCGAGTAGGTTTATATGAAACAGCAGATTTTTTTTCGCGATTTCGATATTAGTTTCATAGAGAAATTTGTTCAGTTTGATGGTCTGATCATCTCCTGAAAATAGTTTCACCTAATTTTGTTAGACCTTATATAGAGGGTGGAAAAAAAGGCCGTGGTTGGAGGGAAAGTACCCTTAATATTTATGATGGCAAATTTTACTGAAAGGAAACATTCCTTTATTTTCAAAAATAACTAAAACTGCATTTAAAGATTTTTGAAAAATCATCTGCTTGAGCCGGGAATAGAACCGGTGAAATGTGAAATTAAAACATCCTGTATTTTATGATACCAACCGAAAGAGTCATTCATAAGGATCAATTTCTTTTAAACAACATAGCATCTTAAATTAAAGAAAGACCAAGAAAAAATGATTTTTTAAACTTACTCACTATCTAAAGAAAATACTTTAAAGTATGTATTCTACTACTAAAATCTGGTGTATAAAAGAAACTACAGGTCAGTAGAGGAATTAAAAACGGAAGTACAAAATATTATTTCAAATATTCACCGTAATTCAATACAAAAGGCGACACGTAGCGAATTTATTCGAAGAATACGTCTGTGCATACGTGAAAATGGGTCTCATTTTGAGCAATTTATAAGTTAGGTAAGTAAAGAATTTTCTTTAGATAGTAAGTTTAACAATAAAAAAATCATTTTTTCTTGGTTTTTCTTTAATTTAAGATACTATGTTGTTTAAAAGAAATTGATCCTTATAAATGACTCTTGCGGTTGGTATCATAAAATACAGGATGTTTTTTTGTTCTACGTCGTAGTGTACACAGGGTCCTTCTTAATATGCTGACACTTTTTTAAGGTGATGATCAGACCGTCAAACTGAACAACTTTCTCTATGGCACCAACATCGAAATCGCGAAAAAAAATTAGCTCGTCCATACAAAACTGCAAACCTATTCGAGCCTAATGTATGGGACAGCAGATATTTGTTGCAGAAAGTTGTTCAGTTTGATGGTCTGATCATCCCCTTAAAAAGTGTCAGCATATTAAGAAGGATCCTGTATAACCTAAAAAGAAGTGATTCCATTCTCTTTGGTATAAACCTATGTAAGTATTAAGTACCCACCTATCTTTTACTTTTTTTTAGCATAGTTAGGTAATAAAAAAATTCAGGCATTTCCCCATTCCCCGCATTTATTCAATTGTTTTCCGGGTTATTTATTGCTGCTGTGCTTTTGCACAAATATTGCTCTCGTAAATTCCATCTATCAAAAATACTTAAGTACTGGGGACATTTTTAAAGACTTCTACTAATTTTCTAGGATGTTCCAGAACATCAAAATGAACAATTTTTACAAAGCAGAGAAAAGCTGGAATCACAAAAAAATCTGTTGTTCTAAGGAACAACAGATTTTTTGGGCGTCTCAGTTTAATAAGTTAAACTGAGACGCCTACTCGACTCACATTACCTACTTATGATTATAAAACAGCAGATTCTTTTGCGATTTCAGGTTTGCTTCCATAAAAGTTTGATGGTCTGAACCATTAGAAAAATTGGAATGTAATTAAATTTCCGTTCAGTAGGTAGGTACAGTCAGCAGCAATAAGTTGTATACACTTTTTTTCTACGTCGTAGTGTATGAAAAATGAAAATGAAAAAATATTTATTTTTGCAATAAACTTATTGTAGTTACATAAATATAGCACTCTAGCCCTCAGTCTAGGTATTCCTGGGTGATGAGGGCTAGGCTCTTTCGAAGAAGTAGCCTCATTGCAAACAATAAAGAGAAAATAATAAAGGAAAAATAACAATGTAACAAAAGAACAGAACCAAGCTGGTTAGTTTGTTTGTATTTGTATGACAGTATGTGTGTGTGTGTGTGTGTGTGTGTGTGTGTGTGTGTGTGTGTGTGTGTATAAAGGGTCCTTCTTAATATGCTGACACTTTTTTAAGGTGATGATCAGACCGTCAAACTGAACAACTTGGCACCAACATCGAAATCGCGAAAAAAAAATTTGCTCGTCCATACAAAACTGTAAACCCACTCGAGCCAAATGTATGGGACAGCAGATTTTTTTTCGCGATTTCGATGTTGGTCCCATAGAAAAAGTTATTCAGTTTGATGGTCTGATCATCCCTTTAAAAAAGTGTCAGTATATTAAGAAGGACCCTGTATAACTTATTGCTGCTGACTGTACTTATATCAGGGAGTTTTAAGCAGGTACAGTCCGCAACGAATATTCATTTTTGGAGGGATTTTCATTAACATTGGTGGAAAAATTATAGCTATGATCAGTGTTCCATAAAAATATTCAGATTTCGTGTAATGTGTACAGCCTATCCAACCTTCCTTCCCTACTACAGGTTGAAATTTATATCATTTTGCATTATCCTTTTAAACTAAGAGCCTACCCATCAATGGGAGCAAACCGATGGGAGCAAAAAAATCGGTTGTTCCATACTAAACTGCAATGCCTACTCGATAGTAAAAGTAGTTCAGGTTGATGGGTAGACTCTTCGTTTAAAAGGATGCTAATGATATCAATTTTACCCTGTATAGTTAATGTGTAAGTTCGTGACGAAGTCGCGGACAACAGCTACTTAGTTAATTATAAAAAACATACTTACTTTCAGTTAAAAGTAAAGGACACAACACAACTGAACAGCCTCTACAACCTCACTCCTTTGTTCCATTGTCGATAAATCCAGAAATCCAATTCGGAAACACGATCTTTGATTCACTTCAAAAGTAAAGTGAATTAAACTTTCACAATGGAAAATCAGAGAAAACCACATGAATATAATTACAAACCTGGTAACGTCAAAGGAAACAGCAGAGAAGATGCCGAAATTTGCATAAAGATCGCTAGACAGGCAATGAATGAAGGGAACATGATTAAAGCAAAGAAATTTACTATGAAAGCAGAAAGGATGTATCGGACGAGAGAAGGAAAAGATCTGTTGGATGTATTGACTAGGAAAGAGAGTGGGAGGACTGAAGAAGTTGGAAGGCACGCTGTGAAGAAGGAGCAAGAGGACGAGGTGCGTCGTGTTAACGAGGCAAGGGATGTTTACGACGTTTTAGGTAAGTGTCTTAGGGCGTAATAAACCAAACTCAAGAGCAAACACTCTTAAGCTCCTAAAACGTAAGCTTAAGAGCATGAAAGCTTGGTTGTTAATACGAGCCTTAGGCTGAAATTCAAAGACAAAAAAGTTGAGTTTGAGTTTGAATCTGTAACAACAACAAAAAACAATAAAATAAATCCAAACTTATTTAGACAGAGTTACGAGCATGAACTGGAACAATACCTAATCTCGTTTCGAACTAGTGTCGGGTTTAGTACTAAAGTATACTACTAAAAAGGAACATTTGAAACAATTTTACAGCTTTTGAAAAAATAATCAGAATTATGTTACAAGGAAACAATTACAGCCTATGGAATGTCTTCCATTAACCACTAAACAAGCAAAAGAAACCCATGATCAAGCAATAATTTTATTCTGTTTCTTTACAGGGGTACAAAAAGATTATTCACCAGTCGACGTAACGAAGGCTTTCCGGCGACTATCTCTAATTCTTCACCCTGATAGAAATAAGGCTCAAGGTGCCAAAGAAGCTTACATGGTAAGAATTGTGTGATACAGGTCGCGCAACGGTTTATGAGTGCTGACCTTGAATGCGCAGTAGGTAATTAACTTTCGGGTTTAAGAGGCGGGGAGAGCTGGGAGGAGGTCTTCTTGCAACCGCCATTGCGCGACCAGTTGCCTTTTACGTCATCAAAATGCCTGAGCATTCCTACTACTTTTGCCGAGCACTCATAAACAGTTTCGGAGACATATTATAGCTTCAATTCTGTCGCTGGGTGGCAACGTTTCGAAGAATTCTAGACACTCTTGACTTAGTTCGAATCAACACGCTTGACATGTCATGTATTTATCAATAACAATAAATCAATCTCGAACGGTGAAGGAACACATCGTGAGGAAAGCTGCATACGTTGAAGAAGAGATTCCGATGCGTGTGTCTAGTCCACCAATCCGCATGGTGTACAACCAGCTCCTTAAGGATGTCTGGCCTTTACCCCTGCATTCGGGACGATAAAGGCTGATCGTGATGGACTCAAAATTGAAATCAGTATCTACTTTAAATTCATCAAATTGATGAAACGAGAGTCCTTTGCAGTGACATATTAATATATCGTGTCCTTAATATGCTGACGGTTTTTAAGTGGATGGTCAGATCATCAAACTGAACAACTTTCTATATGAGAAATCAAAGTCGAAATCGGGAAAAATGCCCATACATTTTGGAGTAGTCGGATTGCAGTTTTGTATGGATGGAGAGGTAGCTGATTTCTTTTTCGCAATTTTCTCTTTGGTCCCATTGAGAAAGTACCTTGTTCAGTTTGATGGTCATTCCCTTAAAAAAAAATCTGCATGTTAAGATGGACCCTGTATACTTTGGGAGCATAATGTTTTGCCAATAGTAGTGTTTTGCGAATCGTATATAACATGATATTCATCGACGGAATGCTACATGCTATTGTTGTTGTTGGGGTTGCCTCGTTTCTGCAGCACATCGGCATGTTTGCGGCGACGCGAGTAAATAGGTTTGCAGTCATCATACGCAAATGAGCCGCCTCCCTGCTGCGCAGGGTACGGGGCAGCACCAACACCCTCCTCGAGCCCATTGCAGAGCGGTTCCAGTGTCCCATCATTGGACATTGGAATAGCCTGCACTGCATGGGCTCTAGGCTCCCTTTTGCTAATGTTAAATAAGTGTTCAATTTCTTTGTTACTAACATAGTTTTAAGTCATTATTACTAACACCACTATGGATCTATCATCTGAAAAAAAATGAATTGAATTGAAAGTTCACTTTTTTTATTTCAGACCGTCACAGAAGCCGTTATGAGGTTGAAGTCTCCCAAAACGACAACAAAAGTCGGCAACTGAAAAAACTGCAAGAATTCAAAAATTCCAAATACTTTTGGTACTTAGTTAAAAGAAACATTTATTTCATAAAAAGTGCACATCTACGCTAGGTATATCACTCACATCCACAACAGGCTTCGTCAAAGAAAATATACAAGATGCCACTCAGACCCATAACTCATTTTGTCAATAAATACATCCCACATATACAGGGTGAAATTGATATCATTAGCATCCTTTCAAACTAAGAGTCTACCCATCAAACTGAACAACTTTTGCTATGGGAGCCAATCGATCGGAGCAAAAAAAAATCAGCTGTTGCATACTTGCATACATTTGAGTCGAGTAGGCAGCTGCGGCGGCTGCAGGAACAGCAGTACGGAACAGCTGAATGTTTTTTTGCTCCGATCTGTTTGCTCCCATAGTAAAAGTTGTTCAGTTTGATGGGTAGACTCTTAGTTTAAAAGGATGCTAATGATATTAATTTCACCCTGTAATCTGCAACAAACTTCGTAAATTTCTATAAAAAAAAATTAAAAGGGGTGTGGGGACAACCTGTAAACCTACAATCTAATATAAACCTCCAAAGCCTCTCCCTGTGGTACGGTTCTAAGAACGCTGGCAGCATTCCCCCTCTGAATCGCCATCGTTTACATCATTATTTAAATAAATATTTGGTTGAATAATTTATTCGCCATAATTTCTCTTGATAAAAGTCACGTTACATTTGTTTTTGATCACCAAGAATGTCACCATGATGGGGTTACAAAATTCTTTTAAATATGCGTCACGTAATTTATGGACGCCCCCTTTGTTTGTTAAATGATTTTAATGTGCCGAATCTTTTATAAAGTATTTCAATTACAATTTTGTTCAAATATTCATTTCATCTCATTCATAAATTCACTATAGTAGCTCTAAGCAACTGGTACATTGTTACATATCAATGAACATGACTGTACTTTATTAAATATAATATATTCGTTACCTACCCTACCTAGTATTGTTATTTTTAAGTATAAAATAATTCGCTTTTTTTTATTAAACAGTATTAAAAACATTGTCATTGTTATTTTGGTTTTTATTGTCATTTTCTATTTCTATTTATTTTATTTTGTTGTTTATGTTGTTTTGTTGTTCTGAAAGTTGTTCAGAAATCAGAAATCAGAAATATTTATTTGCTGAAACATGGTTGAGCATTGTGGTAGGTATATAAGAGTATAAAATAAGTCCTCACATTTCGCCATGACATGGCATGCAAATTTAAAGTTGAGTTTGTAACATTATAAAAAGTAAATTACGATAACAAAACAACGATTTAATTCGAATTTACTAAATACTACCAAATTACTTATTACATTATTCATGTCAAAATTATTATTGCAAAAAAAGTCAAATACAATAACAAAACAAAAATTAAATTCGATTTACTAAATATTACAAAATTACTTACTACATTATTCATGTCAAAATTATTACTACCTATCTATTTAGGAATATAAAATAATAAAAAAAGCATGTAATAGGAAGTTGTCGTCACATTCAATGTCATCACTTCAAAATATGTCATTACAAATATTAAAAATCAGATCGGAAGCAAAATTTCAGGCATTATCATTATTAAAAACTAAATATCATCACACTAAAATATTGTCAGTCAAAAATTCATTCAAAGAATAATAGCTTTTTTCTTTCAATAAAGCAAACAGCCCACTCCTGAAATTTTTGAGGGGTAGAATCGTTCAGTTTGATGGTCTGATAGTCCCTTTAAAATTGACCTTATACAGGGTGAAATTGATATCATTAACATCCTTTTGAACTAAGAGTCTACCCATCAAACTGAACAACTTTGTCTATGGGAGCAAACAGATCGGAGCAAAAAAATAATCAGCTGTTGCATACATTTGAGTCGTGAACTCGCGCGTTGAGATTGCAGTTTAGTATGGAGCAGTAGATTATTTTATTTGCTCCGATCGGTTTGCTCGGATAGTAAAAGTTGTTCAGTTTGATGGGTAGACTCTTAGTTTAAAAGGATGCTAATGATATCAATTTCACCCTGTATAGGTGCTAGGTACCCTGAGTTTGAAAATTTTGTACCTTTATCGCCGAGAAAGTACAATCAAAACTGAATATTTGATCACGCCACCTTGACGTCAAAGTGGCGAAATAATTGAGAAGCGTTTTTTGGCAATAACTAATAATAACCCATGGATAATATCAATACCTATTAGGTCTTGATATTATCTTACGTTATCTTAGTCCAATATCGCCACCTTAGGTCGGATTCGACCAAACTTTGATTTATAGAAGAGCTTTGACTTTTTATTATAAGGACTAGCCTTGTGGTAGCATTTCCTCTCTGCCACGGTATAAGATCAATTTGATCATGTGCATTTACATTCAATTTTATACCTTATCACTAAACGAGACAGCCTATAATTGCGAAACAATAATTTCGAACTTAGAACGTTTGGGTTTCACACGAGAGTACTTTCAAGATTTTTATTTTCAAAATTAGAATCTAAAGTTATGAGGAATGAAATCCAAAGTTACGGATTTCATGTTACCCCGCCCCCCTCAAAAAGGTGCAGAAATGTTTTTTAGTAGAATATCACGCGTAAGTAGTCCTCATATCGTCGTATATAAGTAGTCAAAGTAGAAGAGTAACTATACAAGGAACAATTTTACTCTTGTTATATACTTACTCCAAAATAACTCCATTTGTGCTCTACAACACTAAACCCATACTAAAAGAACCAATGTACATATAATCCACCTAAAGAAAGAGGTCGTTGTATCCGTACTTATTGCAATGAGAGGTTATCTAGTTTTAATTTGTTAGTTTTCTTTTTATAAATTTTTTTAATTATGTGACATTGACAAATGTCAAATGAAATCATTAGTCTCGGTATAATCTTTACACCGTCAAAATTGGCAGTGTAAAATTTACTCTCAACTTATTCATAGATTAGGGTTGGTAAAACGCAAAATCAGTTTACTCTAGAGTAACCGGCGACTTAATCTAAGAATAAAATTTACTAGCGTTTGGTCGAATTGGGCCTTACTGTAATAACCGAAAGCAGTGCTGCCACCTTAGCGCTGTCGACGCTAGATGTAGCGCTTTTTTATATGTTTGGCGCCGTATCTCAGAATTTAGCGCCTAGGCTATAAGGTCTAGCTGAGAATCTAGCGCTTTTTAACTTGTGATAAAGTCACATTATTTGTGTTTGAATATGCTCTATTTTGTGTATAAATTTATTCAAAATTCAAAACTGTAGAAAAACTTTAAAATACAAACCTGCTTACTGGAATAACCCGCCCCGGGTCGTGTCTGTACCGAACGTACCTATTACGCTGGCGGCATTGCCACGTTGGATGGCTAAGGAGATAAGTTGGGCAAGAAACGCCCCAGGGCGAGGGTCATTGCCCCTCTCCCGTAATCTACAGCCCAGTTCTTTTATAAACTTCTTGGCTTCAGCTCCCCAAGGCCCTGCGGTTTCAACTGCCACTGCACGAAAAGATATGTGCCGTCTAAGGCTTGGTACCACGAGTGCTTGAAGCGAGCTGCGCTTTTTGCCACCGATCCAGCCACCCGCGTGGTACCCTGCAGATGAGATGATGCGTAGGTGCAGTCGCAAGTCGCATCCCACTACAGGGACCTACCCTGTGTATTTTTATTGAAACATGATAAATATTGATGACATATTGTGGTCAAATCAAGTCCACAGAGTGTGCAGTGTTTGGGAGATTCAAATACGAACGCTTATCTAAAGTGCTATTATTAATTTGACAATGAACCTACCAATTAACTGACTTATGTTTGGGTTTCGGAAAGACTGTTAAGAATATTTAGAGAACTTACAAGGACTATTTATGTGATAAGAATTTAGCGCCAAATCAAGTGCTTTTTTGATCCGCTAAGATTTTGGAATCTAGCGCTTTTTTCACAGATTTAGCGCCCAATCCATTTTATGAGGTGGCCCAAAGTCAGAAATCTACAGCTTCTGCCCCACAAAGGGGACCGATCAAAAATATTATCTAAACTATTATAAAACTGTAGCAGAAAGCTTGTCTGTACATTGAAGATGGGACAAAAAAAAGTTACGTTATGGTTTTTAGGTGTCCCTGATTCCATATCACAAATTTCTGGATTTTTTGTCTGTCTGTTTGTTTGAACGAGCATCACGCAAAAACTACTAAACCGATTTTGATGAAACTTTTTTTGTTTGATAGCTTATGATCTGAATTAAAATCTGGTATATAATTTGTGTGGAAAAAGTCGCGGGTTAACGCTCGTACTTAATATTTTTGATTTATTATATTATACTTTCCGCGTCATCCAGCATTTTGTTAATCTGCTCGTCGGATAAACGACCCTTGTCTATAATTATCTTCTTGTGATTCCCACTTCCCAGAGACAGTTTCGATTGCAAAAGCGTAGAGAATACCGTCAGCGTCTATCTCGAAAGTCACGTCTACTTTGGCGTCACCGGCAGGCATCGGCGGGATGCCCTTCTAAGTAAACTTGCCGAGGAGATTGTTGTCGGGTGCCATGGGACGCACTCCCTCGCGGACCTCGATTTTCGCTGAAGTCTGGTTGTTATAGACAGTGTAATATCTCTCTGTTTTGCGCCTTGGTATCGTTGTGTTGCGCTTGATGATGACCAACATGATGTCGCCAAGGATACTTGTTCCAAGAGACAACGGAGTTACGTCAACTAGCACCAGGTCCGCAGAAGAACCAGAGTAACTGACATAGCCCAAAGAATTGCTAGAAATTAAAGTGGCAGTGGGCTCACATTGCTCGCAGAACCGATGGCCGATGGGGCCGAAAAGTTCTCGAGTGGCAACCGCGTACCGGAAAGGAAAGGGCAGCTTGGGTAGGCCCCCCACACGGTGGACCGACGACCTAGTGAAGGCGGCGGGAACCCGTTGGATGAGGGCAGCTCAGGACCGGTCGTTATGGCGATCCTTGAGGGAGGGCTATGTCCAGCAGTGGACGATGGACGTCCATCGGCTGAGATGATGATGTGTCGCCGTGTGTACTTACTTAACCAATCGAATGAAGTGTCGTTGGTTGATTATGGTTGGCTTTTCGCTACGATAAGGTTTCATTTAAATGGAACTTTATTATTGTATGGGACTAGGCATTTCATTTTTGAAAGCTTATTAAATAAAATTATTTCTGAAACGTTATGAATAGAATAGAATATCAGTTACTCCTTTTTTTTTATTATAATTTTTTTATGAAAACACAAGTAGGTAAGTAAAAAAACTTCATTTATTTATACCTAATTACTTCTTCATTATTCTTTGACACCAAAAAATTAATTAAGTAAGTAACCAAATAATCAAAAAAATATTAAATCCTGAATCACATAAGTAGACTCAGATTACAGAACAGGGTCGATAACGATAAAAACTAAGATAAGTAATCATAATTACCTAAAAGTATCTAGGTATAAAGGTACAATAACCTTCAGAGGAGCATTTTACATAAGTATCGTGTCGTACATTCTTTCCAATTGCTTTTTCTTCTCAAGGATTTCATTTGCCCAGACCTCTTTCGCAGAACGAACCCACTGGATGATTTCCTCACACTTGTCCAGAATTGTGCGACTGTCGGCATTAGAAATCCCACCTCTCGAGCGCCTTTCGGTAATATCAGACTTGACTTTGATGCAGTAAGCCTCAAGCGCGTTCCTCGCTTCGGCAGCCTCCGTTCGCTTTTGATCCAGAGTTTTAAATCTCTCCGCGTCATCCAGCATTTTCTTAATCTGCTCGTCAGATAAACGACCCTTGTCTATGATTATCTTCTTGTGATTCCCAGAGACAGTTTCGATTGCAGAAGCGTGTAGGATGCCGTCAGCGTCTATCTCGAAAGTCACGTCTACTTTGGCGTCACCGGCAGGCATCGGCGGGATGCCTTCCAAAGTAAACTTGCCGAGGAGATTGTTGTCGGGTGCCATGGGACGCTCTCCCTCGCGGACCTCGATCTTCGCTGAAGTCTGGTTGTTATAGACAGTGTAATATCTCTCTGTTTTACGCGTTGGTATCGTTGTGTTGCGCTTGATGATGACCGACATGATGTCGCCAAGGATGCTTGTTCCAAGAGACAACGGAGTTACGTCGACTAGCACCAGGTCGTTTATCTGTTCTGACAGGTCACCATCTAGGTTTGCGGCCTGGATTGCGGCGCCGGCCGCAACGGCTTCATCAGGATTCACTGATCTATTTAACCCTCGGCCATCAAAGAACTCCTGTAGTAATCTCTGCACCATGGGGATGCGAGTGGATCCACCGACGAGCACGACGTCACTGATATCAGACTTGCTCATTTCGGCGTCTTTAAGTGCATTTTTGACTTGTTCAAGTGTAGATTTGAACAATCCTCCATTCATTTCTTCGAAGCGTGCTCTGGTTATAATAGAGCGGAAATCTACACCCTCGTAGAGAGAGTCGAGTTGGACGGTTGCCTCATTGGATGTTGACAGAATTCTCTTGGCTTTCTCGCACTGCGTTCGCAAACGCCGCATTGCCTTAGGACTCCGTCTAAGATCTTGATTATGTTGCTTGCTAAATTCCTTGACGAAATGGTCGACCATATTGTTATCGAAATCTTCGCCACCAAGATGAGTATCACCGGCGGTGGACCTCACTTCGAAGACACCAGCCTCGATGGTCAATATGGAAACGTCGAAGGTTCCACCGCCGAGGTCGTAGATCAGGACGTTGCGTTCTTCTTCTTCCGTATCTCCGAGGCCGTACGCGAGCGCGCCTGCGGTTGGCTCGTTGATGATGCGCAGCACATTGAGGCCGGCGATGGTGCCTGCGTCCTTCGTGGCCTGCCGCTGCGAGTCGCTGAAGTACGCCGGGACAGTGATCACTGCGTTTCGCACTGCCTTTCCGAGGTACGCTTCAGCAGTTTCCTTCATCTTGAGGAGCACGATGGAGCTCACTTCCTCAGGAAACAAGGTCTTGTCTTGGCCCTTGAACTTGACCTGAATCTTGGGCTTGCCGTCTTCATTAATGACTTTGAAGGGCCACAGTTTCATGTCATCTTGTACTGACCGGTCGTTGAACTTGCGTCCGATAAGCCGCTTTGCGTCTGGAACAACCACAATTATTACTTCACTATTATATTATTACCTCTGCTCACGGTAATCCCTTAAACCTTTGACATTTCCACTGAATAAATACCTAGACATGTGGGTGTAACGGGTGCAGAAAACAATGTAACAGGATTTTGAACTATTGTAGCTGATCCACAGCTGCTCGAATTTGTTTGCTACTGTGGACCTTGGAGAGGCCAGCTGGCTTATTTTCGCAGCCATAATTTATTTTCGGGTGGGCTCATGTAACTCACAGTAAGATAGATAATTATTTCATATTTCATTAAACTTAAAATGATAGGTTAGGTTAGGTCTAGGTAGAAGTCTGTAGTCTAGGTATAAGGACAGGGTTACCACCTTTTTTGGAAGGAAATAAATAGTATTTTTTCGATAAATTGCTGAAAAATTTAGTTATTTTGGAAATTCGGAAGAAAAAAGTAAGGTAATTTTTATTGGGTTTTGTTTTAAATTTTTATCTTTCCAAACGAATTTTACATTATTTTAAAGTAGAGAGTAGCCTTCGTATCTAAAAGTATATGAAGGAGACTTGAGAGGGGCCGTTCGCTTACTGACATCGGAGTGCGCTTTCGCTCCAAAGGATGATGCGACATTAAATTCTTTGCAGACAAAAGCATCCGGTGCCATCGCGACCGCAGGCTCAGCCTCCTGAACCAAACAGTTCGACACCTTTCATTACTGTCACGGATACGGACGTCTCGCGCGCAATTACATCTTTCTATAATGGATCAGCATCAGGCCTGGATGGTATCCGTCCGCTGCATTTGAAAGAGCTAATTTCTCCAACTGCTGGAAACAATGGTCACCACTTGCTTGAAGTTTTGACTAGATTGTGTAACTTCCTGCTGAGAGGAACATTAAATCCACTTGTCAGCCCTTACTTATATGGAGCCTCCCTTTGTGCTCTAACTAAAAAAGATGGTGGGATTAGGCCTATTGCGATAGGTAATACCATGCGTCGCTTAGTCGCAAAGCTAGGTTGTTTCGCTGTAAAAGAGGACGCCTCTTCCTACCTGCAACCGCGCCAGCTGGGTTTCGGGATGCCACTAGGGTGCGAGGCTGCTATACATGCCACCTGTGCCTTTGCCCATGCTTCGGAAAACTCCGGCGCAGTGATAATAAAACTGGATTTAAAGAATGCGTTCAACAGCGTGGAAAGAGACACAATCCTTTCGAAGGTCAGAGAACGCATTCCGAAACTCTACCCCTTTTTACATCAGTGTTACTCAGCCCCTAGCAAACTGTACTATAATACGAATACTATTTTGTCGCAAGTAGGCGCACAACAGGGTGACCCATTGGGCCCTTTGATCTTCAGTCTGGCAATTCAAGATTTAGTCACCTCATTGGAGTCACCTTTGAACACCTGGTACCTGGACTATGGTACTCTAGGAAGAGACCCGCAGGTGGTGCTTAGAGATGTCTAGCTCTTAATCCCGTGGCTAAAAGCAGAATTGCCAGGCTTAAGAAGAATAGACAAGGATGCCTTGACTCTCCTCGGTGCCCCAATATTTTCAGATGCAGTCCCCGCGGCATTACGAGCAAAAAACTTATCATCCACCACTTATCGTCCCATATTTCAGTAATTTTGCTACGCAATTGTTTTGGCTTGCCGAAGTTAACATACACCTTGAGAACTTCACCCACCTGGCATTTTCCGTCTGAAGTCGATTGCTTAGATCAATCCCTAAAAGTCAGTTTAGAGAAGGTTCTCAACGTGCGCCTAGATAATGCAAATTTTACTCAAGCGTCCCTCCCTATACGCCACGGGGGTTTAGGTGTGCGACGCGTTCAGGATACGAGCCTCCCAGCGTTCTTGGCGTCTGCGAATGGTGTGGTGAGTCTGGTAACTCGATTATTCTCAGTGGATGGTGCCAGCGTCGTCATTCCTTTCGTGGACGAAGCCTTTGAGGCTTGGTCTAGGCTGTGACCCAATATGCAAGCACCGTCCACACCTACAGTTCAGCGGGAATGGGATGAGATTAGGTGTAACATAATCCTTCAAGAACTGATTTCCAACTCGTCCGGCTCGAATTTAGCACGCTTAAGAGCCGCATCACAAGTAGAATCTGGCGCATGGCTACATGCACTTCCTTCGCCCCATTTAGGTACACATCTGGATAACGACTCCCTCAGAGTGGCAGCGGCCCTAAGACTGGGGAGAAGCGTATGTGTTCCACACACCTGCGTTTGCGGTGCAGCAGTTGAGGCAGACGACTTTCATGGTCTGAGCTGCGTCAAATGCGCAGGAAGGTCTCCGCGGCACCACGCGCTTAATGATATTATTCGTCGAGCGCTGGTGTCCGCCAATGTTCCCTGTACAACTGAGCCACCTGGTTTGAGCCGTACCGACGGGAAGAGACCAGACGGATTGACCCTTGTGCCGTGGCAAAAGGGCAAATGTCTTCTATGGGATGCAACGTGCGTATGTACGTACGCTGCATCTTACTTGAGAGGTTCCATCCGAGCAGCAGGGTCGGCAGCGGAAAGGGCAGCAGTACGTAAACACCAATGTTACACAACTTTGGAGCAGAGCTCTTATTCGTGCCCCTCGCTGTGGAGACGGCGGGCCCGTGGGGTCATGAAGCAAAAACTTTTATGAGGGACCTGGGCAAACGTTTACGGGATTCGGGTAACTCGGGTCCTCGTGCCGGGTCATACCTGGCCCAACGCATATCATTAGCGATTCAACGCGGAAATGCGGCCAACATTATGGGCACCTTCGGGCCAGGTATGACCTGGGGCGGGCTTTTCGACTAAGTAGGATTAGTAAAATTTGTAGTTTAGAATGATTAGAATGGTTTAAGTTTAGGGTAAGTTTTATTTGTGCTTTTACTATTTTATTCCTTTAAATAAATACTTATTTTAGCCCAATAAGTTATATTTAGGTTTTATTATTTTTAGGCTATTTATGTGAACTCAAAGTATAATGAAATCATCATAATATCATCAGCATTTATCCCATAATATAATGGGTGTTTACTACACCCCTAATATTGCGTCGACCGACCGTAGTGGTTTTGACCGGTTATAATAAATAAATAAAATGCACTTTATTGCCACACAAAATACAAAAAAAATGGTACAGAAACAATAGACAGATTAATCAACTAGAAAAATCAAATATATATAAAAACACATTGTGGCAATGGGTTAGGACTCAGTGTCCGCTGGCAGGACCTAATAAGATCTGCTGCTCAGCACTGATTTGCAGTCCCAACCTGCTCTTATATCAGCATACAGACATCGAGGGTACAGGGTAAGTAGGCACTACACAATTTTGACTTAAGTTATACTATATCACATTACATTATCTTCATTCGTTATGAGTTTTGACTGTTACATGAAGTCCGCCACACACATGCGGAATTGCGATCCGGAATCCTGATTCAGGATTCAGTGTTGTCAACTATGGTTTTCAAAAATTACTTAGAGTGCTGTTTAAAAAATGTCTAAAATGAAAATGAATGAAATGGCAAATTAATGACAATTGTATTTTTAGGTATTTATTAAAACGAAACAAACAATTTCTATACATGATAATTACTATCATGTGATGATGTTGACGTCAGGATGATGATTTGTAAATTGTATTTCAATATTATGCAACTATATAAGGTCTAACAAAATTAGGTGAAACTATTTTAAGGGGATGATCAGACCATCAAACTGAACAACTTTCTTTATGGGACCAATATTGAAATCGCGAAAAAAAATCTGCTGTCCCATACATTTAGGTCGAGTAGGTTTGTATGGAACAGCTGATTTTTTTTCGTGAATAAAATCGAATGACGCAGATGACGCTAACGCTATTGTTTCAACTACGCCGTACCGGTATCTGTACAGATACCGATCTGTACAGTCAGGCACAAATTAAATCAGCTACAATAAATAATTACGATTATTTATTGTGGCTGATTTAATTTAATTTGGACTAAATCTATTTTTAAAACTAGCCTTATCTCGAGTATAACACTATCTTAAATTTTGTCGACTGATTTCAATTTCACCCTGTATACAAATTTTTCCAATATTCAAAATTAGCAAAACATATATTTTGCATATTTATTCAGCAGGTAGGTAAGGTACTAGCTGCTACCCACGTCTCCATCTGCGTGGACCTTAATAAGTATCCTATGTGTTTATCTAGATTCTAGAACATATTCCATCTACGTGCCAAACATCTAAATCCGTTCAGTCGTTTATGCGTGATTGTATGACAAATATCTACAAACAAACTTTGATAATGTCTAGAATTAAATTGGACAATTCCAGAAATGATTCTAGACTAAGAGATAAGTGTACTTTTTGCAACCATCAGCAGCAAGGCTGATTCAGTGTTTATGGGGTGTAGACCATCTTTGTGATGGGGATGAACTAGGTCTGCCTGCATCAATTCAGTCGGTTTAGGAGTTACAGACGTTGAAAGGTCAGTAAAAAATTAACGATCAGCCGCAAGGCTGATCGTATGATATTATTGTACTTGGAAATGTAGCTATGTGAACAGTACAAAAACTGACATGAACTGCTAGTCGGTTTAGGAGATACAGCCGTTCAAAGGTCGGACCTTTGAACGGCTGCATCTCCTAAACCGACTGATGAACCATGTCAATTTTAGTATTGTTCACATAGCTACAGTGCATACTACAATAATATGATACGATCAGTCTTGCAGCTGATTGTTAATTTTTTACTGACCTTTAAACATCAGTAACATCTAAACCGACTGGAGTTATGCAGGCAGACCTGGTCCATCCCCATCACAGAGATGCTCTACACCTCATAAACACTGAATCAGCCTTGCAGCTGATGGTTGCAAAAATTACACTTATCTCTTAGTCTAGACCGTTTGGTCAGAATCGTCACAGTTATCAACTTTAAAATTTGTAGGGTTCCGAAGTCATCAAGGAACCCGTCTGTCCGTCCGTCCGTCCGTCCGCGGCTTAGCTCAGAGACGCTTAGTACTAGAAAGCTGTAATTTGGAATGGGCATACATATTCATCACGCTGACAAAGTAGTAAAATAAAATTAAGAAAAATATTTTTTTTTCTACGTGAAGTGGGAATGGATCTTTTTTTTCTCGTCTACCCCATGGTGTGGGATATCGTTGGATAAGTGGTTTGATAATATATAGGTATCCGTAAGCGAAATATTAAGCTTTAAAGTAAAATTTTTTGTGAGTCGAGTGTCCCCCCTCTGCCAGCTAAACGGTTTTTTCTGGATAAATGTTAAAAAATTCATGGCAGTAGTATGTTATAACGAAATTAAAAGAAAAACTATCACCGCTAAGTAGGCTATACAAGTTTACGAATATTAGTCGACCAACTTATAAAATGTATTTTTTAGACTTTATTAGCCGTTAAGCCATAATATAAAACAAAAAGCCTCCTAAGTCCCTATAATATTGTGATGGGCAACTACGGAACCCTACCCTGCACGTGGTCCGACACGCACTTGGCCAGTTTTTTACTGTATACCGACAGGGTGTTAGGGAAGACAGTTTCTTTAATTTAAGGGGTGATTGTACCCATGATACTGAACAACTTTCCCTAATTAGGGAACCTAAGAAACCTATAGGAAAATCGTAAAAAAATGTTGGCCTTTCCATACTAAATGCAATCAGCTGATCTAACGTTTGTATGAAAAGTAGAAAAAAATTTGCGAGTTTTCTATGTTTCTTAGAGAAAGTTCAGTGTTATGAGTACAATCACCCCCTTAAAGTAATGCAACTGTTTACCCTAACACCACGTTTATTTGTGAGTATGGGCACCTAAATATCATGACTCATGATCATGAGTGACTGTAACAACTACAAACTTTTACCGGATGGGTTATAAATAAAACATACGACACAACTTGAATTAACATTTACTTTTATTATTATTTATAACAGTCATAGCAAAAGGATCACTCAATCGAAAAATAATAATATTCCTTCTATGTGTTAGATATGTGTATAAATTAGGTATATAAATATTCCCAGCATTATTAGATACATTTGCTGTTACTTAGATTTGATATTTAAATAACGCTTATGAATACAGTTGTCGGATTGATTTCATTGTACCTGTTTACAACTTGAACAATTGTAAAAGTGGGGTTGAACCGAGAACGTATAAAAGCGAGTGATTAGCTTAGCTCGGATCAGTCTGACTTCGTAATTAATTGCGAAAAGATCGAATAAAGATTAAAGTACTGAAAGTCTGACTTTTGATTCACACTCTGTGCGTGCTATACTCGACGACCTGCAGTTCAGGCGGATTCCCTGCGGGAAGTTATCATATGAGAATTTAAAAAGGTAGGTATTAGAAAAAGCACTGACATTTTAGTGCTCGTACGGAGTCACAGCTATTAAACCAACAAAATAGAGTCGCACATTCTTTCTAACTGCTTCATCTTCTGAATAACATCGTCCTTATTGGCCTGTGAGTTAGACATAGCCCATTTTGTAGTCTCCTCGCATTTATTTAAGACTGTCTGCTCATCGGAATTAGAGATCATGCCTCTCTTTTTCATATCTCTCACATTCTTCTTCATTCTGTAGCAGTAGGATCCAAGTTGATTTTTCGCCTCTGCAACTTCTTTTCTTTCTTTATCCTGAACTTTGTGCTCTTCTGCCTCTTTGATCAGTTGTTCAATCTGCTCTTTGGAAAGACGACCTTTATTATTTGTAATGGTTAATTTCTTCATATTGTTGACAGTGGTAGAAACAGCCGAGACGTGGAGTATGCCGTCGGCGTCTATTTCGAAGGTAACGTCGTGACTTGCTTCACCTCTTGACAAGGCGGGATACCTTCAAGAGTAAACTTTCCAAGGAGGTTATTTTCAGAACCTATTGGACGTTCACCTTCCCGGACCTTGATTGAAACTGAAGTCTGGTCATCTTCGGTGGTACAATATCTTTTTGTCTGTTTTGTAGGTATAATGGTATTACGTTCGATTATTACTGACATAATATCACCACGAGTGTCTTTACCCAGAGATAGAGGAGTAACATCAACCAGCACCATGTCAGTTGAAACTTCGTCAAGATTAGCCGCCTGTATCGCGGCGCCTACAGCGACAACTTCATCCGGGTTGACTGATTGGTTCAGTTGCTTTCCTTCGAAGAAATCTTTCAGTAACTTCTGTATCATGAGCCTCCGACGAGGACTACCTCATCTATTTCAGCCTTTGTCAAGTCTGAGTCACGCAGTGCGTTCTCGACTGGTTCCAAAGTAGACCTGAATAGATCATCGTTTATTTCTTCAAAACGAGCTCTGGTTATTTTAGAAGAAAAGTCCTTACCCTCAGCAAGCGCGTCTATGCTTATTTGTGTCTCAGTTGCAATAGAAAGAATTATCTTCGCCTGCTCGCACTGTGTTCGTAAACGCTTGATGGCCTGGGGATTATTTCTAAGATCAATATTATGGGTATCCTTGAACTCTTTCGCAAAGTAGTCTACCATATTACTATCGAAATCTTCTCCGCCGAGATGCGTATTACCGGAGGTGGACCTCACTTCAAAAACACCTTCATCGATGGTCAAAATAGACACGTCGAAAGTTCCACCACCGAGGTCGTACACTAGGACATTATATTCCTCTTCCTTTTTTTCTCCGATGCCGTACGCGAGCGCGCCGGCGGTGGGCTCGTTGATGATGCGCAGTACGTTGAGGCCGGCGATGGTGCCCGCGTCCTTCGTGGCCTGCCGCTGCGAGTCGTTGAAGTACGCCGGGACTGTGATCACTGCGTTCCGTACAATCTTGCCGAGGTACGCTTCAGCAGTTTCCTTCATCTTCGTGAGCACAATAGAGCTCACTTCCTCTGGGAATAAAGTCTTGTTCTGACCTTTGTATTTGACCTGAACCTTGGGTCTGCCATTTTCGTTAATAACTTTAAAAGGCCAGACTTTCATGTCGTCTTGAACTAATGGGTCATAGAATTTGCGCCCGATCAAACGTTTTGCGTCTGCAACAAAGAATAGTTTGCTCCAGTATGAATGAATAAATTCTCACAGCCAATTTCACACACACACAGCTCCTGCTTTGTAAGAAAAGCAGTCAGGTAACGCAGGATATTTTGTTAAGGGCCTATGTCGAAAAATAATTGAAGCGAAATAGACGTGTGATAGCTTATATTACTACCTGATGCGAGAGAAAGAGATGGGGCGGCGCGCGCGCCTGTAACGACGCAAGCGTACAAAAAACTTTATATAATTGTGATTGTACTATTTATGTAAGTTCAATTCTGCTCATATCAAAATTTGTAAAATATCAATCTCTTTTTTTTAAAATCAAGTCTCGTGTTTCTATTATTCACCGTTTAGCAGTTCCAAGCGTTTATACATAAAAACGGAGGCTACTTTGGCTTGTTGTTCTATCGAGAAAATGTGTCTTAATCGTTTTTTGGCTCTTGTCAAAATTTAAATTATATGTTCAATTTACACATATCCGCTAGTCATACTCTTACTGCTAGTACTTCATGATATGTGACGCTTTGAAGAATCCTATTTTTTTCACATAGCCTCTAAAGTGAATAAGACAAGACAAGTGCACTCTCTTGCCTTGCTCCACTATATTGACCAGTTTCAGGTATTCTAGAATAAGTGACGCGTTTTTCAACTATTATAAAATTTTCTACATCTTAGGTATGTGTATTTAATGTACTACGTAGGAATGGAAGAATTAGGATGGATTGGCTACGAATGATTCAATGGCATTGGAAACGCGTTACTTTTGACCTCTCTAGCACTCAGATCTTTCAGTGTACCTAGTTCTCAACTTTTCTGTTCTTACCTACTATTTAATAGAAACTTTTGAAGACAGGCCGATGGTGGCCACGAACACACTAATCTTCAACATCCATATAAGTCTCTTCATCATGTATGAAGAGCAACAATAACAAAAACGTAATATTTTGTGTTATTATTTATCTAAGTATAGGATTCTTCGATTTCTTCGTAATATGCTGACGGTTTTTTAAGGGGATGATCGTACCATCAAACTGAAGAACTTTCTCTATGGATCCAAAATCGAAATCGCGCTGTCCCACACATTGACGTCAAGTAGGATTGCAGATTTCGACGTTGTTTCCGAAGACAACGTTGTTTAGCTAGATGATATGATCGAATCCTCAAAAAACAGAACTTTATTTATATAACTACTAGAGTTAACCCGTGACTTCGTCCCTACAAATGATATACCAGCTTTTAAGTTAGATCATAAGCTATCAAATAAAAAAGTTTCATCAAAATCGGTTCAGTAGTTTTTGCGTGATGCTCGATCAAACAAACACACAAACAAAAAGGCAGACAAAAAATCCAAAAATTGGTGATATGGAATCAGGGACACCTAAAAACCATATCGTAATTTTTTTGTTAATATCTTCAATGTGTACACACTTCTTTTACAGTTTTATAATAGTATAGAATATATATATAGAGTAGGTAGGTACTTAGATCTGTTCTAGGTTAGCGATAAAGTACGAATAAAAGAAATATTTAATATAATTAAGTATAATTAAAATGTCAGTAGGTAACAACATAGCTTAATATTCTCCAAATGTACCTACAATAGTTAATTCGTATGATCTGCATAACAATGAAATTAAAAAAATTATATATTTTTAATTCAAACTCTTTTATAGACTATTAATAATAGAATCACAAATTCTTTCCAGCTCAACAAGCTTGTTTGTATAATCAGCAGCTGTGGTCGTCTCTGCTGTGTCAACCCATTGCATAGCCTCAGTGCATTTGGTAACAATCAACTGCTTGTCAGAATTCGATATCTTGTCCTTCAGTTTTTTATCCTGAGCCCTGGCCATCATGCTAAAGCAGTAGTTCTCAAGAGCGTTCTTTGTTCTGCTCTTCTCTCTCAGCACTTCATCTTCCTTCCTGTACTGCTCAGCTTCCTCCAGCAACCTCTCTATCTGTTCTCTCGAAAGACGACCCTTTTCGTTGGTGATTGTGATTTGGTCTGTCCTTCTGGTAGATCTTTCGATAGCTTTCACTTGCATAATTCCGTCAGTGTCGATTTCGAATGTAACATCTATTTTAGGTACACTTCGTGGCATTGGCGGTATGCCGTTAAGAGTAAACTTTCCAAGAAGCTCGTTGTCTCTTGTCATTATTCGCTCTCCTTCAAAGACTTGGACGAGAACTTGAGCCTGATTGTCAACTGCAGTCGAGAATGTCTCTGTCCGTCGAGCGGGTATGATGGTGTTGCGTTCAATGAGCTTCGTCATCACACCACCCAAGGTGTTGATGCCGAGGGACAAAGGGGTGACATCTACGAGTACCAGATCATTAATTTGCTCAGTTATGTCACCGTCTAAATTGGAAGCTTGTATCGCGGCGCCGGCCGCAACCGCTTCGTCTGGATTCACTGACCTATTCAGCTCTTTACCATCGAAGAATTCCTTCAGTAAATTTTGCACCATGGGAATGCGAGTGGATCCGCCCACGAGCACGATTTCATGGATTTCACATTTCTCTATGTTAGCGTCACGAAGTGCCTTCTCGACTGGTTCCAGTGTAGATTTAAACAGTTCCGCGTTCAACTCTTCGAAGCGCGCTCTGGTTATAGTGGAATGGAAGACAACACCCTCAACGAGTGATTCTATGTCTATGCTAGCCTCGTCCAAGGTTGACAGAGTTCTCTTGGCTTTCTCACAAGCAGTTCGTAGACGTCGGATCGCTTTAGGATTACTCCTAAGATCGTGCTCATGAAGCTGACTGAACTCTTCAATGAAGTGTTCGACCATGTTGCTATCGAAGTCCTCACCACCCAAGTGAGTGTTGCCAGCGGTAGACCTCACTTCGAAAACGCCTGCTTCAATAGTTAAAATCGACACATCAAAGGTACCACCACCAAGGTCAAATATCAGAACATTGCATTCCTCGTCTTCCTCAGTTCCATAGCCATAAGCGAGCGCGCCGGCGGTGGGCTCGTTGATGATGCGCAATACGTTGAGGCCGGCGATGGTGCCCGCGTCCTTCGTGGCCTGCCGCTGCGAATCGTTGAAGTACGCCGGGACTGTGATCACTGCGTTCCGCACCTTCTTGCCGAGGTATGCTTCGGCGGTTTCCTTCATCTTGATGAGCACCATAGAGCTCACTTCTTCAGGGAACAAAGTCTTGTCCTGACCTTTGTGTTGGACCTTGATTTTAGGCTTGTTATCTTCTTTTATGACCTCAAACGGCCAATGCTTCATATCATCTTTCACTGAAGGGTCGTCGAATTTTCGGCCGATCAAGCGTTTTGCATCTGCAACAACAGATAGACCGACGTGTACAGGAATAGACAATTCGCTTTTAGTTGAAGTTAATTTGCTGGACACTGATCCATAACAAGCTGATTGTAACAGATTTTCGGCATAGTAGTTACTCTTGATATTTTCAGTGTCATCCTAGTGACATTAAATTCTGCAATTCCAGTATGGGTGATCGCAAGCCGGCACAGATATGACAGGAATTAAGAAAATCTGCAATTTATCAATTCGGTCTTCTATAGTTTTTTTTTTTTTATTTATAATTAATAGACTCTTGCTTGTGCGTTAGCACTGCATTTTCGCCAGTGTCAAGTGGTTTATGGCAGAATCTATCCCAATCTCAGGGATTGTTTTTGGTCAAGAACAAGAAGAGATTGAGGATTGCTGAGCCTCGTGCCTCGTTTCAGGCAAAAACGCGACGCGCGAAAACCACGCGGGACAAGTGCTCGGGTTAGAACCTGTAACGTGACGTGGGAGAGGTTCACCATAATCAACATCATCAAAAAGTAAATGCTCATACAAATAATCACCATTTGATGGCCTACTAGCTGTCTGTCTTGGCTTAACGTATTAATGTCATCTCGGGCCAATTGTTTAAAATTGTCGAGACGTACGAGATGTAAAAACACCATACAATCTTCATCCATCTGTAAGCGCACCCCGCTACACGTTGCATTACATTTTTATCACTTTCGTTATAAAAAACAAATTTTTGGCTATTTCTTTGTGTGTATTGAGTAATAAAACAAATAAAATCCAACTCTGCTCTATTCTTAATACTTGTTTGATTATTCAAGTTCTTCAATCTAGCAGACATTAATTTAATAAAATGGTAGTCATTGGGCTCATAGGTAAGCTCGTGACACTGGACAACTTTCCCCATGGAACCTACGAGAAATTCGAAAAACGATCACCGAACGGGACTGGAATAACAGGAGTGAAAGTGGAAGAGGAATACACCACTGCTTGCCGTCGTCTACCTCATGTACCAGCGATAGGGGGTGAGGTAAAAATTGGTGAGGGGCAAGCTGGGGGCATGGAGTGTCCGTCCTATACGTAGGTATGTAGTACCTTTTATTTCTTAATACTGTGCCGTCAAGAATAGCGATGGGCTAACATGAAATACAGTGCAGTGTACTAAGTTACTAACCGAAGATGGTGTTGGTGGGGTTGAGGGCGTCCTGGCTCTTGGCGGCGTCCCCGATGAGCCGCTCGGTGTCGGTGAACGCGACGTACGAGGGCGTGATGCGGTTCCCCTCCGCGTTGGGGATGATCTCCGCGCGCCCGTTGCGGTACACCGCCACGCACGAGTACGTCGTGCCGAGGTCTATGCCTATCGCTGGAGCTGCCATCTGTAAGACAAAATACGGTATTTATAAAGTTACAAAATATTAGCCACGCGAACCAGCGCGAGAATGTAAACAAAACTGGTATGGCTACCGGACTTGGGTATAAAATAAACAGTATTCATCATGCAAAATTTTCCCAGGGCGCGATTTGAATCCGCGACCCTTAGGCTTGGTTTAATTATCATACCATCATACGTCATCCGTCGGGCCCTTGTTACCGTCTATGTACCAGCGATCTTAGAACCTAGAGGTTTAATACGGAGCGATGGGAAGAGGCCCGACGGAATAACGCTTGTTCCATGGAAATTGGGGAGGTCGCTGGTCTGGGACGCTACCTATACACTGGCACCGTCTCACGTCCATGCGACCTCATCCAATGCGGGTGCGGCGGCGGCTACTGCGGAAAACCTCAAACGGCGCTTATATGTAAACCTCGGCGAGGCTTACATATTTTCACCGTTTGGGGTTGAGACATTGGGTCCGTGGGGGCCAGAGGCGCGCCGATTATTTAAAGAATTATCGGCGCGCCTAATCGAGGTCTCCAGTGACCAGAGGGCTGGCTGCTACCTCGGTCAGCACATCAGCCTGGCCATACAAAGAGGTAACGCTGCCAGCCTCCTGGGCACCTTGCCGCCAAGCCGCGGCAATTTCATAGACATTTTTTATTTGTCAGTTGTATTTGTTCTGTTTCTTTTTTGTTTTTTCTTTTGGTTTAATGTTTATGTATATAGTGCTTATTTTAATGTATATTTTTATTTATTTATTCAACAATACTAAAGATCAACGAAAATTATACCTAAGTTATTATTGAGTTCAATTTTCACTTCAATTTATTTATTCACCAACTTACACTAACAGTACAAACCCTACATATGTAAGTTTTAGTCATTTGATAATTTAAATTACATTATTTCTTAGATTAATATTTTGAGCGGTAAATCATTAAATTAATAAAAAAATTATAACATTTAGAACAAATTAAATTAGAATTAGACATGCATGTCAAAGAATATGAGATTATATTTTTATAGTCAGTTTCATAATTATTAACATGTCAAAATATTAATCATAGTTAAGAGCAATGGGGGACATATCCACCACAGAGTTTCTAGCTGATACTGAGCCTAAATATCGTCCGGCTGATAATAGGAGCCTAGATTCCGAGTCCGCAAAAATGTCCACCAGATCAAGTATACGATGTGTTCATGAGCTTCAAGGCCTCGTATAGTGGTGTATGTGACATGGATACAGTTCTTGTTTTAGGTACCGCAAAAAGTGGGTGTTGGCGTGGACGAAAGGCATGTCTTTGTGCAATGGGTACGTTTAGTGGGACGTAGGCTAGAAGAAAGGGATTGTAATTTCACCGCGAATAATCCTAACGAAATATCTCAATAAGGCCAACTTCCGTCTGACCTCAAGGGTAATACGTAAGTCTACGTGCTCGTATTTTAAGTGAGCGTACTGGAACTTCGGTATTTTAATGGGAAACGATCACCGAAGTTAAGTGTCACTTCAAGTTAAGTTTAACTTCAAGTTTAGTGGTATTTCATCTCGAGCGTTACAATGCTTCGGAAGATACGTGAAGCAGTTGGTCCCTGATAGATCCGTTAGATGGCGGTATAATATAACTATTCGTTAAGGTGGTTGTAGAGGGGTCAATTTTATACAAAACTTTGACGCAATATAAGTAACTTTGTATATATGGAAAAATAGTTTATAAAATCTAGTTGCCGCGTCACAAATAACATTTGCAATTTATAAAAAAATTACTAAGATATAAAGCTTTGAAATTTTTCATACAAAATTTTAAAAGCCCTATATCTTCGTAATTATATTATAAATTGCAAATGTTATTTGTGACGCGGCAACTAGATTTTCTAAACTATTTTTCCATATATAAAATATTACTTTTATTAATTCCGTCTACGCGTATTGTGCGTCAAACTTTTGTATGGACTGAAACCATCTTAAGCCAGGTCAAAGGTCTATAAAAGGTGGCCGCACTGAGCCCGCGTGGTGGAGTATGATCCACTCCTTCTCGCCCATATTTATTAGTGGAGGCCTTTGCCCTGCAGTATGATCCCACATAATATAACTTAACTTCTGTCTATACTTGCATTTCAGGCCAAAAGAATCCTGTGTCAGACAGACAGAAGAATGTGACAGGGATTGGGCTATACAATAATACTCAATGCTTAATTGTGTTTCACAATGGTATATACAATAGGTGGTGTAATCTTAATAATAGTACAACATTGTGAACCCTGTTAGGTAGGGCACAGCAATTTTAAAAGAGATTAATAAATTAATATCTTTGACATTGTCACACAAATTATCTATTGTATTCTATTGTATTGTATTAAATTGTATTATGATGACTAGACAACGATATAGAATACATATTATATAGATACAAACATCCATGACTCGGGTACAAATATTCATATTCATCATATAAATATTTGTCCCTTACGGGATTCGAACCCGCGACTCTCGGCACAGCAGGCAGGTTCACTACAGACTGTGCTACCGGGCCGTCAGAGAGGACTTGAATAGACAAATTAATTCAAGATATTTACATTCTTTATTTCAAATAGAAAAAGTATTTTATTAGTATGGTTTCTACTAGTAAGTATATATTATGTAGGTACTTATAAAAATATTATATTTATTTATTTTTGTAAGAAAGTAATTTATGTGAAAACTTAAAATATATAATTATTTATTGCTTTATCATTCTGGTCAATCAACCACATGGGCCCATTGGCATAAGAATAATGCCATTGGTGTGGTTGCTGTCAGTGATGCAGTCAGTCCTGTTCTAACAAATACACCTGATAATTTTTTCTCCTGCTCATGTTTTTTTTGGAAAAATTACACAAAAACATGAAACAAAATGATGTCTCTCCATTTGGCGTTGCATACATTTGAGTCGCGAACTCGCGCCTCGAAATTGCAGTTTAGTATGGAACAGCAGATTTTTTTTGCTTTGATCGGTTTGCTCCCATAGTAAAAGTTGTTCAGTTCGATGGGTAGAGGATGCTAATGATATCAATTTCACAAATATACAAAGTATACAGGGTCCTTCTTAATACGCTGTCACTTTTTTAAGAGGATGATCAGACCATCAAACTGAACAACTTTCTCTACGGGACCAACATCGAAATCGCGAAAAAAAAATCACCTGTCCCATATTGGCTCGAGTAGATTTGCAGTTTTGTATTGAAGAGCAGATTTTTTTTTGCGATTGCGATGTTGGTGCCATAGAGAAAGTTGTTCAGTTTGACGGTCTGATCATCACCTTAAAAAAGTGTCAGAATATTAAGAAGGACCCTAGTACCTACCTATTCTGAGACTATGTGCAAAACGCTACTTGTCAGGTAGGTAATATTACCTATCTATATGTATAAATAAAAACGTATAAAAAATTTAAATAAAATAATTAAGTAGGTATATAAAATAATTGTTTCGTTTCTTTCTTTGTTACGTTTTATTGAAGTCACCCTAACAGGCCTCCGATAGCCCGGAGGAAGTATCAGGGCTGCCACCTCAAAAAATCGATTGGGCGCTAAATTCTGAAAAGAGCGCTAGATTTAAAAATTTTCACAAATCAAAAAAGCACTAGATTCGGCGCTTAACTCTTATCACTCAAACAAATAGTCCTTCAAATTTCTTTCAATAGTCTTTCCAAAACCCATTCTAAGTCAATTTAAGTCAGTTAATCCATAGGTTCCTTGCAAAATTAATAATAGCACTTCAGATAAGCGCTTATATTTGAATTTCCCAACACTGCACACTCTATGGACATGTGTTGTTTTGACCACAATATGCCACCAATATTTATCATATTTCAATAAAAAAAAAACTCAAAATAGGTATAGCATGTTCAAACAGAAATAATGTTGCTTTATTAAAAATTGAAACAACGCTAGATTCTCTGCTAGGCGCTAAATTAAATTCTGAGATACGGAGCTAAACATACCAAAAAAGCGCTAGATCTAGCGCGGAAAGCGCTAAGGTGGCAGCACTGGGAAGTAGTAGTAGAATAAAATTATTATATTTTAGCCTTCAACAATAATGACCTTGAAAAGTTTCAAATGGTACTCACGTTATCGCCTTTTTAACACCGAAGCGAAGTTCAATTTAAATTATAGTAAATTAACTTTTACAATCGAATCACAGAACAAAAACAATAATAAATTCAGTAACATACGACTTATTGACGCAATCGTCTGAAGCAAAATGAATGAACGATGAAGTTGAAGCAAGCCGGCCGGCCGGTTCATGCGTCATCGTCAGCCATAATATTAACGAATCACGTTCGGGTAACGACACAGCAAAAGACGTGCGATGGAATGTGTAATGTAAATACTAGTAAAATGAAATCTCAGTAGATAGTAAAATATTAAAACCGCAACGACTTAAGGCTCTTAGTACGAGCCTTAACAGGACACTGCAAGTTAAACAAACACCTACACAGAATGGGGCTTGTAGACTCACCCACTTGCAGATTTTGCTGTGAAGCAGAGGAAACGCCCATACATCTCCTCTGCGAATGCGAAGTGCTCATTCACAGCAGGAGTCGCCATCTAGGTGGATACATAATAACACCTACTGACATCAGGGACCTCCCCTCCAAAAGCATAACACGGTTCATGAAGTCCGTGGGCCTAGGAAATGACCTTTAGGTCTAGGGTGACAGCTACAATAGATCTATCTAGGTCGCAGTAGCTATTTGGTCATTGACCAAGCCCTAATAACCAAATAATAATAATAATAGTAAAATATTAAAAGTAGAAAAAATCTGCATCCTACCTAATTAGATTTAAGATTGTTAGTTTTATTTTTATTTTAATTATTTATTGCATATTTTATTAAGTTTTATTGTTAGTTAGTTATATTATTATTTAGTTTATTTATAACTGTGTATCCCTATTCTTTAAGTATAATGTATAATTTATTGTTAAGATCTGTAAAAACTACTTGTGGAGAGAATAAAGTATATTTTATTATTATTATATTATATTATTTAAGTATATATTAAAACATTATTTGAGTGATTCTCAAAAAAAAATCTGTTACACTGAAAGTCAAAAACCTATTTCAATACTGATAAAAGAAGTACAAAATAATTTTAGATCTAGACAAATACTTAAGAAAATAATAATATACAGGGTGAAATTGATATCATTAGCATCCTTTTAAACTAAGAGTCTACGTATTGAACTGAACAACTTTTAATATGGGAGCAAACTGATCGGAGCAAAAAAAAATCTGCTGTTGGTGTTGCATGCATTTGAGTCGCGAAGTCGCGCGTCGACATTGCAGTTTAGAATGGAGCAGCAGATTTTTTATTTGCTCTGATCGGTTTTGCTCCCATAGTAAAGGTTGTTCAGTTCGATGGGTAGTCGTTTGTTTGTTATAAATAAAATAAAACATTTTGTCTGCCTCACACTTCAGAACTGTCTCTGTTGCGGGTTTGCTGGAAGAGATCTCTTTAGAGATAAGCTCGCCCTTTGTACATGTCTACTTTAATTGTTTTTTCTGTATTGTTATGTGTACAATAAAGTGTTAAATAAATAAATAAATAAATAAAATAATATAGACTCTTAGTTTAAAAGGATCCTAATGATATCAATTTCACCCTGTATACAGGGTTACTGGTAATTCAATACATTCCTCTAAGGACGTGATAGCATAAGAATAATGCTCATGCCTCTTTCTTTAAGTTTAAATATTTTTTAGGCATTCTAAATTCTAATATGCAATTTCGAATCATCGCTTCGCGCTGCTTATCCTCCAGTGTGCTTGCTGCTTAATATTCGGGGAAAATATAGGCAAAGTGTGGGGAACATTGTGAATCATACAAACGATTCCGTTAGTTGATTCTAGATTAAACTCATTTGAATTTGCCTCATAAAATATATTTAATCAATATTAATAATTTGAATGATATTGTACATAGGTAGTAGATTTGCAAAGAAATAATTATTGTATTGTATGTTTTTTTTTTAATTTATAATTAATGGACTCTTGCTTGCGCGTTAGCACTGGATTTCCGCCAGTGTCAAGTGTTTATGGGAGAATCTATCTTAATCTCAGGGATTGTTTTTGGTCAAGAATTGAGAGATTGAGGATTGCGGAGCCTCGTGGCAAGCAAAAACGCGACGCGCGAAATCCACGCGAGACGAGTGCTCGAGTCAGAACCTGCGACGTGACTCGTATTGTGTGTTGTAAGTTTGTAAAGACTGAAATTTCCCGTTCAGACATTTGGCGCGGATTCAAGTCTGCTAAAAAATGAAAATCGATTCATTTTTACTACTACAGTGATATTCTCGAAAAATCTCTTTCCCGAATTTAAAAATCATGCCAGTCTGAATCATTTATACCCACTTAATTCCGAATTTTGAAATCACGAATATCAAAATTCCTAATTTTCTAAGATCCAATCTATTGAGACTCCAAAAAATACCATTTCGAATATGATATTGCCGATAAAAATAAAACATTGCGATTTTATTGACTACGAGCGTTAACCCGCGACTTCGTCCGCACAAATTATATACCAGATTTTAAGTCAGATCATAAGCTATCAAACAAAAAAAGTTTCATCAAAATCGGTTCATTAGTTTTTGCGTGATACTCGTTCAAACAAACAAACAAACAAACAGACAGACAAAAAATCCAAAAATTTGTGAAATGGAATCAGGGACACCTAAAAACCATATCGTAACTTTTTTTTTGTTAATATCTTCAATGTACAGACAAACTTCCTGTTACAGTTTTATAATAGTATAGATTTATGTCACAAGTTGATAGTAAGGTAATTTTTTTTATTTTTATTGACGACAACATAGTACACACGACGACACACCAAGCTATACAAAACCAACATAAACTGAACGCGCGTAGGTCGAGAAACGTATAGCATCGCGCGGCCAGCTTATGTTGGTTTTGTATAGCTTGATGTGTCGCCGTGTGTACATTATAAGTATAATTGATTGACTGATAGATTGATTATCTGCCTGTATGCAAATCTGTCCTTCTGCTACGCTGGGATTTTGCTATTCCGGGATTTTGCTTATCTGTCCTGCTTGACCATGGCCTCTACACATTGACCTTGATATCTTTTAGTTTGTGGGCTGGATGGGGAAACCTACTTGTATAATGTAAATGTAATAGAGACATAGAGTTTCATAGTTCAGAATTTTTATAATTCCGATCTGGATTATAAATTTTCGGTACCTATACAGGGTGTCCCGTAAACCGACGTCAACCCGGCGGATGCTGATAGGTTAGGTCATGACTAAGCGGAATCATTAAGTATTTGTCGATGTCGCTTGCACTGCACTTCTCTACAATAATATTTAATATGGCAACAATGTCTCACGGGGATTCCCCTGCACGTCTCTTCGGTATAGAATGAGTTCTTAGTAAACTGGTACAAGATTTTTATTTTCAAGAACTTTTATGTGGGTACCAACAGATGTACTCTTTTTTAGGGTTCCGAAGTCAAAAAGGAACCCTTATAATTTCGCCATGTCCGTCCGTCTGGCCGCGGCTTAGCTCAGAGACGCTTAGAACTAGATTTCTGTAATTTTGGCATATGTAGGTATACAGTCATATTCATCGCGCTGACAAAGTGGTGAAATCAAATCTTGAAAAATTTTTTTTTTAGGGTACCTCGTAACCCGTACAAGTGAAGTGGGGATGACATTTTTTTTTTCTCGTCTATCCCATATTGTGGGGTATCGTTAGATAGGTCTTTTAAAAATATTGTGGGTTTGGGAAAACCAATTTTCGATTAAGGGATCCGTTAGCGAAATATTAAGTATTAAAATGACATTTTTTGTTAGAGTCAAGTGGCAGCTAAACGGTTGTTTCTGGACATGTAAAAAAATTCACGGCAGTAGTACGATATAACGAAACTAAAGGGAAAACTATCACTAAGTAGGCTTTCCAAGTTTACGAGTAATAGTCGACCAACTTATAAAATGTACTTTTTAGACCGGTTACGGTTTTATTTATTTATTTATTTATTTATTTATTATAAAAATTACATGTAAATTTACAGAGCAATTTCCAAAATACTTACATGCAAAAATACATAAAATAACTACTTACTAATGGTAATACTTATTTAAATGAGATCAGAACCAAATAGTTAGCTTATAAATTATTGATAACAGATATTGCATAACTATAAAACAAATGAGGACTATTGTTAAAAACATCAGCTTCAGGAAGCTGCATTAAAACTAAATTTAACATCTTAATGGCTCGCGATGAAGGAGCGTTTGCGGCGCGACAAGTGCGCACCCCGGCCTGCGCGAACAGCGGCCGAGCCCTGCGCAGCCCCACGCGCAAGTACTGATCAGGCACGTAAAGCCCTACACGTGACAAATTTGTTGGGTTGTCCACTTTATTGTTAAATAAAAAGTAAAAGTACATCAAAAGTTGCAGCTTCCGTCGCGTCTCTAGAGTGTTTAACCCTATCATACCCAACACAAATAGCGATGGGTATAGGTAGGGATAAAATCCGTATTTTTTTTTATAAATAAAACGTGCAAATTTTCTCTGGATTTTTTCAATAATATCCCTGTATTTAGCTTCATATGGATCCCATACCACTGCACTATACTCCAATCGACTTCTAACAAAAGCGTTGTACAACATGAGAGCGACTCGGGTATCGCTGAACTGCCAAGTTACACGCATTATGAAACCCAGCATCTTGCTAGAGCGTTTACATATAGACTTGATATGGGTCCTTAGATTTAGTTCAGAGTCTAAGATAAGCCCTAGGTCACGAATTTCAGTAACTCTATTTAGTTGGTTACCTTGTAGACTATACGTTTCCCATATTGGTGCGAGGGATCGAGTGAAGGTAATTATTTTACACTTATCGGTATTAAATTGTAGACGATTTCTCTCACTCCACTCAGAGACGGCATTAATGTCACGCTGCAGTGCCGCGCAGTCGCTCGTGTTCCCAACTCCTAAGTAGAGTTTAAGGTCATCGGCAAATAGTAAGCAATCAGCAGTACCAACGACATTTGGCAAATCGTTTATCATAATTAAAAACTGAGTAGGTCCAAGAGTACTGCCTTGGCTAACTCCAGAACGGGTGTAATAACTTCGCGATCTACAACTAGAGACATGAACAAATTGACGACGATTCTTTAGATAACTGGCAAAAAATGACAATAGTTTATAAGTGAAACCTATAGAAGCAAATTTGGAAAGAAGAATATCATTATCAACAAGATCGAATGCTTTCTTGAAGTCAAAATACGCTGCATCTACTTGGCGCTTATTGTCCATTTCAGTTAGAACGTGTTCAACAAAATTAATATGGTTTGTGGTGGTAGATCTTGACGCTCGGAAGCCATGCTGGCTGTCATGTAAGTGGACGCCAATCTGTTGTCTGATAATGGAATCAATCATAGACTCGAAGATTTTACCAAACACCGATAGCACAGCTATAGGCCTAAATGTCGTCACATCGTTATTAGAACCATCTTTGGGAACAGGAGTAACTCTGGATATTTTCCATTGAGACGGATAAATCGAATTTTTAAGAGATAAATTATAAAGGAACAGAAGCGGTTGCTCTAGCACAGATATACAATCCTTGACTAAATACGGTGGAATGGAATCAGGCCCAGCCGAGGAGCCAGCTTTCATTCTCTTCACAGCCCGACGTAACTCTGCAACCGTCACGCTTTCAATAGAGACTCTTGAGCTAGAGTTATCAAAAGCCTTAGCGGCGCTTTCCACATTTAGATAAGGTTTTTCTTTTAAAAATACTGAGCTGAAGTATTTAGCAAATGCATCTGCAGCTTCTTTTCCTGTCAAACTTCTATCTTTGTAAATGAAATGGTCTTTATTACGTCTGTCTGTTCTTTTGTCCTTTACATAATTCCAGAATTTTTTAGGATCATTTGCTATGTCTATTTCCATCTTCTTTATATAGTGTTTATGTGCAACTGTAATTAATTGTTTTACATGGGTTCTGTAGTATTTAAATAGTTCACGATTGTATTGTTTACCATGGGTTTTAAATTTCTTATGATGGTAGTACTTGTTACGAATGTTTTGAATTATTTCTGTTGTGTACCACGGAGGGTAAATATGTTTTGCAGCTGTAGCGGAGGCCTTTTTTGAAGGAACATTTTTTGATATGCAATCGCTTAAAAGATCATAGAATTTACGGGTTGCTACATCTACATCTTCTACAATGAAAAGTTCATTCCAGTCTATGTTGGATATTGACGAGTATAAACTAAGAAAGTCGGCACGATGGAAATTCCACTGTGGAGGATTAGAAAAGGAGAGCGACTCACACGGCATTGACTCGACGGCTGGAGAGGCGGGGGCGGGGGTGTGGGTCGGGGCAGGCGCAGGCGCTCGCGGCACTCTGAGTGTGATCTCCAGCGCAGGGTGAGGGCGGTCCAGCCAAATCAGAGGCTCTACTTCGCCGGAAACGCTCACTACATCGCTACTAAAATTTGTTAATACTAAATCTAGGATACCTCCATATTGATTACATACCGCATTATGTTGATGAAGATTGCACAATTCTAAAAATAGTTCGTACTGATTTTTTGCATTAACACTGCAAGAGTTTAAATTAAAATCTCCTATTACTAGTACATTATAAGTAGAAAATTTACATATAGCGTTTTCTATACAATTCAAAACGTTTACATATTGCTCATCATTGTACCTGGGTGGAAGATATACAACACAACAAAGAAATTTAATATTTTTCCAGGAAACAAAGGCAAACAAAACTTCCTTGTCTTCTGTTAGACCATCAATATTTGTTATTCTATGCAATGAGTAACATTCACGAACGGCTAGTAGAACCCCTCCCCAGCCAGCATCATTAGGTCGATCTTTGCGTAACACCACGTAGCCAGGGGGGAACAGTTCTCCGTCACTCACAGAGTCAGTCAGAAAAGTTTCATTAAGAGCAATTATGTCAGCCGTGGATAAAAGTACATTCTTACTAAATATTGCTGATTTTTTTATAGACCTAATGCCCCGGACATTTTGATAATAAATACAAATTTGCTTGGGACGAATAGTATTCTTATTTTGTTTTTGTACGAAAGTTCTGCCTCCAAGGTTTCACACATATGTTCGTAGCCCAGTTATTAGAGTTTAGAGCATGTTCGGATAAGCGCGCAGGGACGCCAAGCTTGAACGATGCGTAATTACCACGAGATTTTAGTACCTCAACCGTACACTCATCACTGTTACAGATGTATTTAAGGTGTGCCCGTACCTGTTCATCTGTCGTACCCTGCTTGACGTAGTAGAGATGGATGTACCTCACTCTTTCAGAAGCTTCTAATAGTGTAGATCCCGGAGACGCGGTGCCTCGCAAGATACCGGTTTGCTGCATCCGTGTACGTCTGCGCTTAACCTCATGCCACTCACCATCTGAATCGTCTTCGATCCCTCCAGCTTCATCCTCGGGTTTACTTTTCTGCTGATTACTTACTGGACGCGTTTTGGGCGCTTCGGTTTGTATCTTATTAACACTATCTACGTTATTGTTATTGTTGACAGTGTTCGCCAGAATTCCAGTCTTAGTGGGTGGTGGGATAGATCTAACACCAGGTTCCTCAAGCACAGAACTCTTTGTCACTGTGTTAGATGCTGGTTTCGCAGGTACAGGTCCAGGTTTCTCCGACATAGAGTCTGGCTTCACAAACGAAGATTTTGGGCACACAAAGGTGGACATCACGTCGTGTTTAGTGGATAATAAAGGAGCAGGCATCGCAGGCCAATCCATATGCGTCTGTATCTGCTGATTTTTAAACGTATTGTCAATTAGTTTTGCCTTGAAATGCTTGGAATCATTCACAAGTGTTTCTTGCATTACCTTCAATTTGTTTTCGACTTCTGCAATTCTATCACTAAGCATATCAATGGAGTTACGCATGGACGAGGATATCTGCTCTGCTACAGTTTTGCTAATCCTATTCACGAGACGCTCGTTGAAGACTTCTTGTATTTCTTCTCGAATAACTATACGTAGGTTTTCTAGGAAGTAGGAATCATTGGCATACGAGTTATCAACAGGATTTTCATCATTAACAGTGCCGTAGTATCGAGATTCCAACCGACGGATTGTAACGTTTTCAAAAGTCTGCTGAGCTTCGATAACGGAGTCGTCTTCAAAAAGGCCAAATTCATTAGGCTGGAGCAAAACATTGCTAACAGATTTCGCTGAGTTATCCATGCCGTTTACCACTTCTAAAGAATGTACTGGCGTCTCAGTATTATCTCTTTTAGGTTGCTTGCATTTACATGCTTCGCATTTCCAAGCGTTCTTATGGTCTTTCGTCATCGTGTTATAAAAACGCGCTTCGGACACTCTTGCACAAATAATGTCATAGATTTGTGCGCATAGGCAACATTTCAAATATCTCCTATTTTCTATATTGTTTAAGCAACCTGCACAGGTTCCATACACATAAGTTTCCATATTTTATTTATTAGCAGACAGGTGTAACGCTTATTTTCTTACTCTATTACTTTAATAATAATAATAATAGAAAATAAAGTTAATTGAAAATAAAAATTTTTTGTTTTCTCTGGGATTTGAACCATGCACCTTTGCGCGTTTGAGTTGTCAAAAACAACATGCGCTACCGCAGAGCCAACCGGCAGATAACAGGAGCGCCGAAAAAACGGTTTAGCGGTTAATGACCGCTAAACCGTAGTATAAAACAAAAAGCCTCCATCTAAGCTATATTAAATTTGATCGAAGCTTCTATGGTCCGCCACACACAGACGGAATTGCGATCCGGAATCCTGATTATTCAGGATTCAGTGTTGTCAACTATGGTTACAAAAAATACTAGTGCTGTTTAAAAAATGCCTAAAATAAAAATGTATAAAACGCCAAATAAATGACAATAATTACACTTTTAGGTATTTATTACAACAAAACAAACCATTTCTATACATGATAATTACTATCATGTGATGAGGTCATGACGTTACGAATGTTACGATGATGGTTTGTAAATTGTATTCCATTATTAATGCAACTATATCAAAAGACTATCGATAGTTTTAACATTAGACATAATCTGCATACAAAATGGCATGAACCATTATCACACAAGCGGTTTTTGAGCGTTGGCGATTTCGCAACTATGCCGCAACGACGTCGCAACTGCACCGTCGTAACGTCGTAACGTCATGACCTCATCACAGAATAGTAATTATCATGTATAGAAATTGTTTGTTTCGTTTTAATAAATACCTAAAAATACAATTGTCATTAATTTGGCATATCATTCATTTTGATTTTTGGCATTTTTTAAACAGCACTCTAAGTAATTTTTGTAACCATAGTTGACAACACTGAATCCTGAATCAGGATTCCGGATCGCAATTTCGTATGTATGTGGCGGACCTAAGTCCCATATTATATTATGACGGGCAACTACGGAACCCTACCCTGCGCGTGGTCCGACAAGCACTTGGCCAGTTATTAGACTTTAGTAGCCGTTAAATCGTAGTCCATATATTTTGACGGGCATAAACGGAACCCTACCCTGCGCGTGGTCCGACAAGCACTTGGCCAGTTATTAGACTTTAGTAGCCGTTAAATCGTAGTCCATATATTGTGACGGGCAACTACGGAACCCTACCCTGCGCGTGGTCCGACAAGCACTTGGCCAGTTATTAGACTTTAGTAGCCGTTAAATCGTAGTCCATATATTGTGACGGGCAACTACGGAACCCTACCCTGCGCGTGGTCCGACATGCACTTGGCCAGTTATTAGACTTTATTAGCCGTTAAATCGTAGTCCATATATTGTGACGGGCAACTACGGAACCCTACCCTGCGCGTGGTCCGACAAGCACTTGGCTAGTTTTTTTTTATTATTACAGTTGGGTTTGCTCTTGACCTCAATCCAGTCCTCAGGACAAAGAAGCCTATTCACTCGTACTTTAAAGGAATTTAAGCTGTATTGTAAGCGTTATCGTTATCGGTTCTTGTCCGCATGGTAATTAAAATGTTATTGTTTAGTTTATAATGTAGACAGAAAAGTTAAATAAATAAAAGTGTACGGACGATATATGCCAACCTGGAGCAAGGGTATGATTTCGTGCCAGCCGCTTTTGAGACTGGAGACCCTTGGGGGGTCGATGCCGAGGACTTAGTTAGGGAGATAGGGTAGCGAATGCGGACTAAAGGGGGGGACCCAGGCTCGGGAGCCTTTCTGGTGCAGAGAATTTCTCTGGCCGGCCAAAGGGGCTATGCGGCCAGCATCTTTGGGACCTTTGAGCCGGGGTCGCGCAGGGCAGTGGCCTTTAGATTAAATTAGTGATAGTCTGACGAAGTTTGCATGCTGATTTTATCTTGTGTGCTGCCATTGACGAAGCTTGTAGCGGATATAGATATATGTGATTAATAAATAAATAAATAAATTTTTTTAATAAATTTTTATTCGGGAAACCAACAGTCAAATTACAAACGAATGGTTACAAACTATGAACATAGAATAGACCAATTACAGGAATCCGCTAATGGTAATTTAAAATTAAATGAAAAAGTGCTTGCAAAGCTTATACAATAATAGCTACCTATCAGAAGGTAGGTAGGCTAAAATAACAATAAATGATAAGAAGAAGGTAGGTATATTGCGAGACAAAGACTCAATCTAAAGAGCTTTACCAGTTATGCCCTTCTTAAACTGTGCCAAAGATAAACAAAATGGATCCAAAGCAAAGTATTTAAGGTTGTACAATACAGTAGCTCTATACATACATATTCATTTTGCGTATAATTAGTGTATACAGCAGGTTGAGCGAAGAGAGCCTTTCGTCTCAGATTTCTGTTACATACAAAGTAATTTATGCAATTTACTAAGTCAGGACAGTCCAGATGGTTTCTTATTATCTTATACAATAAGGATTGATCAGCCAGTTCACGTCTAAAAGTAAGTGAATGCATATTATAATGAGATAAGGCATCACTTTATGTGTCCGGTGTTAATATTTGACGAAGCCTGCATTGCGGATTCGGTTATTTTATAATGATACTGAAATAATTAAAATATTATTCGTTTCGTTCAGTTTCGTTAAATACAAAGAGTCCAACTTAATATGCTGATGGTTTTTTATGAGGATGATCAGACAGACAAATAAAGAGTTTTAAGCATATTTTTTATACATTAAATCACTGTGTCACAAATAACATAGACTTAACCGGTTTTATGTCAAGCTTTGGAGTCCTAAATATTATTAATTTCATTGCAATGAAAAGTAGTTTTATACCTTGTTTTTTTCTTAGTGTTTTATACATTGTTTAAAACTTGTTTTAATCCGTGTTTTTAAACACGTTAAAACTCGATTTTAATTCAGACTGTTTTAAACACGTATTTTAAAACAACTTGTTTTAATCATGCCAGCCCTGGCTCTGAACCGCCCCTGAAAATTTTGAAAGTGTTTTCAAAATCACTATCAGAGTGATTTGAGCTGAATACATCATTCTCTGCTACGTGTGAAATTTATTCAACCCTCCAAAACCGCCGACCGCTTCCTTCTCCAATAAATTTACATCCTACTTACCTAAGTACGTATATTATATGTAATTCGATGGCTGGATGGCGCCGCGCGGCCGCGCTGGTATGGCGTCCCTAGATGTTTGGAGTTCGGGTATACTCAAGGCCACATCGTCACTACCACAGGCCACAGAGTATCCTATCACTACCAAGGAATAACATTGTAAATCCATTTCCAGCTATATGAAAAATAATAATTCTACACCGTGGAATCTTGGTCATTTTCAAACTGCACAACTTTTACTATGGGACGTTGGTCCCATAGTTGAAAAGGATGTTTTTCTGTTTTTTTTTTCAAATAGGTAAGGTAGGTAAGAGCAATCTTGACCTCAATCCAGTCCTCAGGACAAAGATGGGGTCGAAGATGTAGCGAGCTTACTCAGAAGATGCCTATTCACTCGTACTTTAAAGTAATTCGGGTTGTAAGCGCTCGGAAATACTGACGCAGGCAGGGCATTCAGGCCTTGGCTGTGCGCATTATAAAAGATTGTTGTTCATGCTCATGAAAGGACGAAAAAAAATTTAGCCGTTTCGTACATTTTTGTCGATAGAAGCTATTGACATTTTATATGGAACAGCAGATCAAAAAAAAAATCTGTTTGTAAATGTTTGCAATAGTAAAAGTTGTTCAGTTTGATGTGTAGACTCTTAGTTCGAAAGTATGCTAATGATATTATTTACACCCTGTATAAATAAAATACCTATACATATTTTATCTTTTATAACTATAAGAAGATATCTTTATATACGATACGATATATTAGATATCTACTATATCTTTTAAGAAGTCAGCTCACAAATAAAAATAATTTTTGATAAATGAGTAATTGAGTCTCAATATTTGAGTCTGAACAACCCTGACTCATTTCAATGGGTAGAAAAATTTAAACTAAGAGTCTAAGGTCTACAGGGGTAGACCTTAGACTCTTAGTTTAAATTTTTCTCTACATTTGTTATTGCGAGATGAAATGATACATTTGACCTCTTAAAGTTTTGTTATCAACTTTTTCGTGGTATTTTCTAAACATCCTTATCATACCAACTCATTATTTACCGTCACGCTACTGGTTGGTAGTCCGTGATAATGATAACTGATAAAACATTATTAAAATGTCAAATGGTCTCAGAATCATTAAAACTTGACTGTTAATCTAAACTATTTTAAAACTTTAAAAAGAAGTTTGTCTGTACATTGAAGATATTAACAAAAAAAAGTTACGATATGGTTTTTAGGTATCCCTGATTCCATATTACCAATTTTTGGATTTTTTGTCCGTCTGTTTGTTTGTTTGTGTGTTTGATTGGGTGTTTGTTTGTTTGAACGAGTATCACGCAAAAACTACTGAACCGATTTTGATGAAACTTTTTTTGTTTGATAGCTTATGATCTGACTTAAAATCTGGTATACAATTTGTGCGGACAAAGTCGCGGGTTAACGCTCGTATTTCTATATTATTGTCTATATGCTTGTGTGATAATGGTTCATGCCATTTTGTATGCAGATTATGTCTAATGTTAAAACTATCGATAGTCTTTTGATATAGTTGCATTAATATTGGAAAACAATTTACAAACCATCATCGTAACATCATCACATGATAGTAATTATCATGTATAGAAATTGTTTGTTTCGTTGTAATAAATACCTAAAAATACAATTGTCATTAATTTGGCATTTCATTCATTTTGATTTTAGACATTTTTTAAACAGCACTCTAAGTAATTTTTGTAACCATAGTTGACCCTGAATTTTTGTAACCATAGTTGAAATTGAATCCTGAATCAGGATTCCGGATCGCAATTCCGTATGTATGTGGCGGACAAGGAATATACTACTCTCTACCGAGAGGTGGCGGACCTCCGGCGCGGCGGCGCGGCGCCGCGGCGGCTTGGCGGCGGCCGTCTCAGCTAGGGTTGCCAGATATCAGCTTATCAATTCCTAGACATTCCTATGAACTCGAGATTGTACTGCAATATGGAAAATTTACGTTGTCGAAATCGTAACTAACTGTTAAGTTTAGTAGTTCAGGTGTCCTGAAAACCTGTATCACACATTGGTTCAATAAATATTTTGTATTTTTTTTTAAACTCTAAACGGGGAAAACGGGGAGGAATTCGTCTAATAAAAGATTTTTCTCTGAGCATTCTTTCAGCTTGCTCTCGTTTTCTTTGCTATCGTTGACTGTTCCGAAATAAATGTGTTCGACCAGTGTTTTGAGGTCCAATCAAAAAAGATCAGGAGAATTGGAGTCCAAAAAAAACTGGAGATTGGGAAAAAATCTGTAGATTTTTTATTAATAATAAATCACACCTTGCGTTAAATATTTCACACAACTAGGGATAAACAACAGGGATATATTTTATTCATGTGCTACTAGTGCTAATGTTACAGTTAATTACACTATCACCACTAATTAATGTGGATACTGCACTAAACATACCTCGAAATTAAATTAAATTTCGAATTCATTCTGTTTATTTTTAGCATTTCTTCGAAAAAATACTCATTTTCCCTCAAAATTAAAAAGGTGGCACTGGCAACCCTAGCCCTTCATTACAAGCAGAGCCGGCCGACGACAAGTCAAAATGATGTCATTCAGTAATCCCACAGAACATAATTAATAAACATAATATCACCAAGAGGCAAGTCTTATTTAATAGTTTCCTAAACGAATGAATGCTTCCTTGTGAATATTTCAAGAGTCCTTTTGCCTTTACATATGTTTATTTTTTTCGTATTAACCTCTAAGAAGTTCCTATACACGCATTGTTTTACATGTGCCGTTTTAATAGGATAAAAGAATCTCTAGTAAAAAAAGTCAAAACGGCGCATTCTTTATATTTATTTCATAATTCCGTTTGCATTTTAACCTAATCTTTCGTCCGATTACTATAGTAAATTAAATTATGTTTCTTGTGTGTAATACCATCAATGAACGTAACCTTTTGTGGGCCTTCAATAAATTGACTCCTTTGCACTACAGTTATAACTAACGCCATCTATAGTTTTTTTAACAAGTCATTCAGAATAGGTTCATGCGTACGGCCACTGGTGCGCCATGGTTCGTACGCAACAAAAACCTTAATCTCGATCTAGAGTTGCCTACCATCAAGCAACTACTCAAATGCATGGTGGCGGATTATCCCGCCACTCCAACTCTCTAATTAGGGCAAACGCCATCTACCCTTGTGATACTAATAGGACGAATAGACGTCGACCCCGTAATGTACTGGTCGATCCAGACGATGAGATCACGGTTGCCGTACAGGCGGCCCAACAGACACGACTAACAATCGCAAACTCACAACACACGACAACAACACGCCGACACAGTAATCAACGTCCCCGCCGGCGGAGACAGCCGCGACCACTGCACACTCCCTTCAATTCTGGCGCCTACAGACGCTATAGGCCAATCCCAGGCTGCTTCTCACCTATCCCAGCTACACAATCCGCCGCGTAGCCCCAGCAACGTCCTAGGCCGAGGTCCGTACCCCTCTGGGTGCCCCTAGGTCGGTTGCTTAAGTTCATTCAATTGGCTCGGTGACCTTTCGTGGTCCCTCCAATAGCCCGCAGTAAAAAGCAGTAGTTGCTCCCGGAGCAGAGCTGTAATAGTCATCTCAAAAAAAAAAAAAAGTTTTTTTAACATTCTGAAACTGGCAAGTAGTTTTGCAATGTTTCTGACTATCCCGAAAGGGATTACGGCTAGATTGCGGTCTTAACAATTTTATCGTTTCTGCCTTTCTAGTCGACTTCTTATAATCTGTATGTACCTACGTTTGCCGGAGTGTTGATAAAAATAACTATATTGTGGTTCAACGTTCGATGTCGCACCAGTCACGCTATTTTGATGCATATTGCGTTGTGTTTAGAAGTTCTGATTGGAATTCTTTGAGTGGTATTACCAGAAAATTTACTTTCGGGGCAATACCCGGTTTAGTGTTACCAGTTTAGTGACTGACAGCGTATTTTTGGGGTAAGGAATTTAGTGTGACCAGTTTTTAAGCACGCAACCGAATGAGGAGTTTTCTGAGGGAGTAAAAATAAAATTTCATTAAAAATTAAAAAAATATATATTTTTAGACTCGTATTTCCATAAGCTTTCAATTAATACTCAACACAATAAGGTCGAAAAAAATTGTTTTCGTTTAATCTTGATATAAGTATCAATGCAGTCATTGGGCAATATAATAGGGCGTTTAAATTTTAAAAATGAGTTATTCGTAAGAAAATACTAAGTTATGTATTTTACAAAGCCTTCTAAGTAGACACAAATATTAACACCTTGTTTGAAGTATGTAATATGTAGGTATAATGGCAAAGCCTTAAAAATGTGCAAAAAAAATGATCATCAGGTTTTTTAGAACGAGATAAATGCTAAATTTTAAATTTAATGTTGTCGACGTAATTTTTGTTTTTATTTAAAAAAAAATTTTATTAATTAGTCCCGGCTCAAACCGTAAAATGACTGGGCTATAAGCGCAAAACCAGAAAATAGTTTGTGAAGAATCGAGAGCAGAATCTATCAAGGAAGATTTATTAAGCTTTTTATGACTTAGGTAATTTGTGATATGGGACTATAATTTGATATATCTATGCCAAGTTTCAGCTTCCTGTCTTACGGCCTCTGAGAAAAATTGCTGTGATATGACAGACGGAAAGACGGACGGACATACACCGAGATGATTCCATAAGTGTCCCGTTTTGTTAATGTTGGTACGGAAAACTAAAAATCGGTAGACGGCGTTAGTCAATTTAAAGGTTAAATAGTTTGTTTGTCTGTGGTTTGTATAAATAAACCACAGACAACCAACCTATTTAACCTTTCAGTCAATAATGACTGCTCACATTTTGCTACCTACTTGCCAGTAGATAAACTGCTCATCACTAATAACGCTACACAACATTAAAATAAAAAACCCGCCAAAAGCGTGCCGGGCTCGCCCATGATAGGGTTCCGTAGCCATTGCATAAGTAGAATAAGAAAAAAATAGTACTTATCTATTATCTTACTCGAAGATAATTTCGTAACCTAACGATAGCATGATTTAATTTCCTGCAACGCCATCTAGTTTATTGTAATTAGGAAATTACAACATTACATATTATTAGGATTGTTTATTTTTGATTGTTTATTTATGCTATAGTTTTTTCAGAAACTGTTTGGGCATCCGTTGTAATTTTCACTGAAAGGACATAATATAAAGTCTAACAAAATTACCTGAAACTATTTGAAGGGGATGATCAGTCCATCTAACTGAACAACTTTCTCTGTGGGACCAATATTGAAATCACGAAAAAAAATCGGCTGTCCCATACATTTGGGTCGGGTAGGTTTGTATGGAACAGCAGATTTTTTTGGGCGATTTAGATGTTGTTCCCAAAAAACAAAGATGTTCGGTTTGATGGTCTGATCATACCCTTAAAATAGTTTCGGCTAATTTTGTTAGACCTTATAACATCTTAAGCTATATTTTAACTATAATGTAGCTTTTTAGCTATAATGTAACATTTTCAGATTTTCACTCCAGTGTTTTAAAAGTTACAGGGGGTTACGCTCTATTTTTTACTTTGAGCGCAGATATCGCGAGATAGAAGCAATTATATCGATTTATTTTATGTGGGAGTTTCGTTTCATTAGACAAGACAAGACTTTATCCAACGACACCTCGCACGATTTAAGAAAAAACTTTTTTTTCCAACCCCTCTTTCGCTGTAGGGAGGGGTCGAAAATTCATAACAAGGAAATTTCTGTTTTTAGGTTACTGTTATCTGTCTTCATGCCCAATGTCGATTCAATTGGTCCAAAAATGAGCGAGAAGTGGGGCGTATCGAAAGATAGACAGACATACAGAATGGACGAAAGTATAAGGGTTCCTTGATTGACTACGGAACCCTAAAAACGAAAATCAACTGAACAAAAATATTTTTAAGATTGTAATTGATCTTTAAAAATGCCTCTAATGAGTAAAAAAAAATTAAATTACCCTAATGGGTTTCATTTTTAATTTTTAACACCAAGAATAATTATTGACGGCCCGGTAGCACAGTCTGTAGTGAACCTGCCTGCTGTGCCAAAGGTCGCAGGTTCGAATCCCGTAAGGGTCAAATATTTTTATGATGAATATGAATATTTGTACCAGAGTCATGGATGTTTGTATCTATATATGTATTCTATATCGTTGTCTAGTCAACATAATACAAGTCCAGGTACTCTAAATGTGACTAGATAATTTGTGTGACAATGTCCAAGATATATTTATATTTATTTATGTTATTATTTTTTACAAAAACGACAGTAATTATAGTAATTTTATTATATTCATATTCAGAATATACCCGTATGCCCAAGGGGCTCAAACTTAACGGGAGTTGAAACTATGACTTAAAAATCTTGTCTGAATCTCGGCCTAAATGTCGAAGAACTACTTAGGCATTTCTTTTTTTAGAAAATGTCTCATTGATACAAACAACTTTTCTTATCGGGGAATCCACTAGAGAATCTGACTTACCCAACATTAGAGCAATTCTAGTTTCAGCTTTGACAACACTGATCCAGTGCTGTCACCTTAACACATTTGGCGCTAGATCTAGCGCTTTTTTGGTATATTTAGCACCGTATCTGAAAATTTAGCACCTAGCAGAGAATCTAGCGCTTTTTAATTTTTAATGAAATAACAGTATTCGTGTATAAGGCGTGTGTGTGTGTCGATTTTTGAATATGCTGTATTTTATGTTTTTTAAATTGAAATATGACAAATATTGATAGCCTATTTTGTGGTCAAAGCATGTCCATAGAGTAGGAAGTGTTCAGAAGATTCAAATACGAACGCTTATCTGAAGTGCATCATTTATCATTAATTTGACTACCTATGCATTTGCTGACTTAACTTGACTTATAGATTGGTTTCGAATAGACTATGAATTTTTTATTTTATAGTTGAAACATTTAGCGCCGATTCTAGCGCTTTTTCGATCCACGTAAGTTTTAGAATCTAGCGCTTTTTTAACAGTTGTAGCGCCTAATTAATTTTATGAGGTGGCAGCCCTGATCGTTCGTCTCTGTTCTGTCCTGTGTCCTGCCTGCCCTGCAACTTATTTCAAGCATCGCATCTGTTGAGATCGCAACGCACGTACTCTCTCTTCTTTGTTTGATAAAATAAAAGTGTGTAAATTCAGTGATTTACAGTGCTAAAAGTAAAAAGGTGTGTTACAAACGTAATTAGTTTAACAAACGAAGGAATTGTCAAATCAAATCGACCTTGATAATGAATTTAGGCTCGAATTTTATTGATAGAAAAGAATGTATGTTGTCGTCCTTTTCTATCTCATTGGTAACCTTGATTGTTATTCATAATGTTTTCCGTTTATGATAAACAAGTGTGCGCCGCCTTCAAAAAAGATTAGTTCTATGTTTGACCCTTAAGAGTCCTTTTACAGTTCACGTTCGCCCTCGTCACAAAAAATTAAAGATTTCTCTGTAAAGAAAGCCCAAATTAAAAAAGTGCTACTCCAATAAACTACAAAAGCCTTAAAGCTATTTTGGTACAATACTTTTAATATGACTTTTATACACTTTTAGGCATAGATATATTATATACAACGGTCAATGTTTTAAGGCTGATAAAGATAAAGAATTATTTGTAGAACATGGAGTATAAAGTAGGTACAAGCAGATGTCAGTAGGTTTCAAAAAAGTCCTTCATGCCATCATGCCTTGCCCTCCGGCGTACAAAAAATTACATTAAGATTTTACCTTTTTTTTTTGGAGATGACTATTACAGCTCTGCTCAGGGAGCAACTACCTACTGCTTTTTATTGCGGACTATTGGAGGGCCCACGAAGGGTCTACCTAGCCAAATGAATGAAAGATTTTACCTACAAACTGGGTAGGTATAACTACATGCTTACAAATTTTAAAAAGAAAATGAAGACTGGCACTTTTACATTAATTTCGATATTCGGCATGTTTAGAATTAGAACCTATAAAAGAATTTTATAAAAATAGTTTTTTGTAGTAAGCACTTTTTTTATTTTAGGCTTTCTTTACTGCAAAATTTAAAAATTGCGATGAGGGTGCCACTGAACTGTAAAAGGAGTCTTGGGTCCGCCACATGGTACATACGGATTTCCGATCCGGAATTCCGAACCAGGATTAGGATTTCCATTATCAAATCCTGTACAAAATCACAATCTTGAATTCCTGATTCGGAATCCCGGATGGCAATTCCGTATGTGTACAGTGTGGCACGTCTTTGTAATGTTTCCGATCCAGAATTCCGAATCAGGATTACAATTTCGTATCGGAATTACGGAGGTATCAAATCCTATACAAAATCACAACACTGATTTGGAATTCCGTATCTATTGTGTGTGGGTGGTCTAAGTGTATGTATTTCATTTATTAAACTAAGTCAGAGACCTGATAGATCTGCCACACACATACGGAATTCCGATCCGGAATCCCGAATCAGGATTACGATTTCGAATGGATTTTCCCCCTCCACAATTTCAAATTCTATACAAAATAACAATTCGGATTCAGAATTCCGTACGTATGTGGCGGAACTTCAAGCGGTTATATCTACAGGACAGCATGTGGGCGGCAAAGCAACGAAACGGAAAACGGTGAACTAAGACCAACAAACTGAACAACTTTCAATATGGAGCCTACCTCATGAAACGCGAAAAAAAAATCTGCTCTCCGATACATTTTAGTCGGGTAGGTACAGCAGTTTTGTATGGGACAAATGGTTTTTTTTCGCGTTTCCCGAGGCAGGCTCCATAGTGAAAGTTGTTCAGTTTGATGGTTTGAGTTCACCGTTTCAGTATTTGCTAGGCTGTCACTTACACCCTGTATAACGAAATTAAAAGTAAATCTTATCACCTAGAGTTTAAAAGTTTACAAGTAATAGTCGACCAATATATAAAATGTACTTTTTAGACTTTAATAGCCGTTAAACCGTAGCTTAGTATAAGACATAAAGCCCCCTTCTAAGTCCATATTACCTATATTGTGAGTTGTGATGGGCAACAACGGAACTCTACACTGCGCGTGGCCCGACACGCACATGGCCGGTTATTTTCAGAAACAATCTAGCAACTACTACTAATCTCTATAATAATAAATAACGCTCACAGGCATATACAGGGTGACTGGTAATTCGACCTATTCCTTGAAAGGGGTTATACTAGAGTTCATTTGCAACAATTTTTCCCCAGTTAACTGGGGGTCGAAAATCGCTTGTTTTCGAGTTCTCTCATTTTTAAGAATTTTTTGAATATTTCCGTTTTTCGACCTAAAAATGACAATTGTGAAAAAAATACTCCACTCTCTGCACTCTGTAAGCATTTTTCTAGTAGCTGATGAATGAGCGACTACTTTAAACTAAAATACATGCGAAAAATACCCAAAACCACCGAAATAAATGGTTATAAACCGCAAGACAACAATTTTTTATTTGGATTTTGTTTCAATCCAAAGAGGATTACTCAAAAAAAATTTATGATACTTGGCGTACAAATTGCGGAAATAACTTCCTCAATTCCTAAGCTTTCCAAAAAGATGCAAAAGTTGTGTACTTTAGTTCAAGTTTGGAAAATAAACCTTATTAAACACGCAGATGTGAATTTTATTCAAAAAGTTATTGGTTTGGTGAAAATAAAAAAAAGAGTAAAATAATAATGTTTAGTACCTAATCATATGAAATTACAAATTTTGTTTTAAAGTTTTACATTTAAAAATCACAAGTCTTGCTCAAATTGTCTTCCTCCGTTACGTATGCAAGCACGAAGCCTGCGACGTACTTCGCTTACTGTCACTCGAGTTGAAAGCGTGTCTTTAATTTGTTGGGCAGCTGCCAAAATCCTCTCTCTTAATTCTTCTTGAGAAGAGATAGGTGTACGATACACCAATGTCTTCATATGACCCCAAATGTAGAAGTCGCATGGGGTTAGATCGGGACTCCTAGCCGGCCAAGGGATCGGGCCGCCTCGACCAATCCATCTCAGTGGATAGTTCTCATCCATCCACTGTCGCACGCCCCGGTAATAGTGGGCTGGGCAGCCATCATGTTGATACACCAAAGCTGTTCTTGTGGTAAGCGGCACATCCTCCAGCAGCGGACGTAACTCTTCTCTTAAAAAGTTTTCATAGGCGATGCCGGTTAGGCGTGCCGGCAGAAAGAATGGCCCGATTAAATTATTGTGCACGATTCCCATCCACACATTAAGTGAGAATCTGTGCTGGTGAGCTCCTTCGTTAGATTTTCTCGGATTCTGACCTTTAGGGGCCCAAAAATGCAGATTATGATAGTTTGTAATACCATCACGGTCGAAGTTCGATTCATCTGTCCACAAGATTGTTTTTAGATACTCAGGGTCTTCAATGTCTGCATTTATTAGAAATCTGCAGAAATCCATCCTTCTGACAGGATCTCCCTCCTCGATAGCTTGTACTGGCGTGTAATGGAATGGATACTGCCGTGCTGTGTGCTGAGTGAACCAGACTTTCCACTGAGACATACCAAGCTGCCTAGCCACAATTCTTGTTGAAGTAGTGCCGTCTGCTTGAAAACACTGCAAAATTTGCTCCTCTTCGATTGGATCACTAACGCTAGGTCTACCAGCGTCGGTTTGGCGACGTCGAACCGATCCCGTTTCTCGAATGCGCCGATATGTCGTACCAAACACGCTGACATCAGGTAAACGGCGGGTAGGAAAACGTCTTTGATAGTCTCTTCGAGCAGCAGCAGCGTCACCATCACAAAACCCGTAACAATACATGATATCCGCGTATTCTTCATTTTGGTAAGCAGCCATTTGAAAAGGAAGCTGTTTTAGCGCAGAATTTAAGTTAGTTAACAACGACACGTCCGAACTCCAAGATGGTTGAAACTAACTGATTACTTAATGAATTGAGCGAATGAGTGGGCCTCGATTGTGAACCTTAGTACAAACATTCCCGAATACTTACAAAAGAGAAACAATGTAAGCAATAAAATGAAAGAGACAAAAGCAAATCGGCATCTTGTAAGGTTCGCTTCTAGGAAATCCGCTACCTGCTCTGCCATTGTTAACAATTTTTTTCAAACTCTTGTCAAAGTAGACAACATTTGCACCTTTTTGGAAAGTTTAGGAATTGAGGAAGTTATTTCCGTAATTTGTACGCCAAGTGTGATACATTTTTTTTAAGTAATCCTCTTTGGATTGAAACGAAATCCAAATAAAAAAATTTTGTCGTGCGGTTTATAACCTTTTATTTCAGTGGTTTCGGGTATTTTACACATGTATTTTAGTTTAATGTAGTCGCTCATTCATCAGCTATTAGAAAAATGCTTACTTAGTGCAGAGCGTGGAGTATTTTTTTCACAATTGTCAGTTTTAGGTGGAAAAATGGATTTTTTCAAAAAAATCTTAAAAATGAGATAACTCGAAAACAAGCGATTTTCGACCCCCAGTTAACTGGGGCAAAATTGTTGCAAATGAACTCTAGTATAACCCCTTTCAAGGAATAGGTCGAATTACCAGTCACCCTGTACATTGTAATGATCCCAAGCAAGAACTATAGACTGTTTCTTATGGAAACCATACAACAACGGCACAAACATATAAACATCCATGACCGAACCGGGATTCGAACCCAGGACCCTGGTTTGGCAGGCTTGTATTGAGTCAGATTTTCATTATATATTTATTATTATTAATTTTTTTTATTTATTCATATGGACAACAATACATCAATACATAAAATATATATAAGGTCTAACAAAACTAGCTGAAACTACTTTAAGGGGATGATCAGACCATCAAACTGAACAATTTTCTCTATGGGACCAATATCGAAATCGCGAAAAAAAAATCAGCTGTTCCATACAAACGTACTCGACCTAAATGTATGGGACAGCTGATTTTTTTATCGCGATTTCGATATCGGTCCCATAGAGAAAGTTGTTCAGTTTGATGGTCTGATCATCCCCTTAAAATAGTTTCACCTAATTTTGAACCTTATATACAATGCTAGGATTAATTTAAGATTTTTATGGAAATCTTTGAGACTCTTTAACTTGTGCTAACTAACGCGACTTCTATTAAATAGCATTATTCTCCTCTAAAATCTGTGTTGTCCTCTGAATAACTAGGTCAGCCACCATCAATGCGCGTCAAAAATTCTGTCCTAGCCACTATTTATCATCACTATCATCGATGTGAGCCACTGTAAATACAACCCAGTATGGTAGTATTATGACTGATGTCACAGATTGGGACAAACCTAATATCAGGTTTATCAATGCTTTTAGTTCATAAGATATTTGTTTATGTATTTGATAAATAAATAAAAAAAAAATATTTTATAATAGTGTTATATCTACTGGTTACTAAAAATCGGGCATAGGCCCACCACACATTCCCACCGCTGTAACTCCTGTAAGCCAGGATCAACAGCGGCGACCATTCACAACACTGGACAATGAAGTCCAGCGAGCCCGGGGGATGACTCTAATCTGTCTTGGAACCCGCAATGAATATAGGAAAGAAGATAGGAGGAGTAGGAAAACGAAATATCCGACTTCCCTCTATTGCAAACGGGAGACAGCAATAAGAAGGAAAAAACATGGCTATTAGAGAGCCAATTCAAGAGATCATTTATGGCAGTGTTGAAGACACGACCGCAAAAGCACCAAAAATACAAAATAAAACAATAGGAACCTAACATTGTACTGAAACTATGACCTATTTTGCTTCCAGTAATAAGTATGGCAAAAACATCTGAACGCACGGAAGTTATCCCTAGTCTTCTGGTTACTAGCAGTAACTAGACCAGAGTGTCCATGTGTTAGCTTTGTATATTAGGTATGTTCCTGCCAAGGTAGTCGTATAAGCGTAGGTCAGGTAAGCAGTGAGCTTGGGGAGCTGGACGTTTCAAATTTTTGATGAGGAGGAGGAGGAGGGGGTGAATGTATGGAGGTTGTACAGCCATAGCTTCCTGGCTGGTTTTTATTTGAATTAAATTTGGAACGTCGTGGATTCCCGTGGCGGAATTCAATTATTATGGAGGGTCGGAGATATGAAGATCGGTCTCAGGGCGAAAAGCAAACAAAATAAATAAGTAAAAGAATTTATAAAGCTTTATTTTAATTACCATCTGAATTACGCCTCCACAATAGCATCTAAATTTGTTACTTATATTCAACCAGTAAACTTCTAAAATATGTATATTATGACACCAATAAAGTACATCAGTCTATCGACTTTTAATTTTATTTAAAATTGATCTGGAGTGCGATTTTTGAATCTCATACGTTGATCTCAGCGGTTGAAAATGTATGGAGATACGCATCTTTCTACTGCTGATTTGACTTTCGAACATCGCACTCCTGAAGAATGATTTTTGAAAGTCAAATCAGTAGTAGAAAGATGCATATCTCCGTAGTAATTTTGACATTTTCAACTGCTGAGCTCAGCGAATGAGATTCAAAAATCGCACTCCTGTTCTTTAATCTAACATGCTCTTTGCTTCGCTCCTCGCTGCGCTGACTGACTGAATCTGATGTGGTATGCGGAGAACCACATAAATGGTATCCGGAATTCTGGATCCAGTGCCCATGTCCAAATTTACATGGAAAAAAACAATTTTTTTTTCTCAAAAGGATGATGCAAATTGTGAGCCCACCCTCCAATAGCTACGTGTGATACGTCGTTGAATAGGTATTTTTGAGCAGAATAAAAGTTACTATGGGGCCAAGTCCCAAATCTTAGTCCGTTCAGAGTTATACTTTATTAAACATATCAGTTTTGGCAATAGCTAAATAATGCTATTTCCATAATATATTGCACTTTTGTGCATAATACATGGAGTGTAGATAAGTACTAACCTATAGTTATCAACCACGGCGTTCAGGAAGGTACAGCCGTTTATCAGGCATCTCGCTCGCACTCATTAGGTGTTTACGCTGGCTCGCTCGCTCGTACTTAGGGTACCCTAGGCATGAGGGATTTGTAGGCCCAGCCTTATTTTTGAACGAGGTAATTGTAGACGAAGATAAATAATAAATGTTTGCTTTGAAAGTACGATATCATTGTTTTATTTTTTGTAAAAACTCCTCTGAACGGACTAAGATTTGGGACTTGGCCCCATAGTAACTTTTATTCAGCTTAAAAATACCCATTCAACGATGTATCACACGTAGCTATTGGAGGGTGGGTCCAGATCTCATAGAAACACTGGCATCATCCTTTGGAAACAGTCGCGATTCGGTTCTGGCATACTCGCAGGCCGCTCGCTCGGCTCGTGCGCTGTGGTCGCAACAATCGCAAGTAGCCTAACAAGCTCGTCGCTTCGCTCCTAGCTATACTAACCTAACCGGCTGACTTAAATTATCTTGTAAAATCCATGGCTGACTTAGTAAATTAGATGATGATGTATAAATTCATAGGACAAGTTAAAATAACAATCAATCAATCAAATATACTTTATTTAACTTTTCCTTTTTTTCTTTTTAACAATTGTTCTTTACTTGATGCTTTCTTTGAAATATTTAGATGGCATTGTAAAAAAGGTGAATTAGTTTATTAGAAGCCTTATCATTTTCCCGTTGCTTAAATTTAAATCAGAGGTTGTGTTACGTGGTCAACAAAAAAAAACTGTGGCTCGAATTATAATTCAGTTTTAACGAAAACCTGACACAATACAAGCCTATGCTTGTATAAGGTCTAACCAAAATTAGGTGAAACTATTTTAAGGGAATGATCAGACCATCAAACTGAACCACTTTCTCCATGGGACTAATATTGAAATCGCGAATAAAAAATCGGATGTCCCATACATTTAGGTCGAGTAGGTTTGAATGGAACAGCTGATTTTTTTTCGCGATTTCAATGTCGGTCCCATAGAGAAAGTTGTTCAGTTTGATGGTCTGATCATCCCCTTAAAATAGTTTCACCTAATTTTGTTAGACCTTATATACGTGCAAAAAGAATAAATAATATTATTGGTCAAAACATTATAGGATTCTTTGATCAGAGTAAAATAAAGGGATGAGCCTTATGCGAACATTTCAAACCAGAAAAATAAGGCAAAACAAATGACAGATATACTTCAAATATGTACCGAGATGACAGACCAAGTGTGCTAGTTTGTATGGACCAAGTGTACTATACTTCATTCCAAATAAGGACGACAAGATTTTCCGATTCCTATTTAGCTTTCTGGCCAATTCTGGAGTGCGATTATTGAATCTCATACGCTGAACTCAGCTGTTGAAAATGTATGGAGATACGCATCTTTCTACTGCTTATTTGACTTTCAAAAATCGCACACTTGGAGTATAATTTTTAAATGTCAAATCAGCAGTAGAAAGATGCGTATCTCCATAGTGATATTGACATTTTCAACTGCTGAGTTCAATAAAAATGAGTTTCAAAAATCGCACTCCTGATTACCAAATATAATTTATTTATCAGAAAGATATAGTTCCGGCATATCTTGGACGTTACTAAAGCTGTTCTAAGAATACCGTAAAAAAAATGCCGTAGGTATTCTTCTCGACATGAGTAAGGCTTATGAGAGAGTATCCTACGAAATATTGTTAAAGAAACTACACGGCATAGGCGTACGAGGCCTGGCCCACGACTGGTTCGCTTCCTATCTCAAGAACCGCAAACAATACGTGGACATTGAAAATTATAACTCCCAAACTGGGAGAATATCCACTATAAGATCATCCAAAGCGGATGTTACTAAGTCCAACCCCCAAGGAAGTGTCCTAGGGTGTATTTTATTTTTAACATACATTAATGATTTGCCAAAAGTACTCAACACCACTAGTGTTTTATTCGCGGATGATATATCACTTGTTTTTCCATGCTCCGATGTGACTCAATTGAAAAGCATCTTGGATAATGCGTTGCTAACTGTTTTCGACTGGCTTAATGACCATAACCTAGAAGTAAATCTAAATAAAACCAAATTAATGGAATTCAGACCTTATCAAAAACAACCTTTAAACATAAATTACACATTAAAAAACACAACATTGGAATACGTAAACTCATCTAAACTCCTAGGCCTAAATATTGATACAAATATAAACTGGAAACATCACATGATGGTAATCACCAATAAATTATCTAGTTTCACATATGCGTTACTAGAGCTAAAAAAATCTACTGATACTAAAAGTGCAAAAATGGCCTATTACGCGTACGCTCACTCTTGGCTCCAATACGGAATTATACTATGGGGAAACAGTACGGACGCTACAGATTTGTTTATACTCCAAAAAAAGTGTATTCGCATTATTACAATCATCAATCAAATAGAAAGCTGCAGAACATATTTCACTAAATTAAAAATTCCCACTTTAACATGCTTATATATAATAGAAATAGCGAAATTTGTACGGAAACACAACCATCTTTTTATTCAACGTAAAGAACATTTCACCCGCCCCTATAATATACGTAACCAACATCAACTAGCACTTCCTCAGTCTAATTTTAAAATGCATCACAAAGGACCTTATGCTATGTGCGTTAAGATATAATTATAATAAGCTTCCAGGTTACATCCAAAATGAACCTAAATTTAGTACATTTCAAAAAAAATTAAAAACATTTTTAGTAGGAAAAAGTTATTATACATTGCAAGAATACTTTAGTGATAACTTCAAATAATAGGGTTACTTAATTTACTTATCCTAGAAGACCATAAATAGATTCTGGTCTGGATCTAGATTCTGTGTATAGAATTTATTTAATTCCGTTAATGAGAATTGTTAAATTTTTTAATTAATTTTTATGTGTATTCAATGTATTTTATTTCAATTAATACAAATTGTTAATGTTTCATTTATTTTTTATTTTAATAACCGCTGAAAGATTGTATTGATAAAGTGGTATTTGTGCTATGTAATTTTGTTTTGGTATAATATTAGTATATTTTGGTTGTTTTAAGGTATAATTATTTTACAGTGCCCTACCAGGGTTCATGGGTGTATTTATTTTTTTAAAGACCTTGTAAAACTATGAACATGAAAGCAATAAAGATATTATTATTATTATGATTACGTGAGAGGAAGTGTTTCATATCTGTTTCTATAATGCAAAATAGCCTTAAAATTTCGTTGCTATTTGGAATGGAGTATAGTTGTGTGCTTCAACTTAACGCGCCGTGGGCCTATCCATAATTTTACTTTGATCTAAGATAGGATTTGACAATTACTTCGTTTTAAAGTAACCTTTCAACTTATACAGGGTATAAGGAAAAGTATCATTAACCTTTAAACCACAAATTCTAACCATCAAACTGAAAAAAATTCTGCTGTTCCATACTTAACTGCAATACCTACCCGACTCAAAAGTATGAAACAACAGATTTTTTTTGTTCTGACTTGTTTGCTCCTATTGAAAAAGTTGTTCTGTTTGACAGGTAGAGTATGTAGTTTAAAGGTTAATGATACTTTTCCTTACACCTGGTATAACTCTGTAAAACACGATAAAGGATAAGAAAAATGAATAATGAGCCAAACGAAGAATGGTATTTGAATAAAGCTAAGAATGAAATACAAGAGAATAATCTAGACGACGCTGATATGACGTTGCGTGAAGGACAATATTTGTACCCTTCTTCTGATCGTATTACATCGTTACTATCATCCGTTATAGAACGACAAGAATTATCAAAAGAAACTGCAATGGCAGATAATACTCAAAACTATAGAGATGATAACAATGAAATGACAGAAAAAGAAGAAACAATGTTGGAAAAAGAATATAGAATGAAGATAAATGTATTCATCATGCGCTCTATGGTACTTTCTATGCAAGTCAAAGTCGCTGTGGACAAGATTAGATCACTTGAGAGTTTAGAAGGTATCTTACTTACAAACGAAACTGAATTTTATCGAATGAGTGCTGAAAAATATTTTTCTCAAAATAATTACGAAAAAGCAGACACATATATACTCGAAGCTGAACAATTTTACAGTAAAATGGTTCCTTACCTTTTCCCAGCAAAGCCAAAGAAAGATGAGAAACCAAGCGAAGAATATTTACGCATGAAAAGAAATAAAACCTCATCAAATCATGCAGGAGTTACTGTAAGAGGCAACAAAGAGGATGTAGTAGCATGCATAGATAAGGCGAAAGAGGCTTTTGCTGCAAACGATTTGGAAAAAGCAAGAAACTGGTTGAATAAATCACAACGGATCCTTTACACTGTAAATGCTAAGGAGCTCCTTGCTGAAGTACAAAACGCAATTGCAGCTAGAGATGCACCTAAAGAAAATCCAAGTGTGAACCCCGAAGCTGACACCAAATCCGTTTTTGATCCCGATCCTGAATATGCACGCACGCGGTCACCTATAGAACCACCATTGGGACGTACCATACACAACGAGAACGTAGAAGGAGCTACAAAATGTTTAGATAATGCAAATAAAGTATTAAAAGCAGGAGACTATGATAAAGCTGAACGCTTTTTATTAAAAGCTAAAAGAATGGACTCTAGTATAGATATCGAACAATATTTGAAGCAAGTACAAGATGCTAGGGCTAAGAACACAACGTTGGGGGAAAATGCAGTTTCTGAGCAAAGACCGCGACGGTCAGAACACCCTGAACAAGTAAAACTTAAAATGGACGAAGCTTATACGTATCTACAAATAGCCGGGAATGCTTTGAAGGACAAGAATTATGAGAGGGCTCTAATATTTTTGGATAAATCTGAGGCGCTGTATACTTCAGAAAGTAGCGTGAAACTGCGGAAACAAGTACAAGACGCTGCATCTAAACCAAAAAAATCGGTGGTTGAAAGTATTTCAAGCTTTTTTACGCGTGAAAAACTATCAAAACCGACGTTTAAAGAAGAATTAGATGAACTAACAACCGCAATTCGAAATGATATTGACGCTGGAAATTTAGACGAAGCTGAGCGCAAATTGCTAACACCTGGATTTGTCAAAAACGTAAACCTGAAAAAGCTTAGAAAAGAAGTAGACGAAAAAAAGGCTCTGAGAACAATAGAAGATAAGTCAAAAATAGAAGAGAGCAATCATAAACCCGTGGACCAGACAGAACCTCTACAAAATATAATGTTAAGCGATATACGCGCAGAAGAAGCAGAAACGTGTATTAAAGTAGCTGAAAAGGCTTACTATGACGGAAACCTAGACAAAGCTGCAAGACTTTTGAAAAAAGCTGAACGTTTATATCCAACAGAGAGAGCTAAGAAAGCATTGGAAGAAATATATATTGCTATAGAAGAAAAAAAAAAACTGAATAGTGAAAAACCAAACTGTAACAAAAACGAAAGCGCTCTAGCCCCTGTAGAGCATACAACAGCAACGATTGTTCCTAATGAAGTACAAAAATATATAAATAATGGCCTGGATGATATGGAGAAACAAAATTATTATTCTGCTCAGTGGGCTTTCCAAAACGCGAAGCGTTTACAGCCTAGTAGTAATTTTATAGACGATTTGCTAACAGATGTCCAAACTAAAAAGAAGACGAATGCAACATCAGGCACAAAGACTTTATCGACTCCAAAATCCATGGAAGGAACATCGATGGGAACACGAAATAGACAAAATGAAAAACCCACGGACAAATCTAATCTAATAGCTGCCGCTAATGAGTATACAGATTGGGCGCAGAATGCTTACAATCGTGGTGATATTGTAAATGCCGAGTCTTTTTTAAAACTGCCTGAAGTATATAATAGTACAGAACGTACTCGAGAATTACTTATAATGATTTTAAGAGCGAAACATGGTGTTAAAGACAAGGAGAGCGACGATGAGGATGTAACTACATTTCAAGTGGTCGATTACTCTAAAGACAAAAAGACATGCTGTGACAAAAGAATCAAAGGAAAGGACTATTTAGATTCAGCTGAAGACTCATTCATCAAGGGAGATTTTAAGGAAGCAAATAAATTTATTTTTAAATCTGAAATACCCTGTAACCGTTATGTACTTGAGTTGACAGAGAAAATTAAACATGCACTCAACAGAAATGACCATTGGTACGATAAGATATTAGGGTAAAATTTCTAGATATACCTAATTCACATTTCTACATTTTAGAAATTATCTAAATAGTAGTAGTAATTAATGTTATGTTAAGGTTTATACAATATACCTACTTTCAAGTTAGGTAGTGTGGTGTGTGGTGCTTTCAGTTAAAAACAAAAAAAAACATTTTTATCTGATATTCAAATAACAAAATCTCACTTAGGTACTTTCACTTTTTTTGTAAACCAAACAAACCAAATAAAAACCTGCCAAGAAAATCACTCAAAATACACAGTTGAAAAATGGCATCAGAAGAAACAAGAAGAGAATCCATTTAACAACAAGTATCTAGTTTTTATCATTTGTGCTGTACACATTTTGTCTGCCTCACACTTCAGAACTGTCTCTGTTGCGGGTTTGCTGGAAGAGATCTCTTTAGAGATAAGCCGCCCTTTGTACATGTCTACTTTAATTGTTTTTTCTGTATTGTTATGTGTACAATAAAGTGTTAAATAATAAATATAAGAGAAGCCGAAAAGAGTTTAGACAATGCAGAAGAGGCTTTCAAATCTGGTAATAAAGATAAAGCAATGCGATTAGTTAAAAAAGCTCTCCGGATGAACCAAAACGAACGCGCTAACTCGCTTCTGTCAGCGATAGAAGTTGGAGATACAAGCGCCGCAAGCACTGGTCAAAGAAGGAACACAGAAAACGGCGCTTACTCTAATAATAACACCTCAACTGCTGAAATAAATAAGAGCGAAGCTGGGAATTGCTTGAAATTAGCAGAGAATGCTTTACACGCCGGAAATCTCGAGAAAGCTGAGCGACTGGCAATGAAAGCTAGAAGAATGTATCCGTCACCGCATGCTGATGAACTTTTGAAGCAAATTCAAAGCGGAGAAAACGTTCAGAATACAAGGAGAGAAATGACTTGTCGAGGCAAATATTGGCTGCTAAGGAGAAAGTTCCAAACGGCGACGATGGTCATCGTAGACCAGTAGAGACGCCTAGAGTGGAACGAAAGCCTAAAGTGAAAGTACTGCCGGAGGACGAGCCCTCGCATAACCACGAGATGCGGAGACAGCGCCCTGAGTACACCGAGGAGCAGCTCGAGGCGATACGTCGCGTCAAAGCAGCAAAAGATGACTATGATATCCTCGGTGAGTTCAAGCTTTATGAACTTGTAACTTATTGTGATAAACAAGTAGATAATTGCGAGTGTTCTACTTTTATGTTTTTAATACTTACTTTAAGACAATTATAACGAAATTACGTTTGAAAAATACATATTTGCATCTTTATCACAATACTAACCGGATGTTTTTTGACCGTTCCGAATCTTTCAGGGCTGATTCAGACCATCAAACTGAACAACTTTTACTATGAAAAAAAACCGGAATTCTCAAAAAAAATCTGCTGTCTCATACAATATTTGAGTCGAGTAGGCAATCAAATGCTAGACTGCATTGCCGCACTGCAGTATGGAACAGCTGATTGTTTTAGCGATTTCAGGTTCGCTCCCGTAGTAAAAGTTATTCAGTTTGATGGTCTCAACCGCCCCCTGAATGTTTCGGAACGGTAAAAAAATCATCCGGTATAAGTAGTAAAATTGTAAATTTGGCGAAGAATTTGGCATTAGAGATATTTGCCAAAAAAATTATTGGGAGAAAGAAGACTATGAATTTTTGTCTGTTCGTTTGTCTCTCAGTTTGTTTGTGCACGCATCACTTAACTACTGAACCGATTTGGATGGGGCTTAGTTTGGATTAACATTTAGGCTTGTTTTATTGCAATCGGTCCACTCAACCAAAGTTATTGAGTATTTCAAGTCAGTGGCCCGCGCGTACGGATTGGCGGGCGCTGAAAGGAATTTTATCGATGTAACGTTAAAGAGCGCTAAAACTATTATTTGGTTAATCATAATCACAATGATAATAAAATGTTCAAATTCGACAGGTGTGCCGAAGAAGTCAAAGTTTGCTGCCGTCAAGAAGGCGTTTAGAAAACTGTCGAAACTGCTGCACCCTGACAAGAACAAGTCCGCTGAGGCCAGTGAGACGTGCATGGTAAGTTAAGAAACCCTCGTCGTCAGACCGTCGTCGTTACTGTTCCCACTGCTGGGGTTAGGTTTAACAACTCAGCATAATTTCTTTAGACACACACACTCCCGCGGGCACACAGTCATGCTCACCGACTATTTTCATTTTTATGTCATATCTTTTTGTTTATTAAATTTTTATACATTAGTTGTACATTTCTGGCATGTCTCAATCTAAGAATTACAATTAATTAAGGAAGTAGCGAGGCATTCCCAATACGAGCATTCTCGAATTGCTGGAAGACCTCAAATTAAAATGTAATAGGTAAGTATTGAGTGAAATAAAATATTTTTATTTTTTTGAGCGCACACGTACGGTTTCCGTATTCGATTTCCGAATACCTATGGAATATAGTTTTGGATTTCCGTATGCCTAACGCACACGTTAGTTATTTTATTTTCGGTTTTTACTGGTTCAACGGTCAATTCTTTCTCAATAGGGCATCGGAATTCCGTATGTGTGTGGTATGTCTGATACAATGTTCCAGACTTGCGCAACTCCCTAACAAAAAAATGTTATATATAACGTAGTGAGTAACATTCTCACTAGCCCAGTCTTTATACGGAGTTTTGTTAGGCGGGGTAGGGAGTCATTATTAATTGGACTTTTAAACTGTAACCGGCGCTATTAAGTGACAAGTTAGAGCACAGACACCGAGCAATTGTTTTTGGTGATTTCAATGTAGATCTGTTGACAAAGGACAAAAAGACTAAACAGTACAAACAACTCCTAAAGGAATCAGGACACAAAATTCTCAACAAAGTAACCAAAATGTATTGCACCAGAGCAGCAGTAACTAGAAAGTCAATTTTAGACCATGTCAGCACAAATTTGAATAATGATAGCTTTCACATGATAACAGTTAATTCTTCGTTATCTGACCACAAACAAATATATTTAGAAATAAAGAACGCAAAACCCCCACCTAAGATTTACTCTAAATATGAGGCCATAAACTATACCAAGCTATTAGATTCAGTGGAAAAAACAGAACTTCAGGAACTAACCAATGACTACACCATACTTGAAGAAACTATTAAGCGTTGTATAAAGGACAGCAGAGAAATGAAAACCAAAGTTCTTAATAAACCAAAGCATGATTGGATAAGTAAAAATGTGATAACTGAAATTAACGAGAGAAATATTTTGTGGGCTGAACTTAGCAAAAAATCGGACGACGACGTTTTGAAGGAAGAATTTCACACAAAGAGGAATCAAGTAGCTAAACTTATTCAAGATACAAAAGATTCATACCACTATAAAGAATTCACAAAATGCAGCAAAAACCCGAAGAAAATGTGGAATTTGGTAAACTCTCTAGCAAATAATAAAGTAAAACAAAGTTGTGCTCCTCCAAGACTCTTTGTAGATTCTTATGAAATAACAGATCCCAATCAAATATGTAATATTTTTAATAACTATTTTTCAACGATAGGGCAGCTTTTAGCAGCCCAAATACCTAAAGAATTCCATGATAAATGCATGCAAACATTACCAATGCAACATACTACCCAAAGCTTAATGGCATCTTTCGAACCATGTAGTGAACAGGAAATTTTGAAAATAATTGATAATCTTGATTCAAATTGTAGTGTTGGCCTCGATGGAATAAGCACCAAAGCTACAAAATGTGTAAAAAATTTATATCAAATAAATTCACTGAATGCTTTAATAAATTACTTCATGATGGTATATTCCCGGATACATTAAAAATTGCGAAGGTCACACCAATATACAAATCGGGTCCAAAAACAGATCCAGGTAACTACCGACCGATCTCTGTGTTGCCAGTATTGTCGAAAATCCTTGAAAAACTTCTACATACACGATTACAGAATTATTTAGACTCTATTGGTTTCATCTCCAAACGACAATATGGATTTAGGCCCAAAAGTAATACAATTACAGCTACTGTTGATCTTGTTACCAAAATAAAGAAAAATATAGATAAAAAAAATATAGTTCTCGGAATCTTTATAGACCTAAAAAAGGCTTTTGATACCGTTAGCCATAAATTACTTTTGAAGAAACTAGAAACAATCGGTATTGCTGGAAAATCCTTACAAATGTTCGAATCTTACCTAACACAAAGATCAAAAATAGTCAAAATAGATGGCTTCCAGAGTAATTCACTTCCAGTAACGTGCGGAGTTCCCCAGGGCTCAATATTGGGCCCCTTGCTCTTTTTAACCTACATAAATAATATACATGAACTAGGTCTAAGCGGCCATATTACTCTCTACGCAGATGATACCTGTCTGTTTTATTTTGGTTCATCCATACATAACCTAATCTCACAAGCTCAAAACGATTTGAACATCCTATACAATTGGTTTCAGTACAATCTTCTAACTATTAATATTTCTAAGACTTGCTACATACTGTTCAAGGCCAAAAACAAACCAATACCGTCACATGCACCCCTTACAATCAATGGTATTCCTTTGCAACAAAAAACAGACGAAAAGTATCTTGGTCTGCGCATGGACACTTATTTGTCATGGAAAGTTCAAATAAATCATATAAAAACTAAATTAGTAACACTCTGTGGCTCATTACGTAATATTGTGCGTTGCATACCACGAAAATTGCGCTACACAATATACAATGCACTGGTTAAACCACACCTTTCTTACCTTATCGAGGTCTGGGGGAGCTCGGTAAAAACAAGAATAGCTGAACTCCAAATCTTACAAAATAAAATAATCAAATTACTTTTTAATTATCACTATTTAACGCCTACAGACAAAATATACAATGAAACAAAGATAATGAATATTAAAAAACTTTACATGTACAACATTTGCATTTTTATCCGAAAAACACTTAATAGGAACATCCACACTGACATAACGTTCACCAAACAAAAGAATGTAACCAGTCGTATCACTCGCAGAGCTAGCTTCCTAGTCCTACCCAAGGCACGAACAAATTACGGCAAAACAATGATTACTTTTGAAGGAGCACAAATCTATAATAAAATACCCTCATATATAAAAAATGTAAACTCGTTTAACGTATTCAAGAAGGAACTTTCTCAGTACATTATCGCTAATCACCATTGAATCTAGTAACTAATCTAATCTAGTCAGTCACTAAGTGAATACAATACGTTAAACGGGTCATTCTAAATTAATATTCCATTATTGTAATGTTTTTGTTTTTGAATTGTAGGTACATAACCATTTGTTTTTCTGTTGCGACAACGAACTATCTTAAATTTTTTTTATGTATTTAACCATGTTCTCATGTAAGTGGCAATTATGTCTTTTTGAGAATAAATTTCTTTAAACCTAAAAGACTATCTTAAAACATATTAAAATAAAAATCGCTACGCAACAGAGAAATCAAAATCCCAGAATTCTTTTTAATTAATACTATTAATACCAATGCACTCATTTGACTTAGATTTAACAATATAAATTATTTTTAGCAATAAAATAGGCATTGAAATTTAAAAAATGAGGTATTTATTAGAAAATACGAATGGATTTTTCAAAACCTTCTAAGTAGCCAAAAATATTTACACCATGTTTGAAGTATGTAATATTGGTAAGGTTTTTTAGAACGAGATAATAGCTAAATTTTTAAATTGGAACTGTTGCTGAGACGATTTTTTTTTTATTTTGGTACATTTCTAGGCTTAAATTGGCTCTTCAATATTATACCGAAAAAATATCAATTATTAATTAGTCCCGGCTCAAACCCTAAAATGACTGGGCTACTTTGCAATGTTCTTGGCGCTAGATTCACGGAGTTCAGAGTTTGTAATCCAACGCATTATGCACTTTGTATTATGGTGTACCTAAAATACCGAAGTAATTAGGTATAATGAATGACTCAGGCTCCAGTTTAGTACCTATTGTTCACAGTCAGCAGTGTTGGCATCTGTTTACATTGTTGTACTTTTGTTTTTTGTTTTTACAATTTCTTTGTGCTGGTTTTTGTTGTATGATACTTAATTATAATAAGATAATTATAACTAGCTTTCTCCCCACGTCCGCGAGAAATTATTATATATCGCAAAATCCTTTTTTTTTGCACTAAAAAAGGATTTTGTGGTAGAATATTCCAAATTTCATGTTTCAGCCGTTTACGGAACTGTTTTGTTTGTATGATAAAATTTAATTTTATTGAAATTTTACCTAGATTTGCAAAATGTCTGTGTCTGCAACATGCTTTGTCAAAAATAAATATATAAACAGGAACCTAATCAGCTACACGCTTCGTCAAAAACTTAATCCTTTACATTCTAAATCTGCAACATGCTTCGTCAAAAACTTAAAATGATGAAATTCCAATGATTAAATTGATGATGATGATTCTGTATTTTTTTTTTTGTTGTATCTTTATATTTGACGACGCTTATGCTGACCTCTTTTAAATGATGATATTACTTACTTACCTACTTGACTTATTAAATCTTCTTCTTATCGTGTGGGCAGCAACAGCAAGCCCTGGTGTCAGAGTTTTTTCAGACCGCCTTACGGCCTCTGACGTGGTTTTTATGTAACGACTACTACCACCAAGGATAGTAGCCGGGACCAACGGCTTAACGTGCCATCCGAAGCACGGAATCTTCTTTCTTTTCAGACAATCAGGTGATTCAACCTGCAATGTCCTAACCAACTGGGGAAAACGCACAAAGTGATTTATCACTAGGTGTCCCCCGTGGGAATCAAACCCACGACCTCAGTGTCAAGAGCCTTAACCATTTGACCACAAAGGCAGTGCGGATTGGTAGACATCATATCAATTCACATCACATACGCATCGGAATTTCTTCTTTAGCGTATGCAGGTTTCCTCACGATGTTTTTCATCACCGTTTGAGAGCATAGGCCCACCACACATTCCCACCGCTGTAACTCCTGTAAGCCAGGATCAACAGCGGCGACCATTCACAACACTGGACAATGAAGTCCAGCGAGCCCGGGGGATGACTCTAATCTGTCTTGGAACCCGCAATGAATTAATCAAAGAAGATAGGAGGAGTAGGAACCGAACCGTTTGAGAGCAGTCAGTATTTACGTACTTAAGATAGATAAAGTCATTGGTAGGTGGGTACAATACATGGCATGTGATCCGTGCGGATTTGAACCTGGACATCAAGATTGAGTTTCCATAGCTCTCCGCAACGCGCCACCACCGACGCTCTTGTTTATTATTCTATTTTATTTTTACTAATCTATTTTATTTTTTACAATCTTCTTTTTTTGATGTCATGATTTTTTTGTTTTATTCTTAGTTTGTTTTTGGTTTAGTCAGGTAAAAATTTTGTTTTCGGCGCTTAGACCATAGTACTCAAGTTTCGGCGAGGCAAAACATATTAGTGTCTACATCAGTTCAAAAATTTGAATCGTTTTAAATATTATTTCATCATCATCATATCAGCCATTAGACGTCCACTGCTGGACATAAGCCTCCCCAAAATGGGGGGGATTTGCCATAATCGCCATGCTTGGCAGGCGGGTTGGCAATCGTAGTTGGATTGAATCAATGTGTGTACTCAGAGGATGCTGCTGCCCATCCTTCAGTAGATCCCTTAGTCGCCTTTTACGACACCTACGGGAGGAAATGGGATGGTGCTATTTATAGCCGACACCACACGGCAAATATTATTTATTAGTTTTAAATAATTACATAACAACGCACTCTTATTCATTCAAATATGTTATATTTTACAGAAAGTCACGGACGCTGTGGAGAGAATTAAGAAAGATGGAGACTAACGAAGACCTTATGCTGGCTGGCTGTCTGAAAAGTAAGGATGGAGGAATGAAAGATTTTCTGACAGCTATTTTAAAAATTTAATGCCACGATAGATGGCGTTGACATGTTGTACCAGTGACATGGCTTTTATTATATTATTACAGGGTGGAAAAAAAAGGCCGTGGTTGGAGGGAAAGTACCCTTAATATTTATGATGGCAAATTTTACTGAAAGGAAACATTCCTTTATTTTCATATTTAATTAAAACTGTTCCTTTCAGTAAAATTTGCCATCATAAATATTAAGGGTACTTTCCCTCCAACCACGGCCTTTATTTCCATCCTGTATAGTACTCTGTGTAAGTATCTAAACATGCTTAGTTACTTAGGGTCGAAATTATTCCACTTTTAAGAAAATCTAAATAAATACCTACCTAGGTTTTTTTTTAAATGGTGCTTACCTATGTATTCTGTGCCTATGTGTCTCTAAATAGTCTGTTCTCATCGTTTCTGTTTCTCAGCTTATTTCTTCGAATAATAATTTTGATACGTTTTTTCACTGTCATTTATACAGGGTGTAAGTGACCGCCTAGCAAATACTGAAACGGTGAACTCAGACCAACAAACTGAACAACTTTCACTATGGAGCCTACCTCAGGAGAGGCGAAAAAAAATCAGCTGTCCCATACAAAACTGCTGTACCTACCCGACTTAAATGTATGGGAAAGCTGATTTTTTTTCGCCTCTCCTGAGGTAGGCTCCATAGTGAAAGTTGTTCAGTTTGTTGGTCTGAGTTCACCGTTTCAGTATTTCTTCCGGAAGGTTTACGTGTATAATATTTACCTATTTATAACTATAGATCCTGTAATGTGATCTAGTAACCTGTATAATTTACGGTTTGGTTTTGTATATAACCGAAATCTCAAATCAAAAGTTATGAGATTTTAATGTTTTCATACAGATATTTGTGGACCACTGGAATGAAAGTATGTTTCTGTACAAATTATCGAATAATCGTCATTATTATCTTTATTTCTATTAATTATTAGCTATCTAAAAGCCTGACTAGAAAAATAAAAAACCCTGCTTTGGCACCCCCAAAGCTACAATCGACTAGGTACAACATTTAATGACAATGTTTCAGCCCAAAAGTATATAGTTCCAATTATTTTCCGCAAGCAAACAGAGTTTTTAAAAAGAATCGCGGACAAGACTGTACAGCTTGGATGGTTATAATTATAACAGACTGACTTTACTTACTAAGCTTATCCTATGAGCAAACATGGTTGATAAAACTATTAATGATAAAATGTCTTCCTGCTTAAGGCAAATTGACACGTAATCTTTATGAGGCTTTTTCTTCGTGTGGAATCGTCACGTCTGCTTCAAATCGTCAATTTCCAGTACCTTGCCACCTCTGTCACACTGGCTGATGCGCTCATTAGGCCCTCCTCTCCACATTGTAGTCCACATGTACACTGTTAGGTGCGGGGTGGTTTGTGGTAGTCCGCATTGACATATAGTGTTGCTGTTTTGGGGGATAATTCCCCATTTTATAACATACAAAGGACACCGTTGTGTCCTTACGTTACGAGGACATAACTCCTCCCCCCTTAAGAGAGAAGCGTACCGAAGGCTGCATCGGCTGATGATGATTGTTGTGGGGGTGACGGATTGTGTTGCAGTGGGATGATGGAAAAGAGTTCTTGATTTACATATTTAATTAAGTGCACTTATTCTGAGTTACATCATTGACCTAGCGGTTCGGTGGTATGGGAACGACTGGCGCACGATCCAGTCGCTCCGTGGCATCAATACAGGGTGACTGGTAATTCGACCTATTCCTTGAAAGGGGTTATACTAGAGTTCATTTGCAACAATTTTTCCCCAGTTAACTGGGGGTCGAAAATCGCTTGTTTTCGAGTTCTCTCATTTTTAAGAATTTTTTGAATATTTCCGTTTTTCGACCTAAGAATGACAATTGTGAAAAAAATACTCCACTCTCTGCACTCTGTAAGCATTTTTCTAGTAGCTGATGAATGAGCGACTACTTTAAACTAAAATACATGTGAAAAATACCCAAAACCACCGAAATAAAAGGTTATAAACCGCAAGACAACAATTTTTTATTTGGATTTTGTTTCAATCCAAAGAGGATTACTCAAAAAAAATTTATGACACTTGGCGTACAAATTGCGGAAATAACTTCCTCAATTCCTAAGCTTTCCAAAAAGATGCAAAAGTTGTGTACTTTAGTTCAAGTTTGGAAAATAAACCTTATTAAACACGCAGATGTGAATTTTATTCAAAAAGTTATTGGTTTGGTGAAAATAAAAAAAAGAGTAAAATAATAATGTTTAGTACCTAATCATATGAAATTACAAATTTTGTTTTAAAGTTTTACATTTAAAAATCACAAGTCTTGCTCAAATTGTCTTCCTCCGTTACGTATGCAAGCACGAAGCCTGCGACGTACTTCGCTTACTGTCACTCGAGTTGAAAGCGTGTCTTTAATTTGTTGGGCAGCTGCCAAAATCCTCTCTCTTAATTCTTCTTGAGAAGAGATAGGTGTACGATACACCAATGTCTTCATATGACCCCAAATGTAGAAGTCGCATGGGGTTAGATCGGGACTCCTAGCCGGCCAAGGGATCGGGCCGCCTCGACCAATCCATCTCAGTGGATAGTTCTCATCCATCCACTGTCGCACGCCCCGGTAATAGTGGGCTGGGCAGCCATCATGTTGATACACCAAAGCTGTTCTTGTGGTAAGCGGCACATCCTCCAGCAGCGGACGTAACTCTTCTCTTAAAAAGTTTTCATAGGCGATGCCGGTTAGGCGTGCCGGCAGAAAGAATGGCCCGATTAAATTATTGTGCACGATTCCCATCCACACATTAAGTGAGAATCTGTGCTGGTGAGCTCCTTCGTTAGATTTTCTCGGATTCTGACCTTTAGGGGCCCAAAAATGCAGATTATGATAGTTTGTAATACCATCACGGTCGAAGTTCGATTCATCTGTCCACAAGATTGTTTTTAGATACTCAGGGTCTTCAATGTCTGCATTTATTAGAAATCTGCAGAAATCCATCCTTCTGACAGGATCTCCCTCCTCGATAGCTTGTTCTGGCGTGTAATGGAATGGATACTGCCGTGCTGTGTGCTGAGTGAACCAGACTTTCCACTGAGACATACCAAGCTGCCTAGCCACAATTCTTGTTGAAGTAGTGCCGTCTGCTTGAAAACACTGCAAAATTTGCTCCTCTTCGATTGGATCACTAACGCTAGGTCTACCAGCGTCGGTTTGGCGACGTCGAACCGATCCCGTTTCTCGAATGCGCCGATATGTCGTACCAAACACGCTGACATCAGGTAAACGGCGGGTAGGAAAACGTCTTTGATAGTCTCTTCGAGCAGCAGCAGCGTCACCATCACAAAACCCGTAACAATACATGATATCCGCGTATTCTTCATTTTGGTAAGCAGCCATTTGAAAAGGAAGCTGTTTTAGCGCAGAATTTAAGTTAGTTAACAACGACACGTCCGAACTCCAAGATGGTTGAAACTAACTGATTACTTAATGAATTGAGCGAATGAGTGGGCCTCGATTGTGAACCTTAGTACAAACATTCCCGAATACTTACAAAAGAGAAACAATGTAAGCAATAAAATGAAAGAGACAAAAGCAAATCGGCATCTTGTAAGGTTCGCTTCTAGGAAATCCGCTACCTGCTCTGCCATTGTTAACAATTTTTTTCAAACTCTTGTCAAAGTAGACAACATTTGCACCTTTTTGGAAAGTTTAGGAATTGAGGAAGTTATTTCCGTAATTTGTACGCCAAGTGTGATACATTTTTTTTAAGTAATCCTCTTTGGATTGAAACGAAATCCAAATAAAAAAATTTTGTCGTGCGGTTTATAACCTTTTATTTCAGTGGTTTCGGGTATTTTACACATGTATTTTAGTTTAATGTAGTCGCTCATTCATCAGCTATTAGAAAAATGCTTACTTAGTGCAGAGAGTGGAGTATTTTTTTCACAATTGTCAGTTTTAGGTGGAAAAATGGATTTTTTCAAAAAAATCTTAAAAATGAGATAACTCGAAAACAAGCGATTTTCGACCCCCAGTTAACTGGGGCAAAATTGTTGCAAATGAACTCTAGTATAACCCCTTTCAAGGAATAGGTCGAATTACCAGTCACCCTGTATAAAACTGCAGCATAAACTAGTCATTTTTCTGGTCAGGCTTTACATAAAATTATATTAATTATTGTAGGTACCTATGTATATACCTATATATCTGTTTTTTATATCATGTTTTGCAGAAAACGACGGTAAATTTTAGTAAATAAATACTGTAGGAAAAAACCGTTTTTTTATTATCCTCTCAATTATCAATAAAAGTTGTGTTAACTTATCCTCTGAGAGGAGTATCCTCTATCCTGGAGAATCTCACTTTGCATAATGAGATTCTAACTTTGCATAGGGAGAATCCTTACTTTTATATCAGATATTCACTTTTCTCACTTTGCATTTTGCATAATAGATTTAAAAATCCGCTTGTTAAATGCGATTCTCTCTTTGCATAGTGAGAATCCGCACTTTTACATGAGATTCACACTTTCCTCACTTTGCATAATGCTATAACTTCGTATTTTTTTTAAACTGATTTAAATGATTTTTATTCTGTTCTAAAGGATTTATCTTATCTCGCAGTTGGTCTTATTTCATTCAGGTGAAGATATGCTGATGATGTGGTTCAGAACTCAACGGCAACTGATATCTTCTTATCTGAATCGAACTAAGTAATAGTAACATTTCAACACTGAAAATCGTTAAAACCGACATCAAAACTAATAAAAAGTCGAAAATAAAATATTAAAATCGATATCTTTTACATTCGGATCTTGGTAAAAGAACATAACTTTTTTATTGGATTCGGTGAAAATTCTAAGTGAAAAATCCAATGGTGCAACATTTCACCTCAACTCCATACACACCACGGCTAAGTTGTCAGTTAGTATAGGTCGTCAGAAACTTAGAAGAATGTGGGTAGCCCTGAAAAGGGCTGTTTGTTAGCGAGCAGGGTGCTCAGCTCGAAGATTCGCTACAACTATTAGCTGCCTTACGCTTTGCGCGGCGCCTCCTGCGCTTCCCAGCACCCGTAGGGACCTGCCTCCTGACAACTGGCTGGTCATCAGCACTGGAGTTTGTGCTCCAACGCTCAGAAGTAGGTCCCTTGTAGGAGGCAGATAAGGAGCGGGTGCACTCGCCCTGGATCAATGTGGGCGCGCCAGTGTACCCGAGGAGACCCAGTCGTTCGAGATTCTCCAGTGCCCTGCCCTCATTCCGCCGGTGTCTGGCGAAGATATGCGACGACCTCTGGGACACTGAAGTGCTGTCTTGCGACATAGTAAAGACCGATAAACGCGTCGTCTAAGAGCTCGGGGTCCATTGCGTCTAACCCGTGCAACGGCTGACAGGCGACTGATCAGAGCGTAGAAAACTCAGTGGGAGAGAAGAGACGTCTGCACGCTGTGACTGCTCGGCGCAGAGTGATCGCGGATTATAATAATAGGTCTTCTTCTCGCGGCCCCGAAGGGGCCACGGGGAGACGTTACCGAGGCATTGGCCTCTCGGACGTGGTGTCAATCGCCGGCTGCTACTACAGCCGGGTCGCTGGAGTGGTACCTTGGTACCGTTGCGTTTTTTTTTTAGTTTTTGTCATGCCACCTGCGCGGTCTGGCCCACCAGGTGAGACCCCGTTGGGGGAGGCCCGGTGAACCGCCAGCTGCAGATGGTGTGGTGACACTTCTGAGGGAGGGGGGGAGTCTTTCTAGTGAAGGAGTCAATCAGGGTGTCAGTCAGGTTGGGAGGAGGGGGGCTCGACTGCTGCAGTGATCAAATCACGGGGCAGGAGCTTCCGGTCCGGAGGGCGCGCGTGGTACGGAGCAACGTCCCGTATGTGTGGGAGGCTCGACGCTTCCACGCGCGCGAACATCTTTGAGGCCAGGCGTCCGATGAACCCGTCCAGCGTCTCCATCTCCAGGTCCCTCTGTATGGTTGCGTTCCTTACAAAGCGCGGGGCGTCTACTACTGTTCGGAGGGCCAACGACTGTTGAGCCCTCAGAATTTTTTTGTTGGATTCAGCGACCAGCGCGTACCATGCTGGCGCGGCGTATGTGAGGCGCGGTCTGATGTACGCCTTGTAGACGCCTACCTTCACGCGCAGAGGGAGTCGGGATGAGAGGACTGGACGGAGGAGAGCGCGAACAGCGCGCACCTGGCCAGTGATCGCCTTTATGTGTGGCAGCATCGTCAGGCGGCGGTCGATGGTCACCCCCAGGTATTTTACTTGGGGGGACCACTCGACAGGTTGCCCGTAGAGCTGCAACGGGGGGGGGGGGGGGGGGGTAGGAATCTTGGTGTGCTATGTCCGACGACGATAGCTTGTGTTTTGCTCACATTGACACTTAATCTCCATTTCGCCAGCCAGGCTGGGAGGGCTGCGAGCGTTACCTGCATTTTTTTGGCTGCGTGTTTGAGGTTGACCGACGACACGTAGTACGCCGCGTCGTCGGCGTACAGGGCAAGCTCCGAGCCGCCCTCCGCTGGGATGTCGTCTGTATACCTGGCGTAGCACACTGGAGACAAACAGCTGCTTTGCGGAACTCCGGCTTCGATGGGGCGCTCATCTGAGGCTGCATCTTCCACTGCCACTTGGAATTTGCGTTCTGCCAGGAAGGAGGCCACGGTCTTAACGACTCGACGCGGAGTCGTAGAGGTGGCTAACTTGTAGATGAGGCCTGGATGCCAGACACGGTCGAAAGCTTTCTCCATGTCGAGGAGTACGGCGACTGTGTATTCCCTCTTATTCGAGGCCACAGTCATGTGATGTAGGACCCTCGACAGTTGGAGCGTCGTGGAGTGTTCGGCTCTAAAGCCGAACTGCTCGTTCCGCGGCGTGATGTGGGGTGTCAAATGACGCAGAATCAGTTTCTCGAACACCTTGGAGATGGTCGGGAGCAGGGTGATGGGCCGATAGCTCTCGGGCTTTAAGATGTTTTTCCCCGGTTTGGGCAGCATGATTACGCGGCCAAGCTTCCATTGTGTTGGGAAGTGCCCCGTTCTTGTAATTCCGTTAAATAGGCGCGTCATTGCCGCGATAGCACGCGGGGGCAGGTGACGCAGCGCTTCGTTGGGGATGCGGTCGGGTCCTGGGGCTTTCTTTAGTTTGGCACGTTTTATCATTCGCTGCACTTGGCCTGGGGAGAAAACGATGGGGTCCTCTTCCGGAGCTATCGGCCTGGCGAAATATTCGTCCAGGTGATTCCGAATGGATTCTGCGTGTTCAGTGTCGTCGGACGGGTTCGGCTTGAATTGCCGCTCCAGGCACTCCGCGAAGATTTCTGCACGGTCTTCGGCACGGTAACGGGGGGTTCCGTCACTTGCCTGAAGGGGTCTGATGGGCTCGGCTTTCCCGGAGAGTTGGCGGCAGAGTTTGTGGATGGACGGCCAGTCCTCGCCAGCTGAATCGATGGTACGTTGCCAGGACTCAGTTCTCTCAGCCTGGAGAGCATCCGAGATCCTTGAGGCCAGGGAATTCAGCTGGGTTTTCTGGGCGGGGCATCGTGTTCGTTGCCACTGCTTGCGGAGGCGCCTCTTCTCCAATAGCATTAGTTGGATGTTCCGGGGAAGCGTGGAGTAGGCTGCTCTTCTCGGAGGGGTGTGAGAGGCGTGAGCCAGTGCATTTTGAATGCAGCTGGAGTAGTTTTCTGCCATCAGGTCGACGTCCTCAGGTGAAGAGATCGGTCGCGTGTTGAGGTGCTGAGCCACATGCTCAGCGAACTCGTCCCAGTCATGCCGTGCTCTGGGCTTGAGTGGGGGCTTGGCTGATGGTGGCTCCGCTAGCGTTACGAGCACTGGCTGGTGGTCCGAGATCATGTGGTCATCCAGCACCTCCGTCGTGGGTTGTGACTGGAGGCCGCGGATAAGGGTCAAGTCTATGACGTCTGGGGTATATGACGCTTGGTACGGTTAGTGGGTGGGCGTTTCTGCGCCCAGCACCTCATATCCTTCCCTCTCCGCGTCATCGAACAGTCGGCGTCCGTCTCTACAGGTGGAGTTGGAGTTCCAGCCCGTGTGCCTGCAGTTAAAGTCCCCGGCAATGATAGTTGGATGTGGCGAGTCCAGCAGGGTGTGGATGTCAGCCATAGCCAGCTCCCTGCCTGGGGGCTTGTAAAAGGCAAACACACGGAGGGGGGACCCGTCGAGGCTCAGTTCCACCCCTAGGGCGCTGGGGGATTGAAGCTGCAATGGTGGTAAAGGCTGGTGGATTATTCTCCTCCTTACGAGTACCGCCAGGCCTCTAAAGGCTTGGCCGGATGCTTCCGACCTTTCGTCCCTTCGGTAGGTGTAGAAGTGAGGGATCCTCATCCTGTCCGCGCTCTTGAGGTGGGTCTCGGAAATGAGCACCACGTCCGCATTCTGCTCTGTCACCAGTGCTCGGAGCAGATTGAGCTTCTGTTTTGATACTCCGTCGGCGTTCCAGTGGATGATCCTGAGTTGGTCTTTAGGCATGGCGGTGACTTACTTGCCTTATCCGATCCAGGATCATGTAGAGAGGATCGCGGCCACTCAAGATCTCTGCGACTAGGGAGAACAGGAACTCGATGAGCTCTGGACTGTCCCCTCCTCCCTGTTGCGTTCGGGGTGGGAGCTGGGTCTTTCTCGGCTGCCGTGGTGGTGCGAGAGTCTCGGTCTGCGCAGTTTGTTGAGAGTCAGGTTGTGGCGGTGGGTCAGGTGGAGTGACCTTCCCTTTTCTTGCTCTGCGTCTTACCTTTTTCGTCTCCGTCTGTTGGGCCGCTCTGGACCCTTCGGCAGTTGGGTCTCTCTGGCGGGGGCCATTTGCGGGCGTCTTGATGGGCAGTTCACCCGTCTGGGTTTCCCTGAGGGAGCCGGGGGGTTTGTCCCTCGTGGGCTTCCCGCTCGTCGCGGCCGACAGCGGCACTGTGCCAGCCTTTTTGTTCCTTACCTCCTTTTTGAAGGCGGGGTATCTGGTGTTGTTCGCAGGGTGCGGGCCTCCGCAGTTTGCGCACGTAGGTGGCTCCTCAAGGGGTCTTTGGCACTCCTTTGCCGGGTGTTCCCCTCCACAACGTACGCAAGCCTGCTTCCTGTGACAGTTGTGCGAGGAGTGTCTGAACTGCTGGCACCTATGGCATTGCGCGGGGCCCTTTTTGCCCCGCCAGGCTTCAATTTTGACCCCTGGCATTCCCAGGAGCTCCCCGATGTCATAGATACCTGGGGTCAAGTCTGGCGTCCTTTGAAGCTGGGCGTAAAAGATACAGCCCGGGCGGCCACTACGGGCTCGGATGGGGCGCACGTACTCGGGCGAGTACCCCAACTCCCGCAGCTCGTCCTCTATTTCAGCGCCGGAGGTGTTGACGGGGAGGCCTCTTATTGCCACCTTAAGGGACCTCTCTGCCGGTAGCGAGTAGGAGAACCAGTGCACCCCTTCCTTCTCCAACGTGGTCAGATACCTTTGGATAAGGCGGTACTCCTGGTCGTCCTTCGGGGTAAAACGGACCCCCTGTCCGAAGGGGCGGGCGTTCGGAGCGTGGCCCAGTTTGGTCTTCAACTCCTTAAAGTGGTGAGGCCAGTTCGGGAGGCGCTCAACCACTATGGGGGGGTACCTTGGTTTTGGCGGCGGGGGGGCTGACGACTGGGGGGGGGGGGGGGGTATTTCCCCCTGCTGTCTTCTTTGCCGGCGGGGACACGGGGCTCACTGGGCTCACTACTGACGGTGGTGGTGAGTATGGGGCTGGTGTGTGTGTTGGTACCTGAGCGGTCGCTTGGGCGTACGACTGGGTTCCTGTGGGTGCCCTGGTTGGCGCCGGGGAGGTCTCCATGGGTTCCAGTTCGGGCATAGAGAGCGGTGGCAGCTGCGGCGCCTTCCTCCTCTTATGGGCGTCGGTGCTCTCCTACTGTGGCGGCGGGCAGGTGGGCGGCGGGTGGGCGTCCTGGGTTGTGTACTCGTACTCGTAGTATTTCCTGAACATCGCCGCGAGCTCCGGCGACACGACAGGAGGCGGGGGCGCGGCGGGGCGTGATGTGAGGGTGGCCTCAGGGCGCGGTCCCTTAGTTTGGGGGCGCATTTCGCGCGCGATGAGGCGGTTGCGCGCGTCGCGGGTGATTCGCGCGTCGCGGCGGTTGCGCGCGTCGCGGGTGCTTCGCGCGTTGTAGCGGCGTTTCGCGTCGCGTCGGTTGCGGGCTCTCGCGCGGCAGGCGCCACGGGGCGTCTGGTCGAGCTGGCGGGCGCTTCGGGCGCTTGGAGCGCGGTTCCCGAGACGGGCCCGGCCTGGGCATGTCCTCTGAGGAGAAGAATTCCTCTCCTCCGCCGGGGGTTGAGGGTGTACGCGGGGTCGAGCGTCCGGACGGCGGGGGCGCCCTGTGGGCCTTCGCCACCTCCGGGTCCGTAAGGAAGGCTCTGACTGCCCTGTTAAACACCCTGTTTATTGGCTCATTTAAGTCCGCTCTAAACCTAGGCTTAGAGGAGGGGACTTGAGGGGAGGTGTTCGGCGCTTGTCGTTTCCACTCATTATTCAGCAACCCGGGGGTGGCTGAACAATGATTGGAGACTTTTGCCGTTCAAGCGCCTAACATGTCGGCAGGTCGAGATTAATAGTTTCTGTGCGGGTGCACAAAAACTATCAAACCCGAGGGTGGACCGAAATGCAAGGCGAGTTGTGGTTTCTTGCAGTTGTGGGCCCTGAAAAGGGCCGTTGTGAGAAGCGGTTGTGGAGCCGCTGTTAGCCCGAACGCGTTTGCGACGGCACCGGGAAACTTTCACCCCCGCGGCCAACCACCCGGTGAGACCCGCTGGTGGGAGGCCGGGATGGTTTACCGCGGACGGGTGCAGCCGGTGCTTCGCTGGATTTTGCGGTGGGTAATGGGCGATCCCTGCGGCTTTGAGGGCCGGGTCTAGTTTGCGTTCGCGTGACTATGGTTGCTGTACCTGAGCGGCAGGCCAATCCTCTGATCGCGGATTTATGAAAAATTCGCTATTTATAGCGGCGCTTCTGATCTCAAATAGATAGGTGTACTGGCACTGACATAATAAATTTTTGCGATTTTGAATTCATTTTTATTTAGGTTTTTGATAGGTATTTGAATTTAAAAAATCATTAGGTAAGTATGGTAACTGAATTATGTCATCATTAGTGCTTGATTTATTGTAAGTACCTATGTAGAATTGGGAATTTTAATAAGCAATGAGGGATTTTCCAGAAGAAAAAAAAAGTTTGTTCCTAATTTCTCAATAGATGGCGTTGACCAGAGAGAGGTCCAATAGGTATGAGCAAATATATGAATTAATATTAATAATAAAAATACACAGTACAAGTTATTAACAATCTGGGTGCTATTGACGACCCGGTTGGTGTAATGATTGCCACGCTGTCAAAATTCAAAATTCAAAATTTTTTTATTCAAAATAATATCACATAGATAGCTTTTTGACGTCATTTTTTGACTCTACCATCGCGTCGGAAGGTGTTCCGTTGAGAGAAGAGTTCAAACATCAAACCAGGCTCCAATTTTTCGTCTATGGCTTTGCTTTTCATTCACGGAATCTGACGTACGATTTAAATATTTCCGGTTTATTTTTATTGAAATTCTCAGTTTCTGTTAGGTTTTGTAGTTTGTTATTGTTTCTCGTTTATTGTTCGTATATTCAAAACGGATACGTAGCCCATACAGCCACGTCTGATACTCGATTCGTTGATGACGGACAATAACACCGAGATAGCTAAATAATAATCCAACAACAATAAGAAAGGGTTTGTACTGTGTATTTTTACTATTAATATTAATTAATATCTTTGCTCATACCTATTGGACCCCTCTCTGGTCAACGCCATCTATCGAGAAATTAGGTACTAACTTTTTTACTTTTTTTGCTTTTGGAAAATCCCTCATTTGATGTATTTTGCGCCTTTATTTTGATTTTTTTGCAAGCTTTTATTTATCTTACCTTGTTTAATTATTCGTTTAGTTTGTATGGTAACTGTTTACAGGCCCTTAATTTTTCAATGTTTAATTCGATTCGAAATAGTATAACATGGCTATAAAATGTTTAAAATGAATAATATTTGAAATTAGAACAGGGTGTGACATCTACATCGTATGAATTCCAGTTGTAATACTGGACTTGTGGGTTGGATAGTTTGTAATAACTTCCAGTAGATGGCGCTCACGTCCTCGTAAGACGCTATACATTGAAAATTTTATTCTCTGGGTACTGGGCTCGGTGGCGGAATTGGTTAACGCGATTCCCCGGTTTGGAAGAGTGTGGGTTCAAGTCCCGCGCTAGACTTAATTTTTAAATATTTAATTTGAACCTTGTTTTAAGGATCTACCTAGGTAGTTACTAAAAAAAAAGGCAAGCATTATAATAGGGACAATGACTGATCCAGGAAATTCATATGTTATAAAGTATTCCAAAAAACAACCGTATTTTAATAATAACCGCGTAACTCTCAAAAACTCATAGGTATGAGAAGGCCATTTTATGAGATTCAAAAACCGTTCAAACTCACCGGTAACGTTCAAAAATCGCAACCCTGCAGATGATGCGGTTCAGAACTTAACGGCGATTGTTATCTTCTTATCTCAGTCGAACATACAATATGTCAACACTACCAAGCCAATTCCAAGTGAAACAACCTGCGGCGCAACACAGCACGATTATGTTGTCCGTTAGTATAGGTCATCAGAAACTTAGAAGAATGTGGGTAGCCCTGAAAAGGGCTGTTTGTTAGCGAGCAGGGTGCTCAGCTCGAAGATTCGCTACAACTATTAGCTGCCTTACGCTTTGCGCGGCGCCTCCTGCGCTTCCCAGCACCCGTAGGGACCTGCCTCCTGACAACTGGCTGGTCATCAGCACTGGAGTTTGTGCTCCAACGCTCAGAAGTAGGTCCCTTGTAGGAGGCAGATAAGGAGCGGGTGCACTCGCCCTGGATCAATGTGGGCGCGCCAGTGTACCCGAGGAGACCCAGTCGTTCGAGATTCTCCAGTGCCCTCATTCCGCCCGGTGTCTGGCGAAGATGTGCGACGACCTCTGGGACACTGAAGTGCTGTCTTGCGACATAGTAAAGACCGATAAACGCGTCGTCTAAGAGCTCGGGGTCCATTACGTCTAACCCGTGCAACGGCTGACAGGCGACTGATCAGAGCGTAGAAAACTCAGTGGGAGAGAAGAGACGTCTGCACGCTGTGACTGCTCGGCGCAGAGTGATCGCGGTTTTATGAAAAATTCGCTATTTATAGCGGCGCTTCTGATCTCAAATAGATAGGTGTACTGGCACTGACATAATAAATTTTTGCAAGCTTTTATTTATCTTACCTTGATTAATTATTTGTTTAGTTTGTATATTTGATAAACCGTTCAAGTACGTTTTGAACCAGTTTCCGTTATGGAAATTTAGAAAAAAAAAAAAACCTTGAAAATTTCGTTCTCTGGATAGTGGGCTCGGTGGCGAAATTAGATAATGCGATTCCCCGGTTCGGAAGAGTTCGGTTTACAGGCCCTTAATTTTTCAATGTTTAATTCGATTCGAAATAGTATAACATGGCTATTAAATGTTTAAAATGAATAATATTTGAAATTAGAACATTCATCTACATCGTATGAATTCCAGTTGTAATACTGGACTTGTGGGTTGGATAGTTTGTAATAACTTCCAGTAGATGGCGCTCACGTCCTCGTAAGACGCTATAGATTGAAAATTTTATTCTCTGGGTACTGGGCTCGGTGGCGGAATTGGTTAACGCGATTCCCCGGTTTGGAAGAGTGTGGGTTCAAGTCCCGCCCTAGACTTAATTTTTAAATATTTAATTTGAACCTTGTTTTAAGGATCTACCTAGGTAGTTACTAAAAAAAAAAGGCAAGCATTATAGGGACAATGACTGATCCAGGAAATTCATATGTTATAAAGTATTCCAAAAAACAACCGTATTTTAATAATAACCGCGTAACTCTCAAAAACTCATAGGTATGAGAAGGCCATTTTATGAGATTCAAAAACCGTTCAAACTCACCGGTAACGTTCAAAAATCGCAACCCTGCAGATGATGCGGTTCAGAACTTAACGGCTGACTTGTTATCTTCTTATCTCAGTCGAACATACAATATGTCAACACTACCAAGCCAATTCCAAGTGAAACAACCAGCGGCGCAACACAGCACGATTATGTTGTCCGTCAGTATAGGTCGTCAGAAACTTAGAAGAATGTGGGTAGCCCTGAAAAGGGCTGTTTGTTAGCGAGCAGGGTGCTCAGCTCGAAGATTCACTACAACTATTAGCTGCCTTACGCTTTGCGCGGCGCCTCCTGCGCTTCCCAGCACCCGTAGGGACCTGCCTCATGACAACTGGCTGGTCATCAGCACTGGAGTTTGTGCTCCAACGCTCAGAAGTAGGTCCCTTGTTGGAGGCAGATAAGGAGCGGGTGCACTCGCCCTGGATCAATGTGGGCGCGCCAGTGTACCCGAGGAGACCCAGTCGTTCGAGATTCTCCAGTGCCCTCATTCCGCCCGGTGTCTGGCGAAGATGTGCGACGACCTCTGGGACACTGAAGTGCTGTCTTGCGACATAGTAAAGACCGATAAACGTGTCGTCTAAGAGCTCGGGGTCCATTACGTCTAACCCGTGCAACGGCTGACAGGCGACTGATCAGAGCGTAGAAAACTCAGTGGGAGAGAAGAGACGTCTGCACGCTGTGACTGCTCGGCGCAGAGTGATCGCGGTTTATAATAGGTCTTCTTCTCGCGGCCCTGAAGGGGCCGCGGGGAGACGTTACCGAGGCATTGGCCTCTCGGACGTGGTGTCAATCGCCGGCTGCTACTACAGCCGGGTCGCTGGAGTGGTACCTTGGTACCGTTGCGTCATTTTTTTTAGTTTTTGTCATGCCACCTGCGCGGTCTGGCCCACCAGGTGAGACCCCGTTGGGGGAGGCCCGGTGAACCGCCAGCTGCAGATGGTGTGGTGACACTTCTGAGGGAGGGGGGGAGTCTGTCTGGTAAAGGAGTCAATCAGGGTGTCAGTCAGGTTGGGAGGAGGGGGGCTCGACTGCTGCAGTGATCAAATCACGGGGCAGGAGCTTCCGGTCCGGAGGGCGCGCGTGGTACGGAGCAACGTCCCGTATGTGTGGGAGGCTCGACGCTTCCACGCGCGCGAACATCTTTGAGGCCAGGCGTCCGATGAACCCGTCCAGCGTCTCCATCTCCAGGTCCCTCTGTATGGTGGCGTTCCTTACAAAGCGCGGGGCGTCTACTACTGTTCGGAGGGCCAGCGACTGTTGAGCCCTCAGAATTTTTTTGTTGGATTCAGCGACCAGCGCGTACCATGCTGGCGCAGCGTATGTGAGGCGCGGTCTGATGTACGCCTTGTAGACGCCTACCTTCACGCGCAGAGGGAGTCGGGATGAGAGGACTGGACGGAGGAGAGCGCGAACAGCGCGCACCTGGCCAGTAATCGCCTTTATGTGTGGCAGCATCGTCAGGCGGCGGTCGATGGTCACCCCCAGCTATTTTACTTGAGGGGACCACTCGACAGGTTGCCCGTAGAGCTGCAACGGGGGGGGGTAGGGCTCTAGGTGTGCTATGTCCGACGACGATAGCTTGTGTTTTGCTCACATTGACACTTAGTCTCCATTTCGCCAGCCAGGCTGGGAGGGCTGCGAGCGTTACCTGCATTTTTTTGGCTGCGTGTTTGAGGTTGACCGACGACACGTAGTACGCCGCGTCGTCGGCGTACAGGGCAAGCTCCGAGCCGCCCTCCGCTGGGATGTCGTCTGTATACCTGGCGTAGCACACTGGAGACAAACAGCTGCCTTGCGGAACTCCGGCTTCGATGGGGCGCTCATCTGAGGCTGCATCTTCCACTGCCACTTGGAATTTGCGCTCTGCCAGGAAGGAGGCCACGGTCTTAACGACTCGACGCGGAGTCGTAGAGGTGGCTAACTTGTAGATGAGGCCTGGGTGCCAGACACGGTCGAAAGCTTTCTCCATGTCGAGGAGTACGGCGACTGTGTATTCCCTCTTATTCGAGGCCACAGTTATGTGATGTAGGACCCTCGACAGTTGGAGCGTCGTGGAGTGTTCGGCTCTAAAGCCGAACTGCTCGTTCCGCGGCGTGATGTGGGGTGTCAAATGACGCAGAATCAGTTTCTCGAACACCTTGGAGATGGTCGGGAGCAGGGTGATGGGCCGATAGCTCTCGGGCTTTAGGATGTTTTTCCCCGGTTTGGGCAGCATGATTACGCGGCCAAGCTTCCATTGTGTTGGGAAGTGCCCCGTTCTTGTAATTCCGTTAAATAGGCGCGTCATTGCCGCGATAGCACGCGGGGGCAGATGACGCAGCGCTTCGTTGGGGATGCGGTCGGGTCCTGGGGCTTTCTTTAGTTTGGCACGCTTTATCATACGCTGCACTTGGCCTGGGGAGAAAACGATGGGGTCCTCTTCCGGAGCTATCGGCCTGGCGAAATATTCGTCCAGGTGTTTCCGAATGGATTCTGCGTGTTCAGTGTCGTCGGACGGGTTCGGCTTGAATTGCCGCTCCAGGCACTCCGCGAAGATTTCTGCACGGTCTTCGGCACGGTAACGGGGGGTTCCGTCACTTGCCTGAAGGGGTCTGATGGGCTCGGCTTTCCCGGAGAGTTGGCGGCAGAGTCTGTGGATGGACGGCCAGTCCTCGCCAGCTGAATCGATGGTACGTTGCCAGGACTCAGTTCTCTCAGCCTGGAGAGCATCCGAGATCCTTGAGGCCAGGGAATTCAGCTGGGTTTTCTGGGCGGGGCATCGTGTTCGTTGCCACTGCTTGCGGAGGCGCCTCTTCTCCAGTAGCATTAGTTGGATGTTCCGGGGAAGCGTGGAGTAGGCTGCTCTTCTCGGAGAGGTGTGAGAGGCGTGAGCCAGTGCATTTTGAATACAGCTGGAGTAGTTTTCTGCCATCAGGTCGACGTCCTCAGGTGAAGAGATCGGTCGCGTGTTGAGGTGCTGAGCCACATGCTCAGCGAACTCGTCCCAGTCATGCCGTGCTCTGGGCTTGAGTGGGGGCTTGGCTGATGGTGGCTCCGCTAGCATTACGAGCACCGGCTGGTGGTCCGAGATCATGTGGTCATCCAGCACCTCCGTCGTGGGTTGTGATTGGAGACCGCGGATAAGGGTCAAGTCTATGACGTCTGGGGTATATGACGCTTGGTACGGATAGTGGGTGGGCGTTTCTGCGCTCAGTACCTCATATCCTTCCCTCTCCGCGTCATCAAACAGTCGGCGTCCGTCTCTACAGGTGGAGTTGGAGTTCCAGCCCGTGTGCCTGCAGTTAAAGTCCCCGGCAATGATAGTTGGGTGTGGCGAGTCCAGCAGGGTGTGGATGTCAGCCATAGCCAGCTCCCTGCCTGGGGGCTTGTAAAAGGCAAACACACGGAGGGGGGACCCGTCGAGGCTCAGTTCCACCCCTAGGGCGCTGGCGGATTGAAGCTGCAATGGTGGTAAGGGCTGGTGGATTATTCTCCTCCTTACGAGTACCGCCAGGCCTCTAAAGGCTTGGCCGGAAGCTTCTGACCTTTCGTCCCTTCGGTAGGTGTAGAAGTGAGGGATCCTCATCCTGTCCGCGCTCTTGAGGTGGGTCTCGGAAATGAGCACCACGTCCGCATTCTGCTCTGTCACCAGTGCTCGGAGCAGATTGAGCTTCTGTTTTGATACTCCGTCGGCGTTCCAGTGGATGATCCTGAGTTGGTCTTTAGGCATGGCGGTGACTTACTTGCCTTATCCGATCCAGGATCATGTAGAGAGGATCGCGGCCACTCAAGATCTCTGCGACTAGGGAGAACAGGAACTCGATGAGCTCTGGACTGTCCCCTCCTCCCTGTTGCGTTCGGGGTGGGAGCTGGGTCTTTCTCGGCTGCCGTGGTGGTGCGCCAGTCTCGGTCTGCGCAGTTTGTTGAGAGTCAGGTTGAGGCGGTGGGTCAGGTGGAGTGACCTTCCCTTTTCTTGCTCTGCGTCTTACCTTTTTCGTCTCCGTCTGTTGGGCCGCTCTGGACCCTTCGGCAGTTGGGCCTCTCTGGCGGGGGCCTTGATGGGCAGTTCACCCGTCTGGGTTTCCCTGAGGGAGCCGGTGGGTTTGTCCCTCGTGGGCTTCCCGCTCGTCGCGGCCGACAGCGGCACTGTGCCAGCCTTCTTGTTCCTTACTTCCTTTTTGAAGGCGGGGCATCTGGTGTTGTTCGCAGGGTGCGGGCCTTCGCAGTTTGCGCACGTAGGTGGCTCCTCAAGGGGTCTTTGGCACTCCTTTGCCGGGTGTTCCCCTCCACAACGTACGCAAGCCTGCTTCCTGTGACAGTTGTGCGAGGAGTGTCTGAACTGCTGGCACCTATGGCATTGCGCGGGGCCCTTTTTGCCCCGCCAGGCTTCAATTTTGACCCCTGGCATTCCCAGGAGCTCCCCGATGTCATAGATACCTGGGGTCAAGTCTGGCGTCCTTTGAAGCTGGGCGTAAAAGATACAGCCCGGGCGGCCACTACGGGCTCGGATGGGGCGCACGTACTCGGGCGAGTACCCCAACTCCCGCAGCTCGTCCTCTATTTCAGCGCCGGAGGTGTTGACGGGGAGGCCTCTTATTGCCACCTTAAGGGACCTCTCTGCCGGTAGCGAGTAGGAGAACCAGTGCACCCCTTCCTTCTCCAACGTGGTCAGATACCTTTGGATAAGGCGGTACTCCTGGTCGTCCTTCGGGGTAAAACGGACCCCCTGTCCGAAGGGGCGGGCGTTCGGAGCGTGGCCCAGTTTGGTCTTCAACTCCTTAAAGTGGTGAGGCCAGTTCGGGAGGCGCTCAACCACTATGGGGGGGTACCTTGGTTTTGGCGGCGGGGGGGCTGACGACTGGGGGGGGGGGGTGTTTCCCCCTGCTGTCTTCTTTGCCGGCGGGGGCACGGGGCTCGCTGGGCTCACTACTGACGGTGGTGGTGAGTATGGGGCCGGTGTGTGTGTTGGTACCTGAGCGGTCGCTTGGGCGTACGACTGGGTTCCTGTGGGTGCCCTGGTTGGCGCCGGGGAGGTCTCCATGGGTTCCAGTTCGGGCATAGAGAGCGGTGGCAGCTGCGGCGCCTTCCTCCTCTTATGGGCGTCGGTGCTCTCCGACTGTGGCGGCGGGCAGGTGGGCGGCGGGTGGGCGTCCTGGGTTGTGTACTCGTACTCGTAGTATTTCCTGAACATCGCCGCGAGCTCCGGCGACACGACAGGAGGCGGGGGCGCGGCGGGGCGTGATGTGAGGGTGGCCTCAGGGCGCGGTCCCTTAGTTTGGGGGCGCATTTCGAACGCGGCGGGGCGCACGACCGGCGCGCCATGTCGCGTCGCGGGTGCGGAGGCGGTCGCGGCGAGGCGCATCGCGGTGCGCGACTCGGTAGGCGCGCGCGATGTGGCGGTTGCGCGCGTCGCGGGTGATTCGCGCGTCGCGGCGGTTGCGCGCGTCGCGGGTGCTTCGCGCGTTGTAGCGGCGTTTCGCGTCGCGTCGGTTGCGGGCTCTCGCGCGGCAGGCGCCACGGGGCGTCTGGTCGAGCTGGCGGGCGCTTCGGGCGCGGTGGGGCGCGATTCCCGAGACGGGCCCGGCCCGGGCATGTCCTCTGAGGAGAAGAATTCCTCTCCTCCGCCGGGGGTTGAGGGTGTACGCGGGGTCGAGCGTCCGGACAACGGGGGCGCCCTGGGGCCTTCGCCGCCTCCGGGTCCGTAAGGAAGGCTCTGACTGCCCTGTTAAACACCCTGTTTATTGGCTCATTTAGGTCCGCTCTAAACCTAGGCTTAGAGGAGGGGACCGGGCGTCGCGGTGTTCGGCGCTTGTCGTTTCCACTCATTATTCAGCAACCCGGGGGTGGCTGAACAATGATTGGAGACTTTTGCCGTTCAAGCGCCTAACATGTCGGCAGGTCGAGATTAATTAATAGTTTCTGTGCGGGTGCACAAAAACTATCAAACCCGAGGGTGGACCGAAATGGATGTGGCGAGTCCAGCAGGGTGTGGATGTCAGCCATAGCCAGCTCCCTGCCTGGGGGCTTGTAAAAGGCAAACACACGGAGGGGGGACCCGTCGAGGCTCAGTTCCACCCCTAGGGCGCTGGGGGATTGAAGCTGCAATGGTGGTAAAGGCTGGTGGATTATTCTCCTCCTTACGAGTACCGCCAGGCCTCTAAAGGCTTGGCCGGATGCTTCCGACCTTTCGTCCCTTCGGTAGGTGTAGAAGTGAGGGATCCTCATCCTGTCCGCGCTCTTGAGGTGGGTCTCGGAAATGAGCACCACGTCCGCATTCTGCTCTGTCACCAGTGCTCGGAGCAGATTGAGCTTCTGTTTGGATACCCCGTCGGCGTTCCAGTGGATGATCCTGAGTTGGTCTTTAGGCATGGCGGTGACTTACTTGCCTTATCCGATCCAGGATCATGTAGAGAGGGTCGCGGCCACTCAAGATCTCTGCGACTAGGGAGAACAGGAACTCGATGAGCTCTGGACTGTCCCCTCCTCCCTGTTGCGTTCGGGGTGGGAGCTGGGTCTTTCTCGGCTGCCGTGGTGGTGCGAGAGTCTCGGTCTGCGCAGTTTGTTGAGAGTCAGGTTGTGGCGGTGGGTCAGGTGGAGTGACCTTCCCTTTTCTTGCTCTGCGTCTTACCTTTTTCGTCTCCGTCTGTTGGGCCGCTCTGGACCCTTCGGCAGTTGGGTCTCTCTGGCGGGGGCCATTTGCGGGCGTCTTGATGGGCAGTTCACCCGTCTGGGTTTCCCTGAGGGAGCCGGGGGGTTTGTCCCTCGTGGGCTTCCCGCTCGTCGCGGCCGACAGCGGCACTGTGCCAGCCTTTTTGTTCCTTACCTCCTTTTTGAAGGCGGGGTATCTGGTGTTGTTCGCAGGGTGCGGGCCTCCGCAGTTTGCGCACGTAGGTGGCTCCTCAAGGGGTCTTTGGCACTCCTTTGCCGGGTGTTCCCCTCCACAACGTACGCAAGCCTGCTTCCTGTGACAGTTGTGCGAGGAGTGTCTGAACTGCTGGCACCTATGGCATTGCGCGGGGCCCTTTTTGCCCCGCCAGGCTTCAATTTTGACCCCTGGCATTCCCAGGAGCTCCCCGATGTCATAGATACCTGGGGTCAAGTCTGGCGTCCTTTGAAGCTGGGCGTAAAAGATACAGCCCGGGCGGCCACTACGGGCTCGGATGGGGCGCACGTACTCGGGCGAGTACCCCAACTCCCGCAGCTCGTCCTCTATTTCAGCGCCGGAGGTGTTGACGGGGAGGCCTCTTATTGCCACCTTAAGGGACCTCTCTGCCGGTAGCGAGTAGGAGAACCAGTGCACCCCTTCCTTCTCCAACGTGGTCAGATACCTTTGGATAAGGCGGTACTCCTGGTCGTCCTTCGGGGTAAAACGGACCCCCTGTCCGAAGGGGCGGGCGTTCGGAGCGTGGCCCAGTTTGGTCTTCAACTCCTTAAAGTGGTGAGGCCAGTTCGGGAGGCGCTCAACCACTATGGGGGGGTACCTTGGTTTTGGCGGCGGGGGGGCTGACGACTGGGGGGGGGGGGGGGGGGGTATTTCCCCCTGCTGTCTTCTTTGCCGGCGGGGACACGGGGCTCACTGGGCTCACTACTGACGGTGGTGGTGAGTATGGGGCTGGTGTGTGTGTTGGTACCTGAGCGGTCGCTTGGGCGTACGACTGGGTTCCTGTGGGTGCCCTGGTTGGCGCCGGGGAGGTCTCCATGGGTTCCAGTTCGGGCATAGAGAGCGGTGGCAGCTGCGGCGCCTTCCTCCTCTTATGGGCGTCGGTGCTCTCCTACTGTGGCGGCGGGCAGGTGGGCGGCGGGTGGGCGTCCTGGGTTGTGTACTCGTACTCGTAGTATTTCCTGAACATCGCCGCGAGCTCCGGCGACACGACAGGAGGCGGGGGCGCGGCGGGGCGTGATGTGAGGGTGGCCTCAGGGCGCGGTCCCTTAGTTTGGGGGCGCATTTCGCGCGCGATGAGGCGGTTGCGCGCGTCGCGGGTGATTCGCGCGTCGCGGCGGTTGCGCGCGTCGCGGGTGCTTCGCGCGTTGTAGCGGCGTTTCGCGTCGCGTCGGTTGCGGGCTCTCGCGCGGCAGGCGCCACGGGGCGTCTGGTCGAGCTGGCGGGCGCTTCGGGCGCTTGGAGCGCGGTTCCCGAGACGGGCCCGGCCTGGGCATGTCCTCTGAGGAGAAGAATTCCTCTCCTCCGCCGGGGGTTGAGGGTGTACGCGGGGTCGAGCGTCCGGACGGCGGGGGCGCCCTGTGGGCCTTCGCCACCTCCGGGTCCGTAAGGAAGGCTCTGACTGCCCTGTTAAACACCCTGTTTATTGGCTCATTTAAGTCCGCTCTAAACCTAGGCTTAGAGGAGGGGACTTGAGGGGAGGTGTTCGGCGCTTGTCGTTTCCACTCATTATTCAGCAACCCGGGGGTGGCTGAACAATGATTGGAGACTTTTGCCGTTCAAGCGCCTAACATGTCGGCAGGTCGAGATTAATAGTTTCTGTGCGGGTGCACAAAAACTATCAAACCCGAGGGTGGACCGAAATGCAAGGCGAGTTGTGGTTTCTTGCAGTTGTGGGCCCTGAAAAGGGCAGTTGTGAGAAGCGGTTGTGGAGCCGCTGTTAGCCCGAACGCGTTTGCGACGGCACCGGGAAACTTTCACCCCCGCGGCCAACCACCCGGTGAGACCCGCTGGTGGGAGGCCGGGATGGTTTACCGCGGACGGGTGCAGCCGGTGCTTCGCTGGATTTTGCGGTGGGTAATGGGCGATCCCTGCGGCTTTGAGGGCCGGGTCTAGTTTGCGTTCGCGTGACTATGGTTGCTGTACCTGAGCGGCAGGCCAATCCTCTGATCGCGGATTTATGAAAAATTCGCTATTTATAGCGGCGCTTCTGATCTCAAATAGATAGGTGTACTGGCACTGACATAATAAATTTTTGCGATTTTGAATTCATTTTTATTTAGGTTTTTGATAGGTATTTGAATTTAAAAAATCATTAGGTAAGTATGGTAACTGAATTATGTCATCATTAGTGCTTGATTTATTGTAAGTACCTATGTAGAATTGGGAATTTTAATAAGCAATGAGGGATTTTCCAGAAGAAAAAAAAAGTTTGTTCCTAATTTCTCAATAGATGGCGTTGACCAGAGAGAGGTCCAATAGGTATGAGCAAATATATGAATTAATATTAATAATAAAAATACACAGTACAAGTTATTAACAATCTGGGTGCTATTGACGACCCGGTTGGTGTAATGATTGCCACGCTGTCAAAATTCAAAATTCAAAAATTTTTTATTCAAAATAATATCACATAGATAGCTTTTTGACGTCATTTTTTGACTCTACCATCGCGTCGGAAGGTGTTCCGTTGAGAGAAGAGTTCAAACATCAAACCAGGCTCCAATTTTTCGTCTATGGCTTTGCTTTTCATTCACGGAATCTGACGTACGATTTAAATATTTCCGGTTTATTTTTATTGAAATTCTCAGTTTCTGTTAGGTTTTGTAGTTTGTTATTGTTTCTCGTTTATTGTTCGTATATTCAAAACGGATACGTAGCCCATACAGCCACGTCTGATACTCGATTCGTTGATGACGGACAATAACACCGAGATAGCTAAATAATAATCCAACAACAATAAGAAAGGGTTTGTACTGTGTATTTTTACTATTAATATTAATTAATATCTTTGCTCATACCTATTGGACCCCTCTCTGGTCAACGCCATCTATCGAGAAATTAGGTACTAACTTTTTTACTTTTTTTGCTTTTGGAAAATCCCTCATTTGATGTATTTTGCGCCTTTATTTTGATTTTTTTGCAAGCTTTTATTTATCTTACCTTGTTTAATTATTCGTTTAGTTTGTATGGTAACTGTTTACAGGCCCTTAATTTTTCAATGTTTAATTCGATTCGAAATAGTATAACATGGCTATAAAATGTTTAAAATGAATAATATTTGAAATTAGAACAGGGTGTGACATCTACATCGTATGAATTCCAGTTGTAATACTGGACTTGTGGGTTGGATAGTTTGTAATAACTTCCAGTAGATGGCGCTCACGTCCTCGTAAGACGCTATACATTGAAAATTTTATTCTCTGGGTACTGGGCTCGGTGGCGGAATTGGTTAACGCGATTCCCCGGTTTGGAAGAGTGTGGGTTCAAGTCCCGCGCTAGACTTAATTTTTAAATATTTAATTTGAACCTTGTTTTAAGGATCTACCTAGGTAGTTACTAAAAAAAAAGGCAAGCATTATAATAGGGACAATGACTGATCCAGGAAATTCATATGTTATAAAGTATTCCAAAAAACAACCGTATTTTAATAATAACCGCGTAACTCTCAAAAACTCATAGGTATGAGAAGGCCATTTTATGAGATTCAAAAACCGTTCAAACTCACCGGTAACGTTCAAAAATCGCAACCCTGCAGATGATGCGGTTCAGAACTTAACGGCGATTGTTATCTTCTTATCTCAGTCGAACATACAATATGTCAACACTACCAAGCCAATTCCAAGTGAAACAACCTGCGGCGCAACACAGCACGATTATGTTGTCCGTTAGTATAGGTCATCAGAAACTTAGAAGAATGTGGGTAGCCCTGAAAAGGGCTGTTTGTTAGCGAGCAGGGTGCTCAGCTCGAAGATTCGCTACAACTATTAGCTGCCTTACGCTTTGCGCGGCGCCTCCTGCGCTTCCCAGCACCCGTAGGGACCTGCCTCCTGACAACTGGCTGGTCATCAGCACTGGAGTTTGTGCTCCAACGCTCAGAAGTAGGTCCCTTGTAGGAGGCAGATAAGGAGCGGGTGCACTCGCCCTGGATCAATGTGGGCGCGCCAGTGTACCCGAGGAGACCCAGTCGTTCGAGATTCTCCAGTGCCCTCATTCCGCCCGGTGTCTGGCGAAGATGTGCGACGACCTCTGGGACACTGAAGTGCTGTCTTGCGACATAGTAAAGACCGATAAACGCGTCGTCTAAGAGCTCGGGGTCCATTACGTCTAACCCGTGCAACGGCTGACAGGCGACTGATCAGAGCGTAGAAAACTCAGTGGGAGAGAAGAGACGTCTGCACGCTGTGACTGCTCGGCGCAGAGTGATCGCGGTTTTATGAAAAATTCGCTATTTATAGCGGCGCTTCTGATCTCAAATAGATAGGTGTACTGGCACTGACATAATAAATTTTTGCAAGCTTTTATTTATCTTACCTTGATTAATTATTTGTTTAGTTTGTATATTTGATAAACCGTTCAAGTACGTTTTGAACCAGTTTCCGTTATGGAAATTTAGAAAAAAAAAAAAACCTTGAAAATTTCGTTCTCTGGATAGTGGGCTCGGTGGCGAAATTAGATAATGCGATTCCCCGGTTCGGAAGAGTTCGGTTTACAGGCCCTTAATTTTTCAATGTTTAATTCGATTCGAAATAGTATAACATGGCTATTAAATGTTTAAAATGAATAATATTTGAAATTAGAACATTCATCTACATCGTATGAATTCCAGTTGTAATACTGGACTTGTGGGTTGGATAGTTTGTAATAACTTCCAGTAGATGGCGCTCACGTCCTCGTAAGACGCTATAGATTGAAAATTTTATTCTCTGGGTACTGGGCTCGGTGGCGGAATTGGTTAACGCGATTCCCCGGTTTGGAAGAGTGTGGGTTCAAGTCCCGCCCTAGACTTAATTTTTAAATATTTAATTTGAACCTTGTTTTAAGGATCTACCTAGGTAGTTACTAAAAAAAAAAGGCAAGCATTATAGGGACAATGACTGATCCAGGAAATTCATATGTTATAAAGTATTCCAAAAAACAACCGTATTTTAATAATAACCGCGTAACTCTCAAAAACTCATAGGTATGAGAAGGCCATTTTATGAGATTCAAAAACCGTTCAAACTCACCGGTAACGTTCAAAAATCGCAACCCTGCAGATGATGCGGTTCAGAACTTAACGGCTGACTTGTTATCTTCTTATCTCAGTCGAACATACAATATGTCAACACTACCAAGCCAATTCCAAGTGAAACAACCAGCGGCGCAACACAGCACGATTATGTTGTCCGTCAGTATAGGTCGTCAGAAACTTAGAAGAATGTGGGTAGCCCTGAAAAGGGCTGTTTGTTAGCGAGCAGGGTGCTCAGCTCGAAGATTCACTACAACTATTAGCTGCCTTACGCTTTGCGCGGCGCCTCCTGCGCTTCCCAGCACCCGTAGGGACCTGCCTCATGACAACTGGCTGGTCATCAGCACTGGAGTTTGTGCTCCAACGCTCAGAAGTAGGTCCCTTGTTGGAGGCAGATAAGGAGCGGGTGCACTCGCCCTGGATCAATGTGGGCGCGCCAGTGTACCCGAGGAGACCCAGTCGTTCGAGATTCTCCAGTGCCCTCATTCCGCCCGGTGTCTGGCGAAGATGTGCGACGACCTCTGGGACACTGAAGTGCTGTCTTGCGACATAGTAAAGACCGATAAACGTGTCGTCTAAGAGCTCGGGGTCCATTACGTCTAACCCGTGCAACGGCTGACAGGCGACTGATCAGAGCGTAGAAAACTCAGTGGGAGAGAAGAGACGTCTGCACGCTGTGACTGCTCGGCGCAGAGTGATCGCGGTTTATAATAGGTCTTCTTCTCGCGGCCCTGAAGGGGCCGCGGGGAGACGTTACCGAGGCATTGGCCTCTCGGACGTGGTGTCAATCGCCGGCTGCTACTACAGCCGGGTCGCTGGAGTGGTACCTTGGTACCGTTGCGTCATTTTTTTTAGTTTTTGTCATGCCACCTGCGCGGTCTGGCCCACCAGGTGAGACCCCGTTGGGGGAGGCCCGGTGAACCGCCAGCTGCAGATGGTGTGGTGACACTTCTGAGGGAGGGGGGGAGTCTGTCTGGTAAAGGAGTCAATCAGGGTGTCAGTCAGGTTGGGAGGAGGGGGGCTCGACTGCTGCAGTGATCAAATCACGGGGCAGGAGCTTCCGGTCCGGAGGGCGCGCGTGGTACGGAGCAACGTCCCGTATGTGTGGGAGGCTCGACGCTTCCACGCGCGCGAACATCTTTGAGGCCAGGCGTCCGATGAACCCGTCCAGCGTCTCCATCTCCAGGTCCCTCTGTATGGTGGCGTTCCTTACAAAGCGCGGGGCGTCTACTACTGTTCGGAGGGCCAGCGACTGTTGAGCCCTCAGAATTTTTTTGTTGGATTCAGCGACCAGCGCGTACCATGCTGGCGCAGCGTATGTGAGGCGCGGTCTGATGTACGCCTTGTAGACGCCTACCTTCACGCGCAGAGGGAGTCGGGATGAGAGGACTGGACGGAGGAGAGCGCGAACAGCGCGCACCTGGCCAGTAATCGCCTTTATGTGTGGCAGCATCGTCAGGCGGCGGTCGATGGTCACCCCCAGCTATTTTACTTGAGGGGACCACTCGACAGGTTGCCCGTAGAGCTGCAACGGGGGGGGGTAGGGCTCTAGGTGTGCTATGTCCGACGACGATAGCTTGTGTTTTGCTCACATTGACACTTAGTCTCCATTTCGCCAGCCAGGCTGGGAGGGCTGCGAGCGTTACCTGCATTTTTTTGGCTGCGTGTTTGAGGTTGACCGACGACACGTAGTACGCCGCGTCGTCGGCGTACAGGGCAAGCTCCGAGCCGCCCTCCGCTGGGATGTCGTCTGTATACCTGGCGTAGCACACTGGAGACAAACAGCTGCCTTGCGGAACTCCGGCTTCGATGGGGCGCTCATCTGAGGCTGCATCTTCCACTGCCACTTGGAATTTGCGCTCTGCCAGGAAGGAGGCCACGGTCTTAACGACTCGACGCGGAGTCGTAGAGGTGGCTAACTTGTAGATGAGGCCTGGGTGCCAGACACGGTCGAAAGCTTTCTCCATGTCGAGGAGTACGGCGACTGTGTATTCCCTCTTATTCGAGGCCACAGTTATGTGATGTAGGACCCTCGACAGTTGGAGCGTCGTGGAGTGTTCGGCTCTAAAGCCGAACTGCTCGTTCCGCGGCGTGATGTGGGGTGTCAAATGACGCAGAATCAGTTTCTCGAACACCTTGGAGATGGTCGGGAGCAGGGTGATGGGCCGATAGCTCTCGGGCTTTAGGATGTTTTTCCCCGGTTTGGGCAGCATGATTACGCGGCCAAGCTTCCATTGTGTTGGGAAGTGCCCCGTTCTTGTAATTCCGTTAAATAGGCGCGTCATTGCCGCGATAGCACGCGGGGGCAGATGACGCAGCGCTTCGTTGGGGATGCGGTCGGGTCCTGGGGCTTTCTTTAGTTTGGCACGCTTTATCATACGCTGCACTTGGCCTGGGGAGAAAACGATGGGGTCCTCTTCCGGAGCTATCGGCCTGGCGAAATATTCGTCCAGGTGTTTCCGAATGGATTCTGCGTGTTCAGTGTCGTCGGACGGGTTCGGCTTGAATTGCCGCTCCAGGCACTCCGCGAAGATTTCTGCACGGTCTTCGGCACGGTAACGGGGGGTTCCGTCACTTGCCTGAAGGGGTCTGATGGGCTCGGCTTTCCCGGAGAGTTGGCGGCAGAGTCTGTGGATGGACGGCCAGTCCTCGCCAGCTGAATCGATGGTACGTTGCCAGGACTCAGTTCTCTCAGCCTGGAGAGCATCCGAGATCCTTGAGGCCAGGGAATTCAGCTGGGTTTTCTGGGCGGGGCATCGTGTTCGTTGCCACTGCTTGCGGAGGCGCCTCTTCTCCAGTAGCATTAGTTGGATGTTCCGGGGAAGCGTGGAGTAGGCTGCTCTTCTCGGAGAGGTGTGAGAGGCGTGAGCCAGTGCATTTTGAATACAGCTGGAGTAGTTTTCTGCCATCAGGTCGACGTCCTCAGGTGAAGAGATCGGTCGCGTGTTGAGGTGCTGAGCCACATGCTCAGCGAACTCGTCCCAGTCATGCCGTGCTCTGGGCTTGAGTGGGGGCTTGGCTGATGGTGGCTCCGCTAGCATTACGAGCACCGGCTGGTGGTCCGAGATCATGTGGTCATCCAGCACCTCCGTCGTGGGTTGTGATTGGAGACCGCGGATAAGGGTCAAGTCTATGACGTCTGGGGTATATGACGCTTGGTACGGATAGTGGGTGGGCGTTTCTGCGCTCAGTACCTCATATCCTTCCCTCTCCGCGTCATCAAACAGTCGGCGTCCGTCTCTACAGGTGGAGTTGGAGTTCCAGCCCGTGTGCCTGCAGTTAAAGTCCCCGGCAATGATAGTTGGGTGTGGCGAGTCCAGCAGGGTGTGGATGTCAGCCATAGCCAGCTCCCTGCCTGGGGGCTTGTAAAAGGCAAACACACGGAGGGGGGACCCGTCGAGGCTCAGTTCCACCCCTAGGGCGCTGGCGGATTGAAGCTGCAATGGTGGTAAGGGCTGGTGGATTATTCTCCTCCTTACGAGTACCGCCAGGCCTCTAAAGGCTTGGCCGGAAGCTTCTGACCTTTCATCCCTTCGGTAGGTGTAGAAGTGAGGGATCCTCATCCTGTCCGCGCTCTTGAGGTGGGTCTCGGAAATGAGCACCACGTCCGCATTCTGCTCTGTCACCAGTGCTCGGAGCAGATTGAGCTTCTGTTTTGATACTCCGTCGGCGTTCCAGTGGATGATCCTGAGTTGGTCTTTAGGCATGGCGGTGACTTACTTGCCTTATCCGATCCAGGATCATGTAGAGAGGATCGCGGCCACTCAAGATCTCTGCGACTAGGGAGAACAGGAACTCGATGAGCTCTGGACTGTCCCCTCCTCCCTGTTGCGTTCGGGGTGGGAGCTGGGTCTTTCTCGGCTGCCGTGGTGGTGCGCCAGTCTCGGTCTGCGCAGTTTGTTGAGAGTCAGGTTGAGGCGGTGGGTCAGGTGGAGTGACCTTCCCTTTTCTTGCTCTGCGTCTTACCTTTTTCGTCTCCGTCTGTTGGGCCGCTCTGGACCCTTCGGCAGTTGGGCCTCTCTGGCGGGGGCCTTGATGGGCAGTTCACCCGTCTGGGTTTCCCTGAGGGAGCCGGTGGGTTTGTCCCTCGTGGGCTTCCCGCTCGTCGCGGCCGACAGCGGCACTGTGCCAGCCTTCTTGTTCCTTACTTCCTTTTTGAAGGCGGGGCATCTGGTGTTGTTCGCAGGGTGCGGGCCTTCGCAGTTTGCGCACGTAGGTGGCTCCTCAAGGGGTCTTTGGCACTCCTTTGCCGGGTGTTCCCCTCCACAACGTACGCAAGCCTGCTTCCTGTGACAGTTGTGCGAGGAGTGTCTGAACTGCTGGCACCTATGGCATTGCGCGGGGCCCTTTTTGCCCCGCCAGGCTTCAATTTTGACCCCTGGCATTCCCAGGAGCTCCCCGATGTCATAGATACCTGGGGTCAAGTCTGGCGTCCTTTGAAGCTGGGCGTAAAAGATACAGCCCGGGCGGCCACTACGGGCTCGGATGGGGCGCACGTACTCGGGCGAGTACCCCAACTCCCGCAGCTCGTCCTCTATTTCAGCGCCGGAGGTGTTGACGGGGAGGCCTCTTATTGCCACCTTAAGGGACCTCTCTGCCGGTAGCGAGTAGGAGAACCAGTGCACCCCTTCCTTCTCCAACGTGGTCAGATACCTTTGGATAAGGCGGTACTCCTGGTCGTCCTTCGGGGTAAAACGGACCCCCTGTCCGAAGGGGCGGGCGTTCGGAGCGTGGCCCAGTTTGGTCTTCAACTCCTTAAAGTGGTGAGGCCAGTTCGGGAGGCGCTCAACCACTATGGGGGGGTACCTTGGTTTTGGCGGCGGGGGGGCTGACGACTGGGGGGGGGGGGGGTGTTTCCCCCTGCTGAGGAGAAGAATTCCTCTCCTCCGCCGGGGGTTGAGGGTGTACGCGGGGTCGAGCGTCCGGACAACGGGGGCGCCCTGGGGCCTTCGCCGCCTCCGGGTCCGTAAGGAAGGCTCTGACTGCCCTGTTAAACACCCTGTTTATTGGCTCATTTAGGTCCGCTCTAAACCTAGGCTTAGAGGAGGGGACCGGGCGTCGCGGTGTTCGGCGCTTGTCGTTTCCACTCATTATTCAGCAACCCGGGGGTGGCTGAACAATGATTGGAGACTTTTGCCGTTCAAGCGCCTAACATGTCGGCAGGTCGAGATTAATAGTTTCTGTGCGGGTGCACAAAAACTATCAAACCCGAGGGTGGACCGAAATGCAAGGCGAGTTGTGGTTTCTTGCAGTTGTGGGCCCTGAAAAGGGCCGTTGTGAGAAGCGGTTGTGGAGCCGCTGTTAGCCCGAACGCGTTAGCGACGGCACCGGGAAACTTTCACCCCCGCGGCCAACCACCCGGTGAGACCCGCTGGTGGGAGGCCGGGTTGGTTTACCGCGGACGGGTGCAGCCGGTGCTTCGCTGGATTTTTCGGTGGGTAATGGGCGATCCCTGCGGCTTTGAGAGCCGGGTCTAGTTTGCGTTCGCGTGACTATGGTTGCTGTACCTGAGCGGCAGGCCAATCGCGGTTTTATGAAAAATTCGCTATTTATAGCGGCGCTTCTGATCTCAAATAGATAGGTGTACTGGCACTGACATAATAAATTTTTGCAAGCATTTATTTATCTTACCTTGTTTAATTATTTGTTTAGTTTGTATATTTGATAAACCGTTCAAGTACGTTTTGAACCAGTTTCCGTTATGGAAATTTAGAAAAAAAAAAAACCTTGAAAATTTCGTTCTCTGGGTAGTGGGCTCGGTGGCGAAATTAGATAATGCAATTCCCCGGTTCGGAAGAGTTCGGTTTACAGGCCCTTAATTTTTCAATGTTTAATTCGATTCGAAATAGTATAACATGGCTATAAAATGTTTAAAATGAATAATATTTGAAATTAGAACAGGGTGTGACATCTACATCGTATGAATTCCAGTTGTAATACTGGACTTGTGGGTTGGATAGTTTGTAATAACTTCCAGTAGATGGCGCTCACGTCCTCGTAAGACGCTATACATTGAAAATTTTATTCTCTGGGTACTGGGCTCGGTGGCGGAATTGGTTAACGCGATTCCCCGGTTTGGAAGAGTGTGGGTTCAAGTCCCGCCCTAGACTTAATTTTTAAATATTTAATTTGAACCTTGTTTTAAGGATCTACCTAGGTAGTTACTAAAAAAAAAGGCAAGCATTATAATAGGGACAATGACTGATCCAGGAAATTCATATGTTATAAAGTATTCCAAAAAACAACCGTATTTTAATAATAACCGCGTAACTCTCAAAAACTCATAGATATGAGAAGGCCATTTTATGAGATTCAAAAACCGTTCAAACTCACCGGTAACGTTCAAAAATCGCAACCCTGCAGATGATGCGGTTCAGAACTTAACGGCGATTGTTATCTTCTTATCTCAGTCGAACATCCAATATGTCAACACTACCAAGCCAATTCCAAATGAAACAACCAGCGGCGCAACACAGCACGATTATGTTGTCCGTTAGTATAGGTCGTCAGAAACTTAGAAGAATGTGGGTAGCCCTGAAAAGGGCTGTTTGTTAGCGAGCAGGGTGCTCAGCTCGAAGATTCACTACAACTATTAGCTGCCTTACGCTTTGCGCGGCGCCTCCTGCGCTTCCCAGCACCCGTAGGGACCTGCCTCATGACAACTGGCTGGTCATCAGCACTGGAGTTTGTGCTCCAACGCTCAGAAGTAGGTCCCTTGTTGGAGGCAGATAAGGAGCGGGTGCACTCGCCCTGGATCAATGTGGGCGCGCCAGTGTACCCGAGGAGACCCAGTCGTTCGAGATTCTCCAGTGCCCTCATTCCGCCCGGTGTCTGGCGAAGATGTGCGACGACCTCTGGGACACTGAAGTGCTGTCTTGCGACATAGTAAAGACCGATAAACGCGTCGTCTAAGAGCTCGGGGTCCATTACGTCTAACCCGTGCAACGGCTGACAGGCGACTGATCAGGGCGTAGAAAACTCAGTGGGAGAGAAGAGACGTCTGCACGCTGTGACTGCTCGGCGCAGAGTGATCGCGGATTATAATAGGTCCTCTTCTCGCGGCCCCGAAGGGGCCGCGGTGAGACGTTTCCGAGGCGTTGGCCTCTCGGACGTGGTATCAATCGCCGGCTGCTACTACAGCCGGGTCGCTGGTGTGGTACCTTGGTACCGTTGCGTCTTTTTTTTAGTTTTTGTCATGCCACCTGCGCGGTCTGGTCCACCGGGTGAGACCCCGTTTGGGGAGGCCCGGTGAACCGCCAGCTGCAGATGGTGTGGTGACACTTGTGAGGGAGGGGGGGAGTCTTTCTGGTGAGGGAGTCAATCAGGGTGTCAGTCAGGTTGGGAGGAGGGGGGCTCGACTGCTGCAGTGATCAAATCACGGGGCAGGAGCTTCCGGTCCGGAGGGCGCGCGTGGTACGGAGCAACGTCCCGTATGTGTGGGAGGCTCGACGCTTCCACGCGCGCGAACATCTTTGAGGCCAGGCGTCCGATGAACCCGTCCAGCGTCTCCATCTCCAGGTCCCTCTGTATGGTGGCGTTCCTTACAAAGCGCGGGGCGTCTACTACTGTTCGGAGGGCCAACGACTGTTGAGCCCTCAGAATTTTTTTGTTGGATTCAGCGACCAGCGCGTACCATGCTGGCGCGGCGTATGTGAGGCGCGGTCTGATGTACGCCTTGTAGACGCCTACCTTCACGCGCAGAGGGAGTCGGGATGAGAGGACTGGACGGAGGAGAGCGCGAACAGCCCGCACCTGGCCAGTGATCGCCTTTATGTGTGGCAGCATCGTCAGGCGGCGGTCGATGGTCACCCCCAGGTATTTTACTTGGGGGGACCACTCGACAGGTTGCCCGTAGAGCTGCAACGGGGGGGGGTAGGAATCTTGGTGTGCTATGTCCGACGACGATTGCTTGTGTTTTGCTCACATTGACACTTAATCTCCATTTCGCCAGCCAAGCTGGGAGGGCTGCGAGCGTTACCTGCATTTTTTTGGCTGCGTGTTTGAGGTTGACCGACGACACGTAGTACACCGCGACGTCGGCGTACAGGGCAAGCTCCGAGCCGCCCTCCGCTGGGATGTCGTCTGTGTACCTGGCGTAGCACACTGGCGACAAACAGCTGCCTTGCGGAACTCCGGCTTCGATGGGGCGCTCATCTGAGGCTGCATCTTCCACTGCCACTTGGAATTTGCGCTCTGCCAGGAAGGAGGCCACGGTCTTAACGACTCGACGCGGAGTCGTAGAGGTGGCTAACTTGTAGATGAGGCCTGGGTGCCAGACACGGTCGAACGCTTTCTCCATGTCGAGGAGTACGGCGACTGTGTATTCCCTCTTATTCGAGGCCACAGTCATGTGATGTAGGACCCTCGACAGTTGGAGCGTCGTGGAGTGTTCGGCTCTAAAGCCGAACTGCTCGTTCCGCGGCGTGATGTGGGGTGTCAAATGACGCAGAATCAGTTTCTCAAACACCTTGGAGATGGTCGGGAGCAGGGTGATGGGCCGATAGCTCTCGGGCTTTAAGATGTTTTTCCCCGGTTTGGGCAGCATGATTACGCGGCCAAGCTTCCATTGTGTTGGGAAGTGCCCCGTTCTTGTAATTCCGTTAAATAGGCGCGTCATTGCCGCGATAGCACGCGGGGGCAGGTGACGCAGCGCTTCGTTGGGGATGCGGTCGGGTCCTGGGGCTTTCTTTAGTTTGGCACGCTTTATCATTCGCTGCACTTGGCCTGGGGAGAAAACGATGGGGTCCTCTTCCGGAGCTATCGGCCTGGCGAAATATTCGTCCAGGTGTTTCCGAATGGATTCTGCGTGTTCAGTGTCGTCGGACGGGTTCGGCTTGAATTGCCGCTCCAAGCACTCCGCGAAGATTTCTGCACGGTCTTCGGCACGGTAACGGGGGGTTCCGTCACTTGCCTGAAGGGGTCTGATGGGCTCGGCTTTCCCGGAGAGTTGGCGGCAGAGTCTGTGGATGGACGGCCAGTCCTCGCCAGCTGAATCGATGGTACGTTGCCAGGACTCAGTTCTTTCAGCCTGGAGAGCATCCGAGATCCTTGAGGCCAGGGAATTTAGCTGGGTTTTCTGGGCGGGGCATCGTGTTCGTTGCCACTGCTTGCGGAGGCGCCTCTTCTCCAATAGCATTAGTTGGATGTTCCGGGGAAGCGTGGAGTAGGCTGCTCTTCTCGGAGGGGTGTGAGAGGCGTGAGCCAGTGCATTTTGAATGCAGCTGGAGTAGTTTTCTGCCATCAGGTCGACGTCCTCAGGTGAAGAGATCGGTCGCGTGTTGAGGTGCTGAGCCACATGCTCAGCGAACTCGTCCCAGTCATGCCGTGCTCTGGGCTTGAGTGGGGGCTTGGCTGATGGTGGCTCCGCTAGCGTTACGAGCACCGGCTGGTGGTCCGAGATCATGTGGTCATCCAGCACCTCCGTCGTGGGTTGTGACTGGAGACCGCGGATAAGGGTCAAGTCTATGACGTCTGGGGTATATGACGCTTGGTACGGATAGTGGGTGGGCGTTTCTGCGCCCAGCACCTCATATCCTTCCCTCTCCGCGTCATCAAACAGTCGGCGTCCGTCTCTACAGGTGGAGTTGGAGTTCCAGCCCGTGTGCCTGCAGTTAAAGTCCCCGGCAATGATAGTTGGATGTGGCGAGTCCAGCAGGGTGTGGATGTCAGCCATAGCCAGCTCCCTGCCTGGGGGCTTGTAAAAGGCAAACACACGGAGGGGGGACCCGTCGAGGCTCAGTTCCACCCCTAGGGCGCTGGCGGATTGAAGCTGCAATGGTGGTAAGGGCTGGTGGATTATTCTCCTCCTTACGAGTACCGCCAGGCCTCTAAAGGCTTGGCCGGATGCTTCTGACCTTTCGTCCCTTCGGTAGGTGTAGAAGTGAGGGATCCTCATCCTGTCCGCGCTCTTGAGGTGGGTCTCGGAAATGAGCACCACGTCCGCATTCTGCTTTGTCACCAGTGCTCGGAGCAGATTGAGCTTCTGTTTGGATACTCCGTCGGCGTTCCAGTGGATGATCCTGAGTTGGTCTTTAGGCATGGCGGTGACTTACTTGCCTTATCCGATCCAGGATCATGTAGAGAGGATCGCGGCCACTCAAGATCTCTGCGACTAGGGAGAACAGGAACTCGATGAGCTCTGGACTGTCCCCTCCTCCCTGTTGCGTTCGGGGTGGGAGCTGGGTCTTTCTCGGCTGCCGTGGTGGTGCGCCAGTCTCGGTCTGCGCAGTTTGTTGAGAGTCAGGTTGTGGCGGTGGGTCAGGTGGAGTGACCTTCCCTTTTCTTGCTCTGCGTCTTACCTTTTTCGTCTCCGTCTGTTGGGCCGCTCTGGACCCTTCGGCAGTTGGGTCTCTCTGGCGGGGGCCATTTGCGGGCGTCTTGATGGGCAGTTCACCCGTCTGGGTTTCCCTGAGGGAGCCGGGGGGTTTGTCCCTCGTGGGCTTCCCGCTCGTCGCGGCCGACAGCGGCACTGTGCCAGCCTTTTTGTTCCTTACCTCCTTTTTGAAGGCGGGGTATCTGGTGTTGTTCGCAGGGTGCGGGCCTCCGCAGTTTGCGCACGTAGGTGGCTCCTCAAGGGGTCTTTGGCACTCCTTTGCCGGGTGTTCCCCTCCACAACGTACGCAAGCCTGCTTCCTGTGACAGTTGTGCGAGGAGTGTCTGAACTGCTGGCACCTATGGCATTGCGCGGGGCCCTTTTTGCCCCGCCAGGCTTCAATTTTGACCCCTGGCATTCCCAGGAGCTCCCCGATGTCATAGATACCTGGGGTCAAATCTGGCGTCCTTTGAAGCTGGGCGTAAAAGATACAGCCCGGGCGGCCACTACGGGCTCGGATGGGGCGCACGTACTCGGGCGAGTACCCCAACTCCCGCAGCTCGTCCTCTATTTCAGCGCCGGAGGTGTTGACGGGGAGGCCTCTTATTGCCACCTTAAGGGACCTCTCTGCCGGTAGCGAGTAGGAGAACCAGTGCACCCCTTCCTTCTCCAACGTGGTCAGATACCTTTGGATAAGGCGGTACTCCTGGTCGTCCTTCGGGGTAAAACGGACCCCCTGTCCGAAGGGGCGGGCGTTCGGAGCGTGGCCCAGTTTGGTCTTCAACTCCTTAAAGTGGTGAGGCCAGTTCGGGAGGCGCTCAACCACTATGGGGGGGTACCTTGGTTTTGGCGGCGGGGGGGCTGACGACTGGGGGGGGGAGGTGTTTCCCCCTGCTGTCTTCTTTGCCGGCGGGGGCACGGGGCTCGCTGGGCTCACTACTGACGGTGGTGGTGAGTATGGGGCTGGTGTGTGTGTTGGTACCTGAGCGGTCGCTTGGGCGTACGACTGGGTTCCTGTGGGTGCCCTGGTTGGCGCCGGGGAGGTCTCCATGGGTTCCAGTTCGGGCATAGAGAGCGGTGGCAGCTGCGGCGCCTTCCTCCTCTTATGGGCGTCGGTGCTCTCCGACTGTGGCGGCGGGTGGGCGTCCTGGGTTGTGTACTCGTACTCGTAGTATTTCCTGAACATCGCCGCGAGCTCCGGCGACACGACAGGAGGCGGGGGCGCGGCGGGGCGTGATGTGAGGGTGGCCTCAGGGCGCGGTCCCTTAGTTTGGGGGCGCATTTCGAACGCGGCGGGGCGCACGACCGGCGCGCCATGGCGCGTCGCGGGTGCGGAGGCGGTCGCGGCGAGGCGCATCGCGGTGCGCGACTCGGTAGGCGCGCGCGATGGGGCGGTTGCGCGCGTCGCGGGTGATTCGCGCGTCGCGGCGGTTGCGCGCGTCGCGGGTGCTTCGCGCGTTGTAGCGGCGTTTCGCGTCGCGTCGGTTGCGGGCTCTCGCGCGGCAGGCGCCACGGGGCGTCTGGTCGAGCTGGCGGGCGCTTCGGGCGCGGTGGAGCGCGGTTCCCGAGACGGGCCCGGCCTGGGCATGTCCTCTGAGGAGAAGAATTCCTCTCCTCCGCCGGGGGTTGAGGGTGTACGCGGGGTCGAGCGTCCGGACGGCGGGGGCGCCCTGTGGGCCTTCGCCGCCTCCGGGTCCGTAAGGAAGGCTCTGACTGCCCTGTTAAACACCCTGTTTATTGGCTCATTTAGGTCCGCTCTAAACCTAGGCTTAGAGGAGGGGACCGGGCGTCGCGGTGTTCGGCGCTTGTCGTTTCCACTCATTATTCAGCAACCCGGGGGTGGCTGAACAATGATTGGAGACTTTTGCCGTTCAAGCGCCTAACATGTCGGCAGGTCGAGATTAATTAATAGTTTCTGTGCGGGTGCACAAAAACTATCAAACCCGAGGGTGGACCGAAATGCAAGGCGAGTTGTGGTTTCTTGCAGTTGTGGGCCCTGAAAAGGGCCGTTGTGAGAAGCGGTTGTGGAGCCGCTGTTAGCCCGAACGCGTTAGCGACGGCACCGGGAAAATTTCACCCCCGCGGCCAACCACCCGGTGAGACCCGCTGGTGGGAGGCCGGGTTGGTTTACCGCGGACGGGTGCAGCCGGTGCTTCACTGGATTTTTCGGTGGGTAATGGGCGATCCCTGCGGCTTTGAGGGCCGGGTCTAGTTTGCGTTCGCGTGACTATGGTTGCTGTACCTGAGCGGCAGGCCAATCCTGATCGCGGATTTATGAAAAATTCGCTATTTATAGCGGCGCTTCTGATCTCAAATAGATAGGTGTACTGGCACTGACATAATAAATTTTTGCGATTTTGAATTCATTTTTATTTAGGTTTTTGATAGGTATTTGAATTTAAAAAATCATTAGGTAAGTATGGTAACTGAATTATGTCATCATTAGTGCTTGATTTATTGTAAGTACCTATGCAGAATTGGGAATTTTAATAAGCAATGAGAGATTTTCCAGAAGAAAAAAAAAGTTAGTTCCTAATTTCTCAATAGATGGCGTTGACCAGAGAGGGGTCCAATAGGTATGAGCAAATATATGAATTAATATTAATAATAAAAATACACAGTACAAGTTATTAACAATCTGGGTGCTATTGACGACCCGGTTGGTGTAATGATTGCCACGCTGTCAAAATTCAAAATTCAAAAATTTTTTATTCAAAATAATATCACATAGATAGCTTTTTGACGTCATTTTTTGACTCTACCATCGCGTCGGAAGGTGTTCCGTTGAGAGAAGAGTTCAAACGTCAAACCAGGCTCCAATTTTTCGTCTAGGGCTTTGCTTTTCATTCACGGAATCTGACGTACGATTTAAATATTTCCGGTTTATTTTTATTGAAATTCTCAGTTTCTGTTAGGTTTTGTAGTTTGTTATTGTTTCTCGTTTATTGTTCGTATATTCAAAACGGATACGTAGCCCATACAGCCACGTCTGATACTCGATTCGTTGATGACGGACAATAACACCGAGATAGCTAAATAATAATCCAACAACAATAAGAAAGGGTTTGTACTGTGTATTTTTACTATTAATATTAATTAATATCTTTGCTCATACCTATTGGACCCCTCTCTGGTCAACGCCATCTATCGAGAGATTAGGTACTAACTTTTTTACTTTTTTTGCTTTTGGGAAATCCCTCATTTGATGTATTTTGCGCCTTTATTTTGATTTTGTTTGCAAGCTTTTATTTATCTTACCTTGTTTAATTATTTGTTTAGTTTGTATATTTGATAAACCGTTCAAGTACGTTTTGAACCAGTTTCCGTTATGGAAATTTAGAAAAAAAAACCTTGAAAATTTCGTTCTCTGGGTAGAGGGCTCGGTGGCGAAATTAGATAATGCAATTCCCCGGTTCGGTTTACAGGCCCTTAATTTTTCAATGTTTAATTTGATTCGAAATAGTATAACATGGCTATAAAATGTTTAAAATGAATAATATTTGAAATTAGAACAGGGTGTGACATCTACATCGTATGAATTCCAGTTGTAATACTGGACTTGTGGGTTGGATAGTTTGTAATAACTTCCAGTAGATGGCGCTCACGTCCTCTTAAGAAGCTATAGATTGAAAATTTTATTCTCTGGGTACTGGGCTCGGTGGCGGAATCGGTTAACGCGATTCCCCGGTTTGGAAGAGTGTGGGTTCAAGTCCCGCCCTAGACTTAATTTTTCAATATTTAATTTGAACCTTGTTTTAAGGATCTACCTAGGTAGTTACTAAAAGAAAAGGCAAGCATTATAATAGGGACAATGACTGATCCAGGAAATTCATATGTTATAAAGTATTCCCAAAAACAACCGTATTTTAATAATAACCGCGTAACTCTCAAAAACTCATAGGTATGAGAAGGCCATTTTATGAGATTCAAAAACCGTTCAAACTCACCGGTAATGTCAAAAATCGCAACCCTGCAGATGATGCGGTTCAGAACTTAACGGCGATTGTTATCTTCTTATCTCAGTCGAACATACAATATGTCAACACTACCAAGCCAATTCCAAGTGAAACAACCAGCGGCGCAACACAGCACGATTATGTTGTCCGTTAGTATAGGTCGTCAGAAACTTAGAAGAATGTGGGTAGCCCTGAAAAGGGCTGTTTGTTAGCGAGCAGGGTGCTCAGCTCGAAGATTCGCTACAACTATTAGCTGCCTTACGCTTTGCGCGGCGCCTCCTGACAACTGGCTGGTCATCAGCACTGGAGTCTGTGCTCCAACGCTCAGAAGTAGGTCCCTTGTAGGAGGCACATAAGGAGCGGGTGCACTCGCCCTGGATCAATGTGGGCGCGCCAGTGTACCCGAGGAGACCCAGTCGTTCGAGATTCTCCAGTGCCCTCATTCCGCCCGGTGTCTGGCGAAGATGTGCGACGACCTCTGGGACACTGAAGTGCTGTCTTGCGACATAGTAAAGACCGATAAACGCGTCGTCTAAGAGCTCGGGGTCCATTGCGTCTAACCCGTGCAACGGCTGACAGGCGACTGATCAGAGCGTAGAAAACTCAGTGGGAGAGAAGAGACGTCTGCACGCTGTGACTGCTCGGCGCAGAGTGATCGCGGATTTATGAAAAATTCGCTATTTATAGCGGCGCTTCTGATCTCAAATAGATAGGTGTACTGGCACTGACATAATAAATTTTTGCGATTTTGAATTCATTTTTATTTAGGTTTTTGATAGGTATTTGAATTTAAAAAATCATTAGGTAAGTATGGTAACTGAATTATGTCATCATTAGTGCTTGATTTATTGTAAGTACCTATGTAGAATTGGGAATTTTAATAAGCAATGAGGGATTTTCCAGAAGAAAAAAAAAAAAGTTAGTTCCTAATTTCTCAATAGATGGCGTTGACCAGAGAGGGGTCCAATAGGTATGAGCAAATATATGAATTAATATTAATAATAAAAATACACAGTACAAGTTATTAACAATCTGGGTGCTATTGACGACCCGGTTGGTGTAATGATTGCCACGCTGTCAAAATTCAAAATTCAAAAATTTTTTATTCAAAATAATATCACATAGATAGCTTTTTGACGTCATTTTTTGACTCTACCATCGCGTCGGAAGGTGTTCCGTTGAGAGAAGAGTTCAAACGTCAAACCAGGCTCCAATTTTTCGTCTAGGGCTTTGCTTTTCATTCACGGAATCTGACGTACGATTTAAATATTTCCGGTTTATTTTTATTGAAATTCTCAGTTTCTGTTAGGTTTTGTAGTTTGTTATTGTTTCTCGTTTATTGTTCGTATATTCAAAACGGATACGTAGCCCATACAGCCACGTCTGATACTCGATTCGTTGATGACGGACAATAACACCGAGATAGCTAAATAATAATCCAACAACAATAAAAAAGGGTTTGTACTGTGTATTTTTACTATTAATATTAATTAATATCTTTGCTCATACCTATTGGACCCCTCTCTGGTCAACGCCATCTATCGAGAGATTAGGTACTAACTTTTTTACTTTTTTTGCTTTTGGGAAATCCCTCATTTGATGTATTTTGCGCCTTTATTTTGATTTTGTTTGCAAGCTTTTATTTATCTTACCTTGTTTAATTATTTGTTTAGTTTGTATATTTGATAAACCGTTCAAGTACGTTTTGAACCAGTTTCCGTTATGGAAATTTAGAAAAAAAAACCTTGAAAATTTCGTTCTCTGGGTAGAGGGCTCGGTGGCGAAATTAGATAATGCAATTCCCCGGTTCGGTTTACAGGCCCTTAATTTTTCAATGTTTAATTTGATTCGAAATAGTATAACATGGCTATAAAATGTTTAAAATGAATAATATTTGAAATTAGAATAGGGTGTGACATCTACATCGTATGAATTCCAGTTGTAATACTGGACTTGTGGGTTGGATAGTTTGTAATAACTTCCAGTAGATGGCGCTCACGTCCTCTTAAGAAGCTATAGATTGAAAATTTTATTCTCTGGGTACTGGGCTCGGTGGCGGAATTGGTTAACGCGATTCCCCGGTTTGGAAGAGTGTGGGTTCAAGTCCCGCCCTAGACTTAATTTTTCAATATTTAATTTGAACCTTGTTTTAAGGATCTACCTAGGTAGTTACTAAAAGAAAAGGCAAGCATTATAATAGGGACAATGACTGATCCAGGAAATTCATATGTTATAAAGTATTCCCAAAAACAACCGTATTTTAATAATAACCGCGTAACTCTCAAAAACTCATAGGTATGAGAAGGCCATTTTATGAGATTCAAAAACCGTTCAAACTCACCGGTAATGTCAAAAATCGCAACCCTGCAGATGATGCGGTTCAGAACTTAACGGCGATTGTTATCTTCTTATCTCAGTCGAACATACAATATGTCAACACTACCAAGCCAATTCCAAGTGAAACAACCAGCGGCGCAACACAGCACGATTATGTTGTCCGTTAGTATAGGTCGTCAGAAACTTAGAAGAATGTGGGTAGCCCTGAAAAGGGCTGTTTGTTAGCGAGCAGGGTGCTCAGCTCGAAGATTCGCTACAACTATTAGCTGCCTTACGCTTTGCGCGGCGCCTCCTGACAACTGGCTGGTCATCAGCACTGGAGTTTGTGCTCCAACGCTCAGAAGTAGGTCCCTTGTAGGAGGCACATAAGGAGCGGGTGCACTCGCCCTGGATCAATGTGGGCGCGCCAGTGTACCCGAGGAGACCCAGTCGTTCGAGATTCTCCAGTGCCCTCATTCCGCCCGGTGTCTGGCGAAGATGTGCGACGACCTCTGGGACACTGAAGTGCTGTCTTGCGACATAGTAAAGACCGATAAACGCGTCGTCTAAGAGCTCGGGGTCCATTGCGTCTAACCCGTGCAACGGCTGACAGGCGACTGATCAGAGCGTAGAAAACTCAGTGGGAGAGAAGAGACGTCTGCACGCTGTGACTGCTCGGCGCAGAGTGATCGCGGATAATAATAATAATAATAGGTCTTCTTCTCGCGGCCCCGAAGGTAGCACGATAGCACGCGGGGGCAGATGACGCAGCGCTTCGTTGGGGATGCGGTCGGGTCCTGGGGCTTTCTTTAGTTTGGCACGCTTTATCATACGCTGCACTTGGCCTGGGGAGAAGACGATGGGGTCCTCTTCCGGAGCTATCGGCTTGGCGAAGTATTCGTCCAGGTGTTTCCGAATGGATTCTGCGTGTTCAGTGTCGTCGGACGGGTTCGGCTTGAATTGCCGCTCCAGGCACTCCGCGAAGATTTCTGCACGGTCTTCGGCACGGTAACGGGGGGTTCCGTCACTTGCCTGAAGGGGTCTGATGGGCTCGGCTTTCCCGGAGAGTTGGCGGCAGAGTCTGTGGATGGACGGCCAGTCCTCGCCAGCTGAATCGATGGTACGTTGCCAGGACTCAGTTCTCTCAGCCTGGAGAGCATCCGAGATCCTTGAGGCCAGGGAATTCAGCTGGGTTTTCTGGGCGGGGCATCGTGTTCTTTGCCACTGCTTGCGGAGGCGCCTCTTCTCCAGTAGCATTAGTTGGATGTTCCGGGGAAGCGTGGAGTAGGCTGCTCTTCTCGGAGGGGTGTGAGAGGCGTGAGCCAGTGCATTTTGAATGCAGCTGGAGTAGTTTTCTGCCATCAGGTCGACATCCTCAGGTGAAGAGATCGGTCGCGTGTTGAGGTGCTGAGCCACATGCTCAGCGAACTCGTCCCAGTCATGCCGTGCTCTGGGTTTGAGTGGGGGCTTGGCTGATGGTGGTTCCGCTAGCATTACGAGCACCGGCTGGTGGTCCGAGATCATGTGGTCATCCAGCACCTCCGTCGTGGGTTGTGATTGGAGACCGCGGATAAGGGTCAAGTCTATGACGTCTGGGGTATATGACGCTTGGTACGGATAGTGGGTGGGCGTTTCTGCGCCCAGTACCTCATATCCTTCCCTCTCCGCGTCATCAAACAGTCGGCGTCCGTCTCTACAGGTGGAGTTGGAGTTCCAGCCCGTGTGCCTGCAGTTAAAGTCCCCGGCAATGATAGTTGGGTGTGGCGAGTCCAGCAGGGTGTGGATGTCAGCCATAGCCAGCTCCCTGCCTGGGGGCTTGTAAAAGGCAAACACACGGAGGGGGGACCCGTCGAGGCTCAGTTCCACCCCTAGGGCGCTGGCGGATTGAAGCTGCAATGGTGGTAAGGGCTGGTGGATTATTCTCCTCCTTACGAGTACCGCCAGGCCTCTAAAGGCTTGGCCAGAAGCTACTGACCTTTCGTCCCTTCGGTAGGTGTAGAAGTGAGGGATCCTCATCCTGTCCGCGCTCTTGAGGTGGGTCTCGGAAATGAGCACCACGTCCGCATTCTGCTCTGTCACCAGTGCTCGGAGCAGATTGAGCTTCTGTTTTGATACTCCGTCGGCGTTCCAGTGGATGATCCTGAGTTGGTCTTTAGGCATGGCGGTGACTTACTTGCCTTATCCGATCCAGGATCATGTAGAGAGGATCGCGGCCACTCAAGATCTCTGCGACTAGGGAGAACAGGAACTCGATGAGCTCTGGACTGTCCCCTCCTCCCTGTTGCGTTCGGGGTGGGAGCTGGGTCTTTCTCGGCTGCCGTGGTGGTGCGCCAGTCTCGGTCTGCGCAGTTTGTTGAGAGTCAGGTTGAGGCGGTGGGTCAGGTGGAGTGACCTTCCCTTTTCTTGCTCTGCGTCTTACCTTTTTCGTCTCCGTCTGTTGGGCCGCTCTGGACCCTTCGGCAGTTGGGCCTCTCTGGCGGGGGCCATTTGCGGGCGTCTTGATGGGCAGTTCACCCGTCTGGGTTTCCCTGAGGGAGCCGGTGGGTTTGTCCCTCGTGGGCTTCCCGCTCGTCGCGGCCGACAGCGGCACTGTGCCAGCCTTCTTGTTCCTTACTTCCTTTTTGAAGGCGGGGCATCTGGTGTTGTTCGCAGGGTGCGGGCCTCCGCAGTTTGCGCACGTAGGTGGCTCCTCAAGGGGTCTTTGGCACTCCTTTGCCGGGTGTTCCCCTCCACAACGCACGCACGCCTGCTTCCTGTGACAGTTGTGCGAGGAGTGTCTGAACTGCTGGCACCTATGGCATTGCGCGGGGCCCTTTTTGCCCCGCCAGGCTTCAATTTTGACCCCTGGCATTCCCAGGAGCTCCCCGATGTCATAGATACCTGGGGTCAAGTCTGGCGTCCTTTGAAGCTGGGCGTAAAAGATACAGCCCGGGCGGCCACTACGGGCTCGGATGGGGCGCACGTACTCGGGCGAGTACCCCAACTCCCGCAGCTCGTCCTCTATTTCAGCGCCGGAGGTGTTGACGGGGAGGCCTCTTATTGCCACCTTAAGGGACCTCTCTGCCGGTAGCGAGTAGGAGAACCAGTGCACCCCTTCCTTCTCCAACGTGGTCAGATACCTTTGGATAAGGCGATACTCCTGGTCGTCCTTCGGGGTAAAACGGACCCCCTGTCCGAAGGGGCGGGCGTTCGGAGCGTGGCCCAGTTTGGTCTTCAACTCCTTAAAGTGGTGAGGCCAGTTCGGGAGGCGCTCAACCACTATGGGGGGGTACCTTGGTTTTGGCGGCGGGGGGGCTGACGACTGGGGGGGGGGGGGGGTGTTTCCCCCTGCTGTCTTCTTTGCCGGCGGGGGCACGGGGCTCGCTGGGCTCACTACGGATGGTGGTGGTGAGTATGGGGCCTGTGTGTGTGTTGGTACCTGAGCGGTCGCTTGGGCGTACGACTGGGTTCCTGTGGGTGCCCTGGTTGGCGCCGGGGAGGTCTCCATGGGTTCCAGTTCGGGCATAGAGAGCGGTGGCAGCTGCGGCGCCTTCCTCCTCTTATGGGCGTCGGTGCTCTCCGACTGTGGCGGCGGGTGGGCGTCCTGGGTTGTGTACTCGTACTCGTAGTATTTCCTGAACATCGCCGCGAGCTCCGGCGACACGACAGGAGGCGGGGGCGCGGCGGGGCGTGATGTGAGGGTGGCCTCAGGGCGCGGTCCCTTAGTTTGGGGGCGCATTTCGAACGCGGCGGGGCGCACGACCGGCGCGCCATGTCGCGTCGCGGGTGCGGAGGCGGTCGCGGCGAGGCGCATCGCGGTGCGCGACTCGGTAGGCGCGCGCGATGTGGCGGTTGCGTGCGTCGCGGGTGATTCGCGCGTCGCGGCGGTTGCGCGCGTCGCGGGTGCTTCGCGCGTTGTAGCGGCGTTTCGCGTCGCGTCGGTTGCGGGCTCTCGCGCGGCAGGCGCCACGGGGCGTCTGGTCGAGCTGGCGGGCGCTTCGGGCGCGGTGGGGCGCGATTCCCGAGACGGGCCCGGCCCGGGCATGTCCTCTGAGGAGAAGAATTCCTCTCCTCCGCCGGGGGTTGAGGGTGTACGCGGGGTCGAGCGTCCGGACAACGGGGGCGCCCTGTGGGCCTTCGCCGCCTCCGGGTCCGTAAGGAAGGCTCTGACTGCCCTGTTAAACACCCTGTTTATTGGCTCATTTAGGTCCGCTCTAAACCTAGGCTTAGAGGAGGGGACCGGGCGTCGCGGTGTTCGGCGCTTGTCGTTTCCACTCATTATTCAGCAACCCGGGGGTGGCTGAACAATGATTGGAGACTTTTGCCGTTCAAGCGCCTAACATGTCGGCAGGTCGAGATTAATAGTTTCTGTGCGGGTGCACAAAAACTATCAAACCCGAGGGTGGACCGAAATGCAAGGCGAGTTGTGGTTTTTTGCAGTTGTTGTTGTGGGCCCTGAAAAGGGCCGTTGTGAGAAGCGGTTGTGGAGCCGCTGTTAGCCCGAACGCGTTAGCGACGGCACCGGGAAACTTTCACCCCCGCGGCCAACCACCCGGTGAGACCCGCTGGTGGGAGGCCGGGTTGGTTTACCGCGGACGGGTGCAGCCGGTGCTTCGCTGGATTTTTCGGTGGGTAATGGGCGATCCCTGCGGCTTTGAGAGCCGGGTCTAGTTTGCGTTCGCGTGACTATGGTTGCTGTACCTGAGCGGCAGGCCAATCCACGTGATCGCGGATTTATGAAAAATTCGCTATTTATAGCGGCGCTTCTGATCTCAAATAGATAGGTGTACTGGCACTGACATAATAAATTTTTGCGATTTTGAATTCATTTTTATTTAGGTTTTTGATAGGTATTTGAATTTAAAAAATCATTAGGTAAGTATGGTAACTGAATTATGTCATCATTAGTGCTTGATTTATTGTAAGTACCTATGTAGAATTGGGAATTTTAATAAGCAATGAGGGATTTTCCAGAAGAAAAAAAAAAAAGTTAGTTCCTAATTTCTCAATAGATGGCGTTGACCAGAGAGGGGTCCAATAGGTATGAGCAAATATATGAATTAATATTAATAATAAAAATACACAGTACAAGTTATTAACAATCTGGGTGCTATTGACGACCCGGTTGGTGTAATGATTGCCACGCTGTCAAAATTCAAAATTCAAAAATTTTTTATTCAAAATAATATCACATAGATAGCTTTTTGACGTCATTTTTTGACTCTACCATCGCGTCGGAAGGTGTTCCGTTGAGAGAAGAGTTCAAACGTCAAACCAGGCTCCAATTTTTCGTCTAGGGCTTTGCTTTTCATTCACGGAATCTGACGTACGATTTAAATATTTCCGGTTTATTTTTATTGAAATTCTCAGTTTCTGTTAGGTTTTGTAGTTTGTTATTGTTTCTCGTTTATTGTTCGTATATTCAAAACGGATACGTAGCCCATACAGCCACGTCTGATACTCGATTCGTTGATGACGGACAATAACACCGAGATAGCTAAATAATAATCCAACAACAATAAAAAAGGGTTTGTACTGTGTATTTTTACTATTAATATTAATTAATATCTTTGCTCATACCTATTGGACAACGCCAACGCCATCTATCGAGAGATTAGGTACTAACTTTTTTACTTTTTTTGCTTTTGGGAAATCCCTCATTTGATGTATTTTGCGCCTTTATTTTGATTTTGTTTGCAAGCTTTTATTTATCTTACCTTGTTTAATTATTTGTTTAGTTTGTATATTTGATAAACCGTTCAAGTACGTTTTGAACCAGTTTCCGTTATGGAAATTTAGAAAAAAAAACCTTGAAAATTTCGTTCTCTGGGTAGAGGGCTCGGTGGCGAAATTAGATAATGCAATTCCCCGGTTCGGTTTACAGGCCCTTAATTTTTCAATGTTTAATTTGATTCGAAATAGTATAACATGGCTATAAAATGTTTAAAATGAATAATATTTGAAATTAGAACAGGGTGTGACATCTACATCGTATGAATTCCAGTTGTAATACTGGACTTGTGGGTTGGATAGTTTGTAATAACTTCCAGTAGATGGCGCTCACGTCCTCTTAAGACGCTATAGATTGAAAATTTTATTCTCTGGGTACTGGGCTCGGTGGCGGAATTGGTTAACGCGATTCCCCGGTTTGGAAGAGTGTGGGCTCAAGTCCCGCCCTAGACTTAATTTTTCAATATTTAATTTGAACCTTGTTTTAAGGATCTACCTAGGTAGTTACTAAAAGAAAAGGCAAGCATTATAATAGGGACAATGACTGATCCAGGAAATTCATATGTTATAAAGTATTCCCAAAAACAACCGTATTTTAATAATAACCGCGTAACTCTCAAAAACTCATAGGTATGAGAAGGCCATTTTATGAGATTCAAAAACCGTTCAAACTCACCGGTAATGTCAAAAATCGCAACCCTGCAGATGATGCGGTTCAGAACTTAACGGCGATTGTTATCTTCTTATCTCAGTCGAACATACAATATGTCAACACTACCAAGCCAATTCCAAGTGAAACAACCAGCGGCGCAACACAGCACGATTATGTTGTCCGTTAGTATAGGTCGTCAGAAACTTAGAAGAATGTGGGTAGCCCTGAAAAGGGCTGTTTGTTAGCGAGCAGGGTGCTCAGCTCGAAGATTCGCTACAACTATTAGCTGCCTTACGCTTTGCGCGGCGCCTCCTGACAACTGGCTGGTCATCAGCACTGGAGTTTGTGCTCCAACGCTCAGAAGTAGGTCCCTTGTAGGAGGCACATAAGGAGCGGGTGCACTCGCCCTGGATCAATGTGGGCGCGCCAGTGTACCCGAGGAGACCCAGTCGTTCGAGATTCTCCAGTGCCCTCATTCCGCCCGGTGTCTGGCGAAGATGTGCGACGACCTCTGGGACACTGAAGTGCTGTCTTGCGACATAGTAAAGACCGATAAACGCGTCGTCTAAGAGCTCGGGGTCCATTGCGTCTAACCCGTGCAACGGCTGACAGGCGACTGATCAGAGCGTAGAAAACTCAGTGGGAGAGAAGAGACGTCTGCACGCTGTGACTGCTCGGCGCAGAGTGATCGCGGATTCAACAACAGGTCTTCTTCTCGCGGCCCCGAAGGGGCCGCGGGGAGACGTTACCGAAGCATTGGCTTCTTGGACGTGGTGTCAAACGCCGGCCGTTGATGCGGCCGGGTCGTTGGGTGGGCGCCTTAGTGCCTGTGGAGTCAGGTGGGGTGTGGCTGCCGGCGAGGTCAAGCCCATCGGGTGAGACCCCGTTGGGGGAAGCCCGTTGAGCGACCTTCCAGCCGGAAGCAGGTTGTTCCTTGGGGGGTGTGTTCGGCTGGGAGGGCTCACAGTCCTAACGCTTCGACGAGGAGGCGTGGGTGTGAGCGGCTCCGCAGCGTGTTGAGGCCCGTTGGTCCTAGTTGCGGGGGGGATGAGGGTCTGGGGGCGAGAGCAACTCCAGCATCTTGTCGATGTCGGCGTTGCTCCACCCGGTCCATCCTCCATTGGCTTCTTTAGTCTCCTCCATGTATTTTCTTGCCCTCTCCATGCTGGGTTGGGCGTGGGCTTCTGGTGAGGGAGGGGGCGATTGGGATGTCCTCTTCCTCTTCTTCTTCCTCGTGTGAGTGGGTGCTTCCACCGGGATTTGCTCGGCGGTCGGTTTTTCCTTTGGGGGGTCTCTCCTCTTTGGCCGGGATTGGGTGGATAGCACAGCTACTGTGCCAGCCCTCCCGTTCCTGGCTTCCCTCTTGAGGACGGGACAGGCAGCGTAGTTGGCTGGGTGGGGGCCCTTGCAGTTGGCGCATGTCGCCGGTTGCTCTAGGGGCCTTTCGCAGTCTCTGGCCGAGTGCTCCCCTCCGCAGCGCACGCAGGCTAGCCTGCGATGGCAACCGAGGGAGGAATGCCGAAATTGCTGGCAGCGGTGGCATTGCGCAATGCCCTTCTTGCCGCGCCAGGCTTCGATGCGCACCCCCGGCATACCCAACAGTTCCCCGATGTTGTAGATGTCGGGGATGAGGCTTGGAGTCCTTCGCATCTGCGCGTAGTATAGGCAGCCCGGGCGACCCTGACGCGCGGCGATGTGTCGCACGTATTCGGGTTCAAAGCCCAGGCTGCGGAGCTCATTAAAAATTTCTTCCGGCGCGGTGTTCGTCGGAAGGCCTCTGATGGCGATTTTCAGGTTGATCTCCGCTGGCAAGGAGTATGAGAACCAGGAGGTCCCCTCGTCCTTCTCCAGCTTGGAGAGGTAGCTCTGGACAAGGCGGTATTCCTGTTCCTCTTGCGGTAGGAAGCGCACACCTTTTCCATAGGGTCTCACGTTCGGCGTGCGACCCAGCATCTTCTTAATCTCCTTAACATGGTAGGACCAGTTTTGGAGTTCCTCTACTACCAGCGGCGGGTAGCGCTTCTTAGTAGAGGGCGGCGGGGGGGTGTTGACCTTCGGCGTCGGGGGGGCCGGAGGCGGTGATGTCTTGGGTCGCGGCGGGAGGTGCGACGAGCCGACTGCCGATGCGTACGTCGGGGCGGGCGGTTTCGGTGGGGATGCTGTGTCCATGTCCTCTAGGGAGGGCATGGATGGCGCGGGCGTCGGGCCGGAAGGCCGCGCTGGTATGGGCGTCGAGGTACGCGGCGGCGTGATCCCGGGCGGGAGCGTAAGCGGCGCTGCGCGGGGTGCCTGCGGGGGCACCCCACGCCTCGGCACAACTCCGGCCGGCAGGGTGAGCGGTTGCACCTTTGGTGGTGGGCATCTCGGCGTCGCGACGGCTTCCTTGCTCGCGGGCAAGGGGGTGCGGCGCGCGGAGGAGGGTTTTCGCGGAGCGACGGGCTGCGACGCGAACGCGGGCGGTCGCGTTTTCTCGGGCGTGCGCGGCGGCGCGGGTGCAGTCCGGCGCGCGGACGCGGGTGCGGCGGCGCCGAGCGGACGAGCGCTACTGAGGCGGCCGATTTGGATGCGCGGGTCCCTGCTCACCGATACGAGGGGCGCCTCGTCGGAGCGGGTGGATGCGGACGCGGACGGAGGCACCGGCGGCGACCACCCCACGGCCTCTTGCTGGTTGGCTAGCTTAACTAGCCAAGACCGGATCCCTCTGCGGATTCTACCGATATCCACAGTTGGATCCAGCGGACGCGGCCTCCTCGCGATACGCGGGGAGACGAGACCGTGGGGCGTTCGCGGTGGTGATGACATCTTTTGATTTTTATTAGGCGGGTGGCCCAATAAAAACCAAAAAATGTGGGTTGCGTTTACGCGTGAAAAATACTAATTCTCAAAGCACCAGTGGGTACTTTGAGAAAAAGTTGAGAGGGTAGCCCTGAGAAGGGCTTTTGGATGCAAGTGGTGTGGCCACTGAGCTCGTTCGCTGAAGCGTCGTCCTCGGGAACTGCGTGCGGCCGAAGCCAGCTCCCCGGTGAGACCCGCTGGTGGGAGGCCGGGGAGGTAGGCCAGGACTGCGACAGCCCGAAGTGGAGTCCGCTGGTGTCTGTGGGGCGCCGTGTGCGCGGGTGGGTGCGAACGCGTAGCTGTAGGCAGAGGCAAGCCAATCCTCTGATCGCGGATTTATGAAAAATTCGCTATTTATAGCGGCGCTTCTGATCTCAAATAGATAGGTGTACTGGCACTGACATAATAAATTTTTGCGATTTTGAATTCATTTTTATTTAGGTTTTTGATAGGTATTTGAATTTAAAAAATCATTAGGTAAGTATGGTAACTGAATTATGTCATCATTAGTGCTTGATTTATTGTAAGTACCTATGTAGAATTGGGAATTTTAATAAGCAATGAGGGATTTTCCAGAAGAAAAAAAAAAAAGTTAGTTCCTAATTTCTCAATAGATGGCGTTGACCAGAGAGGGGTCCAATAGGTATGAGCAAATATATGAATTAATATTAATAATAAAAATACACAGTACAAGTTATTAACAATCTGGGTGCTATTGACGACCCGGTTGGTGTAATGATTGCCACGCTGTCAAAATTCAAAATTCAAAAAATTTTTATTCAAAATAATATCACATAGATAGCTTTTTGACGTCATTTTTTGACTCTACCATCGCGTCGGAAGGTGTTCCGTTGAGAGAAGAGTTCAAACGTCAAACCAGGCTCCAATTTTTCGTCTATGGCTTTGCTTTTCATTCACGGAATCTGACGTACGATTTAAATATTTCCGGTTTATTTTTATTGAAATTCTCAGTTTCTGTTAGGTTTTGTAGTTTGTTATTGTTTCTCGTTTATTGTTCGTATATTCAAAACGGATACGTAGCCCATACAGCCACGTCTGATACTCGATTCGTTGATGACGGACAATAACACCGAGATAGCTAAATAATAATCCAACAACAATAAGAAAGGGTTTGTACTGTGTATTTTTACTATTAATATTAATTAATATCTTTGCTCATACCTATTGGACCCCTCTCTGGTCAACGCCATCTATCGAGAAATTAGGTACTAACTTTTTTACTTTTTTTGCTTTTGGGAAATCCCTCATTTGATGTATTTTGCGCCTTTATTTTGATTTTTTTTTTTTGCAAGCTTTTATTTATCTTACCTTGTTTAATTATTTGTTTAGTTTGTATATTTGATTGAGTTTCCGTTATGGAAATTTAGAAAAAAAAAAAAAAAAAAAAAAACTTTGAAAATTTCGTTCTCTGGGTAGAGGGCTCGGTGGCGAAATTAGATAATGCAATTCCCCGGTTCGGTTTACAGGTCTCATAGGTATGAGAAGGCCATTTTGTGAGATTCAAAAACCGTTCAAACTCACCGGTAACGTTCAAAAATCGCAACCCTGCAGATGATGCGGTTCAGAACTTAACGGCGATTGTTATCTTCTTATCTCAGTCGAACATACAATATGTCAACACTACCAAGCCAATTCCAAGTGAAACAACCAGCGGCGCAACACAGCACGATTATGTTGTCCGTTAGTATAGGTCGTCAGAAACTTAGAAGAATGTGGGTAGCCCTGAAAAGGGCTGTTTGTTAGCGAGCAGGGTGCTCAGCTCGAAGATTCGCTACAACTATTAGCTGCCTTACGCTTTGCGCGGCGCCTCCTGACAACTGGCTGGTCATCAGCACTGGAGTCTGTGCTCCAACGCTCAGAAGTAGGTCCCTTGTAGGAGGCACATAAGGAGCGGGTGCACTCGCCCTGGATCAATGTGGGCGCGCCAGTGTACCCGAGGAGACCCAGTCGTTCGAGATTCTCCAGTGCCCTCATTCCGCCCGGTGTCTGGCGAAGATGTGCGACGACCTCTGGGACACTGAAGTGCTGTCTTGCGACATAGTAAAGACCGATAAACGCGTCGTCTAAGAGCTCGGGGTCCATTGCGTCTAACCCGTGCAACGGCTGACAGGCGACTGATCAGAGCGTAGAAAACTCAGTGGGAGAGAAGAGACGTCTGCACGCTGTGACTGCTCGGCGCAGAGTGATCGCGGATTAATAGGTCTTCTTCTCGCGGCCCCGAAGGGGCCGCGGGGAGACGTTACCGAGGCATTGGCCTCTCGGACGTGGTGTCAATCGCCGGCTGCTACTACAGCCGGGTCGCTGGAGTGGTACCTTGGTACCGTTGCGTCATTTTTTGGTTTTTGTCATGCCATCTGCGCGGTCTGGCCCACCAGGTGAGACCCCGTTGGGGGAGGCCCGGTGAACCGCCAGCTGCAGATGGTGTGGTGACACTTCTGAGGGAGGGGGGGGAGTCTGTCTGGTAAAGGAGTCAATCAGGGTGTCAGTCAGGTTGGGAGGAGGGGGGCTCGACTGCTGCAGTGATCAAATCACGGGGCAGGAGCTTCCGGTCCGGAGGGCGTGCGTGGTACGGAGCAACGTCCCGTATGTGTGGGAGGCTCGACGCTTCCACGCGCGCGAACATCTTTGAGGCCAGGCGTCCGATGAACCCGTCCAGCGTCTCCATCTCCAGGTCCCTCTGTATGGTGGCGTTCTTTACAAAGCGCGGGGCGTCTACTACTGTTCGGAGGGCCAGCGACTGTTGAGCCCTCAGAGTTTTCTTATTGGTTTCAGCGACCAGCGCGTACCATGCTGGCGCGGCGTATGTGAGGCGCGGTCTGATGTACGCCTTGTAGACGCCTACCTTCACGCGCAGAGGGAGTCGGGATGAGAGGACTGGACGGAGGAGAGCGCGAACAGCGCGCACCTGGCCAGTAATCGCCTTTATGTGTGGCAGCATCGTCAGGCGGCGGTCGATGGTCACCCCCAGGTATTTTACTTGAGGGGACCACTCGACAGGTTGCCCGTAGAGCTGCAACGGGGGGGGTAGGACTCTAGGTGTGCTGTGTCCGACGACGATAGCTTGAGTTTTGCTCACATTGACACTTAGTCTCCATTTCGCCAGCCAGGCTGGGAGGGCTGCGAGCGTTACCTGCATTTTTTTGGCTGCGTGTTTGAGGTTGACCGACGACACGTAGTACGCCGCGTCGTCGGCATACAGGGCAAGCTCCGAGCCGCCCTCCGCTGGGATGTCGTCTGTATACCTGGCGTAGCACACTGGAGACAAACAGCTGCCTTGCGGAACTCCGGCTTCGATGGGGCGCTCATCTGAGGCTGCATCTTCCACTGCCACTTGGAATTTGCGCTCTGCCAGGAAGGAGGCCACGGTCTTAACGACTCGACGCGGAGTCGTAGAGGTGGCTAACTTGTAGATGAGGCCTGGGTGCCAGACACGGTCGAACGCTTTCTCCATGTCGAGGAGTACGGCGACTGTGTATTCCCTCTTATTCGAGGCCACAGTCATGTGATGTAGGACCCTCGACAGTTGGAGCGTCGTGGAGTGTTCGGCTCTAAAGCCGAACTGCTCGTTCCGCGGCGTGATGTGGGGTGTCAAATGACGCAGAATCAATTTCTCGAACACCTTGGAGATGGTCGGGAGCAGGGTGATGGGCCGATAGCTCTCGGGCTTTAGGATGTTTTTCCCCGGTTTGGGCAGCATGATTACGCGGCCAAGCTTCCATTGTGTTGGGAAGTGCCCCGTTCTTGTAATTCCGTTAAATAGGCGCGTCATTGCCGCGATAGCACGCGGGGGCAGATGACGCAGCGCTTCGTTGGGGATGCGGTCGGGTCCTGGGGCTTTCTTTAGTTTGGCACGCTTTATCATACGCTGCACTTGGCCTGGGGAGAAAACGATGGGGTCCTCTTCCGGAGCTATCGGCCTGGCGAAATATTCGTCCAGGTGTTTCCGAATGGATTCTGCGTGTTCAGTGTCGTCGGACGGGTTCGGCTTGAATTGCCGCTCCAGGCACTCCGCGAAGATTTCTGCACGGTCTTCGGCACGGTAACGGGGGGTTCCGTCACTTGCCTGAAGGGGTCTGATGGGCTCGGCTTTCCCGGAGAGTTGGCGGCAGAGTCTGTGGATGGACGGCCAGTCCTCGCCAGCTGAATCGATGGTACGTTGCCAGGACTCAGTTCTCTCAGCCTGGAGAGCATCCGAGATCCTTGAGGTGGGTGGTTCCAGCTGGGTTTTCTGGGCGGGGCATCGTGTTCTTTGCCACTGTTTGCGGAGGCGCCTCTTCTCCAGTAGCATTAGTTGGATGTTCCGGGGAAGCGTGGAGTAGGCTGCTCTTCTCGGAGGGGTGTGAGAGGCGTGAGCCAGTGCATTTTGGATGCAGCTGGAGTAGTTTTCTGCCATCAGGTCGACATCCTCAGGTGAAGAGATCGGTCGCGTGTAGAGGTGCTGAGCCACATGCTCAGCGAACTCGTCCCAGTCATGCCGTGCTCTGGGCTTGAGTGGGGGCTTGGCTGATGGTGGTTCCGCTAGCATTACGAGCACCGGCTGGTGGTCCGAGATCATGTGGTCATCCAGCACCTCCGTCGTGGGTTGTGATTGGAGACCGCGGATAAGGGTCAAGTCTATGACGTCTGGGGTGTATGACGCTTGGTACGGATAGTGGGTGGGCGTTTCTGCGCCCAGTACCTCATATCCTTCCCTCTCCGCGTCATCAAACAGTCGGCGTCCGTCTCTACAGGTGGAGTTGGAGTTCCAGCCCGTGTGCCTGCAGTTAAAGTCCCCGGCAATGATAGTTGGGTGTGGCGAGTCCAGCAGGGTGTGGATGTCAACCATAGCCAGCTCCCTGCCTGGGGGCTTGTAAAAGGCAAACACACGGAGGGGGGACCCGTCGAGGCTCAGTTCCACCCCTAGGGCGCTGGCGGATTGAAGCTGCAGTGGTGGTAAGGGCTGGTGGATTATTCTCCTCCTTACGAGTACCGCCAGGCCTCTAAAGGCTTGGCCGGAAGCTTCTGATCTTTCGTCCCTTCGGTAGGTGTAGAAGTGAGGGATCCTCATCCTGTCCGCGCTCTTGAGGTGGGTCTCGGAGATGAGCACCACGTCCGCATTCTGCTCTGTCACCAGTGCTCGGAGCAGATTGAGCTTCTGTTTTGATACTCCGTCGGCGTTCCAGTGGATGATCCTGAGTTGGTCTTTAGGCATGGCGGTGACTTACTTGCCTTATCCGATCCAGGATCATGTAGAGAGGGTCGCGGCCACTCAAGATCTCTGCGACTAGGGAGAACAGGAACTCGATGAGCTCTGGACTGTCCCCTCCTCCCTGTTGCGTTCGGGGTGGGAACTGGGTCTTTCTCGGCTGCCGTGGTGGTGCGCCAGTCTCGGTCTGCGCAGTTTGTTGAGAGTCAGGTTGAGGCGGTGGGTCAGGTGGAGTGACCTTCCCTTTTCTTGCTCTGCGTCTTACCTTTTTCGTCTCCGTCTGTTGGGCCGCTCTGGACCCTTCGGCAGTTGGGCCTCTCTGGCGGGGGCCATTTGCGGGCGTCTTGATGGGCAGTTCACCCGTCTGGGTTTCCCTGAGGGAGCCGGTGGGTTTGTCCCTCGTGGGCTTCCCGCTCGTCGCGGTTGACAGCGGCACTGTGCCAGCCTTCTTGTTCCTTACTTCCTTTTTGAAAGCGGGGCATCTGGTGTTGTTCGCAGGGTGCGGGCCTCCGCAGTTTGCGCACGTAGGTGGCTCCTCAAGGGGTCTTTGGCACTCCTTTGCCGGGTGTTCCCCTCCACATCGCACGCAAGCCTGCCTCCTGTGACAGTTGTGCGAGGAGTGTCTGAACTGCTGGCACCTATGGCATTGCGCGGGGCCCTTTTTGCCCCGCCAGGCTTCAATTTTGACCCCTGGCATTCCCAGGAGCTCCCCGATGTCATAGATACCTGGGGTCAAGTCTGGCGTCCTTTGAAGCTGGGCGTAAAAGATACAGCCCGGGCGGCCACTACGGGCTCGGATGGGGCGCACGTACTCGGGCGAGTACCCCAACTCCCGCAGCTCGTCCTCTATTTCAGCGCCGGAGGTGTTGACGGGGAGGCCTCTTATTGCCACCTTAAGGGACCTCTCTGCCGGTAGCGAGTAGGAGAACCAGTGCACCCCTTCCTTCTCCAACGTGGTCAGATACCTTTGGATAAGGCGGTACTCCTGGTCGTCCTTCGGGGTACAACGGACCCCCTGTCCGAAGGGGCGGGCGTTCGGAGCGTGGCCCAGTTTGGTCTTCAACTCCTTAAAGTGGTGAGGCCAGTTCGGGAGGCGCTCAACCACTATGGGGGGGTACCTTGGTTTTGGCGGCGGGGGGGCTGACGTCTGGGGGGGGGGGGGTGTTTCCCCCTGCTGTCTTCTTTGCCGGCGGGGGCACGGGGCTCGCTGGGCTCACTACTGACGGTGGTGGTGAGTATGGGGCCGGTGTGTGTGTTGGTACCTGAGCGGTCGCTTGGGCGTACGACTGGGTTCCTGTGGGTGCCCTGGTTGGCGCCGGGGAGGTCTCCATGGGTTCCAGTTCGGGCATAGAGAGCGGAGGCAGCTGCGGCGCCTTCCTCCTCTTATGGGCGTCGGTGCTCTCCGACTGTTGCGGCGGGCAGGTGGGCGGCGGGTGGGCGTCCTGGGTTGTGTACTCGTACTCGTAGTATTTCCTGAACATCGCCGCGAGCTCCGGCGACACGACAGGAGGCGGGGGCGCGGCGGGGCGTGATGTGAGGGTGGCCTCGGGGCGCGGTCCCTTGGTTTGGGGGCGCATTTCGAACGCGGCGGGGCGCACGACCGGCGCGCCATGTCGCGTCGCGGGTGCGGAGGCGGTCGCGGCGAGGCGCATCGCGGTGCGCGACTCGGTAGGCGCGCGCGATGTGGCGGTTGCGCGCGTCGCGGGTGATTCGCGCGTCGCGGCGGTTGCGCGCGTCGCGGGTGCTTCGCGCGTTGTAGCGGCGTTTCGCGTCGCGTCGGTTGCGGGCTCTCGCGCGGCAGGCGCCACGGGGCGTCTGGTCGAGCTGGCGGGCGCTTCGGGCGCGGTGGGGCGCGATTCCCGAGACGGGCCCGGCCCAGGCATGTCCTCTGAGGAGAAGAATTCCTCTCCTCCACCGGGGGTTGAGGGTGTACGCGGGGTCGAGCGTCCGGACAACGGGGGCGCCCTGTGGGCCTTCGCCGCCTCCGGGTCCGTAAGGAAGGCTCTGACTGCCCTGTTAAACACCCTGTTTATTGGCTCATTTAGGTCCGCTCTAAACCTAGGCTTAGAGGAGGGGACCGGGCGTCGCGGTGTTCGGCGCTTGTCGTTTCCACTCATTATTCAGCAACCCGGGGGTGGCTGAACAATGATTGGAGACTTTTGCCGTTCAAGCGCCTAACATGTCGGCAGGTCGAGATTAATAGTTTCTGTGCGGGTGCACAAAAACTATCAAACCCGAGGGTGGACCGAAATGCAAGGCGAGTTGTGGTTTCTTGCAGTTGTGGGCCCTGAAAAGGGCAGTTGTGAGAAGCGGTTGTGGAGCCGCTGTTAGCCCGAACGCGTTAGCGACGGCACCGGGAAACTTTCACCCCCGCGGCCAACCACCCGGTGAGACCCGCTGGTGGGAGGCCGGGTTGGTTTACCGCGGACGGGTGCAGCCGGTGCTTCGCTGGATTTTTCGGTGGGTAATGGGCGATCCCTGCGGCTTTGAGAGCCGGGTCTAGTTTGCGTTCGCGTGACTATGGTTGCTGTACCTGAGCGGCAGGCCAATCCACGTGATCGCGGATTTATGAAAAATTCGCTATTTATAGCGGCGCTTCTGATCTCAAATAGATAGGTGTACTGGCACTGACATAATAAATTTTTGCGATTTTGAATTCATTTTTATTTAGGTTTTTGATAGGTATTTGAATTTAAAAAATCATTAGGTAAGTATGGTAACTGAATTATGTCATCATTAGTGCTTGATTTATTGTAAGTACCTATGTAGAATTGGGAATTTTAATAAGCAATGAGGGATTTTCCAGAAGAAAAAAAAAAAAGTTAGTTCCTAATTTCTCAATAGATGGCGTTGACCAGAGAGGGGTCCAATAGGTATGAGCAAATATATGAATTAATATTAATAATAAAAATACACAGTACAAGTTATTAACAATCTGGGTGCTATTGACGACCCGGTTGGTGTAATGATTGCCACGCTGTCAAAATTCAAAATTCAAAAATTTTTTATTCAAAATAATATCACATAGATAGCTTTTTGACGTCATTTTTTGACTCTACCATCGCGTCGGAAGGTGTTCCGTTGAGAGAAGAGTTCAAACGTCAAACCAGGCTCCAATTTTTCGTCTAGGGCTTTGCTTTTCATTCACGGAATCTGACGTACGATTTAAATATTTCCGGTTTATTTTTATTGAAATTCTCAGTTTCTGTTAGGTTTTGTAGTTTGTTATTGTTTCTCGTTTATTGTTCGTATATTCAAAACGGATACGTAGCCCATACAGCCACGTCTGATACTCGATTCGTTGATGACGGACAATAACACCGAGATAGCTAAATAATAATCCAACAACAATAAAAAAGGGTTTGTACTGTGTATTTTTACTATTAATATTAATTAATATCTTTGCTCATACCTATTGGACCCCTCTCTGGTCAACGCCATCTATCGAGAGATTAGGTACTAACTTTTTTACTTTTTTTGCTTTTGGGAAATCCCTCATTTGATGTATTTTGCGCCTTTATTTTGATTTTGTTTGCAAGCTTTTATTTATCTTACCTTGTTTAATTATTTGTTTAGTTTGTATATTTGATAAACCGTTCAAGTACGTTTTGAACCAGTTTCCGTTATGGAAATTTAGAAAAAAAAACCTTGAAAATTTCGTTCTCTGGGTAGAGGGCTCGGTGGCGAAATTAGATAATGCAATTCCCCGGTTCGGTTTACAGGCCCTTAATTTTTCAATGTTTAATTTGATTCGAAATAGTATAACATGGCTATAAAATGTTTAAAATGAATAATATTTGAAATTAGAACAGGGTGTGACATCTACATCGTATGAATTCCAGTTGTAATACTGGACTTGTGGGTTGGATAGTTTGTAATAACTTCCAGTAGATGGCGCTCACGTCCTCTTAAGACGCTATAGATTGAAAATTTTATTCTCTGGGTACTGGGCTCGGTGGCGGAATTGGTTAACGCGATTCCCCGGTTTGGAAGAGTGTGGGCTCAAGTCCCGCCCTAGACTTAATTTTTCAATATTTAATTTGAACCTTGTTTTAAGGATCTACCTAGGTAGTTACTAAAAGAAAAGGCAAGCATTATAATAGGGACAATGACTGATCCAGGAAATTCATATGTTATAAAGTATTCCCAAAAACAACCGTATTTTAATAATAACCGCGTAACTCTCAAAAACTCATAGGTATGAGAAGGCCATTTTATGAGATTCAAAAACCGTTCAAACTCACCGGTAATGTCAAAAATCGCAACCCTGCAGATGATGCGGTTCAGAACTTAACGGCGATTGTTATCTTCTTATCTCAGTCGAACATACAATATGTCAACACTACCAAGCCAATTCCAAGTGAAACAACCAGCGGCGCAACACAGCACGATTATGTTGTCCGTTAGTATAGGTCGTCAGAAACTTAGAAGAATGTGGGTAGCCCTGAAAAGGGCTGTTTGTTAGCGAGCAGGGTGCTCAGCTCGAAGATTCGCTACAACTATTAGCTGCCTTACGCTTTGCGCGGCGCCTCCTGACAACTGGCTGGTCATCAGCACTGGAGTTTGTGCTCCAACGCTCAGAAGTAGGTCCCTTGTAGGAGGCACATAAGGAGCGGGTGCACTCGCCCTGGATCAATGTGGGCGCGCCAGTGTACCCGAGGAGACCCAGTCGTTCGAGATTCTCCAGTGCCCTCATTCCGCCCGGTGTCTGGCGAAGATGTGCGACGACCTCTGGGACACTGAAGTGCTGTCTTGCGACATAGTAAAGACCGATAAACGCGTCGTCTAAGAGCTCGGGGTCCATTGCGTCTAACCCGTGCAACGGCTGACAGGCGACTGATCAGAGCGTAGAAAACTCAGTGGGAGAGAAGAGACGTCTGCACGCTGTGACTGCTCGGCGCAGAGTGATCGCGGATTTATGAAAAATTCGCTATTTATAGCGGCGCTTCTGATCTCAAATAGATAGGTGTACTGGCACTGACATAATAAATTTTTGCGATTTTGAATTCATTTTTATTTAGGTTTTTGATAGGTATTTGAATTTAAAAAATCATTAGGTAAGTATGGTAACTGAATTATGTCATCATTAGTGCTTGATTTATTGTAAGTACCTATGTAGAATTGGGAATTTTAATAAGCAATGAGGGATTTTCCAGAAGAAAAAAAAAAAAAGTTAGTTCCTAATTTCTCAATAGATGGCGTTGACCAGAGAGGGGTCCAATAGGTATGAGCAAATATATGAATTAATATTAATAATAAAAATACACAGTACAAGTTATTAACAATCTGGGTGCTATTGACGACCCGGTTGGTGTAATGATTGCCACGCTGTCAAAATTCAAAATTCAAAAAATTTTTATTCAAAATAATATCACATAGATAGCTTTTTGACGTCATTTTTTGACTCTACCATCGCGTCGGAAGGTGTTCCGTTGAGAGAAGAGTTCAAACGTCAAACCAGGCTCCAATTTTTCGTCTATGGCTTTGCTTTTCATTCACGGAATCTGACGTACGATTTAAATATTTCCGGTTTATTTTTATTGAAATTCTCAGTTTCTGTTAGGTTTTGTAGTTTGTTATTGTTTCTCGTTTATTGTTCGTATATTCAAAACGGATACGTAGCCCATACAGCCACGTCTGATACTCGATTCGTTGATGACGGACAATAACACCGAGATAGCTAAATAATAATCCAACAACAATAAGAAAGGGTTTGTACTGTGTATTTTTACTATTAATATTAATTAATATCTTTGCTCATACCTATTGGACCCCTCTCTGGTCAACGCCATCTATCGAGAAATTAGGTACTAACTTTTTTACTTTTTTTGCTTTTGGGAAATCCCTCATTTGATGTATTTTGCGCCTTAATTTTGATTTTTTTTGCAAGCTTTTATTTATCTTACCTTGTTTAATTATTTGTTTAGTTTGTATATTTGATTGAGTTTCCGTTATGGAAATTTAGAAAAAAAACCTTGAAAATTTCGTTCTCTGGGTAGAGGGCTCGGTGGCGAAATTAGATAATGCAATTCCCCGGTTCGGTTTACAGGTCTCATAGGTATGAGAAGGCCATTTTGTGAGATTCAAAAACCGTTCAAACTCACCGGTAACGTTCAAAAATCGCAACCCTGCAGATGATGCGGTTCAGAACTTAACGGCGATTGTTATCTTCTTATCTCAGTCGAACATACAATATGTCAACACTACCAAGCCAATTCCAAGTGAAACAACCAGCGGCGCAACACAGCACGATTATGTTGTCCGTTAGTATAGGTCGTCAGAAACTTAGAAGAATGTGGGTAGCCCTGAAAAGGGCTGTTTGTTAGCGAGCACGGTGCTCAGCTCGAAGATTCACTACAACTATTAGCTGCCTTACGCTGTCAAAATTCAAAATTCAAAAATTTTTTATTCAAAATAATCTACTTAAAATCTTACCTTGTTTAATTATTTGTTTAGTTTGTATATTTGATAAACCGTTCAAGTACGTTTTGAACCAGTTTCCGTTATGGAAATTTAGAAAAAAAAACCTTGAAAATTTCGTTCTCTGGGTAGAGGGCTCGGTGGCGAAATTAGATAATGCAATTCCCCGGTTCGGTTTACAGGCCCTTAATTTTTCAATGTTTAATTTGATTCGAAATAGTATAACATGGCTATAAAATGTTTAAAATGAATAATATTTGAAATTAGAACAGGGTGTGACATCTACATCGTATGAATTCCAGTTGTAATACTGGACTTGTGGGTTGGATAGTTTGTAATAACTTCCAGTAGATGGCGCTCACGTCCTCTTAAGACGCTATAGATTGAAAATTTTATTCTCTGGGTACTGGGCTCGGTGGCGGAATTGGTTAACGCGATTCCCCGGTTTGGAAGAGTGTGGGTTCAAGTCCCGCCCTAGACTTAATTTTTCAATATTTAATTTGAACCTTGTTTTAAGGATCTACCTAGGTAGTTACTAAAAGAAAAGGCAAGCATTATAATAGGGACAATGACTGATCCAGGAAATTCATATGTTATAAAGTATTCCCAAAAACAACCGTATTTTAATAATAACCGCGTAACTCTCAAAAACTCATAGGTATGAGAAGGCCATTTTATGAGATTCAAAAACCGTTCAAACTCACCGGTAACGTTCAAAAATCGCAACCCTGCAGATGATGCGGTTCAGAACTTAACGGCGATTGTTATTTCTTATCTCAGTCGAACATACAATATGTCAACACTACCAAGCCAATTCCAAGTGAAACAACCAGCGGCGCAACACAGCACGATTATGTTGTCCGTTAGTATAGGTCGTCAGAAACTTAGAAGAATGTGGGTAGCCCTGAAAAGGGCTGTTTGTTAGCGAGCAGGGTGCTCAGCTCGAAGATTCGCTACAACTATTAGCTGCCTTACGCTTTGCGCGGCGCCTCCTGCGCTTCCCAGCACCCGTAGGGACCTGCTTCCTGACAACTGGCTGGATCAATGTGGGCGCGCCAGTGTACCCGAGGAGACCCAGTCGTTCGAGATTCTCCAGTGCCCTCATTCCGCCCGGTGTCTGGCGAAGATGTGCGACGACCTCTGGGACACTGAAGTGCTGTCTTGCGACATAGTAAAGACCGATAAACGCGTCGTCTAAGAGCTCGGGGTCCATTGCGTCTAACCCGTGCAACGGCTGACAGGCGACTGATCAGAGCGTAGAAAACTCAGTGGGAGAGAAGAGACGTCTGCACGCTGTGACTGCTCGGCGCAGAGTGATCGCGGATTTATGAAAAATTCGCTATTTATAGCGGCGTTTCTGATCTCAAATAGATAGGTGTACTGGCACTGACATAATAAATTTTTGCAAGCTTTTATTTATCTTACCTTGTTTAATTATTTGTTTAGTTTGTATATTTGATAAACCGTTCAAGTACGTTTTGAACCAGTTTCCGTTATGGAAATTTAGAAAAAAAAACCTTGAAAATTTCGTTCTCTGGGTAGAGGGCTCGGAGGCGAAATTAGATAATGCAATTCCCCGGTTCGATTTACAGGCCCTTAATTTTTCAATGTTTAATTTGATTCGAAATAGTATAACATGGCTATAAAATGTTTAAAATGAATAATATTTGAAATTAGAACAGGGTGTGACATCTACATCGTATGAATTCCAGTTGTAATACTGGACTTGTGGGTTGGATAGTTTGTAATAACTTCCAGTAGATGGCGCTCACGTCCTCTTAAGACGCTATAGATTGAAAATTTTATTCTCTGGGTACTGGGCTCGGTGGCGGAATTGGTTAACGCGATTCCCCGGTTTGGAAGAGTGTGGGTTCAAGTCCCGCCCTAGACTTAATTTTTCAATATTTAATTTGAACCTTGTTTTAAGGATCTACCTAGGTAGTTACTAAAAGAAAAGGCAAGCATTATAATAGGGACAATGACTGATCCAGGAAATTCATATGTTATAAAGTATTCCCAAAAACAACCGTATTTTAATAATAACCGCGTAACTCTCAAAAACTCATAGGTATGAGAAGGCCATTTTATGAGATTCAAAAACCGTTCAAACTCACCGGTAACGTTCAAAAATCGCAACCCTGCAGATGATGCGGTTCAGAACTTAACGGCGATTGTTATTTCTTATCTCAGTCGAACATACAATATGTCAACACTACCAAGCCAATTCCAAGTGAAACAACCAGCGGCGCAACACAGCACGATTATGTTGTCCGTTAGTATAGGTCGTCAGAAACTTAGAAGAATGTGGGTAGCCCTGAAAAGGGCTGTTTGTTAGCGAGCAGGGTGCTCAGCTCGAAGATTCACTACAACTATTAGCTGCCTTACGCTTTGCGCGGCGCCTCCTGCGCTTCCCAGCACCCGTAGGGACCTGCTTCCTGACAACTGGCTGGATCAATGTGGGCGCGCCAGTGTACCCGAGGAGACCCAGTCGTTCGAGATTCTCCAGTGCCCTCATTCCGCCCGGTGTCTGGCGAAGATGTGCGACGACCTCTGGGACACTGAAGTGCTGTCTTGCGACATAGTAAAGACCGATAAACGCGTCGTCTAAGAGCTCGGGGTCCATTGCGTCTAACCCGTGCAACGGCTGACAGGCGACTGATCAGAGCGTAGAAAACTCAGTGGGAGAGAAGAGACGTCTGCACGCTGTGACTGCTCGGCGCAGAGTGATCGCGGATTAAATAATAGGTCTTCTTCTCGCGGCCCCGAAGGGGCCGCGGGGAGACGTTACCGAGGCATTGGCCTCTCGGACGTGGTGTCAATCGCCGGCTGCTACTACAGCCGGGTCGCTGGAGTGGTACCTTGGTACCGTTGCGTCATTTTTTGGTTTTTGTCTTGCCATCTGCGCGGTCTGGCCCACCAGGTGAGACCCCGTTGGGGGAGGCCCGGTGAACCGCCAGCTGCAGATGGTGTGGTGACACTTCTGGGGGAGGGGGGGGAGTCTGTCTGGTAAAGGAGTCAATCAGGGTGTCAGTCATGTTGGGAGGAGGGGGGCTCGACTGCTGCAGTGATCAAATCACGGGGCAGGAGCTTCCGGTCCGGAGGGCGCGCGTGGTACGGAGCAACGTCCCGTATGTGTGGGAGGCTCGACGCTTCCACGCGCGCGAACATCTTTGAGGCCAGGCGTCCGATGAACCCGTCCAGCGTCTCCATCTCCAGGTCCCTCTGTATGGTGGCGTTCTTTACAAAGCGCGGGGCGTCTACTACTGTTCGGAGGGCCAGCGACTGTTGAGCCCTCAGAATTTTCTTGTTGGTTTCAGCGACCAGCGCGTACCATGCTGGCGCGGCGTATGTGAGGCGCGGTCTGATGTACGCCTTGTAGACGCCTACCTTCACGCGCAGAGGGAGTCGGGATGAGAGGACTGGACGGAGGAGAGCGCGAACAGCGCGCACCTGGCCAGTAATCGCCTTTATGTGTGGCAGCATCGTCAGGCGGCGGTCGATGGTCACCCCCAGGTATTTTACTTGAGGGGACCACTCGACAGGTTGCCCGTAGAGCTGCAACGGGGGGGGTAGGACTCTAGGTGTGCTGTGTCCGACGACGATAGCTTGAGTTTTGCTCACATTGACACTTAGTCTCCATTTCGCCAGCCAGGCTGGGAGGGCTGCGAGCGTTACCTGCATTTTTTTGGCTGCGTGTTTGAGGTTGACCGACGACACGTAGTACGCCGCGTCGTCGGCATACAGGGCAAGCTCCGAGCCGCCCTCCGCTGGGATGTCGTCTGTATACCTGGCGTAGCACACTGGAGACAAACAGCTGCCTTGCGGAACTCCGGCTTCGATGGGGCGCTCATCTGAGGCTGCATCTTCCACTGCCACTTGGAATTTGCGCTCTGCCAGGAAGGAGGCCACGGTCTTAACGACTCGACGCGGAGTCGTAGAGGTGGCTAACTTGTAGATGAGGCCTGGGTGCCAGTCACGGTCGAAAGCTTTCTCCATGTCGAGGAGTACGGCGACTGTGTATTCCCTCTTATTCGAGGCCACAGTCATGTGATGTAGGACCCTCGACAGTTGGAGCGTCGTGGAGTGTTCGGCTCTAAAGCCGAACTGCTCGTTCCGCGGCGTGATGTGGGGTGTCAAATGACGCAGAATCAGTTTCTCGAACACCTTGGAGATGGTCGGGAGCAGGGTGATGGGCCGATAGCTCTCGGGCTTTAGGATGTTTTTCCCCGGTTTGGGCAGCATGATTACGCGGCCAAGCTTCCATTGTGTTGGGAAGTGCCCCGTTCTTGTAATTCCGTTAAATAGGCGCGTCATTGCCGCGATAGCACGCGGGGGCAGATGACGCAGCGCTTCGTTGGGGATGCGGTCGGGTCCTGGGGCTTTCTTTAGTTTGGCACGCTTTATCATACGCTGCACTTGGCCTGGGGAGAAAACGATGGGGTCCTCTTCCGGAGCTATCGGCTTGGCGAAGTATTCGTCCAGGTGTTTCCGAATGGATTCTGCGTGTTCAGTGTCGTCGGACGGGTTCGGCTTGAATTGCCGCTCCAGGCACTCCGCGAAGATTTCTGCACGGTCTTCGGCACGGTAACGGGGGGTTCCGTCACTTGCCTGAAGGGGTCTGATGGGCTCGGCTTTCCCGGAGAGTTGGCGGCAGAGTCTGTGGATGGACGGCCAGTCCTCGCCAGCTGAATCGATGGTACGTTGCCAGGACTCAGTTCTCTCAGCCTGGAGAGCATCCGAGATCCTTGAGGCCAGGGAATTCAGCTGGGTTTTCTGGGCGGGGCATCGTGTTCTTTGCCACTGCTTGCGGAGGCGCCTCTTCTCCAGTAGCATTAGTTGGATGTTCCGGGGAAGCGTGGAGTAGGCTGCTCTTCTCGGAGGGGTGTGAGAGGCGTGAGCCAGTGCATTTTGAATGCAGCTGGAGTAGTTTTCTGCCATCAGGTCGACATCCTCAGGTGAAGAGATCGGTCGCGTGTTGAGGTGCTGAGCCACATGCTCAGCGAACTCGTCCCAGTCATGCCGTGCTCTGGGCTTGAGTGGGGGCTTGGCTGATGGTGGTTCCGCTAGCATTACGAGCACCGGCTGGTGGTCCGAGATCATGTGGTCATCCAGCACCTCCGTCGTGGGTTGTGATTGGAGACCGCGGATAAGGGTCAAGTCTATGACGTCTGGGGTATATGACGCTTGGTACGGATAGTGGGTGGGCGTTTCTGCGCCCAGTACCTCATATCCTTCCCTCTCCGCGTCATCAAACAGTCGGCGTCCGTCTCTACAGGTGGAGTTGGAGTTCCAGCCCGTGTGCCTGCAGTTAAAGTCCCCGGCAATGATAGTTGGGTGTGGCGAGTCCAGCAGGGTGTGGATGTCAGCCATAGCCAGCTCCCTGCCTGGGGGCTTGTAAAAGGCAAACACACGGAGGGGGGACCCGTCGAGGCTCAGTTCCACCCCTAGGGCGCTGGCGGATTGAAGCTGCAATGGTGGTAAGGGCTGGTGGATTATTCTCCTCCTTACAAGTACCGCCAGGCCTCTAAAGGCTTGGCCGGAAGCTTCTGACCTTTCGTCCCTTCGGTAGGTGTAGAAGTGAGGGATCCTCATCCTGTCCGCGCTCTTGAGGTGGGTCTCGGAAATGAGCACCACGTCCGCATTCTGCTCTGTCACCAGTGCTCGGAGCAGATTGAGCTTCTGTTTTGATACTCCGTCGGCGTTCCAGTGGATGATCCTGAGTTGGTCTTTAGGCATGGCGGTGACTTACTTGCCTTATCCGATCCAGGATCATGTAGAGAGGGTCGCGGCCACTCAAGATCTCTGCGACTAGGGAGAACAGGAACTCGATGAGCTCTGGACTGTCCCCTCCTCCCTGTTGCGTTCGGGGTGGGAGCTGGGTCTTTCTCGGCTGCCGTGGTGGTGCGCCAGTCTCGGTCTGCGCAGTTTGTTGAGAGTCGGGTTGAGGCGGTGGGTCAGGTGGAGTGACCTTCCCTTTTCTTGCTCTGCGTCTTACCTTTTTCGTCTCCGTCTGTTGGGCCGCTCTGGACCCTTCGGCAGTTGGGCCTCTCTGGCGGGGGCCATTTGCGGGCGTCTTGATGGGCAGTTCACCCGTCTGGGTTTCCCTGAGGGAGCCGGTGGGTTTGTCCCTCGTGGGCTTCCCGCTCGTCGCGGCCGACAGCGGCACTGTGCCTGCCTTCTTGTTCCTTACTTCCTTTTTGAAGGCGGGGCATCTGGTGTTGTTCGCAGGGTGCGGGCCTCCGCAGTTTGCGCACGTAGGTGGCTCCTCAAGGGGTCTTTGGCACTCCTTTGCCGGGTGTTCCCCTCCACAACGCACGCACGCCTGCTTCCTGTGACAGTTGTGCGAGGAGTGTCTGAACTGCTGGCACCTATGGCATTGCGCGGGGCCCTTTTTGCCCCGCCAGGCTTCAATTTTGACCCCTGGCATTCCCAGGAGCTCCCCGATGTCATAGATACCTGGGGTCAAGTCTGGCGTCCTTTGAAGCTGGGCGTAAAAGATACAGCCCGGGCGGCCACTACGGGCTCGGATGGGGCGCACGTACTCGGGCGAGTACCCCAACTCCCGCAGCTCGTCCTCTATTTCAGCGCCGGAGGTGTTGACGGGGAGGCCTCTTATTGCCACCTTAAGGGACCTCTCTGCCGGTAGCGAGTAGGAGAACCAGTGCACCCCTTCCTTCTCCAACGTGGTCAGATACCTTTGGATAAGGCGATACTCCTGGTCGTCCTTCGGGGTAAAACGGACCCCCTGTCCGAAGGGGCGGGCGTTCGGAGCGTGGCCCAGTTTGGTCTTCAACTCCTTAAAGTGGTGAGGCCAGTTCGGGAGGCGCTCAACCACTATGGGGGGGTACCTTGGTTTTGGCGGCGGGGGGGCTGACGACTGGGGGGGGGGGGTGTTTCCCCCTGCTGTCTTCTTTGCCGGCGGGGGACGGGGCTCGCTGGGCTCACTACGGATGGTGGTGGTGAGTATGGGGCCTGTGTGTGTGTTGGTACCTGAGCGGTCGCTTGGGCGTACGACTGGGTTCCTGTGGGTGCCCTGGTTGGCGCCGGGGAGGTCTCCATGGGTTCCAGTTCGGGCATAGAGAGCGGTGGCAGCTGCGGCGCCTTCCTCCTCTTATGGGCGTCGGTGCTCTCCGACTGTGGCGGCGGGTGGGCGTCCTGGGTTGTGTACTCGTACTCGTAGTATTTCCTGAACATCGCCGCGAGCTCCGGCGACACGACAGGAGGCGGGGGCGCGGCGGGGCGTGATGTGAGGGTGGCCTCAGGGCGCGGTCCCTTAGTTTGGGGGCGCATTTCGAACGCGGCGGGGCGCACGACCGGCGCGCCATGTCGCGTCGCGGGTGCGGAGGCGGTCGCGGCGAGGCGCATCGCGGTGCGCGACTCGGTAGGCGCGCGCGATGTGGCGGTTGCGTGCGTCGCGGGTGATTCGCGCGTCGCGGCGGTTGCGCGCGTCGCGGGTGCTTCGCGCGTTGTAGCGGCGTTTCGCGTCGCGTCGGTTGCGGGCTCTCGCGCGGCAGGCGCCACGGGGCGTCTGGTCGAGCTGGCGGGCGCTTCGGGCGCGGTGGGGCGCGATTCCCGAGACGGGCCCGGCCCGGGCATGTCCTCTGAGGAGAAGAATTCCTCTCCTCCGCCGGGGGTTGAGGGTGTACGCGGGGTCGAGCGTCCGGACAACGGGGGCGCCCTGTGGGCCTTCGCCGCCTCCGGGTCCGTAAGGAAGGCTCTGACTGCCCTGTTAAACACCCTGTTTATTGGCTCATTTAGGTCCGCTCTAAACCTAGGCTTAGAGGAGGGGACCGGGCGTCGCGGTGTTCGGCGCTTGTCGTTTCCACTCATTATTCAGCAACCCGGGGGTGGCTGAACAATGATTGGAGACTTTTGCCGTTCAAGCGCCTAACATGTCGGCAGGTCGAGATTAATAGTTTCTGTGCGGGTGCACAAAAACTATCAAACCCGAGGGTGGACCGAAATGCAAGGCGAGTTGTGGTTTTTTGCAGTTGTTGTGGGCCCTGAAAAGGGCCGTTGTGAGAAGCGGTTGTGGAGCCGCTGTTAGCCCGAACGCGTTAGCGACGGCACCGGGAAACTTTCACCCCCGCGGCCAACCACCCGGTGAGACCCGCTGGTGGGAGGCCGGGTTGGTTTACCGCGGACGGGTGCAGCCGGTGCTTCGCTGGATTTTTCGGTGGGTAATGGGCGATCCCTGCGGCTTTGAGAGCCGGGTCTAGTTTGCGTTCGCGTGACTATGGTTGCTGTACCTGAGCGGCAGGCCAATCCCCTCGCGGATTTATGAAAAATTCGCTATTTATAGCGGCGCTTCTGATCTCAAATAGATAGGTGTACTGGCACTGACATAATAAATTTTTGCGATTTTGAATTCATTTTTATTTAGGTTTTTGATAGGTATTTGAATTTAAAAAAAAAAAAAAAAAAAAAAAAAAAAAAAAAAAATCATTAGGTAAGTATGGTAACTGAATTATGTCATCATTAGTGCTTGATTTATTGTAAGTACCTATGTAGAATTGGGAATTTTAATAAGCAATGAGGGATTTTCCAGAAGAAAAAAAAAAAAAAAAAAAAAAGTTAGTTCCTAATTTCTCAATAGATGGCGTTGACCAGAGAGGGGTCCAATAGGTATGAGCAAATATATGAATTAATATTAATAATAAAAATACACAGTACAAGTTATTAACAATCTGGGTGCTATTGACGACCCGGTTGGTGTAATGATTGCCACGCTGTCAAAATTCAAAATTCAAAAAATTTTTATTCAATATAATATCACATAGAGAGAAGAGTTCAAACGTCAAACCAGGCTCCAATTTTTCGTCTATGGCTTTGCTTTTCATTCACGGAATCTGACGTACGATTTAAATATTTCCGGTTTATTTTTATTGAAATTCTCAGTTTCTGTTAGGTTTTGTAGTTTGTTATTGTTTCTCGTTTATTGTTCGTATATTGAAAACGGATACGTAGCCCATACAGCCACGTCTGATACTCGATTCGTTGATGACGGACAATAACACCGAGATAGCTAAATAATAATCCAACAACAATAAAAAAGGGTTTGTACTGTGTATTTTTACTATTAATATTAATTAATATCTTTGCTCATACCTATTGGACCCCTCTCTGGTCAACGCCATCTATCGAGAAATTAGGTACTAACTTTTTTACTTTTTTTGCTTTTGGGAAATCCCTCATTTGATGTATTTTGCGCCTTTATTTTGATTTTTTTTGCAAGCTTTTATTTATCTTACCTTGTTTAATTATTTGTTTAGTTTGTATATTTGATAAACCGTTCAAGTACGTTTTGAACCAGTTTCCGTTATGGAAATTTAGAAAAAAAAACCTTGAAAATTTCGTTCTCTGGGTAGAGGGCTCGGTGGCGAAATTAGATAATGCAATTCCCCGGTTCGGTTTACAGGCCCTTAATTTTTCAATGTTTAATTTGATTCGAAATAGTATAACATGGCTATAAAATGTTAAAATGAATAATATTTGAAATTAGAACAGGGTGTGACATCTACATCGTATGAATTCCAGTTGTAATACTGGACTTGTTGGATAGTTTGTAATAACTTCCAGTAGATGGCGCTCACGTCCTCTTAAGAAGCTATAGATTGAAAATTTTATTCTCTGGGTACTGGGCTCGGTGGCGGAATTGGTTAACGCGATTCCCCGTTTTGGAAGAGTGTGGGTTCAAGTCCCGCCCTAGACTTAATTTTTCAATATTTAATTTGAACCTTGTTTTAAGGATCTACCTAGGTAGTTACTAAAAGAAAAGGCAAGCATTATAATAGGGACAATGACTGATCCAGGAAATTCATATGTTATAAAGTATTCCCAAAAACAACCGTATTTTAATAATAACCGCGTAACTCTCAAAAACTCATAGGTATGAGAAGGCCATTTTATGAGATTCAAAAACCGTTCAAACTCACCGGTAATGTCAAAAATCGCAACCCTGCAGATGATGCGGTTCAGAACTTAACGGCGATTGTTATCTTCTTATCTCAGTCGAACATACAATATGTCAACACTACCAAGCCAATTCCAAGTGAAACAACCAGCGGCGCAACACAGCACGATTATGTTGTCCGTTAGTATAGGTCGTCAGAAACTTAGAAGAATGTGGGTAGCCCTGAAAAGGGCTGTTTGTTAGCGAGCAGGGTGCTCAGCTCGAAGATTCGCTACAACTATTAGCTGCCTTACGCTTTGCGCGGCGCCTCCTGACAACTGGCTGGTCATCAGCACTGGAGTTTGTGCTCCAACGCTCAGAAGTAGGTCCCTTGTAGGAGGCACATAAGGAGCGGGTGCACTCGCCCTGGATCAATGTGGGCGCGCCAGTGTACCCGAGGAGACCCAGTCGTTCGAGATTCTCCAGTGCCCTCATTCCGCCCGGTGTCTGGCGAAGATGTGCGACGACCTCTGGGACACTGAAGTGCTGTCTTGCGACATAGTAAAGACCGATAAACGCGTCGTCTAAGAGCTCGGGGTCCATTGCGTCTAACCCGTGCAACGGCTGACAGGCGACTGATCACAGCGTAGAAAACTCAGTGGGAGAGAAGAGACGTCTGCACGCTGTGACTGCTCGGCGCAGAGTGATCGCGGATTTATGAAAAATTCGCTATTTATAGCGGCGTTTCTGATCTCAAATAGATAGGTGTACTGGCACTGACATAATAAATTTTTGCAAGCTTTTATTTATCTTACCTTGTTTAATTATTTGTTTAGTTTATATATTTGATAAACCGTTCAAGTACGTTTTGAACCAGTTTCCGTTATGGAAAGGAGAATGGGCAAAAACGTATGGAGCTTGGTCCAAATTTTTTTAACTGCCCCCAGGGTTGACACTACCGCCGTTTGGCACATTACGTACCTTGATCTCTATGTGTTGAATCTCATTGAATTCTAATCTGTATTTGCTGAGTTATAATACAGTTAATAAAATTATAGAAAGGCATAAATAAAAAATAAAATAATTAATTATTTATCATAAATATTAATACTTCTTTTGACTTGACTTTGACTATGAATATTTTATACAACGGGGATATTCTTTTGGACTTAAATGATGGTGTGCGAGGAAGTCGTTCTTAATTGGTGACCTTATTTAAACCAAAAAAATATTCAAAATAAATATTTTTATTATGAATTCCTGTCCGGTGCCTGTGAATCAAGCCCGCTCAGGTAGTGCTAGCGAGGCGTGTTGTGCGAGCGAGACAGGTAGTACGAGCGAAACGGGTTGTGCGAGCGAGAGGCGTTTGAGCTTAAACGCGAGTTTGCCGAGCGAGAACGTGAGTCACCCTCGCCTCGCGTTGCGTCTACGCAGTCTTTCTTCAACGTTTGCCGTTTGTAGTTGTGTACTGTGCGCTTTCCTTAATGATTTGTTCGAACGATTTCTTTCTGCTTTTGTTTACTGGACTTACGATTTTGCACTGTGATTTGCGACCCTTGCCTTGTTTACCGGATATTTCGATTTTGCTCATTGTTTTTGGAACATTCACAACATGTTTCGTCCATCTGCTGGACAAGTGTGTTTGCTGTGTGAAAGGTCGGTGCGTTCAAACAGAAGGAGAACATTGACTCTGCAATTGTTCGAGGAATATCCGCTTGCTGCAGAGAACATAACGGAACGTGTTTCTCCGTATGAGGTTAGTTTAATGAAACTTCTAACTGAATAATAGATTTAAAATATGTTTAGACGGTTATCACACGATGACGCTGTAATATCGCACGTAGTTGTATGAAACATACAAAATGTAGTAAGCATTCATTCCGTGTTGTTGCATTACGCGTCGTAGTCAGATAACCGTCCTACTTTATTATGATTATTTTTTTGCATCACGCCATTTTTTCTATGGGGTATGGTACTGATATTACGACTAACGAGAAAGTGACTTTCGGTTTTATGAATTAGATCCGCAGCAGACGCTTGAGGACTGGCGGCTGTGATAATACTTGCACTGTTAAAAATGTAGATTATATTCTTTAGGCTGGTAGTAGTGTCTCTGCTTGTCCGTTGACCCGGCCTGCTGACCGGTCCCCCGTCCCTCGCTCCCTGCACCTTCCCCGTAGACCTCCATGTGACGTTCCGTTTTTGATATTATGTAGGTAGGGTTATGGGTATGTTATAGTTAGCGCGTTAACAGTCGCCGTTTGTCTCACCTTTGTGATTATACAAGAATAAAAATCGTAATCATCAACACTAACCCTTAAACGTTTTTATTTACAGATACAATTTAACGACCAGGAGTTTATTTGCCATCCTTGTTGGCGACGCGAAGCCTATCCACCGCGAAACCGTCGAACAACATCTTCTGCAGAAGGTAACCCTGAAGAGCGACCTGCAGAACAACCTGGGGAAGAACCTGCAGAACAACCTGCGGGAGAACAACACGTAAGACGACAATCCACGATACATCTATCGCATGTTTTCAGAGCACCAAATACATCTAATTCATGCATTGTCTTTGGTTGCCAAGATCAGACGCGCTGTCGAGTTCCTAAACACATGAAAATACGTCTGTTACAAGAAAACTATTATGTACCGCCTGCTGCACGAATATGCCAAGAACATCTGCAATTGAACGACTTTGAAGTTTTATTGTCAGCAAATAACGTCAGCCATAAATTCAACGAGGACCAAATCATGGACATTACGAATATTTTAAAATCTGTTCATCAGGTCATCGGAAGACTGGATTTTGAAAATATAGAAAATATGGATCCTAACGAACTATATTTTTTAACTGGTCGTACAATAGACCAATTCAATGCAATTTTGGAGCAACTACCGTCGTTGGTACAAACATGCAAAAAGCCTAAGACTGCATTGGCTGCTTATTTAATTAAGCTACGTACCGGTGAACCAGACACAAGATTGGCAGACATGTTGCATATGAGTCGAAGAACGCTGGAAAGACTACTTAAAACAGCGAGAGAATGCTTAACCCGTGACTATGTGCCAATCCATTTAGGGTGGGATCATATCACAAGAGAGCAAGTTGTCGAAAGAAATCTTTTTATCCCCAATGCACTTTTTGGGGACAATTCTGGAGATGTGATGAAAGCAATAATTGTTTGTGATGGTACTTATGTATATATACAAAAAAGTGCAAACTTTTTATTTCAAAGAATGACATATAGTCACCATAAGTTTCAAAACTTATTGAAACCATTTTTGATAGTCTGTTGCGATGGTTATATCATTGATGTTACAGGGCCTTACGCAGCCACAACATCAGACGCGACTATATTAAGTGGCATGCTGAACACTGAAAATAGTGTTTTTCACTGGTTTTTCCGACCAGGTGACGTTCTAATATTAGACCGAGGTTTCAGAGATGCTTTACCTGATGTAGAGGCTTGCGGGTATGAAATGCATATGCCCCTATCTGTCGCAAGAGGCCAAACGCAACTTTCGACTATTGATGCCAATAAGTCAAGAATGGTGACTATTTGTCGGTGGGTCGTGGAAGTGGTGAATGGCCGCTTCAAACGTGATTTCAAGTTGTTTAGACAGGATTATTTTAACAAAGCTTTACTGCATATGCAGGATGATTTTCGGATTGCCGCAGCCATCACCAATGCCTTTCACGACCCAATAACCAATTGTTCCAATGCCCACGAAATTGTTGAGAGAATTAATAGTAGAGTAAATGTTGAAAACTTGCTAGCAGAATATGTAATTGGACAGAATCTTAACAGTAGAAGAGCGCGTTTTCAAAGTATGTCTGCCGATTTACCAGAGCTTCAAGATTTTCCTCGTTTGACCGAGAACGATTTAATTATGTTCTCACTGGGAACATATCAAATAAAACTAGCCAGAAGTTATTACGCAGAACACGATAGAAATGGTGTTTACACAATCGAAATATTCAGAAGTGCCGATGATTTAAACAATGATTTGATCAATTATAATATAATTGGTAATAACTTCTGGTTACTAAGAGGAAGAATACAATCAAGACACACAAGAAGTCGCATATATTATACATACATTTTAATAAACTTGGACCAACGAGGACTGGAAGCTCTGGAACACTATTACTGTTCATGCAAAAGCGGCAGACGTACCTTGGGTTCATGCGCCCATATAATGTCTATTGTATGGTTTCTGGGATGGGCACGATATGACACCGTTAGTCACCCTGCAGCATTTTTAGACTCTGTTATTGTAGATGATGAAAATATATAATAACTGAAATAAACATTATATAAAAAAGACTGCGTTTTAATGTACTTACCTACCAACTTCGTAAAACGTGTAAATAATTCTTTATTTTTATTTTTATTTAACTTTCGGATTATTTTTTATTTTATTTATTATTTCCTTTTCTGTAGGTTGGATTTTTACGATTCCATATAAAGAAATGGTCCGTATATAAAACTCTTTTAAATACACTACGTGCCAACCCTGGGGGCAGACTTTTGTATCTTTGGGCCAATTTGCCCATTCTCCTTTAGAAAAAAAAAAACCTTGAAAATTTCGTTCTCTGGGTAGTGGGCTCGGTGGCAAAATTAGATAATGCAATTCCCCGGTTCGGAAGAGTTCGGTTTACAGGCCCTTAATTTTTCAATGTTTAATTCGATTCGAAATAGTATAACATGGCTATAAAATGTTTAAAATGAATAATATTTGAAATTAGAACAGGGTGTGACATCTACATCGTATGAATTCCAGTTGTAATACTGGACTTGTGGGTTGGATAGTTTGTAATAACTTCCAGTAGATGGCGCTCACGTCCTCTTAAGACGCTATAGATTGAAAATTTTATTCTCTGGGTACTGGGCTCGGTGGCGGAATTGGTTAACGCGATTCCCCAGTTTGGAAGAGTGTGGGTTCAAGTCCCGCCCTAGACTTAATTTTTCAATATTTAATTTGAACCTTGTTTTAAGGATCTACCTAGGTAGTTACTAAAAAAAAAAGGCAAGCATTATAATAGGGACAATGACTGATCCAGGAAATTCATATGTTATAAAGTATTCCCAAAAACAACCGTATTTTAATAATAACCGCGTAACTCTCAAAAACTCATAGGTATGAGAAGGCCATTTTATGAGATTCAAAAACCGTTCAAACTCACCGGTAACGTTCAAAAATCGCAACCCTGCAGATGATGTGGTTCAGAACTTAACGGCGATTGTTATCTTCTTATCTCAGTCGAACATACAATATGTCAACACTACCAAGCCAATTCCAAGTGAAACAACCAGCGGCGCAACACAGCACGATTATGTTGTCCGTTAGTATAGGTCGTCAGAAACTTAGAAGAATGTGGGTAGCCCTGAAAAGGGCTGTTTGTTAGCGAGCAGGGTGCTCAGCTCGAAGATTCACTACAACTATTAGGTGCCTTAAGCTTTGCGCGGCGCCTCCTGCGCTTCTCAGCACCCGTAGGGACCTGCCTCCTGACAACTGGCTGGTCATCAGCACTGGAGTTTGTGCTCCAACGCTCAGAAGTAGGTCCCTTGTAGGAGGCAGATAAGGAGCGGGTGCACTCGCCCTGGATCAATGTGGGCGCGCCAGTGTACCCGAGGAGACCCAGTCGTTCGAGATTCTCCAGTGCCCTCATTCCGCCCGGTGTCTGGCGAAGATGTGCGACGACCTCTGGGACACTGAAGTGCTGTCTTGCGACATAGTAAAGACCGATAAACGCGTCGTCTAAGAGCTCGGGGTCCATTGCGTCTAACCCGTGCAACGGCTGACAGGCGACTGATCAGAGCGTAAAAAACTCAGTGGGAGAGAAGAGACGTCTGCACGCTGTGACTGCTCGGCGCAGAGTGATCGCGGATTTATGAAAAATTCGCTATTTATAGCGGCGCTTCTGATCTCAAATAGATAGGTGTACTGGCACTGACATAATAAATTTTTGCGATTTTGAATTCATTTTTATTTAGTTATTGATAGGTATTTGAATTTAAAAAATCATTAGGTAAGTATGGTAAATGAATTATGTCATCATTAGTGCTTGATTTATTGTAAGTACCTTTGTAGAATTGGGAATTTTAATAAGCAATGAGGGATTTTCCAGAAGAAAAAAAAAGTTAGTTCCTAATTTCTCAATAGATGGCGTTGACCAGAGAGGGGTCCAATAGGTATGAGCAAATATATGAATTAATATTAATAATAAAAATACACAGTACATGTTATTAACAATCTGGGTGCTATTGACGACCCGGTTGGTGTAATGATTGCCACGCTGTCAAAATTCAAAATTCAAAAATTTTTTATTCAAAATAATATCACATAGATAGCTTTTTGACGTCATTTTTTGACTCTACCATCGCGTCGTTAGGTGTTCCGTTGAGAGAAGAGTTCAAACGTCAAACCAGGCTCCAATTTTTCGTCTATGGCTTTGCTTTTCATTCACGGAATCTGACGTACGATTTAAATATTTCCGGTTTATTTTTATTGAAATTCTCAGTTTCTGTTAGGTTTTGTAGTTTGTTATTGTTTCTCGTTTATTGTTCGTATATTCAAAACGGATACGTAGCCCATACAGCCACGTCTGATACTCGATTCGTTGATGACGGACAATAACTCCGAGATAGCTAAATAATAATCCAACAACAATAAGAAAGGGTTTGTACTGTGTATTTTTACTATTAATATTAATTAATATCTTTGCTCATACCTATTGGACCCCTCTCTGGTCAACGCCATCTATCGAGAAATTAGGTACTAACTTTTTTACTTTTTTTGCTTTTGGAAAATCCCTCATTTGATGTATTTTGCGCCTTTATTTTGATTTTTTTGCAAGCTTTTATTTATCTTTCTTGTTTAATTATTTGTTTAGTTTGTATATTTGATAAACCGTTCAAGTACGTTTTGAACCAGTTTCCGTTATGGAAATATAGAAAAAAAAACCTTGAAAATTTCGGTCTCTGGGTAGTGGGCTCGGTGGCGAAATTAGATAATGCAATTCCCCGGTTCGGTTTTCAGGCCCTTAATTTTTCAATGTTTAATTTGATTCGAAATAGTATAACATGGCTATAAAATGTTTAAAATGAATAATATTTGAAATTAGAACAGGGTGTAACATCTATATCGTGTGAATTCCAGTTGTAATACTGGACTTGTGGGTTGGATAGTTTGTAATAACTTCCAGTAGATGGCGCTCACGTCCTCTTAAGACGCTATAGATTGAAAATTTTATTCTCTGGGTACTGGGCTCGGTGGCGGAATTGGATAACGCGATTCCCCGGTTTGGAGGAGTGTGGGTTCAAGTCCCGCCCTAGACTTAATTTTTCAATATTGAATTTGAACCTTGTTTTAAGGATCTACCTAGGTAGTTACTAAAAAAAAAGGCAAGCATTATAATAGGGACAATGACTGATCCAGGAAATTCATATGTTATAAAGTATTCCCAAAAACAACCGTATTTTAATAATAACCGCGTAACTCTCAAAAACTCATAGGTATGAGAAGGCCATTTTATGAGATTCAAAAACCGTTCAAACTCACCGGTAACGTTCAAAAATCGCAACCCTGCAGATGATGTGGTTCAGAACTTAACGGCGATTGTTATCTTCTTATCTCAGTCGAACATACAATATGTCAACACTACCAAGCCAATTCCAAGTGAAACAACCAGCGGCGCAACACAGCACGATTATGTTGTCCGTTAGTATAGGTCGTCAGAAACTTAGAAGAATGTGGGTAGCCCTGAAAAGGGCTGTTTGTTAGCGAGCAGGGTGCTCAGCTCGAAGATTCACTACAACTATTAGGTGCCTTAAGCTTTGCGCGGCGCCTCCTGCGCTTCTCAGCACCCGTAGGGACCTGCCTCCTGACAACTGGCTGGTCATCAGCACTGGAGTTTGTGCTCCAACGCTCAGAAGTAGGTCCCTTGTAGGAGGCAGATAAGGAGCGGGTGCACTCGCCCTGGATCAATGTGGGCGCGCCAGTGTACCCGAGGAGACCCAGTCGTTCGAGATTCTCCAGTGCCCTCATTCCGCCCGGTGTCTGGCGAAGATGTGCGACGACCTCTGGGACACTGAAGTGCTGTCTTGCGACATAGTAAAGACCGATAAACGCGTCGTCTAAGAGCTCGGGGTCCATTGCGTCTAACCCGTGCAACGGCTGACAGGCGACTGATCAGAGCGTAAAAAACTCAGTGGGAGAGAAGAGACGTCTGCACGCTGTGACTGCTCGGCGCAGAGTGATCGCGGATTATAATAATAGGTCTTCTTCTCGCGGCCCCGAAGGGGCCGCGGGGAGACGTTACCGAGGCAATGGCCTCTTTGACGTGGCATCTATCGCCGACCGTTGATGCGGCCGGGTCCTTGGGGTGGCACCTGGTGGTGCCTGCCGGTGCGATCGAGCCCACCGAGTGGGACCCCGTTGGGGGAGGCCCAGTGAGCGATCATCAGCCGGTATTGTGATAATTCCTGGGGGTTGTTTGGCTGCGGAGTGGCCCACGGTCCTGCGTCTCGACCCACAGACCCCGTAGGGATCGGCGGACGTGAGCTGGTTCCGCAGCGAGGCGAGTCACTTAAGTGACTCGGGCATCATGTGTCAGTCCGGGGGTGCAGCTGCCGGCGGCAGACCGGCAGTGAGGTCAATCTGGGGGTGCTGTGGAGGGCACACGGTCCCGGTGACACACCAGGCGTGTGCAGCCTCCATTTCAGCGGTCGATCTGGGGGGGACTGCCAGCGGGATCAAGCCCACCGAGGGGAGGCTCGGTGAGCGACCCACGCGCTGGCAGTGAGGTCATCTCTGGGGGGCTTGCGGAGGGGCTCACAGTCCTGACGATTCGCTGAGGAGTCGTGGACGTGAGCAGGCTCGGCTGCAGCGAGGGGTGCGATGCTGGTCTCAGTGTGGGCGTGTGGATGCTCGAACGTTGTTTCCTTTTTATTATTATTAGGTGGGTAGACCACAATAATAATAATAAAAAGGAAATGAAGGTGGTTTACTTAGATTGTGCAGGCGGCACAATAATCAACTTACCCGAGGGTAAGTTGAGAAAATCTTCGTGTTTAGCCCTGAGAAGGGCTGTTTGGATGCTGCGGGGCGCTGCCGGCGAGTTCAAACCCACCGAGTGAGACCCCGTTGGGGGAGGCTCGGTGAGCGATCTTCGAACCGGCAGTTGGGTCATCGGATGGACGGCTGCGGGGGGGCCCACGGTCCTAGCGACTCGACGGGGAGTCGTGGACGTGAGCGGGCTCCGTAGCGGGATGAGGATCTTCCCTCAGGCATCTTCGCGGGATTCCGCGGGTGGGCGACGTGGCGGTGGTCGCGGGCGCAGTTCGGTGCGCTTACGGGCGCTTTCGCGTTCGCGGGCGCAACGTCGAACTGCGCGGAGCCCTGCGCACGTACGATGCTTCGTGCGGGCAGGGGGAAGCTGTGGGGTGTTCGCCGCGGCTCGATCGCGAAAGCGCGGCGCCGGTTTAAACTGCACACGGGCAGCCGGCGCCGCGCTGGGGTTCACTGGGGTGCGCGGGACGCGCAGGGGGTGCGATCGCGTAACCTTTGGCGGCGACAAGCCAATCCGATCGCGGATTTATGAAAAATTCGCTATTTATAGCGGCGCTTCTGATCTCAAATAGATAGGTGTACTGGCACTGACATAATAAATTTTTGCGATTTTGAATTCATTTTTATTTAGTTATTGATAGGTATTTGAATTTAAAAAATCATTAGGTAAGTATGGTAAATGAATTATGTCATCATTAGTGCTTGATTTATTGTAAGTACCTTTGTAGAATTGGGAATTTTAATAAGCAATGAGGGATTTTCCAGAAGAAAAAAAAAGTTAGTTCCTAATTTCTCAATAGATGGCGTTGACCAGAGAGGGGTCCAATAGGTATGAGCAAATATATGAATTAATATTAATAATAAAAATACACAGTACATGTTATTAACAATCTGGGTGCTATTGACGACCCGGTTGGTGTAATGATTGCCACGCTGTCAAAATTCAAAATTCAAAAGTTTTTTATTCAAAATAATATCACATAGATAGCTTTTTGACGTCATTTTTTGACTCTACCATCGCGTCGTTAGGTGTTCCGTTGAGAGAAGAGTTCAAACGTCAAACCAGGCTCCAATTTTTCGTCTATGGCTTTGCTTTTCATTCACGGAATCTGACGTACGATTTAAATATTTCCGGTTTATTTTTATTGAAATTCTCAGTTTCTGTTAGGTTTTGTAGTTTGTTATTGTTTCTCGTTTATTGTTCGTATATTCAAAACGGATACGTAGCCCATACAGCCACGTCTGATACTCGATTCGTTGATGACGGACAATAACTCCGAGATAGCTAAATAATAATCCAACAACAATAAGAAAGGGTTTGTACTGTGTATTTTTACTATTAATATTAATTAATATCTTTGCTCATACCTATTGGACCCCTCTCTGGTCAACGCCATCTATCGAGAAATTAGGTACTAACTTTTTTACTTTTTTTGCTTTTGGAAAATCCCTCATTTGATGTATTTTGCGCCTTTATTTTGATTTTTTTGCAAGCTTTTATTTATCTTTCTTGTTTAATTATTTGTTTAGTTTGTATATTTGATAAACCGTTCAAGTACGTTTTGAACCAGTTTCCGTTATGGAAATATAGAAAAAAAAACCTTGAAAATTTCGGTCTCTGGGTAGTGGGCTCGGTGGCGAAATTAGATAATGCAATTCCCCGGTTCGGTTTTCAGGCCCTTAATTTTTCAATGTTTAATTTGATTCGAAATAGTATAACATGGCTATAAAATGTTTAAAATGAATAATATTTGAAATTAGAACAGGGTGTAACATCTATATCGTGTGAATTCCAGTTGTAATACTGGACTTGTGGGTTGGATAGTTTGTAATAACTTCCAGTAGATGGCGCTCACGTCCTCTTAAGACGCTATAGATTGAAAATTTTATTCTCTGGGTACTGGGCTCGGTGGCGGAATTGGATAACGCGATTCCCCGGTTTGGAGGAGTGTGGGTTCAAGTCCCGCCCTAGACTTAATTTTTCAATATTGAATTTGAACCTTGTTTTAAGGATCTACCTAGGTAGTTACTAAAAAAAAAGGCAAGCATTATAATAGGGACAATGACTGATCCAGGAAATGTATATGTTATAATTGTTATAAAGTATTCCTGATTATCTTCTTATCTGAGTCGAACATACAATATGTCAACAGTGCCAAGCCAATTCCAAGTGAAACAACCTACGGCGCAACATTTCACCTCAACTCCATACACAGCACGATTATGTTTTCCGTTAGTATAGGTCGTCAGAAACTTATTGGAGGAGGCAGATAAGGAGCGGGTGCCCTCGCCCCGGATCAATGTGGGCGCGCCAGTGTACCCGAGGAGACCCAGTCGTTCGAGATTGTCCAGTGCCCTCATTCCGCCCGGTGTCCGGCGGAGATGTGCAACGACCTCTGGGACACTGAAGTGCTGTCTTGCGACATAGTAAAGACCTCGGCTAAGAGCTCGGGGTCCATTGCGTCTAACCCGTGCAACGGCTGACAGGCGACTGATTAGAGCTTAGAAAACTCAGTGGGAGAGAAGAGACGTCTGCACGCTGTGACTGCTCGGTGCAGAGTGATCGCGGATGTATGAAAAATTCGCTATTTATAGCGGCGCTTCTGACCTCAAATAGATGGTGTAAAGGCTTATTTTGATTTTTTTTGCAATTTTTTATTTATCTTGCCTTGTTTAAGTACTTGTTTAGTTTGTATCTCAAATAGATAGGTGTACAGGCACTGAAATTATTGCGATTTTGTATTCATTTTTACTTAGTTATTTGATATTTGAATTTAAAAAATCATTAGGTAAGTATGATAAATGAATTATCTGTGTCATTAATTCGTTGGCACCGTTAAGTATCCCCAAGACCACCACTAAATGAAAAATTGCACTATCCAATTTGGAGCGGTGACGCACGCGCGAGACGAAGGGCAGTCTCGGGCGGCGAGCGTCCGGTCGGCGCGGAGGCGGCGAGCCAGCGGAGTGCGCGTGGGCGGGGCCGGCGCAGGTAGAGGGCGACGGAAGGCAGGAAGCGCGGACACGTCTGCACGCTGTGGCTGCTGTGGTCGAACTATGTGACGCATTTCAGAAAAAATCGTTATTTATGGAGATTCTTCTGATCTCAAGTACGATGCATCTAGCTCTTTGTTTGATTTTTGTGCACGTGTTAATTATATTTTGGATAATTTTTCTTTTATCGATAACATGGCAAAAATTTATTAAGTATAGGTAACTACATACTTATTTATGAATTGAAGTACTTCCCTATGACATTTTATTCCACTTTATTTTACTTAATTTCTATCATAACACTGAGAGTGTTATGATAGAAATTGTCATCACATTTAAATTTTACTGAAAATTAATTTCTAAAAACACAAATCATAATTCTAATATTTATCGCATTGTCACACTCTATAAATTAGTGTGATTACTTAGGCCTCATTTACGGAGACGCGGGGCGTCGCGCGTCGCGTTGAGCGGCGCGGCCCGCACTAAATTCAAACATATGGCGTTGTATAAGTGCGTTTACGGAGAAGCGTTGTCACACGCGTCACATTGTCATAGATTTATTGCCCGCGCTACGCGCCGCCCAACGCGACGCGCCACGCCCCGCGTCTCCGTAAATGAGGCCTAAGTGATTCAATTAACATTTGAATGTGTTTAAGTATTAATTTTAGTCAATAAAAAACAAGAGTTTTTCCATTACAGTATTTATTTATTTTTATTAAATTTTAACGTCGCGTCGGCGTTGTGTTTTACAAAACATGATTTAAAAACCTTTTAAGCTTAGGACTAGAAATATGGGTATAGTAATTAATTTAAATGTACATAGACAAAGTATGACCTACCTATTTATACATAATTTGTTTAGAACTAGTAGCACCCGCGATTTCGTACGAGCTTTCTATAATATTTTTTAACATTTCAGTGGTCCACAAATATCTACTTCAAAACGTTAAGAGGATAATAACCGTTACCGCGTTCAATAGAAACCAAGTTTTATTGATATTTTGGATATTTTACCAATTAAAGCCAGTGACATTTTTAAACACTATCTAATCTCGAGCATGTGGTATGTCACATTTACGTTAAAATGTATACCTACCTACAGGGTGTTTATGTCCGGGTAAACAGTTGCATTATTTTAAGAGGCGATTGTACCCATTATACTGGACAACTTTTTCGAAGAAACCTATAGGAAATTCGCAAAAAAAGTGTGTATGAAAATTCGAAGAAAAAAAAAAGTTTGCGTATTTCCTATAGGTTTCTTATGAAAAGTTGTTCGGTATCATGGGTACAATCACTCCTTAAAGTAATGCAACTATTTACCCTAACACCCTCAAAGTTACATTAGCTCAAAGATTTCCATACAAATCTTATAATTAGTCCTAGAATGGAAACTGTATATTTCAACGGGAATCTGACAAACTACAGGCATCCCTAGATGGTGTTTAAAAAATGTCAAGACTTTAAAACGAGTCGCCAAAAACAACGCCAAAAACAAACACTTAAAAAGTGCAAAATTATTCGGTCACCTATTATTTTTATTTTTCACTTTTGAAATGCTTGTTTTGGCCGTTGGGGGTTATTTTTAATTTAATGTTATTTCATAATTTTTTAAAGTTACTTAAAAACAGCTGAACCGATTTTTATGAAACGAAGCTCTCGCAAAAATTAGCTTTCTATTTTTTGAAAACACATCGAAATCGGTCTACCAATTTGGGAGCTGGAAAGACAGTCATAGGCGTATAGGCGTCAAAATTATAACACCCCTCTTTTTGCGTCGGGGGTTAAAAAAATTGGATCTAACTTCGTTTCTTTGCAGCGCGCTCGGGCTAAGGTAGTCCTGCAAGGACTATCCTTTTTTTTTTTAACTAACATCTCATAATTTAACATTTGATTGAGTGAGCCGCTTTCTTCGAAATCGGAAAAGAAATCTGCTGTTCCATAGAAAAAAACAACAATCGCTGCTCGACCTAAATATATGGGACAGCTGATTTACATTTTTCGTGATTTCGATGTTTGCTCCGTAGTTAAAGTCATTCGGTATGAAGGTCTGATTATTCCCATAAAAAACCGTCAGCATTTGAAGAGGAACCATATACAGAGTGTAAAATTAAATGAGACACATAACTCGTCTGAAATGTATGGGAAAGCAGATTTTTTTCTCGATTTCGATATTGTTCCCATAGAGAAATTTGTTCAGTTTGATGCTCTGAAGCACCCGTTTAAGTAGGTAAATGTCTCATTTAATTTTACACCCTGTATATTGCAAGCCACTTCAAGCACATTTGTACTAGAGATTGGCAAAATCATCGACACCACGATGGAACAACAATTTTAATTAGCATTACATCACATCCAGTCTTTGGAAAGTCTTTGGTCATCGTTAGTCTCCATTTTTCTTAATTCTCTCCACAGCTTCCGTGACTTTCTGTCAAATAAAAAATAAAAATAAAAAGGGTGGAAAAGATAAATGTGTCCAGGAGTGCTATTTTTGAACATCACACATTCAAATCAGCAGTAGAAAATGTCAAATGCTGCAGTGCAATTCACTAAGCGCAAACATCGTCACAACCTTAAATTCGTCGTTGAAACAACGGCGAGCTTACAATTTCATGTATCATATAAAACCTCCGACGATCTGAAAGATGCGAGCTCGTCGATGTTTTTGACAGCGATGTAACGCTTAGTGAATTGCACTCCAATTTTAACGTGCATCTTTCAAAAATCGCACTCCAGCAAGGTGATTATTTTAAAATCTTTAAACTGATATTTAGAAACTGCGTGTTCAGGTCGTTCACTGAAGAATAAATTCTGATGCGTCTGCGTGAAGGGTAGGGCCAGCGAGCACTTTTCTTTTCTTTTTTAAAGGAAAACGCCTAATCCCGTTTCACCTCAAAACTGATTGAAATTAAATTTTATAAGAAATGCTACAAGTCTACAATAAAAAATATTCCTCCTATTTTGTGTATAATTTAAGCTAACTATTTGTATATGTTCTTTAATCATCCATTATCATTCATTCAAAAGCTGTGAAACTATTTGAAACGAATTCATTTCGTCACGTGGGAAATGTCTTTTACCTCCTAAAAAACTCAACAGATGGCATGTTCACCGCTCCATAGAGAAGTGTGCCTACCTGCCTTTTTTTTATAGGCCAAAGAATCGAGCCCATAACAAGGGCTATATTATTATAATCATAAAGGTTTAAAATTTTCGATTCGTAAATAATAAAACGATCCATTAAAAGATGCATCTGCATTTTGATCATCTATGCCTTTTTATTATTTTAAAGAAATACAATTTGAATTTTCGACCTTTATTCGCAGGAAAACGTTCATTCCCCAGAAGTGGGGACAGCAGAGGCTGATGATGACAGTTTCCGTAACGTACGTACCATGAACGTCTCACTGGCCTCAGCGGACTTGTTCTTGTCAGGATGCAGCAGTTTCGTCAGTTTTCTAAATGCCTTCTTGACGACAGAAAACTTTGACTTCTTCGGCACACCTGTTTAATTTAAAAAAAAATATTATTAATTTGACATCCTTTTTTTATAAGAAGGCCTAATAAAAAGGCTGAAAGTCGCCCAAAGGGCAATGGAGAGGGCTTTGCTCGGAGTTTTCCTGCGAGATCGAATCAGAAATGAAGAATCAAATTTAAGATGGAAAAATTTGTCTTTGAACGAAATTATCTGTTGCGTTTTAAGGGGACGTGGACAGAAATGAAGAGATCCGCAGAAGAACCAGAGTAGCTGCCATAGCCCAAAGAATTGCTAAACTAAAGTGGCAGTGGGCGGGGCACATTGCTCGCAGAACCGATGGCCAATGGGGCCGAAATGAGCGTGGGTAGGCGACCCATACGGTGGACCGACGACCTGGTGAAGGCGGTGGGAACCCGTTGTATGAGAGCAGCGCAGCGACAGCAGTACGGTCGTTGTGGCGATCCTTGGGGGAGGCCTATGTCCAGCAGTGGACGTCCATCGGCTGAGATGATGATGATTATGCAAAGGAGGTTGTTAACTCTACTTAAGCTTTTAACTTAGCTGGCCTGGCCGCACATTGAAAGGTTTCCTTGCTGGATTTCCGTATACGGAATACAGACTCTGAATTCCGTGAATCTAGCGCCAAGAACATTGCAATGAATTGAATGTGACATCACATCACTGAATGTAACTAGACACAGGTGGTCTTTCTTAATGAAATTTGTTGATGGAATGGGGGGCGATGGAACTGATACAGCGGCGGCGTAATGCGTCGCGTCGGCGGTGTCGGCGACCAATGATGGTTTCGCGCTCAGCTTCCACAAGAATCTTTGTAGCAAACACGACGTAAATGTAAACGTAACGGCTTTCGGGAGAGTTAGCGATATCTTGATCATGGTAATAGGACCCCATACCATCGCTCATAAAACACAAAAAAGAAACCTTTATCCCTTAGCTACCTCGACACGACAAACTGTTTATGACCACATAACAATATAAGTGGCAAACTGTAAAGCGTGTTATGGAAACATGGAAGGAGTTCCAATTACAACAGACCGACGACTGTTAACCTGCGTGTATCGACATATACGTCATTTATGTAAATTATTGGGTAGTTTTATAAGCCTAGCAAAATTTCTTTGTTGGTTGACACTAATAGCGCTTACAGACAAGCGACACTTTACGGTCGCGGACGGTCGCAGAGAGTCGCGCCCATAGACTTTACGGTCGCAGTGAGTCGCGCGACCCTCTGCGACCGCAAAGTGTCGCTCGTCTGTAAGGGCGCTGACAGGATAAAGAGTGGGGCAGTGAGGATAGGGATAGTGCAAGAGAAGCAAGGCGAACTTCGAACGGGCAGCTGTTGTCTATTGGCCGCGGTAGTTAACAGTCGGTTAGCCTGGTCTATCGATAAATTTTGTAAAATCTTAAATAAATACTAGGTAAATTGAAGTGTAACAGACTATATAAAATATTATATAAATTGTTTTTGGAAATAAATCGGTGATTATTCAAAGTGTTTAAATTATCTATCAAGTTCTGACATCGAGTATATCAAAAGTTAGTGTTCATAAAGCTTGTACTCACCGAGGATGTCATAGTCATCTTTTGCTGCTTTGACGCGACGTATCGCCTCGAGCTGCTCCTCGGTGTACTCAGGGCGCTGTCTCCGCATCTCGTTGTTATGCGAGGGCTCGTCCTCCGGCAGTACTTCCACTTTAGGCTTCCGTTCTACTTGAGGCTTCCGTTCCACTCTAGGCGTCTCCACTGGTCTCCGATGACCATCATCGCCGTTTGGACCTCTCTCCATAGCGGCCAAAATTTGCCTCAACAAGTCTCTTCCTCTTGCAGTTTGACATAAACTTTGCGCTTTATTCACAAATTTCTCAGCTTTGGTCAGATTTCCTTTCTTGAAGAACGCTTCAGCAACTTCCATATATTGTGGTGCGTCGTCTACATTAGCGTTAGCTTGTAAGGTGCCCGGTGTATGGTTGTACTGAGATGTAGATGGACGGTTGCCGCCTTGGGAGTCTCTCCTTGTATTCTGAACGTTTTCTCCGCTTTGGATTTGCTTCAAAAGTTCATCAGCATGCGGTGACGGATACATTCTTCTAGATTTCATCGCCAATTTTGCAGCTTTCTCGAGATTCCCGGCGGAGAAAGCATCTTCTGCTAATTTCAAACAATTCTCAGCTTCACTCTTATTTATTTCAGAAGTTGAGGTGTTGTTTTCACTGGAGTAAGCGCCGATTTCTGTGTTTCTTCTTCGACTAGTGCTTGCGGCGCGTGTATCTCCAGCTTCTATCGCTGACAGAAGCGAGTTGGCGCGATTGTTTGGGTTCATCCGGAGAGCTTTTTTAACTAATCGCATTGCTTTATCTTTATCACCAGATTTGAAAGCTTTTTCTGCACTATCTAAACACTTTTCGGCTTCTCTTCTTGTTTCTTCTGATGCCATTTTTCACCTGTGTACGTTGAGAGATTTTCTTGGTATTTTTGAATTGTTTAAAAGCATATGGTTTAAAGAGAAAAGTCTATGAGTTAAATTTGAATATCAGTTATACATATATTTTTAATTTGCTTAAAAGAAATAAAACCTAACAAGATATTGTAATTAAAAGTTTCTTATTGTCTAATGCACATTTATTAATTTAAAAGATCTTAAGCTTATCGTACCAATGACTATTTCTTGTTAGTGATTTTTTTATTTTTTCTTTCAGTTCTGTGACATAAGGACTCCGAAGCACTTCCAATTTATTCATCAAATTATTTGCTTCCTTAAAATTTCCACTGATGAAGGCATCTTGAGCTGATATTAAATAGCCATTTTCTTTAACTACTTTTTCATAGCTCTTCTTTTTTCGAGAATGATTGACCACTACAAATGTATTAACATCATTGTCGTCGCTCTCGCTGGGATCAACACCATGTTTCGCTCTTAATATCATTACAAGTAAGTTACGAGAACGTTCGGTACTATTATATACTTCGGCCATTTTTAAAAAAGACTCAGCATGTTCAATATCGCCACGATTGTAAGCTTCCTGCGCCCAACCTGTATACTTATTAGCGGCAGCTATTGGATCAGATTCATTTGTTGGTTTTTCATTCTGTCTATTTTGTGTTCCCGTAGATATTCCTTCGATAGATGATGGAGTTGAAAAAGTATTCGTGCCTGTTATTGCATTTTTCTTTTTTATCTTAGTATCGACATCTGTAAGCAATTCATCCACATATTTACTAATACTAGGCTGTAATTGCTTTGCTCTTTTGAAAGACCATTCTGCTGAAAAATAGTTTTGTTTCTCCAAATCATCGAGCCCAGAATTTATAAGTTTTTGTACGTCATCATGAACTATCGCTTCGGTGGCATGCTCTACAGGGGGTGTAACGCTTTCGTTTTCGTTACATTTTAATTTTTCATTATCCAGTCTCTGCTTTTCTTTAATAGCAGTGCCAACTTTTTCCAGAGCTTTCTTAGCTTTCTCTGTGGGATATAAACGTTCAGCTTTTCTCAAAAGTCTTTCAGCTTTGCCTAGGTCTCCGTCATAGTAAGCCTTTTCCGAAATGTTAATACAAGTGTTTGCTTCTTCTGCGCGTATATCACTTAGCATTTCAATTTGGGGAGGTTCCACCTGTTCCATGGGTTTAGGATTGCTTTGTTCTGTTTTTGGCTTACCTTCTCTTGTTTTCAGAGCCATTTTTTCTTCTACTTCTGTTCTAAGCTTTTTCAGTTGTACGGCTTTGACAAATCCAGGTTTTTGCAATTTATACTCGGCTTCTTTTAAATTTCCGGCGTCTATATCATTTCGAATTGCACTTATTAGTTCATCTAATTCTTCTTTACGATACGGTTTTGAAGGTTTTTCTCTTGTAAAGTAGCTGGTACAATTTTCGACAAACGATTTTTTTTGTTCAGACTTAGCGTCTTGTACTTGTTTCCGTAGTGTCACGGCACGTTCTGATGTGTGCAGCGCCTCAGATTTATCCAAAAATATAAGAGCCCTCTCATAGTTCTTGTCTTTGAAAGCATTCCCGGCTATTTGTAGATACGTATTAGCTTCGTCCATGATGTCTGCTTGCTTAGGGTGTTCTGTCCCGCGCGACCCTTCTTTAGGAACTGAATTTTCCCTCGATGTGTTTCTAGCTCTAGCGTCACGGACACGTTTCAAATATTGTTCAACATCTAGACTAGCATCCATTCTCTTAGCTTTTAAGAATAAGTTCTCGGCTTTATCGAAGTCGCCAGCTGTGAATGCTTTACTTGCTTTAGCTATACATGTTTTGGCTCCTTCTACGTTTTCATTATGTACGGCGGGTCCCAATGGTAGTTCTGTAGGAGTTCGGGTCCGGGCTTGTTCAGGGTTGAGATCAACGGAGTTGATGTCATCATCGTCTGGAACAGCATCGGGGTTCACCCTTGGAATTTCTTTAGGCGCATCTCTGGCTGCAATGGCGGCTTGTACTTTATTTAGGAGCTCCAGAGCATTTGCAGTATAAAGGATCCGTTGTGATTTATTCAACCAGTTTCTTGCTTTTTCTAAATCGTTCGCAGCGAAGGCCTTTGTCGCTTTATCTATGCATGCGACTACATCCTCCTTGTTACCTCTTACAGTAACTCCTACATGATTGGATGAAGTTTTATTTCTTTTCATGCGTAAATATTCTTCACTTGGTTTTTCTTCTTTCTTCGGCTTTGCAGGCAAAAGTTTAGCCGCCAGTTTACTGTACAATTGTTCAGCTTCGAGAATATAAGTGTCTGCTTCTTCATAATTATTTTGAGAAAAATATTTTTCTGCCCTCTCTCGGCACTGTTCAGTTTCGTTTTTAGCATCTAAGATAACTTCTAAACTCTCAAGTGATCGAATCGTATCCACAACGACTTTGATTTGAATAGAAAGTATCTTTGAGCGCATGATGAATACATTTCTCATCATTTTTTTCTCTTTATCAAACATAGTTTCTTGTCTATCCGTCGTTTCAGGGTTATCATCTCTATAGTTTCGAGTATCATCTGCCATTGGAGTCTCTTTTGTTGATGCTTGTCGTTCTAAAACGGATGACAGTAACGATGTAATACGATCACAAGAGCATAAAATATATTGTCCTTGACGCAAGGTCATCTCAGCGTCGTCTAGTTTATTCTCTTGTATTTCATTCTCAGCTTTGTTTAAATACCATTCTTCTTTTGGCTCGTAATTCATTTTGCTCGTTTGTTCTTATTTCTGTGTATAATTGAAAGATTTTTATCTTAAAACGAAGTAATTGTCAAATCTTAAATATTTTGACCACATAGTAATATTATTTGCTCTTTGTACACATTTTCTACTATGGTTATTTTTTATGGTTAGTCAATAATACATTGCACTTGAAATAACATATTTTAATGATTCTAATAAATAGGGTTGCCAACCTTAGGCTAGTCGGAAAACCCCTGGCAGCCGGGTGCAAAAATGTTGCTCTCATTGATTATTATTATAATGATTAACAGTGCACAGATCAAGCTTATAATAACATGTCATCTGTATCTTTGATTGACCAATAAATATTGCTTAACGTTTTCTGATATTCAATGAGCGTTTTTCTTTTCTTTTTTAAATTTAGTTCCTAGAAAACTCGACAGACATGTTTATCGCTCCATAGAGACGTTCGCGACATTCTGTCAAAATCATGTCAAGACTGTGCCTGCCTTTTTTTAAAGGCCAAGGGAACGAGCCCATACAACCATGTCAGACGTAAAGTTTCATATTTTCGAATAAAATGAGTCGCAAATAATGAAATATTCAATCAAAAGATGCGTTGGTATCTTTTTGATCATCTTCTCCCCTCTTCATTATTTTAATGAAACACTTTTTGAACTTTCGATCTTTATTCGCACAAACCGTAACGCCATCTATCCATCCCCTAGAAAACCAAGAGAAAAACGCTCATTGGTATTGAATTAACCTGCCTACGGATTCGAGGGTAATGGGTTCGAATCCAGCATAGTAGTACCGGAGTCATGGATAGTTATACAGGGTGACATTTTATTGATAACATTAGCATCCTTTTAAACTAAGAGGCCTACCCAAACTAAACAACTTTACTATGGGAGCAAAACGATTGGAGCAAAAAAATTAGCTGTTCCATACTAAACTGCAGTGCCTACTCCACTCAAATGAATGGGGTGTTTCTTAATATGCTTACGGTTTTGTAAGGAGATGACCAGACCACCTAAACTCAAATTGCTATCTGTTATTTTGGTAGTTATTGTAATGTTTCGGACTACCCCGAAAGGGATTACGGTCGTGAGTTTATGTATGTATGACCAGACCATCAAACTGAACATCTTTAGGATTAACATAAAAATCGCCAAAAAATCTGCTGTTCCATATAAACCTCCAGTAGGTTTATATGGAACAGCTGATTTTTTGGCGATTTTACCCAAATGTATGGGACAGATGATTGATTGCTTCGCGATTTCGATGAGAAAGAGAAAGTTGTTCAGTGTAAGGGATATTTAAGCTAGCAGTGGTTTTCCTTGGTCACGTCTCGCACGTAAGAAGGTAATACAGTATAGGTTATTTAGGTAAGTATACAGGGGTGTAAGGAAAAGTATCATTAACCTTCAAACCACATACTCTACCCATCAAACTGAACAACTTTTACTATGAGAGCAAACTAATCGGAACAAAAAAAAATCTGCTGTTATTTTACTGTTATACATTTGAGTCGAGTAGGCATTGCAGTTTAGTTCAGCTGGTTTTTTAATTTTACTTTATTTTATTTTGCTCCCATAGTAAAAGTAGAGCAGTTTGATGGGTAGATTATATGGTTTAAAGGTTAAATAACTTTTCCTTACACCCTGTATACAGGGTGAAATTGATATTATTAGCATCCTTTTAAACTAAGAGTCTACCCATCAAACTGAACAACTTTGACTATGGGAGCAAAATGATCGGAGAAAAAAAACTCTGCTGTTCCGTATGGAACTCTGTGCCTACTCGACTCACATGTATGCAAGAGCAGATTTTTTTTTTTGCTCCGATTGGTTTGCTCTCATAGTAAAAGTTGTTCAGTTTGATGGTTAGACTCTTAGTTAAAAGGATGCTAATGATATCAATTTCTCCGCGTAGATTTTATACTCCGCGAATATGACATTTGACTAATTATGGTGTTTTGATGAAGGTGCTATCTTGAGAATGTGGTATTTTGAGAATATGATATTTAATCAAACTAATTATTTATTGGAAACAAAGTAAATTACACAGAAAAACGATTACATAAGAATTAATTATAAAATTGGCAACATGCCTCGTCCACAAAAACGTACAGTCAAAAATCCACAACAGGCTTCGTCACAAGAGAATACAAATAAATATCCACAACACGTTTCGTCAACAAAATAATAAATAAACCTGCACTCGGCATATCGTCATAAATCGTACACGGCACAGTTAACATTATGTTTAGAAAATGTGGCGTTTTGCGAATATGATATGCAGAGACGGAGCGTATTGCTGGCATATTATTCATCTCTCCGAGGCTCCCCATCCTTTCGGCTTACACCGCTCCTACCGACATGCGTTTAATTTAGTTTGAGGGTCCGATTATCTCCTTAAACAACCGTCAGCATATTAAGAAACACCCTGTATAATAACTGTTTAATAAAATTGTGTATTCTTATGTTTGTCTTGTCTAGTCATCCACAATACCAATACTTTCAACAGGACAAGAGATAACCTGTGTGAAAATATCCGAAATATTTATTTAATTACTAGCAGCGCCCCTTTGACTATTTATTATAAGGACTAGCCTTGCGGTAGCATTTCCCCTCTGCCACGGTATAAGAACAATTGATCATGTGCATTTCCATTCAATTTTATATCTTGTCACTATAGGCCAGGCCACACAGATGCGGTTTTACGGGAAAGCGGGCCGGAGGCGGACCTGCGGGAAGCGAATATCTCCGGACCCGCGCCTATTTCTGTGTGGTAGGGTACATACAAACTCGAACATTACCACCACACCACACCATAGCCATACAGAACAAAACACACAGAAAACCGAGCGGGTCCGGAGATATTCGCTTCCCGCAGGTCCGCCTCCGGCCCGCTTTCCCGCAAAACCGCCTCTGTGTGGCCTGTTTCAACTGCTGAGCTCAGCTAATGAGATTCAAAAATCGCACTCCTGGCCTTAAACGAGACAGCCTATAATTGCGAAACAATGACTTCGGACTTAGAACGTTTGGGGTTCACACGAGACTACTTTTCATGATTTTTAATATTCAAAATTAGAATCTAAAGTTATAGGGAATAAAATCCAAAGTTTTGGATTTCATGTTACCTCGCCCCGCGCAAAAAGTGGCAGAAATGTTTGTTAGTAGAATTACACGCGTAACTAGTCCCTATATAAGGTCTAACAAAATTAGGTGAAACTATTTTAAGGGGATGATCAGACCATCAAACTGAACAACTTTCTCTATGGGACCAATATCGAAATCGCGAAAAAAAAATCAGCTGTTCCATACAAACCTACTCGACCTAAATGTATGGGACAGCCGATTTTTTTTTCGCGATTTCGATATTGGTCCCATAGAGAAAGTTGTTAAGTTTGATGGTCTGATCATTCCCTTAAAATAGTTTCACCTAATTTTGTTAGACCTTATATAAGTAGTCAAATCAGCGCCCACATTAAATACTCATAACTCATAACTGTTGATTATTCAATCAGTTGGTTCGAACCAATTGCGATGATGTAAAGCAATGTAAATCCAAACTAAGCCTTTCCGAAAACCCCATTTAAACTGGTTCAGTAGTATTTAAGTGATGCGTGCTCGAACAAACAGACACACAGACAAAGAGTCAAAAAATCTAAAAATGGTCTCAATGCATTCCATTACGTATCCAAACCACGCCACGCCAAGTTTATAATTTTATTATAGAGGGTGTCCCAAAATTCAACGCCAAGCCAAAAACAGGAGATAGGCAAGTTTATAACAGACTAGAGTTAACCCGCGACTTTGTCCGCACAAATTACATACCAGATTTTAAGTCAGATCATTAGCTAACAAACAAAAAAGTTTCATCAAAATCGGTTCAGTAGTTTTTGCGTGATGCTCGTTCAAACAAACAAACACACAAACAAACAGACAAAACATCCAAAAATTACTGATATGGAATCAGGGACACCTAAAAACCATATCGTAATTTTTTTTTGTTAATATATTCAATGTACAGACACACTTCTGTTACAGTTGTATAATTTATAACAGAATAACAGATTACTGTTCAGGGAAAAATACAAAAAAAATCTATTGATAGTTTTCGTTATTTTGTAATTGTTTTTAACATTGGGAAAATGTCCACCCTGCGCCGAACTATTAGATTTTGTTTAGTGACTTCAAGTTTATATTTTTTATATATATAAATAATTGTTACGCAATTCTGCATAATCTATTCAGTAGTGGACCCAATTCAAAAATAAAGGATTAGTGCCAAACTTTAAAAAAAAAACACTATCTATCTTCTGTCTGTAAGTACTTCAGCGGTAAAATTGTTTCTTTGGTAACTTTAAGACTACACCCTGTTTAAAAAATGTATGGCGCTAACCTGGCAAGTTATTTCAAAAGTTAACCCAATTAAACAAGTTTTCAAAATGGTATATTAAGTAGGTAAGATGATGATGAATAACCGTCACTGCATTCATTCCAATTCCAACTGCAAAATGCCCGACTGATAGACTGCACGGTCGGTAGTAGCTTTTCAGTAGGTAACTCTGACCAATTCTGTAGCTTGAATACTATTTTTTAATAAATGGATAAACTATAAAAAGTATTGAAACGACGACGAAAAATAATGACGTCACTATTAATTATTTAGTAGTAGTATTCATTAAGTTTGATAAAGAGTTGCTGATTTGACTCTGGATTAACACAAAATAATGAAACATTTTCAAAATTTCATCAATATGTTAGTAATAATTTCAATTTCAAGTTGTAAAGGTTTTAAGTTCATTCTGTACTGTGACAATCACACATGCAATCGCACACACGCACTCAGTTATGGGTATTATTCTCACGCATTTACACAATACACAATTTACATACATACATAAATAAACTTAAGCTGTCATAGAAAATAAGCATGAAAATGAGGGATTTTCCAAAAGCCATTAAAAAAGAAAAAGTAGTTCCTAATGGCTCCATAGATGGCGTTAACGAGACAGGGGTGAGCGACCTTGCAGATAATAAAATACAAATAAAATAGTGAAAATTTGTGTTTTTAAGTAAGCAGCAAAATATGAACATATATTTCATCAACGGATGCGTCTGACTCAGTGTCATGCATTTTTCTTTACTTTTTAGCCTAAAATTGTCGTCTTCGGACCCTCTCTGGTCAACGCCATCTATCGCCGGTATGTTGAACTACATTTGACTAGCTGTCAGAAAACTCCTCATTGTAAGTAGAAATTTTAGAAAATAAGAGTTAACACAGCTAACAATTTGATCGTATAGGTGTCGTATAGTCATACATTAGACGCATAAAGCACCAGTATACGACAAAATTACAGTAATATAACTTTTATAAGTCAAATAATCATATAAATGGGGGCATAATACGACCAAATTGTTTGCTGGGAAGTGTTTTAAAACACATACCTATTAGAATTACTTATAATAGGTTTCTCCTAGACAAATTTCTTGTAAAGGTACCGTGCGGGTGAGGCCTGGTGTCCTGTGACACCTTATTCAAGCTCACCGCAAGGTGAACTTCGTCCAGGCACCAGTCTCCACATTACTATAATAATGTATTTAATACTAGTCCAGTTATACCTAAACCACTTGTTGTCTTATTATTGCATGTGGAGAGCAATACATTTTTTTTTTTTTTTTTTTTTAATAATTTAAAGGGGTGATTTAGACCATCAAACTGAAAAACTTTCAATATGAAACCATCATCGTTAAAACTACTAGCATTTTTTGATACATCCTGCTGCTATAGTCTCAGAGTAAAATGTATGTGAAATACTACGGACGGACGGACGGACAGATGATAGGACCAAATTATAATGGTTCAGTTTTAGTTCCGAGATAGAAAAGGACAACACCTATTCTATTTTATTTTTCAATTATATTAACAGACTTCAAAAAAGGTCTTCAATTCGTCTGAATGTTTGTTTTCAAGGTCGATTTGATTTGACAATAAAATTCCTTTGTTTTTTAGGCCTTATATCCAGTCACGCGAGTGGCAGGCGCGCATGCGTGCGTGCGACACACACTTATTTTGCATATAAGCTGGCTACATTTGATAGTCAAAAGGCAAAGTTAAAAAGCATGCAATATAACCCGACAAAATCCCGCACTCATACGCGCCCGCGTAACTGCATAAAGGCCCGCTACCTAATAAGTTTGGAACGCACCTTTTTATAATTTCCACTCGTAAATTTCACTAAAGTACACTCTTTTAGTTTATCAGAACTACTTAGAGACTCACGTGTGTCGTGAACTCCGCCAATGCTTAAATAAGTAGCGAGAGTTGAGCGAGACAAGCGATTGGTGTTGCCAAAGCTAAAACTCGAATACCCCTAATGTTGCGTCAGATTCCCCGACTATGCGCTCGCTGTTATTGGATTCCCCGATAAAAATGTATCGTCTGTTCAAAATCAAAGAGTCGTATTCTTCAAAAAAGAGAATAAGTTCTTTGGACGGTGTTAAAACACAAAAATTGTATGCTTACTATTAAGATAAATGTATACTAACACTATATGGACATCTTGTCTGAAATAAATTATTTGAATTTGAATTAGTCTGTATTCTGCAGTCTACGTTTACCGGTCTGCGTTCTGCGGTCAGTTTCTGACGTCTTCTTTTGCGGTCTGTGCGATTTAAAAAAAATTCATTGAGCAGAAAAAATTACAGAAAGTGATAATGAAGCCCTGAACATTTACACTATGCCTGAACCCTAAGGTTTGTTTTTATAGTTTACGTTCTGCTGTTTGTTTCTAAAGTCCGCGTTCTGCAGTTTGTTTCTGATGTCTTGCGTTCTGCGGTTTGTTTCTGATGTCTTGCGGTCTGCGGTTTGTTTCTGACGTCTGCGTTCTGCGATTTGTTACTGATGTCGTGCGGACTGCGCCTGCGGTTTGTTTCCGCCGTCTGCATTCTATATACCGCCGTTTGTGTTCTGCGGTTTGTTTCTGATGTCTTGCGGTCTGCGCCTGCGGTTTGTTCCCGCCGTCTGCGTTCTATATGCCGCCGTTTGTGTTCTGCGGTTTCTTTCTGACGTCGGCGTTCTGCGGTTTTTTTCTGATGATTTGCGGTCTGCATCTGAGGTTTGTTTCCACCGTCTGCGTTCTATACACAACCGTTTGTGTGCTGCGGTTTTTTTTCCGACGTCGGCGTTCTGCGATTTGTTTCTGATGTCTAGCGGTTTGCGCCTGCGGTTTGTTTCCGCCGTCTGCGTTCTATATACCATTTTTCTGACGTCGGTGTTCTGCGGTTTTTTTCTGATATTTGCGTTCGTTGGTTTATTTCCGCCGTTTACGGTCTGCCGTTTGTTTTTGCCATCCGCTTTCTATATACCGTAAGTTACGTTCTGCGGTTTGTTTCTAAAGTCTGCTTTCTGTGGTTTGTTTCTGACGTTTACGGTCTGCCGTTTGTTTTTGCCATCCGCGTTCTATATACCGTCAGTTACGTTCTGTGGTTTGTTTCTAAAGTCTGCGTTCTGTGGTTTGTTTCTGACGTCTGCGTTCTGCGATTTGTTTCTGATGTCTTACGGTCTGTGGTTTGTTTCCGCCGTCTGCGTTCTATATACCACCGTTTGTGTTCTGCGGTTTTTTTCTGACCTCTGCGTTCTGTGGTTTTTTCTGACATCTGCGTTCGGCGGTTTGTTTCCGCCGTTTGTGTTTTGCGGTTTGTTTTTGACATCCGCGTTTTATGTACCGTCGGTTACGTTTTGCGGTTTGTTTCTAAAGTCTGCGTTCTGTGGTTTGTTTCTGACACTGCGTTCGGTGTTGGTCAAGTTTGATAGTCTATTATTTTAATGGATTCTTTAAAGTTTGAACACATTTCATTGTAAAAACTGGCATACGACAAGATTAGTGTACCAACCCTTGTACATACCGGTAAAATTGCGGTAAAATACCGCCGCACGCATGATATGAAGACGAGGGCAGATTTTTTTTTTAATAAGGCTGTGTAAGTTTTAAAACTGGTCACACTAAAATTCAGCCACCTAAACTGGTCACACTAAATCGGGAACTACCCCGAAAGATAATTGAATGATGTGCCACAAAAAGAAGAGCCCAATCAGAACTTCTAACCTGAACGCAATAAGTGTCAAAATAGCGTGACTCTCGAGACATCGAACAGAGGAACCAACTCATTGAGGGAATGTTGAATCATACATAAATAATCTATTATCATTGCTATCAAACACTTCAGTACAGGATGAGATTATACTATATATATTAATATTTAAAGGTGTGGTTGAGAATCTAAACCACAACTTCGATTAGGACTAAACTTAAGATTTAAGACCTTGTTGGTCTTACAACTGAACTGAACAACTTGGATACTACAGGGTGTTAGAGTAAACAGTTGCACTACTTTAAGGGGTGATTGTACCCATGATACTGAACAGGTTTCCCAAAGAAACCTATAGGAAATTCGCAAAAAAAAAATCGACTTTCCATACTAAATGCAATCGATCGTTTGAATAAAAATTCTAATTAGTTTTTTGCGAATTTGCTATAGATTTCTTAAGGACAGTTATTCAGTATCATGGGTACAATCACCCCTTAATGGAAAAATTAAAATGGAAGTCTCTGTATAGAGCCAACATCGAGAATCTACTGTTTCATACGAAACAAAACTTGACTCAAATGTACCTATAGCTAAGGGACAATTATTTTTTATTTTATTTTATTGCCACAGATTTTTTTTACGTAGGTAGTGAAAGTTCCTACGTACGCCACTATTTTTAAATTAAAAAAAATGTAAGGTTGTATTAAGATAATGATACTACTTTCCCTAATGAACATGGGTCGAAAAACGAAAAAATATTTTGGACTTTCCATGCAAAAGTGCGGATCAACCGTTCTATTTTCTATGGGAGGACCAACAAAATTTTCTCGTTTTTTGACCCATGTTGGGGAAGGTGTTGAGTTTCATAACCAGTATATTTTTCTTGTAATAAAAAATAGAGGTGTAGATAGCAACCATTCTGTATAGATATGAATAGAAGTGCATGCTATTAATAAACGATAACACTAAGATATAGATATGAAACTTACAGCTTAGTGATAATGAGGTTTTATGTTCTATAGGATTATTGAATGACGTCATTTTGCGTCGCATTTATTTAATTGGGCGTTGCGTTATTTTAATTCGAGCTAACATGTACTCTTTTTGTTCTACTTGTAAACGATGAGTAAGGGTTGTCAGCCTTATTTGAAAGAAATTGAGTATTTTTTCGATAAAATGCTAACAAATATTTACTTTGTCCCAAAAAATCATAAAAAAATTATTTTACTTTATTTGAGACAAAGGTCGGGAAAACAGTAAATAGAACATAGTTTATAGGTGGTAATAGGTATATAGGTGTCTTTTCTACTTAGATACTGTAGCGTAGAAATAATAATAAGGATGACTACTCTGTGCTCAAATCGAGTTCTCCTTCTTCGGGTTCTTCTCAATTTCTGAAGGTTGGAAGCCAATTCCGGATATCCTAGTCTATCTCTAACGAAACAGCTCTTTGACGCTGGCGATGTCTGTCCATTCTTTCAGTTCAGGTTCGCGAGCCATGAAATTCGTGGCCTTCCGAGGCTTCTTTTGCCCTCTACTTTGCCCATTATTATAGTCTAGAGCAGTTGGTATAGCTCATTCCTCAAGACATGACCAAGGTAGGCGCACAGAGTACTATAATTACTGCCGCTTTCCTCCTTTTAATGGTTTGCAACAGCTCCCGGGGCTTTTTGACACGTCGTATAACTTCCACATTGGTGACTCGTTGAACCCAACTAATTCGCAGCATTCTTCGGTAGAATGGCCACATTTCTATAGCTTCTAGTTTCTTGCGAGTTCCTTAATGGTCTATGCCTCGCAACCTGGAGCATTCTTACTCGAAGTCGTATATCCAGTTTTCTATTAGTTAGTACCTTTTTCATTTTTGTAAATGACGCGCGTGCTATTTTTATCCGGGTTTTAATCTCGTCGTCTGATTCCCATGTTTCAATGATTTTGATATAGTTAGCGTAATTATTATTTGTTAGCGTAGATATTGAAAACAACACAAATCCTGAACGCGAATCACCAAAACAAACAGACAAAGGGTATTGAACACAGGAAGTTTGCGACGCGAGTTTATCTTAACACATACAACATAGCAGCAGTAGGTACCTAAAGTACTATACAATGTACTACATGTATCTACATGTATAAACAATCAACCTCTATTTCAAGAAGGGAAATTCCCTTTTAGTTACATTTATACATATTACATGTATGTATACATAATAATATCATTATGCTCCCATCATTGGCAACTGAATAATAATATTCCCCGAGGAGTTAGTCAGAGATTTCTAAATATAGCATGAAGCAGGAAAACGACTAACTACACGCTTCGAAGGTCTCCTTATCTGAGCATATCGAGGGGTCAATTTTATACAAAACTTTGACACACAATACGCGCAAACGGAATTAATATAAGTAAAAATAGTTTAGAAAATCTAGATGCCGCGTCACAAATAACATTTGCAATTTATAAAATAATTACGAAGATATAAAGCTTTCTAAATTTTGTATGAAAAATTCAAAACTTTATATCTTCGTTATTATTTTACAAATTGCAAATGTTATTTGTGACGCGGCATCTAGATTTTCTTAACTATTTTTCCATAATAAAATATTACTTTTATTAATTCCGTCTACGCGTATTGTGCGTCAAACTTTTGTATGGACTGAAACCACCTTAAATGTAGTGTTATATATATCATTTTGGTTTTGTTAAGCATCTTAAATTCTTATACAACATTTTTACTAAGTATAAAAATTGTGGCGCGCGCGAGAGTTCGATGGTTGCTTACATAGGAACGCCATTCTAGAGATATTTGGTTTAACGATGAAATGCCCTTTCGAACATGTGTGGCCCATCGCTTAACACTTTCGCATACTCATATAATTTAATAACATTTCGCATTTAAAAAAAATGGCATATAGACACGAAATAACCAAAACTACAAAGTGGCATATAGACACGAAATCACCAAAACTTGTTTGGCACGGATGTTTGTATTGATAGGATCTAAGTGCTCACTAGAAAATGATTTACTGCAATTCAAGCCCTAAAGCACAGATGGCCAATGGTGCCGAAGAGTTCTCGAGTGGCGACCGCGTACCGTAAAGCGTGGGAACACAAGGTGGACCGACGACCTGGTGAAGGCGGCGGGATCTCGTTGGATGAGGGCAGCGCGGGACCGGTCGTTTTGTGCGATATGGCTGGGCTATGTCCAGCAGTGGACGTCCATCGGCTGAGATGATGATGAACCCCTAAAGGTGTGAAAACAGAGATGAAAGTTTGTATTAGTAATTTCGTAGCGAAGAACGAGGATTAGACTGATAAAGTTCATTAAAATTTTATAGTTGTATTTTTATAGAGATTAATTAATTTCATTATTGTATTAGGTACAATAATGAAATTGAGTAGATATTTTATGTATCAGTCAACAAAGTAAATTTTTAATCAAGCAAACATCGTGAACAGTCAAAATAACAATCAACCTTTTTATGGTCCCGTACCCGTAGTCAAATAAGGAATCCTTACTTTCGTGCATTTTGTCTGTCTGTCTGTGTCTATATTTGTTTGTATGCCACGCCTCAGTCACTCTCTCATTTTTGAACCTATTGAATCGAACTTTTTCTCGTATACAGATAATAGTAACCCAAAAACAGAAAATATGGTCGCGAATAAAAAAGAAACAGCTTTTTCCACAATCCCTCCCATACTACGAAAAGGGGGTTGGAAAAAAATCGTGTTTGTACTCAATCGAGTGAGGTTTCGTTGAATAGCAGCTCTTGGAACGTGAGACAAAACATGTATAATTATTAATTTTATACACCACTAGGTTTTAATTACCTAGTATTCAGACAATGAAACTAAACAACTTTCCTTAAGCAAGAAAAAATATTTTTGGACCTTCATACTTCGACCAAAATAATAGGTATGGGCGGGCCGGGCCTAGCGCATACAAAACGCTAATAAAAATCAAGTCAAGAAACAAGTACACGTAAACACACACGCAGCCACCGTCTTTCGAATCATGTGCATACACTATCAGGTGTGACAGGGATAGAGAAACGTACCCGCATTATGCGCGAACGTGATGACAGTTGTTTGTCCTTGTGCTTGTTAACGGGGTATTCCTCGAATCATTTCGTCTTTTTCATACTAACCGCAATGCCATATTACTGCTACACTCACGCATCGGTACAAAATGGCCCGCTAAGGCCGCGAATATTTTATTAATGTCTTTTAGAGATTTGATTAGAATAATATCAAAACGTTTACTTACGAATGAAATGTGACACCTGAAGCTTTATTTGTATTTCTTGTATTGTTTGAACACTTTAGAAAGGCACAGGAAGGCATTGTATCCCGATGGTACATAAATTATTATTTTTCAATATACGTGTCGGTACTAGCCGCCATAAAGACCCACTGAAACGAATTGAGTGACCTCACTCAGTTTGTAAGCTTCAAAGTGATTGTTCGCTAGGGCCCGTCCATACCTATTATTTTGGTCGAAGCCTTCATACAAAAGTCCGGATCAGCCGATCGATTTTGTATGGGATATTAAAAAAAACTCGTTTTCCGACCCATGTTCTTTAGGGAAAGTTGTTTAGTTTCATTGTCTGAATCCACTCTTAAAGTTATGTTAGTAATTAAAAAACCGGCCAAGTGCGTGTCGGGCCACTCGGGCCACGCGCAGCCTAGCTAGCATGCCACCCACGACAAAGCGTTTAAACGAGAAAAACGTCATGCGCGCTCTTTCTGGACTACGTAAAATAATAAAGACGGGGGCACATCTCGAATTTTGTCGTTTTCTCGGGGGTGGCATGCTAGCTAGGCAGGGTAGGGTTCCGTGGTTGCCCATCATAATATAATGGACTTAGAATGGGGCTTTTTGTTTTATACTACGGTTTAACGGGTAATAAAATCTAAAAAGTCATTTTTTTAAGTTGGTCGACTATAACTCGTAAACTTGTAAAGCCTACTTAGCGGTGATAGTTTTCCTTTTAATTTCGTTATATACATAACGAAATTAAAAGCAGTAGTATATACTACTGCTGTGAATTTTTTCACATGTCCAGAAACAAAAGTTTAGCTGGCAGGAGGGAGGGGGGGGGGGGGCTCTAACAAAAAATTCACTTTAATGCTTAATATTTCGCTAGAGGATCCCTTAATCGAAAAATGGCTTTCCGAAACCCACAATATTTTTGAAAGACCTATCTAACGATACCCCACAACATGGGATAGACGAGAAAAAATAATGTCACCCCCACTTCACGTGTAGGGACACTAAGGACTAGGGAGGTACCCTAAAAAATATTAAAATATTTATCAAGTTTTTATTTCACCACTTTGTCGGCGTGATACATACATACATAAACTCACGACCGTAATCCCTTTCAGGGTGGTCAGAAACATTGCTACAACTACCAACTTTCTGTATAAGAATGTGGTCGATGAATGAATGAATGATGTCGGCGTGATTAATATGTAATTATGTAGGTATACTACTCTGTGTAAAAAGTATCGGGAATATGTCAATAAAAAGACCCGCGTAAAAGAGGTCGTTCTAATTTTTTTACTGCATGTTGGTAGCACTGTACTGATTTAGCGCGCAAAATTTGAGCGGGATCTGTCATTTAATTTGTTTTAAACTACACTTTTTGTTGGTCATAGTTTTGAGTCCTCGGCGATTTTTACAATGGAAAATATTGTTGAACAAAGAGTGTGCCTTAAATTTTGTGTTTCAAATGATATTTCATGTGGTGAATCACTAAAAATGTTGCGAAATACCTACGGCGAATCGTGTATATCGAAAACAAGGGCTTATGAATGGAATAAGGCTTTTAAAGAAGGCCGAGAAGTAGTAGTAGACTTGCCTCGTTCTGGTAGACCTTCAACCGTTACGACCAAAGAAAACATCGACAGAATCAAGAAGCTAGTGCTCGAAAATCGACGTATGAGTCTGAGAGAGTTGGCTAGTGAGGTGAACATATCTTTTAAGTCCGTCCACAACATTCTCATTGACATTTTAGGCATGAAACGCGTCGCCGCTCGACTAGTTCCAAAAGAGCTCAATTTTGTTCAAAAAGCGCAGCGAAAGCATGTCGCTGAAGACATGGTTTCCCGAGCTTCTACGGATCCGACCTTTATGAAACGTATAATAACTGGCGACGAGACATGGGTTTATGAGTACGACATGCAAACAAGCCAACAGTCTTCAGAATGCCGACAAACTGTTATGCAGTTTGGCATAAAATGTGTCTGTAATACTGTACTGTGTTTTGTGAGAAAAAAAAATTAAAAAAAAAAAAAAATTAAAAAAAAAATGGCGTCTCGAAAACGAGCCGAAACCCAAAAAACCGCGGCAAAGTCGCTCCAAAATCAAGGTGATGTTGACAGTTTTTTTTGACTACCGTGGTGTGGTTCACTCCGAATTCCTTCCAGAGGGAGAAACAGTGAATAAAGAATATTATTTAGGCGTCATGAAGCGTTTGCGTGAGAGTATCCGCCGAAAACGTCCAGATTTGTGGCAACACAACTCATGGATGCTGCACCATGATAATGCACCATCACACACAGCCATTATAGTGAAAGAGTTTTTAGCAAAAAATTCAACAAAAGTTCTCGACCAAGCACCGTATTCACCTGATATGGCTCCGTCTGACTTTTTTTTATTTCCCAAGTTAAAATTACCACTTCGAGGAAAACGTTTTGAGTCGATAGAAGCCATAAAAGAAAATTCGCTGAATGAGCTAAACGCCATACCGCAAATAGCCTATGAAAAATGTATGGAAGACTGGGTGAAGCGGTGGAGATGTTGTATTGCAAGCGATGGGGCCTACTTTGAAGGCGATAAAATAAATTTAGATGAATAATTTGTATTTTTTGTTTTATTGACAAATTCCCGATACTTAGTACACAGAATGTACATACGCCAAATAACAGCTTTCTAGTATTAAGTTAAGCCATTCGGTAGGCCACGAATGTCATGGCTCGCGATTCTCGCGAACCTAAAAGAGTGGACAGACATCGCCAGCGTCGAAGAGCTGTTTCGTTTGGCGAGAGATAGACAGGGATATACAGAGCTGACTGCCAACCTCCAGTAATGGAGAGGAACCCGAAGAAGAAGGAGTATTAAGCGTCTCTGAGTTAAGCCGCGGACAGACGGACGGACAGACAGACGGATGTGGCGAAACTATAAGGGTTCCTTTTTGACTTCGGAACCCTAAAAACTAGTGGTGTATAAACGAAGTCTAGTATCTCAAGAGTGGAAGAACATTGGTAAAATCATCGGCACCACGAACTCCACAATGCTGCGAAGGAACCATTATTTTATAAAATTAGAATAGAATAGTGGGGAAAGGTTAGCCATATTATTATCGCTTGACACGTCAGCGTCTTACAATTCTTCAAAGTTAAAAGTCTCTGACCACCCTAAAACGTAGCGGGCTTGAGTTTAGGTATGTACTATACTATAACATGCAATAAACACGTGAATTTCCTGTTATCGTATGTTGAGTTTACTAAGAACTCTCACGAACTTTATTGTAGGGGACACCCCGATAGTCAGTGTTGCCATATTAAATATTAACTGCTGATAAGTGAAATCGAAAACACTGATTGCATCATTGTTTCCTGCAGAGGGCGAGTTTTGAACGCTGCAACGCAACCTGCCTGATTGTTTGCCTGCGTGCGTGTTTCAATGCGGGAAAAATTCTTCCATAATTCTATCGAACGTATGTTAGGTAGAATACAATTAGATTCGTTCGATATATAAAAAACTAGCTGGTGCCCGCGACTTCGTCTGCGCTTCGTCTGGACAATTCACACAATATCTTTATAAATTGTAGCCTATGTGTTTATTCTGATGTATAAGCTATATTATTGTTAAGTTTCATTAAAATCCATTCAGTAGTTTTTACGTGAAAGAGTAATAAACATCCATGCATACTGACAAACTTTCGCGTTTATAATATTAGTAGGATAAAAATCTCAAAATAATATTTACTTAATATAATTTTTATGAGGCAAACTCAAATGAATTTAATCTTGAATCAACTACGGAATCGTTTGTACGATTTATGAACACAATATTCCCCGCACTATGCCAATATTTTCCCCGAATATTAAGTAGCACGTACACTAGAAGATAAGCAGCGCGAAGCGAAGAATCGAAACTGCATTAGAATTTAGTTTATATTACGAGCCCTCAAAAATTTTAAGAGAGAGACATGAGTTTAATTTAACCACAACTAATGTGAAGGAATGGTACCCAGCGTTAAGGCATAGTGTAATAAAACTATTAGTGGTGAAGCTCAGCGATCGCGGCGGGTTTACGATCGCCCGGTGTGCGGGGCGGGCGTATACCGTATACAGGCGTACGCGCGCAGGCAGATGGCAATACAATTCTCTAAGCGTTAAATTTTTAATTCGTCATTGAAACATCGGCGAGCTGTCAATTCGAGTTAATTCGGTATTCGCTAAGGTTATGTCATGTGTCAAACATATATAAAAACTTCGACGATCTGAAGGATGACATTTTTGAGCTCATCTGACAGCGATGTGGCGCTTAGAGAATTGCACTCCTCCCCGCACACCGCGCTTGGTTGACCTGTCACGACCGTCACCACTATTAGCTACAAGGCGGCTTGAGATAATCTAAAAGCCGAAGTTGCACTCTTCAAACGCACGGAAAATTACGTAATGGAGTCTGGATTTATGACCGGTTTTGATACTAACAAACATAATATATCTTATAATTTCCGTTTTTGATGAGCTTTAGAGCTTGACAAAATATGAAAAACCGCCAAGAGACGTTGAGGTGAAGACGGATACGTAAAAGAATACATAAAAAGCCATTTTTTATATTTTTGTCCCATTGTTTGTGCACGCATAATTTTAAAACTACTGAACCGATTACAATGGTGCTATACAAATGCGTAGGGTGTGAGAGTTAGTACGCTCTCACACTATGATATGCTAACTGGTATGTTAATGCTATGGATATTGGATATATCCTCATGCTTTGCTGGATACTGAGTGCTGAAGTAGGATACGGCCGAAGGAATGAAATGCTGAGAGTAATGGTCGTATCCACGTATATTCGAACACTGATTTGCTATGATAAATGCTCTTAAAAAGTAATGTTAGCGCCCTATGTACGATGCACTTTTATCGAGGTCGCGTGATGTCCGCGTTCAATGTGCAAATGCTGTGCGGCGAAATAACATCTACCGATTGACCCCGATAATTGATGTACGTGCTTCGTACATATTGCCACTCAAAAGAAAGAAGTTAGAAGATAAAGAATAATCTCTCTTAACCACCTACCTTGAAAGTTTCAATTGTTAGGTGTCATGCTTAAGTAAGTATTTAATTTAGGGTCAATAAAAGACCAATAAGAATGATTTGATCTGTGGTCTGCAAAACTTTAAAAGTAGGTGATAAGTAATTAATTATAAACATTTTGCTGATAGCAACCGAACACTAGGTGAACAATTTGCTGAATGATGTAAAAATTAAACTATGTTAAAAATGTGCTAAATGTACATCTTGCCACCTCAAAGAATTGACAATTTAAATACTTACCTAATTAAATGATGCTGTTACAAACTATATTTCAAATGACTAAATTTAAACAATTATACTATGCTAGTTATGTAACCTAGTGTAAAAACGTAAGCTTGATTTTAGTTAGTAAAAATGTATAAAATGCTGTTGTAAAAAAAAGATGTTATCGGAGTAGCTATTTAAGCAAATAATTTTAGGAAGTAAAACATGTAAAACTAGTGCAATATAATTAGAGTTTGATAAATCGGTATTTAGAAGGGTTCCATAAATTGTGAACCGTAAGAAAATGTAACCAAATATAAACTTGATTCTGATTTTAAAGTAGTTATGTAAAAATAGTATAATAATTTACGCAACTTTGCTATTAGTTACAGTAACGAAGTATAAATAAAGAATGCTGACTATGTTAAAATAAATGTTATAACTTAAAACTTTGACCGTAGGTACTAATCGTATCGAATCTAATGCAAATAACGAAAAAGTAACAATAATAAATAAGTTTGTTTGTATATAGTAACACGGTATAAAAATGCTGGTTATGAATGAAATTTATAGATTTGCCCGTAATCGGAATGTGCTGATCAAAGCAAAAGTTATTGTTTTGGTGTATGTTAGTAGGTAAGTATGCTAAAATATAACTAGGTTAGTAACATATTGGTGCACAGCTTATTGATACGAATTGATTTAGGTTCTTATAAAAACGTTATTAAGAGGTCCTTTTCATTTTCACCGTAGGCCGGCCATATTTTTTGCTACGGGCACTCACGCACTGCACTTGTTGCTCCTTGAACCGTTTATGAAATATTGTCATGTCGTTATGCATTGCTCTTTGGTTTAGTCGGAAGGAGTATTGCTTGATTCCTAGACGTGGTGACTCGCAACTGAGGTTCTTGTACCCATTAAGTTTCTTCCTATTAGTCCTCAAGTGTTTGCGCCTGACCTGTTTGAAACCCGATGATACCTTCTTGTCCTTCGCAAACCTCCTCTCTAACTGCTTAAGTTGTGCTATGGCATGCGTTTTTGATATACCTAAAAGTGCTTTATAATTTTGTTTCACTAGTAGGCTCACCACGTTTCTAAAGTTCTCCGATCGCTTTGTGTTTTTACCCGAATTATCTTTAAAATGATGTTTTTGTGACCTCATTGCTAGTTGTGGATGGTCGTTGATATCTTCGACTACCAAACACTTCGTCAGGACATCGATGTTGTGCGTCAGCACATGGCAGTTGTCCTCATCCATTGAAACAGACTTGGTCTGGACTTCTTTGTGCGGTGAAAACTCGGGCTTGTTAGGAGGTGGTGTTAGCGTTTGCGGTACGGACACCCCTTTGCTCGGCTCTTCTGTATATGGAAACATCTCAATGCTAAATCTAGTAAATTGTCGTTGTCTCCTTCCCGACTCTTCAATTTTCTGTGCTTTTGACAGAGAGGGATTGTCATAGCCTTCAGAATGTAAGCCCATGAACGTTGACCATTCAGCATAATTTCTACTGAACGTAGGATTTTCAAGCTTTGGCATAGATTGCTGTTGATGCATAGATGAATTTAATCTAATATTTAATGCTCGTTTTGTCTGCTTAAATTCATGCTCATTTTTATCGTACTCTTCGTAATAAGTCTCGTCCGAACCTTCTAAAATCACATCAATTTGTAGATGTAGTTCGTCGATTGCCTCCCACTTTGACTGTAGGGATTTCAGTGTGTCTTCAATCTCCCACTTTTCGGACATTGAGTCAATCTTAGTCCTAATTGCTAACCTTTTTAATGCTCTAAACTGGGCGTATTGGGTCTGCTGTAACTCTACTGCTTTCCTTTCCTTAAGGTTATACGAAATGATCGCACTGCGAGCGCCCTCGAACCACCCGGTTAGAACTTCAATGATGTCGTCGGCGAAATACTGCTGGGTCCGATCTTCCATTTTAAATAACTCAGCGTCGTTGCGCTGGGCCTCCACCCATATTTCATCCAACCTTTCGATTATCGCTTTCAGGTACTCGGTACCTTTCCTACTTTCAGAGTCCTTCTTGAAATTAGAATAGATGCGTTTGATCTCATCCAGGATCTCTGCTTGACGTGCGATTAAGGCTTCCATTATGATTGATAAACAAGCAAGATAAATGGAAAGATCTTACTTGAGATTCTGGAACTTAACGCTGCGTCGATGCTCTGCTATATTCATGCTGATGCTCTGCTCTGCTGTGCTGTGTTGCTATGCTGCTATGCTGTTCTGCTATGCTGCTCTGCTATGCTGCTCTGCTATGCTTGTAACACACGCGAACCGTACGCCCGCGAGGTCACTGGTTTTAATACAGGACCCAAGGTACAACTCTCTCGCGATCGCGACGCAAAGTAGTCGTCCCTTCGATCCGGCTCAAAGGACCAAATAATGTGAGAGTTAGTACGCTCTCACACTATGATATGCTAAATGATATGTATGCTAGGTATGCTATGGATATTGCTATCCTTTTGATATGCTCGGTTACTGAGTGCTGAAGTAGGATACGGCCGAAGGAATGAAATGCTGAGAGTTATGGTCGTATCCACGTATATTCGAACACTGATTTGCTATGATAAATGCTCTTAAAAAGTAATGTTAGCGCCCTATGTACGATGCACTTTTATCGAGGTCGCGTGATGTCCGCGTTCAATGTGCAAATGCTGTGCGGCGAAATAACATCTACCGATTGACCCCGATAATTGATGTACGTGCTTCGTACATAGGGCTTAGTTTCAATTATGCATTAAGCATTAATTTCATCGCAATCGGTTGACTCGAGCGAAAGTTATGAGTAACTATTAAGTTTTAAAGTAAATTATATTTCAGTGGTCGTCGCTATTTCATAAATAAATAAACACGATAACGGACTGTTGCATTTTGATACATCAATTTTATAATAGCTACTGTACTGTACCAAAAGCGTAATGGTAATGAAATGAACTACCGAGAAAATGACATACTTAGAAAATATCTTGATAAGAAAATGACAACGTTCTAAAATGACGTGCATAGAAAAAGACCTAGTTCGCCATAATGGATATCGGTCGTAACGATTGGAAATAATTAATTTTTACCTAGTTTATGTATGTCAAAAAAGATCCTCAATCTTAGTATGGGAAATAGGCTAACATAAAAATGTTAGCGTATAGTTATGAAACTCATGTCAATTTGTTTCTCATAATTATAATCATTTATTGCTTCATCTGGTGTACACACGGCGATACATCAAGCTATACAAAACCAAAATAAGGTGGCCGCGCGTAGGACGAGTAACGTATAACTTCTCGCGACCAGGTTCTATTGGTTTTGTATAGCTTGATGTGTCGCCGTGTGTATATAGATCTTATAGTTAATAACAGTTCGCAACATGGGCCCTGCAAGGGCACTGCAATTCTAATCTCTAGATTTTAGTGGTAATATTAGCTATACCTTATCTAAACGGAGTGTCGCATAATCACAGTTGGCGCACATCTTGTCTTGGTAAGATTTGTTGGTTTTTTATTTTAATTTTTGTATTAAAATCTAAGATGTTCCTATACACGCATTGTTTTACATGTGCCGTTTTAATAGGAAAAAGAATTTTAGCAAAAAAAGTCTAAACGGTGCATTCTTTATATTTATTTCATTATTCCGTTTGCATTTTTACCAAATCTTTCGTCCGATTACTATAGTAAATTAAATTATGTTTTAGAGTATAATACCATCAATAAACGTATCCGTTCAATAATAAATTGACTTCTTTGAGCGGTGTTTTTTTTGGACTACTGAACTGAACCGATTTTGATGAAACTTTTTGTGATCAAACAAAACCTTATGATTCGATTTAATAAAGGTATACATTTAACTCGCTATAATGACGGGCGGGAGCGTCGAACCGTCGAAGGCCAAAGTCAGTATCTTGTTTTCATTCCATCGCAAGTGAAACGCTCGCGTTTTGCTGTGACGTGATCCGATATCGTCTGAATCTGACTCACACATTCAACATAAAACAGCCCAGCTGAAGCCGGCCTTCTTCATTCATTCGTCCATTTTGTTTAAGACCAGAGTGTTAATAATTTGTTACTGCATTTATTACTGCTAATCCCTTTACACCGTGCATTTATACCGTGTTAAAAGGTCGCGTTTTGTTTTTAGACGATTTTAACACCATTTAAGGAGAACTTTGGTGCTATTTAGGATAAAAAGTGAGTATTTGAAACTTTTGAAGGTCAATATGATAGCTCTATAATTATTGTTAAAAAGTAATTTATAGCCTGTAGGATGCAAAAACCTCCTATCACGAATAAAGATGAGATCAAGTGGGTCATTTATCTTTCAAAAATCGCACTCCTGGAGTATAATTTTTAAAAGTCAAATCAGCAGTAGAAAGATGTATAGGTATATCTCCATAGTAATTTTGACATTTTCAACTGCTGCGTTCAACGTACGAGTTTTAAAAATCGCACTCCGGGCATAGAATATCATTATTGTTATGCTCCGGGAACTAGTACGGACGGATTGGTGGGGTGGAGCAACTTCCGGTCAACAACAAAGTAGTTGTAGCTGATTAATCTGATTATAGAGCTTGTTTTTTCTCTTTTCAGTTAAGTAATAAGTTTTCGCAGTCGGTTTTTTTGTTTTTCGTAATAATTTAGTTTAAGTACTTCATACTTTTTAGTTTTGTGTCAAAATGGTGGCATAAAACGACTACCGATAATTTTATAATTTGCTGTTTACTAGCTTTCATTTAATACCTATAGCTATTGTAATAATAACATAGAAATTTTGTTTAAAAATCAATCACGCCGTTTAGGAGAGCAATCGCGCTAAATAAATCTCAACTCAACCATGATTGGACCGCGTGCGAACCACAACTTTTAACACATTCTCAGCCGTTATAACAGATCACTCAGACGTAAAAGGCTGTCGTCCGTCACATAGAGTTTTGCGCGATACAGAATTCAGCACAGTTGAATTAGTAATTGGATTGTAATGTGATTAGTACTGAAATTTGATTAGAATTGAACTTGGATGTTTTAAATTAGCGCGATCGCCCTCTAGGTCTCTGGCCACTTAAATTTAGACGGGTTGGAAAACTTTCTGACAGCAAGTTTCTGATTGGGCTCGAGTGGTGGATTATGGCCAATTCTCTCTCAACCATATTCTTGAGGAGAGCCTTTGCCCTGCAGTGCGATTACAGACAATAATATAAAATACTGATAAATAAATCAAGCCTTCCTTTTAAGCAGAAGGTAGCAGATTCGAATCGCGCAAGAAGCAAATCTTTATGTTGAATAGCAACGCTACCCAAGTCTATAGCCACACACGCGCACGTTTAAATTCTTGCAATGGTTCGCGTGGCTAATATTTCGTAACTTTATAAATACATACCATTTTTGTCTTTCAGATGGCAGCTCCAGCGATAGGCATAGACCTCGGCACGACGTACTCGTGCGTGGCCGTGTACCGCAACGGGCGCGCGGAGATCATCCCCAACGCGGAGGGGAACCGCATCACACCCTCGTACGTCGCGTTCACCGACACCGAGCGACTCGTCGGGGACGCCGCCAAGAACCAGGACGCCCTCAACCCTACCAACACCATCTTCGGTTAGTACACTATATATTAAGTTCGTTTTAAACAAAGAACATTTAAAATATAAATAGAACTTAACCATGTAATCTAACAGATGCGTGTATAGGGTCTTTCTCAATATGCAGACTGTTTTTTTAAGGAGATGATCAGACCATCAAACTGAACAACTTTCGCTATGGGACAAACATCATAAAACGTAAAAAGAATCTGTTCATCCCCTTAAAAAACCATCAGCATATTAAGAAACTGTTTTTGCATAATAGAAGTGATCAAAATATCATGCAACGACTAATGGTTACGATTACGACTAAGGATGATTCACCTCACTGACTGTGTTATACCTACACATTTATAGTGTAGTGTATTGAGTGTGCGCACTGTATTATAGTGATTCTACTGCATCTCAAACGTCTCGAGACTTTAAACAATTGATCCGGGATATCGTTAGATTACCTACGTTGTACGTTAAGTTAGGCCAATACAGACAGCAGGTAGACCACAATCTTGCATACGGCAAACTAGCGATGATTACATATCCACGTATGATGATGTATCAGTATCAATCGATATTGTGGAATCTAAAAGCAGTTATTAGCAACTAAAGTCAAAATGGGGAAATTTGATTTGATTGATGATTTGATGATTTTCTAAATTTCTGTCACGTCTGTGTCAGTTTGCGTTCATTGCATACATTCTGGAATGTATTATAGTGGATTCAAGGTGACTAGCAAGATGAAAGGATTACAGTGAAAAATATCGAGAGTACAATGCCGAGAATATATTACCAAGTTTGTTATTGATCAGTATCCGGCGAATTACGAGTTGTCTATTCCTGTACACGTCGGTCTACCTGTTGTTGCAGATGCAAAACGCCTGATCGGCCGAAAATTCAACGATCATTCAGTGCAAGAAGATATAAAGCATTGGCCTTTTGATGTCATAAAAGAAGATAACAAGCCTAAAATAAAGGTCCAACACAAAGGACAGGACAAGACTTTGTTCCCCGAAGAAGTGAGCTCCATGGTGCTCATCAAGATGAAGGAAACCGCCGAAGCGTACCTCGGCAAGAAGGTGCGGAATGCAGTGATCACAGTCCCGGCGTACTTCAACGACTCGCAGCGGCAGGCCACGAAGGACGCAGGCACGATCGCCGGCCTCAACGTGCTGCGCATCATCAACGAGCCCACCGCCGGCGCGCTTGCGTACGGTTTTGGAATCGAAGAAGAAGAGGAACATAATGTTCTGATATTTGATCTCGGGGGTGGTACCTTTGACGTGTCGATTTTGACCATTGAAGCAGGTGTCTTTGAAGTAAGGTCCACTGCTGGTAACACGCATCTAGGTGGAGAGGACTTTGATAGCAACATGGTCGAACACTTCATTGAAGAGTTCAGTCAGCTTCATGAGCACGATCTTAGGAGTAGTCCTAAAGCGATCCGACGTCTACGAACTGCTTGTGAGAAAGCCAAGAGAACTCTGTCAACCTTGGACGAGGCTAGCATAGACATAGAATCACTCGTTGAGGGTGTTGACTTCCATTCCACTATAACCAGAGCGCGCTTCGAAGAGTTGAACGCGGAACTATTTAAATCTACACTGGAACCAGTCGAGAAGGCACTTCGTGACGCTAACATGGAAAAATCTGAAATCCATCAAATCGTGCTCGTGGGCGGATCCACTCGCATTCCCATGGTGCAAAAATTGCTACAGGAATTCTTCGATGGTAAAGAGCTGAATAGGTCAGTGAATCCAGACGAAGCGGTCGCGGCCGGCGCAGCAATTCAAGCTTCCAATTTGGACGGAGACATAACTGAGCAAATTAATGATCTGGTACTCGTAGATGTCACCCCTTTGTCCCTCGGCATCAACACCTTGGGCGGTGTTATGGCAAAGCTCATTGAACGCAACACCACCATTCCTGCTCGACGTTCAGAGACATTCTCGACTGCAGTTGACAATCAGTCGCAAGTTCTCGTCCAAGTCTTCGAAGGAGAGCGTATGATGACAAGAGACAACGAGCTCCTAGGAAAATTTACTCTCAACGGTATACCGCCAATGCCGCGAGGTGTAGCTCAAATAGACGTTACATTCGAAATCGACACTGACGGAATCATGCAAGTGAGAGCTGTAGAAAGATCCACCAAAAGGACAGACCAAATCACAATCACCAACGAAAAGGGTCGTCTGTCGAGAGAACAGATAGAGAGGTTGGTGGAGGAAGCGGAGCAGTACAGGAACGAAGATGAAGTGCTGAGAGAGAAGAGCAGAACAAAGAACGCTCTTGAAAACTACTGCTTTAGCATGATGGCCAGGGCTCAGGATAAGAAACTGAAGGACAAGATATCGAATTCTGACAAGCAATTGATTGTTACCAAATGCACTGAGGCTATGCAATGGGTTGACACTGCAGAGACGGCCACAGCGGATGAATATGCAAACAAACTTTTGGAGTTGGAAAGAATTTGTGATTCTATTATTAATAGTCTTTAAAAGTTTTAAAATTGTATATAAACAATTAAATTGTCAAAAAATTCGAAATGAACGGGGCTATATAACTAAGTATTTACAGTTACCTATGCGTACGCATTTACTATCGTAGGTGTATATCCCATCGTATATTAAATTATAAGGTAGGAAAACTGTTCGTATCAACATTCTAAACACTTAGATATCAAACTTCTAAGTCGCTATAAAATAATAAAGAAGAAGAAAGTCCTGGATCCCAACTGCATAAATCTTACGAAAGAAATAATCGCAATATTATATTATAATTTAATATCGGCCAGCAATATTTTATTGAATATATCTAATAAGTTTATTATGTTGTAATTGGCTAATAAAAAATTGTTCTATTGTACTGAAAAATAATATTGATTGTGTTTCTATTTAAACGAGTTTCAGTTCCTGAGATCATTTCATTTCCTTTATCACCTTTTTGACTTTTGGTAATAAATTGCTAACTAACCTATTTGTTTCTCAATTTATACTTAGTAGCTGTATCTGAATTATGATGCACATTTAGACTTCAACCCATCCGAGATGTCACATTTCAATCTTTTGTAATATTATGCTCATTGTATAAGTCCATGATTATGCTATTCGATACGACATTGTACTGAAATTTTTATTAAACTTTATAATCATTTAAAAAACTGTTTTATTAGTATATGTAATGGCTAACTGATAAATTGATAATCCCTAATTATCAATGTAAGTTATTATTAAATCCGAAAGCTATGTCTGACACATTTTCACGGCTAATCCGCTGAAATCATTTTGATGAAATTTGGTATGAACCCTGAGGAAAACTGTAAGCATATCCATATCCAGGCAGACCTGGTCCATCCCCATCACAGAGATGCTCTACACCCCATAAACACTAAATCAGCCTTGCAGCTGATGGTTGCAAAAAGTACACTTATCTCTTAGTCTAATAGCCTATTTGGCAAATATCACGCATGACAAATACGCGTTTCTACGTGAAATGAAATAGGCAATAAAACGATAAAAACGTGATCCCAGGGATTCTTTGGTGGCGTATTTGCCTACGTCACTCCTTTTAAATGCGTCGAAAACCGACATACGTCAGGAAACGCTTATTCTTCATGTGTGATATTTGCCAAATACGCCATGTGAACTACCACCATAACACATAATCACTAATATGTATCATTAATACAAGTGACGACGATCGGCGAGACACACAATAACACTTATGTATCAGAAATATAATTGACGACGATCATCAGCGAGTCAAACAAAGAATATAACTCATTTATTTGCATAGCACTCAAGAGACGGCGATAGGCAAGTCACATAACTATTATAACTATTATGTATCTCAAATACAAGTTTTGACGATCGATCGTCCTGAAACTAATCTAAAATTGTTAAATTCTGTTCTCCATGCAATATACTGGAGCAAACTATTCTTTGTTGCAGACGCAAAACGTTTGATCGGGCGTACGTTCGATGACCCCTTGGTCCAAGACGACATGAAATATTGGCCTTTTAAAATCATTAACGAAAACGACAGACCCAAGATTCAGGTCAAGTACAAGGGTCAGATCAAGACTTTGTTCCCAGAGGAAGTGAGCTCTATTGTACTCACGAAAATGAAGGTAACTGCTGAAGCGTACCTCGGCAAGAAGGTGCGGAACGCAGTGATCACAGTCCCGGCGTACTTCAGCGACTCGCAGCGGCAGGCCACGAAGGACGCGGGCACCATCGCCGGCCTCAACGTGCTGCGCATCATCAACGAGCCCACCGCCGGCGCGCTCGCGTACGGCCTCAGTGATAGAAAGGAAGAACGTAACATCCTGGTCTACGACCTTGGTGGTGGAACATTCGACGTATCCATTTTGAACATAGATGAAGGTATTTTCGAAGTGAAGTCCACCTCCGGTAATACGCATCTCGGTGGAGAAGATTTCGATAGTAATATGGTAGAGTATTTTGTCCAACAGTTCAAGGATATCCATTCGGTTGATCTTAGAAATAATCCTCAGGCGATTAGACGTTTGAGAACACAGTGTGAACAAGCGAAAAGAATTCTTTCTTATGCAATTGAAACAAAAATAAGTCTAGACGCGCTTGCTGAGGGTAAGGACTTTTCTTCTAAAATAACCAGAGCTCGCTTCGAAATGATGAACGCTGATCTATTCAGGTCGACTTTGGAACCAGTCGAGAACGCACTGCGCGACGCAGAAATGACAAAGGCCGACATAGATGAAGTAGTACTCGTAGGAGGATCCACTCGAATCCCCATGATACAAAGGTTACTGAAAGAATTCTTTGAAGGCAAAGAACTGAACCAATCCGTCAACCCAGACGAAGCCGTCGCTGTAGGCGCCGCAATACAGGCGGCTAATCTGGACGGTGCTTCAACTGACATGGTGCTGGTAGATGTTACTCCTTTATCTCTGGGTACAGACATTCACGGTGATATAATGTCAGTAGTAATCAAACGTAATACTATTATTCCAACGACTCAGATACAAACATATCGCACCGTCGGAGATAATCAGACTTCAGTTGAAATCAAGGTCCGCGAAGGTGAGCGTTCAATAGCTTCTGAAAACAATCTCCTTGGTGAGTTTACTCTTGAAGGTATCCCGCCAATGCCTCGAGGTAAAGCTGAACATCAAATTACCTTCGAAATCGACGCCGACGGCATACTCCACGTCAGTGCTGTTTCTACCACAGTCAACAACAAGAAGAAATTGACCATTACAAATAACACAGGTCGTATATCCAAAGACCAGATTGAACAACTGATAAAAGAGGCAGAAGAGCACAAAGTTCAGGATCAAGAAAGAATAAAAGTTGCAGAGGCGAAAAATGAACTTGAGTCGTACTGCTACAGTATGAAGACGAATGTGAGAGATATGAAAAATAAAGGCAAGATCTCTAACTCCGATGAGCAGACGATCTTAAATAAATGCGAGGAGATTACAAAATGGGCAATGTCCGACTCACAAACCGATATGGACGACGTTATTCAGAGGAGAAAGCAGTTAGAAAGAATCTACGATTCTATTTTAACTGTCGGTAACAATACAGGATGTATTGTTATTTAGTTATTGTACCTACTGTATTGTAATGTACGCGCGGAAACGAAATGCACAAATGCCTTTTCTACAAAATCATTTATCATTATTATGTTGTAAGAGTGGGAGTCAGATTGCGGTATTATAATAAAACTTAAAATGTTAATTGAAGTTTTATTCTGAAAACGACATCTGTACGATACAGGTACAAAATAAGGATGAAATGATACTGTAGGCCACTGGATTTAACTGTTATAATGAAATAAAGAAAGTACATTCGACTAGCGCGTCGTAAGGTCTGTAGTGAAGTAAAAATTGGTTTTCTATGATGGCGGTCGGTGATGCACGCGAGCCGTGCGCCCCCCGCTCCCCCGCGCCCGCTGTTGCTAAGGCTGTGACCGCAAAAACATCCGAGAGTCTATAGTTGTTACATGATGCATGTGTGTGTGATGTGTGTGTTTTTACGTAACTATCGGATCTCGTTACAGTTAAGATTTCGCGATCAAGAAACCTAAAATAAAAAAGTGCAACACCAACGTACCTACTGCAAAACCCTAAAAGCTATGTTAGTGGTGGGTGTTGTACTTTTTTATTGATTGAGAAATCTATAATTTTGTTATGAGGGCGCCACTGAGCTGTAAATGGCCTCTTAACTTCGCACAATAAGCCCATCGATGAAACGACATTGTGATCCTTATTACCTTTAGCCAGCATCTTGCCTACCCTCCAGCGCGGTCCAAACCACACCATATTTTAGGTTAAGTTAGTTTTATTTTCTCAATTTTGTTATTTATTTTTAATGTAACTACCTACTTTCCTTCCTTTATTTGTCTAATCTACATAATAAAAGAATACGATAATAATTTCATTATTTTATAGGTACAGTAAGATTTTGCCCGCGACTTTGGCCGCAGCGGCTCTCGTCGTCGTAGAGATAAACTACTTACCACTTTTTTAAGAGTCTAATCATAAGCTTCTAAAAACAAAGAAGTTTCATCAAATTGATCCCGAAGTTTTTGTTTGATTCTCGAACAAATAAACAGACAAAAAATAAAAAATCGGTCATTTGGAGTCAGGGACACTTAAACAACATATTATTAATATCGTAACGTTTTTGTAAATATCTTCAATGTGCAGATACACCTTTTGTTACAGTTTTATATAAATGACTAGAGTTAACCCGCGACTTCGTCCGCACAAATTATATACCAGATTTTAAGTCAGATCAGATCCTAGGGTATCAAACAAAAAATATTCATCAAAATCGGTTCATTAGTTTTTGCGTGATGCTCGATCAAACAAACACACAAACAAACAAACAGACAAAAAATCCAAAAATTGGTGATATGGAATCAGGGACACCTAAAAACCATATCGTAACTTTTTTTTGTTAATATCTTCAATGTACAGACACACTTCTGTTACAGTTTTATAATAGTACTAGCGTTAACCCGCGACTTCGTCCGCACAAATTATATACCAGATTTTAAGTCAGATCATAAGCTATCAAACAAAAAAGTTTCATCAAAATCGGTTCAGTAGTTTTTGCGTGATACTCGTTCAAACAAACAAACACACAAACAAACAGACAGACAAAAAATCCAAAAATTGGTGAAATGGAATCAGGGACACCTAAAAACCATATCGTAACTTTTTTTTTGTTAATATCTTCAATGTACAGACAAACTTCCTGTTACAGTTTTATAATAGTATAGATAGATAGAAGATAGATAAAACACAGTGTAGGTAAAATTTATAGTGAAGTACATAATGTTTGTTCCAGACGCAAAGCGGCTTATCGGACGCAAGTTCAACGACCGATCAGTACAAGATGACATGAAACTGTGGCCCTTCAAAGTCATCAGTGAAGACGGCAAGCCCAAGATTCAGGTCAAGTTCAAGGGCCAAGACAAGACCTTGTTTCCAGAGGAAGTGAGCTCCATCGTGCTAACAAAGATGAAGGAAACTGCTGAAGCGTATCTCGGCAAGGCAGTGCGAAGTGCTGTGATCACAGTCCCGGCGTACTTCAGCGACTCGCAGCGACAGGCCACGAAGGACGCAGGAACAATCGCCGGCCTCAACGTGCTGCGCATCATCAACGAGCCAACCGCAGGCGCGCTCGCATACGGCCTCGGAGATACGGAAGAAGAAGAACGCAATGTCCTGATCTACGACCTCGGCGGTGGAACCTTCGACGTTTCCATATTGACCATCGAGGCTGGTGTCTTCGAAGTAAGGTCCACCGCCGGTGATACTCATCTTGGTGGCGAGGACTTCGATAACAACATGGTCGACCACTTCGTCAAGGAATTTAGCAGGCAACATAATCTAGATCTTAGACGGAGTCCTAAGGCAATGCGGCGATTGCGGACTCAATGCGAGAAAGCCAAGAGAATGCTATCAACATCGAATGAGGCGTCTGTCGAAATCGACTCTCTCTACGAGGGTGTAGACTTCCGCTCCATTATTACCAGAGCACGCTTCGAAGAAATGAATGGAAGTTTGTTCAAATCGACGATTGAACAAGTCAAAAACGCACTTAAAGATGCCGAAATGAGTAAGTCTGACATCAGTGACGTAGTGCTCGTCGGTGGATCCACTCGCATCCCCATGGTGCAGAGATTACTGCAAGAGTTCTTCGGTGGCCGAGGGTTAAATAGATCAGTGAACCCTGACGAAGCCGTTGCGGCCGGCGCGGCGATCCAAGCCGCTAGCCTAGACGGCGACCTGTCTGAACAGGTAAACGACCTGGTGCTCGTCGACATAACTCCGTTGTCTCTCGGAACAGACATAGTCGGAGACCGCATGTCGGTCATCATCAAGCGTAACACGACCATACCAACGCGCAAAACAGAGAGATATTACACTGTCAGTGACAACCAGACTAGAGTGGGAGTCGAGATTCGCGAGGGTGAGCGTCCCATGGCATCCGACAACAATCTCCTCGGCAAGTTTACTCTGGAAGGCATCCCGCCGATGGCTGCCGGTAGAGCTAAAGTAGACGTGACTTTCGAGATAGACGCTGACGGCATTTTCCACGCTTCTGCAATCGAAACTAGCTCTGGGAATCACAAGAAGATAATCATAGACAAGGGTCGTTTGTCTGATGAGCAGATTACGAAAATGCTGGATGACGCGGAGAGATTCAAATCCCTGGATCAAAGGCGAATGGAGGCTGCCGAAGCAAGGAACGCGCTTGAGGCTTACTGCATCAGAGTAAAGTTAGATATTTCGGAGAGGCGCTCGAGAGGTGGGATTTCTAATGCCGACAGTCGAACAATTCTGGACAAGTGTGAGGAAATCATTCAGTGGGTTGGTTCTGCGAAAGAGGTCGGGGCAAATGACATCCTTGAGAAGAAAAAGCAATTGGAAAGAATGTACGACACGATACTTATGTAAAATGCTCCTATATACCTTTATCTCTAAACTTGTAGTTACGTTATTATGATTTGATTACCTATCTTAGCTTTTATCGTTATCGATTTTTTTTTATATTCTGAGTCTATAAGTAGTTTATAGATAACTTTTATGATTATTTTGTTTTAAAATTAAAATTGTCAAAGAATATTTGCGAAGCACAACTACAGGGTGAAATTGATATTATTAGCATCCTTTTAAACTAAGAGTCTACCCATCAAACTGAACAACTTTTACTATGGCAGCAAAGCGATCGTAAAAAAAAATCTGCTGTTGCATACATTTGAGTCGCGAACTCGCGCGTCGTCATTGCAGTTTAGTATGGAACAGCAGATTTTTTATTAGCTCCGAATGGCTCCGATCGGTTTGCTCCCTTAGTAAAAGTTGTTCAGTTTGATGGGTAGACCCTTAGTTTAAAAGGATGCTAATGATATCAATTTCACTCTGTATAATTATAATTGAAACTTAAATTGCTAAATGTGAACATTGCTACAACTACATTCTTAAACAGAAAGTTGGTAGTTGGAGCAATGTTTTTGACCACCCCGAAAGGGATTACGGTATGAGTATGTAATAATAATTTTATAACCCTATTTGTGTTTTAATGTTTCACACGAAAATATTTTTTTATATCTAAACTATTATAAAACAGTAGCTGAAAGTTTGTCTGTACATTGAAGATATTAACCAAAAAAAAGTTACGCTATGGTTTTTAGGTGTCCCTGATTCCATTTCACCAATTTTTGGATTTTTTGTCTGTCTGTTTGTTTGTGCGTTTGTTTGTGTGTTTGTTTGTGTGTTTGTTTATGTGTTTGTTTGTGTGTTTGTTTGTTTGAACGAGTATCACGCAAGAACTACTGAACCGATTTTGATGAAACTTTTTTTGTTTGATAGCTTATAATCTGACTTAAAATCTGGTATATAATTTGTGCGGATAAAGTCGCGGGTTAACGCTCGTCACGTATAATATTATTGAACGAGCTGTTTGTATACAGGTTGTAAGGAAAAGTATCATTACCTTTAAAGTTTACTAATGTCATTGCCTTTAAACCACACACTCTACCCATTTAAACTGAAAAAATTGTATTATGGGAGCAAAAATGTCAGAATATAAAAAATCTGCTGTTCCGTACGTATGAGTCGAGTAGGCGTTGCAGTTTTGTGTGGAACAGTTGATTGTTTTTTTGCACTGACAGGTTTGCTCCCATAGTAAAAGTTGTTCAGTTTGATGGATAGAGTGGGGGTGGGTGGGGTGTTGGTTGGGGTTTCATGATTTCGTGTTTCGGATGGCAAGTTAAGCCGTTGGTCTCGGCTACTATCTCTGGTAGTAGTAGTCGTTACATAAAAAATCACATCAGAGGCCCTAAGGCGGTCTGAAAAAACTCTGACACCAAGGCCGTGCCCACACAATAAGAAGAAGAAAGGTTAGTGATACTTTTCCTTACACGCTATATAATAATTATTAAAAAAAGCTTGACATCGAATTCCCATATTGCCAAAAATTTTAGTTACATCATCAACCTTCAATCAATTTAGGACTAGGGCATTTTAAGAATTAATCGATTTGAACTAGGCCATTTGAATTTGGGAAATAGACGTGTACAGGACGGCAAACGGATTCCAAAGTGGTCCGTCCTTTGTGTACCGGGTGGTGCTGGATCGGAAGAAATTAAAAACGCTTCCATTTTCAATCTGATGCCTTTTACGGGTTCGGGAGTGATCGGAGCTCTTGCTTGTTACTTGTTCGGAGTCTGAAGTCAGAGTGCGTGCTGAGGATTTCTTCACGTGGCTCCGAAGGGCCGCGGGGAGACGTTACCGAGGCATTGGTCACTTGGACGTGGTATCCATCGCCGGCTGCTCATACAGCCGAGGGGGGAGGGGGGATCAACGGCCACAGTGATCAGCTCACGAGGCATTTATTTTAGAAGTTTTCAAACCCTTATATCTCACGATGGGCAATAGGTAGATCTTACCTGAAAGTTTATATAGCAAATAGTTGACGAACTTTATCTAGTTCACATACATACATACATATGCTCACGCCGATCTCCCACTACTGGGGTAGGCAGAGACAACAGACCGCCACATGCTACGATTCTGACACACATCTTTAGCTTCCTCAACATCCATAAGTTTCTTCATACAAGCTCGTCGGTTCCGGGTACATTTTATTTGGCCCTTCTTCAGTACGCATCCGATTTGGTCAGCATACGTGCGCTTAGGGCGACCCCTTTCAACCATTCCATTCACACTTGCCTTGTAAATTTCATACGTCAACCTACTTTCGCTCTTTCTTTCCACATGGCCAAACCACCTCAACATACCTTTTTCAATCCTAGTCACTACATCTTCTTTCATACCACATCTTTCTCTAATACTCATTCATTCATAATATATTTCATAACACACTATTCCGTAACCGGTCATTCAAAGTCATACCACACATACTACGCAGGGAGCGCATTTATTCTAGATTCATGCTTCTTCTGCCATACCCAACTCTCACTTCCATACATTAAAGTTGGTTATCTAGTTCACACATAAAATATAGTATACATCTCATAAATAGTAAAATATCACACATGTCGCGACAGCTAGGTCGCGATATTTCTAATTTGTAAATATAAAAAAACTAGCAACACCTGTCGAAGGAAGGAAGGAAGCGAAGTGGCGCCATCTACAGTTATTCTTGGGTAAGTCGTTAACTTAGTCTATGGTTTATCTTAGTTATAGTTTAGTTTTGACAAATGTATTCAATCTATTCAAAGAAGTAAAGTAACGATAACAAAGTAGTGCTGGAAGATAGTGTGGAGCCCCGGATGGAGCGGCCACAATGATTGAGAGCTAAGTGGTGTTCTGTGATTGTACTAAAGGATGTCCTAATTGTCGTTATTACTAAACGTTCGAATCAATCATGTGTTCAAGTTTAATCTATTTACAATTACCGTTACTCTGTGCTTGTTTGCCTTCTTGAACTGATAACGAATATAGTTTGAATATGTATGAGGGACTATGGTGAGCCCACAGAGGTAAGCCCTGCCGGCAATACGGAGGCACACAGAGGTAAGCCCTGCCGGCGATACGGAGGCACACAGAGGTAAGCCCTGCCGGCGATACGGAGGCACACAGAGGTAAGCCCTGCCGGCGATACGGAGGCACACAGAGGTAAGCCCTGCCGGCGATACGGAGGCACACAGAGGTAAGCCCTGCCGGTAATACGGAGGCACACAGAGGTAAGCCCTGCCGGCAATACGGAGGCGCACAGAGGTAAGCCCTGCCGGTGATACGGAGGCATAAAGTAGTTAGCATTGCTGATGAGACGGAGGCCGGACTAAGCAAACTCTGTCCGTCCCACAGTAGCGTCCTTAGATATTGATGAATGTTCCTATAGATGATGCGTTGTTGTGATTAGTTTAAACTTGGTGTAACTGTCCCTCTTAGGCTCGATACACCGAGACAGTCGGTGTAATCGGGCTATATTCATATCAACAGGTGTGAACGGAGTCCACCGAATGGAGCGAAGCAGGTTCGAGACTTCACGTCACAGGACTGAAATCTCTCAGGTATAATTCTCAATTTTGTTATCTAAATTATCGCTACGTCCCTTAAACCCCCCATCGTGTATAGCCAACAATATAATAACTAATAGGGGCGTGGCGACATGGTGGAGATGCTGGGATAAGTCCAAGAGTCAAGACTTCAATAACAATGTGAGCTGACGAAGCTGTAAGTACCTAACAGGAAGGAAATATTCAATGTGACCTAATTATGTGTTGAAAAGCTTACGAGAGTTTCTATATTCATAAAGCACCAGAGGGGTGATGTTTACTTACTACCTTCGAATAAAAAAAAATTATTCGTAGTTCACTACATCATTTCAATTTTAGCGGGAAATACACCTGCAAATTCAGGACGTATCAAATTGGCTATGGAAGACTTGGTTTGATTAACCACCAAAAGATGGCGTGGCGTTACTATACTTTTCTCGACATTATTCAGTTTTACAAAGAGTAGATTAAGACCTAGAATCTAAGCGGTTATTTAAATAAATACGAAGTATTAATTATAAAGCATAATGAAATAAGTACTTCGTGAAACGCTATAACTATTAGAAATAAAATAGTTATTTATTTCGCAATGAACACTAGTACAAACGAAAGTCTACAAGATTACCCTTTAAGTTAGTAAATCTTTATTTTGCGAAAAAAAAACCCTATTATTGGTTTTTGTTATTTACGACTAGATTAATGACGATTAAAGGTTGGAAAACAATAGTGAAATAAGTCATATTTTCAAAATCTTCATAATTTTTTCGATTGGTTGGTCACGTCACGTTGGGATTAGTATCCATTGATTGATTTAGTATTCAATGTTGGTATCATTGATCAAACAAGACGTTATAGGAAATTGAGTCGTACGGGACAGTAATAAGGATTTGGAACGTAACTTATTCGAATGTTGTTCTCGATTTCCCGCATTTTCAGCTTGTTCGCCTTCCGGCCGGATGTGAGTTTCAAAGTTTCGAAAACCGAAACTGGCCATTTTCTTTTTTGCTCGATTCAGTGTGTCTGGCTGTAAAAGTTTTAATTACAAAAGGTGAAAATTTGGAAAGGTTTTGTGTTAACTGTGCGATTAACCAAAAGTTTAAAAGGTGAGTTACGTGTTCATATACTTAAACATCTAAAAGTAAGAAAAGTTACGAAAATCTATCTAAGTATGTGAAATGTGTTTCCATCTTCTTTCGTGCTGGTAGAAAATATCTCAATCTTCTTTCATCTCTTTTGTTGTGGTGCGAAATCAGTGTTTGAACGTGCAACGTGGTCAATTTCATCGTGTTTTACGTTTTGCCATAGTTATTTATTGAATCATTTTATTCCTTATAGGATCCATACACGATACGAATTCAACGGATTTGGATATTCAAAATCCGATTGATCGAAATAAACGTGCCCAGGAGTCCCGGTATGTACTTACCCATTTGTTTACTTGCTTATTTGTTATTATTTTAACATTTCTTTGTTCAACTAGAATCTAGTCAGATTTTTTCAACATTTCCATGTTATGATAAAGCAAAATTTGTGAATCGAGACCCATGATAATTGACGAACAAATTGCATAAAGGGAGAGTCTTCGTAATTGATAGACCTTGTTTATTGTTGTCAAAGCATTTATTCAAGTAACGTGGATTGCCAATTTAGGCAGATATTGAGGTTCCTTACATTCGTTTTTATTGCTAAGCGAATGCGTACCTAAACTAATAGGTGTGTTGTACCTGATTTATTGCCTGTCTTGGCAATTTTACATGACAGGAAAGTTTTTATTCTCCGAGGTTGCAAAATAACAAAAGTTAGTTACTTTAAATCAATATAAATTAATTAAATGAGAATTAAATAATGGATACAAATGGTCATGCAAATAAAGAGATAAGATTAAATTGAATAACTTAGACTTTAAGAAAACAGCTATCATAATGATCCGTGTTACATGGATGTTGCGTTGCATTGTTTAGGTGACTCGGGCGGTCACCTTAGTTAGGTTTTGTTGTGTTTTTTTTTTTTTTTTTATTGACATAGTTTGTAGGATGGAATGTCAGTGACTTTATTTAAATAAAATTTGACAGTTGCAATTTTAACACATTGACTGTGATCAGTCAGCAGTAAATAACTTATATATTTCAATGATTTTCAAACATTGAACAGATATCGGCTGAGTTGAGTTCCGAACGTTTGCTCTGAAAGCAGGATAGCAGATAGTAAATATCATAAGTTGACAGAGACAATACAGAGTGGTGGCTGTCGGATCGTGAGTTTCGAGCGCGAACCTGTAATATAATAATTTACCTTTTTTATTAAATATGGAATAACTTATGGTAATTTAAATTAAGTATAATTAATGTGGTGTCAAGCACTCCAGTGAATTGAGGAAATTTAATAAGATGTTTACTTTGTAACTTCGTAAATATTCTCTAGTAAATGACAAACTTTGTTTGCATTGTTGCGGACCGATTTATTTGAGATTTTTAGACATTTCTTCCTATTCAAGCACGAGTAAATTTACGACGTCAAATTTAATATGAGTGCTAATTATTAGGTTTGTACTGTTATTGGTAATATTAATTACAGATTTGAAAATGGAAGACACTCTACTACTAAGATTACGTTTAATAATAAATAATATTAAGTCTATAAATGATAAAGCGTCACAGCTAATTCCGGTGTCCGACCTTGATGAAGTACAATTAAAAGAGGCTGAAATAACTTGTAAAAAATTAGAAACATTTCTAAAAAACTTCAATTCAGAACTAAACAACTACTTCAGGATGAGTACAGAACCATCACCTGATGAGATATCGTGCTTCACTACAATCCAGCTTCAAGCTGAAGAAACTCTAATAGAATTATCACTGAAAGTTAACGGGACAACAAAATTGACCAACAAGTGTCAACAATCTTCTAGCAAGTTACCTAAACTAGATCTACCGGAATTTCATGGAGATATACTACAGTGGCAGGAATTCTGGGACCAGTTCTCGTGCAACATACACGAACGAAACCTATCCGACGTAGATAAGTTACTTTATCTTAAGTCTTCGCTTAAAGGAGCTGCTAAAGAAGTGATCAACGGACTAGAAAGTACGAACAAGAACTATCAGATTGCAATCTCAACCCTCAAGGAACGATACGGTAAAAGAAACCAAGTGATTGATGCCCATTATTCAGCACTTTCAAAAGTACAGACAGCAGACACATCTTATAAGGATTGTAGAAGAACACTGAATGAAGTTGAACGTCACCTTCGGGTGCTGAATGCTCTTGGCGAAGACATGAACCATAATCATCTGCGTCACCTAATTATGGAAAAATTCCCTGAAGATTTAATCTACGAGATAAAAACAAAATTGAAGAGTGATTCGATCGAAGAGATTAGAATGGAGTTGGACAAGATCATATCAGCTAAAGAAGAAGCTATTAGATTAACTCAAGCTAAGGATAACGATGAAAGCAGCTATACTACTGGAATATTACACGTCGGAGACGGAACAGAAAGAGTCAGGAACAAAGGAAACTTTCTCGGACAACAGCCCTGGAAGAGAAATAGGACGAGCCAGAAATACTCAATACGATACCAACCGGAAAACATACCTTACAAAAGAAATTATGAAGAAACTACATATAAGAATAAATTCAACGAAGAGAGAGATTCAGAAGAACCAGGAAATAAAAGAGCAAAATATAACTGCATATTTTGTAACGGAAATCACTACAACGATGAATGCCCTAAATCCCGTACGATTGATGATAGGAAATCTTTATTAAAGGATAGATGTTTCAACTGCCTGGCAAAGGGACATATAAGTAGCAACTGCCGCGTCGTGAGAATTTGTTACTACTGTAAAGAGCATGGGAAGCATCATAGGGCACTATGTCCTAAAAGGTTTAACAATAGAAACATTACTAAAACTTTACATGTTAATGATTTGAAATCTGGACCTGTTGTTTTACAAACAGCAATAGTGAATCTACAGAATGGAAGTGATTCTGCTAAGCCATTTAAATATCGAGCCCTTTTGGATTCTGGGAGTCAACGATCCTATGTCACACAACAAACTGTTAAGGAACTGGGTTTAAGAATAGAAGAAGAAACTAAACTCATCATATTTACATTCGGCTCCAAGGACCCACAAGAAATAGAGAGTCCCATAGTGAAGCTAAAGATTGAGACGCGGAGTGCTGAAACTGTTACCTTGTACGCAAATGTAGTCCCCATGATTATACAAAGTATTCCATGTCCAAAGAATAATCTTAGCTATTGGAAAGACAAATCCGAATTAGCCGATGATGGCTCATTGTCAGATCGAGTTGACATCTTGATAGGAAACGACTACTACTTTTCACTGATATCCACCGAGAAGATAAAAATTAAAGATAATTTATACCTGGTGAATTCAGACCTTGGTTGGATACTAAGTGGACGTATGGATTCAAGACCAGTTGATGACTTAGCAGTGGTCACATATTTTCAAACGAATTTAGAAGTCAAACTAAATCAACCCGATCTACCCCTGAATGATGGAAATTTGAAACAGTTATGGGAATTAGAATGCATTGGTATCTCTGATTCTCCAAGTGAAAACCGTGAAGAAGAAGCCATACGCAAATTCAACGAAACCACTAAATATGTTAATAACAGGTACCATGTATCCTGGCCATGGATTGAATATCCACCTCCGTTGTCGGTTAACTTTGGACAAGCCTTAGGCCGTTTGACTAACCTCGTTAAAAGGTTAGATAGATCAACTTTGATTTCATATGATACAACGATAAGAGATCAGAGGAAGAAGGGAATTATAGAAGAAGTTCCCAGCCTAGAAGAAAGTAACATATCTGCAAATCACCCAGTACACTATCTTCCACATCACGGAGTCAAGCAAGGTACCAAACCCATGAGAATTGTATATGATGCATCTTCAAAGTCGGGCAATAGTAAAAGCCTCAATCAGTGTTTATACTGTGGTCCGATAATGTTAGAGGATTTGAATGGATTGCTTTTAAAATTTCGATGCCACAACATCGGTATTTGTGCAGATGTCGAAAAGGCCTTTTTACAGATAGGTTTGCAGAAAGGGGATCGCGATGTGACTAGATTTTTGTGGCTGAAAGATATTGATAAACCGGTTTCCAAAGATAATTTGATACATATGAGATTTTGTAGAGTACCCTTCGGGGTTATATCGAGCCCTTTCTTATTAAATGCAACTATCAAATATCATTTAAAGAAATCGAACAACGAACAAATACAAAGACTGACCAGTGATATTTACGTGGATAATTTAATTACGGGCGCACAATCAGAACGAGAAGCAGCTGAACTTTATAACAATTCTAAACAGATATTTCAAGAATTGTCTATGAATCTTCGACAGTGGAGTTCAAACTCCAAAGAATTCATGAAATCGATACCAGACGTCTACGAAGATAACACAGTGAAAGTATTGGGACTGAACTGGAACCTGGAGAAGGATACGTTCCAGATGGCTTATCCAAATTCAAACAATGCCAGAATTGACACTAAAAGAGGAGTCCTTAAGACAGTGGCGTCCGTCTATGATCCTATGGGCTATGCAGTTCCGTTATTACTACCTGCAAAATTATTTTTACAAGAATTATGGAAAGAGAAAATAAAGTGGGATTCACCATCCCACAGGACATGATCGATAAATGGGAAACTATTTTCAAAGACTTGGATAACATCAAATTAATTAAAGTTCCAAGATGCTACTTCAAAGACACCTCCGATAAGAGATGTCAACTACATTGCTTTACTGACTCGTCAATGACTGCGTATGCTGCTGCAGTCTACGTTGTCAATAAAAATGAGATAACCTTCGTGATCGGAAAATCTCGGCTGGTACCAATTAAAGAACAGAAGAACTTATCTATCCCACGTCTAGAGTTGTTAGGAGTTCTTATTGGATGTCGACTGATAAAATATGCTCTCAGATTTCTTCAACTAGAAGTGACAAGACAAATATGATGGACTGATAGTCAAATAGCGATTGACTGGTGCAAATCTGATAAAGTCTTACCTCCATTCGTGGCGAGAAGGATTGAAGAAATTAACAGGAACAAAGAACTGACAATAAGATACGTCCCTTCTGAGATGAATCCTGCGGATGTAGCAACAAGAGTGACTAACTCAAAGGAAGAACGAGTTGGATGGTTAGACGGTCCTCGATTTCTACTGGAAGATTCCAACTCCTGGCCTTCAAGTGGAGCGATGGTGACTTCCCTTGCGTCGGGGGAGGGTCGCCTGAATATCCCTTCAGTCGATGATACTGAGAACGATATTGATATGTTGGAAATAGAAAGGTTACAGGAATTAGAGCAGACAGGACAAGACCGACCGTTGGGAACGGATGGGCAAAAGGAGAATCAAGAAAATTTATATACTACGATCCAAGAAGTTAAGAAGGTACAGTTAGAACACTTTACGCAAGAACTTGAGGGAAAGGAAACAAACTTGAAAAGAAATTTGGGTTTGTTTAAAGATGTGGATGGCGTATTAAGGTGCAAAGGCCGTCTTGGGAATACCAGCTGGTCTTTTGACAAACGGTATCCTTTACTCATTCCTAAAGACTGTGAGTATACCAACAACATTATTATGAAAATTCATAAAGATAATTACCATGTAGGTGCAAATCATACTCTAAGCCTGATACGTCAAACATTTTGGATCCCACAAGGAAAAGCTCAAGTCATGAAGATCTTGAGAAAGTGTCCTCAGTGTATTAAACATGGAGGTGGTCCGTTTAGATTACCACCGACACCTGCATTACCACCTGAAAGAGTAAATTATTCTTCTCCTTTCACTTTCACAGGCATTGATCTTTTAGGACCCGTTCAAGTGAGAACCGGCAAAGAAATAAGTAAACGTTGGGTATGCCTTTTCACTTGTCTTGCAGTTAGAGCTGTTCATTTAGAAGTAGTTCAAAACTTAACAGCAGAAGAAGGACTGCTTGCCTTAAGGAGAATGATATCGACAAGAGGTGTACCAACTCTTATTACTTCTGATAACGCTACGAACTTCAAACTCATGTCAGAAATATTAGAAGCACCTTTCTGCGTAGATAAAAAAATACGCTGGAGGTTTATACCTCAGCTGGCACCTTGGTTTGGAGGATTCTATGAAAGACTAGTCGGCATCGTCAAGAACTGTTTAAAAAGGACTCTAGAGAAACATCTATTGAACGATGATCAAATGAGCACCATCATTAAGGAAATAGAAGCAGTTATAAATACACGTCCACTCACCTGTGTTGACAGCGAACTCACGCACATATTGACACCTGCGGATTTTCTCACTCTCGGAAGAAATATAGTAATGAGATCAAGAAGCAATTCACTTGTTCCTCAAGGGTCGAACACTAAAGTTGACCTCATCAATAGCTGGAAAAGAGGTCTCATTGTTCTAGAAGAGTTTAAAGAGATGTTTACAAATCGGTACCTATTGAGCCTTAGAGAAAGATACAACAGCGCATATAAGCAACCAAGGGTGACATCAAAGCTACAACCTGTAGAGGGACAGATAGTACAAATTAAAAGTGATAGTAAAAATAGAGAGGATTGGAAAGTAGGAAAGATAACCTCATTGTCAAAGGGAAGCGATAATTTGTGTAGGACAGCTAGAGTCAAAGTTGGGGATAAAGAATTTACAAGATCCATAGCACATTTATACCCACTTGAGATAGAGGAGGAATCAGATAATAAACCTATAGAAACATCTGTAAATACAGAGGAAACTGATAAAGACCAATCAGATATCGAAGTTGAGCCTGTTCTGGAGGAAACTGTAGAAAATGACCTAGTGGAACCTGTTAAAGAAACAAATCTAGATAATTCTGTTCAGCCGTTAACCGAGATAAATAATACTTCAGGGGACACCGGAACAAATTGTAGACAAAGACGAAGTGCGGCCACAAGAGCTTTACAGAAGATAAAGCAGTGGACGCACAACCTCCTGTCATTAATTTAATTCGCCGTGGGGAGTGTCGCGACAGCTAGGTCGCGATATTTCTAATTTGTAAATATAAAAAAACTAGCAACACCTGTCGAAGGAAGGAAGGAAGCGAAGTGGCGCCATCTACAGTTATTCTTGGGTAAGTCGTTAACTTAGTCTATGGTTTATCTTAGTTATAGTTTAGTTTTGACAAATGTATTCAATCTATTCAAAGAAGTAAAGTAACGATAACAAAGTAGTGCTGGAAGATAGTGTGGAGCCCCGGATGGAGCGGCCACAATGATTGAGAGCTAAGTGGTGTTCTGTGATTGTACTAAAGGATGTCCTAATTGTCGTTATTACTAAACGTTCGAATCAATCATGTGTTCAAGTTTAATCTGTGCTTGTTTGCCTTCTTGAACTGATAACGAATATAGTTTGAATATGTATGAGGGACTATGGTGAGCCCACAGAGGTAAGCCCTGCCGGCAATACGGAGGCACACAGAGGTAAGCCCTGCCGGCGATACGGAGGCACACAGAGGTAAGCCCTGCCGGCGATACGGAGGCACACAGAGGTAAGCCCTGCCGGCGATACGGAGGCACACAGAGGTAAGCCCTGCCGGCGATACGGAGGCACACAGAGGTAAGCCCTGCCGGTAATACGGAGGCATAAAGTAGTTAGCATTGCTGATGAGACGGAGGCCGGACTAAGCAAACTCTGTCCGTCCCACAGTAGCGTCCTTAGATATTGATGAATGTTCCTATAGATGATGCGTTGTTGTGATTAGTTTAAACTTGGTGTAACTGTCCCTCTTAGGCTCGATACACCGAGACAGTCGGTGTAATCGGGCTATATTCATATCAACAGGTGTGAACGGAGTCCACCGAATGGAGCGAAGCAGGTTCGAGACTTCACGTCACAGGACTGAAATCTCTCAGGTATAATTCTCAATTTTGTTATCTAAATTATCGCTACGTCCCTTAAACCCCCCATCGTGTATAGCCAACAATATAATAACTAATAGGGGCGTGGCGACAACACATTAAAAGTTCACTTTCATACAGCAGTTTGGCCCCGTATTTTGCATGGTAAATAGATTGACAGTCATAAAAATAGACGCACTAAGTGCGGTTGGTCCAGGTGCACTAAGACAGGACCCTAGGCCATGGATAGAGTGCCTAGGAATAGCATAGACGAAAATAGTTTGAAAATAGTGCGGTAAAAATCTGTATTTTTACCGCTTTACTCTGTCTTAGTCGCCTGGATATCATAGTTATAGTGGACTGTCATACATCAAAATACGGGGCATTGTAAGGGCTTTCTAACCCTATAAATAGTTTGAACCTAGGTTTTATAGTTTGTAAGTTATAGACTGAAATGTATATAATTTGTAACAAAAACACAATGTAATATAAAACTAAATTACGCAATAAACCGAGGCTGTACTTACGGTATAGCTCTGAGAGGATCAACACACTCGAAAACAGAGCAAAATCAATCAGTCACGACAAGTCCTCCAGAGGAACACCGGAAGGAAAACCTAGTGAAAACTCTGAAGAAACCTCTTTCATTCGAAGAACCCCTGCTCTCTCAAGATCAGCTGTTTGCTCTCTACGGCCTACTGGTCCCATATCTCACAGTACTGCCGTAATCGGGGCGTCGTCCGGCGATAGCATAGTTTGCTAAGTGTGCTAGACCAGGTCTGTCGAAGGCTGGTAGCAAACAGCTGATCTTGGGAGGAGTTCTTCTAATGAAAGAGGTTTCTTCAGATTCTTCACTAGTTTTTCCTTCCGGTATTCCTCTGGACGACTTGTCGTGACTGATTAATTTGCTGTTTTCGAGCGTGTTGAGCCTCTCAGAGCAATACCGTAAGGACGGCGTCGGTTTATTGCGTAATAAAGTTTTATATTACATAATTTTTTTCTTATGAATTATATACATTTCAGTCTATAACTTACAAACTGTATGATTTAGGTTTAAACTATTTATAGGGTTAGAAAGCCCTTACAATGCCCCGTATTTTGATGTGTGACAGTCCACTATAAGGCTGCCCGCCCACGTCAGACTTTTTGTAGGACCGATACACGGTTCGTTTTATTTCGTTCGTTAAATCGATTTATTTCTGACCGACTTTTTGTAGGACGTGAGCGTTGCACTATTGCGAGCAGTACGTTCTATTTTTCTTCTTCAAAAAGTCGGTCACCGATTGTCTGACGGGGGCGGGCAGCCTTACACTACTTTTTTGAAGAAACCGTTTCCGGGTTGCCTCCCTAACTACGGTCTTTAACTCTTCCCCCTCGGAGGACGACGCGTTACTAGAGTTGACTCTGATAGCCATTTGGTTATCGGAGTCATCTCCAGACGACGACCGTGGTTGGAGTGGGAACGGGCAGAGTTCGCGGAGCTGGGCTAGGCGAGTGCGGGCTGTCCCGCATTGGAGCCGCGCTCAGTGGGGAACGATCCCGAGGCGGGGTCGGGGGGGCGACTCTAAGGGCCTGGCCACAGCTTTCAGCGGTGCGGGATGAGGTGCGGCGTGAGGGGCGGCGGGCGGTGCGGATTGCGGTGGTATGCCACAGCTCGCAGTTGCGACCGCGGCGGCGTTAGCAGTGAACGTATTCAGAACAGCAACATAAAATAAAATGTCCCTATCAAAAGTGGCACGGTATTGCCTAGAATCAAGTGCGTTTTTAGCACAAGATATTATTCAATCTAGAATAGGAGCGCACCCAGTTAACCAAAAAAGGAGAGAACTTGGCGAATTTCACACTCATTATTACGAATACAGGAACTATCCCGATATTTTTTTTGAATATACGAGGACAAGCGTAGAAACTTTTGATTATATACTCAGCCACATACATGAAGACTTAAAAGCTAAAGTTAATTTTAAGAAAATTGTTTCACCTCCAGAACAGCTGTTTCTGACTTTAAGGTAAGTACCTACATATGTAGAAAAATGAAAGTATTAATATGTTTATTACTAAGTATTATTTATTTATGCACCATAATCTTTTATTAATCACAGATTTTGCTTATAATTATAATTATAAATTGTTTATTTACCAAGTATTTATTTATTTATGTACTCTTACCATAAACAATCATTTATCAATCACAGATTTTGCTTTTTTTATTATAATTATACATATTTTTGGCATGACATTGGTTAATTTAGTTTATTTTTAGTTTAAATTATTAATATTATGTGTGCCGTAGTCAGAAGGCGGAGGTTGAGTGAAATAGCCCTGATAACCTGTAACGCCTGTATATTGATTCATACTAATTTCGTCCATCAAAGCTTGAGTGAATTTATTTCTCAGTCTCATTTTCTGTAAAACATTCAGCTTCTCCATTTCTGGCAATAGACTCATCAAAAAATGGTAGTCATCTGACCTGGGAATGACTTTTTCTTTGCCACCTGCTAAGTCAGCTTCCATCAACTTTAATTTTTTCTTTTCTATTTCTAAATATTCGGCACGGATTTCTGTCGCTTTCAATCGTTTTCTAGAAGAATTTTGTGTTTCTTTTTCTCTTGGAGTGGTAGCTTGAGGCGGTATCTGTTGTCCTGACAAATGTGGAGTTGGCGGCTGCGAGGAGGTAGAAGTTGATGGCACAGGTGATACCGACGGCGGTGGCGGCGATGAGTGCAAGGATGACGGCGACGGTTCATCTTCAGTTGCTTGAGATACTTCAGTATCTTCTTCTATTATTAAGTTAGACTCCCCCATGGTGGGCATATATTCGTCTTTCAGAAATGATAGTTGTTCAAAATATTTCCACTGAGACTGATAATCTGAACCTTCACTCCCAGACCGGAACGTAGGTACTTTTTTGAGTTCCTTCCGGTAGCCGTCTTTGAGGTTCTTCCATTTTTTCTTCAAATTATCCTCTGGAAATGAAAAGTAAATGATGTAATTTTGTATGCAACAACTTTTTTTTATATCCGTTTTATATTTTGTTTACCTACTTATATACTTACACGTTAATAACTCATAAAAAATTTGCATTTATAATATTAGTAGGATTTGTTTATATATTTATTTATGTAAAACGCCCATAATATTTTACCATTAGTTAGTAGTTAGTAGTATTATTTTTTTAGAAATGTAGGTATTTCATTTATATTTACTAATACTTTTCTATTGCAGGTTTCTCGGTCACGGCGGATCATTTAGGTCTCTGGCTCAATCTTACCGATTAGGACGAAGTACAGTTGGTAAAGTAATTTATCAAACCCTAGAAGCTATTTGGAACAATTTGGTCCAAATGCATATGCCGAAGCCAACCTGTGATAAGCTAAAAAGTAACGCAGATTTATTTTTTTCAAGATGGCAATTTCCTAACTGTTTGGGTGCGATAGACGGAAAACATTTCCGTATAATAAATCCACCGAACAGTGGAAGTGCATATTACAACTATAAAAATTTTTTTTCGTTAGTTCTACAAGGAGTGTCCGATGCAGATTACAAATTTATCATTGTAGAAGTCGGCGGTAAAGGCAAACAAAGTGATGGCGGCACTTTTCATTTTTCACGATTAAATAGATTATTAACAGAAAATAGATTTAACGTTCCACCGCCGCAGATATTACCTGGTTCAAATCTGAATTTGCCATACGTGTACGTTATTTGATGCGCCCTTATCCATCAGGTGGTTTGAATGCGGAAAAAAGAATTTTCAACAAAAGATTATCCCGAGCCAGAGTCACAATTGAATGTGCGTTTGGTATCCTAACAAATAAATTTCGCATTTTTACGAGAAGTATAGAAGCAAACATAAAACACGCAACATTGATTATAAAGGTTGGATGCCTGTTACACAATATTATAAGAGAAAGAGATGGAGACAGAGATGAAGACTTTCAGACTTTTTTTTACACGAATAATGACAATAGCGCACACAGGTCTAGACGGAATAATCGAGCTACGATTCAAGCAACTAGAATACGAGATCAATTCAAACTTTATTTCAATAATCCAACCCAAGAATAGACAAAAACTACATAAAAAATTGGTACTAAATAAATAAATAAATACTTACCAGTACTACTAGGAAATTGTTGTTTTATTTCGTCCCACATTTTCTTTATAATATTCCTATATTTATGGTGTGGATGTTTTGACATCCATATTGCTGGTCTACTCAGAACTTCGCTGATGAATTGTTCAGTATCCATTATGTAATGTAAACGGTCAACGCGCGTTAAAAACAAAATTATTTGTTTTGGTCGCGCGTTGGCTAGTCCGTCCACTTGATGCCGCCGCGCGCGCCGCTTTGAGCTGTGGCCGCCTCGATACTCTCTAGTACATTTGTTTCGCTCGCACACCGCGCCGCCCGCCGCCGCCGCGCACCGCGCCAGTCAACCCGCGCCGCATTTCGCGCCGCGGCTAGCTGTGGCATACTTCGTACGTTGTCTAGCGTTTGTTTTCGGCGCTCACCGCTAGCCGCGCCGCTCGCCGCGCCGCAATACTGGCTGTGGCCAGGGGGTAAAGCCGGGGGGTATTGTAGGTGCCGATGCCGAAATGCGTCGGCCTCGGAGCGGACTGGGCCTCGATGTATTCGAGCGTCCTCTGTCCCATAGGGGTGCGGCTTAATTTTTCCGCCATAACATGGGAGGGGGCGAGCTCCTGCGCGAAATTTAGTAAAGTAAAGTTCGCGCATTTGCCCCTCCATCTGGCGTTGTATTTGTCCGAAACGGGCCTCGTTCGTGCGCTAGCCCTTCCTGAATGTGCTTTCGCTCATTCAGGAGTTGCTCTCACTCGTCCATGTAACGGACGAGTTCCGTCTCAAGCAAACGCAACCTCTCCTCCAACGTTACTTGGGAAGGTGCTATGGCGTGTAATGAGTCTCCGCGTGGTGGTTGTGGGATTTCCCGGGGATGGGTAACGACCCTCACTGCCCGGGTTTGGCAAGGAGGTTGAGTACCTGACGTGAGCCCTACAATATATATTTACTATGCAATGCATACGGGGTCAAAGTGTTAGGCTGCCCGCCCACGTCAGACTTTTTGTAGGACCGATACACGGTTCGTTTTATTTCGTTCGTTAAATCGATTTATTTCTGACCGACTTTTTGTAGGATGTGAGCGTTGCACTATTGCGAGCAGTACGTTCTATTTTTCTCCTACAACAAGTCGGTCATCGATTGTCTGACGTGGGCGGGCAGCCTTAGGCTCTAGACAGACAGACAGACTGCATAATTGCAGTTCAACTGCACGGCGGATTTGTTCCAATGCAGTCGGTGTGCAGTTGACACGACTGCAATCGGCCTGCGCGTTTGGTTTGCAGTTGTGTCAACTGCATCTGAACTGCAATTTGTGAAAGAGGAACGTTTCGTTGAACAGGCGCGCAACGCTTTTCCCTATACCAGCGACAAACCAGTACGCGTCATTTTTCCTAGTAGACGCGTGTTCAACCGAACGTTCGGCGCGGTTATCAAATGTAAATTAGGTTGTTAGTTAGTTAGTGTTCAATTAGTATAGGTCCTACCTATAGTAAGAAATAAAGGTTTAAAAATTCAAAAATGAAACACTAAGAGCTTGTCCAGAAAGGGCGAATTCGCCGCGATTCTCTCGCGCGTATTACGCGCGACCGTTGCGTCCACAAGGTGCGTACGGTGCGTACCAACGCGCGAGCATTTGGGGAGGAATTCAGTACCAAACATGGAGCACTCGCTCTAGAGTTCGCGCGTTAACTGGACGCAACAAGGCGTCCCTAGTATCTCGACTCGCGCCCAATACGCGCGAATCAAGCGCGAGTCGAGAGTCTGGCGTAGTGCACGCGATTTACGCGAGTATTTTGAATTCGCGCGATGCTTGTGGACGCGATGTATTGATGTCTAGTACCTCGACAACGCGCGTATGAATTCGCGCGATACGATTCGCGGCGAATTCGCCCCTTCTGGACAAGGTCTAAAATAAAACACTAAGACCTTGTCCAGAAGGGGCGAATTCGCCGCGAATCGTATCGCGCGAATTCATACGCGCGTTGTCGAGGTACTAGACATCAATACATCGCGTCCACAAGCATCGCGCGAATTCAAAATACTCGCGTAAATCGCGTGCACTACGCCAGACTCTCGACTCGCGCTTGATTCGCGCGTATTGGGCGCGAGTCGAGATACTAGGGACGCCTTGTTGCGTCCAGTTAACGCGCGAACTCTAGAGCGAGTGCTCCATGTTTGGTACTGAATTCCTCCCCAAATGCTCGCGCGTTGGTACGCACCGTACGCACCTTGTGGACGCAACGGTCGCGCGTAATACGCGCGAGAGAATCGCGGCGAATTCGCCCTTTCTGGACAAGCTCTAAAACAATTCAAAAACTTATTCTAACCTATTCTAAATATGGGAAATAATGAACTTTATTAAAAATCTAAAACTATAAATTAAACACCCTAAAAAACAACTCTAAACAATGAAAATACTTATTCTAACCTATTCTTTCTATGAAAAATAGTGAACTTTATTTTAAAAAACCTAAAACTATCAATTATCACTATAGTGAGCGGCAGGCAGGCAGATCCGTAGTCCATCAGGGCGACTCGTGGGTCGTGGGCACCAGCTTCTTCGTAGGTCGCCGTAGGACTCCCTTGTTGGTGCGCCCGTCGACAGCTCGTACCTCGCCGCCGGGACCGGGGAAGGTGGCGATCACGACGCCTCGCGGCCAGATTGCCCAGCTGGATGGCGCGGGGCTCCCGCTGGTATTGCAGTTCGGCGACGTACTCGCGCACCCAGCGCGCCCAGAAGTAGTCGGCGAGCTGCTGATTGACTCGCTACTCCCTGTGCGCGCAGATGTCGCCGTCGGTAAACGTCCCGGGTTGTGGGACGCGTGATGGCCCGCCCAAGAGGAAGTGGTTGGGCGTGAGGGCTTCCTCGTCGTCCGGGGCCACATCTTCCTTTGACGCGCGCTCATTCAGTGTGGTGTACAGTGCGGGTTTTGATACTCCGCACCACACGCCCCCCATGAATGTGGCGCTCGGTGGAATAAAGCGCCATCCGGTGGCGCTGATCTTGAGAGCAGGGGCAGAGGTTCTTCTAATCAAACGAAACTCTTCAGTTTCTTCGCTATTTCTTCCAGGGTTCAAGTTCTTCTGATAATTGCCGATGAATTCTTCAGGAGCCAGCCTGGAGGGTGGGAAAGAGGGCTGGTGGTCGCAGAGAGACTTCTTGTTTCTTGATGCTTTCATCTCGAGTGCTGAATCCGGAATGAATGTGCGCCGATTCGGCGCTTCTTATATACGATTTCGGAGCCGTCACCCTTCCTCGCCCCGCACTCTACCCCTGTACTCAAATGTCTTTATTTCTCATACAAACATATAATCTACGTTTACAGAACAATATACAGTGTTTAGATAATCGTTTTCTTATTCAAATCATACCATTCGCATCATCCGCCAGCGCATAATTAAGTGAGGAGCGAGCGTGAAAGGTCCAATATTTATATGACCCCGTCCCCCGCTTCCTCATACCGTGGGTTGCGGGCGCCGGGGCCCCCCTCGCTCGCCAGTATGCGCTGACAGAGATGGAATGTTAAGTCTCTTTCTAACACTTATTTCTCCTAGGATTCCACCCCTTTTAGTGAGATACTCAGTCTAATTAGTGTAAACTCTAATTGGAATTATGTACTTTAAATGTGTCATTTACTACTTATTTACTTGAGAACTATGAATTATTCTAATTTGGAAATGTGTACCTATCTGACTGGGGTAGGAATCGCTAGGGAAATCACATACAGAATGAAATAAATGCCCTATTCGATCTATTTACAAAACTTACGTGCTAAACCCTAACCCTAATAAGAATAAGGCGACTTGCGTGGTGAGATGCACGTGGCAGAGGCAGGTTACCGGCATGGTTGGATTTAGGGACGTTGAAAAAGATAGCACAAAAAAATTATAGTACACTTTATAATTATTTTCAATTTAACATAATAGCCATTAAATCAACACCAGTCAAGGCAAAATTTGCTCCTCTTCTACTAAGTTTATCAGTTCTTGAATATTACTGTTAGTTCTATCTTCATCCTTGGCATTTAGCCTGAGATTCAGAGACGATTTTTAAATCATAGTTCGGACTAAGTAGGGTCAAAAATGTATGGATTTCTTAAAAATCGTCTCTAAATCTTGGCCTCTCATCAACATATCCTCAGTAAGTGTTCGCGACAGCGGGTTACAGATTTGTACGCCGACGCAGGAAGCTAGGATTCCTCCCCGCGAGTTGAGACACCCAACGTGATCAGTGCAAATTCTAATTAGATTTTTATGTTTTTAAATGCTTATTTACAGCTTATTTACCTTATAGAATGCACTAGTCATGTTGGAAATAACGTATTTGTATAGTTAGTTATAGTATTGTATAGTTTCTTTAAGTTTTATTCATCGTTTTAAGTTTTCCCGTTATTCTTGTTTATATTCATAGTTGATATAGTTTTAGATTTTAATAAAAAAGTTCCTCATTTCACATAGTTAGAATAGGTTAGGATAAGTTTTTGAATAGTGTTTTTAGAGTGTTTTATTTTACAAGTTTTCAAACCGTTCTATCTCACGATGGGCAATAGATAGATCTTACCTGAAAGTTTATATAGCAAATAGTTAACGAACTTTATCTAGTTCACATAGTTTACATAGTATACATGTTATAAAAGGTAAAATATCACACATAAAAAGTTAACTTTCATACCTAACAGTTTGGCCCCGTATTTTGCATAGTAAATAGATTGACACAGTCATAAAAATAGACGCACTAAGTGCGGTTGGTCCAGGTGCACTAAGAAAGAACCCTAGGCCATGGATAGAGTGCCTAGGAATAGTATAGACGAAAATAGTGCGGTAAAAATCGGTATTTTTACCGCTTTACTCTGTCTTAGTCGCCTGGATATCATAGTTATAGTGGACTGTCACACATCAAAATACGGGGCATTGTAAGGGCTTTCTAACCCTATAAATAGTTTAAACCTAAATCATACAGTTTGTAAGTTATAGACTGAAATGTATATAATTCATAAGAAAAAAATTATGTAATATAAAACTTTATTACGCAATAAACCGAGGCCGTCCTTACGGTATTGCTCTGAGAGGCTCAACACGCTCGAAAACAGAGCTAAATACCGGAAGAAACCTCATTCAATTCGAAGAACCCCTGCCCTGCTCTCTCAAGATCAGCTGTTCGCTCTCTACGGCCTACTGGTCCCATATCTCACAGTACTGCCGTAATTGGGGCGTCGTCCGGCGATAGCATAGTTTGCTAAGTGTCTGAGACCAGGTCTGTCGAAAGCTGGTCGACCACAGTAAGAATAAAATCGGTACAATTACCACTTTTCTGAATCGGAATTCGGATTCGTGCACGGTCGAAATATTCAAATAAAACAAAGCATTCGGGAGTAAACTTACAATGATAGTATTTTATCGTACTGTCCTTAGATGTGGGTAGTATATAGTACAAAGGGCGAAAGTATAGTATTAATACTAAAATTATAGTACAAAATCCAACACTGGTTACCGGTGGCCGGGGACGCAGGCTTCTCTCTTCTCAACTTGCATCGTCGACAGCGCTTGATGACGTCACGCACTGTCGGTCGTATCTTCAATATCCATGTTCTTTCTCGTAGTTCATTTCCCACGGTTCTGATGCCACCATGGTGTAGTCAGTCGCATGAAGTAGTGTTTCCCGTCGAGTACAGTCGGGCTCGCAGTCTCTTGATCGATGCGAAGCCTGGATTCTTCCCTTGAGTCGTAGAACTCCATCTTCCCCGACCACTAACTGATAGCGCCGATAGTCTGTATCCAGGCTGAGGCGCTGTGCCGCTTTTGACTCGACGAAATTCTTCGGAAAAACGTGTTCGTGATAGCGTGTTTCGGATTTGTACGCCGACGCAGGTAGCTAGGATTCCACCCCGCGAGTTGAGATACCCAACGTGATCAGTGCAAATTCTAATAAGATTGAAAGTTTAGATAGCTTGTAATTGACGAACTTTATCTAGATCACACATAAAACATAGTATACATTAAAAGTTCACACCTAACACTATGACCCCGTATTTTGTATAGTAAATACAATGACACAATGATAGAAATAGACGCACTAAGTGCAGTTGGTACAGGTGCACTAAGAAAGAACCCTAGGCCGTAGATAGAGTGCCTAGTAATAAGTATAGACAAAGAATAGTTTAAAATAGTGCGGTAAAAAATTGGCACTTGGCATTTGATTACGGCAGTACTGTGAGAATTAGTGGCTAGGATTCTACCCCGCAAGTTGAGACACCCAACGTGATCAGTGAAAATTCTAACTAGATTTTTGTGTTTTTCGATGCTTATTTACAGCTTATTTACTATATAGAATGCACTGGTCGTGAATAACGTATTCGTACAGTTAGTTAGTTTTTTCATGTTTTTATTCGTAGTTTTAAGTTTTCCTTTTTTTATAGTTTTTTCATTGTTTTATTGTTATAATTGATAGAGTTTTAGGTTTTTAATAAAGTACGTTATTTCCCATGGTTAGAATATGTTAGAATAAGTATTTTCATTGTTTAGAATTATTTTTTAGGGTGTTTAATTTCCAAGTTTTTAAACCTTTATTTCTTGAGATAGGTAATAGGTGGGTCCTATCTGAAAGTTTAGATAGCTTGTAATTGACGAACTTTACCTAGATCACACCTAAAACATAGTATACATTTGATAAATAAGAAATTATCACACATTAAAAGTTCACTTCTATACCTAACACTTTGACCCCGTATTTTGCATAGTAAATATAATGACACAATGATAGAAATAGACGAACTAAGTGCAGTTCGTCCAAGTGCACTAAGACAGATTCCTAGGCCGTGGATAGAGTGCCTAGAAATAGTATAGACAAAGAATAGTTTGAAATAGTGCGGTAAAAATCGGCATTTTTTACCGCTTTTCTCTGTCTTAGTCGCCTGGATATCATAGCTATAATAGACTGTTATACATCAAAATAAGGGGCATTGTAAGGGTTTTCTAGCCCAATAATCAGTTTGTACCTAGGTCTTATAGTTTGTAAGATATAGACTGATATGTATGTAATTTGTAAGAAATAGCGATGAAACTGAAGAACTCTTTCATTGGAAGACCCCTCCCGCTTCCTGCTCTCTCAAGATCAGCTGTTTGCTCTCTACGGCCTACTGGTCCCATATCTCACAGTACTGCCGTAATCGGGACGTCGTCCAGCGATAGCATAGTTTGCTAAATGTCCTAGACCAGGTCTGTCGAAGGCTGGTCGACCACAAAAATAACGAAATAACTATAAAAAAAGGAAGGAGGGTTGGTTAGTTTGTAATAACTACCAGTAGATGGCGCTTACGTCCCCTTAAGACGCAACAGATTGAAAATTTCGTTCTCTGGGTAGTGGGCTCGGTGGCGAAATTGGATTACGCAGTTCCCCGGTTTGGAAGAGTGCGGGTTCAAGTCCCGCCCGAGACAAATTTTTCAATCTTTAATTTGATTAAAAAAAGGAAAACTTAAAACTACGAATAAAAATGAAAAAGCTATAGCTCAATTTATATATAAAACTATAACTAACTATACAAATACGTTATTCCCAACATGACCAGTGCATTCTATAAAGTAAATAAGCATTTAAAAACACAGAAATCTAATTAGAATTTGCACTGATCACGTTGGGTATCTCAACTCGCGGGGTGGAATCCTAGCCACCTGCTTCGGCGTACGAATCTGAAACACGCTGTCGCAAACATTATCTCTCGCAGCTGGAACTTCTCGAGTGAGCGGCAGGCAGGCAGACCCGTAGACCATCAGGGCGACTCGTTGGCAGTGGATAGGATCACCAGCTTCTTTGTAGGTCGCCGCATTGTGTGCGTGCGTGTTGTGATGCATAGTGCGTGCGTGTTGTGATGCACACGCAAACAAAACAGTTCATAATTATGTAAAAGTTTCATAACGACACCGCTCTTGACAATAATATCTAATCAGTATTTTAACATACTGGCTCTATTATATTATATTTGATCATAATCGAAAGGCTACTCTGCTAAGCTCCGGTAAGTATACATTTACTGAACTACAAAATTTGACAAAAGAGAGAGAGAGAGAGTAATAGTACTCACTTGTTAATTAATTGTAAATACGATCCCTTTAAATCGAAATAAATGAAAAAAAAATTATATAACGTACCTAACTTATATTAGAGCCTGGCGCTCCTTCGGCCTATACTGTAGTTATTAATATACGCGTTTTACCCTCCGATAAAACGCTTAACTACTTACCTCATTCGAAGCCTAAAAGTGAGAATAGCATGCTTTCATTTTTATGCTGTGGCGGACGTGACGTCAGTTTCCGTCGATAAATATCCCCTCCAATTTAATAAGCATACCTTCCGCCAGGTGGCGTCGTTGGCATTTTAAGCAACGAAAGGTTTTTGAATCATTGCGTTCCAACTTTTACCAGGCAGGAATAAAAAATAGGCTTCGAATGAGGTAAGTAAGTAGTTAAAAGTGTTTTATCGGTAGTTAAAACGCGTATATTAACTCACTGTACCGTCATTCGAAGCCTAAAAGTGAGAAGAGTTTGATAACGCCTGGTGGAATATGTTTGTAGGTCACAGATCATTAAGAATATGTGTATTTTGTAGGTATGTAACGCCAATGTGACACTGTGTTGTTAGCTGTATGAGTATGTTCATAGCACAGAAAATCGTAAGTATTCCGGTTGTAGAGTTATGATGCGTATCGAATAAATTCATGTATTGGGAAAACAAAATAATTAAAGCATTCTTGAGGAAAAATGTATTTTATTTTGTCTCTAATTTCAGAGTAATTTTCAATTAACACATAGTATTTATTCAAATCGAAAAACTTCGATTACTTACTTAAATATAAATGAAACAATGCCAACAAATTTTGAATCTTTAACATAAATAACCCTTAAGATATTGATAGCTTTTTGATTTTGGCTGTACACACGGCGACACATCAAGCTATACAAAACCAACATAAGCTGACCGCGCGTAGGTCGAGTAACGTATGGCATCGCGCGGCCAGCTTATGTTGGTTTTGTATAGCTTAATGTGTCGCCGTGTGTTCATCTATTCAATAATGTATACGTTTTGACACGAAAAAAAAAAACAATCAGTTTTACAGGTTCCTAAACAAGTTGTACTCATAATCATTAGTTTTAGAAAAAGAAAATAAATTGAACTCTTAAATATAAGAATAACAGCTATGATGGATTGTAAATATTTAATTTTGTCTATGTACATACACTAGTTATACTTCTATCGTAAATGAAAATAAATCGTGTATTTGGTGTAACATAGATAATTATGTAATTGCTAGAATATTACTATGACCATGAGGTACGACCGATACCTATTAATATGCTATGGGTCAAAACATAGCTGACACCACTGTGGGGACACAATGATATGGTCAGCAGTAATGCATTGCAACGGCGTCAGCGGTTTGACTGGCGACCGACAGTTGTTCCCGGCACCACGCTCTCTCTACACGTATTCGTAACGCCCAATAAATATCTTTCCGTAAATCTGTAACTAAAGAAGTTAATTACAATTATAGTGGAGTCAACTTATTCAGCATTTCATTTACTTCATTCCTATAAATAATAACGGAGCTAGTGAGAACATACGCAACCGTATACCACGTTAGTTTGGACTGGGGTTGGTCGTATCTCGCGACAATAATGATTGATGAATGTATTCTGGGAGCGCCAGTTCCCTCGCGCTAGTATCTCGTCCACTGGGAGGTTGAGCACCCAGTGCTTTGATGCTACGGCCGGGCGTACGCTGCCTGCGCTGGCCTTTATACCAGCGTCCAAAAGAACGCTTCGCACCCAGCCAACTATCACAGAGCGGGAGGCTGCCTTCGCAGGACCGCACGCGGTTATAAACAGGTTATTTACCTTACTCATAGGGATCGTCGGGTCTGTGATAGGTCGATCACTCTTTTTATCCAGTATACTGAATCTATAGCTTATTGGTCTGTGTTAGATTTTAAACGCCAGCCAGACTGCCTTACGTCTGACGTATCAGTCTTAGACCCAAATTTAGGCCACATAATAATCTGGTCATCTGAAACAAAACAATGGTTTTCGTCAATTGCCAATAGTGTTAAGTCATGGGTCCTGCGACCTGAGCATAACAGCAAAAGGGTATCTGCCCTTTTTGAGCATTGATATAGGTAATTAGAGACAGAATTATTGTTTATGACCCATGATGTGAGCACGTCTGTGTCCCAAATAGGTGGCACACACACGCACACACATCGATGATACACAGTGATGACGAAAAACTTTTTAATCTAGAAATAGTCATTTTAACGGGTTCTTACCGCGTTTTGGTATATTTGAGTTCCCGATATACCAAAACGCGGTAAGAACCCGTTAAAATGTTTATTTCTAGATTACATAATAACCGCGTAACTCTCAAAAACTGAAAAACTTTTTATTTAAAAGTTGTTGCAGATATTTAAATTATGCCTAAACTACTTGCGGTACGGACCGTTCGTTGTGCACGTGAATAGTCAAAACTTATCTAGGTACCTAAAATAAGTAAGTATACACCTCCAGTAGGAGCAAGCTCTTAGTGTGTTCGAGACTCCAATCCGCAGCCAGTGCCCTCGGGAACTGGTTTCGGAAATGGAGGATCGAGGTCAATCCCGAAAAAAGCATGGCAGTGTTCTTTTTCGGGAAAGACGTACACTCGGAGCTACCTCAGATTAGGCTATTTGACCGGGCGATCCCCTGGGTGAACACGGTCAAATATCTAGGAGTCACACTAGATCGCGGTATGACATTCCGGCAGCACATTATGCGAGTTCGAAAGAACGCATTCCATGTGCTGCATCGTTTATATCCGGTCCTGAACGGGCGTTCTAAATTGTCACTTAGAAATAAGCTGACAATTTACAAAACCTGTATCAGGCCGATATTCACGTACGCCGGAGTGGTATTCGCACACGCCGCCCCGTCCCATATCCATAAATTAGAGGTCATCCAAAACAGATTCATGCGTACCGCGACTGGCGCACCTATGTTCTTACGTAATAAGAACCTTAACATCGATCTGGAGTTGCATACCATCAAGCAACTACTCAAATCTATGGTTACGGACTATTTCACCGCCCTCCCACGTCATTCTAACCCTCTTATTAGAAAAAATGCCACCTACCGGTGCTGTAGGCACAATAAGCCTCGAAAGCGTCGGCCTCGGAACGTCTTAGACGAACCGGACGACCCGATCACGGTCGCTATGATAGCGGCCCTCCAATCACGACTCACCGACACAAACACACACAACACGATCACCGCCGGCGGTAACACAATCATTTCTTTGTTGCGTCGTCGTCGTAAAAATCGAAATCCCCACCGTCCCCGGGGGGGTTCGTCGCGATCTCTGCCCACTCTTTTGCCTTCTGGCGCCTACAGACGCTACCGGCACATCGCTGGCCGATTCTCACCGATCCCCACTACCCAATCGTAGCCCGCGTAGTCCCAGCAACGCCCATTGCCGAGGTCCGTACCCCTTAGGGGTGCCCCTTGGGCAGGTTGCTTAAGCTCATGCATTGGTTCGGTAGACCTACCAGGGCGCTTCGCCGTCACTGGTGTGGTCCCCCCATAGTCCGCAGTAATAAGCAGTCGATGCTCCCTGAGCAATGCTGTATTGGTCAATTCGAAAAAAAAAAAAAAAAAAAAAAAAAAAAACTGGACTCCATATCAGTTTCTCGTTGACGTCGGCCGCGCTACGTGGTCGTTCTTGTTCCGTTCATCGGGTCATCGGGTCATCGGGGAGGCATCCCGGAAACGTATTCTGAAAAAGAAACGTAAGGAGGAGGAAGCGAGAAAGGGAAGGTGCATAGAAGCCTCCCCGCCTCCACAACAGGGCAAACGCCCTAGGAAGCAGGCCAACGTAACCCCGACCCCTCAGGTCCTCCTTACCCAGGGCCTTCAGCCCACCCCAACCCAGAGCACTCAGACCGCTCCCCCCCAGGGCCCCCAGCCCACCCCACCTCAGGGCTCCCAGCCCCCCCAATCTCAGGGCCCTCAGCCCCTGGCTTTCACGGCCAGAAAACTCAAAGTTCCCCCGATCGTCCTTCGCGAGAAGGACAAATGGACCCATGTGTCTTTCCAAATGGCGGAAAGACGCATCCATTTTACAAATGCCCACAACTCTCCTGAGGGCATAAAAATCACCTTAGTCTCCCCTGACGATCACCGCGCACTCACCCGTTTTCTCGACGGCGAACGACTGGCCTACCACTCGTTCACCCTCGAAGAGGATCGTCCCCTCAAAGTGGTGATACGCGGAGTTCCGAAGGAGATCTCCAACGAGACAGTCTTAGCCGACCTCCAAGCGCAGGGGTATCCCGCCTTGGAGGTACACCGCATGCATAGTGGAAGGACGAAGTTCCAGTATGACATGGTTTTAGTTATTTTAACTAAAAATCAAAGCGGTAGAGCTATTTACACGCTCAAGTCAGTCGTAGGGCTGACACACTTCCGGGTAGAGCCACCCAAAAAGGGAGGGCAGCCCTCCCAATGCCACCGATGCCAACTTTACGGGCACGCTTCCCGTAATTGCACGGCCCGTCCCAGGTGCGTTAAGTGCCTGGGCGACCACGGCACGGGGGATTGTGAGAGGCCAAAGGACCGGTCGCTCTGTACCACCCCGCCCTCTTGCGTGCTGTGCGGGGAGAATGGACATCCCGCGAATTATCGCGGCTGCTCCAAAGCTCCCCGCACGGTAAAGAGAGGGAAGGGGGGCCACAGGGCTTCCGGGCCTTTCCGCCACCCTCCCATTCCCCCCCCGACCAGCATCCCCCCACTAATTCCGAACCTCAGAAGACCAAATGAACCCTACTCTAGGGTAGTCAAAGGCCCTAAGCCAAAGCCGCAACCGAAGGCGAACCCCCCCCCACCCCCACGCCCGCCCCCTAAGGCGAACCCGCCCCATATGGGCCCTAACTCCCTTTCGCAATACAGCGAGCTGCTGTACAGGCTATCTCAGGCCAAGTCACAAACCCAATACATGGATATTATCATACAGAACAGTATGCTAATATCCGGCGTCCAGATCCCCAACATCGCCTCCCTTCCATACAACTAACTATGGATATACAACAACCTACTCTAAACACCAACACCTCCACCACCGCCTGTAGAGTAAAACCCAGATCCCTTTGCGTAGCTACTTTCAACGCGGATGGTCTCCGCGAGCAACGCAATGAAATCGGCCAGTTCTTACGCGAATACGACATTGACGTCCTATTAGTCCAAGAGACAAAACTCAAGCCGGGAAGCCGCGACCCCAAACTTGCGAACTACAATCTCGTAAGGAATGACAGAACCACAGGCCGAGGCGGTGGTACTGCCATTTATTACAAGAAAGTACTTCATTGCATCCCCCTAGATCCCCCCCAATCTCTAAGGCACATTGAGGTATCAATGTGCCGTATTGCGATGACAGGCCATCAGCCTGTCACTATAATCTCGACCTATCTCTCCGGTAAAAATGAGACAGTTTTGGACAGAAATGAACTGAACTGTCTCATTAATATCGACGGCTCGGTCATCCTAGCGGGTGACCTTAATGCCAAACACCCAGATTGGCATTGCCCCCCTCCCGCCACTCGCAGAGGCGTTCTACTCAACCGCCTCTCGGTAGAGCTAGATTTCGCCATAATAGCGCCCATGTCTCCGACCCGCTATCCAACGCAGGCCGGACACAGAGCCAACATATTAGACCTTACCCTTCTCAAGAATATCAACCTCCCGGTTTGTTCTATAGAAGTAATCCAAGAGCTTAACTCTGACCACCGCCCCGTTATTGTCCAATTAGGACGACCCTCCCAAGTAGCACCCCAAAACAAGACACTAGTGGATTGGCAGAAACTTGAGGAATCCCTCAAATCTGTCAATTCTCCCCTACTTGACACGATACCGACAGACATATCCACCGTAGAGGACGTTAGATTGGCTATCGACGCTCTCACAAGACACATCCAAAATGTCGTCAACGATAGCTCGCGGCAGGTTCCAGCGGTGTTCGATCACCGCTGGAAGCTGCCGGACGACATTAGGGAGCTTATGAGAGTGAGAAATGCCGCCAGCCGCGCATACGCTGCCATCCCAACCGACGCGAACCGCATCCGGATGCGTGCCTTACAGAGGGACGTAAGGACACGCATCCAAGAGATGCGGAACGCGCGTTGGGATGAGTTTATGCAGGGCATCACTCCTAGCCACCTTGCCTTCTGGAGGGTGACTAGAGCACTCAAAACAGATACGGTTGCGCAAATGCCCCCCCTAGTCAAACCCGATAGCTCGATTCCAGCCTTTCTGGATGAAGAGAAGGCCGAGGTGTTAGCAGACAGCCTCGAGTCTCAATGTGCCCCTAGTACACTGCCAGTAGACGCCGATCACCTATTAGAGGTGGACGGTGAGGTCGAACGCAGACTCTCTGTTCCCCCCACTGACACTCTGTCACCCATCACCCCCTCCGAGGTCCATGACGTTATAAAGACACTCAAACCCCGGAAGGCTCCGGGTCCCGATGGCATCGCCAATAAGGTACTCAAATGCCTATCGGCGCCACTCATTGTCCTACTGACCGCCATCTTCAATGCGGCCATGAACAACTCGACCTTTCCCGACACCTGGAAAGAGGCAGATGTCATCGGAATCCCGAAGCCCTCCAAAGACAAGACCATCCCCTCTAATTATCGCCCCATAAGTCTCCTCAAGACTATGGGGAAGATATACGAACGCCTCCTACTCAATCGCCTAAAAGATTTCGTACAATCCAAAGGCATTCTCATAGACGAGCAATTCGGCTTTAGATCCGAACACTCGTGTATCCACCAAGTGCACCGCCTCACGGAGCACATTCTTAAATACATGCACACGCGCCACCCACACGGGACGGGCGCACTCTTCTTCGACGTAGCGAAAGCCTTCGACAAGGTCTGGCATAACGGTTTGATTTACAAACTGTTAGTACTTCAAGTGCCAGACCGTCTCGTTCACATCATACGAGATTTTCTGTCGAATCGTAGCTTTCGCTATCGAGTAGAGGGTACGCACTCGTCCCCTCGCCCCCTTACCGCCGGAGTCCCGCAGGGCTCCGCCCTATCCCCCCTACTCTTTTCACTTTTTATCAATGACATCCCGCGTCCCCGGGACTGCCAGTTAGCCCTATTCGCAGACGACACTGCGCTATACACCTCAAATCGGAACAAAGCCCTAGTGTGTAAGAGACTCCAATCCGCAACCAGCGCCCTCGGGAACTGGTGTCGGAAATGGAGGATCGAAGTCAATCCGGAAAAAAGCGCGGCAGTGTTCTTTTTCCGGAGGGACGCACACTCTGGCCTACCCCCGATCAAGCTATTCGACCGTACAATCCCCTGGGTGAATACGGTCAAATACTTGGGTGTCACCCTAGACCGCGGGATGACATTCCGGCCTCACATCCAGCGCGTTCGAAAGAATGCGCTGCATGTGATGCATCGTCTTTATCCGGTCCTGAACAAGCGTTCCAAATTGACACTTAGAAATAAGCTGACAATTTGGAAAACTTGCATCAGACCGATAATCACGTATGCCGGAGTGTGCTTCGCGCACGCCGCCCCCACCAACATCCACCTATTGGAAGTCATCCAGAATAGGTTCATGCGTACGGCCACTGGTGCGCCATGGTTCGTACGCAACAAAAACCTTAATCTCGACTTAGAGTTGCCTACCATCAAGCAACTACTCAAATGCATGGTGGCGGACTATTTCGCCACCACCCCCCGCCACTCCAACCCTCTAATTAGGGCAAACGCCATCTATCCTTGTGATACTACTAGGACGAATAGACGTCGACCCCGCAATGTACTGGTCGATCCAGACGATGAGATCACGGTTGCCGTACAGGCGGCCCAACAGACACGACTAACAATCGCAAATTCACAACACACGACAACAACACGCCGACACAGTAATCGACGTCCCCGCCGGCGGAGACAGCCGCGACCACTGCACACTCCCTTCAATTCAGGCGCCTACAGACGCTATAGGCCAATCCCAGGCCGCTTCTCACCTATCCCAGCTACACAATCCGCCGCGTAGCCCCAGCAACGTCCTTGGCCGAGGTCCGTACCCCGCTGGGTGCCCCTAGGTCGGTTGCTTAAGTTCATTCAATTGGCTCGGTGACCCTTCGTGGTCCCCCCAATAGCCCGCAGTAAAAAGCAGTAGTTGCTCCCGGAGCAAAGCTGTAATAGTCACTTTCAAAAAAAAAAAAAAAAAAAAAAAAAAAAAAAAGCTGGACTCTATATCAGTTTCTCGTTGACGTCGGCCGCGCTACGTGGTCGTTCTTGTTCCGTTCGCGCGCATTTAATTCGAAAAACAATCATCAAAAATGACCGGTCGCGGTAAGGGAGGCAAAGGTCTCGGAAAAGGAGGAGCGAAGCGTCACAGGAAAGTTCTTCGTGACAACATCCAGGGTATCACGAAGCCCGCCATCCGTCGTTTGGCGCGCAGGGGCGGCGTGAAGCGTATCTCCGGTCTGATATACGAAGAGACCCGCGGCGTTCTCAAGGTGTTCCTCGAGAACGTGATCCGTGACGCTGTAACATACACCGAGCACGCCAAGAGGAAGACTGTCACCGCCATGGACGTAGTCTACGCTCTCAAGCGTCAAGGCCGCACCCTCTACGGTTTCGGAGGTTAAATTATCTTATTAACACCTCTCGGAGCGCTTGATTGTGCGTACGGTACTATGCTGCTGATTATATATAATAATTGGCACTTGTTCACGTACAAGTACAACAAGATATAAAATAAAAAAAGGCCCTTTTCAGGGCCGCACAAGTTTCATAATATAACAATAAATGTTTCGAGACTGCATACTTTGACAATAATTCTACGCAAGGCGCAAGGTTTTACCTTGATAGTTGACATACAATATAAATACACACATCGATGATACACAGTGATGACGAAAAACTTTTTATTTAAAAGTAACAAACTGACTGTTGTTGCAGATATTTAAATTTTGCCTAAACTGCATACTTACGGTACGGACCGTTCGTTGTGCACGTGAATAGTCAAAACTTATCTAGGTACTTACCTAAAATAAGTAAGTAGGTATGTATGAATGACGTCTCCTAGATCCTAATAGATAAGATCTATTTATAAATTAAGTAAGTATTACTTATGTGACTTTTCAAAATATCATGAAATTTTTCCACCCAACCAAAAATATATTTGTGCATTTACTTATAACATTGTTGTTGATAAGTTTTGCCTACTTACTTGGTGTGGCATATCGATAATATTACTTAAATATATATCGTCGGAATAATATGTAAAGTAACTAACCTACCTAATAATAAATAAATTCTTCATGGGCCGCGCGTCCGCCTGGAGACGAGACGAGACGAGACGAGAGGAGAGAGACACGCGCGCCGCCGCCCGCCGTACGATTTCTGTTTACGTTATTTTCGTTTCCGCACGCAGCTACCTGTTAATATTTTATAATTATTATTAAAATTATAGATACGTTTAAACTTTTACTATGAAGGAGTGTATTATTAAACAGTACAAGCTTATACGTTCTGGATACAAACGTCTGTCGCAGTACGATGCCGTAGAGTGTTGTGTTTTACGACCCCCAAGATCACTGTCGTCAAAATCGTCCCAATGGCAATTAATATGCCCGTAAAGCCCGATTTATCTAAGCTCGGAATCTTCGCTTTTAAATTATCGAGTGTTACGAAGGCGTATTTATTGTTTTATAGAGAAAAATAACTTTTGAACTGGACACTAGGTACGCGACGCGTAAGGTGGCGAAAATAAACTTACTTTAGGGAGAGTGCGTTCGCTGAATGCGACCTAAATCATATTCGAACGTTAGGTGAACTCATAAAGATTGTGTGTCGTGAAACTATATGTTGATGATTATCGTTTTTATGCAAAATTTTTGATAAAATCCGATGTGTGTTAGTGAAAAGTTGTAAGTGATCGTACGAGAAAACGTCTAGCGACAGCGCGGCCGTCCTTACGGTATTGCTATTCGGCGGTGGAGAAATGGTACAACTAGTGCCCTCTACGTACGCTCCGCGAACTAAACCTCTGTCGTTTACTTGTGCTCTCGATAATTTCGTGTTTCATTTTTAAAAAAAATATATTGTGAATCATGGCCGACACCGCCGTTGCATCCGAAGCTCCCGCCCCGGCGACCCCCGCGAAGAAGCCAAAAGCATCAGCCGCCGGCGCCAAGAAGCCCAAAGCTAAGCCCACCCATCCGAAGACCTCCGAAATGGTGAACGACGCCATCAAGGAGCTCAAGGAGCGCAGCGGATCCTCCCTGCAGGCCATTAAGAAATACATCGCCGCCAAATACAAGGTCGACGCAGAAAAATTGGCACCCTTCATCAGGAAGTACTTGAAGAGCGCAGTCGAGTCAGGCGCGCTGATCCAGACCAAGGGCAAGGGCGCCTCCGGCTCGTTCAAACTAGAGTCAAAGTCCTCCGCCGCCGCCAAGAAGCCCGCGTCCGCCAAGACATCGGCGGCCGCCGCCGCTAAATCGAAGCCCAAGAAGACCGCCGCAGCCGCCGCCAAGACAAAGAAGGCGGCCTCCGCGGCTTCCCCCTCGAAGGCTAAGTCATCCGCCGCGGCCGTCACCGCTAAGGAGAAGAAGGCCGCCGCCGCGGCCAAGAAGAAACCCGCCGCCACCGCCGCGAAGAGGGCCGCCCCCGCCGCTAAGGCAAAGAGCGCCGCCCCCAAGGCAAAGAAGACCGCCAAGCCACCGACCAAGAAGCCGAAAGCGCCCAAACCCAAGAAGGCCGCCGCTCCCAAGTCGAAGCCCGCCGCCAAGAAGGCCGCCGCCGCGAAGAAGTAAGCTCTTCACGCGCCAGCGCCAGCGCCAGCGCCAGCCCGACCTAACTATCGCGGCACGGCAGCATCGCAACGGCAACCATCGGCATCGACGCCCGCCGCCTCGCATTCGCTTCGCATAGCAAAGACGAGACGAGACGCGACGCGCGGCGCCGAACACCGACACCGCCGTGTGGCACACCACACAACCAAAAAGCCCTTTTCAGGGCTAACAAAACTTTCCGAACTTTACTATTAAAAGTTTCTGACGATCGACATCAAAAACAATAATCTAATCTAATCTAATAAATAACGAAACTATAAACTAAACACAATACGCATAGCGCACCGCACACACTCTCTTTCTCTATTAGAGAGATATTATATAATTATAGGTAGGTTACTGTTACGTACTTACATTACTTACTTAAAAGTACATTATAATAGGTACCTACTGAGACATTTACTTGACTTGTCGCATTCAAAACCTATTTATTCAGTCAGTCAGTCAGTCAGTCAGTCAATTAATTAATTAATTAACTTCTCATAATCTCCACGCACTCGAATATACGAATAACAATTCAAACCTATCCTAATAATTAATTAATTAATTAAATAAATAAACTATATTACGACCGGCCCGACTTGCTTGCTTGAATATACCTAAATAAAATATTAATGCACCGAGTCGCGATCATTCGCGTACAGCCGCCGCGGCTCGGCTCCGAACCCTCCCCGCTAAATCCATGACTCACCGCCTGTATAAATATTGCCGGACGCCGGGCTTTGTCGTCACTTGTATATTTCGATTCGTACGGTGAAGTGTTAGCGCTTCACTCGCTCATTTTATTTCAAGTTAAATTAATCAAACAACACAATGTCTGGACGCGGCAAAGGTGGCAAAGTCAAGGGAAAGGCAAAGTCCCGCTCCAACCGTGCCGGACTACAGTTCCCGGTGGGACGTATCCACAGGCTTCTGCGCAAGGGTAACTACGCCGAGCGCGTAGGTGCCGGCGCTCCCGTTTACCTCGCCGCCGTCATGGAGTATCTCGCCGCTGAAGTCCTCGAGTTGGCAGGCAACGCCGCCCGCGACAACAAGAAGACCAGAATCATACCTAGACATCTCCAGCTCGCCATAAGGAACGACGAGGAGCTGAACAAGCTGCTGTCCGGAGTGACGATCGCCCAGGGTGGTGTACTGCCGAACATTCAGGCTGTGCTCCTGCCCAAGAAGACTGAGAAGAAAGCCTAAGACTCTCTCTCTAACTTCGAACTAGAGCAGAGCGGCGGGCCCGCGACTCAGTTCGCACGCACGCCCGCTTTCTTTCGCTCGAACGAACAAAAGGCCCTTTTCAGGGCCACAAAACAATTCAAACACAATGCCAGACGTTTCTTGCGATACATTACGATGACAATAAATCTTATGATAATTTTTATAATAATATAAAAATAACATACATAGCTGCTGACTCGTATCTGCCGGTGCATCTATATAGTCTACCTACCTACATATAATATAAGTAACTATATACAATAATGCGCATTTACACTCACCTTCATTATTTATTTTGGTTGTGCAGCGTGCGGCAGTCCTTAGTCGTCCGTCCACGAAAGAAAACAACACAAAACACAGCATAACATGCAAATTTTTGTTAGTTAGTTAGTTAGATACCTAAGATTATTATTATATTATATTACTAAACAAGCACACACAGACAGGTTATTAGAGAATACGTTATTAGTTAGTTAAATATTATGAACGATCTAGTTAAATTGCATTTTCATTTTATATGATGATATACACTCCGCCGCCGCTTTTCGAATGTCATTAAAAATTTTTAAATTAATTTAAAATAAAGAGAGAGATACTTTGATTTAAGAGCGCGCGAGGAATGCGGGGCGGGCGGGGGGGAGAGCACGCATCCGCCGCGCCGGGTCGCGTTCGCCCCACTCCTCTGTTATTCTAACGTACGCCATTGGACGAACGGATCGGCTCCCTGGCCAGCTGCACCGCTATTAACGCACCCGCGACTCGGTAATATATAGAGGAGAAGTAAATTTTCAAATTTATAATATCTCGACTCGTCGTAAGCGGCTCACGTAACGAGCGGCTCACGTTTTATATCGGTCAATCAATCAATCAATCTATAAAATCAACCATGCCGCCCAAGACTAGCGGTAAGGCAGCGAAGAAATCTGGCAAGGCCCAGAAGAACATCTCCAAGTCGGACAAGAAAAAGAAGAAGCACAAGAGGAAGGAGAGCTACGCCATCTACATTTACAAAGTGCTGAAGCAGGTTCACCCCGACACCGGAATCTCCTCGAAGGCAATGTCCATCATGAACTCTTTCGTGAACGACATCTTCGAACGCATCGCCGCGGAAGCATCCCGTCTCGCCCACTACAACAAGAGATCCACGATCACTTCCAGGGAGGTTCAGACCTCCGTGCGTCTCCTGCTGCCGGGCGAGCTCGCCAAGCACGCCGTCAGCGAGGGCACAAAGGCCGTCACCAAGTACACCAGCTCCAAGTGAAGCGGCACTTAGTGCGACCTACGCCCCCTTGTGTGCGTGCGTGCGTGCGTGTTGTGATGCACACGCAAACAAACAAAAAGGCCCTTTTCAGGGCCACAAAACAGTTCATAATTATATAAAAGTTTCATAACGACACCGCTCTTGACAATAATATCTAATCAGTATTTTAACATACTTACTGGCTCTATTATATTTGATGTTAATCGAAAGGCTACTCTGCTAAGTATACATTTACTGAACTACAAAATTATGCATGACAAAAGAGAGAGAGAGAGAGATTAATAGTTAATTAATTCTAAATACGATTCCTTTAAATCTAAATAAATAATATAATAATAATAATATAACGTTATTACGTACCTAACTTATACTAGAGCCTGGCGCTCCTTCGGCCTATATACTGTAGTTATTAATAGATAATTATGTAGATGATATTGTCGTGTTATTTATTTATTTATTATAATATACATAATGAATAAACTACTCTACAACAATATCTTCTTTAACTGTATTTCATTTTATTTTAAGCTCTGTAGTGTCGTATGTACATGTATGTAACTTTACAATAGAAAAATTATTCAGACTGATGTTTGCTTGTTTGTTGCGCGAAGGAGTGAGAGAAATAATGCACAAAAAGAGCTTTCCCCGCGCTTCCCCTCGCCACCGCCTCCCCCCTTGAGTCGCCCGTCCCGACTATAAGTATTGATACCACGCGCAGTTGAATTTTTATTATACGTTCGCCCGGCTCGCACGTCGCACACTCTCGCGCGCGCGAGATCACGTTATTATTATATTATAACAAAGTTAATTAATTTCTCGAGATCATGGCTCGTACCAAGCAGACCGCTCGTAAGTCGACCGGTGGTAAGGCTCCGCGCAAGCAGCTCGCCACGAAGGCCGCTCGCAAGAGCGCGCCCGCCACCGGCGGCGTTAAGAAGCCTCATCGCTACAGGCCCGGAACTGTCGCACTCCGTGAGATCCGTCGCTACCAGAAGAGCACTGAGCTTCTCATCCGTAAGCTGCCGTTCCAGCGTTTGGTGCGTGAGATCGCGCAGGACTTCAAGACCGACCTTCGGTTCCAGAGCTCCGCCGTTATGGCTCTACAGGAGGCCAGCGAGGCATACCTTGTCGGTCTCTTCGAGGACACTAACCTGTGCGCCATTCACGCCAAGCGTGTCACCATCATGCCGAAGGACATTCAGCTCGCCCGCAGGATTCGCGGTGAACGCGCCTAAGATGCTGCTGAAGACTGCTGCGGCGCGCGCGGCGATTATTATTATTACTATTGCTACTGCGATACGATAATAATAATCAAATCCATCTAAACAAAAGGCCCTTTTCAGGGCCGCAATTTATTCAAAACACAAAAATTATGTTTCGAAACTCATTTACGAAAGACAAAAATCACTACCCTATTACTATAATAGTATCTACCTAACTTCGATAACTTACTTACTTTACATACGTACGTTCGTTCGTTCGTCCAGAGATCTAGCTTGCTCGTGCCTACTAGGTAAGATTTTGATTTATTGAACAATGTTATTGTTATTAACTATCTACTCACATTCAATGATGAATCTGTATGATTCCGAAGGTTGGGACGCCCGTTTGCTTGTGCCGGCGCGGTCGGTGTGTTCTGTGCTGTGCTCTGCTCTGCTCGTTTGAGCTGTAGGTATGTCCGCTGGTTGCATGCAGTACACCACCTGGAATTCACCATAATGCAAATATTAAATAAAATGGATAACAACATGATACTTAGTTGTTGTAGTTGTAGTAGGTAATATAAGTAAAAGATTTGAGCATGCGACTATGATGATGATGATGATGATTTCATTATTATTTCTTTTTTAATATGAATTATAATAAAACATAATTATATAATACATAAGTAATTAATAAAATACTATTCGATTGCGGCGTCGCAGTACTAGCGCGGTCTCTTTCCTATCGGTTCGGTTCCCCTCTCCCCGTGCGTCGCCTCGATCGCCTCAGCGCTCCGCTCTGAGCATATAAAAAGAGACGAGTTTGGCTGGACTCTCCACTCACGACTCAGCAGCCATAGCAGACGGACACCTGTCCGCGCTACGCCCTGCCACCCGCCGCTCTTACCTGCGCAGGCCCCGCCCTCGCGCCCTCCGCTGATCGCCGCCGCCGCGCCGACCAGTCGCCCGACGCCCGCCGCCCGAGACGGTCCTCCGTCCCGCCGGTGCGGCCGTCGCCGCAGCGCGCAGACGTGCTCCGCGCGCTCGCTCCTGCCTTCCTGCCTTACCGTCGGTCGCCCTCTGCCGCGCCAGACCCCGCCCGCGCGCACTCCGCCGGTCACCACCTCCGCGCCGGTCACCTCCTCCGCGCCGGTCACCACCTCCGCGCCGGTCATCACCTCCGCGCCGGTCGCCCGCCACCCGCCGCCGCCAACCGCTGCCGACACCCGCTGCCGACACCCGCTGCCGACACCCGCCGCCGCCCGTAAACGGTCCTCTACCACCGGTTCGTACAATTCGCTACACCCATCTATCTCTCACCTCATTCACCACACACGCTACACCAACACCAACACCAACATGCCCAACGCCGAGCTTGTGAGGCAAATGAAACGCCTCTCGGAGGAGGTCAGAATTTCCCAAGCGGAAATCAGATCTCTTCGCGAGGGGATGCGAACCGTCAAGGAGAACTTTTTAGTTCTCCTGGAGGGGACGCAACAGTTTGTGTCACCTCACAAGCTCGCCGAGGCACTCCGGCAGACAGACGCGGGCAAGAAGACCCTCGAATTTTTGAGGGCCATTCAACCCCAAGTCTCAAAGCCCGTCCACCCAAGGGAGAACACTCCGTTCGTCCCCAACCCCGCGCCCTCAGCGCTTCCCCCACCTCCCGGCTTCAAAGCCATCCCAAAAGTCTCGCCTCGGGATCGCTCTCCTCTGAGAGCGGACCCGAAGCGAGACACCCCACGCTCGCCCAGCCCCGTACCGCGACCTCGTCCCGCTCCGGACTGTCGCCCCGACTCACCGCCGTCTGGGGAGAGCTCCGACTCCCAAATGGAAGTCGGAGTTAACCCCAGCGACTCCTCCGCTTCCTCCTCCTCCTCTGGAGGGGAGGAAGAGGAGGAGTTCAAAACGGTCATCGGGGAGGCATCCCGGAAACGTATTCTGAAAAAGAAACGTAAGGAGGAGGAAGCGAGAAAGGGAAGGTGCATAGAAGCCTCCCCGCCTCCACAACAGGGCAAGCGCCCTAGGAAGCAGGCCAACGTAACCCCGACCCCTCAGGTCCTCCTTACCCAGGGCCTTCAGCCCACCCCAACCCAGGGCACTCAGCCCGCTCCCCCCCAGGGCCCTCAGCCCACCCCACCTCAGGGCTCCCAGCCCCCCCAATCTCAGGGCCCTCAGCCCCTGGCTTTCACGGCCAGAAAACTCAAAGTTCCCCCGATCGTCCTTCGCGAGAAGGACAAATGGACCCATGTGTCTTTCCAAATGGCGGAAAGACGCATCCATTTTACAAATGCCCACAACTCTCCCGAGGGCATAAAAATCACCTTAGTCTCCCCTGACGATCACCGCGCACTCACCCGTTTTCTCGACGGCGAACGACTGGCCTACCACTCGTTCACCCTCGAAGAGGATCGTCCCCTCAAAGTGGTGATACGCGGAGTTCCGAAGGAGATCTCCAACGAGACAGTCTTAGCCGACCTCCAAGCGCAGGGGTATCCCGCCTTGGAGGTACACCGCATGCATAGTGGAAGGACGAAGTTCCAGTATGACATGGTTTTAGTTATTTTAACTAAAAATCAAAGCGGTAGAGCTATTTACACGCTCAAGTCAGTCGTAGGGCTGACACATTTCCGGGTAGAGCCACCCAACAAGGGAGGGCAGCCCTCCCAATGCCACCGATGCCAACTTTACGGGCACGCTTCCCGTAATTGCACGGCCCGTCCCAGGTGCGTTAAGTGCCTGGGCGACCACGGCACGGGGGATTGTGAGAGGCCAAAGGACCGGTCGCTCTGTACCACCCCGCCCTCTTGCGTGCTGTGCGGGGAGAATGGACATCCCGCGAATTATCGCGGCTGCTCCAAAGCTCCCCGCACGGTAAAGAGAGGGAAGGGGGGCCACAGGGCTTCCGGGCCTTTCCGCCACCCTCCCATTCCCCCCCCGACCAGCATCCCCCCACTAATTCCGAACCTCAGAAGACCAAATGAACCCTACTCTAGGGTAGTCAAAGGCCCTAAGCCAAAGCCGCAACCGAAGGCGAACCCCCCCCCACCCCCACGCCCGCCCCCTAAGGCGAACCCGCCCCATATGGGCCCTAACTCCCTTTCGCAATACAGCGAGCTGCTGTATAGGCTATCTCAGGCCAAGTCACAAACCCAATACATGGATATTATCATACAGAACAGTATGCTAATATCCGGCGTCCAGATCCCCAACATCGCCTCCCTTCCATACAACTAACTATGGATATACAACAACCTACTCTAAACACCAACACCTCCACCACCGCCTGTAGAGTAAAACCCAGATCCCTTTGCGTAGCTACTTTCAACGCGGATGGTCTCCGCGAGCAACGCAATGAAATCGGCCAGTTCTTACGCGAATACGACATTGACGTCCTATTAGTCCAAGAGACAAAACTCAAGCCGGGAAGCCGCGACCCCAAACTTGCGAACTACAATCTCGTAAGGAATGACAGAACCACAGGCCGAGGCGGTGGTACTGCCATTTATTACAAGAAAGTACTTCATTGCATCCCCCTAGATCCCCCCCAATCTCTAAGGCACATTGAGGTATCAATGTGCCGTATTGCGATGACAGGCCATCAGCCTGTCACTATAATCTCGACCTACCTCTCCGGTAAAAATGAGACAGTTTTGGACAGAAATGAACTGAGCTGTCTCATTAATATCGACGGCTCGGTCATCCTAGCGGGTGACCTTAATGCCAAACACCCAGATTGGCATTGCCCCCCTCCCGCCACTCGCAGAGGCGTTCTACTCAACCGCCTCTCGGTAGAGCTAGATTTCGCCATAATAGCGCCCATGTCTCCGACCCGCTATCCAACGCAGGCCGGACACAGAGCCAACATATTAGACCTTACCCTTCTCAAGAATATCAACCTCCCGGTTTGTTCTATAGAAGTAATCCAAGAGCTTAACTCTGACCACCGCCCCGTTATTGTCCAACTAGGACGACCCTCCCAAGTAGCACCCCAAAACAAGACACTAGTGGATTGGCAGAAACTTGAGGAATCCCTCAAATCTGTCAATTCTCCCCTACTTGACACGATACCGACAGACATATCCACCGTAGAGGACGTTAGATTGGCTATCGACGCTCTCACAAGACACATCCAAAATGTCGTCAACGATAGCTCGCGGCAGGTTCCAGCGGTGTTCGATCACCGCTGGAAGCTGCCGGACGACATTAGGGAGCTTATGAGAGTGAGAAATGCCGCCAGCCGCGCATACGCTGCCATCCCAACCGACGCGAACCGCATCCGGATGCGTGCCTTACAGAGGGACGTAAGGACACGCATCCAAGAGATGCGGAACGCGCGTTGGGATGAGTTTATGCAGGGCATCACTCCTAGCCACCTTGCCTTCTGGAGGGTGACTAGAGCACTCAAAACAGATACGGTTGCGCAAATGCCCCCCCTAGTCAAGCCCGATAGCTCGATTCCAGCCTTTCTGGATGAAGAGAAGGCCGAGGTGTTAGCAGACAGCCTCGAGTCTCAATGTGCCCCTAGTACACTGCCAGTAGACGCCGATCACCTATTAGAGGTGGACGGTGAGGTCGAACGCAGACTCTCTGTTCCCCCCACTGACACTCTGTCACCCATCACCCCCTCCGAGGTCCATGACGTTATAAAGACACTCAAACCCCGGAAGGCTCCGGGTCCCGATGGCATCGCCAATAAGGTACTCAAGTGCCTATCGGCGCCACTCATTGTCCTACTGACCGCCATCTTCAATGCGGCCATGAACAACTCGACCTTTCCCGACACCTGGAAAGAGGCAGATGTCATCGGAATCCCGAAGCCCTCCAAAGACAAGACCATCCCCTCTAATTATCGCCCCATAAGTCTCCTCAAGACTATGGGGAAGATATACGAACGCCTCCTACTCAATCGCCTAAAAGATTTCGTACAATCCAAAGGCATTCTCATAGACGAGCAATTCGGCTTTAGATCCGAACACTCGTGTATCCACCAAGTGCACCGCCTCACGGAGCACATTCTTAAATACATGCACACGCGCCACCCACACGGGACGGGCGCACTCTTCTTCGACGTAGCGAAAGCCTTCGACAAGGTCTGGCATAACGGTTTGATTTACAAACTGTTAGTACTTCAAGTGCCAGACCGTCTCGTTCACATCATACGAGATTTTCTGTCGAATCGTAGCTTTCGCTATCGAGTAGAGGGTACGCACTCGTCCCCTCGCCCCCTTACCGCCGGAGTCCCGCAGGGCTCCGCCCTATCCCCCCTACTCTTTTCACTTTTTATCAATGACATCCCGCGTCCCCGGGACTGCCAGTTAGCCCTATTCGCAGACGACACTGCGCTATACACCTCAAATCGGAACAAAGCCCTAGTGTGTAAGAGACTCCAATCCGCAACCAGCGCCCTCGGGAACTGGTGTCGGAAATGGAGGATCGAAGTCAATCCGGAAAAAAGCGCGGCAGTGTTCTTTTTCCGGAGGGACGCACACTCTGGCCTACCCCCGATCAAGCTATTCGACCGTACAATCCCCTGGGTGAATACGGTCAAATACTTGGGTGTCACCCTAGACCGCGGGATGACATTCCGGCCTCACATCCAGCGCGTTCGAAAGAATGCGCTGCATGTGATGCATCGTCTTTATCCGGTCCTGAACAAGCGTTCCAAATTGACACTTAGAAATAAGCTGACAATTTGGAAAACTTGCATCAGACCGATAATCACGTATGCCGGAGTGTGCTTCGCGCACGCCGCCCCCACCAACATCCACCTATTGGAAGTCATCCAGAATAGGTTCATGCGTACGGCCACTGGTGCGCCATGGTTCGTACGCAACAAAAACCTTAATCTCGACTTAGAGTTGCCTACCATCAAGCAACTACTCAAATGCATGGTGGCGGACTATTTCGCCACCACCCCCCGCCACTCCAACCCTCTAATTAGGGCAAACGCCATCTATCCTTGTGATACTACTAGGACGAATAGACGTCGACCCCGCAATGTACTGGTCGATCCAGACGATGAGATCACGGTTGCCGTACAGGCGGCCCAACAGACACGACTAACAATCTCAAATTCACAACACACGACAACAACACGCCGACACAGTAATCGACGTCCCCGCCGGCGGAGACAGCCGCGACCACTGCACACTCCCTTCAATTCAGGCGCCTACAGACGCTATAGGCCAATCCCAGGCCGCTTCTCACCTATCCCAGCTACACAATCCGCCGCGTAGCCCCAGCAACGTCCTTGGCCGAGGTCCGTACCCCGCTGGGTGCCCCTAGGTCGGTTGCTTAAGTTCATTCAATTGGCTCGGTGACCCTTCGTGGTCCCCCCAATAGCCCGCAGTAAAAAGCAGTAGTTGCTCCCGGAGCAAAGCTGTAATAGTCACTTTCAAAAAAAAAAAAAAAAGGCTGGACTCTATATCAGTTTCTCGTTGACGTCGGCCGCGCTACGTGGTCGTTCTTGTTCCGTTCGCGCGCATTTAATTCGAAAAACAATCATCAAAAATGACCGGTCGCGGTAAGGGAGGCAAAGGTCTCGGAAAAGGAGGAGCGAAGCGTCACAGGAAAGTTCTTCGTGACAACATCCAGGGTATCACGAAGCCCGCCATCCGTCGTTTGGCGCGCAGGGGCGGCGTGAAGCGTATCTCCGGTCTGATATACGAAGAGACCCGCGGCGTTCTCAAGGTGTTCCTCGAGAACGTGATCCGTGACGCTGTAACATACACCGAGCACGCCAAGAGGAAGACTGTCACCGCCATGGACGTAGTCTACGCTCTCAAGCGTCAAGGCCGCACCCTCTACGGTTTCGGAGGTTAAATTATCTTATTAACACCTCTCGGAGCGCTTGATTGTGCGTACGGTACTATGCTGCTGATTATATATAATAATTGGCACTTGTTCACGTACAAGTACAACAAGATATAAAATAAAAAAAGGCCCTTTTCAGGGCCGCACAAGTTTCATAATATAACAATAAATGTTTCGAGACTGCATACTTTGACAATAATTCTACGCAAGGCGCAAGGTTTTACCTTGATAGTTGACATACAATATAAATACACACATCGATGATACACAGTGATGACGAAAAACTTTTTATTTAAAAGTAACAAACTGACTGTTGTTGCAGATATTTAAATTTTGCCTAAACTGCATACTTACGGTACGGACCGTTCGTTGTGCACGTGAATAGTCAAAACTTATCTAGGTACTTACCTAAAATAAGTAAGTAGGTATGTATGAATGACGTCTCCTAGATCCTAATAGATAAGATCTATTTATAAATTAAGTAAGTATTACTTATGTGACTTTTCAAAATATCATGAAATTTTTCCACCCAACCAAAAATATATTTGTGCATTTACTTATAACATTGTTGTTGATAAGTTTTGCCTACTTACTTGGTGTGGCATATCGATAATATTACTTAAATATATATCGTCGGAATAATATGTAAAGTAACTAACCTACCTAATAATAAATAAATTCTTCATGGGCCGCGCGTCCGCCTGGAGACGAGACGAGACGAGACGAGAGGAGAGAGACACGCGCGCCGCCGCCCGCCGTACGATTTCTGTTTACGTTATTTTCGTTTCCGCACGCAGCTACCTGTTAATATTTTATAATTATTATTAAAATTATAGATACGTTTAAACTTTTACTATGAAGGAGTGTATTATTAAACAGTACAAGCTTATACGTTCTGGATACAAACGTCTGTCGCAGTACGATGCCGTAGAGTGTTGTGTTTTACGACCCCCAAGATCACTGTCGTCAAAATCGTCCCAATGGCAATTAATATGCCCGTAAAGCCCGATTTATCTAAGCTCGGAATCTTCGCTTTTAAATTATCGAGTGTTACGAAGGCGTATTTATTGTTTTATAGAGAAAAATAACTTTTGAACTGGACACTAGGTACGCGACGCGTAAGGTGGCGAAAATAAACTTACTTTAGGGAGAGTGCGTTCGCTGAATGCGACCTAAATCATATTCGAACGTTAGGTGAACTCATAAAGATTGTGTGTCGTGAAACTATATGTTGATGATTATCGTTTTTATGCAAAATTTTTGATAAAATCCGATGTGTGTTAGTGAAAAGTTGTAAGTGATCGTACGAGAAAACGTCTAGCGACAGCGCGGCCGTCCTTACGGTATTGCTATTCGGCGGTGGAGAAATGGTACAACTAGTGCCCTCTACGTACGCTCCGCGAACTAAACCTCTGTCGTTTACTTGTGCTCTCGATAATTTCGTGTTTCATTTTTAAAAAAAATATATTGTGAATCATGGCCGACACCGCCGTTGCATCCGAAGCTCCCGCCCCGGCGACCCCCGCGAAGAAGCCAAAAGCATCAGCCGCCGGCGCCAAGAAGCCCAAAGCTAAGCCCACCCATCCGAAGACCTCCGAAATGGTGAACGACGCCATCAAGGAGCTCAAGGAGCGCAGCGGATCCTCCCTGCAGGCCATTAAGAAATACATCGCCGCCAAATACAAGGTCGACGCAGAAAAATTGGCACCCTTCATCAGGAAGTACTTGAAGAGCGCAGTCGAGTCAGGCGCGCTGATCCAGACCAAGGGCAAGGGCGCCTCCGGCTCGTTCAAACTAGAGTCAAAGTCCTCCGCCGCCGCCAAGAAGCCCGCGTCCGCCAAGACATCGGCGGCCGCCGCCGCTAAATCGAAGCCCAAGAAGACCGCCGCAGCCGCCGCCAAGACAAAGAAGGCGGCCTCCGCGGCTTCCCCCTCGAAGGCTAAGTCATCCGCCGCGGCCGTCACCGCTAAGGAGAAGAAGGCCGCCGCCGCGGCCAAGAAGAAACCCGCCGCCACCGCCGCGAAGAGGGCCGCCCCCGCCGCTAAGGCAAAGAGCGCCGCCCCCAAGGCAAAGAAGACCGCCAAGCCACCGACCAAGAAGCCGAAAGCGCCCAAACCCAAGAAGGCCGCCGCTCCCAAGTCGAAGCCCGCCGCCAAGAAGGCCGCCGCCGCGAAGAAGTAAGCTCTTCACGCGCCAGCGCCAGCGCCAGCGCCAGCCCGACCTAACTATCGCGGCACGGCAGCATCGCAACGGCAACCATCGGCATCGACGCCCGCCGCCTCGCATTCGCTTCGCATAGCAAAGACGAGACGAGACGCGACGCGCGGCGCCGAACACCGACACCGCCGTGTGGCACACCACACAACCAAAAAGCCCTTTTCAGGGCTAACAAAACTTTCCGAACTTTACTATTAAAAGTTTCTGACGATCGACATCAAAAACAATAATCTAATCTAATCTAATAAATAACGAAACTATAAACTAAACACAATACGCATAGCGCACCGCACACACTCTCTTTCTCTATTAGAGAGATATTATATAATTATAGGTATGTTACTGTTACGTACTTACATTACTTACTTAAAAGTACATTATAATAGGTACCTACTGAGACATTTACTTGACTTGTCGCATTCAAAACCTATTTATTCAGTCAGTCAGTCAGTCAGTCAGTCAATTAATTAATTAATTAACTTCTCATAATCTCCACGCACTCGAATATACGAATAACAATTCAAACCTATCCTAATAATTAATTAATTAATTAAATAAATAAACTATATTACGACCGGCCCGACTTGCTTGCTTGAATATACCTAAATAAAATATTAATGCACCGAGTCGCGATCATTCGCGTACAGCCGCCGCGGCTCGGCTCCGAACCCTCCCCGCTAAATCCATGACTCACCGCCTGTATAAATATTGCCGGACGCCGGGCTTTGTCGTCACTTGTATATTTCGATTCGTACGGTGAAGTGTTAGCGCTTCACTCGCTCATTTTATTTCAAGTTAAATTAATCAAACAACACAATGTCTGGACGCGGCAAAGGTGGCAAAGTCAAGGGAAAGGCAAAGTCCCGCTCCAACCGTGCCGGACTACAGTTCCCGGTGGGACGTATCCACAGGCTTCTGCGCAAGGGTAACTACGCCGAGCGCGTAGGTGCCGGCGCTCCCGTTTACCTCGCCGCCGTCATGGAGTATCTCGCCGCTGAAGTCCTCGAGTTGGCAGGCAACGCCGCCCGCGACAACAAGAAGACCAGAATCATACCTAGACATCTCCAGCTCGCCATAAGGAACGACGAGGAGCTGAACAAGCTGCTGTCCGGAGTGACGATCGCCCAGGGTGGTGTACTGCCGAACATTCAGGCTGTGCTCCTGCCCAAGAAGACTGAGAAGAAAGCCTAAGACTCTCTCTCTAACTTCGAACTAGAGCAGAGCGGCGGGCCCGCGACTCAGTTCGCACGCACGCCCGCTTTCTTTCGCTCGAACGAACAAAAGGCCCTTTTCAGGGCCACAAAACAATTCAAACACAATGCCAGACGTTTCTTGCGATACATTACGATGACAATAAATCTTATGATAATTTTTATAATAATATAAAAATAACATACATAGCTGCTGACTCGTATCTGCCGGTGCATCTATATAGTCTACCTACCTACATATAATATAAGTAACTATATACAATAATGCGCATTTACACTCACCTTCATTATTTATTTTGGTTGTGCAGCGTGCGGCAGTCCTTAGTCGTCCGTCCACGAAAGAAAACAACACAAAACACAGCATAACATGCAAATTTTTGTTAGTTAGTTAGTTAGATACCTAAGATTATTATTATATTATATTACTAAACAAGCACACACAGACAGGTTATTAGAGAATACGTTATTAGTTAGTTAAATATTATGAACGATCTAGTTAAATTGCATTTTCATTTTATATGATGATATACACTCCGCCGCCGCTTTTCGAATGTCATTAAAAATTTTTAAATTAATTTAAAATAAAGAGAGAGATACTTTGATTTAAGAGCGCGCGAGGAATGCGGGGCGGGCGGGGGGGAGAGCACGCATCCGCCGCGCCGGGTCGCGTTCGCCCCACTCCTCTGTTATTCTAACGTACGCCATTGGACGAACGGATCGGCTCCCTGGCCAGCTGCACCGCTATTAACGCACCCGCGACTCGGTAATATATAGAGGAGAAGTAAATTTTCAAATTTATAATATCTCGACTCGTCGTAAGCGGCTCACGTAACGAGCGGCTCACGTTTTATATCG